>OX387239.1:69574399-70809399 GCA_947561735.1 Cenchrus americanus | reverse complement strand
CAGGGTACACTGTGGCTGAAGGACCGCATCTGCGTGCCTCAGGACAAGGAAATCTGGGACTCGATCCTTAAAGAGGCCCACGACTCTCGGTACTCGATCCACCCTGGTTGTACCAAGATGTACAGAGACCTGAAGGTACGGTTTTGGTGGGAAAAGATGAGGGAAGACATTGCTAAATATGTCGCTCGATGCGACACGTGCCAGCGAGTGAAGGCCGAACACCAGAGGCCTGCCGGGCTGCTGCAACCGCTCGAGATACCCACGTGGAAGTGGGATGATATCAGTATGGACTTCATTGTGGGGTTGCCACGCACGCAGAAGGGAAATGACTCCATTTGGGTGATTGTTGATCGATTAACCAAGGTAGCACACTTCTTGCCAGTGAAAACGAACTACAGCGTGAGCCGACTTGCAGAACTGTATGTGGACAACATCCTAAAGCTTCATGGGGCTCCGAGGAGCATTGTGTCAGACAGAGGGCCTCAGTTCACCGCCCAGTTCTGGAAGAGTTTGCACGCTTCCATGGGCACCCAGCTGAACTACAGCACAGCGTTCCACCCACAGACTGACGGTCAGACAGAGAGGGTGAATCAGGTACTAGAAGACTTGCTGAGAGCTTGTGTGTTAACCTATGGGTCCGATTGGGAAAAGAGCCTATCATATGCCGAGTTCTCTTACAACAACGGCTACCAGGCCAGCTTGAAGATGGCTCCGTTCGAAGCCCTGTATGGCAGAAAGTGTCGGACGCCGTTGATGTGGTCCGAGGTGGGGGAGCGAACCTTTTTCGGTCCCGCCACCATTGTTGAGGCCGAGGAAAATGTCGCCAAGGTACGAGAGAACCTGAAGATAGCTCAGAGCAGGCAGAAGAGCTATGCCGACGCGAAACGAAAGGATGTCTCGTTTGAAGTAGGGGATCACGTCTACTTGAAGGTGTCACCCCTCCGAGGCACGAAGAGGTTCCACATCAGAGGGAAGCTGTCCCCTAGGTACGTTGGGCCCTACCCTATTGTGAGTAAGGTCGGGAAGGTGGCTTACAGACTCGAGCTACCTCCGGAGCTTACGGGAGTGCACCCGGTGTTCCACGTTTCCCAACTTCGGAAGTGCGTGGTCGTCGAGAAGAGAGTGCCTGCTCAGGCGCTCGACGTCCAGGAAACCCTGGAGTATTTGGAGTACCCGGTTTGGATCCTGGACTGGGCGGAGAAGTCGACCAGGAACACCACCACGTGTTTCTGCAAGGTGTTATGGAGTAACCACTCCGAGCGCGAAGCTACATGGGAGAAGGAGTCGGCCTTGAGGGAGAAATACCCTCATCTCTTCGAAACGGAGGTAACTTCTTAATCTCGGGGACGAGATTCTTGTGAGGGGGGGAGTCCTGTAACATCCCTCAAATTTATTGAGGAATGTTAAGTAATAAAAATGTGGATTTACAATTTTTGGTGAATCATTGGAGTGCATGTCAACTTACTTAAGGATGTCTTCCATTTCTCTCCCTTAATTTCTAGATTTATTTTGAGCTAAATGAAAATTCCTAGGAAATATAAAAATGTTAGTGTGAGAAACTTGGAGTTCTATTGGTTTTATTTGGAATTTATTTGAGTGGGATTTCAAATTTGAATCTGCATTCAAATTTGAATCTAATTTAGAAAGGGGTTTGGAAAAAAATAGAAAAGGAGAAGGGGGATTGCTTCTGGGCCGCGAGCCCAAGCTCTCGAAGTCCGTTGGGCCACCTCCATCTCTTTTTTTCTGCACGCCGCGACACCCCCTTCTCTTCCCTTTCCAGCCCACCGCGGCCCAGCTAACGCCGGCCCGCCTACCACCTACCACGCCCACGCGGGTCGCCGCCAGGTGGGGCCCGCGTGACGTCGCCCCGGCGTCACCCTTCTTCCTCCCGTCACCCCTTCTCTTTTCCCCTTTGCGACGTCGCCCGGGCATCGCCGCCGCCCCGCCCGCCCGGCGCCCGTCCGCACCCGCCGGAGCCATCCACGCCGTCCACGCGTCCCGCGCCCCGCCATGCGCTATAAGAAGGCCGCCGCCGCCGCGCGGGGGCAGCCCCAACCCTAGCCACCACGGGGAGTCCTCCCCACTCCACTCGCCACCGCCCGCCGGGAGAAGAAGGAGGAGGAGGGAGGGGAGAAGGAGACCGGAGGCCCACCGCCGGCTCGCCGGTGACCTCGCGAAGCCGAGGACCGCACGTGGGAGCCCGAGGACGCCGCGAAGCCAAGAACCGCGACGCCCCGCTTCCTCTCGCTCCGCGCCGCCGTCTTCTTCCTCGCCGACGACCCCCGCTTCCTCTCGCTCCGCCCCGCTTCACCGCCGCTCGCACGTCGGCCCGTGGCCACCAAGGTGAGGCAAAGCCCCCTCACCCCTCCGTGGTCGACCCGGCCTTTGAGCCGCGGCGCTTTGCACTCGTCCGTACCGCTCTTGCCGCCGTGCGCGCCGCCGCCGCTGGTGATGCCGGCCATCGTGCCGGGGCCGGGAAGCTCTTTTGTGCAGGTGCCACCGCCGTTGTCGCCGCAAACGCGCACACGCGCCGCCGTATACCTTTCGACCCCGCACCGTCCTCACGCCGCCGACGCGCGTCACGCCGCCGTCGTGCTCCGAGCGCCGCGCCGCCGGCTCGCTCGACCCCGTTCCACACGCGCGCGAGCGCCCGCCACCCACACACGCCCAAGAACACGACCGCCTCAACGCCCTAGCCACCGTGCGCACGCACGCGAGCCACCCCGAGGCCGGAGCCGTGCTCGCACCGCGCGCGCCGCCGCCGCCGAGCTCCGCCACGGCGGGCTGGAGCCGTTCCAGGCAACCTAGGGAGAAAGACCCCAGCTTTAGGCGTTTTCGCGTCTGTAGAACCCGTTCACAACCAACCAAGAGCACTGGGCGTTGATTAGCGCCGTCACCGGCGACCCTCGCCATGCCGCCGCCCACGCCCGTCGCCGCCGCTCCTCCGTCTCGCCGCCGGCCGCCCATCTTTGGCCAAGGCCGCTCACGAGTGGGGACAAAATCAAGCCTGCTTGCCCCTCGTCCTTGTTCCGGTCGTCCGTTGGCCCGGCCGAGCGCGCCTCGCCGCCGGCGAGCCGGCCGCCGCGCCGCCGCCCGTCACGGGCATACCACCAAACACCTTGCGCGCGCAAGAGGATAACCCCGGGGGGGTTTAGCTCGCACACGGACGCCCACACGCATGCGTGACCGCGGGGGATCCGGGAGGATCCCGTGCGCCCGCCAACCGCAGCCGGGCCACACGGGCGCCGCACGGCCGCGCGCCGCGAGGGATCCACCCCGGGATCCGCCGCGCGCCGCGTGGCGAGCCACGCAAGCCACCGCCGGCTTGGCGCCGCCGGCGTGGCGGCCACATCGGCGGCCGTAGCCGGCCTACGCCTAGCTTAAAGCTAGGTTTGAGCCGACCGGAGCTACCCTATAGCTAGCTAAGAGTCCGCAATATTGTATATGCGTATTTTAATTTCGAAATGTATTTTATCTTTGGAAATTCATAATAAATCCGTTTTAACTCCGAAAAATGTGAAACTTCTTCGAAAATCTTCTAAAAACCCAAACTCCGTGTTAGACTAGGGTTTGCCTCTTTTTGGATCTTATTTGCTCTTATTTGGATTTAAGTTGCTTTAGGACCGCTATTTATTTCCTTTTTCGCGCTATTAGGAGCAGCGGGAGCCGGAGAGCCGAGCCGGGGGAGTACGACTACGCCGACGACTTCACCGCGGAGGACTACCCGACCCCGGGTTCACGCCCGACCGATTCCGAACTACCCATTAGGCATTGTCGAGTAGTATTGCTAGCGCTTTACTTTATGTATGCATGATGATGAACCTTGCATCGCCTCTTTATTTACCCCCGTCCTTGATTGTCCTACTACTACTATATATGTTTATGTGGGTGTGTATGTGCGCCGAGCTTCGCGATGCATGTGTTGGGATGGGAATAGTGGTTCTTGGCGTGTGTGGGATAAAACCGGCAGGAGAAGGCGTTTTGGGTACTTTGGCGGGGGTGAGCTCGAAACAACCGATCTGGGATCGGGGATAGGGGTGCACTCCTCAGTGCATCCCTCCTGTTACGGTTTTCGGAGCCTAGGTGTTGGGGTTTTTACGTACGCTTGGAGGACATGAGCTCGCCCCGGTCTGAAATCGAGTGGATCAACTTGTTTATAGGACATCGTACACACCACCCCGCCAAGAGTGGGGATAGGGCCGTGTTGAGCTCGGCAAGTGCGGAACCATACCGCTTAGGATGGATAGCGGGGTATCAGTGGGGGAGCGGTGGAGGTGAGACCACCCTCTCGGAGCGACTCCCGTGTGGCCACACGGGAGCATTTCACGGTTCGGTGTAGTCCCTTCCGAGGGGGGGGCGGCTTTGAGGGCCGGATGCGGGGATGGGTTCGTAACTACCGAGAGTTCGCCGGTAGGATGGGCTCGGTCGGCCGTACACCGGCCGGGTACCATTCCGGGATGGGTACGGGTGTACACGCTGCGCAGTTATTCGATCTATAGCTATAGTCGCGTCCTCGGTTATGGACACTGCCTAGAAGACATGTTCGTTCCTCATGTTTCGGGATTTTCTACCTTCCCCCTATAGGTGAGAGTGTGGTGAGCCGTGGTTACAGTCGGTTAGAGGAGAGAGGCTCCATCTACCTCGTCGATCCGGTTGTAACCATTGAGGTGCGAGGAGAGGAAGTTCTCGCATCGACCCTAGACGAGAGTAGGAGCCGGTGACGGGTCTTCCGGGTGACCGGGGTGGATCCGGGTTGTGTTGAGAGACTTGGGTTTTGGGATATTGATGGAGATACCTTGTTTATACTCGCTCGTCGTCGCATAGGAACCCACGTACCGTTTCCTTGTCTACTCTCTTTACCCTTTAGATGTTAGGCCACTTAAAGCTGCATACGGTTGGTGACGTGGACCTATCCCACTCCTTGGGGATAGACTTCGGGTGTGCAGGGTACGAGTCCGAGTTCGACTGCAACGCCGACGGTTGGTACGACTGAGGGATACGTCGCTTCGCTCGAGTTGCCTGTGGCGGGAAGAATAAAGATGGAGACCCTTCTGAGAAGATAGCTACCGCTGCGTAGAATTTTCACTCTGATTCAGCCTAGAGGCTTGTAATGATGTACTCCATAATGGACTTGTAATAAATTAATGTACTCTTAACTTTATGTGATGCGATGTATGACTTTGTGTATCTATCTGTGAGACGTTCTGTACGCGATAGCCACTGATCCAGGGACTATCGCGATGGTACAGGGATTCGGGTTTTCCATGAAAATCCGAGGTTTTACAATGCAAGTGGAGGGGGCAAAGTACATAAATGCATAAGGACCCACGGAGCGAAAGGGGCGACCGAACCGGGCCGAGGTGGGCCCGGCCGGTCGGCCCGGGCCGCCACGGCCAGCCCCACTCCGGTGGCCGGTTCGGTCCCATTTTCCTTGCACCCGAAGGATCTTGAACCCTAAAAAGACTGGGTGCCGCCATTCGACAGAGAGGAGAGTCATTCGCACCAGGAGGCCATCCACAAGCTAGAGAGAGGAGGAGGATCTCTGGAGGGAGATCGACCACCTCGAAGGAAGCACCCTCTCGTGGAGAAGAAGGAAGACACCGTCGGAAGGGAAACCATGATCAACGGTGCCATGATAAGCACCTTGATGGGGTAATCTCCTTGTTCGTCCATGGGTTGTAATCGATCGTAAGATGTAATCATACTTTGTCAGATTATCTATCTATCATCTTGTGTTGAATATACTTTAATGCTTAAGGATTAGCTACCTTACCGTAAAGGGAGTAGGGCCCCAATGCTTCCTTGGATCAATTCAATACGCCGTGTCCATCATAGGTCTAGTCATGAATACCTTCGCGTAGTGACAGTACAAGAGGAGGGAAAGGGCGAAACCGTGGTCACAAACCCCGATAGATTAGATTGGTTTAATGTCTTTAATTGATTGCATGATCGTAGACCCATGTGCGAGTGTGTCCTATCTTGATCGTTTATCATTCTCTCTAGTGTAGTTTAGTTGTTTTCTAGTATAATAGTAAGTTAGGGTTTTAGTGGCTAGTGCATAGAAGTAGATTAAACGCTTGTAATCCCCTTGCTCCGCGGATTGACAAGAACCTTGGGAATCCCGTGGTGAAAAAGGTGTGGGGTCCGTACGCTTGCGAATCGTAGAGGGATACGTCTTTTATCCGTCAACAAGCCCCTTTTTCCGGCGCCGTGATTGCATGATCGTAGACCCATGTGCGAGTGTGTCCTATCTTGATCGTTTATCATTCTCTCTAGTGTAGTTTAGTTGTTTTCTAGTATAATAGTAAGTTAGGGTTTTAGTGGCTAGTGCATAGAAGTAGATTAAACGCTTGTAATCCCCTTGCTCCGCGGATTGACAAGAACCTTGGGAATCCCGTGGTGAAAAAGGTGTGGGGTCCGTACGCTTGCGAATCGTAGAGGGATACGTCTTTTATCCGTCAACAAGCCCCTTTTTCTGGCGCCGTTGCCGAGAAGCAAGTTAGTTTACATCGTTTGATTTGCATCTAACTTAGTTTTATATTTAGTTTATCTTTTGTTTGCTTTATATAACACCTATTATCTAGAAAAACACCTTGTTTTGTTTTTGTTTTTGTTTTTATCTTATTGTATAGATGGCGTTCGTTAATCAACCCGTGGAAGAACCGGAGAAATCACTAAGGGATTACGCTAGCCCTCGATGTGAAGACATAAAAGTACAAGAGTCGGATTCGAAGCTCGAAGCGACCAAGTATGAGATTAAATCCAAGATCATCGAGATGGTGGTGGCAAACCCGTTTGAAGGGATGGTTACGGAGAACCCATATAGACACATAAGGGATTTCACGACGATATGCAACACGGTGCGTCAAGAAGGAGTGCCCGATGAATGGTTCAAATGGAATCTCTTTCCCTACTCACTTGCCGGCAATGCAAAGACATGGTACTCGTTTGTGTCCTTTGAAGTTGAAGGCAATTGGAACAAGTTGACAAAGAAGTTTTGTGAGAAGTTCTTTCCAATTAGCAAGGTTCAACATCTAAGGAGGCAAGTGATCAATTTCATGCAAGGAGAAGAGGAAGGGATAGACCAAGCCTGGGATAGGTTCAATGGCTTAATCGAACAAGGACAAAACTCGGCTTCACCGGTGACGTACTCTTGCATACATTTTTCTTTTCCCTAACCCCTAGTTGCATGCAACACGTCGAAATGTGTGCAGGCGGGGATCTCATGGAGAAAACACTCACGGAAGCCGCCCAACTTCTACAAAAAGTTAGTAAAGCGGCTGCCATGCGAAGAGATTGGGAAACAAGACTTGCGGAAGAGCCGGGATATAATTCAAGGAAGAAGAAGTGTGCTGAATTTTCTAAAGAGGCAACCCCAGAAGTCACAAAAGAGGAACCAATCGCGGAAAAGCTTGAACAAGAACACATCAAGTCAAGAACTACCCCGAGCGTCGACTTCGCCGTACCAAATGAGACGAACAAGAGAAGCATGTCAAGCGCGAAGCCACTAAGGGAGTTTGAACCAATGGATTGGGTTCCTATCGATTACGAAGAAGTATTCGATAAGAGAAGACCGTTCCCTAATCAAAAGGGAATGGCGAGAGCATTGGAAGTGGAGTTCCCACCGGAGAAGAAAGCGGAAAATTCATTCGACCTTGAAACCACCGGTGAGATTTTTCAAATGCTCTTTAGAGAAGACATAGTGGATCCGAAACACATAGTCGAGGTGAAGAGAATCATGGGGATCAAGCCCGAAGCATCACCATACGCTCACCTCGCCGAAATTTACGCGATAGGATTCAAAGAAGAAGAAAGATGACACCACACTTGAGTTGCGAGATCAACGGAGTTCAATGCAAGGCTTTATGCGACATCGGAGCACAAGTAAGTGTCCTATCTTCTAAAATTTACAATAAAGTTCAAGACCACAACCTAGACTTAGCTCCAACATCAACGAAATTAATTATGGGAGATGGTAGAACTATCAAACCTCTAGGTATTGCTTGCAACATGAAAGTAAAAATCTCTAGAAAATATATACCAACCGATTTCTTTGTTATTGATGCTTACCATAGTAATCATGATCACATAATCCTAGGTAGGCCTTTTCTTAAGTTGGTTGATGCTGTGTTAGATGCCGGAGAAGGCAAAGTAATAATGAACCTTAATGGAACAAAGTACACATATAACTTTCTTCGTGCTTCTAAACACCTTACACCCTTTCCTCCCGAAGATGAAGAAGTAGAAGAGATGGATAGTCTTTGTTTTGTTGAAACTCTTAGAGACCCGCTGCAAAGAGCGATGGAAAACCAAATTAGTGATCAACAAGATGAAGAACTAGAAGAAGCAACGAAAGGCTTGGAACCACATGATGGAAGCGTGGAGGAAGGAAGATTCGATGACTTAGGAGAGATTAAACCCGAGGAGCCACAAGCGCCCGAGGTAGACCATAAACCTTTGCCCAAAGGATTAAAGTATGAATTTTTGGGCCCAGACAAGACTTATCCAGTCATCGTGAGCGACGAGTTGAGTCCCGAAGAAAATGAGGCGTTGCTGATTTTATTGAAAAAACATAGGAAGGTGATTGGATATTCGATTAATGATCTCAAAGGTATTAGCCCAGCCTTTTGCACTCATCGTATACCAATGGAAGACCAATGTAAGCCCGTAGTGGACCACCAAAGGAGGCTTACTCATGCCATGCGAGAGGTAGTGAAGAAAGAGGTCATCAAGTTACTTGATGCCGGAATCATCTACCTGGTTCCGCATAGTGAATGGGTGAGCCAGGTACATTGTGTACCAAAGAAAGGAGGTTTGACCGTGGTGAAGAATGAGAAGAACGAATTGATACCGCAAAGAACCGTGACCGGGTGGCGGATGTATATCGGTTATCGTAAGCTTAACAAAGCGACGAAGAAAGATCACTTCCCCCTACCGTTCATCGACGAGATGCTCGAGAGGTTAGCAAACCACGCTTATTTTTGCTTTCTCGATGGGTACTCGGGGTTCATGCAAATTCCCATTCACCCGGACGATCAACACAAGACAACGTTTATATGCCCTTATGGAACGTTTGCATATAGAAGGATGCCCTTCGGTTTATGCAACGCTCCGGCCTCTTTTCAACGTTGCATGATGGCCGTATTTTCGGAATTCATCGAGGAAATTTTCGAGGTGTTCATGGATGATTTTTCCGTTTATGGGAAGACGTTCATGGATTGCCTGGCAAACTTGGAAAGGTCCTCACGAGGTGTGCGGAGGTAGACTTGGTATTAAATTGGGAAAAGTGCCACTTCATGGTTAGACAAGGAATAGTGCTCGAACATGTTATATCCGAGAGAGGAATTGAAGTGGACAAGGCTAAGGTAGAGACTGTTGAGCAACTCCCACCTCCTACGGATGTTAAGTCCTTAAGGAGCTTTCTAGGCCATGCCGGATTCTATAGAAGATTTATTAAGGACTTCTCAAAGATCACTAAGCCTTTAACGCATCTTCTTCAAAAGGATGTGGCTTTCGACTTTGATGAGAAGTGCCTAGCGGCATTCCGGACCTTGAAAAATGCGTTGGTGAGTGCTCCCATCATCCAACCTCCGGATTGGAGCCAACATTTCAAGATCATGTGTGACGCAAGTGACTACGCCGTAGGCGCGGTCTTGGGTCAAAGAAAGGAAGGCCGAGTTCACGCCGTTTACTATGCTAGCAAAACTCTTAGTGGGGCACAATTAAATTATGCCACTACGGAAAAGGAGTTGCTAGCGGTGGTATTCGCTTTCGAAAAATTCAGATCTTATATCGTGAACTCGAAGGTCATTGTTTACACCGATCACGCAGCCATCAAGTATCTCTTGGCTAAGAAGGAAGCTAAACCACGTTTGATTCGTTGGATCCTTCTTCTCCAAGAGTTTGATGTTGAAATTCGTGATAAAAAGGGGGTGGAAAATGTTGTGGCCGATCATTTGTCTAGGATGAATCGTGGACAAGATGATAAAGAGCCCATAGAAGATAAGATGAGAGATGACCACCTCTATAGAGTGCTTGATAAAGATACATGGATGATCGATATCATTCGAGCAATTCGGAAGATGCCTCTCGATCATCTAGATAAAAACTCTCAAAAGAAGATAATCTCCGAAAGTAGGAAATACTTTTGGGATGCACCATACCTCTTCAAACTTGGCAATGATGGAGTAATGAGAAGATGTGTGCCAAGAGAAGAGAGGGTTGAGATTCTAAGGAAGTGCCACTCGGCGGAGTACGGTGGACACTATAGCCATTTTCGAACCCAAGCAAAAGTATGGTCGAGCGGATTCTTTTGGCCGGAGATGCATGAAGATACTAAAAGATATGTTGCATCATGCCTTGAATGCCAAAGAACCGGAAACATATCTCAAAGAAATTCTATGCCTTTGAAATACAACCTACAAATTGACATATTCGATGTATGGGGTATAGACTTCATGGGGCCTTTTAAAAACTCATTTGGATTTGAGTATATCCTAGTCATGGTTGATTATGTATCCAAGTGGGTAGAGGCTATACCATGTCGTAAAGCTTCCACGGAGGAGTCCATTACTATGATCAAGAATGTGATTTTTCCCCGTTTCGGTACACCGAGAATCATGATAAGTGATGGAGGAACTCACTTCACCGGGAAGAATTTCAAAAAGTTCTTGTCCAAGTTAGGAATTGAGCATAGGGTCTCAACGGCCTATCACCCACAAACTAACAGACAAGCGGAAACGTCAAATAGGCAATTAAAAAGCATCCTCAACAAAACCATAGAGAAGGGAGGCAAGGATTGGTCAAAGAAATTAGACGGAGCTTTATGGGCTTATCGAACGGCATTCAAGACACCGATAGGTATGACCCCTTATCAATTCGTCTATGGAAAAGCTTGCCACCTTCCGGTTGAGTTGGAACATAAAGCCTATTGGGCGATTAAAGAGATGAACCTCGATCTCGATGCCGCGGTGGTGAAACGAAGGATCCAAATAAGCGAGCTGGAGGAGTTGAGGTTGAAAGCATATGAAAATGCAAGCATATACAAATAGAGAATCAAAAGGTGGTATGATAAAAGATTGAAAAATAAAGAATTCAAAGAAGGAGATAAGGTCCTCTACAATTCGAGGTTTAAAACCTTCGGAAAAGGGAAATTGCAAAGCAAGTGGGACGGACCTTATGTTGTGCATTCGGTGTTCTCCAACGGAGCGGTAACCATTATGGATATAAACGGCGATCAATTTGTGGTGAATGGTCAGTGGCTTAAGGTTTACTACGAACCCGACGTTGTGCCCCTTCACCATGTTGATGTCTTCACCATGGAGGAAGAGCCCGAACGTCCCGCCTAGGACGAAAAACAAGGCATGAATTTTTGTAAATAGTTTTTCTTTTTGTTTTCTGGAGTTTCTCGCGAAGATTTACTGGGCCAACTTTTTCACATGGGCTAAGGAGGCGAAATAAGGGCGGTACGCGAAAAACTGGACCGACCCGGCCTCCGAGACAGGGTGGGCCGGCCGGCCCTGAGCCGACCGGCCGGTGGGTCCCGGCGGCAGTCGTCTCCGATTTTTGCCCGAATTGCTCCTTTTCGACTTCCTTCTTTGGTCAGAAAATTTTACGGGAAGTTTAAAAAAGGAAAATGAGGTTCTCAGGGTTTTTCTCTTTCAGACTATATATTTGGCCGAATTGGGAGCTCGGGAATCAACCCCTCCAAGCAAAATTTTGCACCCTTGCAGTAGCCATTGTGCCCCCAAGGAGCTTAGAGTTGAAGCTAGAAGCCAAGAAGCCATCGATGGAGGAGGCGATGCGAAGCGAGCTCAAGCTACCCGTCAATAGGACCGCACGCATCCGTTGCGGAGGGCATGTCCCGACCGGAGCTCTTGCATCTCGCAACCCCGTCGAAGGAGAGAAGGTCCCTACGCCCGTTCGAAGGTCAGCACGCATCCAAGGCATGAAGCGCAAAGACTACAAGGAGGCGTCACCCGAGCCTAAGGATTATGGGGGTAGCGACTACTCCGACGATCGTAGCCCGAGCTCGTGGGCGGCCGCCGGAAGAGATGATAACGACCTCTACATTTGGGATGAGCAGCCCAAAGAGAGGACTCCTGAAGGCCCCAACGGCGACGGTAATGATGGCAACGAGAGCGGCAACGACAATGGAGGTGGCGATGACGGCGGTGACGACGGTGGAGACAATGGCAATGAAGACCTCTTCGGATTGCATCCGATGTGTTGTTGAACTTGCTGTCAATCCATCGGGGATCTCTACACGTCGGTCGATGAATGTCTCCAAGCCATGGAAGCGATGAAGCAGCGTATGGAGGATTTGGAGCACGTAGTTGGTGACAACTACAAGTTCCTTAACCGTAACGTGCGCAAACTTTTTGGCATGGTTGGAAACATGAGAGGCAAGTGGTGCAATACTTGCTTGAAGTACCACTAGGTCTAGTTTTCCCCTTAGGAATTTTGTAAGATACGACGAGGACGTCGTATGTTTTTAGCGTGGGAGAGAGCTAGCTAGCTAGCCTTAGCTTTTGAGTTTCAAATTTAGGTTCGGTTTAATCTTCGAGTGAGAGTCTTAGAGTTTAATGAGTCTTAGTTTTCAAGTGTGTTTTTAAATTTTTGCAAGTTCGAAAGTGTCTTAAATTAGTGTTGAGTCAAAGAAAATCAAATAAAAAGAGTCTTTATATATTTTTGTGTCTTGTGTGATGCTTATCTTTATTCACTTGTTTGTTTATCTTTGATTCTTGGTATATGAACATAAGTGTGTGGTTTGAAAAATGTTTACCGTGGTGCTTAGTGGAATTGCTACTACTTAAAGTACCCATACCGCACCTCGATCTTGAGCTTCACATGTTAGTTGTGCTATGTTCAAAGCTAAAAGTTGGGGGATTTCAGTTCTGAAAATTATCTTAAAACCCTAGTAATAAAGGTTAGCAAAACCTCTTTTTCCAAGTTGATAGTAAGAAAAAAATCCTATACAAAGCCAATTTATTTTTTTGCTCCACCATAAGTGTGATTAGCACGATGAGTTGGGCTAGGATCCTTCTCTCTTGGGAGTTTTAATTTCGAGCAATGATCATGTTCTTGTGCTTATCTTTTATTGCTAGCCTCGTCATTCATTCGGTCACGAGACTTTCACCTTGGAAGTCTCGTACATCACCGAATTCCATACCCAACCCTATACATCTCTTTTGTACATCGCATTCCTTGAACACAACCTATTCTCAAAGTTTCATCTCGTCTCTAGCATGATTTATTTAAAATTTCAGATTGTATGCATGCAAGAAAGAGAGGAGTTGAGAGCTTGAAAAGTTGTCAAGAGAGAGAAAAATAAAGAGAAAAAGTATGAGTATGGAAAAGAAAAGAAAGAAAGAAAGAAAAAAATATATATATGTGAAAGAAAAATATGAGAATGAAAGAATGAAAAATATGAAAAAGAAAAAGAGAAAGATGAGGTAGCAATAAAGATATGAGAGGGATGTATCAAGTGAAAGAAAAGAAAAATAAAGTGTAAGGAAGGATGTCACGTTGTTGAGAGACGAAACTTTCACTCGTTTTCCAACCATGTGCAATCCGACAACGAGGACATCATCGGTGCCTTGTAGTCACGATTTTCTTTTGCCCTTGCACATGTCCACCATTCTAAATCTTCTCATCCTTGATATCCCTACATATGGTTAATTCTCATGATCATTGGCTTTGAAAGGTAGACAACCATTAGAGGAAGTTCTTAGTTTGACAATACTTGTGTTGATTGCGCTAGCCCTACCTATAGCTCCACTTAACATGTTATATGAGAGACGTATGGGAGGTGAGAGTTTTATAAAATTGGTTTAGGATAGCCACCTTATATGAGTGACTTGCGAGAGCTTGGAGAAAGGTTTTTGTCTAATACTTGTTGCAGGAATTTTGTTTTTAAAATCATAAAAACCCTCCGATGGAAGCAAAGAAGTAAGCATGGCTGAAATTGAAGACTTCGAGTGAAGAGTTTGAGTTGTGGGGTAAATCTTGACGTGGTAAAGATTCTAAACGCCCATGTTTATGTTTGATGATCATTACTTTGTGTTTATGTATTAAAGATGAAAGGATTGACTAACTTGTGAAGAAGGATTAGCGGTATACGATTACAACACCTTGGACGAAGTTCTTTTACGAGTACTTGCTCGAGGACGAGCAAGAGCTAAGCGTGGGGGAGATGTTGATGGTGTATTTTGGTGCACCTAGCATGTTCATTACACTTTGGTTTGGATTTGATTATGGAACTAACCCACCACTAGGCACACTAATCATATAACGAGTTCATCTATGTGCATGCATTTGGAAGTGTTGTGTTTATGTAGGAAAACATGGACATAAAGGACGGATTCGCAACAAGTTCAAAGGAGCATTTACGGAGTCTTGTTCATGTTCATGAGCTTGATGAAATCACTTCCAATGGTGGCAAGGACCGAAGTGCTACGAGGAACACCCCCGGGGATTGAAGCGTAAAAGATCAAACTTCATGCGAAGAGAACCTCCATCTTGGACACGAGGATAACATCATCAAAATCATGCAAGTGGAGGGGGCAAAGTACATAAATGCATAAGGACCCACAGAGCGAAAGGGGCGACCGAACCAGGCCGAGGTGGGCCCAGGCCGGTCGGCCCAGGCCAGCCGGCCCAGCCCACTCCGGTGGCCGGTTCGGTCCCGTTTTCCTTGCACCCGAAGGATCTTGAACCCTAAAAAGCTTGGGCGCCGCCATTCTACAGAGAGGAGAGTCATTCACACCAGGAGGCCATCCACAAGCTAGAGAGAGAGGAGGAGGATCTCCGGAGGGAGATCGACCACCTCGAAGGAAGCACCCTCTCGTGGAGAAGAAGGAAGACACCGTCGGAAGGGAAACCATGATCAACGGTGCCATGATCAGCACCTTGATGGGGTAATCTCCTTGTTCGTCCATGGATTTTAATCAATCATAAGATGTAATCATACTTTGTCGGATTATCTATCTATCATCTTGTGTTGAATATACTTTAATGCTTAAGGATTAGCTACCTTACCGTAAAGGGAGTAGGGCCCCAATGCTTCCTTGGATCAATTCAATACGCCGTGTCCATCATAGGTCTAGTCGTGAATACCTTTGCGTAGTGACAGTACGAGAGGAGGGAAAGGGCGAAACCGTGGTCACAAACCCCGATAGATTAGATTGGTTTAATGTCTTTATTTGATTGCATGATCGTAGACCCATGGGCGAGTGTCTCCTATCTTGATCGTTTATCGTTCTCTCTAGTGTAGTTTAATTGTTTTCTAGTATAATAGTAAGTTAGGGTTTTAGTGTCTAGTGCATAGAAGTAGATTAAACGCTTGTGATCCCCTTGCTGCGCGGATTGACAAGAACCTTGGGAATCCCGTGGTGAAAAAGGTGTGGGGTCCGTACGCTTGCGAATCGTAGAGGGATACGTCTTTTATCCGTCAACAATGGCGATGTTTTGTTTCTTGCCTCGCTAACCACTACTCATGGAGAGGTTGGCTTACTGACCTCCACAGCTCAGCGTGGAGGCTTACGTGAGGTCGGTGCGCAAGAAAGGAGCCTAGGGCTCAGGTCTGGCGACCCTTTTTCGACCACACATGCTTTGCGGTGACAGAAGGCTTTCGTGCTCATTAGGGGTAGTATCCTTTGGTCGTACGACCCTTAGGTTGGCTTTGAGCCAAGCCCCTGAGCATGTCGAGGGGGAGGAGTAGGCGACAATCTGTGACCCCCAGGTTTTGCAACCCATGTATTGGCTTTAGCCAAGCCCGCGAGCATGTCGAGGGGAGGGTTTGTGACATGAGAAAGGAGAGGGTAGTACTCAACACATAGCAGATGACTGCTTGAAATATTTATTTATTTAATCTGAAAGAATTACAAAGTAAGGAAATACATAGCTGGTAGAAAAACTATTCTACAGATAGAATCGTCGTAGGTGCTGCACGTTCCAAGGGTTCGGTACTCCTTGTCCGTCGCCCCATTGGAGGCAGTAAGTGGATGGGCTGACAACTTCGGTGATGATGAAGGGTCCCTCCCAAGGGGAAGAGAGCTTGTGCATGCCGTCGGTCTTCTGGATGCGCCTAAGGACGAGGTCGCCAACGTCAAAGGAGGTTTCCTTGACGTTGTGGTCGTGATAGCGTCGAAGTTGTTGATCATGACAGGCTTATCTCATGACTGCAGCAAGTCTTTGTTCTTCGAGGCTATTGAGGTCGATGCGGCATGTTTGTTTGGCCTCTCCCTCCTCGTAGAACTGGATGCGTGGAGCTCCAAAGGCAACGTTGGTAGGTAGCACGACTTCCGATCCATAGATCAGAAAAAAGGGTGAAAAGCCCGTGGCCGAGCTGACTTGAGTTCTTAGACCCAAAATTACGTGCGGTAGCTCGGGTAGCCATCTGGTGGCATAGTTGGAGGTGTCGTCGTAGATGCGGTCTGTGAGAGCCTGAAGGACCATGTCGTGGGCCCGTTCGACCTGGCCATTGCACGGAGGGTGGGTGACCGAGGAGTAGTGAACGTTGATAGTGTTATCTTGGCAGAAGTCCCAGAAGACCGAACTGGTGAAAGCATTGCCTAGGTTAGTGATGATCCTATTAGGCACGCCGAAGTGGTGTGTGATATCTCTGATGAACTTTGCGGCTTCTTCCGATGTTACTTCCGCAACAAGTCAGACTTCAATCCACTTGGTGAATTTGTCGACGGCAACTAAAATGTGTTTGTAGCCGCCTGGGGCAGTACAAAACGGTCCTACAACATCAAGACCCCACATGGCAAAGGTCCATGATGGAGGGATGGTACGCAAGACCTGAGATGGCGGGTGCTGCTGTTTGGTAAAGAATTGACATCCTTTGCACTTCTTAACAAGGTCTTTAGCGTTGGTCATGGCCGTGGGCCAGTAGAATCCAGATCGGTATGCTTTGCCGACCAGGTTGGTGGATGTCGCGTGACAGCCACACTCGCTGCTCTGGATCTCAGCTAGGAGTTGTAGTCCTTCTGATCTTAAGATGCATTTCATAAAGACGCCAGTAGAGGTGGCTTTTCTGTATAGGTCGGTACCGATCACGACGTAGTTAGCACTTCATCATGTGATACGCTCTCTTTCTGCTTTGTCGTTAGGGACGAGTTGGTCGAGTATGAAGTCTATGAAGGGCTTGCGCCAATCATCATCTTCTCTTTCTGACATCAACACGTCACAGGGAGTTGCTGAGTTTTTATCATTTGGAGGTGATTCTGGGTTATCCGGGTCCAGAAGCTTGATTGAAGGCTTGCGTAGGTCCTAGACGAACACGCCTGCTGGGACTAGAGCTCGTCGAGAGCCTAGTTTGGAAAGTACATCGGCGGCCACGTTGTTGTTTCGTGGGACGTGCTGGAACTCGATTCCCTCAAAGTGGCCTTCGAGTTTGCGAATCTCAGCGCAGTATGCATCCATCGTGTCCTCGACGCAGTCCCACCCCTTGTTGACTTGCTCGATGATGACTTTAGAATCACCAAAAGCCAGTAGTCACTTGATGCCAAGGGACACTGCTATGCGGAGCCCGTGAATCAGCGCTTCGTACTTTGCATCGTTGTTAGAAGCCTTGTAGTGAATTTGCAGGACGTACTTAAGCTGCTCCCCATGAGGAGAGATGAGTAACATACCTACGCCTGCTCCTTCGAGGTTGAGGGTACCATCGAAGTACATTATCCAGTGTTCAGGCCGCTCCTTGGGAGGGGGCATCTGGATTTCTGTCCACTCAGACACGAAGTCTGCGAGGATCTGCGACTTGATCGCTTGCCGAGGGCAAAACTCGATGTCGAATTCTCCAAGCTCAACTGACCACTTGACGATGCGGCCATTGGCGTTGCGGTTGCAAATGATCTCTCCTAACGGTAACGATGATGGAACCAAGATCTTGTGAGCTTGGAAGTAGTGGTGAAGCTTTCTGGACGTAATCAGGAGCGCATATAGCAGCTTCTGAGGTTGTGTGTAACGTGTCTTAGCGTCGGCCAGGACCTCTCTTACGTAATACATAGGTCGTTGAACAGGATAGACTTGCCCTTCTTCTTCTCGCTCAGCGACGAGGACTGTGCTAACCACATTAGTGGTGGCAGAGATGTAGAGTAGGAGAGTTTCCTTTGGGATTGGTGGAGTCATGATTGGTGGTGTCGTCAAGGACTCTTTGAGAGCTTCAAATGCTTTTTGGGCTTCGTCATCCCACATGAACTTGTCTGCCTTCTTCAATAGCTTGAAAAAAGGTAATCCTTTCTCGCCGAGCTTGCTGATGAAGCGACGTAGAGCCTCCATCATTCCTGTGAGCTTCATGACGTCTTTCTTGTTGGATGGCTTGGCCATCGTGCGTTTAGCGTTGACCTTCGCGGGGTTGGCTTCAATGCCTCGGTGCCCGACCATGAAGCCCAGGAGCAATCCAGAGGGCACACCGAAGACACACTTGGTTGGGTTGAGCTTCCATTGGAACTCTCGTAGGTTGGCGAAGGTTTCGGTGAGGTCGGCGATGAGCTGATCTTATTTGGTGGTCATGATGACTACATCATCTACATAAGCTTCGACGTTCTTCCCGTTCTGCGACACCAGACACTTATGAATTGCCTTCTGATATGTTTCTCCAGCGTTTTTCAAGCCAAAGGTCATGACCTTGTAGCAATAGATGTCGTGAGGCGTTATGAATGTCGTTTTATCTTCGTCGTCTGGATGCAGGGCTATCTAGTGATACCCTGAGTAGCATTCGGGGAATCAGAGTAGAACGCTACCAGCCATGGAGTCCACAACCTGGTCGATACGAGGAAGGGGGAAGGGATCCTTTGGGCAGTGCTTGTTGAGATCAGTGTAATCGATACGCATCCTTAATCCGCCAGTTTTCTTTGGTACAGGGACCGGGTTTGCGAGCCAAACCGGGTGTTTACATTCTTTGATGAATCCTGCAGCTAAGAGCTTATAGACTTCTACTTCTATAGCTTGTTTTCTATCTTTTGCAAATCGCCGGAGATTTTGCTTGATAGGTTGTGCAGTCTTGTTGACTTCAAGTGTGTGCTCAGCCAGCTCCCTAAGGACACCAGGCATATCGGATGGGCTCCATGCGAAGATGTCAGCGTTGTCCCTGAGGAAACTGGTGAGCGTGAGTTCCTATTTGGGGTTGAGGTTGGCCCCGATGACAACTTCCTTGGATGCGTCGGGCAGGCCGAGGCAAACTTCCTTAACGGCTGGACTTGGGTCCAGAGCCGTGCTTGTACGCTTCTGTTCTGGTACTTCCAAGGTGGTTTGGTCGATCTTGGCTGCCTAGGCGACCATGATCGTTGCTGGAGCTTTGATCGCTGAGTCTTTGGAGAGTTCGACTGTAGCGCTTTCGCAGTTGTAGGAGACCATGATGTCCCTGAGGACGGAGAGAATTCCGTTTGGTGCTGGCATCTTCATGATGAGGTAGGTGTGATGAGGTATGGCCATGAACTTGGTGAGCATAGGTCGCCCGAGGATGGCGTGCTACGAAGAGCGGAAGTCCGCGACCTCGAGCGTCAAATATTCCGTGCGGAAGTTATCCTTTGTGCCAAAGGTGACCGGTAGGCATACACAACCTATGGGGTACGCAGCCTTGCCGGGCACGACCCCGTAGAAGGGCTCATCGCAGGCAGTCATCTTGTTGAAGTCGAACTCCATCTTGCGTAGTGTCTCCGTGAAGATGATGTTCAAGCTGCTGCCCCCGTCGATGAGAGTCTTAGGCAGAAAGGCTCCATACTATGGGGTTAACGACCAGCGGGTAAGTCCCGAGGTCAGGGATGTGAACCCAATGTCTTTCCTGGAGAAAGTGATTGGGAATTCGGACCAATGCAGAGGCTGCGGGTTTTCAGTGTTAACATGCCCGATCTCCCTGGCGTTTGATCGGTTCTGTCTGTTGCTTTTGACCGCTTGGCGACTGCCGATGATGAAGTTAATCTCTCGGTTGGCCATCTGGAATGCATCGTTGGGGTTGCCCCCTTTAGGTGGTGGTGGTGGAGACCATTCTTTATGGTTGTTGTCGTGGCAGTTGTGGTCGTCCTGGCGACGTCGGTCATCACGTCGGTCACCCCGGCGATCGTTGCGCTGGTCGTCACGACGATCATCCTTGCGATCCTCACGTCTATCATTGCGGTCATTGTGATGATAGTCGTCACGTCTGTCGTTGCGGCGATAATCGCGGTGATAATCATGTCGATCCCTGTCATCATTGCAACGATAGGGCCTGCAATCACGGTAATCACGTCGATCAGGTCGGCGGTTACGATTGTCGTAGCACTGGTCACCGTCCCGGTCGTCGTTGTTGCCGCTTTTGGTCTTTTTAGAGGTAGGCGGAACCCCCAAGGCACGCTTCAACTGCTCGCACTCCCTCATGGTATGCTTAGCGTCACGGTGGAACTGGCATTGGTCGTCCATGACCATGTTGAAAAATCGCCTTTGAGGAAGGTGGAAGGTCTTGGTGGATCTGTCATGTAGGATTCGCAAGATCGCTTGCGCGACCTGTTCCCTCCGTCATCGTGGTCTTCTCCGTTGAAGTCGTGCATCACCGCGTCATGAGTGTTGACTAGTTTGTCGACGAAGGCCATGTGGTCGCCGATGGTATGTGCACCAGCTTCATGGATCTTCTCAAATAGTGTAATGTTGGTGATCCCCTTCTTGTAGTAGGCAATGACGTCCTCGTCTTTGACACCCGTTAGGGTGTTGCGGTTCTCGAAGTAGTGGTTGGTGTACTCTCGGAGAGTTTCATCACGTCTCATCCGCACTCTGGCGAGGTGGTGAGTGTTGCTAGGACGATTATATGTCGCCTGGTAGCTGGTCAAGAAAAGGCGAGACAGCGTTGCCTAGGAGGTGATGCACTCTGCTAGGAGATTGTCGAGCCACAGGAGTGGTGCCTTACCCATCACAAGGGGGAAGTATCCCGCCATGTGGTCTTCATTACCTCCGGAGGCACGTGCCACAATGCTGTACATCTTGAGCCATATACTTGGGACAGAGCGATCGTCGTACTTCTCAATGGCCGGTTCAAAGTCCTTGGGGTATCTGATCGTCCGGAGACGTCGTGAGAACGCAGGGAAGTTGTTGACTGCTCCCGGGCTTGCTGACGGGGCGTAAGCTGCTAGGATGATGTAAAGGTCATCGGGAGGACCATTGTCTTGGTCGTAGTGGGGACGTCGTAGGAGTTCTTGGTCATGCATATGTCGGAGGTCTGCT
Source organism: Cenchrus americanus (assembly GCA_947561735.1). Taxonomy (NCBI): domain Eukaryota; kingdom Viridiplantae; phylum Streptophyta; class Magnoliopsida; order Poales; family Poaceae; genus Cenchrus; species Cenchrus americanus. The sequence goes on along the minus strand of OX387239.1, from coordinate 70,788,201 downwards.
GCTTGGACGGGGTTGTTGGCATCGAGGGCGTCAGGGGTCCCATGTTCTCGATCATAATTAGCACGTCGTGCTATCTCCACTTCATCTCTTATACCTTGACGCTGGCTTCCTTCTGCGCGATTAGCTTGTATTTGAGGAGGTTGAGCTCTTGCATTTTGTCTTGGGTTTGCGACGGTGTTTCCTTGAATGTTGGCAGCGTTAGCTGCGTTGTTGGCGACATTGCCAGTGGCGTTAGCCGGAGCGTTTGCCGGGGCATTGGCTACAAGGTAAGCTGGAGCATTAGCTGCAGCATTAGCAGCGGGGTTTACCTGCTGCACTACTTCGTTTTCACCTCGTCCCTCTTCATCCACTGGCTCAAGGGGACCCTGGCTACGACGTCGTTGGCGAGGACGTTCCGATCTACTCCTAGAGTAGGAACTTGCTGCGGATCTGCTGTATCCGGGACCTCTTTCTTCGATCTGGGCGACGGTGACACGAACGTTGGCTTAAAGATGTTGGACCGCCGGAGAATCTTCGAGGTGGTTTAGGGCCGCAAGAGCGGCTCCCAAGTTGGTTTGTGGAGCGTTGTAAACTTCTAGGCCATCGCGTTCGAAGTCCCTGAGGAGGTCTCTTGCACGTATTCGGTTGGCGTGAGGTGGATCATCGTGGCGTCACTGCTGAGGGGCAGCCGATGCCGCAGGTGCTTGTTGCCCAGCGTTGTCGTTGACCTGACCGGCGTTGAGCATTTGTTGACTTGGTTGTTGGCCTGCACCTGGGGCAGCAGTAGCGATCTCTTGTTGTCGTTGGACAGCTCTGGCACTGTTGGCGTTCTCACGCTCTTGGCGTTGCTTATCTGTTTCTCCATCTTGAGGTGGTACATCCACAGAGACGACCAAGATCTCGCGATCTAGAGTCTCGAGCTCCTCTCCCGGATAGTTCGGGGAGATGGTTGTGTGGGTGATCTGAAACATGAGGCGATCCGGAGATATCTCTCGGTTCAGGTGGCGGCGGTGGGCCGCAGTAAGAGGTCGACGAAGCTTATTGAGGACACGGCACTGGCGTGTTGTGTGTTTAGGATTCTCGTGGATAGGACAGGGTTCGTCGAAGTAGTTCCTGCGGCTTCCACGATCTTGTGTACGGGTTCCAGATTCGATCTGGATCTTGCGCTTCATGTAGCAGGATGCTACGTGAGCTATGTTCCGCAAGCCAAGAGGCATGCTGGATGAAGATATGGTCTTGTGAGGGCACTTGACGCATTCGCAGACTTTGATCGTGTCGGAGAGCATGCCCGCGACGCGATTGATCCGAGCGATCAGGTCGCTTGGAGTGGGTGGGTGGATTCCGGCAACAAATCTGTTTCGATCTGTTGGTCAGTGGTGATTGTGTTGCCTTCGATGACGAAGCAGGCAGCTGGAGTGGTGGATTTTGCCGGCATCGAGCCAAAGCGGATGTCGACATGATTGGCGAGGAAGTCTGCCATGCTCTCTGGGAAGATGACGCCATTGGTCGAAGCCATCGAGTTGCATGAAGAACCTTGATTCCGCCCCTACCTGGCGCGCCAACTGTCAAATGGTGAGATCTAGACAGCCCACCGAGGTTCTAATCCGAGTGGTTTAGTTGTTCGCTGAGGTGGAATCTAAGGCTAAGAACTCGAAGGTCGCACACGAGTACGTGAAACACAGAGAACACGGTGAGTTGATACTGGTTCGGGCCGCCGGAGAGTAAAACCCTACGTCCAGTTGTTGGTGTAGATTGCTTGGGGATTGCGTGATCGATACAAGAGGTCACCTCGTCCGCCTTATATTGGCCAGCGGATGAGGTCGGTTCCCAGACTCCTGGTCGGTTACGACCAGGAGACCTAAGTCTACGTTACATATCTTGTCATATCCCGTCGATCTGCTTTGGTCGTAATCCACCGAGGTCTTGTCTTGTACGCCAAGTCTTGAGGTCGTGATGGATTAGGTCGTCTGGGGAATCTTCTGGAAGGTCTTCAGGAGGTCGTGTGGGCCTCCAACCAGGTCGGTTGGGCCCACTGACAGCTCGGCGAGTCTTCTAGTAGGCCGGACCCACTTGTCGGGGACGGCCGTGAGCCTGGTCGGTGGGGACACAGGGGTACCCATGTCTCACAGTACTCCAACTAAAAAAAGATTTAAAGAAGCCAATCAAAATTAAAATATATGCTATTTAGTCATTGAGTAGTTGAACTAGCAAGATTTAAAAATATGCCATTTATAGTCACTAAGTAGTTCAACTTAAAAAATTTAAAGATATGCCATATATAGTCACTGAGTACTTGTACTAAAAATAAATGCCAGTTTCAACAGCCCATATGCCAGTTTGATTTTATACAAGCATAACAACACAGTTCAGTTTTGTCAGTGTGCACATGAACTTAAAAAAAATCCAACATCATCTGATTATCTCGTATATCAGATTCACTAAAATAGAGTAACAAAAAAACTAGGAATATCATTCAAGATTAACTAAATAAAATAGAGTAACTAAAAAACTAGGAATATCATTCAAGATTAACTAAAAAACATGTAATTAATTTGAGCACGATTAATTTGAAGGGTTCAACATCATCAAAAACCCTGCTACATCTGAATAACATCAAACCCTAACCTAAAAATTACTGAAAATCATCTAAGTAATTTGTTGAGCATGTGGAGTAAAAACTAGTCGACATCATCTGATTGAAATGCAAAAAACCATCAAGATGAATAGGGGAACATAGTGAAATCGAACCTTAGGTTTTGCAGGCATCAATGTCGAGCCGCCGGCGCGAGTGCGATTGGGGGTGACCCTCTCGAACCCTGGCGGGACGTCAGGGACGCTTCCCCCCACTACAGCGGAGACGGCGGAGGGCCCGCGCAGCACCACACCGTCGGGAGCCCGGGTGAACCTCCCAGTCGTTGGGTCCCGCTTCTGGTTGCTCGCGCGGGCTGACTGCTCGCGGTTCTTGATCCCCTTCGTCATCTTGCCAGCATCGACGACTGCGGTGGCGCGAGGGAACCAAGGTGGTGGTGATGGCACACGCGGTGGTGGAAGCGGAGGCAGAGAGGTGGGAATGTGAGTGACGATTTTGGGGATGGTCTGGGGGAAACCGCTTTATTAGATCTGGGGTGAAACACGGCCCTTTGATGTGTTAAATACAATTGATGACACAATAGAGATGAACTCCCCTAGCTAGCCCAATGGAAACGCGCCCTGCCTCTAGCGCCACAGCTCCCATGTTCGACTCCTGTGGGAGCCATCTTTTTTGGTGTTTTTTCTTTTTTCCTTCTTTTTATATTTATTTTGTATTTCATTTATTTTGAACTTTTTAGTGTGTGACTTTTTTAAATAATTCAAACAAATATTAGAAGGTAAAACGAAAATGATAGTGCACGTACTCACTTTCACATACATGTGTACGACATATGCGCCTATGTGAGAGATCTCACCACATGTGAGGTATGTGCATGACGAATATATCCCCCATGCTCCTCTTTTTCTTCCCAAACCTAACCCTAACCACATCTGCAGGTCTTAATTCGCATCTTGGCCACAACATTGATGGTGGCAACAAGGGGTCAACGTAGGAATGCACCTGCAGGTTTGTGGAATATTACAACTTTCTTTGTTATAATAGATGCAAATTTAATTGTACCTCAATTACTTATGAACATTACTTTCACCCATTCTTGTGATGCAAATCTATTTTGCATGAATGTTTGTTGATAGGACAATAATAGATCAGTCCCATATATACTTTGACTTTCTCATAGATTTAGAAGAGTGTTCGTGTCAGTCCAATACCCTAGGGATTTATTTTGTAGGAGCCCACAACTAGTTATAGATCATATCTCAAACCCTGGAACTCTAAACTTTTAAGTAGTGTTATTACCTCTTACCTATTAGTTGAAGCCTTTTAAATTTTCTAATACACCCAATTTCTTTTCCTTCAAAGAACCTACAATAGCTGAACAAGTGGCTGAGAATCAAAGGGTCTTTGAAGAGCTCGGATTGAACACAATCACATCTGAATTTAATAACACATTGCAAGAATCTGCACAAAAGAAGGGCAAAAAATCAGCAAACAAGGGAACACATAATGATGATTCATCATCATCGGAGTATCTTGTTGGTGAGGATGATCAAGGAGCCAGTACTGATGATGATGACACTAAATCAAATGATCAGCCAGAATTTGAGGTGCTTATTCTAAATCTTCAAAGTAGTTGATGGACCATACTTCAAACATACATATTGTTTAGTACATCTTATTTCTTATTAGATGTATGATCTAGGTTTACATGTTGCTGATCTGAATTATGTTTTAGGAGTTACATTGCATTGTTATTAAATGTTCAATATATGGTATTGAGCACTTATATATTGGATTGTAATTAATTTTTTCTGATCTAAATTATGCTCTTGGATTTACATGCATATTCTTTGAGACACACATCTTGAGTAACATATGGTGTTAGGGTTAATGCATATGACTTACATGAGAAAATATTTCCCCAGCTTTTCTCACCAAATAGGCGCAAAGTCATCTCTCCAAAGATCAAGATATCTAACCCCAGAATGGCGCCTGGAGTTAGGAAAAGTAAGAGAGTGAGGGTAGTTACTCAATCAGATGTGCTGCCTTCTGAATCTAAACCAAGAACGTCAAAAAGGCATCTTGTACAGGAACATACAACCCCTTCTGATGACAATGCAGCTGCAGAGGAATGCAATGCAACAGTTGCTCATGACAACACATCAGAGGAAGGCAATGAAGCAGTTGCTCATGACAACGCATATTTAGAGCAAGATATTGGAGCTGCTAATGATGACCTTTCATTTCCTGAAGGCAAGTTTTCATTTACTTACGTCATCTCTTTTGTTGTTTTTGAAGGTATTAAATTATTTAACCAAAAGAAAAATTCTCTTTTGTAGTTGCTGAACAGCGACGTCCTAGGAGGCCCAGACCAGATACAATGGGAAAGCAGCTGGACAACATGACCAGAGCTATGGGTAGGAGATTGCCCATAGTTTTTAAAGAAGGAAAAAAGGCCTCATGATCCTGTTCAAGCTGCCAAGTTAGCTTCAGAGGCTGGCATCATCATTCGGGAGAGCATTCCTATCCTTCCACATTGGAAAGATTACAAGAAAGATGACACACTCTACAAAAACATCGAGGGACAGCTAGCTGTAAGCGCCTTACTTTATCTGTATTAAACTTTTGCAACTTATGCTTACTTTACTAACTAAATATCCAACTCTCATATGTCTAGGGTCGATTGTCCATTAACACAAATAATGCCCCAACAAAGGTAGCTGTGACTGATTTGATGCGCACTATGGTAAAAAACCAATGTTATAGGCTAAAGAAGAAAAACTTCAATGGTGTACCTGCAAATGAGATTAGGACAACTTCTCCTATTGGCTACATGAGTGATGCACAATGGAGGGCACTTGTTGCAAAGTGGACAGATCCAAAGAACATGGTATGTGTATCATGTCTTACACCCTTCTTTCAATATCACTTTCCAAAGGATCTTATTTTCACCCTATGATACCATCTGAAATTTTCAACCTCTTGTAGCAAACATGTGAAAATAACAAGCACAACCGCAATCAAGTAAGGTATCATCAGGCTACAGGTTCTCGCTGTTATGAGGCACACTTACATGCATATGTAAGGAAATCATTATCTTTTCCACTTACATGCACTTTTCCACTGAACCAATTATTTTCCATTACATCTGAGAATACTATGTTGTCATTTTTTTGCACAATGCAGATGCAGCAAAGAAACATGGTAGAACCCAGCCTAGATTAGATTGAAGAAGTTGATGCGGTGGAAGCCTTCCAGACCTGCCACACCAGCTCCAAACGCAGCCTGAGTGACCTGGCAAGAGAGGCACTGGTAAGTGCAAAAACAATATGCCCAATTGCCTACTAGCCACAATTTAACTTAAACCATATGTGGATTATGTGCATACATATTATTTGGATTTGAATGATCTGGATCAGTTGCTTCGTGGAGAGGGTCCAATAGTTTAGTAGATGCAATTCTGTGACCAGATTAATACCATGTGTGTGATCTTAAATTTGAATTTGTTTGTTCAATAACCTCCACATCAATATACTGAGATAGTAATCATGTTATAAACTCTGAGAATTGTATGATTTTTCATGATTCATATGTAGCTCTATTTGATGTGATTTTTTACCAGTATCCCTTCCTGTGATATTAATTGCTTGTATGGATTTTATCTCCATACTATTATGTGTATATCTGTCATGAAACATATTTCACCTGAAGCCCTTGTTGTCACATTTGTATACCTCAAATTTATTCCAATAATAACCAACTGTAAAATTCATATTGATCAAATACATGTAACTCTTATGTCTTCATGATATTACAGACTGAAATGGAAGCTTTGAGGGCTGAATCTATTCTTGAAGGTGAAATGCCAGCATCCAGCGTGCAGGTCGTGTCGAAAGTTCTCTCTCAGCACAGCTCCAACCAATTCCTGAAGAGTGTCGGCTTAAAAACACCCACATCCTTCAAGTCAGGATCATCACATGAAAGTGAGCTTTGGGAGCAACTTGCAGCTGAAGCGACAGCAGCTGTTCAAGGTGAACTTGATGACCTACAGAAGAAAATTCAAGATGCTGAGTAAGAGCGGTGAAGGACACAAAGGGAGCTAGAGGAGTACAAGAAAATTATAGAGCAAAACACCAAGGAGATGGTCGAGACCAATTTGCTCATCAAGAAGCTCTTGTCCCTCCATGGAAATGCTTCTTCATCGACCTGAACATAGCTGCTGCACAGTTATGCTTTCAATTGCATGTTCACTTTCGCTACTCGATTCATTGTTTCAACAAACTATGTGATGCCATGTGTACTGGTGTCCAATCAGTTGTATGCACACATGAATACTATTTCCAATCGTATATGGATTTGTGTGGCCATTATATATAATTTGCAAATTCAAATTAAATTATTATCTGCAATTCTGTGACCATTGTGATCCTGTGCCTGTGACGAAACTAATTTCTAACCTGTGACGAATTGATGTTATATTTGTGACCAAAGTAATGGTAAATCTGTGACCATTTTATATCAAAAGGTGATGATGGCAAATATAATTTTGTGACGATATAAAATTGTCTTCTATGATGATTCCAAAAAGATGATGTCAGCTGCCACGTCATTGCTGATGTCAGCGCCACGTCAGCTGCCACGTCATTGTTGACGTCAGTGCCATGTCAGATGCAAACACCGTTAACGGGAGATTATGACCAAAACATAGGAACATCTGTGACCAAATCTGATCGTCACACACCACAGACGCCATTAATGGTGCCGTCAGGCAGTCAGGCACACGGAAAATTATGATGATAATGGAGATATATCCATGACCAACAACGTTCGTCATAGATTGAATTCATTTCCATGACGACACCTATTTCGTCACGGATTAGAACCACATCTGTGATGAAAAAACTCATTTCGTCACAGATGCACAAATGTGACGCCAATTCTGTGACCAAATGAAAATCGTCACAAAATCGTCACAAAATCGTCACAAATGACTACCTGTGACCATTTTGGCGCCTTCGGTGACGTTAAGGGAACGTCATTGATGACAACATCCCTACTAGTGCATGGGCAAATGAGAAGATTACCCCATCAAGGTGCAAGGCATAGCAACGTTGATCATGGTGACGCTACCTACGGTGTCTTCCTTCTCCTCCGGGGGTGTCTTGGCAGGGCCTCGACGTCCTCCACCATTTGTGGTTGCTTCCTTCGAGTAGAGCGATCCTTCTTGTGAATGATCTCTCTCCTCTTCTTCCTCTCTAGCTTGTGGATGGCCTCTCGGGCGAATGGCTCTCTCTCTCTCTCTCTTTCTCTGCAAATTGCGGCACCTTCACGTACTTAGGGTTGCATCAGCTTCACACTCGAGAAATGGGGGGTCGAACTGACATTGGAATGGGCCAGGCTGGCCCAGTTCGGTCACCCCTTCGCACACGGGGGTCCTCTTGACATTTTGCACTTTGCCCCTCCAATTGCATCATTCTGACGATGTCATCCTCGCGTCCAAGATGGAGGGTCTTCTTGCATGAAGTTCGGTCTTTTACGCTTCAATCCTCAGGGATATTCCTATGTAACACTTCAGTCCTTGCCACCTTTTGGAGTGATTTCATCATGCTCTCAAACACGAACGAGAATCCTCAATTACTCCTTTGAACTTGTTGTGACTCCGTCCTTTATGTTCATGTTTTCCTGCAAAAACATAACACATCCAAATGTTTTCACACACAAAGATGAACTTGTTATATCAAAAGTGTGCCTAGTGGCGGGTTAGTTTCATAATCAAGACCAAACCAAAGTGTAATGAACATGTTTGGTGCACCAAAATACACTGTCAACATCTCCCCCACGCTTAGATCTTGCTCGTCCTCGAGCGAGTTTCTCGTAAAAGAACTTTTGTCCAAGGTGTTGAAAATGTGCTCCGCTAATTCGTCCTTCACAAGTTAGTCAATCCTTTATTTTAATATAATAAACATGAAGCAATGATCATCATACATAAACATGGGTGTTTAGAATTTTTACCAAATCGAGATTTACACCACAACTCATACCTTTCACTCGAGGTCCTCAATTCCAGCCATTCTTACTTCTTTGCTTTCATCAGAGGGTTTTCATGATTTTTCAAAAATAAAATTTCTGCAACAAGTATTAGACAAAAACCTTTCTCCAAGTTCTCACATATCGCTCATATGAAGTGGCTATCCTAAACACTTCATAAACTCTCACCTCCCATAAGTCTCTCATATATTATGTAAATGGCTAGTGCAATTAACACGGGTATTGTCAAACTAAGAATTTCTTCTAGTGGTTGTTTACCTTTCAAAGCCAATGATCATGAGAATTAAACCATGATGTGGGGATGTCAAGGGTAAGAACATATAGAATGGTGGACATGTGCAAGGGAAAAAGAAAACAAGACTACGAGGTACCGATGATGTCCTCGTTGTCGGATTGCACATGGGCGGAAAAGGAATGGAACTTTCGTCTCTTAACAACAACGTGGCATCCTCACACTTTATTTAACCTTCACTTGATTCATCCCTCTTCATATCTTTCTTGCCTTTCCTCTTTCTTTCTTTCTTTCTTTCTCTTTTATTTTTTTTCTTTTCTTTTCTTCTCTTTTTTCTTCATTCTATCTCTTTTCTCTCTTTTTTTCTTTTCCATACATATATTTTTCTTTACTTCTCTCTCTCTTTTGACATCTTTACCTATCTTTTAAAGCTCTTTACTCATCTCTTCATGCATAAACACAATCTGAATTTAAAATAAAAACCATGCTAGAGATGAGACGAAACTTTGAACATAGGTTGTGTTCAAGGAACACGATGTACAAAAGAGATATTATGGTTTGGGTATGGAATTCGGTGATGTACGGGACTTTCGATGTGAGAGTCTCATTACCGAATGCATGACGAGGCTAGAAATAAAAGATATATGCAAGGACATTATCATTGCTCGAAATTAAAACTTCCAAGAGAGACGGATCCTAGCCCAACTCATTATGCTAACTCCACTTATGGTGGAGCAAATATTGAATTGGCTTTGTATAGGATTTTTCTTAGTCTCTCAACTAGGAAAAAGAGAATTGTCTAACCTTTATTATAAGGTTTTTATATAATTTTCAAAATTAAACTCCTCCAACATTAGCATCAAACTTAGCACAACCGAAACGAAGTTCTAGATCAAAGCATGATGCGGGTACTTTTAAAGGTAAAAACTCCACTAAGCACCACGGTAAACGTTTTAAACCAAGTGCTCATGCTTATATATCAAAAATTAAAGACAAACATACAAGTAAAAAAATAAAAGCATTGCAAGAGACAAAAAATTAAAAGACACTTTTTATTTGTTTTTTTACTTGAACAATAAATTAACACACTTAATTCAAACTTTTAAAAAGCACACCTAAAAAATTTAAGACTCTCAAATGCTCGCAAAATCTAAACCAAACCAAACTAAACTTACTAAGGCAAAATGGTCTAGCTAGCTAGCTCTCTCCCACGCTAAAACCATACGACGTCCTCGTCGTATCTTACAAAAAACCTAAGGGGGGAAAACATTACTTCCTAGTGGAACTTTCCACAGCTCTTGCACCACTTATTCTTCATGTTGCCTACCATCCCAAACGACTTCCTCACATTCTGATTAAGGAACTTGTAGTCATCATCGACTACTCGTTCAAAATCCTCCATTATTTGCCTCATCATCTCCACAGCCTGGAAACACTTCTCGGCCGATGTGTAGAGATCCGAGATGAAGTAACGGCAAGCCACACAACATAACGGATGCATCTCGAATGGGTTTCGTCACCGGGGTTGTCGCCGTTGTCGCTGTCATCGCCGTCGTCGAGATCTCCGCTGTCATTTGGACCTTCGGAAGTCTTCTCTTTAGGCACCTCCTCCCAATAGAAGAGGTCATTATCGTCCCTTCCGACGGCTGCCCACGAGCTCGGGTTGCGGTCGTCGGAGTAGTCACTCCCCCTGTAATCTTTCGGCTCGGGCGACTCCTTGTAGTCTTTCCTCTTCATGCCTCGTATTCGCTCCGATCTACAGACGGGAGTAGAGACCCTCTCCTCCTTGACGTGGTGGCAAGATGCGATTGGCCCGTTCAAAACACACCCTCCGCAAAGGATGTGGGCGGTCCTCTTGATCTCCATTGATGGCTTGAGCTCGCATCGCTTTGCCTCCTCCGGCTTCAAAGACTTCTCGGCGCTTAGCTTGATCTCCACGCTCCTTGGGGACATCATGGTTGCTGCTTTTGTGCAAAAAGGATGTGAATTGGGATGGATTCCCGAGCTCCAACCTCGTCCCTTTAAATAGTCAGGGAAGGAATGTCCTAGAACCCATCTTTTTCGTTTCTTGACTTCCCTAAAATTCTCTGACTAAACAAGGAAGTCGAAGATGCGCGTCCTAGAGAAAACCGGGGTGAACCTCCACCCGCCCCCCTGGGCCGATCGGACCGAGCCGGCCAGCCTGCCTTATTCTGCGGGCCGGTTCGGTCCAGTTTTTCGCGTGCCCAACTATTTTTAATTGCTAGCCCATGTGGAAAAGTTGGCCTAGTAAAACTTCGTGTGAAACTCTAGAAAAATAAAAGAAGAGCTATTTACAAAATGCTCACCTTGTTTTACATCCTAGGCTTGACGTTCGGGCTCATCCTCCATGATGAAAATATCAATATGGTGAAGGGGCACAACATCGGGTTCGTAATAAACCTTAAGCCGTTGACCATTCACTATGAATTTATAACCTTTCATATCCATGATGGTAACCGCTCCATTAGAGGTCCATCCCACTTTCTTTGCAATTTTCCCTTTCCGAAAGTTTTGAATAGCGAATTATAGAGGAGGACCTTATCTCCTTCTTTAAACTCCTTCTTCTTTAATCTTTTGTCATACCACCTTTTGATTCTCTCCTTGTATATGCTTGCATTTTCATAAGCTTTCAACCGCATCTTCTCTAGCTCGCTTATTTGGATTCTCCGTTTTACCACCGCGGCGTCTAGATCGAGGTTCATCTCTTTAATTGCCCAATAAGCTTTGTGCTCTGGCTCAACAGGGAGGTGACAAGCCTTGCCGTAAACAAATTGATATGGGGTCATACCTATCGGTGTCTTGAACGCCGTTTGATATGCCCATAAAGCTCCATCCAACTTCTTTGACCAATCCTTGCCTCCCTTCTCCATAGTCTTATTAAGGATGCTCTTTAGTTGCCTATTCGATGTTTTCGCTTGTTCGTTGGTTTGTGGGTGAAAAGCCGTAGAGACACTATGTTCAGTCCCTAACTTGGACAAGCACTTCTTAAAGTTCTTCCCAGTGAAGTGAGTTCAAAATTCTCGGAGTACCGAAGCGAGGGAAAATCACACTCTTGATCATTGCAATGGTTTCTTCCGTGGAAGATTTACGACATCGCATGACCTCTACCCACTTGGATACATAATCAACCATGACTAGGATGTGCTCAAATCCATGTGAGTTTTTGAAAGGCCCCATGAAGTCAATTCCCCAAATGTCGAATAAATTGATTTGTAAATTATAATTCAAGGGCATGACATTCCTTTGAGAAATGTTTCTAGTTCTTTGGCATTCGGGGCATGATGCAACATATCTTTTAGTATCTTCATGCATCTCTAGCCAAAATAATCCGTTGGACCACACTTTTGCTTGGGTCCGAAAATGACTATAGTGTCCACCGTACTCCGCTGAATGACACTTTCTCAAAATTTCTTGCCTCTCTTCTCTTGGTACACATCTTCTCATAACTCCTTCATACCCAAGTTTGAAGAGGTAAGGTGAATCCCAAAAATATTTCTGGCTTTTGGAGATTATCCTCCTTTGAGTGTTTTTATCTAAGTGATCAAGAGACATTCTCCAAATTGCTCGAATGATATCGATCATCCAAGTATCCTTGTCGAGTATTCGGTAGAGGTGTTCATCTCTCATATTATCCTCTATGGGCTCTTTGTCATCTTGTCCACGGTTCATCCTAGACAAGTGATTAGCCACAGCATTTTCCACCCCTTTTTGTCACGAATTTCCACATCGAACTCTTGGAGAAGAAGGATCCAAAGAATCAATCATGGTTTAGCGTCCTTCTTAGCCAAAAGATACTTAATGGTCGCGTGATCGGTGTAAACAATGACCTTCGAGTTCATGATGTAAGATCTAAATTTTTGAAAGCAAACACTATCGCTAGCAACTCCTTTTCCGTAGTGGCATAATTTAATTGTTCCTCACTATGAGTTTTACTAGCGTAGTACACGACGTGAACTCGGCCTTCCTTTCTTTGACCTAAAACCGCCCCTACGGCGTGGTCACTTGCATCGCACATGATCTTGAAAGGTTAGCTCCAATCCGGATGTTGAATGATAGGAGCACTTACTAAAGCATTTTTCATGGTCCGGAATGTCACTAAGCACTTCTCATCAAAGTCAAAAGCCACATTCTTTTGAAGAAGTTGTGTTAATGGCTTAGTGATCTTTGAGAAGTCCTTAATAAATCTTCTATAGAATATGGCATGGCCTAGAAAGCTCCTTAAGGACTTAACATCCGTTGGAGGTGCGAATTGCTCAACCGTATCCACTTTAGCTTTGTCCACTTCAATTCTTCTCTCAGATATAACATATCCGAACACTATGCCTTGCTTTACCATGAAGTGGCATTTTCCCCAATTAGCACTAGATCGACCTCTGCACACCTCGTGAGAACATTATATAAGTTTGTCAAGCAATTCACGAATGTTTTCCCATAAACGGAAAAATCATCCACGAACACCTCGATAATTTCCTCGATAAATTCCGAGAACACTGCCATCATGCAATGTTAAAAAGAGGCTGGAGCGTTGCATAAACCGAAGGGCATCCTTCTATATGCAAACGTTTCATAAGGGCAAGTAAACGTTGTCGTGTGTTGATCGTTTGGGTGAATAAGAATTTGCATGAACCCCGAGTACCCATCGGGAAAGCAAAAATAAGCGTGGTTTGTTAATGTCACACCCTGAAATTTTCAAATTTCAGGATGTGAATATGAAGAATAATTAAATTACAATTTTCTCATAATTTTAAAACTTTTCCAACATTTATTTTCTTTACAGGGAATATAGTATAGGAACGAACTTTGTTTGTTTTTAAAAAATTAAATCAATGATTGGGAGAGTGTTGCATTCATGTCGATGCATCTTGGTGCTTCTTGAGTGCAAAAGGTTTCAAAAATGCGTTTAGGTGCTGTCCAAATCCTTCTAAGAATTTTCCGGAATTTTCTGGAATTTATTCTCATTTTCCCTGAGCTAGTTCTATTTATTAGAAGGCTCTAAAATCTTTTTGATGAGCACCAAATACTTTGTTTGGATTGTTCATGTCCCAATCTATCTCTGAGAATTTTTCTGGAACTTTTGGGATTTTCTGACTATTTTTCGTGCTTTAAAGTATTTTATGAACTTTTTTTGGAATTACTTATGCACTGAAAAGTATTTAGGAAAAAAAAAGAAAAACTCTTCTTTCCCTAACGGGCCGAGCCCACGTCACGACCCGATCCGCGCTCGCACCGCACCCCGGGCCCGGCCGACCGGGCCCGCCGGCCGGCCGCGGGCCCATCCGGCCGGCGGAGAGCCGCCCGGCGCAACGCCGCCGCCGGCCCCTAGCCTTGGCGTGCGTGCCACGCCGGGGGCTCTCACCCCTGCTCCCCTATTTAAAGCCTTGTCATCGCGCCCCTGTGCGGCGCCGCCCGCCGGAGCTTGGAGCCCGCACCGGCCGCCGCTTCAATTCATCGCGTCGGTACGCCGTGAAACGAAGCCGACGCCTCCATGAGCTCCGCGACGACGAGCCACATTCGTCGAGCACCTTCCCGTTGCCGGAGACCCTCTGGAGCGCCACCACCACCGCGGACTGCCGCCGGCCGCCGCAACCCTCCACCACCGGCCATCTTCCCGTCTCTCCCCATCCAAGGTGAGTAGCCCCACGTGTTCCCCTCGGTCTCCTCCCTCTTTTCCCCAACTCGCCCAAGACCCTCGTGCCCTAGGCTGCCGGAGCACCGACCCCACCAGCCGGCCAGTAGCCTTCCCTATTCGCCTCTGTGGTGAGGAAGAAGAAGGCCCCCGCCTCTTTTGCAGCTAGCCCCCTGAAGGATTCTATAATCCCTAGATCTGTTTCTTGTGTCTTTGCAAACCTGCAGATAACCCCCTAGATCTATTAGGATGTTCACACATAGATCTAGTCTGAGCCCTTTTGCAGATCTAACCCCAATCTTTTCACGAGCACTATTTGTTGTGTCTCGAGATTCTTGTTTGCTAGCCCTTGATATCTATAGTTAATCGCAGATAGGTCCCTGCAGTCTTTTTTTCTCCATAGTTTCTTTGTTTTGGCTCCATTTTAATCCGTTCAAATTGCGTTAGGTTCATCGTGAAATAAAGTACACGTTAGTGGTGTGTTTTCATCATGTTTGTTTTCTGAAAATTTATTTAATATTAATTTTGATTAATGCTTAGTAAACAAGTCTTTTACCAATAAAATCTATATAGTGTTGTACAGCGTTTTTCATTATCAAAAATTAATTTGAGTAATGTTTATTTCACATGCTTTTCTAAATAAAAGCTAATTAGATCTTTATCTCGGTTTTTGTTAAATAAACATTAATTTGTTTAATAGTTAATTAATCTTTTCTAATTAAAAGTTGATTAGGCTTTTTACACCGGCTTTTATAAAGGAATGTTAACTTGATTAATATCAACACAAATTTGTTTCTAATTACAACTTGCTTAGTTCTATATAAATCATAAAGTTCTACGCTTAGACTTTCACCTAGTTGTTTATTTATCTAAATTAATATTTAATTGGTGTAATTTACATATAATCATTTATAAATAAAACTTGACTAGGTTATATACCCGATCTTGGCAAATAAAATTTAATTTGCTTTAACTTCAACTCAGGATATTTCTGTAATATCCTTTGCATTTGTTTTGTTAACTAAAATGAACCTAGGTCGTAATCTTGTTCACTCATAAATGTAAATAACCGTTAGACGTTGTCTGTCAGCTATATCTGAGTTATCTTTGTTTCCTAGCTAGTAATCCTTTTCCTAGTTCTCTTTCGGTGAATCAGCTATATTCTTGTGTCTAGTCTTTCACAGCTTTCACAGCTATCTTTCTTTATATCCAATCTTGTTATCTTTTCTGTATCAACATCAGTTCAGCTTACCTTTGTTTAGTGTTGTCCCTTCAGTCTAGTTCTCTTCGTAGACTAATTTCCTAAGCCCACCTTAAGGTTTTCTTATGCGTTTGATAGTTCGTTTGTGCCGTTCTAGTTTGTTTCACCATAACTTGTACGTTAGCATGTGTATCACCTATTACTTTTCTTTTACCCCAAAGTTGCATGATTAATTTTGACTAATACTTATTCCATAGCTTTTCTAAATAAAAGTGATTAGGATATATCCCGATTTTCTTGAATTAATATGTAACTTGTTTAATTCTTATTTATAACTAGTTTTTATTAAATAAAAGATGCATAGTGTTAAATAACAGTTTTCATAATAAAATTAATCTGCTTAATGATATTATAAATGTATTTTCAATATTAATATGTTTAGTTGAACACGCAATGTAAAGTTATTCGATTAGATTCTTGCACATGCTTAGTCTTTCCAAAATAATTGTTAATTTGGGATAACTTATACTTAAATATCTGCTAATAAAATATGGTTAAGTTTATCGTTTTTCTTAATTAAACATAACCTGCTTTGAAATATTCTTACCACATGATTTTCTAATTAAAATATGTCAAACACGTAATCTCTTCTTGTTGTTTGATAATAATCTTTCGTTACATCGATCATAGTTTTGTTTTCAACTTTCTTTCGTTGTTGCGTAACTATAGAATCGAGCCTATCCTTTAGTGCACTCTTTTAAAGCTTTTCTTTTGATTGGTGCATTGTTCTTAGTTGTACTTGTTTCTTTGTATGTTGTGCCCGATGTTTGCTTCGAGTAGAAGAAGGATCGTTGTTCGTTGCTTTGAAGATAAAGAGTTACAAGAAAGCGAGAGCTGAAGAAAGAGCAGTAAGAGTAGCTTTTCGTTGGAGAAAGGCAAGTGTCCCTAACCACCTTCTATCTATGCTTTAAATAAGAATATTGTGTCTTAATTGGAACATGGAGCGACCACCCAGGACAACCGTACTACCACAAGACATATGGCTTTCTCTTGGCCAATTAATTAGAAACTTTAGTATGCGGTATGCTTTACCTGAAAGGGGTTGGGGGCTGACGGTAGATGGTGTATAGACCTGCTCTAGCGGGGAGTTGGGCTTTGCTAAGACACGGTACCCGCTAGGGAGCTTTATGCGCTGCACTGATCAGGTAACCTAGCGAGCAGCCCGTGCTAGGGAATCTTTGTAAAGGCCTCGTAGCGTCCCTATGCAATCACACCTCGGTAGTGTGGTATGGTGTCTTGCAAACACCACATGGTTGGGTCTAAAGTTCTTCGGGACTTTTACGCGACTTGTGGGTAAAGTGTACAACCTCTGCAGAGTGTAAAACTAATCGATTAGCCGTGCTCACGGTCAAGAGCGGCCTGGACCCTCACATGATTAATTAAACTTAAAGATGGACTTTAAATCGTTTCTGGTTATTCTTGTGGCCTTGCTGAGTACCAACCATAAGTGTACTCATCCTTGCTTACTGCTGCTTAGAAGCAAGGTGTGAAGCTGTTGAAGATGATGATGCTAGGCGTACGCAGCCCCCAGTCGATTGCTTGTGGAGTTGGCGCCTCCGTTTCCAGGATTGAGCTGTATAACTCTGATAGAATAGTAAGTTTTGTTTATGTTCTTTACGTGATATTGTTACTGTTATTAACTTATGTCTACTATATGCATGAAACTTGATCCTGGCATGCATATAGGCATGCACTTGGTTTGTTTTTCTAAAACCAGGTGTGACAGCTAAACTCTCGAGCATCTCGTCAATGAATGGTAGGGGAAGTGATCTTTCTCCGTTGCTTTGTTTAGCTTTTGATGATCGATACAACCCGCAATCCGGTCACGATTCTTCGTGGTATTAACTCGTTCTTCTCATTCTTCACTATAGTTAAACCTCCTTTCTTCGGCACATAATGTACCGGGCTCACCCACTCACTATGCGGCACTGGGTAGATGATTTCACCATCAAGTAGCTTGATAACCTCCTTCTTTACTACCTCTCGCATGGCATGGGTTAGCCTCCTTTGATGATCCACTATGGGCTTACATTGGTCTTCCATAGGTATACGATGAGTGCAAAAGGCTGGGCTAAGTCCTTTGAGATCATTGATTGAATATCCAATCACCTTCTTATGCTTTTTCAATAAATTCAGCAACTTCTCATTTTCTCTGGGACTCAATTCATCACTCACGATGACTGGATAAGTCTTGTCTGGGCCCAAAAATTTGTACTTTAATCCTTTGGGCAAATGTTTGAGATCCACCTTGGGCACTTGTGGCTTTTCGGGTTTAGTGTCTCCTATGTCTTCGAATTTTTCTTCCTCCACGCTTCCATCTTGTGGTTCTAATCCCTTTGTTGCTTCCTCTAGTTCCTCGTCTTGTTGCTCATTGGATTGATTCCCCATCGCTCTTTTCAGTGGGTCTCTAAGGGTTTCAACAAAACAAAGACTACCTACCGCCTCTACTTCTTCATCTTCGGGAGGAAAGGGTGAAGGATGAGTAGAAGCACGAAGAAAATTATATGTGTACTTATCTCCATTAAGATTTATTGTTACTTTGCCTTCTCCAGCATCCAACACAACATCAACCAACTTAAGAAAAGGCCTACCTAGGATTATGTGATCATGATTATTGTAGTAAACATCTATAACGAAGAAATCGGTTGGTATGCACTTTCCAGAGATGATTACATTAATGTTGCAACAATACCTAGAGGTTTAATAGTTCTACCATCTCTCATGATTAACTTTGTTGAAGTTGGAGCTAAGTCTAGGTTGTGGTCTTGAACTTTATCGTAAATTTTCGAGGATAGGACACTTACTTGGGCTCCGATGTCGCATAAAGCTTTCCATTGAACTCCGTTAATCTCGCAACTCAAGTGTGGTGTCGTCTTCTCCTCTTGGTCGGATCCTATTGCATAAACTTCGGTGAGGCGAGCACATGGCGATGCTTCGGGCTTGATCCCCATGATTCTTTTCACCTCGACTATGTGATTCGGATCCACTTCATCATCACTAAAGAGCTTTTGAAAGATCTCACTGGTGGTTTCAATGAATTTTCCGCTTGCTTTTTCGGTGGGAAATCCGCTTCCAATGCTCTCGTCATCCCCTTTTGGTTAGGGAACGGTCTTCTCTTGTCGAATACTTCTCCATAATCAATTGGAATCCAATCCATTTGCTTGAACTCCCTTAATGCTTTGCGCTTGACATACTCCTCTTGTTTGTTTCATTTGACTTGGAGAAGTCAACGCTTGGGGTAGTTCTTGTCTTGGTGTGTACTTCTTCAAGCTTTTTCGGGATTGGCTCCTCTTTATTGTCTTCCGGGGTTGCCTCTTTAGAAATTTCAGCACATGTCTTCATCCTTAAATTGTGTTCCGGCTCTCCCGAAAGTCTTGTTTCTCAATCTCTTCGCATGGCCGCCGCTTTGCTAATGTTTTGCAAAAGTTGAGCGGCTTCCGTGAGTGTTTTCTCCATGAGATCCCCACCTGCACACATTTGAACATGTTCCATTCAACTAGGGGTTAGGGAAAAGAAAAATGTATGCAAGAGTACGTCACCGGAGAAGCCAAGTCTTGGTTCTTGTTCAATCAACTCATTAAATCTATTCCAAGCTCGGTCTAGCCCTTCCTCTTCTCCTTGCGTGAAGGTGATCACTTGCCTCCTTAGATGTTGAACATTGCTTATTGGAAAAAAACTTCTAGCAAAATTTCTTCGTCAACTTGTTCCAATTGCCTTCAACTTTAAAGGACGCAAACGAGTACCACGTCTTTGCTTCGCCAGCAAGTGAGTAGGGAAAGAGGTTCCACTTGAACCATTGGTCGGGAACTCCTTCTTGACGCATCGTGTTGCATAACGTCGTGAAATGCCTTATGTGTCTATATGGGTTCTTCGTCTCCATCCCTTCAAATGGGGTTGCCGCCGCCATCTCGATGATCCTAGCTTTGATTTCATACTTGGTCGCTTTGAGCTTCGAATCTGACTCTTGTACCTTTATGTCTCCACATCGAGGACTAGCGTAATCCCATAGCGATTCTCTGGTTCTTCCACAGGGTGGTTGGCGAACGTCATATAGACAACAAGTAAAAACAAAAACAAAACAAAAATGGTTTTCTAGGTAATAGGGGTTAGATGTTAGCAATAAACGATAAACAAAAGCAAAAACAAAATTAGATGCAAAACCAAACGATGTAAACTAGCTTGCTCCCCGGCAACAACGCTAGAAAAAAGGGCTTGTCGACAGATAAAACTCGTATCCACCTACGATCCGCAAGCGTACGGACCTACACCTTTTTCACCACGGGATTCCCTAGGTTCTTATCAATCCACGGAGCAAGGGGATTACAAGCGTTTGATCTAGCACTACTAACTAACTTAACCAAACCCTAATCTATGGTTAATCTAGAGAACTACTACGCTACACTAGAGAGAACGATTAAACTCACAAGATATGTAAAAGACACTTGCCCAAGGGTCTACGATACTTGAACAAGCAACCGCTTAAGATATGAAAACTGATCTAATCTACCGCGGGTTGTAACCACGGTTTTGCCCTTTCCCTTCCCCCGTACTGTCACTACGTGGAGGTATTCGTGATTAGACTTATGATGGTCACGGTGTATTGAATGGTTCTAAGGGAGAAGTTAGATCTATACTCCCTACACGACATGGTAGATAACCTTAAACATGAAAGCATCTTCAACACTAGATGATAGATAGAAGCCATACAAAGTTGCGATTACATCTCAAGATCGTTTACAACCGATGGACAAATGAGAAGATTACCCCATGAAGTTGCTAGGGATAGCACCGTTGATCATGGTGACGCTTCTGACGGTGTCTTCCTTCTCCTCCGGGGGTGTCTTGGCAGGGCCTCGACGTCCTCCTCCACGTGTGGTTGCTTCCTTCGAGTAGAGCGATGCTCCTCATGAATGATCTCTCCCCTCTCCTTTGTCTCTAGATTGTGGACGGCCTCTCGGGCGAATGGCTCTCCTTCTGTGAATGGTGGTGCCTCCACGTCCTTAGGGTTGCATCATATTCACGCTCAAGAAATGGGGCCGAACCGACACAGGAATGGGTCGGGCCGGCCGGCCTGGGCCGACCCGCCCAGGCCCATCCTGGCCCAGTTCGGTCGCCCCTTCGCTCCTGTGAGTCCTTTTGACATTTTGCACTTTGCCCCCTCCAATTGCATCATTTTGACGATGTCATCCTCACGTCCAAGATGGAGGCTTCTCGCATGAAGTTTGGTATTTTACACTTCAATCCTCGGGGAAGTTCCTTTATAACACTTCGGTCCTCGCCACCTTTGGGAGTGATTTCATCATGCTCTCGAACACAAACAAAACTCATTTGTTCGTTTGAACTTGTTGTGACTCTGTCCTTTATGTCCATGTTTTCCTGCAAAAACATAACACTTCCAAATGCACACACAAAGATGAACTTGTTATATCATTAGTGTGCCTAGTGGCAGGTTAGTATCATAATCAATTCCAAACCAAAGTGTAATGAACATGTTTGGTGTACCAAAATACATCGTCAACAAAAGCATTTGTTACTTTTGGAGGTTTGTCTCATAGAGGGCTAGGCGTTGCCGACTAGCTCCCAAGGTTGTTTTGAGCAGCGGCAAGTTTGTGAGGGCTGTGATCTTGCCTCTTCGTGGAAAAGATTGCCTTAGTGGAAAGGAGGAAAGCGGTTGAAAGAGACCCGGCTTGTTGTGGGAGATTTTCCTTACAAGCTCCTCAACGGAGACGTAGCTATTCCTTGGTGGGCGGTGAACTTGAGGAAACAAATCCTCGTTTCTCCTTTGTGGTTTGCCTCACTTGTTTTGATTTTTAGCATATTTACTTTGCTTCCGCTCGATCTACTTGGGTGTGGTTGTCTTTGAGTGTAGGGATCATTACCCTGCTTGTGATCATGTACAGGAGCCACTCAAGAACTTAGGTTCTTGCTAGAAGTCAATAGAAGCTTTGAGTTGTCTTTTGCAGGTTCACTGGGTGGAGGCGGTCTAACCGCCTCAGGACCCGTTCTAACCGCCCCTTCTGTGCTCAGTGCACCAGGGGCGGTCTAACAGCCTAGCAGGGGCGGTCTAACCGCCTGTGCCAGTGAAGCTCAAGTTTCGGGGGAAAAGTTTTATTTGGTCATCTCGCCTATTCACCCCCCTCTAGGCGGCATCAAGGTCCTTTCACTGATGCCATTAGGAAGGGGAAATACCCTCGTTGTACTCAATAGACCTAGAGTAGTAGCAGCGTTGTACGAAATGGCATGCAAATGCTGAGGTGAGAACAACACTTCCTCTCCGAACTGGTAATCAGTGCTAGAGTGCGAAATCCTGGAACTGAAAGTACCTCTCATCCTTTTGGAGATTGAGCCCTTCGTCCTCGTAGAATCGGAGCTCTTCCATGCCAAAGTGCACATTTGTTTCTTTTGCGAATGTCATAATTAGAAATTTCTCTGTTCCCAAGGCATTACTTCAAATTTACAAAAGAAAATGTATCTGATTGATGCTATGCAAGATTTTTTCGCACGAGGCTAAAGAACATATAGGGTACCATGTGTTTTCTCTGAGTCACTGCAAATTTCCTCTCCCACGGATCAAAGGGCCCACAACGCTATAGTACCCTACTGCTAGGGTGTGTTTCCTCAGAGTCACTGCTTCGATTCCCTTCCCACGGATCGAAGGACACACCACTCACCCTTCTTCTACATATATCACACTTCTCTACGATGCCTCTCCACAACAAACCGCAATGGCTTCAGTGAGTGGAGGTGAATATGGGTGTGGTCCTGAGTTCTGGGAGGAGCAAGATCCAAAGTTCAAGGGGGTATTTTCAGTCCTGCAAAAGAGGGACTTCCGTTCCATGCATGAAGTTAGAAGCTACACACCAAACAAACCGGTTTTATGGCCAACATGTTCACACGGTGAGCGTTGCGTGATGCAAGTCTACGAGGGTTGGGGCAACTACGATCGTCCCTTCTGGCACTGCTCATTAGAAAGGGTAAGCTATGGAAATGATATTTGTTCATCAACCATGCTTGGTTTGTTAACATTTATTTTCAGTATTTTTCAGTTCTCCGACGATGGTGACAAGTGTGGCTTCTCGCAATGGGTGGATCCCCCAGCCATTGACCCCTATCAGGATTACATCAACTACCTCCAGGACATCATCATCTACAACCTGAAGCGGTGCCTGGATGAAGCACTTGCTTCCCCAGATCGTCCCACCGACAACCAATGCTGCCCTTGTGCGACTTGCACTTGTGAATGCCACGCGAAGATGAGAGATTGGTCCCATCCTCATTCACCTCTGCCACCACCACCGAGGTACTACATGTCGTCTCAGCAGTCCTAAGGCGTCGGCTCCTTGCTCTCTGACCCGTTCTCGTATAACTAGTTTTCGAATGTAATCCAGTATCTAAATTCCCTAAGGCATATTAGGATTAGAGTTGTGTCGTGCATGTCATTATTGCAATTTCGTCAGTGATTTATCTTTAATTTAAATGATGTCATTTCCATTTCATAAAAAATCTTACCGCCGTTTCGTGACCTACCGCCAAGTGATATGGCGGTTGACCGCCAACGGCGCCGACCTGTCGCCCGCTACCTTAAGAGAAACCGCTCTATTGTTTGGCGGCTACAGTTGCCGCCATTTGGCATGACGGCAAGACCTTACCGCCGTTTCAAACGGTGGTTACAGGGCCTGCCGCCAGTTCAAACGGCGGCTCGAAGCTAGTTTCAATAAAGTTTGAAACAGCTATTTATTTTCGGAAAATCATTAAAAATAATTAAAAATTCGCAATTATACATCCAAACGAAAGGTACAAGAATGTTTTGGGCCCAAGCAGTCAGCCCATGCTCCTTTATCGGCCCAGCGTCCCTCCTGGGTGTGAGGGACACATACATAGGCTGATTTCGTGGGTTCGACGCGAGGGAAATGGCGGCCTCGTTAGTTTCGGACATGCGACCATGCGCCACACGAGTCCACGGCGGGGTCGAACCGGCGGCCGCCGGCCATGTCCTCGTCCACCGACGGGAGCGGCTGGTGCCTCGTGGGGGTGTGTGCTCCGCCCCGAGGCGACCGACGCGCGCGTGCGGGCAGTCCGGCTCAAAAAAGACGCGGCTCCCGCACGGCCCCGGCCGGTCGGGCGAGCGGGCCACGCGTCGGCGGGTGTGGGTGCCCCCTCCTCTCATCGACCCCGGCACGGGCACACAGCTCCAAGACCTCTCCGTGGTTCCGATTGGGTTCCACGGCGCCGAGTACTCACACGCAATACGTACTTGCCAAGCGGCAATCATGCGGGCCGGCCGTCCCCGGCCAGGCCGCCCTCCACGATCCTTTTGCTGGTCGATCGGGAACTTCGGGAATCATGCGTGCTCTCGCCGGAGATCACGCACGTCGAGAGATGGCGCCGTGGAAACGCTATAGTACTCGGCTGCCGGCCGGCCGGCCGTCCGTGCGGCGTACAACGAAGATACCACTGGCTAGAAACGATTTGTCTTGGCGGTTAAATCGGTCTTTGCTGGCGGACTGGGCACCTGTCAGCAACTTTGAGCTAGTAGAAATGGCCATTTATGCTGGCGGGTGTCCCGCCCGTCAAGCCATGAGCCATTGTTTCTTGCGGGGCTTAAACGATCGCAAAGACAAAGGCCATCGATCTTTGGCGGTTCCTTAAGCGGACTCGCCCAAGACAAAGGTCATCTGTGCTAGCGGTTACTTAGGTTGCCGCCACAGAAAGCATTTTTCTCATTTCCTATATAGTTCTCCATAATTATTTATTATTTGTATATAATTTATCATTTTCGTCTATTATTTGTATTTGGCCGCTATATTCACCCGTATTTTTTCATATTGGCATTTGTATGTCAAATTCAATTTAATTTATTGTAATTTAATTTTTATTTAACCGCCAAATGCAAATATATGTCTCACAAACACATAATCCAAAACTAAAATAAAAAATGTATACATAAGTCACATTAAAAAACATCGTGCATAATAGATAACCCTAAGACACACATCTACAATACCATTCTGCATCGTCTAATGTCAAGACTTATTCTTTATCGAAGAATTCTCCATCCTCGTGGCAAATCTCACGTAGGATGAATCTCGCCATGTCCGCACAAATGTTGGTGATTTGATTGTCACCAAGTTGCCCCATGATCCCTCAATGGTAGGCATCTACACGTAAACACAATAAATGAAAATTGTTATGCATTACCATCAGGACCATAATTAACACATACATAGTTGTGTACAAACAAGAGGCTTACGTCTTCAGGATTCGTCCGGTACCTCCCATTATTTCTCAAAACCTCACACACATAATATCCACATAGCACACTGCCAGGAGGTTGTTTGTAGCACCGCAAGCAAATAAAAATGGTCGGTAATAATTAGCAGAAGTGTACAACTCTGATAAAAATGATTGATACTTATTAACAGAAGTATTCTTACCCATTTGGCATGTCGTATCACCAATTTTTTTGTCTTGTGTAGCCTACACGCACTTTAAGGATACAAAGACATAAGTTAGTAATACAATTTGAAATATAGCCGATACACGCAGTAGTGATTATATATTGCACTTAGTTGTCTTGCTTTCTTATAATCTCAATGATTTTCTTGTAAGAAGCCTCTGGATTGTGTACTGAGTTGAAGACCCCCATAATTCTCAACTTCGGACACATGTGAAAGCAAATGAAATGATTGCTGCATAAAATTAAAATAATTAATATAAATAGACTAAAAATGAAGGCAAATGATGAAATAGTTATTTAAAGGATCTTACTCAAAATTGTAAGCAAACTTGATAGAATCCTAATGTTGGTTTTTCCTCATTACCCTTGCAATGTATACAGACACCTCATGAAGTTTAGTTTTCTCGTAACCCTTTGTTAATTCTTCTTTCTCTTTTGGTGTCTTTGCTTCTTCCTCTATTTGCTTTCTTAGATGATCCGACATTATGAACGTGTGTTGTGACTTGTATACTTGTTGCGGGTCAATATATGCTACCTTCCACCTCCTATTTGTCTTCCTTTCATCAGACGCTAGCATCCTGCAAAAAAGTTTACTTAGGATGGTAACAACAATACATATGGAATTGAATAGATTTGGATGTCGTATAGGGAAGTTGACTTACATGGACCAAATGGTGATGAGATTGATGCCGAGTTTGTCACGACAAAACATCACATGCAAATCAGGGAAATCGATTGTAACCTTCTGTTCCAAAGAGCTACTGAACACCCATTTCGGGACATTGGCGGTGATAGTGTGAATGCCTTGCTTCATGGCGTGCATGATCCAAGTATGCATCCTCATCAATTCTGACGGACCTTCGTTCAGTTGCCACCTAAACAAGAATAATTTGCCATGCTCATACTTGTCGGGCACCTCATCCGACGAAAACATACTTATGTGACCCTCCTTTTGTTTTTGAAAAGAGGTGCGGGTTAAAGATTTTTCATCTGGTACCTTCTTGAGTACTTGAATATCATATGATTCTTTACCGGATGTTGGAGCCCATTTAAGTTTATTCTTCAGTACTTTCAAGAACAAGTCAACATCAGATAATTTCGTCTTTGGTTCATATGAGTTTATCATCCAGTGTATTGCTTGCGTCTTGGTTGCTGGAGGAGGAGATGGTGGTCTTGGACATGGCGGAGGAGATGGTGGTCTTGGAACAGATTTCGGTGATGATGCCCCTGCCCTGCCCCTGATGGCGGAGAAGTTTGTGGCATGTTGTTGTCATTATTGTTAACTCCCTGCTCCACACCCATCATAGGTTGTTCCGTGTTACCGGCGTCTGCAACATCTTGGAAGGTCACGTTGTTGTCATTGTTACCTCCATGTTCCCCACCCATCGTGTACTCGACCATTGCAGCATCTGGATCATGGGGGTACTCGTTCTTGGCTAGGTTGCAGGGGACTTGGTGATGCATTAAGTATGATATCTCGACGATGCCACAGTATGTATTAGTTCCACGCATCACCAATAAGCTTGATCCCATCCTCAGTAGGGATATCAATCTCGCACGACTCATCAGAAACCGAAACAACTTGAACCTATGCGTACTCTGGCGGTGGTGGATTCGGAAACACATGACCCGTTAGTGCCATGGCTGTCCCAACTTCTCGAAACTTATCTAGTTTTCTTCCATATGGAATAACCAACTTGCATGGTGTATCCTCTACAATGTCATCCACAGGATGCTTGGTGTTAGCAATAGAACCAACACTACTTGGAGTCGGGATGGCTCCGATTTGGGCAACAGATATTGGAGTTTGGAGGAACCTGTGCAGAACCACCAGATATTACATTATCTGCACTAGGCCCAACACAAACTTGTTGTTGTTGTATGAAGAAGCCTATCAACTCTTGCTTGGCGATTTCTCTCATCTTGTCTTCAAGCTGCTTGTTATAATGGTCCCGCTTCTTATAACTTGATCGGTGTTCACGAAATGTTTTACCCCAGAGCAAGGTAGAAGAAATCCCTCGAACACGGCCAGAGTGCTCAGGCATTCCGATCGCGGCCGTTAGCATATCTTTCTCCCTGTCGGCAAAAAAAGACCATTCTTTTGCATTCTTGCAAGTCCTTCCAGCTTGTGATAAATTTTATCTGTTGAGGGCTTATGGAATGAAACATTGCCGTCAGGTGCTATAGCCGGAACTCGAGCAAGGATCCAATTCCTACTACGCTCATCCATGCCTTCAAACAAAGCTGGTAAACCAACTACCCTCCTTTCTAGGGGTGGGCATTCGGGTAACCCGAAAATTTCGAGTCGGGTAGTTCGGGTTTTAGGAATTTCGGGTTTCAAAAACTAGAACCCAAGACAAGGCCGAGGAAAATAGAACCCGACAGATCGGGTACCCAACATTTCGGGTTTGGGTTCGGGTATTCCTGAAATACCCGATATCTGCCTGGGGACGCATCTTCTAGACGACGCGGCGGTGTCGTCGGCGCTGCGCAGCCGCCCACTCCCTAGTCCCCACCAATGGAAGCCGTTGTGGAAGGCCGCTCGATGCTATTAGCGCTGTGTCGTCGCCCACTCCGCGGCGCCTCCATGGATATGCATCGACCCTGGCAACAACTGAGTCGCCGCCTGATGCCATCACGCGTGCATGTGTGGTGGTAGGGGCGATGGCTATGTGGGGGCGTGAGCACGGAGCACTGATGCGGTCATGCGGTTCGGAGATCAGAGAGGAATGGGAGAGAGATTGATAGAGCCAGAGAGCAAAGATCGAGGGAGACGGGAGTTTATTTTTTGACCAGAGCTCCTCGACTCCACTAGATAAGGTCACGGGGAAGATGGAATGGTAGAGAGAGAGGATTGGAGGGGACTGAAGCCCTGGTGGGCCGTGAGGTATTAGCATAGTGGGCTGGCTGGGCTAAAATTACATGCAGTTACTAGTTTTTGGGTAATAGGTTTTCTAATTTCGGGTTTTCAAGGTAATTCGGGTACCGGAGGTCGGAACCCGATCTGCCCGAACTAATATCGGGTTTCTGGACCTGACACCCGAGTCATGTTCAGGTTTTATGAATTTCGGGTATTTCGGGTTCGGGGTTCGGGTATCGGGTTTTGTGCCCACCCCTACTCCTTTCTTCTTCCTCCTTCCTCCATTTTACCATTTTGGCAGCATATCCTCCCGAACCCAAGCGATGGGGGTTCTCAGCAACTTTCATAGCCTTCTCCTTTTGTTGGACACTCATAGCTACTGCTTCTGCTGTCTTCTTCTGTTCTACGAATTCTTCCCAAACTGCTAGCAGAATGTTACCATACACATCCCTAGCATCCTTGCCTTTCTGGACAAATTCAGTATTAAGTGTAGACCTCCAATTCCTAAGAGCTCTTCCACAGAGGCCCTCAGCAAAAGTTCTACCTGCATTTTCTGTACCTTCCGGATAAACAAACTTTTCTTTCACTTTGGCCCATAATATATCCTTCGTAACCTGAGGCACTGTCTTCCAATTACTAGTTGTGATCCAAGACCCCAATTGGTCTCTGAAAATTGCACCGACGATGTTCCGAAACCTAGAAGCTATCCCCTTAGGTTTGACGGGCTCACCTTTGTCACCCAACTGTTCTATCACAAGTTGTCCTCTTTCAGGGATCTGGTTTCTTCTTCTATGACCACGTTTCCTTTTCAGGTTACTAGAAGTAGTAGTACCCGAAGGTTGTGGTTCTGAAATGACTTCTGCCTCTTGGGCAAGAATGTTAGATGCTCTACGACGTCGTGGCGGGGATCGCTCATTGTTCTACACATAAAACACTATTTAAGTATATCTTAATTTCAAAAACAAACATTAATTTGAGTGAATGTGCATGCAGACCTCATTGTCGCTTGGTTCGTAATCAACATCATCGTCTTCGAGACGCCTACGAGGTCGTGGTTCGCTTGTTTCGTACTCAGAGGGAGTTTCATAGTCTCCAATTATAGCACTATCACTGGATTCCTCCTCACCGGATTCTTCATTGTTAACATTTGATCATAGATAATTTACAATTTCTCCATATTTTTTACAATTGATCATAGGTAATTGTTTTTACAATAAAACTAATTAAATTAAATCCATAGTCCATTTTTATATAAAATAAAACTATTTATCCACAATCCATAGTCCATATTTTTACAACAAAACTAATTAAATTAAATCCATAGTCCATTTATATATAATAAATCTATATAAAATTATACGCAATCCATACTCCATATTTATAATAAAACTATTTATACACAATGCATAGTCCATTTTTATAAAATAAATCTATATAACCACAATCCATAGTCCATATTTATACAACAAAACTAATTAAATCCATAGTCAATTTTTATATAATAAATCTATTTAAAAATTATACACAATCCATACTCCATACTTATAATAAATCTATTTATACACAATGCATAGTCATTTTTTATAAAATAAATCTATTTAACCACAATCCATAGTCCATAATTAAAAATTATACACATGTAATTGCATTTTGAAAAAAGAAAAAAAAAAGAAAAAACAAACCGAGTCGGGGCGTTCGTCGCTGCGTCGCCGGCCCCATCCCCGGCCTCCATGCATGCCGAGGAGACGAGGGGGGAAGATGAGGCGTCGGTGGCGAGCGGGGGTGGCGGAGCTGTCGGTGGCGGCGGCGCTGTCCTCGGCGGTAGTTCCTGGGCGGTGGTTGGGGAAGCGGACCGCGGGGAGGAAGACGTCATCCTGCTAGGGGAAGAGGGGCGGTGGTGCTCGGGGAGGAGGTCAGCGGTCCGCGGGGCGCCATCGAATGAAGGCGCGGCGGCGGTCCACGGGAGAAGGGGCGGGGCCCTAGCGGAAGACGGCGGCGGTCCACGGGGAGAAGGAGCGGGGCCCTCGCGGACGACAGCGGGGCGCTCGTGGAGGTCCGCGGGGCACTCCTGGAGGACGGCAGGGTGGTCGGAGGAGCGGCGGCGATCGGGGAGGACAACGGCGCTCGGCGGGAAATTTTGGCAGCCTGACGGCATCGTTTCGTTTCTCACCGAGACTTAGAAATTTCAGATCGCGGCTAGTATATATAAAGGGAAGCAACACTAACGGGCCACAATACACAACCGCCAGCGGTGAAATTATCACAGGCAGGCGACTTAAGCGACCGCGAGTGGTGAGAATCCCCGCTGGCGGTTATCATTAGCGCCCGCCAGCACTGTGTTTCGCCAGAATTTGAACTAAACTTTTCAAAATAGGAACATTTAACTAGGAGAAAACACCTATACTTAAATTAATATACTTTCGGAGAATTTTGGAAGATTCACTGAGTTTTGAACATTTTTAGGCCAGGATTTCAAATTATCAGATTTTGACGAACCACTGTGCTGGCGGTTGACTTATGACAACCGCCAGCGGTGAGTCTTACCGCTGGCGGGCACTTAAGACACCCGCCAGCATAGTATTTTTCGATAATTTGCAAAATTTGAAACCATGGGTTAAATTGTTCAAATTTCATTGAAACTTCCCAAGGTATCATAAAATATTTGAATTTAAGTATAGGGGGTGTGTCTATTGTAAAACAAGTCCTAGTTAGAAAAGGTTAGTTCAAATGATACTCTAGGTTCATACACCTAATGAGTTATAGGTTGTTTGACCCTAGTCTCATTTGAACTAACTTTTTCAAATGCAGACCTTTTCTTATAACAAAACACCTCCTATACAAAAATTCAAATATTTTATGATATTTTTTGGAAGTTTCAAAAAAAATTGAACATTTTCAAGCCAGGATTTCAAATTTTTAGATTTTGGCAAACCACTATGCTGGCGTTTGACTTATGATAAACGCCAGCGGTGTGTCTCACCGCTGGCGGTCTCTTAAGATGCCCGTCAGCATAATGTTTTTCCATAATTTGCAAAATTTGAAACCATGTCTTTAATTGTTCAAATTTCGTTGAAACTTCCCAAAATATCATAAAATATTTGAATTTAAGTATAGCAGGAGAGTCTCATTTCATCGAAACATCCAAACTTCTCCTAAATTGATTGAAAGTCTTACAACAACACTAATTATATAAAGTCTTACAAGTGATACATCAAGCCCGACTAATAAGAAGTGCAAGTTTATCCTTTAACAATTCTCCCTTCATAGTCTATACGTAACTATGGCTTCTCAGATTTAGTAATGCAGGCTTCAATTTTTTTATTCTTTTCTTATGATCTTTGAACAAGACTAGTTCCTCAAACTGATTGTAATCCTCAACATCAATTGCACCTTCTACTCCTAGAATTTTTTGTTTTCCGGAGATGGCAATGTGCTTCTTCACATTAATAGGATCAACTATGTAGAAAACTTGTGCAACATGCTCGGCGAGTACCCATGGATCATCTTTGTAACCTACATTGGCAAGGTCTACAAGTGTCAACCCATAATTGTCATCTGTGACGTCATTCGGGTGTTTGACCCATTGGCACCGAAACAAGGAGAACCTGATATTCTCTCCAATTGTTGGTTGTCCTCGTCAATGAATCTTTTCCTTCCAATGGTCCCTTTCCCTGACAATCTGCCTTCGGTCGAGATTCCGGTAAACCGATCGCTCTCTTATCTTTTATGTAGTCTATGCAACAATCAACACTCTCTTCTGTATGGTAGCTCTCGATCATGCTTCCCTCTGGAAATGCCTTGTTTCTCATGTATCCATTGAGAATCGACATGAACCGTTTGTACGTCCACATCTGATGAAAGTACATAGGTCCTAGTTCTGTAATTTGCTCGACCATGTGGATCATTAGATGTTCCATGATATCAAAAAATGACAGAGGGAAGCACATGTCGAGCTGGGCTTGAGTTTCTGACATAAACAACTGAAGCCTTGCCAACTCTACACAATCTAC
Organism: Cenchrus americanus; assembly: GCA_947561735.1. NCBI lineage: Eukaryota > Viridiplantae > Streptophyta > Magnoliopsida > Poales > Poaceae > Cenchrus > Cenchrus americanus. The sequence goes on along the minus strand of OX387239.1, from coordinate 70,756,117 downwards.
CACTTTCTGCGAAATGACATTGAAAAAGTAGCATAGCCTTGTGATGACCATCTTAAGGAATACTGGTTTGACAGCTCGGATCGCAATCACGAGAAAAACAGTAATCATCACATGACAATCATGAGAGTTACAACCAGTAAGCGTCATGTCCTTCAATGAGACCAATGATTGGATGTTGGATGAGAATCCGGTTGGCACTTCCAGCCCAAACAAGCATTTATAGATAGCCAACCTCTCATGTTGTGTTAAGTTGTAGCTAGCAGGTGGAAGGTACTGCTTACCATTAGGACATGGTTGTGGGTGGAGTTCTTGCCTAATTTTTAGGTCAACAAGATACTTACGCGACTTCAGTCCGTCCTTTACCTTTCCTGTTAAGCCTAAGAATCCCATTGTTCTTTCAAACACATTCTTCTGAAGATGCATCCCATCAATGGCATGGCGCACTATCAAATCTTCCCAGTATGGCAAGTACTTAAAAAATATAGACATCTTCTTGAAAGGCACGTCAATGTTTTATGTAGTTTCAGCCTCCTTCCTTCCCCTTTTTGAATTATCATCAACATCACCGTTTGACTTCTTACCAAGTTTGAACTTGACCTTCTGGCACATTTCAAATATGGTTCTACTGGTGGCCGGTTGTGGGGCAAAAGAGTCTTTCTCAATCTTTCCATCAAAAGAGTCTGCCACCTTACGGTACTTGTGAGTCCTTAGTAGCCAGCGTCTGTGCCCCATATGCATTGTCTTCTGGGATCCTTTCAGGTACACAAATATTGTACCATTCAAACAAACTACACAACCTATTTTTCCTTTTTCTGACTAGACAAAGAAAATAGGGCAAGGTAATCATTAAAGGTAACAAAGATAATTGCCTTAAGTGTGAATGTCTCCCTTCTGTACTCATCCCACATCTCAACCCCATATTTCCAAAACTTCTCCATTTCTTCCATCAATGGCTCCAGGAAGACATCTATATCGATACCAGGTTGCTTTGGTCCTTGGAGTAGAATGGTAAGCAAAAGGAACTTTCTCATGTGACATAGCCAGGGGGAAGGTTGTATATGGTCATCAACACTGGCCATGTGTTGTGCGTGCTGCTTCTTTCACCAAATGGATTCATACCATCTATACTTGACGCAAACCTTATATTTCTTTTTTCTTCTCAAAACTCTTTGTGCTTGGAATCAAAGGTCCTCCACTGTCGAGCATCAGAAGAATGTCGAAGCTTCCCATCAGACTTTTATGGGCGATCTACGTGCCAAGTCATTAGTTCAGCGGTCTTTGGGTTCGAGAACAATCGCTTTAGATGATTCTCCACCGGCAAGTACCACATCACCAATGCAGGGACTTTACGTTGACTAGCAGTGTCAGTACCAATACTATACTCCTCCTCAACTTGAGAAAATCCACTTTTCTTTCCACCCACCTTCCTCTTCGCTCCATTAGATGCAATGACCCGTTCCACAGCAAAATCGGCATTACTTTTGTAACGACTAGCATCGCAATTTGGACACTTCTCCAGTTCTGCATAGTCACCGTGGTACAATATGCAATGGTTTCTACATGCGTGTATTCTTTGCACTCGCATCTTCAATGGGTTGATAATCTTCTTTGCTTCATATGTGTTTCTTGGGACCAAGTTAGGCTTCGGGAGTAGATTGGCCAACAAAGTAAGGGGTTCGTTAAAACTATTGTCCGACCATCCGAATTTTGCCTTCACAATCAGAAGATGGAGCATGAAACGCAACACGGTCCACTCCTTCCTACAACCCTCATACATACGGTCCTTTGCTGCCTTCTTTAGTGTCTCAAAATTTTCTAACCCTTTAGCACTCCCTAGCAACACCTCTGGTTCAATGTGGCACAACATTTCTTCCATATCAACATCACATTCCTCGTCCACCTGTGGTGCATCTGTTTGATCATCATTTTGATCTTCACAGCCAAAAGCATCATCCATCATGACATGATCATTTTCATCTGCATCTTCATCACCCACTTCCACATACCTGGTGCTGATGTCTGCATTGTTGAAAGTACTTTCTACTTAACCATGGTGGGACCAAGTTTTGTATCCTTTCACAAAACCACGCTTTATCAAATGCATCTTGATGGCATTAATATCTTCCCACATAATTTTATTGCAACAATCACAACATGGACAATGTATTTGCTTTGTCCTAGAAATTTGGGCATCCTTTTGCGCAACCTCAAGAAAGTTTGTTAACTCTGTCAAGAATGTAGACGAATTTCTTTGTATGCCATACATCCATGCTCTATGTTCCATCTTAACTAACCTATAAAAAATAATTCTATTATAAACTCACATATAATCAAAACTTAATTCTACAATTTCAAACTTATTTGTAACTTGCTTCATTTAATATGTAAAAAACAGAAACAAAACTAAATTCTATAATTTTAATTAATGAAGCTAATAATTTTAATGACAAACTAATAACTTATATAATTTAATATGTAAACTTGCTTCTATAATTGCAATAATTATATTATGAACATTTAAATATTTTGCATTGACAAACTAATAATTAAAATCTAAAGCTATTTAAAAAATAAATCTCTAAACCAATATCTCTCTTCACTCCCTCTCTCCTAGCTAACCCTAGGTCTAAATCTATATCTCTATCTACATAGGAATCATGAATAAAAGGAGAAAACTAAGGTTAAAATAGCACAAACTCACCTTATATAGCCACCTCCTCCAAGAAAATCAAGAGCAAAACCTTCCCCCTAGATTTGGTATTTTGGAGCTTTTCCCGAGCTCCTCTCGGGCACAGTGCCATTGGAAGGTTGCTGAGAAGATGTGACAACCTGCCCAGAAAAATACCGTACTATCACCTAAAACCAATCCACTTTGATCATTAAGCAATAGTAAGGTACCATCTTGTCGTTAGTTGTCGGGTTAACGCCCGGTAAATCACTTGAAACTCATACAGAGGATCGAAATATGCATTAAAACTCACGCGAAGGCGAGTCCAGAGTACAACACGAGTTGAATCCAATTTATTACAAACCATTGTTCAAGACATGAAGTAAAGATTCAGAGTTCGAAAACAGCGGAAATAAAATAAGCTAGCGCAACGGTAGGCATCACAGGAGACCATCCGTGATGCCATCACTTGTCGTCATCCACCCGGTCGACAGCACCTGCACAACAGTTTTAAAGCAAGGCTAAGTATACTAATACTCAACAAGACTTAACCGTCGGGTGATAACTACATCACCAAACTGTAGACATGAAAGGTTGTATGGCCGATGGAGTTCTTTTTTGCTGAAAAGCAACAAGAGTATGTCCTTACTTTCAATATTTTAGCACAAGTTCTAGTTGATTACCATTTCTAAGTGTGCCAACTGATTCAATCAAGAATTGTACAAGCAATTAATTCATACAACAATATTCACCAATTTCCATCATTACGGGATACAATGGCCAGTTGATTAAGCAGTCTCGGATAACGGTGAGAGGCCGACAATAGATTGATTTAATCCTTGCAAGGTAAACCTAAGCACACGGTAGGATGCCCTTGTGAGGACAACCATCCAGGCAATTCCCAAAATCCTCGGGTTGGGATCAAATCTTACAGTCCTGGGTACAAGGCTAACTGGCACACCCCGCGAGGCATCCAGTCTCACACATGCACCCTCCTTCCCGGTAGCTAGCCGGTTAGGTGATTCCTCAAGAGTAGTAATAGTAAGTTCCCGCACCGTCTCATTAAGGTACTAGGCTTACCGGTCCCATTCCCCCGACAAGTGCTTAGTACGTTCAAAAGCTTAGCCCACGAAAGCCACTGGACCGGAGCCCAAATCCCATGCTCTTACCACATGAGCAGTCCATTTATAACGATCTTATGATTCCAACACAAGAACCTATTCCCGCGAGTGACGAACATCACTCGACTTCTATCGGGTCTTATAGCAGAGTAGCTATCGACCTACCATACTAGTGATAGAGCATAGGTACCTAGGGATCATGCATCTAGAGTTTCAATTCAATCCCTGAAGCGTAAATGCGCAATCATAGCAAACATATTTGCATAATTTTAAAAGACGGGGTTAATGATCCGGGCTTGCCTTCGCTGGCAAGGCTGACCTTGGGCCCTTCTAGATTTTGATCCAGGTCTTGAGCTACGTCCACGCAATGTAGCTCTTCGTCAACACCTTCATCTCCTCCTTCCGGCACGAGCGTATATCTACCGTCGGAAAGATCTACACGAAGATGCAAATGCAATATTTATTTAGCGATTTTTTAATTTAATTAATTATAATCAACAAATGACAACCATGGGGTGCATGGTTGACCACATTCACCTAGATAAGAATACATTCAGCATACTCTTCCAAAAGGAACAATATGTGGTTCTTTATTATTTATTCTTTTTGATAGTGACTGTGTACATATATATGGAGGTAATTTAATTTAAGTTTACAAACAGCAATGGGTTGGTGACATTTAGCTTTTTATTAGGATTTACACACACACGGTCATTCAAGGTGGGTTGATGCTTTTCCCATTTAATTGACTATTACACCTTAATTTGCTTCCATAGCTTTTATTCAATAAATTAATTAATTTAATCCAATGGAAGGGTTTATTAAGCACTAAACACCTATAACAAGCCACTGGACACACATGCATGCTTAGGATAGCTAGAAATTTAATTATTTTAAAAATAACAAAAGCTAGCTAGCAAAACAAGGTAAATGCACACAAAAATAAATAAGCATACAAATGGTACAAACTTTCTCACACATGTTATATGGTCCAAAACTAACCTAGAGATGCAGCATACACACCTAGAACTATTATAAATCTAGACTTATGCAATTACCAAGAAAAACAAGCATATTTCAAGAATAAATATTTATGGCAATTATAAAATTGTGATAATTCACCAAAGGTGCACTTTTACATAAAAAGACAACATGCAGAAGTTGGTCACAAAAATCTAATTATGTTTAGCTACAAAAATCATTTGGACAGATTCTGCATAAACAGAAAACAATTTATATAAAACGATTTACAACATAAATTTGTGCAATTTTTGGTACAGGAGCTAGTCATAATATAACACACAACATATCCAAAAATTGGCTACAGAGAGCTTATGAATTTTGAGATATCTCAGATCTAGGTTTTCACATTTCTATTTTTCATGCAAACATTATCAGGAAACTGCCTAGACAAGTATAACAGAAGTTGTAGTGTTTTTCACCAGTAATCCAACAAGATTGGGTTTACATTTTTCAGATTTTTCTACGATTTTCCATGGATTTTCAAAGTTTCGGCCAAAAGTCAAATACCATTTAAGAATCAAGTTTCACAGGGGTCCCTGGAACTTTCTAGCATTCACAGATATGCCCTCGGCATTAACCATCCAAGCCCTGCAAGTTTTGCAATCGCATCACCAGGGTCCCCGGCGGCGCAGGGAGCTCGCCGCCGGTGAGGAGGCGGCCAGACTTGGCCGGGGTAAGGTCTAGGGCGCAAGGGATGCTCACCCTAGAGCGATTTGGAGGGGTCGGCCGGTGCGGTGACAACCCCGGCGAGCCTACCCGGCGACGCAAGGTGGCGGCAGCCACTACAGCTTGAGCTCCGGCGAGGGGCGTGGCAATGCGGCGCAATTGGCAGCAGTGGTAGCTCGAGTGGGTGCTAGTGAAGGCTTTGGAGCGCCCGGGGGCGATGGAGGCGGCCGGAGGCGGGGTTCCGCGGTGGCGGCGGCCAAGGCGTGCGGCGGCGCTCGGGAGAGGCGACGAAGCGGGCACGCACGCGAGGAGGAAGGGGACACTATATAGGTGCGAGCGGCGGCTTCACGGTGGCCTCACTCGAGCGAGAGGAGGGAGGTGACCGCGGGCGGCGGCACGTACGGCGACGCGGGCGGCGCGGTCCGGCGCAACGGCGACGGGCGCGTGGCGTGCACGGACTACGAGTTGCCTCGGAGTCATTCCGCCTCGGGGCGCGCGGCCCTCGGGCGGCACGGCGCGTGCGGGGGAAGGCGCGCGCGACCTCGGGAGGCGCGGGCCGCGAAGGCCGAGGACGGGCGACGCGCGACGTCGCGGCGCGGAGCACGCTCTGCTCAAGTTAATTCACTGTGCACCTGCTTGAACGCGAATTTCTCCAAAATTTTGAATAGAAGTGCAGAAAGTGGTGAATAGGAAATTTGTAGATCTCACTACCCTCTACAACTTTTACAAAGGCTCTAGGGTGTTTTTCTCAACGGAATTTGCATAAATTGCAGCCAAACTTTGAATGTCGCCATGTATCGGTGAACAAGAGATGCTGACAGTTGACCACATGTTTCATCCTTTTCCACCCAAAATTTGAAATGCCAATCTACATGAAAGTTGTGTCCCTCGACAAACTGGACAACTTTCATATTGGTATATTTTTAAGTGTTTAGGTGAAATTTGGAGAACGTGGCAAAAGTTCCGGAAGACATTCACTGACGTCAGGGTTTAAGCAGGGTTTGACCGTGTTTTTGACCAAGGGTTGACCACAAGGGTGTGTTGACTTGGTCAAGGGGGTCAATAGGGGTTGTCTTCTCGATTTTCGAGGTGATGACCCAGGTTGACCTAGGTTTGACCAGTGCTAGCCGGTTTGACTCGGCTGATCCGGTCATTAGCGGTAATGATTACTAATGGAAAACCTGGGGCGTCACAGAAGAAGGGGATGTCCTATATTTATAGAAAGCATAGTGCTGCCGGGTGGCATAAGGCAACCGCCAGTAGTAATCTCTGTGCTGGCGGTGCCTTATGTAGACCGCCAGCACTGTGTACATTTATGTTGGCGGTCAGCTTAAGCCACCCGCCAGCACTAATATCTCTCCTGGGGGGCTCTTAAGCCAACCGCTAGCACACTTGTCGGAATAACTCCGGTCGGAACGGTTTGACTCAACCACTCACTCACTCACACACTTGCTCCCAACCTCGTGGGCTTCACCTGCGCGCCACCGCCTCAACCCCGACTCGCGCACTAGCAGCACCCGTGCGGCGCGGGCCGCCGTCGCAGTTTGCAGCGAAGGAGGAGCTTGAAGAGGCAAGCTGTCGACCCAATCTTCTACCTCCAGTTCCACGACTGACGTCGAGCAGCATCACCGCCACATGGCGAGTAGCTCCGCGACGCCGAACCTTAGCCAAATCATGCCTCTCTCCCTGCTGACCTGCAAGGACTGTCGGTTTCGGTTTGTTTGGTTCAAGACCAGGGCAAATAGCATCATCTACAAGTGTTCGAACAACCACACGGTTTGATTTTCATCTCCTACCCTAATTCATTTGATTAGTATTGATTCGGTTGATATAATATTAGTGATTATTAGTTGATACAATATCAGTAGGATTTGTTGATTATTATTGATTCGGTTAATATAATATTAATAGGATTTTTTTGATTATTAGTGATTTGGTTGATATAGAATTATCCACATTTGTTGATTATTAATGATTCAGTTGATATAATTTTATGCCTAATTATCTAATTTATTGATGGAAGCCACATTTGTTGTTTATTCTTGTAGGAGGATCCTAAATCATGTCAGGAAGTTTATTGGGAAAATCAATATCTCCACCATTTGAAAACATTTCACCCTCATTTGGTGTCGCCAAACTATCAGACGTTCAGCAGTGTCGTTGCTGCACCGCCACAAGCAACACCAGAAGCGGCACCACAACCATCTAGTGTTGTGTATCCGCCGAGGCAGTTGCAGGTGCCACAACTGGCACCACAACCAATTTCTGAAATTAAGGTTCAATTGAATCAGATGAAGTGTGTCATTTCTGATATGAAGGTGGGGATTAGTGATTTGAAGATATCGAGTAATGAAATAAGGCACGAACTTGCAGACCATAGAGGGCAACTTAATGAAATTAAGGCGAACAATGGCTATCGGAAGAAGCCCAAGAAAAATCAAGGATTATGCATGCAGGGCACCATCCTCGCTGTTGTGGTCTTGATAATAGGTGTAGTGCTTGGTAGTTATCTCACAGCCGGAATGTCGAAGAACTGAGTGAGGCAAGTTGTGTTAATTTGTGAGTGAGGCCCCTATTGTAGTGTACTTTAATTTGTGTTGGTTTTAAGTGTGCTTTGAAACATTTGTCATCATGCATGTTGTTTGTGTGAAATAAACCTTTCTAAGGTACCGTTTGTGTTGATATTTCAGTTTGAATTTGACTTGTGTGTAGCATGTTGAACTACTGGTGACAGAAATAACAACCTCTATACAGATTCACTGTGCTAGCGGGCGCTTATGCCAACCTCCGGTAGTAATCAGCAATGCTGGTGGGCGACATAAGCCAACCGCTAGCAGAAATGGGATCATTTGTGTTGGCAGGTGGCTTATGTCGACCGCCAGCACTAAGGCTTCAATGCTGACGGTTGTTAGCCCGGCGCCCCTGCGCACCACTGTGTTGGCGGGTGCCAATTACACCCGCTAGCACGCTAATTTGCTTGTGCCAGGACAAATCATTTCTGTCCTGGTGTACGACATCATCATCGTCGCCTGGAGCGCGGAAGTTTGATTTCCTCCACACAGAACCCAAAATTCAACCCCCTTTGAAAAACCCCCCAACAGGTAAGCAGGGACTTTGGGTTGTTTATTTCGTCCATTTCGGCATTCCAGACGCGCACTATATGCACACACCTTTCTTCGTGCACTACTAATCCTCTCCTTTCTGGAGCCGCCACTAGGGGTGTTGGCTCTTGCATATATTGCCTCCGTCCATGATCCATTCATTCCTTTGTGGATGCGCCATATCTCTGTAAAATAACGTCATTGTTGAGAAACTTGGTAAAACCTTGTCACCCTCGAAACGTCGGATTGTTGAAACTCACGAAACGGGTTCGCGAAACGACTGTAGGGGAAAGGTACAGAGTTATGAAAAAGGATGAGGAAGAGAGCTCTGTCGAGTTTCAGATGTTTCGCAGATTTGTTGTAGTAAACATGAAAATAATAGCCGAATAAGGCCTATGTATTCGAATTGTCAATTTATTTCAGGATGTACGAATATCGCGGGAGTCTGGAATCAGGAACTCGCGGAAGTCCGGAATCAGGAAGTCGCGAGAATCTGGAGTCGTGAACTGACGAAGCTCTGGAATCACGGACTTGCGAAATCGTGTGGTCGGATCCCCGAAATTCGGGAGTCATGAATAAAAGTTCGGAGATCAGAAAGAAGCCAAGTCAAAGACGTTATCACAAGAAGTTCGGGTTCAACGTGTGAACTGGTGGCAGGTTTGTAAATGTGTGAAATCAGCCCCGCAAATCACGGGATGTAAAAGACATTTTTGTACGTATTCACACTAGGAATATTCTCTAGATCTTAGGGTATTTTCGGGATGTAAAAAGTCCATTCGTCTCCCTATAAAAGAGGGCGTGAGGGCAAATGTAAAAAGTGACACAACTTTTGAGGCTAATACAGGCTTTCGGAGATTATTTGTCTCCCATCTTTCGTGAATTACGCTCTTCCTTTCATGACTCTTGTGTTAGGGGACTTTATCCGGTTTTCTGACCCCCGAACAGTCGTATCTTGTCGGAAATCCGAGTTCGCGCAAAGTTTGTTCTCTTCCATCCATCTCGACGGCAGCGCGCGGCGGCGACCACACAGTCGCGCGCTTATTATTGCTGGCGCCACTACTGGAGTTCATTCATTCCCAAAACCGGGAGTTCCCCATAACCCGTGTGCTCCTTCTCGTATATACCCCTTCACCTCCCCACCTCAAAAAAGTAAAAATCAAGTGACGACGGTGACGATGCACCAGCAACGATTTCCCATGTTCTCCAAATGGTCTGCTCTGCCTCTGCGTATTGTACATGATTCGAGAAATAAAACTATTACTATCGAGCAATTGAGAAATGCCGGCGGCACCACCACTCATGTGTCTGCTTATATTATCGATCGATCACCACCTCCGATCCTTTGGCGTTGTTTCTGTCTCCAAGCGAGATCATCTCGTCCACTTGTGCTCGATCGATCGCAAGCTTCACAAGCACGATGGAGTGGAGTTACTGGGATTAATTGGGAGTGCAAAGCAGCAGGCTGCTTCCGCAAGAGCCTGGAGTTCTCACGTCATCGATCGGCAGGTAAAGGCGCGCGCGGTTTCGATCTGAAAAATAAAAGCCCGTCCTATATCCTTAGCATTGAAGCAAAGCTGGTCATGGATAAAAGCATTTGATCGAGAGCGAAGATTGTGTGTGTATGTGTGTGCTACATGTCCTCCTGATCAATGATTCGGTTTCATCGGTTTTCGGTGACTTTGCGCGCGCTTGTATGGGATGATGTCTGAAAGAAAGGAACCAAACTGTGTGGATGGCATTGCTCCTCTTTGTTTCACAGCACAGGAAGTCACTTTGATTTGATGACACTTTGCTGAATGCACATCTGCATCAACAGTTTTGAGCTGATGAGTATATATTTTTCCTCAGTGATTTATCTTCTTGTAACGAAATTTTTCAGTGATTCATATACCTGAGGTAAACTGTGTAACTGAGCGAAGTTTGTTCGGACACTGAATCCTCCTGGTGTACCCCTACATATCTGGTTTCTGTTTAGGTACAGCTTACAGATTTCCAGTTCTGAAAGTGGAATAGCTGATAAACAGATTTCCCATATGAATTGTGTCAGTTGGGTCATGGGTGAGTCAAACAAGATCCAGGAATTGAATACAACTTAATTCCGTATCAATCCACCACCAGCACATATTCTGATATCTGAACCCGAAGAAGCAGTTGGTAGAGCTGAATACTGGACCAGGAATCGGCATTGGCCAGGAAACAGTGCATAAACTGTCTCGGGTTTGAATTTGTGTCTGAAAGGTAGCTGGTTCCTGTGCCAATGATCGAAGATCATGAGGACTCTCCAGGCCCCAGATGCACGAGTGAAACAGCCATTACAGGGAACAAAAGCATCCGATGAGATTGAATTATGCACAGCAATGCATGTTGATATGCCGGTCACTTGTTCTCTGCATATTGCAACTTTCGGGTGCTGTGTGTCAGATAAGCAGGGAAAAGAAGCAAGATATAGATGGTGCACCGACAAAATGGCGATCGGCTAATCGGTGAACCATTATTCCTGCAATTCATCCTGGATTACCCAACACCTGGTAAAAAAAACTTCAGTGGACTAAGATAAGTTATCTTTAGCTAATGCGCGGCACCCAAATCCTCTCGACCGCCTTCTTTTCTCGGTGATCCTCTTTTTGATCCTGTGGTTTCTCATCTCTTTCCGATTATATTCGTTTAATGCCTTTCCTGAGTGGATCACTGGAATCCTGCCTACCTTATCCCTCAAGAGGTGGCAAGACATATGTGCTAAAGCAAAGTTTTCTTTCTTCAGTATATTCAGAACCTACCCGATGGCTTAGCTTCGTTTGCAAGTTGTGTGAGAGACCTGCCTGCCGTTGCAACCGGACGATGCTGATTCAATTATTCTCATCTCAGGATGGAAAAAGGAAAATCCAATTATTCGGAGATTTAGTCGTCGGAAAAATCCTCTACAATCTCCTAGCCTTTTCTTCAAAGTGAAGGTTTGTACATTTTATTCCGCTACAAGATTGATTACCCACCAGTAAATTCTAAGAAGGCTATCAAAAACTTTTCCTCAAAAAAAAGTCACAAAGCAAGATTCGCATAGGTGGCCAAGGACAGCTCATGGTGAAACCATCAGAGAAAGTGACCATCCATCAGGGAATAACAGTTGCAGTGCAGTGCAGGAACACACAGCAGCTCCCTTCTCCCAATCATTTGCTCTGGTGTTTTTTTTTACCGTCAGAAATGACTCCTCTGACAGTACAAACCTCTCGATCCAAATATTACCCGAAGGAGCATGAGAATGAACATGACATCGCCTATCGATAAAACAGCATTCAGCAAAGAGCAAAAAGCAGTAAACCAAGCCCCCATACCATATAATCAGGTAATTATGCGTCAATTATGCGCTTGCTTACCCTGTGGGGAGCAATCATGCTTCTTCACTGACAGACGCTGCATATGAATTCCTCCTCTCCCTCATGTGGGTTACCCTTGGCATCTTGCCGGGCCGCCTTTTTCCGATTCCCTCGGACCCACAGCACGCCCTCTCTCAAATCTCAATCCCCCCCTTTTCCCCCCTCCCTGATGCCTTTAAACAATCTGGTTGATGGACTTTGATGAGCTCTTTGGAAAGGAATTATTGATGCGGTCACCTTTGCCAAATGGCCTGTGACTTGTTGTGAGTGAGTGAGTGCTGCTGGTGCCTCACTCAGTTCTTGTTGCCCTCCTCGCCGGGCATCATTCAGGAATCTGCTTTTTTCCTCTCCCCCGGCCGGCCAGGAATATGTTAAAGGCGAGCACGAAAACACGCGGAAAAGAGGCCGGTTTTACGCTAGGATCAGATTGATTAAAGCAAAGCTAAACTTTCTTGATTCCTTCCCAAGAATGTTGCTCGAGCTTTAGGCAGAGGGCCGCCCTTCCTTTCATGCTGAATTTGGAGGCTGCTCCAACACATTGCACAAAGTCCATGCCCGGTATATCGCCTCCGATCCTCCTCCGCCTCAGACCTCGCCGTGGATATTCGTCTGGAAATTCAGACAAACACAAAGGGAGCAGCAGAATAATAAGATGCAGAAATGACGGTATGAACAATGCCGAAACCCAGCTAAGCCGTCGTCGCATGCAAGTTAGTCACTTGCTGCTTGTGCAAAATGCGCAATCATGAGATGCCTGAAGAGGGAGGGCTTCGCGGTTGCGACCAGCATTAGCGGACGCCGGACAGACGGACCCTGTCTAGAAGCGGCAGCTGACAGCATCTCGCGAGGCCAGCAGCAAGAGCGGGCCTCCGAGGGGTGGTGGAACCATGAAAACGACCGCTCCTCACCCGCTTGGCATCTTGTAAACCTCTGCTCGTGTAACCGTACCCTCTCAATTTGTGTATCCTGATTCCTGAACCTGAAACAGAAAAAAACATTCAGTTCAAAAAAAAAGAAACAGCAGCAGAAACCATTAAAAAAGGGCGCTGTCATGACCGACATCTTCTCGGTCAGATGGCTGGTTGGATGATGATTAGCACAAGATGATGCTGGTTACGGGACAATATACAACAATTAAACAGAATGTTACTGAAAGCAAGACGATGCTGTGTCAATAGAATAGCCTAGTATGCTTCACGTGCATTCGCATTCAGTTTCCTGTATTTTCCTCACACACCTGCAGGCAGCAGCAGGCAGCAAGCATGGGCGGCCAGGTATTTGTCAGTGACCCACCAGTCCACCACCACCACCACTCGCGATGGGAGAGCACAGCAGCAACGGAATATGCATGGGAACGGACGGCTTCAGACGACCCCTGCGACCGATGATGTCTGAAAGGCCACTGTTTTCAGGCGGCTGGAACTTCCTGAGTCCGTAGCTTTGGCAAAAGTACCGAACGGCGTGAATATGCCCCGGGATGCTACTCTGACCTGTTCCTTCAGCCAGCATATGATTCCTCCGAGAATTTCCCCTGATTTTGATGCCTGGCGCCTGCAGATTTCTCGACCTTTCAGAGTTTTTGCTCCTGTAAATACTCAAAACTGTAAAAAAGTTGACGAGTCTTTTCACTGGACCCTCTGCTTATCATTGGTTCACTGCAGCACGAGAGACCAGCCTTGTCGAACTCTGTCGTGTTTCCGTCGAAACCATGACACATTTCCGTTGGAACATGTCGTATATTCCGTTGGAATACGGCCACGTCACTGCACCGGCGGTGACCGACCCGGTCTCGGCCCGGTACCGCGCGCACCACCGTGGGCACGGGCACACCACCATCGTCGTCCACGGCGCAACGCGCGCGCCGGCTTTCGACAGAAGCTTCCTTTTTTCTCTCGATCCATGCCGATAGCTACGCTCGCTTGCGTTGCGTGGGCGCCCGAGATCTGGATTAGATTCCTTGATTCCCCTGTCACCCGCCAAAAGCCAAGCGCTGTTCGCCAATTGCGCCCCCGGGGAGAGCTCTCGATCAGGACATGGACGCTGCCGCCGCTGCTGCTGCTGCTTTGGCTTTGCCGGATATAAACCTGAAACGAAACGCACACCTCGTCATCAGGTAATATTCTCTTCAATCTCGGGAAGAGACTTTTTAGGTTAAGGCGAGGAAATGTTTTACTATACTATCACATTCCCGATCTTTGCCGGCCGGCCGGCCAAGCTCGCTGACATTTACCTGTCCAGTCGGTGCACGATTTCGCCGCCTCGCCTTTCGCTGACGGATCGCGCACGCGCGTGCCTGGGGTTCCTTTTGGCGCCGGATTTTACAGCGGGCAGCAGGAAGGCAGGCAGTGAGATGAAAGCAAGGCTAGACAGATTGCCCCATCTGCGATGCATATGCTTGGTGTCTTCACTTCAAAGCAAGTTTTTCGTGTGCCGGGAAAGCGTCGGGGCGCTGCATGCAGAGGTGAGGGAGAGGGAGGAGACGGTGGTGCCGGTGGTGGTGGTGGTGGTGGTGGGGTTGAGGGAATCCATCCAGGCCAAGGAACAAGCAGGCGAGAGGTGTGAGAGAACAGCAGCAGCAATGCATGCACCGGAGAGAAATGAGAAATCCATGCCCCCTTTGCTTCTCTCTCATCTCTCTCTCTCTCCTTTTTCCCAACATTTATCCTTGATAAATTTTCGTTTTCATCCTTTTTTTTCCCTTCTCTTTTTCTTTCATAATAACTCTCCTTTTCTCTCTCAACGCTTGCTATCCTTTTGAGAAGAGGGGGAGGTGTAGTTGAACTGTTTCGCTTTTGCCCCGCCTACTGCTGAAAGATTCTCCTTCTTTCAGGTCAAAGAAGTGAAAGCAAAAGCAGCAAAACAATTGAGGTGGTGACATGGAGGATGGATGCAAAAGAAGATGCTGCCACCATGCCACGGCATGGCCCCCAGCCGCCTCACGCGCGCCATATTCCCTTGCCGATTCGCGTCGCGCCCCGGCCGTATCCATCCATACATATACCGCCGGAGCCGGAGGCGGAGACGGGGCCGGAATATCTCCCACCACAACGGTGGAGTCCAAGGAAAGGAACCCCCACAGGCACACACACCCCCAGCCGGCAGCCTATAAGAACCAGCCCGACGCGCCAGCTCGCAGCGGAATCGATCGATCGCTTGCTGTCGTTGGTTGAGGTCCTTGTCGCTGTCGCCGTCTCTGCGACTCCTCCGGCCGCTGCGGCCTCTCATGCTGGACACGCCGCCGCCGACGCTGCTTCTGCTGCGACGCCGGTGCTGGGCACGCTGGAAATGTCATCGTCGGGCGGTGGGCGTCAGCAGCAGCAGCAGGGAGAGGCTAGGCCGAGGCTCAGGTGGACGCGCCAGCTGCACGCCCGCTTCGAGCTCGCCGTTGCCCAGCTCGGCGGCGCAGACAGTAAGTCGTCGTCATTCGTCGTCGCTGGCCCGGCCTTCAGCTTGCCTTGATCTCCGATCAGTGATCATGACCTTTCCTTTGGCATTGCAGAGGCGACGCCCAAGTCCGTCCTGAGGGCGATGGCCGTGCCGGGGCTCACGCTCTACCACCTCAAGAGCCACCTCCAGGTGCGCCCCCGCCGCGCCGCCGATCGCCGGCAAATTCTTACTCTCTTGATCGCGAGCTCTGCTCGACCTGAATTCTGGCTGCTGCTGCTGCTGCAGAAGTACCGACTGGCGGTGAGCCGAGGCCTCATCACCGCCTCACCTGGTGACAACGGAGAGGGCTCCAACGACTGGTCATCCTCCTCGGAGAACGAGTACGACGAAGACACCGCTGCCGAGTTGCGCAGTGCATTTGCCGCCGACGGCCATGGCGCCGTTGCTAAAGAAGGTCCCTGCGATTCTTCCAGGAGCGTGGCACGGATGCAGAGGGAGGTGCAGAGGAAGATGCAGGAGCAGATCGAGGTAAACAAACGATCGACCGGTCAACATTCCGAGTTTCTGATGACGGTGGAATTCGGGTGGCCACTTGCCAGTTGGTGGCTTAAGCTTATCGGTTCCATTCCATGTTCGTTCTCGACAGGTCCAGCACCACCTGCAGATGAGGATCGAGGCGCAGGGGAGGTACCTGCAGTCTGTGCTGCACCGGGCGTACGAGGTCCTCGCCGACGACCACAACCTCGGATCGCCGGCGGCCACGTCGGAGCTGGCCTCCGCGGTGGAGTCCGGGTGCCTGTCCTCCTCGTCCTCCCTCTCGCTGTCCCCACCGCGCCACCGCGCCGGCGCCGGCAGCTGCGTCACGTCCTCCTCCTCCTCGGAGGCCGACAGCCACGCCGCCGCAGGGTCCAAGCGGCCGTGCACGTGCGCCGTGGAGCAGCCGGCGGAGAGCAAGAGGACCTTCCTGCAGCAGAGCCACGACCACGGGGCAGAGCAAGCGGACGCTGACGCAGAGGACGGCAGCTCATCGGAGATCGATCTCAACAGGTAGGGAGGGGGAAGGACCGAAGCAGACGATAGCGATCAGAAGCATCTTCTCCTGCATGTGCCGAGCATCGGGAACAGGGGATGATTGGCGGTGTGGCCTCCGATGTTGGGACCAGGCTTTTTCAGCAAAAATGTCTGATGCTGCAAGCCTGCAACAGCCGGTGCTACTATACACTGCACTTCATCCCATAATATGATACATCTATATTTTCATTTATGCATATGGTTCTTGTGTTTCATCCACCTCTGTAAAAAGGGGAAAAAATTTGTGACTGGAACTGGAGGAAGGCAGGGCTGCAGATGAGGCAAATGCAGACATGCAGTATGCTTGAGGTGCAATGCAAGGATGTATGTATACAGTGATAGAACTGTCGTAGCTAGTGTCATCATATGTCATCAGTGAGATTGATGCCTTAAGAGGGCAATGGGATGAAGTTTGGAATGTAACTTAAGATCAAAAATTTCAAACCTGGGTTCAGTGCTCAACAACAAGTTCCAGACTTACAGCAGATAGTGGATAACAAATGATAAGACAGCCAAAAAAAATCTGGCACAGTGCGGTTTTCTTAAAGTGAAAAGTTATCAAATTGTCAAGGATTTGCATACGCAATGGAGACTGAAACTTGAAATTCTACGCAAGGAATATTTATTTTGAAAAAAACTGGAATTGAGAGTAGTGAGCACCTAGATAACAAAGAAACCGACAAACCAAGGAATCTTACAAAGTTAGCCTGAGAAAATGGCTGATGAACCCAAAGCCATGCTGCACAAACCTAAAGTTTTTGAAGAATATTTCTGTTTTGTCCTGGTCGCCAGTTCACCTGTCTGAGTTCGCGACTCCATCACTTGGCATCTAAAAGTCCACCCCAACTTAGAGCCAAGTGGCTCAGATCCGTCCAGTAGTAACCCCACTTCTGAAATATTCTTCCAGTTCACAAGCTTGGACATTTGGTTCGAGCGACTTTTTATTCAATGCACAATATTGTTCATATTTGCGTGCCCCCTGATGGAAAAAGGAATCAAAGAATATGAGCGGATCATATGGCGACATAAGAGCCGGCCTAGGCTTGGATTCCCTGGCTAGTTGCTACAAATGGTTGTTCCTATCCTAAGTGACCAAAGCCCAGGACCAACAACGCAATAGACTATGGGGAGAAACAAGTGAAAATAGCAATTTTTTTGTGCGCATACTCCATAGCTAACACCTATCAGCAACCCTGTGATTCTGTCGCTGCCTCAGAAAATCCAGACACCCCTCAGATAGCATTTTCAGGATTTTGCTTTCAGGTTGTGTTTTCAGATGACTCTGACCCACCTGATCAGTGTCCTACTCCATCAAGGCATCAGTGTCCTACTCGATGACAAGAACCTTTTGTTGGTTAATTGCTTGTCATGCTTCAGATCTACATATGCTGCTGGTAACCTGATTCCCATTTGCTTGATGCTCTGTCAGACTGGCATTAATGATCTAACAAAAACCCTAACATACCCTAGAATATAATCACAAAAGTAGTAGAGTTTTAGAAGCTATCACTGATTGTTAACGAAGAATAACCTCACCTCTTTGCAAGTTGTGAATCAGAACTTGTTATCATGAATAGGACCACTAGAAGTAGATCAAGATGGGTACTAACACAAGTATTTGAGATTAACACTTGAGATCGTAAATCTAGAACATGAAAATTCCTATGCTTCGTTTAGCGTCTTTCTCTATTTGCTTAACATCCTTGCCTTTAATGCAATTGATACATTGTTAAATATGAAAATTCTAACGACTGAAGAATTGATTCTTTTACTAAGCGTTCTATCGCCCCACTCAAAATATGACCTAAACAATATTATCATAATTTCTAAGATGTGTTATCAATTTTCTTTCGCTTTTTTCTCACATTTGTAGATGAGGAGACTTTCTAGTCTCACACACATTCTCATCGTATACATTCGCATCATCATGCATAGACAACATATAAAGTTTGTCTTGTCGGAGAAGACTAACACAAATTTCATTAAACATTGTTTTACTCCAAAAAGACACTCATAACTATCGTCTGCTAAGTATGAAACTAAAATCAAATTTCTACTAAAAAGGAAACATAAAGCGGGTCATGCAACCGAAGTTTGAAGCCATCATAACCATCGTCTGCTAAGTATGAAACTAACATAAGAAGAGGTCGAACTAACACAATTTCTTGAGTTTCTGCAGTCGTTGACCCTTCCCGATTCCAAGAGGCCAATATAATGCAGACAGGTTCAGAAATGCTGCAGGTGCATGACACTGCCTGCTAACAACTTTCATCAGATAACCAAATGGGAGGACCTACAAGGTGGACAATGCACCAACAATATTCAGAGTTCTTTCGATTTGTCAGATGAAATCGCGCGATATGCCGTGGTGCCACAAAGAAAAACCGCACTGAAAAGCATCCAGCATGGTGGCCCTATGTCTGATAACAATAGTGTGATGCCATGGATCAGATAAACAAAAGAAGGCGCACGATATATACAAAATAAAACGGGAAAAAAACTATAGTGTAATGTCATAGTAGGAGTAGGTGGAATCCTCTGAGCATCGGAGTTGCGACCGTATCGCGAGGAGAAGGGGACGCGGTGCCCGCGTGGGAGTCAGAGTCAGCGACTCTCCGCCGTGTTCTCCGCGATGCGCTCACCGGCGCTCCGTGCTCCACGCGCCGCCTCGCCGGCGTCCCCACGATCCCGAGTCATTTACGTACGTGCGATTAAGAAAGTTGCCGGATACGCACATGTCGTGGAAAAGTTTTCCCATACTTGTATGCCATGCACTCAAAATTCGTTGACGTGTATGCCATTCCGTCCAACTTCAGAGGTAACGGTGTCAACCCGACACGTGAAATGACCATTTTACCCTCTGTGGGCCCCACCAATCTTCCTCCTCCTTTCTCCCTCCGTGGGCCCCACCAATCTTCCTCCTCTTTCTCCCACCGCCGAGTTGCGCACACGGGAGAACCCAAACCCACCGCGGCACCGCACCGGACCACCGTCGCCATGTCCGCCGCCCCCGGCCCGACCGGCCGCCGTCGCGTCCGTGGACGGCGTCCGGGGCGCCGGTCTTGTCCGCCGGCGAGGTGGAGCGGAACCGCTCCCGCTCGTCGACCTCGAGCCCGAGGAGAACCCGCGCCTCGCGCCCCTCCGCGGCCGCCTCCTCGCGCTCACCTCCCACCGCCTCATCTTCCTCCACGAGGCCTCCCGCTCCGCGCGTGGCCTCCCCCTCGCCACCGTCGTCCACGCCTACCCTCCGCACCGCAAGCACGCCCACAACCCCCTCCGCTCCATCTTCTCATCCTCGTCGTCGCGGCACCACCGCCTCCGCCTCCGGATCTCCGTGCCGCCGCCATGGCCGGCCGCGGAGCCCGCCGCGACGCCGCACGGGCGCAACACCGGCCCCCTGCGTCTAGCCGTCGGGGGCGCGCCGCCCCCCGCGCCCGGCCGCACGTGGGGCCTCGTCGCCCCCGCGTCTAGCCGCCGGGGCGCCGCCGCCCCCGCGCCCGGCCGCACGGGGGGCACCGGCCCCCCGTGCCCGGCCGCGAGGGGGGCCTCGCACCGGAGGAGGAAGAAAGAAGCACATGGACCGGGGGCAAAATAGTCATTTCCATACGTGGGTCCCACATATCGGATCGGTGGAACCGTTAAGTTGTAACGAAGTTGGACGGAATGGCATACACGTCAACGAATTTTGAGTACATGGCATACAAGTATGTGAAAACTTTTCCATGGTACGTGTGCGTAACCCAGCAACTTTTTTAATGGCGTAGGTAAATGACTCACGATCCCGCCCGCTGTGTGGCTAGTGCAGCTGACGGCGGAGAGGGGGGTTCGTCTTGGGCACAACCGCACAAATATATATGGGCCAGCCAGATGCCCAGATGTTGTGTATATGAGGAGACGTTTGGGCTGGGACTACTTCATCTGTATGGGCTTCGAGAACTTATACGGGCCGAAACTCGAAATACATCAGGCCCAGACCATTCTTATGGTGATTCAGAATTTCTAATCACCAGTATTTTGCGGAACCAGGAGTCAACGGTGTTTTTCTTTCACACCAAATCAGCACCAATCCACCAGTCAGCACAAGAGTTTCAGACGGAGAAACATTACCCAACAAATTCTTATTGATTTTGGTCATCAGCGCGGTCCTGAACTGTGAATACGCTCAGAATTCTGCCATATGAACACAAACTGATTCTCCCAGTTTTTATTTTTTATTTTTTTGAAATATTTGCGCAAGCATTCCCAGTTTATCACACTGTACCAATGCCATGAAGGTTGACAGCTTGGCAATTACACCTCAGCCTTGTGGAATTCAAACTTGTTACATGACAACAGGGGGGAAAAAGAATAGCACAACTTGCATGGGTGGTCAAAATGGCTGCTGCTCGATAGTAAATAGGTCCACTAGTCCATGCGCCACATCAAGATCACACATGTTACTCGGAAGGCATGTTTGGCTTCTTACAGAACAAAATTTACATGCTACACTTATAATGCATTTCAAGATCTGCCAGATTTTGACAGAATTATGAGCGTTAAGAAATGATGTACATTTACAAGTTTATTAAGCCTACACAGGTTATAAACTGAGGAAGCTAACAAGCTTCCCTTATGAATCTGAACTCTGATAAAGCTATATCACTAAATTGACAAAAAGAAGAAGAAAGAAGAGGAAGAAAAAGCTACAACTTCGGAGATCTAGAGAAATCTGTAGCTGGCGCTATTACATTTACAACTGCTGCAATTCTTCCAACTGTGAAATGCATCTCTACAGGATCTGAACAAAAATGCTGCTGCACCAATCACTTTTATTTTGTCATGGTGCTTCAGTAAGCACTATTATTATAAACTTAGAATGATGACACTATCTGAATGGCCTTCTTGGCAGTAAAGAATGCTTGAATCAAATCTGAAGTTCTGAACAAGACCGGGTTCTGAAGGGAATTGAATGATGGCAATATATCTGAATGGTCTTCTTGACAGTAAAGAATGGTTGGATAAAATCTGACAAAGACCGATAGGACGAATGCCAATGCTATCTATGACCTTGACGGTAAAAGAAAGGTTGGATCATATCTGGCCAAGACTGATGGGAAGAATGCTGAAGTACCATTGTATTCTTAAGTCTTTATGTGCAGGGGAGAGGGGCCTAGCTTGGACTCAATTCTCGTAAGCAGTTATATCCATTTCATCGAAGACAGATTATGAAGTGGAAGGAGGTAGTGTACCCACATACCCAAAGCCAACAACAAGGAAAGCTGTGCCTTGAAGGAAGAGGAATATGTAGTATCCCTTCTTAGCGTAAAACACGTCATAGCAACCACACAGAATTATGCAGGTTCCAACTAAAAGTTCTGAGCAGTGGTACCTGATATAGAGATTGCTTGTAAGCATTTGAAACACTGAAAAGTATGCCATTAACACTATCCTTATTCATATAACTATATAAGAATGTAACAATCCATATTAGTGTTGTGAAAGTACCTACTCCCACCGCTCCAAAACATAAGAGGTTTTAGTTTCGTTCTAAGAAAAATTCCGATTACTTTGAGCTAGTTTATAGAAAACATGTTAACACCTACAAATGCCAATAAATGAGGTATCAATACATATTACATTTTTAACTAAACTAAATTCATGTTGTACGTTGGTGCATTTTCCTATAAACTTGGTCAAAGTTAAAAGAAGTTTAATTTAGGAAAAAATAATTCTTACATTTTGAATGGAGGGTAACATGTTAGTTTCAAGAAAATCTCAATGATAATAGATAAACTTACTTCTCCCAAAATCTTGTCCGCTTCTTCACGAGCTTTGGTACAAGGGGCTCTGTTAGCTTCATGTCAGACTCTGTTAACTTTACATCAATCACCTTTACAGAATCAGATCCATTGATGTTAGGCTTTGTCTTGTTGGCGTCGCCCAACTTCTCGGTGACAACCCACTCATTGACTCGTCCTCCAGCATCCAGAAGACCACTTACTGCAGCTTTAATCCGGTGCAATGACATAACATTCTCAAACAGGACCCAAAGGATCACCAGGTGAAATGAACTGTAACAGCAAGGAGCTTTCAGGTATCAGGTGCTATACGGATGTGACAACTGCAATTTCATTCGAAAACTTGAATCTTTCCGTGCTTGTTACCTTGGGGTGCCAAGAGCCTTCAAGAGGGTGATAACTGTTGGGACATAGACAACCCCCCAGAGCGGGATTTGAATCTCAGGGAGCAAAACTGACACAGGGATTGCAAAGCAGTAGTAGATGAATGTCACTGTATGAGCAGCAACCTTTCCGACGAAGAAGAAATCATAGTATAGGTGGATTTTGCTCCACAATGACACTTTCTACACAAAAAAATAAAGCTACGAATGTCAGCAAATGTTTTTATAAGTCACGCTTGTAGAGGAAGCCTGAAGAAAACACAAACCTTGCTTTCTAAAACCTCTACCATCATTTTCTTGAACAGATTTGCCGGTCCACATGACCACCTGTGCTGCTGAAATCTGTATGCCTTGAATGTGCTAGGAAGCTCACTCTTGACCTAAGCATGAACATTTGCAGTATTCTGTGGACTGTTAGGTTCATTTCCCATTATGTCAGATTTCCTAGAAGCAAAGCAAAGGAGCACCAGCATACTTTTATGTCACCGACGTAAACGAACTTCCATCCCCGCAGCATCGCACGGACAGCCAGGTCCATATCCTCCACTGTTGTCCGGTCCTTCCAGCCCCCAGCATCATCAATCGCTGAAATCCTCCAGACACCAGCTGTCCCTGAAAGACGAACATTCCTCTTGTAAGGCCAACGGTCAACTGATCGCTTAATTTTCTGAGCTTGATAGTAGAATTATGTACATGGGGGGACATGATGTACCATTGAAGCCGAAGAATGAGTACACCGACGACCCTGCCTCTTGCTCGTACTTAAAATGGTAGTCCAACGACATTTCTTGGAATCTTGTCAGCAGACATTCATCAGAATTGACTGCACATATGGTTAACCGACGCTTAGAACAAGTAAACTATATCGCAATATCATTTCTATCAGCATTGGAACTAACATTTTGCATAAGAGTTCGCATCTATACTAACCAAATTTCCAGCGAGTCTGAACCAGAGCAATCTCTGGATTGTGCACGAGGAACGGAATGGTCCTGAGGAGAAAATCGGACTCAGGCTGAAAGTCGGCATCGAACATGGCAATGTACTGGCAGTCTTTGACGTAGTCGTGCTTCAACCCTTCCTTGAGCGCGCCAGCCTTGTACCCCTTCCGGTTGCCCCTGACCTCGTACTTTATGTTCACGCCTTTGCTCATCCATCTGTGGCACTCCATCTCCACCAAATCCTAAAAGCGGAAACAGCAAAAAAGAGTTTATGTTTACCGCTGGAATTGAAGTATCTAATAATGCAGTAATGCCTGACAACATTAGAGTCCAAATAACGAATTGTTGGTAATGTGCAAGCATTGCTGGCCAGTGTCCAGTGGCATCAGAAATTCAGAATAACTCAACCAAACAATGATGGTAGCGTGCAGAACAAAGGATTTGAGATTCGAACCTAGTACAATGCTATGAACGAAACCGCAATGCTATGGATCTGTCCACACATACCAGAAGCAAGACAAGACAGCTAGCGAACCCCTTGAGCCGAATCCAAACGCATCGTACCTTTGACGGCGAGGCACGAGACACCCTGACGAATCATCGGATGTCCTATCCCGACGCCTCCCATCCCTCGACGTCATCCCCCGCGCACTCCGCTCTCCGGCGCGGCCCCAGAGGCCCCCGGCGCACGCCGCGCGTCCCCGCGCCGCCACGTCCGGCCCTCGCCGGCGTTCCGTCCAGGGTGGACGCGACCAGCAGGCTATTTCGCGGTAAGCCCATGACGTTGCCGTCGAGCCCACCCAAATGGGCCTGCCTACAACCAGCAGCCCATTACTACGAACGTTCTTTTTGTCCCCCTTTTGGAACCAAACCACAACCCTGTGTGGAAAATTCTTGGCAAGATGGGTACGTCGACGACCTTCATTCAACCCAGTTGGAGTACTCTAAAATCTAAATTTCTCCAAAGAATTGAAAATTGAGATTAACATTGAGCTCCGTTTGAACGTAAGCCCTCATTTGATCCCAACGCTATGCCGTTCTCGATCGAGATGAATCCACGACAGTGTTGCTGGCTCCAACTGCTTTTTTAATTTTTTTTTTGCTCTTCCGAACCACCAAACTTGTTCACGGACCACCACTGTTTCATTAAAGAGCTGAGCATCCAAGAACTGAACAGTGGTTGATTTTAATGGGGAGCGGCAGTACAAGAACAGTTCTCGGTGGAGACAGCCTCCCTGATTGCCATGTGAGCAGCGAATCGTGGCTAGTGGCAGTGGCCACAGTGGACAGTGGAGCGTGGGCGCGTGGCATGGCGTCGCCACTCGGCAGCAGGGCACAAGGCAGCCGGTATGTGAGTGTGACGGGGCGGCCGGCCGAGATGCCGCCGCGCCGCGCGGCATCCAATTCTTCGCCGGCGTTCGACGACGTGGACGGGCTGTTGTTAGTTACTAGCGGCTAGCTGCCGGCCGCGCGCCGAGCCGGACGTCTCGTGCGCCGGCCGGCCTGTGTCCCATGCGCAGGCGCGTACGCAAAAATTTCCCGTGGACATCACACAGAATGGACGCCATCACAACCGTATGCATGGTTCCAGGCGGCGCCCGGCCGCCGTGTCGTTGGCGCCGGTCGCGCGGCGGACGGGCTGGCCGGGTTGGGCCCCGGGCGGGCGCACGCTGGACTCATTGCACCCGAGAAGGACAGGTTTTGGAGTCAAGTAGTAGGGAGGATGCAAACAAAGCATCGCAGCCCATGCGACAACTTGCCCTGGATTCGCCGTATATTTCTTTTCCTGAATCCCGTGCCCTGGAGCCGGAGGCATGCGATGCGAGCGACAGTGAGATGGAAGCACGTGCTGTGAGCATGAGCCTGAATAAGCAAAAAAAAAAAAAAAAAACTGAATTGACCACCCCGTCTCGTGTGGCCCTTTTACGGCTTTACCGGTTGACGTGAGCTGTGTGGCCGGCCAACTGGCGAATGGCGATAGATAGCGAAGGACGCGGCCGTGCCTGCCAACTTGGCACCGGCAAACGCACGGCGGCTCTGCTGGTACGAGGACGACCTACGCACGCACACGTAGCGTGTAAGTACGTCCTGGAACACGAAGGGTACGTACGTTTTACGTACGTGGTGTGATCACGAGCTAGGGTCCTGTGGGGCTGCGAGAGAAGAGAACGAAAACGGTGGCCAGCAAGGTCACGGGGAGCACAGGAAGGAACGAACGTGCCAGCGCAGCACATTCCGTCTGAACTGCTTTCCGCCGGACAGAAACCGTCGCGACATGGGAATCCAACCCGCAGTCACGTTGCTGATGAATCTAGTTTTTCAACAAATTTATTTGAAAATATAAATATATTATATGTATTTTTTTACAAATCAAGTCAAACTTTCATTAAAAAAAACGTATGACGGCCGTCAAATAAGGTCAGAATGAGTGGATAAAAGTGTACCAGCTTCACATGCACGCTGCTATTGGTAAACGCCCAAAAACGCATGTGTGTCACGACCGGGGGCAAGCATAACCATGATTGGAACTTTTTTAGGAATCACTCCGGAAAAGAAGCTTTCTTTCTTATTATAGGAATCTCGAGTCGTGCTGGCTATTCTCTAGCTAAAGCCCAAAAGTGCTTTAGTTTTGTGCCCTAATTCCATCATTGTCAGGGACACCCAAAAAAAAGCTAAAAAATGTAGTACTACGTGACATTTACCGATCGATCGGCGCATGGCTGGGCCGGCCGAGGTTCCTGGACCACTGGCTTTGCCGCGCGGACTTGTTCGTGGGGGCGCAGAGACAGAGGACAGATCCATCAAGTGGCAGCCACAGATCAGTTTGGTAGATCACGCACGCACGAGCTGCTCAGATACAAACGCTGCCGTCGTGATCGTGTATTCTATATTTCTGCTTCTACCTCGATCGCTCCCTCCTTCGCGCGCGCACCAGTTGTGCACCTTCGCCGGCCGGCAAACGCGGCAGCCGCGCCGGGAGACGGGGAGAGGGTGCTGCGTTCAGCGAGTGCCCTGGGGCT
Source organism: Cenchrus americanus (assembly GCA_947561735.1). Taxonomy (NCBI): domain Eukaryota; kingdom Viridiplantae; phylum Streptophyta; class Magnoliopsida; order Poales; family Poaceae; genus Cenchrus; species Cenchrus americanus. The sequence continues at coordinate 70,729,588 of OX387239.1, read as the reverse complement.
GGCTAGTGGCTAGCTACCAGCCAGCAAGTAGCGTACAAAAAACCCTCCGCCGGCGCCACACTCTCCGCGGCCACTCGCAGGTTGCTGTTGGGACTTGGGAGTAGGAAACAGCAACGCGCACGTCTCGGGCTTTGGTCGACGGCTATTTTACTCCCCGAACCCCGGCGACTGGTCCGGCGCTCGATGTCAACCGGCATGCATGTTCCGGCTCCGGCCTTGCTCGCTAGCTCCGGCGCGTTCCTGATGATGAGCCGGCAAAAGCAAGCAAGCAAGGAGTGGAGCGCGCCCCCACAAAGTCAGAACACGCCGCTAGTGCTCACGTGTCGTGGCGGCGCGAGTTAAATTATTGGCGGTGGCATCCATCCATCCATGCATCCATCGCTCTCGCACTCGCAGCAGCCTCACATCGGCATCTCGCTGCGGCGCTGTGCAGTGTGTGCACTGCAGTGCAGCACGGCACGGTACGACGAGGCCACCGGAGCACTACCCGTACCGCCTCACCGGGAGCCAGGCATTTGTCGAGCACGCGCTGCCACTGCCCATGCGCATCAATCCATGCCGCCATGCCATTGCCAGGCCAGCCGAGCCCGTGCCGTCACGGTGCGGCGGTGCGCGCTCCCGTACCCGGTGGCCTCTGGCCTTGCCGGTGGGGCTCGCGCGTGGTTGGCCGGAGGATTTGCCTCGCGTCGGGGGCGTGCCGGCCGCGGCCAGTGTGCCACTGACCTCCGATGTCACCCCCGGCGGGCCCCGACGGCCGCCACTGAGTGCGGCTGGCCCACGTGTTTGTTAAAGCTAGTGACTCACTGACTCTGGCTTGGGAGCGGATCGAGCAGACCAACCGAGTGCGCGGTGCGCGCGCGTGCCTACATGGCAATGACGCCGCCGACGTGTCCGCAGGCGCGCCACGCCATGGGGGAACGCCCCGGTAATTCCCCAAGAGGATATTATTTCGTCTTCACACGGCGGCCGGCGGCCGGCCGGCCGGCGACGGGGACGTGTATTGAATGCCATTCCACTATGCCAGCGGTGCCGACGGTGGTGGTGGTGTGATTTTTTTTTCGACGGCAAGTGGTGGTGGTAGACTCTGGAGTATATGAGTTTGGAGTTTCCTCCCGGACCGAATCACCGAATTGACCCGTCTCGCCCCCGTCGGCCCCGTCCCAACTCTCAACCGCTACGCACCGGCGGCGCCGCTCCTCCGCTAGAGTGCCCCCACATGCCAATCGCAAAAGGACGCGCGAGTGGTGAAGCGAAAAGGTACCGACACACGAGACTGTAATCGTAACCCTCTCGTGCACTCTGCTCTGCTGGCATCGGACACCGCCGGTGCATGGCAAACCGGGCGCACACACTCACACAGCCGCCGTGGAAACGCGTGATTGGTCGTTGCAGGATGATGCAAAAAAGAGTTAGAGATGCATGGCCAGTTGGGCCAGGTCGCCGGCGTACCTTTACAACGGGGTCCGTGGAGTCGTCGAGCACCTGGACGACGACCCGCTCCGCCGGCCACTCCAGCGCGCACGCCGCTCCGATCGACAGCTTGTACACCTGCATGCATGCGCGCCGACACGCCAACGGAACGGGGGAATTAATCTCACCCTGCCTGCCACTGCCAGCTACAGCTCACCGTGACCGCTACGCGGCATTGCCGGGCTGCCGGGCGGCGGCCCGACGACTGATCTCGGATTCTCGGGTAGTCTTACTCACCTCCCGCTCGTTGTACATGGGGATCTGCACCAGCACCATGGGGTACTTGCTGGCGGCGGCGGCGCCACCGTCGCCGCCGGACTCCACGTCACCGCCGCCGCCGCCGGCGGGGATGGGCTCCCAGCGGTACCGGCGGTCGGGGGTGAGCCGGAGCGCGCGGACGGCCAGGCACACGGCGCAGACGAAGAGCTTCTCGACGAGGATCATGACGGTCATGGCCAGCGACAGGTACACCAGCGCCCGCACCGCGGGGACCACGAGGAGCGACCGCGCCCGCGACGCCGCCCACGCGCATTGCGACTCCACGGCCGGCCAGTCCACCCGCACGGGGAGCTCCGCCCACACCCGCGCCGCCTCCTCGGCGATGCTGGTGGTGCCGGCGGCGGCGGCGTCCATGGATGTGGATCTGAGCGGACGGCGGCGGAGGACGCGCGCGCGCGCGATCTTATTGGGGGTGAGGTGAGCTGCTAGTGGCCTAGCTAGCTAGCTAGCAGAGGTGGAGGGAGCGTGCGATGGCGCTGGGTTATATAGCTCGGACGGAGGCATATGGAATGGTGGTGGTGGTGGCGCCCCCTGCCATGATGGGGACGCCGAGGACGACGACGATGCCTCAGATCATATACGGCTGTGGCGCTGCGCGTGAGCGCACATGCTGTTCTTGGCTGTGCTGTTTTTCTTTCTGTAATCCTCTGAGGGAAATGGGCAGGTTTTAATCCCCGGTGACCTGGTGGTGGTGGTGGTTGGTGAGTACGTCGTAAGTGTAAATCATGCGTGGTTTAGTTAAATGGACATGGACATGGCCATGAGAGGAGGCTGTGCGAGGTGAAGCTGCGGAAGTGGGGGAGTAGAGTGGAGTGGTTGTTCGTCGATGACAGGGGACTGGTGTGGTGACTGGCGGTGTTTTCTTGAGGCCACTTGGTGCCGCCTCTATCATTGGCCTAGTAGAAAAGGTAAGAGGGAACGGAGGTGGAAGAAGAGGTGGTGACTGGCCGAGCCGAGATGGCAATGAGCCAATGACCAATGGCCAACGGGATTTTCCGCGTGATTCACACTCGCTCAGCCGTTCGCAAAGGGAAAGCTATAGGTTGCTTGAGTATTTCTGGGGGAGCCAACACCTCAATTTGCTGCCATCAGATCCTTTGATCTTAGCCTGTACACTATGATGTGGCCATGTGGGTTCAGTTTGTCTTTGTTTTTGGTTGTTACTGGTGATTAGTTTATTTTAGTGCCATGAGCATTTCGGTTTTCCCATTCCTTTCATTCGTTGTGCTGATCTCGCAACCTCACAGGTGCCCCCAGCTGAGTGATTCACTCATTTTTCTCGTCGCCATAGTCTTTTTTTTTTTGCAAAAGCTATTATTGACTCTAGAATAAATAAATATTTTAATTACCTCTTTTTCCATATTAAATCACTACATAGGTGTTGTTTCATATTTACAGTTTGTAGGTAGCTAAAATACAGTTATGAAGTTAATGAAAATTTCAGTATTTATCATGTAATTTTAATCCTGGGTATCTGTATTTTCATCCGAGGGATTTTCATTGTCCAAAAAATATTTATTGTTCTGTTAACTATAGAAAAATATTTGTTTAGTCGTTTATTTTGTTTTATGCTCTCATATGAATTTGGTTGGAATTAGGTCGTTCTGTTTGACTCTTTTCCTGATGTAGAGGATTTGGCAAGTGATAGGGGGCTTTGTAGCACCTGTTTTTTTACTTCCTCAAAATCAGGTGTTACACCTACATAAATTACCTGGGTGATGGTTTCCAAATTAATACCTGAGTGCTGTGTAGACACTCCCTTCGCAAATAAGGAAATTCCACTGGACTTGTGAAAAATCTGATTAATCCGGTACCTTCAAGGTCGCAGATAAAAAACGTGCTGGCAGTGGCGAATGAAAAGATAATTATTTTTTTCAAAATAATAAGAATCCTACTTCAAAATCACTTTGGTACCGCGAGATTCAAATTAGCTCATCGGTTCCAAATCCATATCGTATGTCGTTTTGCCATTTCAAAATTCACATTTTCTTTATATATCTACATATACTTGTGTTTAAATATACGGGTAATAACAACTACGGATCTATATTTGCCAAAAACACATTTTGGAATCTTACTATACCTAATTGGAGGCTCCATTTGAGGCCTCCACCTGATGCCACCTAGGATCCTAGGTGAACAGCCTAAAAATAGAGAAACCCTTTAAATTCTCACAAAAATCAGAAACATCCGGTCATCAATTCAATATCTCTAATCATTATAGTCATTGGATCTGTTATCTTTCTAATAAATTACCCCCTTTGTCATTATGAAAATAGACCAAAGTAACCACATGTATCTAAATTACCATATATGCCATTATAAAAAATTATGTAAATTGACTCTTAATTTTCATGTAAATTATCCACTTATGCTAAACACATGACCATCAATTCAACATCTATAATCATAGTAGTCATTGGATCTGTTATCTTTCTAATAAATTATCCACCTCTACTATTATGAAAATAGACCAAAGTAACCCCTAAACAAATTTTTAATATATATTTTTTCTATCTTGATTTTGCAAAAATATATGGTTCGCCCGAATTTTTGCAAAACTATACATGTGCCGCCGTGACACACGGTGTCACAGACATAAAGACGTGGCCTACGGCGGTAGGAACCGCTAGCAGTGGGCCCGTAGGTCTTACCGCCGCGGGCCGCGTCGTTAGGTCCCTAACGTCGTGAGCCACGACGGTAGGAGCTTACCGCTAGGCGGCAGCGTGGCCCTCAGGTAACGCCGCAGGCCACAGCGGTATGTATGGACCTACCACCGTGCGCTGCGACGGTAGGATTTTTTTTGTAAATTTCAATTTTTGAAGCATTGATAAAACGACAAACCATTAATACTTAACGGCGAATTTAGATAAACGATTACAACATTTGCAATGGCACGTGCGACACAATTACCCTAACTTTGTGCCGCTGCTGCTAGTCCTAACGTGCCTTAGGAAATTTAGATAAACGATTACAACAATTGTAGTCTAGTTGTACGAATAGTACCCAGAGAACCCGGACATCATAGACCCGCCGGAGTGCTGGGAGGGCACGTAGTACCCCGACGGGGGTGGAGTTGCTGATGGAGTGTTGTCTTTCTTTTCGTGGCACGGACAACAACAGTACTCGTCCTCACAGCTGGTGTTCGTCTTCACCACCATTGGTCTGGTCACCGGGCCGCCGTCGTCGTTGGTAGATGTCAGATCTGGAGAAGCCAATACCGACACGAGTTCTTACCTTAGGTTGAAGATGACAACATCCTCGAGGTAGTTGATGTACTCTTGATATGGGTGAATAGCTGGGGGATCCACCCATTGCACGAAACCGCAGTTATCTGGTTGTTCGAAGTACTGCAGAAACCGTGATTACATTAGTAAATCATAAAATGATGAAGGACAGAGGTCATGGAATTTTGAATTATTATGACATAACGTCGTAGCCCACGACGCTATGTTCGGCTGAATCCCCCCTCCTCCCGCTCTTTTTCTTTTTTTTCGAATTATGATGATATTTTCGGCTGAATTTCGGTGCTATATAGGCATCCAGATCCTAGCGCGGCGACCCACGGTGCTAGCAGGCCTGCTGCCGCCGTGGCTCACGGCTAGGACATAACGTCGTAGCCCACGACGCTATGTTCCTAACGTCGTGGGTTACGGTGCTATGTCTGTCCCACACTAAGGGCTCACTGCTGGTGGCTCCTACCGCCGTGGGCCACGGCGCTATTTCCCTGACGTCGTGGGCCACCACGACAGATGTATAGTTTTGCAAAATTTCGGGCGGACCATATATTTTTGCAAAATCGTGATAGCAAAAAGATATATAAAAAGATTCCCCTAATAATTTTTTTAATAAGTTACTCCCCTTTGCCATTATGAAAATAGACCAAAGTAACCCCCTAAACATGTATCTAAATTACCCACATATGCCATTGTAAAAAATAATGTAAATTGACCCTTAATTTTCATGTAAATTATCCACTTATGCTAAACAGGCAACCATCAATTCAACATCTCTAATCATAATAGTCATGGGATATGTTATCTTTCTAATAAATTACCCACCTCTGCCATTATGAAAATAGACCAAAGTAACACCTCTAAACATGTATCTAAATTACCCACATATGTCATTATCAAAAATAATGTAAACTAACCCTTAATTTTCATGTTAATTACCACTTATGCTATGACTCCACGTGATGTCACCTAGGATCCTGGATGGAAAACTAAAAAAAATAGAAAAATCATTTTCTCATAAAAATCAGAAACGTTCGGTCATCAATTCAACATCTCTAATCATAATAGTCATTGGATATGTTATGTTTCTAATAAATCAACACCTCTGCCATTATGAAAATGGCAAAGTAACCCCTAAACAGATGGGCAAGTTTTAATCCCCGGTGACCTGGTGGTGGTGGTTGGTGAGTACGTCGTCAGTGTAAATCATGCGTGGTTTAGTTAAATGGACGTGGCCGTGGCCATGAGACTGAGAGGAGGCTGTGCGAGGTGAAGCTGTGGAGGTGGGGAGTGGAATGGAGTGTAGTGAAGTGGTTGTTCGTCGACGACAGGGGGGGTGGTGTGGTGACTGGCCGAGCCGAGATGGCAATGACCAATGGCCAACGGGATTTTGCCGCGTGGTTCACACTCGCGCTCAGCTGTTCGCAAATAAGGAAATTCGGCTGAACTTGTGAAAAATCCGATTAATCCGGTACGTTAAAGGTAGCAGATAAAAAACGTGTTGTCAGTAGCGAATGAAAAGACAATTATATATTTTTTCAAAATAATAAGAATCCTACTTCAAAATCACTTTGGTACCGCGAGATTCGATTAGCTCCCCGGCTCCAAATTTGAATCTTATGTCCTTTTGGCATTTCAAAATTCACATTTTCTTTATATATATATATATATATATATATATATATATATATATATATACTCCCTCCGGTTTGGTAAATGAAGTCGTTTTCGACATGATTTGAGTCAAACATTGGGAATATAAATCATGAATAACTTTTAAGTCATTAAGTTTGGAAATATGAAAACTACATGAATAGATTTGTCTTACAAAATACTTTCATAAAAGTATACATATGTTAATTTTTAACAAATATTTTTTATAAAAGCAAGAAGTCAAAGTTGTAATTTGGAGGCAGTGTCGCGTCCTAAACGACTTCATTTACCAAACCGGAGGGAGTATATATATATATATATATATGGAGTACCTGTGTTTAAATATATGTATAATAACAACTACAAATATATATTTGTGAAAATAATCCATAATTTGGAACGAATAGAATACAGAGTGTGCAGTGCTAGCTGGCAGACAAGATGGACAAGTGCTGCAGACCACTTGTCTATTCTGTTTCCAGATACAGTAGGTACGTATATCTAACTGTGAATCTGTGATCCATTATTTGGCGTTGAATTATTGTGGCCCTAGTCGATCAGCATATCGAGCCTGAACTTAATGACACACGATACGAGGAGGAAATGGAGTAGAGAGTCACACACTCACACCAGAGTGTAACTGTCAATCTACAGATGCGTATCGAGTCTGATATGCTCGTAATAACTCGATTATCTTGTCATCTTTCAAAAAACATGCCATTATCATAGTACTTTCTTATGCAAAAAAATACCGGATCATACCGTACATGTTTCTCAAAATAAAATAAATCAAATCGACATGGAATTGTTGGCGGCGTCAAAAATATTTTTGAGTGCTAAGACTGTCTCCAGCAGCAGCTGGATCCAGTGCCGCATCCCCAAAATGAGGGAAAATCGCGCACTGTAGGGCGTCCAGTAGCTGTTGGATCCCTTCCCTCGTTTTGCGGTAACGACACCCTCTCCCCCCATTTCTGGGGATTCTCTCTCTTCTCCCGAGCACTGTAGACTAACCTCTACCTCCACCCACGCCCGCGGAACCGCCCCCTTCGCCTCCACCCCGCCGCTCGCCGGCCACCTCCCTCTCCCCCGCCGGCGCTCGCTCCAACTCGTCACCCCCGCCGTCCGCCGGCCACCTCCCTCTCCCCCGTCGGCGCCCGCTCCAACTCCGCCACCCCGCCGTCCGCCTCGGCCACCCCCACCCGCCGGGACCGCTCCCCACCCTCGTCGCCGGATCCGCTCCCCACCTCGGTCGCCGGTCCGCTACCCACCTCGGCTCCCCACCTCTCCAGGGAGGCGACCAGCACCAGCACCGACCACACCCCAAACCGCCGACACCGGATCTGGAGGCAGGGCACCTCCTCCCTGCCCCGACGACCCCGCCGCCTTTTCTCCCACCGACCCCGCCGCCTCCTTCGTGCTCGGGAGAAGAGAGAGAATCGCCTTTTCTCCCTCCATGCTCCGTCGTGAACGCCCTGCTGCTCCCTCCTTCTCCCTTTCGGCGCGGCGCCTTGCTGCTCCGCCCTTCTTCCACCGCGTCCCCGTGCAGCAGCAACGCGGGAGCCAACTACCCTGCCGCTACGCGAAGGGTTGCGGCATTGCTGCTGCAAGCCTGCCTTGTTTGCAGCACCTCTCTCTTCTCTCTCTTGTGCGGAAAGGGGCCTTTTGCAGATGCAGATTCGCATCATTGCTGGAGACAGTCTAAGCAAATTGTGTGCATGGAGCATATATGGTGCAGTCGTACAGACTGCGGACAGATCAGAGGCTACTGTGGCCAAATTTGATCAAGCAAACTGTGTGTCTGTGTGACTGTGTGCATGGAGCAAATATGATGAAGCAAACTGTGTCCATGGAGCAAATTTGGCCATGGAAGAAGCTCAAAGCGGTGTGTTTCACGATTTGCGTTGTTTGCTTCATTCCCTGTCAAAAGCGTCGAGAAATGCTTCAGTCCTCCGATCCCGAGGAGGACGCAGTAGTAACCCGACCGATCGAGTTGGCACCGCGGAGAGGACGGACGAATCCGACCGAGACCCATCCGTGGCAGCGAGCGATCGCTCTCCAACGCCAAAAGCCGATGCGGATTTCACGTGGGGGATCGAACAACCGAACAAGGTCGCTGCCGGCATCAGGCATGCATGTGACCTTTTTGCATGCCAGGCCAGCGGCGTTCGTCGATTATTCCTCTCTCTCCGCGAATGTCCGCGTGCAGTGTGTGTGTGTGGCCGCGTCTGCTCTCTCTGCTTTCCCCTTTTTCACTTCTTCCGTTCTTCATTCATTCATGGCACCTGAGGTTCCAGAAGGCCGAGATCGTCTGAACGAGCGTGAACTGAAAGCTCGAGGGAGACGACGACGAGGCAGCTAGCGATCGACCGATCGTCCAGGCCAGATTCCCAGTGCTTGATGTCCGGCAAAGGACACGAGCAGTGACAAAGGACAAGCAGGCAGGTACTGTAGCTAGCGCCGATCCAAGTTGGCAACTTGTCCTTGGCCTCCTGCCCTCCTCTCGTGCGTGCTCGCGCTCAGGATCCGGAATTCCAGATCCATTCATCCAAGTGGTAATGGTAACACGACAGATCCGAAGCAGCCCAAAGCCGGGTATAGTAAAATACTGTGCTCGCCTCTGGATGGTAAGAACAAGCTGACAAACACATCATTGATGTTGATGGTGGTTCGGTACGCCGCCGGCAGCTGCAGTAGAGTCACGCACGACGCGAGAGGCCGTGTCACACCTCAGTACATTCCGGAGACTTTCACTTCGCTGCCAGACAGAGATGTGCGGCCGGGGGGGCGAGGTGGGTGTGAAGCTGCTTTCCGCTGTCAATTGTCGTCCCTTGAGCGAGATGATGAGCCGAATGTCAGGTGACGGCAAACAACATTCTCTGAAACTACTACTTCCGAGGACGGGGGCTCTCGAAGTCGAAGGCGCGCGAAACGTCGAGTTGCGCAAGTTCACGGCGAAGTTTAACCGCAAGATGGCCATGGTGCACATGGACGTGGCTGCTGGCCTGCTGCTGACGAGTTCAAAGATAAAACAAAGAGATAAGCTTGCGTGGTGCGCATGGCTGCCTAGACCGGCCTGATCTGACTTTCGTTTCTTGATCCGATCCAGTCGAAACAAGCATACTACTATGCGTGCCAATTGCCAGATGCTCATAGATTCCACTTGATTAAGTAAGACCTATAGTACTAGGCTACTAGCTAGTAATCGTCCGATCCCCCGGCCCTGCGAAGGTTAGTTAATGTCTTCGCTGCACACATGCATAACGGATCCTTCCCAAATTCCTAATCAATCATAATTCATTAGCATGCACATTGCAAATAAAGGAGCCAAGAGTTCGAGGAGGACCATGCCAGCTTGCGAGGATCCAAAGGTAGGTGCAGACAAAGAAGTTGCATCCATGGGGACTGAGGAGCTAGGGAGCAGCGTCTCGATCATAGTACGTGTACCAGGGCACATGTGGATGGATACAGTAGTTGACCACCAGTTGTACAGTGCTGCGTACTCTACCTTTGATTTCGAGTTAAAGCTGGTGGTGGACAGCCCTGCTGCAGGGCCCTCTTCTCTACCTCGTCCTCCTCCATGGCACACACCGTACCCTCTAGGGGTACCATAGAGCAAAACGTAACGTGCGTGTGGCTCGACGACCGTGCAGGGGCTTTTGCAAAGCATGCATGCCCCGCGGCGTCGTCGGCCTCTAGCTGCATGCCCCGCCGCGTCGACGACTCGAAGCCCTGCGTGCATCTGCATGTGCAAAGGACCGAACTGGCTGAGTTGTAAGCCGGCGTGTACCGCGTGTCGGGACTCGATGGCCGGGTGACAGACACCGGATTCGCTCCAACAACTGAAGCGAGGTCCAGCGGCATGCGCACTCGACTGCAGCAGTCACCAATGTGAGCGGGCGAGTAACACACATACGGCTCATTGGCAGCATATACCCGCGTGCGGCTGTTGCAATAACACAGGAAAATTTAACCACACATCATTGCCATGTGGTGAAAACGTACGCCTGATCGATGTGTGGACACATGGGCTGCTGACCTCTCCCCTCGCCCGGCCGGCATGCTCCCCCTCCATGTTCGCGTGTTTTCTTTCACCAGCAATCTATTATCTTTATACTTGAGTGTTAAAAGAAGCCACCACATTCACCGAGAGGGTCTAAAAATTCTCACGTTAATCTAAAAAAGAGAAGAATATAGACTCTTGGATTTTATGGAGATCTAACGGCTTAAATTTTTCCACATTAATTTGATAAAGAAAAAATGCACTGTACATTATCAGGAGTCCTCACCGAATAGGTATAATATATAAAATAAGAATGTCTAAACATCCGATCTAAACTTACATTAATTAGGACTCTACATCTAATTGATTTTTCTTTGGAAGTCATTTTATGCACCCATGGTATTTGGTATAGTACTAGCATTCACGCCCGCCGCAGGTGTAGGGAAGCCCGGTTCTACTGTTAGTTACCTTTGCATGTTTAGACTGATAAATTTCCGGAGCCGTGTGATGAGAACATGACACCCATGCATACGACCATGATTGGTGCATGGAATGGAGTAGAAGAAGTCCAACAAAGGTTTCCAAGTCAAGAAGGAGGTCCAAGGTTGATCCGGTTCGAGTCCCCGAGGTGGAGGCCAAAAGCAATTCAAGTTCGAGTCCGGTTCGAAGTCCGGGAGCGAAGTGCGCAATAAAACGGACGCCCGGGTCTCATACGGAGTCGGTTTTGTACGTTCTATATATGGTTGGAAGCAGAATTTCATAAAGCTTTCAATGGCACCAGTCTCATGCCCAAATTCGTCCTGAGTCAACGGGAATCTGCGAAACAAGTTGACGTCCGGAATCTGCCGGGCGCTACGCCAATACCTTTTGGGCTGTTGGCCCAACGGGGAGGCCCACGTGGGCCTAGGGTACTGTTTACGCGCGTGAACAGTACCGGGTACTGTAGCGCCGCCGCTCGCCGTCCGCCGGGGGGCTGCGTCCCCTATGTAGATAGACCCCTCGTTTATTTTCAGACTTGAGTTTGATTTATTTGTTAGCCTTAGCTACAACCGAACAGCCGCCATCGTGCCGCCGTCGTGTAATTCAGACTCCACCTTCGAGTGATATTAAGATTGCTCGCCTCAGATTCTTGTTCGTTCTTCGATTGCGTACGGGAATTGATCTTCGTGATCGGGCCGATCTTGCGCGGCAAGGTTGGTAACCATCGGGAGTTGGTTCGGCGATTGCATTGGCGCTTCGAGTCTTGCTCGTCGTAGTCGGATCGTGAGGGTCAACAACCACCAAATCGGATTTATCTCCACTCACCGAAAGATCGGGCACTCCCCCTCTATCAAGTGGTATCAGATATCCAGGTTGATCGGTGAGTTTATCCAGTGTTTTTAATTCCTATAGTCCAAAAAACCATAAAAAAAATTGTTCTAGGTTAGACCTTTGTCCCAGCAACCCGTTTTAGCCTCGCACTTTCATTCAATATTTTGCTTTGTTGAGTTTGTGTGCTTTGTTCGTTCGATCGTTGCTGGTTACTTGTTTTTTTTCATATCATGTAACCCTAGTTTCGTGGCCGCCGTTTTTCTTTTTCTCGGCTGCTCTCTTTTCCCCACCACGCCAAAAACCCACTCCCTCGTGACGGACTCCCATTGCGCATAACACCAACCCCCCTCGCGGCTCAACTTCTCGACCGCGTACCCCTCACGCCGTGAGGCGCACGATCCACGTAGTCCCCCGAAAAAGGAAAAAAAAACCTACAACGCACGCTCCAAGTAGTGCCCCCCTCGCGCGCGGACGGTTCCCGGTCGCCGCTCGACCCCGGAGTTGTCTCCTCCTACCGGTGTGCTTGGCAAGTAATAAAAAAAGAGAGAAAGTCAAAAGAAAACGAAAAAAAGAGCCGTGACCCCCCCGGTCGTGAGTTGCGATGTACTAGCGGCGCTTGTGCCGCTTGAGATTGTTTCTCCCTACGTGCGTGGGTGTTTAGCAAGTTAAAAAAAATTATCAAAGGAAAGAGTTAAAAACAAAAGAGAAAAGGTCAAAAAAAACACAAGCCAAAAAAAGGGACCGGCGGAGTGTCCATCGTCCATCGAGCCAATTTCTATTCGTGGTTTCTCTCGGGTCTGCGCCATGCACCTTGCCCTTCCACCGAACCTTTTTTCCCGTTTGATTCCCTCGCTCTCCTCCGCTTTTGCACTCGTTTCCCAGCAACGTTTGATCGTGTGTAGCACTCTTTTTCAACTTTGCATTATTGTTTGAATTGTGCTAATCCTTCATCCGAGTGCGGACCTACCCAAAACTCGACGCGCGATTTTGTTTCTTCGAGCAATCGCTCCTCCAATCTCTCGCGAGTTCCACCGGTTGGTTGCAGGTCGCCCCCCTGTGTGCGTGGTAAGACCGGATAAGAATTTGATAACAAGCACTAGTGTGAGCACCTTGTGAGCCGTTCCACCACATTTTCTTTTGTTTTGTGTTTGCGCTAACCATGGCGGGAAATGCCGACAAGGCGGATGCGAACAAGCGGTTCAATCAAATCATCCTCGCGGAGACGGCCATCAAGACCACTCTCGACACCGTCGTGGCACGCCTCGATGCATTGACGACAACGATCACCGAGTTGCAGAAGGATAGAGACCACCGCCGCGGGGTACGTCACCCCACTAATGATTCCTTTGCTCCGATTAAATTTAACATTCCATCTTATAATGGCAAATATGATCCTGCTGCATATCTTGATTGGGAGTTAGAGGTAGACCAACAATTTTTATGCCATGATATTCCTGCTAATTCTCAAGTTACTGCTATTCTTAGTGCATTTACGATTTTGCTTTGATGTGGTTGCGTGAATATAAACGAAACATTCCACTAATATTCCCACCACTTGGTCTCAATTAAAAGCTGCTATGCGACATCGATTTGTGCCTTCATATTATAAGTGGAAAACAAAGTGAATTGTGCGGAACAGTCCATTGTTGTATCTCTTGCCACACCTAACATTTTGCGGGATTCCGATCCAAAGCACGAGGTTAAGGACGACTTGGTGGCACCCGAGGAGGACACATCCTCTTATGCAATTTCGGAACCATCACTTCCCACCGACCCTCCTATGCCTACTACAAACACGAGTATCGCTCATGATGCTACGCTCATTGATGGTGAGAATTGTCTTAATGTCCTAAATTTTTCCACAAATCATGATATCATAGAGCAATTGTCAGTGGAACCATCTCTTGACGAATCTTTGTCACATGCTGTTTTGCTTGATGTTCCTTGTGATAAAGATGATTTGGTTGATAATGCTTCAGTTTTACATGCTTTGGAACCAAATACTATTGCTGAAACTAAGCATGTTATGCATATTGTAAGTGCTAATGATGAGCAGAAATTGTTGTCTTCTTTACATACTTTGGGTTACATTGAATTTGATGTTTTGTGTAATCTAGATTGTTTTGAAGAGCAACTTTCTAAATATGCTGATTTGCCATGTTTTTCTAAACACACATATCATGCTATTGGTAAATATAACAACAAAGGAGAATATATGATACATCGAGTGTACATTTGTGAAAATTTGAATTATCCTTTTGTTGTGCTCAATTTTGATCCACTAGAGGGCAGCCACACTACACATATTCATTCACCTTTCTCTAGTTCAGTTTCTGTGAAACAAGTTTACTTCCAAGAAGGGGAGCATTGCTGGTTGCTTCATATGCCTCCTTTGTCTTTTGTTGGTACTAATCTTTTGCAGGGTAGTGTTGCCAAATATTATGTGTCATCCGATCAAGATGCTTACATGCTCGCTAAATTTTATATGCAAGATGACATATTCACCAATTGGAGACATGGTGACATTCCTCCTCACAATAATTTTGATTTCTTTGGTTTTCGAAACCCCATTCGCTTTTGTGTTGTGCAGGATCGGTTCCAAGTACAATCGACGCCGGGGACGGCTTTTCATCAAGAAGGGGAGAATGATGAGGACATGACACCCATGCATACGACCATGATTGGTGCATGGAATGAAGTAGAAGAAGTCCAACAAAGGTTTCCAAGTTAAGAAGGAGGTCTAAGGTTGATCCGGTTCGAGTCCCCGAGGTGGAGGCCAAAAGCAATTCAAGTTCGAGTCCAGTTCAAAGTCCGGGAGCAGTGCGCAATAAAACGGATGCCCAGGTCTCATACAGAGTCGGTTTTGGACGTTCTATATATGGTTGGAAGCAGAATTTCATAAAGCTTCCAATGGAACCGGTTTCATGCGCAAATTCGTCCTGAGTCAACGGGAATCTGCGAAACAAGTTGACGTCCAGAATCTGCCAGGGCGCCGCGCCAATACCTTTTGGGCCGTTGGCCCAACGAGAGGCCCACGTGGGCCTAGGGTACTGTTCACGCGCGTGAACAGTACCGGGTACTGTAGCGCCGCCGCTCGCCGTCCGCTAGGGGCTGCGTCCCCTATTTAGATAGACCCCTCGTTTATTTTCGGACTTGAGTTTGATTTATTTGTTAGCCTTAGCTACAACCGAACGGCCGCCATCGTGCCGCCGTCGTGTAATTCGGACTCCACCTTCGAGTGATATTAAGATTGCTCGCCTCGGATTCTTGTTCGTTCTTCGATTTCGTACGGGAATTGATCTTCGTGATCGGCCGATCTTGCGCGGCAAGGTTGGTAACCATCGGGAGTTGGTTCGGCGATTGCATTGGCGCTTCGAGTCTTGCTCGTCGTAGTCGGATCGTGAGGGTCAACAACCACCAAATCGGATTTATCTCCACTCACCGAAAGATCGGGCACTCTCCCTCTATCGGTTGTGCCATCATCGAGCGCAAAAGAGAGCGCGATGTCTGCCTACACGGCCATGTAGGCCGTTTGCACAACATTTAAACACTACTCATAGTCAATCGCGTTGGCCATGTAGGTTGTTTACCGTTTGCACAACATTTAAACGCTACTCATAGTCAATCTTGTGGGCCATGTAGGCTGTTTAATCTCATGTAGTCCATTTATTCGCCCACTTAATCAGCCGTAAAGTCTGTCTACTCGCTAAACGAAGGGCGATCGGTTGTGTACCGTGTAGCCTGTAGGCTAACATAGGCAATAATGAGTGAAGGTATGATCAATATATTAGGACGAGGGTGAGTACGGAGAGACGACGATGTGCGGGAGCCACGTATCAGCGCGTATGAGCGTCCTTAGCCCACCGCGTCGTGTTATGCTTTGGGCTCCGGCGCTGGTGAAAACGGAGAGAGGGTGGGCGCCTAGGTGATTTGTTGCCCCTCGACTATAGGGGATCTGAGGATGCCATGGGGTGCGTGCGATCAACAATCTCTAAATCGATAATTGTGCATTTTTTCACCTTCTAACCATAGGAGAAGAGAAAATAGTACTACTAATGTCATCCCACATGCAAAACACTTTTAAAAATTATTAAAAAACAATATATCTTACTATCCAAACTAATAAAATCTTCACAATGAAATCTCACTTGACTATATTTTAATGAATTTATTTTATATTATTTTTCCAATAAAGTTGCATTTTTTTGCGAGACACATATAAATAAAAAGACAAACAATTATTCACTTGAGCCTAACAAATATTCACTTAGAATGAAAAAATATATACAAAAGGTGAACAAATATTCACTAAGGTCGAACAATGGGACCTAACAAATATATACAGAGGTTGAACAAATATATTTGTTCTACCTATTCAAGTATTTGTTCACTGCAATACTAATTAATATTGAATATTCCAAAAATATTTTAAACATATTTCATCCAAACATAGTTAAGTAGGATGTTATTTTGAAGATCTCAAGAAACCCATTAGTGAAATCAAAATTTAATTTAGATGCACGATTTAAGGTGTACATTTTTTAGTTGGAAATTTCTTACATCCGAGATAATGTCATCAAATTTGTCTTTACTATCAAAATTTGCTTGATAAGAGCAACTCCATCAACCTCTCTACTTACCCCAACTCAAAAAGTTGGAGCCGAGAGTAAAACAAATGCACTCCAACAGGGGACCCAAATAAATCCTCCCCTCCAGCCCCTTCTCCTGTGGGGAAAACCCCTACTACGTGGTTGGTCGTTTCTCTTCGCGCACCACTGAGAAAATCCACAGGTCGCTCCTTCCCCGTCGGCCGTTGGTCCCTCCCACGGTGGCTGCTTGGAGCTCGAGATCCCGCCATCGGGGGATGCACCGCCCTTGCGGAGCTCTGGCTGTCTCGCGTTGTAGGCCCGATCGTTGAAAGGATCGAGGCAAAGTGGCCTAGAGGGGGGGGGGGGGGTGAATAGGCCTGCACACGAATTTAAACTTTTTCTCGCGAAAACAAGTGTCGGACCTCGGAACCTCCGAGATTATTCTCGGAACCTCCGAACGAGGCGGCCTCCGAGAATAAACTCGGAACTTCCGACATTTGTTAGAACGAGCACAAATGACAAGAGCAGCAAGAAACTTGATGGAAACCGGATCTAGTAAATTCTAAGAGGTACTTAGGACCTAGCAAGAGTATTTCTAAGCAAAGTACAAGCTAGCAAGATACCACAAAGTAGATCGGGAGCAAACCCTAATAGATCTAGTCAAGCACAAGCATGAACAAGTAAGTAAATGAGAACACGCATGAGACACGGATTTATCCCGTGGTTCGGCTCGCCACAAAGGCTTGCTTACGTCCACGTTGTTGAGGAGGCCACCAAAGGCTCGGACCACAAAGGTCAACTCCTCTCTCACACCTATCACTTTGGATAATAGGTGGAGGCTTTCCACTAGAATCACAAGGGGTAATACAAACACCTTGGAGCTTCCACAAATCGGTTTGGAGAGCTTCCAAGGACCTCTATCCGTCTAGGAGCAAAGCTCCAAGAGTAATAGATCCACCAAGCTTGCTAGGGTTCTTCCAAGTGCTCAAGTTTCAAGGGAGAAGGGATTGGCTCACTAACTCACTTCAAGAATCCACTCTCAATCAATGCTAGGCAAGGATTTGGAAGAGAGTAGGTTAGGAGTGAATGCTAGGTGAGAGAAAACAGTAGCAACCGCGTTCTGAGCCAGAGGAGGAAGAAGATAACCGTTGGGGGACTGTGGGGTATAAATACCCCCGGATCCCGGAAACGATAACGGTCGGATTCCCGAGTTCGGAACCCAATTAAAGTTTACAATTTAATTTCAAAGATTGAGCTTTTGATGATTTGAGTACAAGTCTCCCCCTCAATGTATGCATGTACCTTTTGAATAGGGAAAAATGTCTTAGCCGACAATTAAGTTGCATACATTGTGAGTAAAAGTGACAAGAAAGTTGTACTCAAGTCATCGAGGGGTGCAAAAGAAGTGTAGCGAGATAATACGTGATGCATATGCCATGTGACAACAATCGAGAGAGTTATGCGGTAGCGAGTTCGGAACCTCCGAGAAAGTTTCGGAACCTCCGGGGGTTGGAGCCTCCGGAAAAATCCTCGGAACCTCCGAGGTCCGCAACGGATACTCCAACGAGATAACAACAATACACGAGCAAAAACAACGAGATAAGACCGGGAAAATAGCAGCTAGATAAGGATAACAACATTCAACACATCTAGCCCTATTACATCCATCACACGAGTTTTAAAGTTTTGCAAATCCCCTACAACCATGACCGGAACACGCTTGCCAACGAGAGGCAAGCTAAATGTTTTACGACGAGTTCAACAAATTTCCACCGGGAGTTTATGAGAGAAGTTAGCACTCTCATCTCACCAAAAGAACAAAAGAATGTTTTTCGAGGTTAGCGAGGCCACCGAAGGAGCTCCGGGTCTTCGGATGCTTCTCAATCTTCATCTCTCCCCCTTTGTCAACAATTTAACAAAAAGGAAAGAAAAGAAGAGAGGAAGTGAGAACGGATCCTAGAGAAGTCACTCCTCATCACCGAAGTCGATTCCTCCTCTTCGCTGCGGGGGACGGTCTTGTCGAGCCAAGGTCGAGCCGGATGACGGATCTATGGGCCTTCGACGACGGGCCTCCCCGGCGGCGGCCTTCCTCCCGAGTCTTGTACCGGATGAGGACCCCATTGCCTTCTTGCTGCGGCCTCTTTCCTTAGCCCGGCCATTTTTGCACCAAGTGGTTCTTCATCTTCTTCATCCGCAAGCAAAGTGGGCGGCGGGGAGTATCCTCGGCCATGGGAGTAGCGAGGCTCCTGCTCACCCTCATCCTCACCGGTGGTGTACTGCGGAAAATCGGGGAAGAGGGGAGGAGGGTGGTGCATGGCATCAAAAGACAGCCCCTGGTGTTTTAGCAATCTGTTCATGTCCTCCCTGAGCTCAAAAAGCTGATGGGAAGTCCATCTGCAGTACCTCCAGGTGTCCCTAACCATCCCTCTGAGCTTGTGAAGACCAGCAGGCATGGGAGCCTTGCTGGATCCTCCTTCTCCTACTGCTGGACCAGATCTGGATGGCTTGGTGCTGGCCTTCTTAAGGATGTGCTCCTCCACAATGTCTTGCTTCTTCGATGCTGCCACTGCTTGACTTGATAGGAAGCATGCTCAACATCTTTCTTGTAGCTGACCCCTGAAACCATCTCTATCATGTACATAAGATAAGGGGCATAGGGCAGGTTGCACTTCCCACTCTCTGTCACTTCTACTAGGTTGTACCAAATAAATCTGCTCACAGAGAATGGCCTAGCTCCAGGCAGCAGCCTAGCCAACAGGTTTGGTGCAAACCTCCTAAGACTTGTTGAGTCACTGCCCCCCTTTGGGTAAATGGTTTCCCTGAACATATTGTTAAGCACATAGAATACTGATTTCAGAGCAGTGGTGGAGCCATCAGCCAGTTCCTCATACTCATAAGCTGCAGCAATTTTGTTGGGGTTCATGTGGGCCTCAAAATGGATAATATCAGCATCTCTGTCCTCCTTGCTGAACCCAAACAACCTAGCAAAGGTGAGAAAATCTATTTTGTAATGCACTCCCTCTGTCATCCAGTGAATGGTTTCCTTGTTGTCTTCATGAAAGAATGTGGCATGAAATTGAGCTAAAACCTCTATGTTCCAATCATACTTGAAACTCATGATGTCCCTCATCCTGTACTTGTCAACCAAATCCAGCACCTCCTCCTTGACAGGTTCCTCTGCTGCCTCCAAATGAGTGAAGTCTATCCACTTCATCTTGATTAGCTTCATCTTGGTATTAAGGACAGTCTCATAGAACTTAAAGTGAAAGACAGACCAAAACCTGTAATCAATGGCTGCCATCTTCGGGTTCACATAGGGATTTTCTTCTCTTGCTTTCTTGACCAGGAAACCAGCTCCATCATAGTTGGTGTGCTCAATATACACTGAGTTGTCATATTTGGTTGGAGGATGCCTTTTGAGTAGCCCCTTGTGGTACTTGAGATAGGTTGAGTCTATCTCTCCTAGGGGCATGTCATCTTCTAGCTCTATTGGAATGGTTTTGCCTTCAGTCCCTCCATTATCATCCACATGGGCAGCAGCCCCTGAGCCTCTGCCTCCTGACAAACTGCCACCTCTGCCCCTCCTAGGAGTGGCTTTTCCTCTGCTACCACTGTCCCCTGCTGTTGCTCTTGCTGCTAACTTGAAGGCCCTCTCACCAGCAGGTGTCTCAAAAGGAGGCCTCTGCCTCTTGGTGTAGGTCTTGTCCAAAGGAGTGCCAGACATCTGATGAGAGACATGTGAACAGCAGATAAGAGTGGGATCAGGGCTGATAAGGATAGAGGAACAAGATAAGCATGATGTTCAATTGATTACTTTTCAGTTGAATTTTGAATCACAGTCTGTCACTTGTCAGTACAGACATCGGAACCTCCGAGAAAGTTTCCAGAACCTCCAGAGGTTGGAGCTTCGGAAAAAAATTCTCGGAACCTCCGAAGTCGGTGTGCGACAGAGGACAGTTCTCTTGATTCAACTTTCAACTGAACTTTGATCAATAAAGCAATCATGACTCAAATTAGCTAGGACAGGTGGAAAAAGAATGTTACAGGTCAAGTGAAGTTCAGTGGAACTTTGAATCAAGGTCAGCCTACAGTGGGTTACAGGGTTCGGAACCTCCGAGAATTTTCTCAGAACCTCCGAGCCTCTGTCAACCTTACTGCATTCTCACTTTTGATTCAACTTTCAACTAAACTTTGATTTTACTTGCAACACAGGCATTTAGGAACAGGATAGATAGGCAACATTCTACCAGATTCAAGATATAGAACCCTAACAGCATGCAGATCTAGGAATTTTAGGGTTAGGGTTAGGATCCGGCCACTGAGTACCTTGATTGGGATCAAGGAGAGGGACGATGCAGATCTTCAACTCTTGTGCACGCCAAGGAATCGACAGAAGCGGATGCGGATTGGAGCCTTCTTCTTCTTCACGTACGGGATCCGAGCGATCCCTCCCTTGGCACTCTCCAGCAGCGACCCACGAACGAGGGAGGCGGCTCAGCTTCGCACGGATAGCCCGCAAAGGGTGAGGTCACCGGCGGCGAGGGAAGCGGCGGCGGTGAGGCGGTGGAGAGGATGGTGCGGTTTCGCATCGGGAGAGAGAGAAGGAAGCGGTGAAGATAGATCTGAGTGGGTTGACCGCGGTAAAAAGGAAAGATTGGTTTTACCCTAGGTAAAGAATATTCCGCGAAGATGCTTTATTCCCTTTTGATTCCCCTTCGGTTGAGACTGAGAGCTAAGTCTATAAAGATTGGAGCTTCCGAAGATTTTCTCAGAACTTCTGAGGCCCGGAGCCTCCAAGGATTTTCTCGGAGCTTCCGAAAACTTAAATTCCAGAGACAGCTAGCTTCTACTCCTTTTGAGATTTTGAACTTTCTATCAACTGAGATACTTAGGTCATGGTACCCTTGACTCAAGTGGCTAGAAAACAAGCAATCACACACACAACTATAGCCACTTAAGACAAGTTAGGGATAAGCAAATAGATTTTGAAGAACCTTTAAAATAGAATTTTTCATACACAATTTTTTTTAAACAAATTTTTCGAGAGAATACTAACGATTTGAAGCAAACAAATATGGCATGCTAAAAATCAAACCACGCAACGAGAATCAAGAATATTTAGTTCATTCCTTAAACTACAAAACCTTGACTCATCGAGAGGTTTAGTGAAGATATCGGCTAGTTGCTTGTCGGTGCTCACATGACTTAAAACGATATCTCCTTTGGCTTCGTGGTCTCTCAAGAAGTGATGACGGATGTCTATATGTTTTGTGCGAGAATGGCTTACGGGGTTGTTTGCAAGTTTTATGGCACTTTCATTGTCACACAAAAGTGGGATATGGGAAAAGTGACATCCGTAATCCTTTAAGGTTTGCTTCATCCAAAGTAGTTGAGCACAACATGCGCCGGCCGCAACATACTCGGCCTCGGCGGTGGAAAGGGCTACCGAGTTTTGCTTTTTAGAACTCCAAGACACTAGAGACCTACCAAGGAATTGGCAAGTCCTCGATGTGCTCTTTCTATCTACTTTACAACCGGCATAATCGGAATCCGAATAGCCAAGTAGATCGAAAGTGGAGCCCTTAGGATACCACAAGCCAAGGTTAGGGGTATGCACTAGATATCTCAAGATTCTCTTTACGGCCATGAGATGGCACTCTTTCGGGTTAGCTTGAAATCTAGCACACATGCACACACTAAGCATAATATCCGGCCTAGATGCACATAAGTAAAGAAGAGAGCCAATCATGGAGCGATATACCTTTTGATCCACGGATTTCCCTTCTTCATTGAGGTCCATGTGTCCATTGGTAGGCATTGGAGTCTTGATGGGCTTTGCCTTATCCATGTCAAACTTCTTTAACATATCCCTTGTATACTTGGTTTGACATATGAACGTCCCTTCTTTAGCTTGTTTGATTTGAAATCCAAGAAAGAACTTGAGCTCACCCATCATGGACATCTCAAACCTCTTTGTCATTACCCTACTAAACTCTTCACAAAAAGTTTCATTAGTACTACCAAATATTATGTCATCGACATATATTTGGCACACAAAAATATGACCATCAACTTTTCTAGTAAAGAGGGTAGCATCGGCTTTGCCTATCTCAAAGCCTTGCTTAAGCAAGAAGTCCTTAAGGCATTCATACCATGCTCTTGGTGCTTGCTTTAGCCCATAGAGCGCCTTATGGAGTTTGTAAACATGATTAGGACGCTTGGGATCTTCAAAACCCGGTGGTTGCTTAACATATACTTCTTCGGAGAGTGGTCCATTGAGAAATGCACTTTTGACATCCATTTGGTAGAGCTTGAAGTCATGATGGGCAGCGAACGCTAGTAAAAACCGAATTGCTTCAAGTCTTGCTACCGGTGCATATGTTTCTCCAAAGTCTAGCCCTTCAACTTGGGTGTATCCTTGAGCAACCAATCTTGCTTTGTTCCTAGTCACAACACCAAACTCATCTTGCTTGTTCCGAAAGACCCATTTGGTGCCAATGATGTTTGTCTTTGGTCTTTCCACCAATTCCCACACTTGGTTTCTTTCAAAGTTGTTCAACTCCTCTTGCATAGCCACCACCCAATCCGGATCCTCGAGAGCTTGCTCTACCTTGGTTGGTTCAAGAGAGGAAACAAACGAGTAAAATGCACAAAAATTCTTAAGACGAGAACGCGTTGTTACCCCTCTCCTTATGCTCCCAAGAATATTGTCAACGGGATGATCCCGTTGAATGACTTGATGTACACGAGGATGTGATGGTCCAAGAGGTTGGTGTAGAGGTTGATCTTCATCATCTTCATCGGCTTGGGGCTCGGATGTACTTGCTTGAACATCCCCTTGCCGATCGATCTCTGTGGTTCGGGATGTCATGCCGTGTTGAACCTCCGGACCCGGAACCTCGGAGAATTTCTCGGAGGTTGGGTTCCGGTGTCGGTTCCGGAACCTCCGAAGAAATTCTCGGAACCTCCGAAGTCCGCACCGCTCCGGGAACCGGTGGCTTCGGCCCTTCGAGTGGTGTTGAGGCTTGTGCTTGGTTTTCATCTTCCTCTTGTGCCTCAACCGGTCTAACATCACCTATGGCCGGTTGCTTGATTGCTTCACAAGATGGCTTCTCTTTACCTACAACATTCAAATCAACTTGCTCCACTTGAGAGCCATTAGATTCATCAAAGGTCAAATCTACCGTGACTTCAATCCTCCCGGTGGTTAGATTGAAGACTCGATAAGCATGCTCATTTGGACCATAACCAAGAAGAAATCCTTCGTCAACCTTTGGTGCAAACTTAGAGGTTCGGGGTCTCTTGTTTAGAATGAAACATTTGCACCCAAACACTCTAAAGTAAGACACCTTGGGCTTTTTACCGGTTATAAGCTCATAGGAGGTCTTCTTGTGAAACTTGTGAAGATAGAGGCGGTTGATTGCATGGCAAGCCGTGTTGATAGCTTCGGCCCAAAAGATGTCTTGAGTCTTGTACTCATCCAACATGGTTCTTGCCATCTCGATAAGAGTTCGATTCTTCCTCTCAACCACCCCATTTTGTTGAGGGGTATACGGTCTTGAAAATTCATGCTTGATGCCCTCTTCATCAAGAAATTCTTCAACATAGGTGTTCGGAACTCCGAGCCATTATCACTTCTCACTTTCTTGATTGGTAGCCCGAATTCCCTTTGTGCTCTTCTAATGAAGGTCTTCACCTTTCCTTGCACTTCACTCTTGTCAAACACAAAGAACACCCACGTGAAGCGAGAATAATCATCAACAATAACCAAGCCATATTTGTTACCGCCAATACTTATGTAGGCCACCGGTCCAAATAGATCCATGTGGATGAGCTCCAATGGGCTTGAAGTAGTGAGGATGCTATTTGGTGGGTGAGGTGCTCCTACTTGCTTTCCGGCTTGGCATGCTTTGCAAATCCTATCTTTCTCAAAATGTACATTTGTTAGTCCAAGGATGTGTTCATCTTTCAAAAGTTTGGCCAAGTTCCTCATGCCAACATGGGCTAGACGGCGATGCCAAAGCCAACCCATGCTAGATTTTGCCACTAGACAAGTCTTGGGAGAAACTTTACTTTTGTTGAGATCAACTAGGTAAAGCCTCCCCCTCAAGCGACCCGTGAGGACAATAGAGGAATCCTCCCTTTTTATGACGGACACATCCTTATCCGTGAAGTGGCAATCAAAACCAATCTCACTAAGTTGTGAAACCGATAATAGATTGTAACCCAACGGATCAACATGAAGAACATTTGTAATTGAGTAATTTTGAGATATAGGGATATCACCTACACCGATGACTTCTCCTTTAGTATCCCCTCCATATGCAATGGTTTCCCTTGGTCCTTCCAAATGGAGATAGGATGAGAACATACTCTTTTCTCCGGTCATATGATGTGTACATCCGCTATCAAGCACCCAACTTGAACCACCGGAGGAGTATGCCTACAAAACAATTTAGTTCCTTCTTTTAGGTCCCCAATTTGACTTGGGGCCTTCCACGTTAGTAACCAAAACTTTTGGAACCCGGATTGATCTTTTCACATATATGTTGGACTCATTTCCAACATACGTGGCAACAACTTTACCAACATTGTTGCGTCTCAACACATAGCTAGGAGGTATGTCTCTAGATGCATGGGCTTTGCTTTTGTTGGGACTCAAGTTTCTTCTAGGCACCATTGGATGATTTTCAACCCGCATACAAATGTTAGAGACCCCGGAACCATGCCGCTTCCGAGTTTTACTCCTTTTCTTTGTCCTGTCCTTGCAGTTCCGGAACTTCCGAGAATTTTCTCGGAACCTCCGAGTTGGACCGTCCGAGCCGCTCGGGGCTTCCGGACTCGGAACCTCCGGGCTTGGAGGTCGGAACCTCCCGGGGTCCGTGAGAACGGAAATCCGGAACTCTTGAATTCAAGGCATTATTTTTCTTTGATGATTTTTCTTTCATTTGTCTTGCCACCTTCAACATATCCAAAGCCCGGATTCTTGCTCTTTTCTAACACTTTCCTTTTGGTGAATCTTGGTCTTTTGTTTTCTTCACCCATGCACCCTCTAGCTATGATTGAGTTCAATCTAGCAATTTCTTTCTTTAAAGCTTCCATGTTAGCAAGGTTAGTGGCATAAGATTCAACATCAATATGGTAACATCTATCACAGCCCTTGCTAGTAGAAGCACTAGAGTTCCCTTTTACCTTCGAGGGATGTGAGGTGCTACTCCAAAGGAGGCTATATTGCTCCTCAAGCTCTTCATTCCTCAACTTGAGAGAATTACATTGAGCTTGAGTAACAAGAAGGTCCTCCTTGAGAGTAGCTATGACACTCTTTGCTTGATTGATTTCCAAGCGTAAAGTCTCAATCTCACTTCTATCGGAGATAATGGTGTCTTGGCTTTTCTCTAGTTCAACTATTAACTTAGCCATAAAATCTCTAGATTGCTCATCCATTTTACGAACAAGTTGGTTAGCTTCTTCATCACTAGTATCATCACTAGAGTCCATTTCCGACTCATCACTAGGTTGAGGGAAGGGTTTTGGGGCAGTTTTTACCTTCTCACCCTTGGCCATGAGACAATGAATGGAAGTGCTTTCTTCATCATCGGTCAAATTGTTGAACAATCTTGTGGTGGAGGGAAGCTTCTTGATAGCCACGGTTGCAACTTTCTTCCCTTCCTCTTCACTAGAGCTTTCATCCCCGGAGTTCCACTCATGACCAATGTGGGCTTCACCACCATAGTGTCTTCTCTTGTAATGTGGCTTTTGATCTTTCTTGTAGCCCCCTTTACCCTTGTCATTTCGTTTTCTTTCTTCTCATTAGGACGATCAGCAATAAAATGCTCGGTACTCCCACAATTATAACAAGTTCTCTTTTTCTTGCTAGGAAACTTCCTCTTGGCAAACTTGTAACCTTGCTTCTTCAACCCTCTCTTGTAGGTCTTCATGAACAAGGCCATGTCCCCAATCTCAACATGACAACCTTCATCTTCATCTTCACTTGAATCACTTGTGGAGCTTGCTACTTCCACCCTATTGGACTTTGACTTGAGAGGCTTGGAAGAGGTGGTATGCTTGGATGAGGATGAGGGTTTGCTTGACTTGTGGGAGTGGAGAGCCACCTCTTTAACCTTCAAGTTGTTTAACTTAGCCTCCAACTCCCCAATCTTCTTTCTATGTTGAATTTCCTTGTCCATGAGCTCATGTGTGAGAATTCTACCAAGAACATCATTTGGAGAGAGTTCCTCAAATCTTTTCTTCTCTCTAATCAAGGTGACTAGAGTAGGATTACTTGGTGCAAAAGCTTCTAACATCACTTTCACAACAAAGTGGTCATCTAACTCATCACCACCTAGACCTCTTATCTTCCCAACAATAACCATCATCCTATCAAACATCTCTTGTGGCCCCTCTCCATCAAAGATAGTAAATCTATTGAGCTCGGCCATCAATATATTGATCTTGGATTTCTTGACCTTGTCAACACCCTCATGTGCAATATGGAGAATGTCCCAAATCTCCTTAGCAATCTCAAGTCCACTAACACGGTTATACTCTTGGGCACTCAAAGCACTAAGGAGTATACTTGTAGCTTGACCATTCCTTCTAATGTTGCGTCGGTCAATTGGAGTGAGGTTCCTAAAATCTTTGGGATCTTCAAAACCTACACACACAATATTCCACAATTCCAAGCTTAAGCCAATTAAATAAGCTTTCATCATATGCTTCCATTTGGCAAAATTAGTCCCATCGAATTGGGGTAATTTGCCAAGGGGAATAGTCACTTCATTCTTGGATTTTACATCCAAAGAATCATAGTTAAAGGATACGCTTTTGTAGTCATTCTTTGCTTTAGACTTTGACTTTGGCTTGATGGTTTGCTTGGGAATTCTTGTGCCGTAGTACTCATCATCATCATCTCCATTCTCACTAGAAGAGGACGACGATGAGGATGATGAGGATGGTGATGGAGATGGTGAGGGTGTTCTTTTTCTTCTCTTCTTCTCTTCTTTCTTTCTCCTCTTCTTCTTTTCTTGCTTGCTGTCTTCTTTCTTCTTTTCTTCTTCTTCTTCTTTCTTCTTGTTCTCTTTCTTGCTTTTCTTGCTTCCTTCCTTGGAGCCTTCCTTCACAGCCTTTTTGAGCTTTTCGAACTTCTCTTGAGCTGATGTATCACCTACTTCCGAGGCATCACTTTCGGCCTCGCTTGGTATGTCTTCAAACTCCTCCTCTTCGTGCTTGTCATCATCACTTGCCATATCCTCACACGGTTAAGTGTTTACGAGGATGACCCGCTCTGATACCAATTGAAAGGATCGAGGCAAAGTGGCCTAGAGGGGGGGGTGAATAGGCTCGCACACGTAATTTAAACTTTTTCTCGCGAAAACAAGAGTGTCGGACCTCGGAACCTCCGAGATTATTCTCGGAACCTCCGAACGAGGCGGCCTCCGAGAATAAACTCGAACTTCCGACACTGTTAGAACAGGGCACAAATGACAAGAGCAAAGCAAGAAACTTGATGGAAACCAGATCTAGTAAATTCTAAGAGGTACTTAGGACCTAGCAAGAGTATTTCTAAGCAAAGTACAAGCTAGCAAGATACCACAAAGTAGATCGGGAGCAAACCCTAATAGATCTAGTCAAGCACAAGCATGAACAAGTAAGTAAATGAGAACACGCATGAGACACGGATTTATCCCGTGGTTCGGCTCGCCACAAAGGCTTGCTTACGTCCACGTTGTTGAGGAGGCCACCAAAGGCTCGGACCACAAAGGTCAACTCCTCTCTCACACCTATCACTTTGGCTAATAGGTGGAGGCTTTCCACTAGAATCACAAGGGGTAATACAAACACCTTGGAGCTTCCACAAATCGGTTTGGAGAGCTTCCAAGGACCTCTATCCGTCTAGGAGCAAAGCTCCAAGAGTAATAGATCCACCAAGCTTGCTAGGGTTCTTCCAAGTGCTCAAGTTTCAAGGGAGAAGGGATTGGCTCACTAACTCACTTCAAGAATCCACTCTCAATCAATGCTAGGCAAGGATTTGGAAGAGAGTAGGTTAGGAGTGAATGCTAGGTGAGAGAAAACAGGAGCAACCGCGTTCGAGCCGGAGGAGGAAGAAGATAACCGTTGGGGACCGTGGGGTATAAATACCCCCGCATCCGAACGATAACGGTCGGATTCCGAGTTCGGAACCTCCGAGAAAAATCTCGGAACCTCCGACTTTTGAAAACTCGCAGATCGTAGCCCGTACGGTCGGAACCTCCGAGAAAATCTTCGGAACCTCCGAACAAAGAAACGACGAAGCGAATGTACCGCAGTTACTTCCCTTGGGGTGAGGATTTAGGGTTTAGGAAAGATGGATCATGAGCACTTGAAAACCACCCTAACTCACCATTAGTATCCCTCTTGATAGTACGGATTGTCCTATACTCAAATTCAAAAGATAAAATAAATAAACTCCTTCAAGTAGCATAGGCAATCTTCTTTGTAACAAGTTGAGGGGTCTCCAATCAATCTTTTGCACCTGTGATAATAACTTTATGCCGCACAACAAACTCAAGGGCTCATTAGCTCTTTAATTGTGTGGTCAACATCACCAAAACCCTCATAGGGCTTGATTGCACTTACAACCGTGGGGCCCCTCCATGCGCCACCACGTAGATTGCACATGGGGAGAAGGAGCATCATCACGTCCTCCCTCGGACGGAGGTCGAGCTCCATCCATGTTGTCGCCTCCACGCTCGGCGGTCGGAGGTCGAGCTCCCTCGACACTGTCACCTCTGCACCTGGTCGGGGGTCGAGCTCCCTCCACACCGTCTCCTCACTGGGTGGCCAGAGGACGAGCTCCCCCCATATTGTCGCTGCCTCGCACGATCGAAGCTTGAGATCCCTCCGCGCCCTCACCTCCACCTGCGGCCCGAGCTCGAGCTACCTCGCATATGGACACACGAAGCACAGGGAAAAAGAGAGACAATGTAGCGATAGGAGGAATAGAAATTTAGGACAAAGGTAGTATCACGTATCCAATATGTCTCTTGGTGCAAAATATAATATCTCTATAGATGAAAGGAAGGCTAGATCTAAAAAATCTAAAGTATTATAATAGATATGGATCATCAGCTCACCAAGCAATCAAGAAGAAAATTAAATTTGAACTTAAAAACCATTTCGTTCCCATAATTTTCTCTTAGATGAGAGGACAAGATAAAATAAGAGATTATTGAACAAAGTAGGGGCTCCAAGTAGGAGCTATTTCTGGAATTTCTCTAATACAACATTGGTGGTCGTTGAAGGATGAATAGAAGAGCGATAATATAATATTTTATTAAAGTACCAAAGAAATTTTAAACGTAGGAAAAAAGGAAGATTTCACCTTAATATATCCACAAAAAATCTATTTTAATCTTATAAAACTTTGAAAACCCCCCACAAATGAGCACAAGTCACAATGTGTAAAGGTGAGGTCTAACTTAACTATTGACTCATTTAATTGTCAAAAAAACTATTGAATCAATTCGACTAGGAGTGCAATGAGGAGAAAAGGCCAAGAATATACACCATCCTAGAGACAAAGGGGTGAATCCAACTTAAAAAAGTATAAATTTGACAGGAATTTATTTAACAAAGAATAGATAAAACATATAAAATGAGAAAAACTAAATTGGAGTAATATAAAACTCCATATTGAAATTAGTGCCATATTGAATAGAATTGAAATTGTTTTATTAGTATGTAAACAAAACGAGTTATGTAGACATTATCAATGACATCTATCTATTAGAACAAGCATGTGGTTAGCATAAGAAAAAACTCGAATAAAGAAGGTTCCAACTTTTATCATAATTAAATACAACTAAAGACCAAAATGATTTTATTACTTTTGAAATTAAAAAAATTCTACATAACAATCCATTTTATCTTGAAAACTAATTCATGTACCTAACTACATGAGAGAATATTTTGCTCCACAACACTATGATTAAAAAATAAAAATAATGAAACAACAAATTTTAATAAAATATTTTCAAGTAAATAAACATAAATTTTAGTGAAAAACAAACTAGCTACCCACGCTATTTGCGCGGGCAAACTTGCTAGTTTCTCAGCATTTGGACGTATTACTTGTCGTGTGTAAAGTGTATGTCTTATCCCTCCTAGTCACCGACTCCTAGTCAGCGACTAGCATAACAAAAATCTTATCTTAATATTACTAATTGGAGGCTTCTTTTGAGACCACCACACGATGCCACCTAGGATCTTAGTTAGACAGTCTTAAAAAATAGAGAAATCATATAAATTCTCAAAAAAATGAAAAACATACAACCATCAATTCAACATCTCAAATCATAATAGCTATTGGATCTATTATCTTTCTAATAAATTACCCACCTCTATCATTACGAAAACATGTTTCTAAATTATCCACCTCTACCATTAAGAATAGCTATTGGATCTATTATCTTTCTAATAAACTGACACACACATTATTGATGTTTCTAAATTACCCACATATGCCATTATAAAAAATAATGTAAATTAACCCTTAATTTTCATGTAAATTACCCACCTATGCTACTATAAAAACAATATCAAATAACCCCCTAAATTGTCATATAAATATCCACTTATGTGCTTATTAAATTTTAAGTAACCCCTAAATCTGAATCTAAATAATTATATATTATAATAAAATCTTATAGTGCATCAATATAAAATTTTAAATTACTATTTCTATAATTATTAACATATTATTTATATTTTTATCAAAAAATATATTATTTATGTTATTGTATATATAAAAAATACTTCCCATAATGTGTGTTGTCATATATTCATGAGTGAGAGGCAGATAAGAATACCGATTTTTATATTGTTCATAGCTTACAATTAAAGTGTTCAATTAAATACAAATCGAACACATATGGAGGTGCTATGCTAAGTGAAAAAACTGTTATTAACTAAAACTATTAAAATTATTAGAATCTACACCGATGTATAATTTTTGGTGGTGTCATTCACCCCCTCCCCTTTTAATCCGTCACGTGGGCTTTCTATAAATACCTCCAACCCCACGCACTGGTTCGCCGCACGCGTCGCATATCGTCCTGTCCACCGGCGGCGGGGGCTCCAGGAGGAAGAAGAAGTCCCTACTGTTGGAACAGAGGGTGCCGCAGGGCCTCGTCCTCGTCGGCGAGAGCGCACGGCGGGTGGAATTCGAAGCTGACGCTCCCGCAGTCGCACATGTACCGAGCCCCACCGCTGGGCTCCTTGCAGCCGTCACACACGAACGTCGCTGTCGCCACCGCCAGGGTTCACCAGCTTGAGATCATGCGCCTGGTGTGCGAGGTGGAAGATCTCCGGCGGCGCGTCCTCGTAATGCCTCATTTCTTCCTCTCGCTTCGCTTGTATGCTCCTGGATCACACCACAACAAGAGATGCGGAAGAAAATTTGGCAGCAACGTTGGTCTTTTGGTGTGCTTGATGGTGTGAAGGCCTCGTCGGTGGCGACCTCCATCTTGGTGCTGCTCTCCGTGGGAATCTCGACCATGAAGTGGAACACCCCATCCCCGGCATGCAGTTACAGGGGCATGGGAAGGTGGCCGCCGACGGTCGCAGGCACGCCGACGTCAGAGAGGAGGGTGGAGAAGGGGTGTCGACGCGGCGGGGACGGAAGTGGCCGGCGCGGCAGAGCTTGACGGAGGTACTCAGCAGCCCATCGAATCAAGAGGTGCCACCCATCGATCCGGAT
Source organism: Cenchrus americanus (assembly GCA_947561735.1). Lineage (NCBI taxonomy): Eukaryota > Viridiplantae > Streptophyta > Magnoliopsida > Poales > Poaceae > Cenchrus > Cenchrus americanus. The sequence goes on along the minus strand of OX387239.1, from coordinate 70,697,314 downwards.
ATCGCAGCCGCTCGATCTGCGGATAGCAGAGGCTGAGGGAGTAGGGCCGGAGCGGCATGGCCCGCGACGAGGCCCTCGTCCACCTTCGACCACACCGGCATGGACGTGACGTCGGCTCCTTGTTGTCGCTGACCATGGGGCGCCTCCTCCCCTGCGGCATCCGCGGCCGAGGGGACGAAGGGCCATCCTCCTCTCCTCACTCTCCGCCCGACGGCCTCTCACCCTCTCCCCCCTCGCCTCCCTCCGCTCGGCGACCTCCCTCCGCTCGGCGGCTCATGCAACGGCGGTGCCCACGACCGCGATTAGGGATGAAAACGGTCGGGAACGGTCGGGGAAAACCCTCTAACCGTTCCCTTTTTGTTTTTCGGCCGACGGGATCGGAAGCGGGAGCGAGGAAGGGCGGACAGAGAAACGAATCCGATATTACAGGATATCGGGAGCGGAACATATCGGTTGGGAACATATCAGTTACGATCGGGAACATGTCGGTTACGATCGGGAACATGTCGTTTACGATCGGGAACAACACATGTAACCATTCAAAACATTTATCTCGACGCAATAATTACAACCATGTATAATTCACATGCTCATACGCAATCAAATAAACAACACACTGACAAAAGCATAATAATTTATGCACTGATCAGTAGCCTCATAGGACGCAGGCACACCTGCATTGGCGCATTGCAGTCACAGACCCACACGACCAAAAACCAGTTGTCCCATAATTACTCTCACATCTGCCCCTGTACTTGCATTTCTCAAAGTTGCAATGAGCCCAGAGTTGTAGATATGTCTTCCCATTATCCTCAACGATCTTCTTTTTCTTGGTAAAGTGTTGCCAAACATCAGATGTGCACCTCTTTGTCCTCTTTCCAGTACGAAAAACTCCTTGAGCGGGTTCATCACCCTCAATAAGGATGGCATTGGCAGTATCACATCCTGGCTGTTCCTGTCCACCATTTGTTCTGCGAGCATCATCACCAGAACCAGCAACATTTACAACATTATCATGATCAACAGCGCCGCTTCCTCCACTACCATTCCCACCAGCAGCGCCGCTTCCTCCACTCCCACTCCCACCAGCAGCACCAATTGGCAAAGAAACCCCATCATGAAGACCTTGGCTTTGTAAAGAAGCACCATCAGTTGTTGCTGGGCTTGATACTGGTGTGACACTTGCAGATGCTACAGATAAACATATACCCAGATCTGGACTAGGACTAGGAGAAAAGCTTTCACTTCCCAATGTCAACCTTGTTCTCTTAGATCCTGTCAAGATAATGATATTTAATACAAGACATCAATATGCATTTCACAAAAATCACATATCCTCAGTAAGTAAGTATACATTTTTTCAATGACATAAATCACATATCTTGAATGACATCAGTATGACACTATGAATACACACACATATCTTCACACAATGTGTTCAGATATATCTTCAGATAATCAGATCCATAAAATTTAATTCACAATTTCACGAATACATTTAGCCTGGCATACATAAAATATTCAAAGACCTATAATTTAATTCACATTTCACAATACGCATATCTTCAGATCCATAAATCCATAATCATTCACACATAAAGCATACATGACAGACCTACTACTGAACTACATGACATACTGATTACTGAATACATGACAGAATCACTGAATCAGTACCTCGTGGTGGAAAAGGAGCCAGTGTACTACTGTTGACTCTCACCACCGCCGGTGGTGGTTGTGGCACTGCTGCTGCTGCTGGCGGTGGTGCCACCTCGACCGCGGCATCAGGGAACATCTGGTGCTTGGAGGTCGACGAAGATGTGGAGCCAATACCATCTCCAGCAGATGGCAACATAGCCACCTCCGCCTGTCGCTTGGGGGCGACGACGTCGCGCGTCGGCGACCGTCCGGTGGCGGAGGCCGGACCGCCGGAGTTCGGAGGGCGGAGCTGCAGAGGACCTGGAGCGCTGGACGCCTGGACCTAGAGGCCGGACCTGGGCTAGAGGTCGGGGGCGCCGGGCGGTCTTGGTCCTCCGCCGGATCCGGAGACCACGGAGTGCTAGTGCAGGCTGGAGACCGTGACCGTGAGAGTCTGAGTGACTGAGTCTGAGAGACAGAGAGATATTGAGATGATCAGATGAGCCGCCGGCCGCCGCCTAGGGTTGGAAACAGGAGGGGCTCTCAAATGTGTTGTGTTTTTATATGGGTAGCGGCGGCGGGGTGTTAGGGTTGCTACGTGGGCTGGGCCGAGATATAGCGGCGAGGTGTATGGGCTGAAGGGTGGTCAAGGCCTAAAGCGGGATTTTCCCGCGGGAAGTTTCCCGCGTAAATACGGGATCCGACAATCCGGTCGGGAAACCTCCTCAACTGATTTCGCCGGTTTTTCCGGTTTTTTCCGGATTCATCGTTTTTCCCGTAATCTGCGGTATTTGAGCAGGAAAAGCGATATACGGTGCCGGTCGGGACGGGGATTTTCCCGTTCCCGCTTTCATCCCTAACCGCGATCGCGATGCGGGGTGAATGGGGAATTGGGGATGGTCGAATGGATAAGGCCAAGGCAGGGTGAGGTGGAGATAATAAGGGAAAAAGAGAAGGAAACAATATAAGGAAAAAGGAGAAGGAAAAATAAAAGGAAAAGGAAATAGGAGGGAAAAGGGAAATAAAAAAGAAAATAGAGGGGTAATATGGACTTTTCATCCTCTCAACCACATTTCACAGTCAGGAATCCACTCCACCAGCACAGCCACAGCCGGAGCTGCCACAGCCACAGCTGGAGCCCTGCCAAATGCACCCTAAAAAATTGGATTTACACAGGGGGTGGACGGGTGGTGGCTAGCACTCTAGCAGCCTAGGCCTAGCAGGTTTGACTGACGGGTGGGCCCGACCTGCTGTCTGTTGTGTCCGGAGATTCGGGAATGTTTTGCGGGCTGGGATTATAAAGGCCAGCTGAGTCTCAAGAATGGGGAAAGCCTGGCCCAGGTTGAAGGTGGGGTGCAAAACTACGCCAATTGCCTTATCTATAAAAAAATCCAATTCATCTTTAAAAATATTTTAAAAATCCAATTGCCTGAAATCCCCACAGTGAAATATCCAAACCCCTGCTAGCCCGGCCGCCGACGATCCATGGCGATGGCAGTCCGTCCGATGGCTCAAAATGGGACCGAAGAGAGATAAAGCACAGGCAGCTCGTGCTCGTCCGCCATGGGAGGCAGCCGAAGCTCACTGGAGGTTTGAAAGGACCTTGTGATGCCTAGAGGGGGGGTGAATAGGATCACTTCAAATTTACGAAACAAAAGCGAGCGGATTAAATGTCCTGCCGGTACTACCGACGTGGTGCCGGTTCTACCGACGGGGTCGGTACTACGGTACCGTGTCGGTACTACCGACGAGCGAGTAAACTTAAAACGAAATTTGAATCCTGTGCGGTTTCTAGCAATTCTACTTGAATCAATGTTTAAGTTTAGATGCTAAGAGCCACACCGCAATCACGAAACAAGTTGGATAGCAACCAAAAGATAGATCGGGCTAAAAACAAGTTCTAGGGTTAGATAAAATTGAAGAAACGCAAGCAAGCAAAGGAGACACAGAATTTAATCCGAAGTTCACACCCACAAAGGATGCTACGTCTCCGTTGAGGATCCCACAAAGGGAGGGCTATCACCAAGAGCCTCTTTTCCTCTTCCAACCCCCACAAAGGAAGATTGGTGCTCACTAAGATTTCTCCACGAAGGAGAGGGCAATACAAACGATCCCGGGTGCACCACACCAAGAGGGCACTCGCGGGCGACGCCTAACCGTCTAGAAGCAAGCTTCAAGAGTAACAAATGCAACGCAACAACCGGAGATGCTTCAAATGCTCTTGAGAAGGAGAAGAATGAAGGGGCTCTCAAAGCTTGGTCACACTTCACTAGAAATCACCTCACTTCTCAAGTCCTAGCTCAAGGGAACTAAGGATTAGCTCTAGAGGAGGTGATGGAGGTGGAGTGAATGCTCAAGGAAGTGTTTGTCCCGTGGTTGGTCAGCAATGAGTGAGGAGGGAGAAGAGGGGTTAAATACTAGGGGCTGAAAACTAGCCGTTACTGTGCAAACTCGCATATCCTCGGTACTACCGACACGGTGTCGGTACTACCGAGGGGGTGAATTTTCTGAAGAAAAACAGTACGGCACCGGTAGTACCGACGCAGGGTCGGTAGTACCGGCCCCCTGGCAAAACTGAGCCAGAGAACGCATATCGGTATACCGGCCCTGCGCCGGTACTACCGATGGGCTCAGTCGGTACAACCGACGTGGGGTCGGTAGTACGGCCGGGACACGCATTTTTAGAGAAGATAAGCATACGTGCATGTGTCGACTCTCAACTCTTCTCACTCACATAGAATCCCTTCTAGAGCACTTTTAGCATCTCTTGGTTATTGACTTGCATCCCCCTTTATAGTACGGTGTTTCCTATACTCAAATTCAAAAGTAAAAGAGAATTAAGCCTTGATTTGAATTAGAAAACATCATCTTGAAATTGGGGGGGTCTTCCTTTGATCATCCAAACGGATTTCATTCGCTTAAGCCCTGCACACATCTTGTCGAAGCATTAAATACCTCAAATCGTGCTTGTCATTATCACCAAAATAATTAGGGGCCAAGATGCACTTTCAATCTCCCCCTTTTTGGTGATTGATGACAACCACAATTTGTTTATAAAAAGATGTGTGTATTTAACAAATTTGAAATAGAAACTCCCCCTAAATGTGTGCTTCAACTTCTAAAAAGGCTTCAAATGCCCATCACACATTTAGAAGATTTTTCATTCTCAAATTACATACACAAGTGCATGAGTGTGATAAACAAACCGTGATGCATATGTCATGATATACAAAACAATAAAAGAGAGCAATAACAAGCATCACAAATAGATAATTAAGGTTCCTCACACCACAAGCACAACTTAAGTCTTACAAATTTAAACGAGTTCTAGGTTCTTAAGTTCTTCGACAAGCATTACATCACACACATGAATCCACACATAGTCCTTACATGTCCACAAACACAAGGATAGATAGATAGATAACGGAAGGTGCAAGCCCACACCACACATGAGTAAATTGTGAGCTCACTCCCCCTTTGGCATCAAGCGCCAAAAAGAGGAGGCCCTTCAATCGTCGTAGTCATGTGGAGAGTGGGCGGTGGAGGGGAGTCATCGTCATCGTCGTCGTCCTCTCGCACCACCAAAGTCCTCGTCATCAAAGTCGGTGGAGGAGCTCCATACATCATGGAGGCGTCGCCGTAGATCTCCCAAGGGTTGTAGAAGTTTGGTGGGGGAGGAAAGTCCATGGGCTCGCGAGCCGGAGAGTGCTCAATGTTGTGTTGAGCGAGCAAGGACTTTTGGCGCGTCTCAAGCTTGAGGAGAGCTGCTCATCCACGTGCCGCCTATGGGCACGAATCTCTTGTGCATTGTGTCGTCCCACATTGAAACAAGCAAAAAGGCCTTGAGATAGAAAGTTGAAGATGCTCTTTTTCTTGCCCGGGGGAACGGTACCTCTAGATGCGGACGGCCCACGAGAGGAGGAGGGTGGCTCAAAAGAAGATGGGCCACCAGAGGAGGAGCCACCTGCGGTAGGAGGACGAGGAGGGGCATGCTTGCCTAACTTGAGGAGCCGCTCGATGTTCCCTTTGTTTGGTTTGTACCAAGAGTGAGTCTTGTCGGGAAGGATGTCAACGCCCGCCACCTCACATATCATCTGAAAAATCCAAGGGGCATACTCGACGGCTCTTGTTAGCGGACACGGAGCACACAATGATCTCTTCCCAAATGAAGTTGAAGATACTAAAGCTTTCCTTGCCGGTGCCATCCTCACTAGGATCTCTTTTGCCACATTAGAGATATTGGTGTTGTCACCTATCTTTGGAGTGAGAGTGTAGCGAAAGAGTTGGTTTAGCATCCGATAGGCGGCTTCATCCCGTGAGTAGTGCCAAATTCCACCTTGCCATAAGCCGAGTCATACATGAAAGCCATCTCGTTGTCAAGGGGAAATTCGCCACCATGTAGCTTTGGAAGTGCGAGATCCTCCTCACCAAAGCCAAGAATGCGAGCGAAGCGCTCATAGGAGACGGAAAGAGGCTTGCCTTGAAGAAGCCAATGGAAAGTCCGGGTCTCACGACGGATATAGAGATTTGCATAGGGCGAGCGACCACCTCCTCATTCCAATCACGGTTGATTGACATAACATTTGTCATCCCCTTGGCATGGCATATATCGATAGCTTCATTAACGGTAGGAATGTCAAGTGACCTAAGGAGATCCCAATTGATTGATTTCATATCGATTGTCATGTGATCCTTGCTTAGAATGACGGACTCGTACCAATCGGCATTGAATTTGAGCCAAAAACGGATGTCGGAATCAAACTCCTTTTGCCACGAGAGCGGGGTCGAGTACCTCTCCTTGTAGACATTGTGGGAGCCTCTAGTGTAGTCCACCATCCTTACAACCCCCATTTGTGTGGCGGGACGAGGAGGCCGTGATGGTCGAAGGACGAACGATGAGAGAGTTTCCAAAGAGATATCCTCATAGTCGTCATAATGATCATCGGGTTGATGTGCTTGCTTGGTGCGGGCACGATGACCTTGACCAGTGGACTGACGAGGGGCGCGGGAGGATTGGTACGTCCACGACCACGAGGACCTTGAGAGCTAGCTCCTCCTTTCCTCTTCCTTTGAGCGAGAGGAACATCATCTTCGTCGGAGCCTTCACGTACAACTTGCTTGCCAGCACGTCCCATCTGGAGATTTAGCAACAATGTATAGGATAAGGGTTTTGAATATGATGAGAAAGGGCTCAACCTAAGATGGGAAGCGGGGGTTAACCACCCCTCATCGGTACTACCGACACGGGGTCGGTACTACCGATGAGGGTCGGGTTTTTGGAGAAAGGATCGGAATGCGATTCTAGCCAACAAAAGTCTACAAAAACATGAGCATGGGTTCTATGGAGGTAAAGGTATTGATTCCCTAAAGCATTTTCTCTAGAAACAACTACATTGAGAGATCGATTCGGAGATTTTGAATGAGTACCTTGACAAGCTTCCCGCGCGAATCGACGATCTTCGGCGAGGTACGGATGTTCGGAGGGTGGAGAATCAAGAGATGTGAGCTAGGAGCACTTTCCACGGATGGGTGATAAGATTCCTTGGCGGATTTGGAGAGAAGGAGGAAGGGGGGTGCTTCAACGGTTGAAAGATTGAGAATAAACCCTAGGTCCGGCCTCGCCGTATATATAAGCTGCGAGATTTATCGGTAGTACCGACGGGGCGTCGGTACTACGGGGGTCCCCTTAAAAAATGAAACGAAGGTCCTTATCGGTATACCGCCCCTGTGTCGGTTCTACGGGGGGGGTTCCGGTAGTACCGACACGGGGTCGGTAGTACGTGATCGCCGGAAATCCAAACAGAGAGTTCTTATCGGTACTTCCGACCCGGTGTCGGTTGTACCGGTGGATTTAGCGATTTTTGGAAAGATTTGGATTTAAAGATAGATCTTGAGTAGAGAGGAGTATGGACATGTTAAGAACTCATAGAAGATGGTGACTAGTTCACAAACAATCATTCAAAGCTATGGTCACCACCCTCTATGTGAAACACCAATGTTTTGTAAAAACTCATACAAAGAAGCTAAGAAAAGAGATTTCGCTTCCTATCTAGGCAACAAGCAAGTTTATGTGCAAAACATCAAGCCAAGTTACGAGAATCTAAGATGTTTAGCTCACTCCTCAAAGCACGAACCTTTGCTCGTCTAGAGGCTTAGTGAAAATGTCGGCAAGTTGTTTTTCGGTGCAAACATGCCGTAAAGCAATATCACCCTTAGCCTCATGATCCCGTAAGAAGTGATGTCTAATGTCTATGTGCTTTGTTCGAGAGTGTTGGACTGGATTGTTCGCTAGCTTGATAGCACTCTCATTGTCACATAAGAGTGGGATCTTACTAAACTTGCAACCATAATCACTCAACGTTTGCTTCATCCACAAGAGTTGTGCACAACATGCACCGGCCGCGACATATTCGGCTTCGGCAGTGGATAAAGCAACCGAGTTTTGCTTCTTTGAGCTCCAAGACACCAAGGACCGACCAAGAAATTGGCAAGTCCCGGTGGTACTCTTCCGATCTACCTTGCAACCGGCATAGTCCGAATCGGAGTATCCAAGTAGATCAAAAGTGGAGCCTTTGGGATACCACAAGCCTAGGTTAGGAGTATGAACCAAATATCTAAAGATCCTCTTAACGGCCATTAGATGGCACTCCTTAGGATTGGCTTGAAATCTTGCACACATGCACACACTAAGCATTATATCGGGCCTAGATGCACAAAGGTAAAGTAGGGAGCCAATCATGGAACGGAATACCTTTTGGTCGACCGACTTCCCTTCTTCATTGAGATCAAGATGTCCATTTAGTGCCATGGGGGTCTTGATGGGCTTTGAATCGGCCATGTCAAACCTCTTGAGCATATCCTTCACATACTTGGTTTGACATAAGAAAGTCCCTTCATTCATTTGCTTGATTTGAAACCCAAGAAAGAACTTCAATTCACCCATCATAGACATCTCAAATCTCTTGGTCATGATCCTACTAAATTCTTCACAAAATTTATCATTAGTAGACCCAAAAATGATATCATCGACATAAATTTGACAAACAAAGATATCCTTCCCATTTCTTTGAATGAAGAGAGTAGAATCGGCTTTGCCTATCTCAAAACCGTTCTTGAGAAGAAAATCCTTAAGGCATTCATACCATGCTCTAGGAGCTTGTTTAAGCCCGTAGAGCGCCTTATGGAGCTTGTACACATGGTTTGGAAACCTTGAGTCTTCAAAGCCCGGTGGTTGATCCACATACACTTCTTCTTGGAGAGGTCCATTCAAGAATGCACTCTTCACATCCATTTGATGAAGCTTGAAATCATGATGAGTAGCATAGGCTAAAAGAATACGAATTGACTCTAGCCTTGCTACGGTGCATACGTCTCTCCAAAATCTAAGCCTTCAACTTGTGTGTAACCCTTGCCAACAAGTCTTGCCTTGTTCTTTGTGACAACACCAAATTCATCTTGCTTGTTCCTAAAAACCCATTTGGTGCCGATCACGTTTTGCTTGGGTCTTGGTACCAACTCCCAAACTTCATTTCTTTTGAAGTTGTTCAACTCTTCCTCCATGGCAATAATCCAATCCGGATCCTCAAGAGCTTGTTCCACACTAAGAGGTTCCAAAGAGGAAACAAACGAGTAAAATGCACAAAAATTTGACAATCTAGATCGAGTTGTTACCCCTCTTTGAATGCTTCCTAGAATGTTGTCGACGGGATGATCCCGTTGAACCATTTGATGTACTCTTGGATGTGGCTCTTGAGATTGACGTTGAATAGGTCCATCATCATCATCTTCACTTTGCGGTGTTTCCTTTTGGACTTCATCACTTAGTTCTCCCCCTTGATCAAAGCCCGTTCATGATCGTCACCATGGACTTGACTCTCATCTTGTTGAACTTGAGAACTAGGTGGCTCCGCTCATGTTGAAGATAATGGATCATGAGTGCTTGTGTCAACCGGAGCTTGTGCTTGAACTTCCCGAGGCATCACTTCACCGGTTCCCATTCTAAAGATGGACACGCTTGGGGGCTCTTCATCTTCTACAAGGTTTTCACTAACTTGCTCTCGTTGAGAGCCGTTGGATTCATCAAATTTCACGTCTACCGTGGTCTCAACACAACCGGTGGTTTTGTTGAAAACACGATAGGCATGCTCGTTAGTTCCATAACCAAGTAGAAAACCTTCATCAACCTTGGATGCAAACTTTGAGGCTTTGGGTTTCTTGCTAAGTATGAAACACTTACACCCAAACACCCTAAAGTAATGCACACTAGGTTTCTTACCGGTGATGATTTCGTAGGGAGTCTTGTTCAAGTACTTGTGGAGGTGTAGGCGGTTGGTGGCATGGCATGCGGTGTTGATGGCTTCCGCCCAAAATGAGTCGGAGTCTTGTATTCATCAAGCATTGTCCTTGACGCTTCAATCAACGTGCGGTTCTTCCTCTCAACGATGCCATTTTGTTGGGGCGTGTAGGGAGCGGAGAGTTCATGCTTGATGCCTTCTTCATCTAGAAACTCTTCGACTTGTGTGTTCCTAAACTCCGAGCCGTTGTCACTTCTTATATTCTTGACTTTGAGCTCGAACTCATTTTGAACTCTTCTAATGAACTTCTTCACAATTCCCTTTGCCTCACTTTTATCTTGCAAAAAGAATACCCAAGTGAAACGGGAAAAATCATCAACAATTACTAAACCATATTTATTACCACCGATGCTTATGTAGGCAATTGGTCCAAATAAATCCATGTGTAGCAACTTCAAGGGTCTTGATGAGGATAGAATGTTCTTGGCGGGATGGTGAGCTCCAACTTGCTTCCGGCTTGACATGCGCTACACAACCTATCTTTCTCAAAAACAACATTCGTTAGTCCAAGGATGTGCTCGTCTTTTTGAAGTTTGGCCAAGTTCCTCATGCCAACATGGGCTAGTCGGCGATGCCATAGCCAACCCAAGTCGGATTTTGCCACTAAGCAAGCCTTAGGATCCACCTTTACTTTTGTGAAGTCCACATAGTAAAGTTTTCCCCGTAAATGACCCGCAAAGACAATAGAGGAATCCTCCCTTCTAGAGACGGTCACACCCTCATGAGTAAAGAGACAATTGTAGCCTTTCTCACAAAGTTGTGAAACCGACAACAAGTTGTATCCCAACCCTTGCACATGATAAACATCTTCAATTGAATTTGTTGTTGAGATAGCAATTTTACCTAGACCAATGACATCTCCTTGACCATTATCTCCATAAATGATAGTTTCCGTAGGGTTGTCATAACGGTCAAGAGATGCAAACAAGCCTTCCTCTCGGTCATGTGATTAGTGGCACCACTATCAATCAACCATGCGCTTCCACGGAGGAGTAGGCCTACAAAACAAGTTTAAGCTCTTGGTTTAGGTACCCAAAGAGATTTGGGTCCTTGGAGGTTAGATGCAAAAACTTTTGGAACCCACACACTCTTTCTCATGGCCTTCAAAGCATAGGCCCCAACATACTTGACCACTATTTTACCATTATGGTCCAAGGTCACAATGTAATCACAAGTGTGGTTGGGTGTTGGTTTATGCTCAACCACATTCTTCGATGCCTTAGGTGGAATGTTACTCCCACCAATTTCCTTTGTGGTTTGCACAATCTTTGGGGCCTCCTTGGTTGTGGTGGACGTGGTGACTCCATGAGCAATATCCATAATTGTGTTGAGGTACCCTCCCTTGTTCCATAGGGGAACCTCATGCCCTTTCACGGCCACCCTACCATTTGCCTTGTTGTTTTTGCGGTGTCCAAGTCCTTGCTTGTCAACCACCTTGGGTATAGGCTTGGAACTTATGTTGCCTTGAGTAAACAACATGTTCAATCGGGCAATTTCCTTGTCCTTGCTCTTAATTTTCTCTTCAAGCTTTGCAAGGTTAGTCTTGATAGCATTCATATCAATATTAACACAAGAAGAGCAAGTTTTGCTAGTGGAGGCACTAGAGTCCAAGTTTGCCGATGGAGTTGCTTTAGTGCTTTCCCAAAGACTACTAAAGTTGGCTTCAAGAGATTTGTATTTCTCGGTCAAGCATGAGAAGCTTGATTGAAGCTCACTATGAGTAGTATTTAGGGAAGTTAAAGATTCATTTGCCAAGGTAAGATCCTTTGACATCTTCTTATTAGAGTCGCCAACCAAGGATAATTCCATGGTCAACTTCTCCACCTTAGCCTTTTCTTCGGCAAGAGATCTTTCTAAAGCAAGGTTTCTTTCCTTTTCAAGGATAAGCAAGTCTTCTTGCTCATGAAGGATCTCTTTCTTTTTCTCTAGTTTGTCCAAAAGCCTTTTAATTTCCTTGTGGCCCTTTTTACCAAATTTCTTTATCATGTTGTCCTCTAGTTCCTTTTCCTCATCTAAGTTTTCTATGTCACTACAAGAGGTGGAAGTGGAGGATGTTAGAGAGGATGAGATGGTTGATTCTTGTACCTTGCTCCCCCTTGCCATGAGGCAAAAATGAGAGTGGTCTTCATCATCGGAGAGGTTGTTGAAGAGGCGTGTTGAGGATGAACCTTGTGCCATGGCAATTGTTGCCATCCCTTGCTTCTTTGGTTCTTCATCTTCATCACTTGAGTCCCATTGTTGACCCACGTGCGCACGCCCTTGGTACTTGCTCTTGTACTCCTTGCTTCTCTCCTTGAACCTCTTCTCTTCCTCATTCTTGTTCTTGTTCTTGGGACATTCGGCAATGAAATGTCCATATTCTCCACACTCATAACACTTTCTTTGTGACTTCTTCCTTCTATCATCCCCACCTTTTCTTGAGTTTCTTGACTTCAAGAATTTCTTGTACTTCCGTATGGCAAATGCGGTTTCTTCATCCGTGCTCTCTTCGTCGCTAGTGTCTTCTTTCTTGCTTTTGGATGGCTTGGGCTTTTCTTCAACTACTTCATTAGAGCTAGCTTTGAGAGCTAGACTCTTGCCCATCTTCAAGGTTAGCGACTTCTCCACATCTTGATCAACAAGTTCTTGGTGCAATATCTCTCCAAGTAGTTGAGTAGGTGTCATTGTTGGATATCTTGGATCTCTTCTTATCATTTGAGTCAAGTTCTTGTCTTTGGGGGCAAAGGCTCTTAGTAACTTCTTTGTGACCTTCGAGTCATCCCAATCTTTGCTCCCAAGGGCTCTAATATCCGATACAAGCACCATGAGCCTATCATACATCTCTTGAACGGTCTCTCCATCCTTCATGAAGAAAAGCTCAAGTTCTCCATTGATTAGGTCCATCTTGCCTTGTCTCACATGCTCGGTTCCTTCATGTGCTTCCTTGAGTGTGTCCCAAATCACCTTGGCAATTTGGATGTTCCGAACCTTGTTGAATTCTTGAGCACACAAGGATCCCGTGATAACTCTTGTGGCTTGTACATTGCGGTGAAGATCTTGTTCATGCTCAATGGTGAGAGCTTCTCCTTCGGCGGGAATCGTTACACCTACAACCACAATCTTCCAAAGAGAGGGGTGAAGCCCGTAAAGGTGCATTTGCATATCATAAGCCCATTTAGGATAGTCCTTCCCATCGAAATGAGGAGGCTTTCCCAAATGCACGGAATAGAATTTATCGTTAGAGTTGTTGCCGGAATTTGCCCGTAGTGATGGGGCACTTCGTAGAAGCCGGAGTGAGAGTACTTGGCTTGCTCCTTCTTGATCATCTTCTTGAGGAGCTTCTTGGCCATCTTCTTGGCCTTCTTCTTCCTCTTAGCCTTTCTTCTCTTCTTGGCCGCCTTCTTTGCCGCAAGATCATCGTCCTTGGCGTCCTCATCACTTGAGTCGGAGTCCGAGTCGGAATCGGAATCCGATGAGGAGTCGTCGGAGCCGTCCACGTTTGATGGAGTACGGCTTGGTGCCCCGCCGATGAGGTCGCCGACTTGAGCCTGCTGTGAGCTCTCTTTCTTGAGCTTCTTTTGCGGCAATTTCTTCGGCGGTTGGGTTGCTTCCAATCCCCGACATCTTGATCCCTTTAGCGGTTAAGCCTAAATCAAGGGATTAGGCTCTGATACCAATTGAAAGGACCTTGTGATGCCTAGAGGGGGGGGTGAATAGGATCACTTCAAATTTCTGAAACAAAAGCAGCGGATTAAATGTCCTGGGTACTACCGACGTGGTGCCGGTTCTACCGACGGGGTCGGTACTACCGGTACCGGTCGGTACTACCGACAGGGGAAGTAAACTTAAAACGAAATTTGAATCCCGTGCGGTTTCTAGCAATTCTACTTGAATCAATGTTTAAGTTTAGATGCTAAGAGCCACCCGCAATCACGAAACAAGTTGGATAGCAACCAAAAGATAGATCGGGCTGAAAACAAGTTCTAGGGTTAGATAAAATTGAAGAAACGCAAGCAAGCAAAGGAGACACGAGAATTTAATCCGAAGTTCACACCCACAAAGGATGCTACGTCTCCGTTGAGGATCCCACAAAGGGAGGGCTATCACCAAGAGCCTCTTTTCCTCTTCCAACCCCCACAAAGGAAGATTGGTGCTCACTAAGATTTCTCCACGAAGGAGAGGGCAATACAAACGATCCCGGGTGCACCACACCAAGAGGGCACTCGCGGGCGACGCCTAACCGTCTAGAAGCAAGCTTCAAGAGTAACAAATGCAACGCAACAACCGGAGATGCTTCAAATGCTCTTGAGAAGGAGAAGAATGAAGGGGCTCTCAAAGCTTGGTCACACTTCACTAGAAATCACCTCACTTCTCAAGTCCTAGCTCAAGGGAACTAAGGATTAGCTCTAGAGGAGGTGATGGAGGTGGAGTGAATGCTCAAGGAAGTGTTTGTCCCGTGGTTGGTCAGCAATGAGTGAGGAGGGAGAAGAGGGGTTAAATACTAGGGGCTGAAAACTAGCCGTTACTGTGCAAACTCGCATATCCTCGGTACTACCGACACGGTGTCGGTACTACCGAGGGGGTGAATTTTCTGAAGAAAAACAATGCGGCACCGGTGAGTACCGACGCGGGGGTCGGTAGTACGGCCCCCCGGCCAAGCGAGCCGGAGAACGCATATCGGTATACCGGCCCGCGCGCCGGTACTACCGATGGGCTCCGGTCGGTACAACCGACGTGGGGTCGGTAGTACCGGCCGGGACATACGCATTTTTAGAGAAGATAAGCATACGTGCATGTGTCGACTCTCAACTCTTCTCACTCACATAGAATCCCTTCTAGAGCACTTTTAGCATCTCTTGGTTATTGACTTGCATCCCCCTTTATAGTACGGTGTTTCCTATACTCAAATTCAAAAGTAAAAGAGAATTAAGCCTTGATTTGAATTAGAAAACATCATCTTGAAATTGGGGGGGGTCTTCCTTTGATCATCCAAACGGATTTCATTCGCTTAAGCCCCGCACACATCTTGTCGAAGCATTAAATACCTCAAATCGTGCTTGTCATTATCACCAAAATAATTAGGGGCCAAGATGCACTTTCAAGGTTAGGCGTGGGGTGGTTTCGGCAACCGTTTTCAAATCAGATAGCACGGGGAGGGAGAGGAGTAGATGGGGAAACTCGATCTAGGTTCACCTCGGGCAGGGGCAGCTTGGAAAGGGAGATCAACGAGGGCAACCTTCCTCTGCGCAAGAACAGAGGGGGTGTGGGAGGTGACCTTGGGGGCTGACGCAAGTGAGGACTTGCGGTGGAGACGACGATGTGGAGCGCAAGCGGCAGGGTCGGGACAGGAGCTGAGGTTGAGGATGCAGCGCAGAGAAGGGCCGGTGGCCGGTCGACTGGGAGCTCCTCGTGGGATCGGTGAGCTCAGCTCTGAGTTGCGGCCTGGTGCGAACGGATAAGGCCACAAGGGCTTGCGGTGGAGATGCGAAGGGAAAGATGGAAATAAAGGAAAAAGGGAAAAGTAAAAAAAGAAAAGAAAACATAGGTGGAAAAAAATAAGGAAAAACAAAAAGAAAAGTGAAGGGCAGGGTATTTCACCCTCTTATCCATGTGACACATGTATACTCTCAAAACATAGTATCTTACTATTCATACAGTTACTACATTATTTTTATTGTTAATTATTATGAATTTCGAAATTTAAAATATGTAAGTATAGTGGATTATTCTTTTGCGGAAAGGTAACATGCTTATCACTGTAGCACAATACCTAGCCTATCTACAAAACATATGATTACTTTCATTGTTCTTATTATTAATTACGAATTTTGAAAATTAAAATATGTATTTGCGATAGAAGAAATGCTTCATTTAATATAAGTGCATGGGAAGATACAATCATTTAGTGTCCAATACCCGTGGCAACGCACGGGCACTTCGCTAGTATGTAATAGATGAATGAGAGAAGGAGATAGATAATAATAATAATTAATAGGTATTTCTAACTAGCATGTGCGGGTACGAGTTGATAGACTAGTAAAATTAATTTGTGCGCACGACGCGACTTCCTCCCTTCGATAGTTCGATGAGCTTGTGACTGGGCGGGGAGCTGTTTTACGGTACAAAATAGTATCCTCAGTAGTACATAGTATAAATAAGTGGTAGTAAATTAAATTAATATATGAATCTTGTCCGACAAAAGTTGCCACGTGAATCCTTCCCGATCATCGGATGACGCGAGAAGCAATGTGCCACCTCAACATATGTCTGGACAAAAAACACTAGCATCAATAGCGAGAAGCATCGACTCGATCATCTTATGGGTGTGTTTGGTTGTTTGGTTTAGTTCAGACCTGGCTAGAAGTTAGCCTGACCTAGTTGGTACGATTGATTTGTGCGTACTAACTCAGCCTCACTAACTATCTTTTGCATTGACTCTGCAGGTAACCAAACATGTATAAGCTGCATTAGATTGGACATACCATGTGTGTCACCCGCGCGCGGCCCGCCCGTGCACACGCAAAAGGGTGGGTGTTACTCACGCGAGTGCCATGTAAATGCCACGAGCCCACGCATGACGTCTGTGCCTTGACGTCACCTGCCGCGCAACTTGTTTCCCAGGCGCCGCAGGAAGCTCCAGAGCAAATGCGTTCACAAAGCGAAGCACGTACAGACTCCGAGTACATATCCTGCAGGTTCGTCTCCGACTCCGACAGCGATCCTTCTCTGATGAGAACCCGATGCACGGGACATCCATTCTATGTTGGAGTGGAGTCGTCGTCGTCACGTCCATCCTGAAAAGTTGCGTTGGCCTTGGCCGTGAGACGCCTCCGTTTTGCGCCTATTCGCTTGACTTATCACCATGTGGCAAGATTTTTCTCCGAACAAATTACCACCAACAATGAGTCAATAAGATTTTTCTCAACAAATCAAGATCGTACCATGGTACCACAAACGAAGCAGCTCTTGGATGCAGACGCACGCCCTCAGCTCGTACCAAACGACATATTGTACTGTACTGCCATCATGTATCGGTTTCAACCTCCTTTTGTTTTGTTTTATCCTCGGCCCGTGCCAAGATTTTTCTTGACGTTCGTCCGGAGAGGGAGACGTCAAATAATTAGGGTTTACAATAATCAGTTTGGCTTGGGCTGGCATATGGCAGCGGATGACACTAGTACTGAAAATAATTGGATGCACTCGCCTTAGATCCGATCTCACCTATTTCGGAAAAGATGTTCGTACGTCTCACCAAACTTTGATGCCGTCAATTTTTTCCAAGATCTTATTTCACCTTTAAGAAAAACAGATGAGCATATTTTAAGAAACTGAGTTGGAAAATTCTAGAGATGGACAGTGTCGTCGTCACCACCGATTAGTGGCGTAGGCAGGATTATTACTCTAGGTATTCATCATAGAGAAAACAGTGAGATTTCTTGATCCATAACATAGTTGATTATTTGGCCTCTATATGTACATATGAGCACAATTAATTAATTAAAAACTCTTGCTTAATTAATTAGAATGTTTTCACTGTGGGGATCCCCCACAGTTGCGCTTTCAAAAATAATATATATATATATGAGCACAAGAAGTATACATATACTGCACTTATTGCTTGTCCAAAGCCAAGAGTATTCATATGAATACACCTTGGCTACGCCACTGTTCGCTACCAACGAGCATGTCTCTTACCATTGAAAAATAAATACAGAAAAAAATACGAGCACATGCGTACCTTAGCTTAGCTGGAGATTAAGGATGCAGTAAAAAATATATGTAGCCAAATCCGGTGAATGCACACGTATCTTTAGCTCATTCACGGAACAGTGAATTCCATCACCTGCACGACTTCTAAACTTCTTCCTTCAGTGACACTGAGGGGACAAAGTTTTTCATAAATCCCTTTAATGTCCTAGTTTTTTCGTAAACTTCCTTCACTTGCACGACTTCTAAACTTCTTCCTTCAGTGACAACGAGGGGATAAAGTTTTGAAGTCGTGGCACAAAAGAAAGTTCGCGAAAAAACTAGTGCATTGAGGGGATTGATGAGAATTTCAATGGCATACAAGGAATTTACTCTTCACATGAGGGTCTTTAAAAAAAAGCTCATTCACAGGGGGAAAAGGAAAAGGAGAGAGCTCTCTATACCACAGTTCTGGGGCCGGGGCTGTTTCCGACAAGCGACATGTTGACACTCCTTACTCGTGTTAGAACAACTTCAGTAGCTTCCCTATCCCCTCCCCAATACCAAACAATGGTCATATATAAGATCAAATGACCAAAAATCTTCTCCAACAGATTCCTTATAGCCCCCTTTTTATCCATTGACTAGAAACCCCTCTCCACCCTCTCTACACAGGAAACCTCTCCTCCACCCCCTATCTGTGGGACGTACTCACTCCCCCTCCTGCCTCCACACCTTCCCCGCTCGCATCATGGCTCACCTCGCCACCGCCGCCGCTCGATCCGCCCCGCCGGCGCGCAGAGGCTGCGGCGAGGGGGCAGGCGCACTGGTGGGCAGGATGGAAGAGAAGAAGCCGAAAATCTTGGAGTGGTATGGCGTCGTGGACGCGTACACGTCGCCGAACCACGACGCGCCCCGCTCTGCGCCGGCGGAGGAGGGTGTGGCGAAGGCGACTGCGAACGCGTACAACGGCAACAAAGATCGCCGCGTGGCCAGGGACGGCGAGGTCAGGGACGACAAGCGCGACGACAAGGTTAGGGATAGCAACCACGACCTCCTCTGCTCCCCGACGGCAACAACTGCGCCTCCCCGGCCCTTTCTTCTTCCTCAAGACAGTGGCGAACCGGCCGAGCTCCCTAGTCCGCCGGCCAAATCCCCGACCTCCGCTCCACCATCTTCAAATCGTCGCTTCCCATGACTGTCCGAACTTCTTCTCTGCCTCCTCCGCCACTCCTTGCCTGCCGCCTTGGCTCATTGCGCCGGGAATTAAAGATCCAGCGGTCGTGACATCGGCACCATGCGCGCGTGGGGAGGAGCCCGGCGGCGGCGCCTGGAGCACCTGCGCGAGCAGCGTCTTGGCTGGGGTGGCGGGGGCCGCGGCACCGCTGCCCAGCTCCACTCCACCGTCGCGCCCTTCCTCCTGGATGACTGTCGGGGTTCTCTACCGCCAACAGTAAATTTGTATCAATCGTGCGTCGGGCTCAGATGGTTAAAGCAGCCGCGCAGGAGACAACGAGGTTTATACTGGTTCGGGCCTCCGAGGAGTAATAACCTACGTCTAGTGTGCTGCTGCAGTGTTCTTGATCCAGGTGTGCTCGTGGTAGGGGTTACAAGCTGGTCGGGAGAGGGAGTTCGTTCCCAGGTCCCGAGAGATGGTGTTCGATTCTATGGATGTATAACCCTTGTAACGGTTGCCCTCCTCCCCCTTTTATAGTCACAAGGGGAGGAGCACAAGGGGAAGTAAAAAAGAGTTACAGTATTTGGCTGTTGGTACGTCCCGTCGCACGTCGCTGTCCGTCAGAGCGCGTTTAAAGCCAAGTCGTGATGCCTTGTTGGGAGAGCCGCCGCGTGGCCGGGTCAGACTGTTCACTCCAAGAAGCTTGGCCTTCTTCCCGAGTAGTTTGAGCTCGTCTTAGTCTGCCCGAGTGCCTGCCTAGCTTGCCACGCCCGAGCCTAAGTCTACACTTGTGCGCATCATAGAGGGTGCTTGAGTGCCTCGGGCGGAGTCTTGCATGCGGCAGAGTGGAAGATGATGATGATGATGTGATGGCCGTGCAGTCGGTCAGGCCTGCATTAAGGCTCTTGCTGGGCAGGCCGCCTGCATGGCTGCCAGCTGTTGCTCCCACGTGACGTGGAGATTCATTTCCCCACACGCGTTAGTGGCGATGCTTGCGCTGTGCGTCTGGGCCCACGCACTAGTCGGAGCCGAACTTGTCGTGCGAGGCGGAGACTTGTCGTGCGAGGCGGTGACTTGTCGTGCGAGGCGGAGACGGGTTCCTCTTGTGGGAAACTGGTCGGAAATGCGTCCGACTGGCTGAGGACAAGGCGTCTTGCCAGTGAGGGTCTTGACGAAGATCTGCATCCCACCACGCAGGTGGCTCTCCAGGTGAACGGTAGGCTCCTTCTAGATGTTGTAGTCAGCAAGGGTACGACCATCCTCAAGCTGCTTGTCAACGAACAGTGGACTCCACCTCGAGGGTAATGGTCTTGAGGAAGATAATCTTGCCGTCCAAGGGGGCCCTAATCCGGGCCCTCGTCAATGACCGAGCGCCCCCGGTCGCAGGCTGTGCAGAGCTTTGGTCCCGCCAGTGACAGCAGATGGGCAGTTGCTGGCACGGGAAGGAGTAGCAGACGGGCCGCTAGCACAGGGAGGAGTAGCGGGCAAACCGCCGGTGGGAGACGTTTGGACCGGCGCGTGGACGAGAAGTCGTCGTGGCATGGTGAGACCCACAAGTTGGGAAAGAGAATAGAGAAACTGCTGGAGCAAATTGTGTTTAGGGATGAAAATACTTTTACTCCACCCCAATAGCTTTATATAGGGGATCAAATTTACTCCATATGCTAGAGTTGCTCTTACACCAACATTTTAGCCAATTAACGATAACTCTTTTTCTACCTCTTTCAGATTGCACTTGCACGTACCTACTCCACTCGAGGGTTTAATTAGCTTTGTTGGGAAAAGTTGAGCGGTCCAGATCTTATCCTGGCTTTTTCCACGTGGCACACACGGCATTTTGTCAAAGCAAGCTCCCGTAGTCAATAGCAGCATCATTTGCACCAAACGTAACCACCACTCGCTTGATCCAATCCAATGGCGAGGAAAGAGGTCGTTAATTATTCACTGCTCGGTGTCATTGTCCTGCTACTACGAATGACGACACGGACATGTTCCACCGTCGAACATTGCGGTGTGTTTATGACCCATGTTAATGCTTCTTACGAGACGCATTAGAGAAATTCTTAACTGTTTAGTATTCTTGTTAGTATATCGTTATGACCCATGTTATTGCGTGCATGTTGGTTGGACGCGTGTCTTGGATTTTTCCTCTCATCACCTACTTTGCAAATTTTGACAGACCGAAGCGATAGATGCGTCGATGGCGTCGATTTTGGAGACCAGGCCAGGCACCACGTACATACGTATCGCGTCACCTTCAGGTTATTCTGATTCTGAATGTATACACCCTCATTTTCACGAGGGCAAGATGTACGCACACGTCACGTAATGACGGTACAGTACTGTTCGCATGCATCGTGGAACACATTAACATGCCACTGCTGAACGACTCCGATCCCATCCAAAAAGGGAGCCAGAGAAGATATATGTTCCCGACCCAATTTGAAAACGGTAAAAGTTCCCGCGACAAGTGACATGTAGCTAGTACGTACTCCACTCCTCGCTGCCGTGTTACTTGACATGTGCCATTATGGCATTATTTGCATCGATCTGCCCAATCAAGAATCAACAATAACCTTAGCTTTTTTTTTAGCCATTTTTGGGTTCCAGCTACAGCGCACACTTGTCCTGAAATGTTAAAAGCGGCCGATATGATGGAGAAGGTTCATTCCAACCTTATCCACCGGGCCGGGGGGTTATGATGCACACAGCACAGGCACAACATCCCGCATGACTTTTTTCCCATGTGGCACGGCATTTCGTCGAAGGCCCCAACAAAGCACCAGAACCAGCCAACTACCAGGCTACTGCGTGGCGGCAGACAAGATCCCGTGCCGAAAATGCTATGCATCGATCCTGTTCTTAAAGCATTATGATGTCTTGCTAGGGTTTAGCAACAGCTCAGTGTGTGTATGCGTTGAAACCTTCAAGATAATTTGTTCTCGCAAAAGAAGAAAAAGAATCTAAGATAACTTGTTTAGCGAAACAAAAACAAAGCAAATTCCTAGTAAAACATTGAGAAGATAGAGAGGTTTGGTCGCAACACTAAACATTATACATACACATACACTACCGGAAACACCAAATTTGTCGTGTGCCGCGGCCCACGGCAAAGGAACTAAAACGCACAACAATGCCTTTGCCGTGCGTTTTTTTCGAAAACGCACGACAAAGGTGGCACCACAGATTTTTGCCCGGCGAAGGCCCTTTGTCGTGCGCTTTTCGTCGCACGCACGGCGAAGGCCCTTTGTCATGCGGTGTTTAACGCACGACAAACTAAATACATAAACTAAAAAAAGCATGCCCATTTCGTTGCCGTGTAATTTTCGTGCATGGCAAAGAAATAGACAAACATTAAAAAAACTCTGCCACCACAACATCCACCTCCGGCCCACCACCACATCCGCAGCCGCCCACATCACCGTCGACCGCCACCACTAGCACCACACCCGCTGTCGCAGCCACCAGGCCCGCCACCACCACCTGTGTAGGAAGAGGGAGATGAGATGAGAAGAAAACCTAGATCTCGCCGCCACTGTGTACGGAGGGGAGGGGGCCGGATCTGGATGCGGCGATGGCGCCGAGGAGGGATGGAAGGGCATGAAGACCCAGGTGGAGGGAGACCGCCGGATCTTGGAGAGGGAGGGCCGAAGAAGGACATCGCCGTCCGCCGTTGAAAGTGCATCTTGGCCCCTAATTGTTTTGGTGATGGTGACAAACATAATTTGTGATATTTAATGCTTGATCAAGACGTGTGCAGGTCTTAAGTGAAAGAAACTCATGGTTTTAACCAAAGGAAGGCCCCCAACTCCAAGACGATGTTTTCATTTCGAATCAAGGCTTAATTTTTTTTAATTTCGAATTTGAGTATAGGAAACACCATACTATAAAGGGGGATCCGAATTGACAGCCAAGAGATGCTAAAAGTGCTCTAAGGGATGATCTAAGTGAGTGAGAGAAGTTTAGAGTCAACATGTACACATTTGCTTTTCTTTCCTAAAAATTCAGCCTTTGTCGGTAGTACCGACGCCGGGTCGGTACTTCCGATAAGCCTTCACTGACAGGTTTTAGCCAGGGGCCCGATAGTACTGACCCGGGGTCGGAGCTACCGATAAGCCTCCACTGTTAGGTTTCTAGGAAACCCCTCGGTAGTACCGACACCGTGTCGGAAGGACCGAGGGTGTTCGTTCCAGCACAGTAACGGCTAGTTTTTGAGCTCTTATATAAAACCCCCTTATCCCTCCTCACTCATTGTTGACCAACCACGAGACAAACTCCTCCTTGAGAATTCACTCCGCCTCTCCCCTCTCCTCTAGAGCCAATCTTTGATTCCTTTGAGCTAGAGCTTGAGTGGAGAAGTGATTTCTAGTGAGAATTAGAGAATCTTTGAGAGCCCCTTCGAATCTCCCCATCTCAAGAGCACTTGAAGCATCTCCGGGTTCTCGATTCGCATTTGTTACTCTTGAAGCTTGCTTCTAGACGGTTAGGCGTCACCTGTTGAGTGCCCTCTTGGTGTGGTGCACCCGGGATCGTTTGTATTACCCTCTCCTTGGTGGAGAATTCTTACTGAGCACCAATCTTCCTTTGTGGGGGTTGGAAGAGGAAAAGAGTCTCTTGGTCATAGCCCTCCCTTTGTGGGATCCTCAACGGAGACGTAGCACTCTTTGTGGGTGTGAACTTTGGATTTAATCCTTGTGTCTCCATTTGCTTGCTTGAATTCTTTGTCTCTTACTAACCCTAGAACTTGTTTGAGCCCGATCTATAAATTGGTTGTGTTTCAACTCATCTCTTTGGTTGCAGGTGGTTCTTAGCTTCTAAACTAAGACTTTGATTCAAATAGAATTGCTAGAATAGCTGCTGAATTCAAATTTCGTTTAATTCAACTCTACCCTGTCGGTAGTACCGACCTGGTACCGGAAGTACCGAGCCCCTCGGTAGTTCCGGCACCATGTCGGTAGTATCGACAGGTCTTTTAACCGCTGCTTTTGTTTCAGAAATTTGAAGTGATCCTATTCACCCCCTCTAGGCATCACAAGGTCCTTTCAGCCGTCCCCGAGGAGAGAGGGAGGGGGCGGCCGTCGTGGCCCTACGTGTCGACGCGAGGGAGAGGGACGAAGCTGCAGGGCCCCTCCTCCACACCACTGTGTTACCGCCGGCTCCCGGTGTGGCCACCCGTCAGGGAAGGAGGGGGAGAAGAAGCCCGCCGCCCACACCACCGGAACATCCGTCGCCGCCGACCGGAAAAAGAAGGCCACGCACGGCCCCTCCCCTTCTCACCGGGGTCACGCGGATCTGGGCCACTGCATGACGTCACCGCTGCTACCGCCACTGCTACCAGGGAAGGAGATTTGGGTCCGTGTTGACTGGATCCGGCGGTGCCGAGTCGGTCTGTGTCTAGGGAAGTAGGAGAGGTAGCGATCGGCGAGTCGGTGCGGCCTCCCGTCGGGGAAGAAGGAAAAGAAGAAGCTCGCGCCCGCGCTGCCTCTGGATCCCGCGCACGCCTCCTCCCGCCGGCGCGGCCGGGGAGCTCGGGGCCGCGGTGGCCTCTTCCGCCGGCGTGGCCAGGAGCTCGTGGCCGCGGTGGCCAGGAGCTCGGGCCATCGGGCCGCCACAACCATCGGGAGGTTGGGCTGCCACCGCCGTCAGGAGATCAAGTCTAGGCAGAGAGGAGGGAGCGAGCAGGCGCGGTGGAGGATTTGAGAAAGAGCAAGAGATGAGGGGGCGGCGAGGGTGTCTTGCGTGCATGGATAAGGCCGTGTCTGGGTGCGGATCGGTGAGGTGGAGGGGTGGGGACCGGTGGGGCCCGATGGCGAGTTGGGAGGTGATGGGGTCGGGGGTGGGTGGGGTGTGTTGTGGGGCCGCGCGGGGCGCCGGGTTTGCGGTGTGTTTGTTGCGGGCGCACGACGAACAATAGTCTTTGTCGTGTGTCTACTGGAAGGCACACAACAAAGATTTCTTTGCCGTGTGTCGGCACACAACAAACTATTTTTCTATAATTTTATTAAATTAATAAAAATTATCAAATAAATTTGAAAAATTCAGAAAATTAACACAAATTAAGTTATGTTGTCTCTTGCTTATAGAAACAAGTTTTGAAGTGAAAACTTAATTTGAATGTTGCGTCGCCTACAAATCTAACCATATCTTTTTGTAACTCTATGCAACTTCATCATAGATGTTTCGAATTCTTAGCATCGTACTGTCAAAATGTTCAAAACTCATTCAATTTTTTACTATAACCTTCACATTTGATATCATGAGATATTTACAAATCTCATAAATGTTAAACTTTATTTGAATTTTTAGAATTTTTAAATCATTTGGACACACGATCATGGTCGTGTTCCCTAGTCAAGATATTCAAAAATATTTTTTGATCTCATGAAAAGAATATTAAATTGAGCTAAATAACATGAATATCATTTTTCCACTCATTTATTCTATTATTTGAATCACATGTAGTTCTAATTTGACTTCTTTCAAAAAATTAATTGAAATGCAATTAATTAGTTAAATATAGCAAATAACCACAAAAATTACCAAATTTTAACATGATGTATCACATGTTGTATGTATAGAGTAGAAAAAGATTTCAAGATTAGGAGATTTTTTTTGAGAAGCAATAGATTTGGGACTTAGGGGAAAATACTTAAAGGTAAAAAATACTTTGTCGTGCGCATAAAAGAAAGTGCATGAAAAATGCATAAGTTTGCCGTGCGTTGAGAAAAAGCGCACGACAAACTATACCATGTGTCCGTATTAAAGCGCACGAAAAAGTATTTTAAAAATATTGATATTTGGTTTATTCGGAGTGTGGAAGAAGGAGAAAAATACTTTGACGTGCACGGTGGAGAAAACGCATGGTAAAGAAGACATTTGCTGTGCATTTTTTCTAGCGCACGACAAATAAGACCTTTGTCGTGCGCCCTATAAAAAACGCACGGCAAACAAAGCCTTTGTCGTGCTCCCGAAATAAAGCGCATGGCAAAGATTTCGACGCACGACAATGATTGGTTTTCCCGTAGTGATAGAAAAGCAACTGAGGGGTTCCTGTTCTAAAAAACTAAGATGCTAAAACCCCTGCTGGCGCATTTACCTTCAAGTTCCAAACCCGAGCTAGTATCGGCTGTGTAACCGGTACTACTCCCTCTTCAGTATCGGGTCAAATAACTGGTATTAAAAGGAGGCATTTAATTAGTATTGGTGGGGTGCCTACCACGTCATATGCCGCTTTTCTCATTTTCTCTTCATTTGTTTTATTATTTTTCTTTTCTCTCCCCCTCTTCAGTCGCTGATCGCATGTCTGTTGTCGCCGGAACTGTGACGACATGTGACTGTGCCGCCGCCTTGTTTCCATGACGGAGGTCGAGGACCCCACACAGTTGGGTCGGTACACCGTGCCCCACCAGGTAGGCCGTGGGCCACTAGGCTATCATGCCCCGACCTGGAGGCCACGCTGTAGAGTGAGAGAGAGCAGAAGGTGGAATGGGAAGAGATAAGGTTGAGAGGATATAAAATGTGACGGGCAGATAAGGTTGAGGTAACATGTGAGACGATATCTATTAACAGTCATCCACTTGTAGTAGGTAAAGCCTCCACTCTAACTGGTTGGAGGCTTCTACCTGTACTAACGGGTGAACTTTAGTACTGGATGAGCTCTCCACCCGGTACTAAGGGTCACGGCTGTTAGACCTAATATTGATGCTCACATTAATACCAAACTAAAATGCAACTGGTACTAATGGTCATGACGAATGATCAGTTTTGCAGAGTTTTTAGACAGAAAGGACTAGCATAAACTGCGAGGAGCAGTGTGCCTCTATCACCATACTTCTTTTGTAGATTTATAACTTTGACTATGCACTTAGATATATAGATGTAGATACATATCAAAATTATGTACTTAGGAATAAAAAACAAATGCTACCTCCATATCATTTTACTTGATGTTTGGCAAATACTATGATTTGGAGGGAGTAGCAATTAGGAATAAAAGGAGTACTCCCTCCGTCCTCAAATGAATATCGTTGTGGGTTTTCGTGCCACAAGTTTTACCGAATTTGTAGAAAATATACGCAACATTCGTGCCACAAGTTTTACCGAATTTGTAGAAAATACATGCAACATCTGTGTCTCTAAATATTTTTTTATAAAAACTAAAGTTGTTTTTCGAAAAGCGAAAACGACACTTCTTCGAGGACCGAGGTTGCAGTACGTAGTCGCACTCAGCACATAAAGTTAGCGGGCCGGGAAGCAGATAATTAGTCCATATGAGTATGGCACACACAACCACCATCGTACTAAGCTCCTATCCTTGTAGTACCAGTATCTTTGAATGCCTCGTCCTCGATCATCATTACTACTAACTGAAGTTGTCTCCCTGTTCCGTCAGACATACGGTGTGTCATCCGCGGCCGTGGGCACACGCATAAGTGTGTCACATCACTCGAGAGTGCCGCATGGCAACAATGCCACGAGCCCCATGACGTCTGTGCCTTGACGTCACCTGCCACGCACCGTTCGCTGACGCACCGACGAAAACACGCAGCACCATGTTGGATGCATAAGTCAATAGTTTGAAACCATAAATGTTCATTGCGTAATTCCTTCCACATACCATTGCCACAAAACATTTCGCAAGTTTACATATTCATTGCTCAAGGTATACGCAATTGGCGGAGATAGAATCCCATAAGAGGAGCCCTGGCTTGCAATCTTTCAAGCAGCGGCGGAGCCACCACCGGGGCGGGTGGGCTCTAGCCCCTTGTACGGTCGGAAATCTCGTTAAGTTCCCTTGCAATTTTTAAAAGGAAGAAGGAAGGATAGGATGTGAAACGGGGAGCCCCCACGAGGGTGCATCGTGACTTCGCCGCTGCTTTCCAGAGTTGATTGAAACGTCGTGGTTTGTTTGCTG
Organism: Cenchrus americanus; assembly: GCA_947561735.1. Taxonomy (NCBI): domain Eukaryota; kingdom Viridiplantae; phylum Streptophyta; class Magnoliopsida; order Poales; family Poaceae; genus Cenchrus; species Cenchrus americanus. Next base: position 70,669,566 of record OX387239.1, on the reverse strand, counting down.
GGAAATATATCGTGTCATTGCTCTTCGACAAATCCATCATTGGGATCCAAAAATTGTGGATCATCATAAACGACAAGTCATTTCATTTGGTTCCCAAACTGCGGTAGCGAAGATTACTCAGCAGGAAATTGATGCTCTTCGACAAATCCATTACTGAGATCCAAAAATTGTGGATCTGCCGTAGCCAAGATTGCTCAGTGATGCAGCAGTTAGCGCTGTCCGGAAGATGTTGTTTTAAATGATCATCAATCTTTGAAACAAAATGGCCTATTAGCTCAGTTGGTTAGAGCGTCGTGCTAATAACGCGAAGGTCGCAGGTTCGAGACCTGCATGGGCCAATAAATTCTTTTTTCCCCCGCATTCCGTACTGACAAATCCGGACTGCCAGGTTACACCTTTTTCTTTTTTAAAAAAAAAAATCCAGCACTCTGGAGTACTGTTTACTTTTGGCGTTCGTCTCTGCCTCTTCTTTCATCCTCTGCTCAGCCTCTCAAGGGACTGCTCAGCCAAATTCAAATGAGGAGTATCGCTCTTCAAAGGCCTAGAAAGAAACTCACCACATGAAAAGCCTTTTGAATCCCAGGAGCTCAATCTTCCTGTATATAGAACACTATAGCTGAGCCAGTGCAGAGAATGTTAACAGGGTGAAGTGAACCAACCACCCCTCAAGCAATTGTCGGTATACCTACATCATGTAGTACATCTTAAAGCAGAGTCTCAGCTGCCTCAAGCTATAGTTACTCTTCTCTCGCGGCTGAACGACATGGATGTCCACGTACGGTATGCCATCAGAATGTCATTGGCCGGCGACTCTCCATCTGCAGGGCTCCAATTTTTTTCAAAGATGAGGGGAACGATGATCAGCTAGCAGTTGTTCGGTAACAGTAGGTAGGTATTCTGTTACTCCCAGAAAACAATTTGTATTTTTTTTTGAATTTTAGACTTTTTTATAAGAATTTTACATATAGACCATTCGGGGAAACAATTGTACAAATGGACCCAAAGCACGGCGTCAGCCTCCTCGGCGCCGTAGGTACATAGCACGACGCCAAGATCTGTGGCGCCGTCCTATGCCACGTCAGGTCCCCGTTGCACGGGAGAAATTCGGTAAAAAACAATAGCGTCAAAAGCCACGACGTCGTGACATCTTAGTACAACGCCAAAGGTGGTGACGCCGTGGTATGTAAATACAACGCTAAAGGGAATAGCGTCATGCTTCGGGACTTAACCCCGCGCGCGTGCCAGATGTATCCCCAACACGACGCCAATGACCTCCAGACTTGCCAAAAACTAAATAGATTCATGACCACAATTCACACAAAAATTAACAGATTCAAGTTCATGACCACAAGCACAAGTTCACAGATTCCTGACCACAAATTCGTAGCATAGGTTAACAGATTCATGACCACAAGTTCAATACCACAAGTTCACATATCCATGACCATAAGTTCACATATTCATGACCACAAGTTCATGACCACAAAGCTCCAAGATCACCCTGCCTTTGCCTTGTGCTTGCCTCGAGCCTTGCCAAGTGCATTTGTTCTCGATGTGTGTCGTCGAGGCGGCGCTGACTGAGTGGCTGGTGGTGCATCGTCTAGTTGTGGCGCACCAAGCTCCTCCTTCTCGTCGCCCTGGGCGTCCTCGTCGTCACTGAATATGGCCGGCCGTGCAACACGAGGACCTTGTGGAATGGTGCTCGGTGTGACGACGACGACGACCTTGCCGCATGTGAGGTTCCAGGCATGGAGACGTCAGCCTGAGCTAGAGTCTAGCAACTAGCACGTGCGACAACTCCACTAAAACAACGACACAACCTCGGTATGTATGACAACATAAAAAATTGTCTTAAAAACCTTTACATGTGAAAAAATTAGTTTGTTGAAGCAAGGTCCGAAAGCGAAAAAGGTGAGTTACATGAAGTAAATTCTGGAAGCACCCTTCAGTTTTTGGGTTCCCAACCGGGTATTGAAGAGCTGCATCGATCTTAGTGACCGAGTCCCTCATAGACGTGTATGCAAGAAAGTGTTGTAACATTAGAGCTACAGTATATAGAAATTTCTAGTTTTCACTCTGAAGAGAACTAACCACTCTATCTAGGATGAGGCCTAGCTCTACTGCCCGTCCCTCTCGACCTCTGATGTCGTAGGTGGTGTTCTCGTCGTCTGAGGAAGCAATGTCAGTGTAGTCATCCTGTGTCCACTTTTGATGTAGCTTGTACCGATTAGCAGTGTGGTACCAGGTCAAGTAGGCTCGGAAGTTTGCATTGTTGTGCGGGCCCTTAACCGGCAAAACGTTCGCCTCCATCTTGTTCTACTAGTCGATCCTCTCACGGTGGTAATCGACGAAGTCGGTGACCTTGCGCTCCTTAACTCGATTGAACCTAGACAGAAACGCAAGGTTAGTCAAGTTGTTTGAAAAGCGGACAAAGGTAAACTAATTCGAATGGAGTTGTAATGGAAGAATTACTTGTGCAAGTCGATGAACGTGGAAACCTCGTCCGGCGGGAACGCCTGGGCCTGTCCGAACTGGCGTGCTACCCAGTGCGGTAGGTGAATCTCGACTGCGTATAAACAAATGAGGGGGCACCACATCCTCCAAAGGTCTCGGGTTTAGAGGCATCATGAGGACTACCTCTGTGTTGTAAGGCTCTCACTCCACCTGTGAAAAGTATGTCATTGTTAGTTACCAAAAGAATACTTATGTTGAAAGCATGTATTTGTCATAATAAATTATCAAAGTTGAAACAATTCCTATTGACCAACCGTGGAGGGGACGAGGGCGTCAATCTCATTTGTGTAGTCAAGGTACGCTCAGTCGTGAGTCGCATAGGGGGGGGAGACCATGTCCCAAAGGTACGCCACAGGCTATCATGGTCGGGGTTGTCATAGTCGTCCCAAGGGTTCGGCTGAAGGACATGAGGCCTGCCCACCAGATGCTGCGACCACATCCAAAGCTGAAGGAGGAGTGTGCAACCTGCTTGAGTTGAGGTATGGGCGCTGCGTCAGCAGACCTCGCAGAGCTGCCTATAGAGGAAGGCTAGCACAGTGGACCCCCAAGCTGTACGTGCCTACAAAAATTGCGTAATTGAAGTAAGTTAAGATTCATATCCAGCAACAATGTGATAATTCTTTACCGTTGGATGGACATACACGCACCTGCTTTGTCCCAGATCCACAGGTAGTGGGTGTACATCCATGAAGCACTGTCTCTCGTGACGTCTGGGAAAAGAACGGAATCAAAGAGGTTGGGGACCCACGCTCGGTAGTAGTACATGACAGTCCCGTCGTCAGGGTGCTGTGGGAACTGAGCAAACGTCTTTCTAAGCCAGCGTAGTGGCACGCCTGAAACACGTCCACGCCTCGCCTCCTCGCCCTGAGGTGTCGATGGTGGTGTGCCCAAGAACTGCTCCACTCATCCGCGCCAGCCATCAGCGACTGCACTACCAATCACTGGACGACCTCTGATCCCAAGTCGAAAAACATTGCCACATCCTACAGTGTGACTGTCATCTCACCACAAGTCAGGTGGAAACTGTGTGTCTAAGGCCTCCACCTACAAAAACCAACAATATAGGTAAATATAGTATAATACAATGAATGCATAAGAAACTGTGTGGACATAAGTTCTGACAAGGGCCTGGATTAGGGCCCCTTAAGCCGCAAAATAATCACCCCCGAGGTGGAGTCATCTGACACCATTGGCAACGTCAAGGCTAAGATCCAGGACAGGGAAAGCTACATATCCTTATCAAGACCATCACTAACAAGACGCCTCATCTCCGACCAGCAGGTGGCTTCCCCGACAAGCCCCCGTCTCGCACGACCAATCTCCGCCTCGCACGAGGAGTTTTCGTCCTGCATGAGAAGCCTCCGCCTCGCACGAGGAGTTTCCGTCCCGCACGACGAGTCTCCACCTCGCACGAGGAGTCTCCGCCCCGCTTGACAAGTTTCTGCCTCGCCTCCGACAAGTTGCTCGCACGAGGAGTCTCCGCCTCCGACAAGTTGCTCGCACGAGGAGTCTCCGCCTCCGACTACTCATTCGCATGAGTAATTTCCGTCTCCGACTAAGGCGGGGCCCACGTGTGGAGGTCGGAGCGTGGGATCTGTGGGGCCCACACGAACGTGGCGCTGCCCCAATGTTTGAGCTCCCTCGCAGTGACACGCAAGGCACCAGTTCTCCATGCCATGCAAGCATTCTAGCTGGCGGCACGCGCGGGCGGTCGATTCTGACAGGAGTCGTAATGTTGTATTGTTCGACCGCGCAGTCTCCAATGTGTCGTCCCGTCCAACCTCTGCAGCACGCCAACCCCGTCAGAAGCACTCAAGCACATACTACGAATGGCGCCTATCTACATTTAGGCCCTAACGTGGCGGGACAAATACACACTCAAGGGGGTTGAGTCACCCACGAAGGAGCTCGGAGGAGGCGCCAGGTACTCGGGATGTATAGTGCCACCTAGACACGCGGCGGCCTCAAGCTCCGCTACAGCTCAACCCCCCTTCAATGCTCATCAACGTAGGAAAAGACCTTCCAACTCTATAACACTGTAGCACATATTTGTATTCCCCTTTTGCCCTCACCCTTGTGACTATAAAAGGGAGAGGAGGGAAACCGTCACAGGGGCTGACGAACTGATGAACCAACACCCCACAGGGACTTGGGCTCGACACCCTCTCCCGACCAATTTGTAACCCCTACCACAAACTCCTATCATAAGAACACAACAGTTCGACACTTGACGTAGGGTATTACTCCTCGGAGGCCCGAACTAGTATAAACCCTCTGTGTCTCCTGTGGTAACCATCCGGGCCGGACACACAATTCGATACAAATTTACTGTTGGCGGTAGAGAACCCCGACAAGTTCAGTGTGAACCTATCGACCAAGGCGGTGAGAGCGGGGGCGTTGAAGTTGGGAAGGCCACGACGAACGATCTAGGAGACAACATGGAGACAACCCGTTGCAGCAGTGGTGTGTACCAGTGGTCATACCATATTTGCTAGAACCCATCATGGTTTCTGGCCTGAAGGATCGGAAGCTCCTGAAAGAAATAGACGTCCTTAATAACTTCATTAATTTGCAAGTATCAATTAATTTAATAAGTACTATTGTACCAGTCTCAGGTTGTCGTCTATCGCCCTGCCATGGTGATTCTTGTTGTAGAACTCGTCCAGCAGTCGGTACCCCCACACTCTCACCATCCTGCATAGATGTACGAAAAGAGTTACATAAATAATTATGTTGATGACATAGATAATGCAAAGTATAATGAACATTTCCACGTCTACAAATTGAAAAAATCATCGGGATACACCTATATGTAATTACATTGCATATATCCACGACACAGTTGAAATGTAGAGGCCCCATGCCCAATGAAATCAACACTGAGTTGGGGCAAATGCACCTAAATTGCTCTTCCTAGAATATCTTGAATTCTAATTTATACTTATCCCAGATTTGTATTGTTAATTGTTATTCTTTATGAAAGAAATGAAAAACAAGTCACCAAATTGATATCAACATCACTGAAGAGTTTTCTTCTGTTTGTTTTCTTTTGGCCCCGTTTAGTTGTTGCGGTGAAACTATTGGGCCCTCTTTCAAGGTTTATTAGGAGTATTAAATGTAGATTAGTTACAAAAATAATTGCATGAATGGACCAGAAATTGCAAGACGAATCCATTAAGCCTAATTAATCTGTCATTAGAGATTGGTTACTATAGCATGTCGTTGTCCAATCATGACATAATTAGACTCGTTAAATTCATCTCGAAAATTAAGGTAGGGGTTGCGTAAAGGATTTTGTCATTAATTCACATTTAATACTCCTAATTAGTGTCTAGAGATATGAATGGACTTGTAGTCTACCAGACAACAATGACCAAAAGGAAATGGAGGCTGCTACGGGGAGAGGGCTCTCCCGATAGCGTTCGGTCGAGAGCCCTCCCCACCACACGCTGGCGAACCTATGGTAAAAAAAATAAAACTACTAACGTGGGACCCACAGGCAAAGCACATGAACCGCTTCATATTATCCCTCTGTCTTCTCCGTCGACTTCGTCTTCCTCAGCCTCTCGTCCGCCCTGATGCCCCGAGCCTCTGACCACCCCACCCCGCCCCCTCCGACCACTACCCCAGCCGACGGCGACCTCGCCGCTGCGCTTCCACCCACCAACCACCCCCGGCTGCTCCCCCACCCTTCCTAATCCGGTGAGATTTCTTCTTGCCCATCGAGCCACCAACCCCACCACCACCTCCACCACCCCGGCCAACGGGCCAACGGCTACCTCGTCGCCGCGCCGCCCACCCACCGACCGCCCCCGCCCGCTCCCCCGCCCTTACTAATCCCATGTGGATACTCGCCCCCGCTACCGATCCGCCGGCGGCCGCCGCCATCCTACCCCACCCGGCCGGTGGCGCTACCGCGTCGCCTCGCCTCCGCCACCGGCCACACCGCCACCATCGTCGGTCCTCCGGCGCCCCCACCCCCTCCTCTTCAGGTCCGGCAATCATTGGAATCCAACCATAGGAACCCCAGAACCCTAAGCTCGCCCACCGGAAACCCAGATCCATAAAATCGTCGCCTCCATCACCACCCACGGTCGGCGGCGAGGTCGCCGCCGGCCGCCCCGCCCACCAACCGCTGGAGTTGGAGAAGATCGCGGAGAAGGTGGAGTTACTTTTTGGGAGGGGATTTGTTACTTTTCTCTTCTTTCCCTTTGTGGCTCTTGCTTCTTCGAATTAACTAGTTTTTGCCATTTTGGGGGCTCTCCATATAAGACCAAATGGAGAGCTCTCTCTGTTTACACAATGGGAAAGGAAATTCAGGTATCGAGTATGCCGAGACCAAATTGCATACGCATGTTTGCTATCAGGTACTTGACTGGGAACATGCACGTTCGCATGTGTCCCGACCAGTTCAGCATCCTGGCTGAATTAAAAAGTCATGAGGGCTGTTCGGATGCCGACCACCAGCACGCCACACGTGCGCTCGCCACACCTGTGGCGCCGAAAATCATCGCCATAACTCACCACGGGAACTCCATCTCAGGTGGCGTGAATTAGCTCTGCGAATCAATTGTGGCAGATGCAGATTTTCACACACCAAACAGCTAATACCAACATTTATGGCCAGGCAAAGTTTGGCGTGGCAAAGTGCGGCGTCCAGCCAAACAGCCTCATAGTTGGAAGTTAGGACATTAATCTTCCATACTTAGACGGCGGGGGGCTGGGAGGCGGCAGCGGATGGAGGAGGAAGAAGAGGCCAGGGAGGGCGGCGCGCGCCGGGCTTATGTTTCGAACCACGGCGCCACATTCGTTAGCACCGTACATATGGCACGGCGCCAAGGGTCATGGCGTCGTGCGTCAATAGCACAGTGTCGTTGCTTTTGGCGTCTTTTTTTACCGGATTTTCCCCGTGCCATGGGGGACCTTACGTGGCAATGCATGGCACCAAGAGCCGTGGCGCTGTGCTATATACCTACAGCGTCAAGGGTCATGGCGCCGAGTTTCGGGTTCACTGCTGGGATTATTTCCGCCAGGGTCTATGTAAAATTCTTTTAAAAAGATCAAAATGCAAAAAATTTACAAACAATTTTAGGTCTTTTATTAGTATTATTACCATATTCAAGTGGTCAAAGATTATAATGAGCCAAATTTGGCAGTTTGATCACACAATAGTGTTTGTTTCTCTGGTTTGCTACAGCAACACACAACTTACATAGCCTACTTGCAGAGAACTTCTTGCAGACATCTTGTACTGTGTGTTGTCGCCTGATAATATGTTCTACAGTTCTGGATCCATGGCTACATAAGACTTAATTTAAGACTTGCGGTCCCTGTCGTTGGAGACATAAATAAGAGAGGCAAGTCGTACATCACAACCCTCTTGCTATTACTTTCAACAGTTTCTGTTACTGGTATGACACTGCTAACCTCCAGCATGTTCGGTTGGTTGGTGGGCTGGCTTTGGCTCGTGGTGGTTTGTTACGAGAGAAAATCTTCTTTGTTAGTTCTTTGGTGGTGGTTTGTTACGAGAGAAAATCTTGTTGGCCAGTGGTGATAAGCCGAGCGAACAGGCTCATTGTTCTGCGTATTTGTTCATGTTTCTTATCTGTTTCACTGTTCAACATTGTTGCGGTAACCTTCTTGTCATTCCTTACTAGCGTGTTTACTTCTTACCAGGTTAAATCCCAATAATAAGCACACTATTCTGAATTCCTGTTCATGTTTGTCTCGTCCCTACTTCAACTTAAAATCTAGTGTGATGGAGGACAGGGTGATGTTGGAAGAACGCAGCCTCTACTTTGGCAAGCTCCGATCCTGGGCAGAGCCGGGGCCCTCTACCGAACGGCATAAACCTCTTGCGTGTCCCTTGGCTTTAGCCCTGGTATGACAGTCATATAAGTCGTGCGTGCATATGAATCAAGCCCATGAATATCTTTAGAAATCACATTTTAAGTTAGGAGCTTCTATGGATTTTATTCTTCTTCTTTCATCAAAGAAACCAAAAAAAATAGTGAAGAAAAGCCAAGGATGCTGGCTTTGAGCCTTTGAATGAGAGGAATCATGGCCAGCATCATTGAAAACAGGTACTACAGCCTCACGCAGCTTGCTTGGCATCTGAAGATAACAGGATAGTTGCAGGTTAACTATGTCACAGGTGGACACTACTAATGAAAGGCAGCAATTAGTTAAAGAGACTGCACACTTTAAAGAAGATTCCCTAAAAGCCCCAGATAAGCTTCTTTGATAGGTCCTCTAGCCTTTCACCTGTATATTTCAGGTTTGAATAAGTAGCTTATTATCACAAAGTTAGGCTGTTAATTATTTATGGCCTGCCAGGAATGAAATATGGTTGTGCGAGTCATCAGCTCATTAGTTCATTAGTTACCGATATACATGGCAGGTGTGAAAGTACTACTGATGAACAGAAAAGAGCATATACCTCCCATCTGCGGCCTGCGTGGCTGAAAACGTTGGGCGTTTTCCATGAAGCAATGGGTTCACCTTTCGTCAATGTTTTAGAGTCGCCCAAACATTCATTCATAGTCAATCCAAAAACGCTTCTTATGCGGCAGCGAAACCCCCCAAGCCTTTTAGTCTTTCTCTCCTTTTTAATCTTTCAGGTTTTGCTACTCACCTTTGGTCACCCGAAAGGCTTAGCGTTAAAAGGGTCACAGTCTTGCCTAAAGCCTGTCGTCGTCGGGATTCTCGAGACGAAGCCCAGGGGTCGAATCCTCGACTCGAGAGAAATCACAGCTTTATTTTCGCTTGGGTTTTCGCCGATACTAACAATTTGTTTCCCAATGTTTTGTCTAACGAATGCTTTCAGGTAACAGAATTGACCAAGCGAAGGGTGTCTCCAAATTGAAGGTCTTCACCTGACAGGCGCACGGGCTGGAAAAAGTGCCGTGATATGCGGCGGGAAATCAGGAAAGCACCGATTATGTGAAGACCCAATGGAGAATTCCCAATATTAACCTAGTACATTATAGTTAGATTCTTTCTGCACAAGGTCAATTTCGAAATGTAAAAAGTCCGTTCGTCTCCCTATAAAAGAAAGCCGACCGACACTCGTAAAGGGGATGTACTTTTGAGTTGAGAGTTTACTTTCTTGTCTTCCGTTTTTCTACTTGAGGTTTTTGTTTTATTGTTCGTGCTTGTCTCCGCTACAGCACAACACATGTGATGACTGATGAGCACACACGGAATCTGCAACGAAAGCCTCAATATGGTGCTGATGCAGGGTTGTTAGTCTACCTTTGTATCTGACATCTTTGAGAACCTTGCTGTGGACGAACTTGAAGATGTTGCCGCATCTCAGATTGATCTGTCCAGTGTCCAGAACGACGGGACATGGGGGCCTGTCGCCAGAACACAGACAATTTCTTGTCTTAAAAGTCCCCCCTGAGGTCGAGTTTTTTTTATTGTCTTAAAAATGCTTAGCCGCATCACCAATTTCACCTATCACCTCTGGTGTAACCTCTCAGCCCATAAGATGCCTATGTATGTAGTTATTTCTATTAAATCACGTTCACCAGAAGTCTCCACGAGAACAAGAGCCCCCGAAATGGTGGAACCTGTTAGCATCTCGAACCACGATATCCCTTTCAAACAGCTTGGACACCAGCTTGGTGAACTCGTGGCAATTACCACACACCCTAAGGTTCTTTGCTATCCGTAAAGGCGTACCTGAACATGTGCTAATCAAGCCAAATGCTATTGCGAGCCTCTCACTGTTTATGCGACATATCTATCTTCTCCTCTTCACTCACATCGTGAAGGACAAAGCTTGTGTCCTCTGTGTAACCTTCTTGCTTCTTTCCTCAGTTTTTCTGTTATCTCGGCAAGCTTGCGATGGATTGCCTCTGAATAATATTTATGAGAGTGATCTATTGCAGTGAAAGTGTGGACGTTGTTTCCTATCTCAATCCAACTGCATTACTGCAAGCTGGATCTTTTCCCAGCCCTAGTTCTTCCATCCTGGCTCTAACTTCTTTGACATTGTTCCACTTTCCCAACTCAGCAAAAACATTGGATACAAGAATATAGTAGCCTGGGTTGTCAGGTTCCAGCTAAAGAAGCATATTGGCTGCAACCACAGCAAGGTCATAGTTTTCGTGGACACGACATGCCCCAAGCAGCGCACACCACACCACAGATGTTGGTTTCATAGGCATACACTCATGAACATGTACGCCTTCTCAGTCCGGCCTGAGCGGCCAAGAATATCAGCCACAGAGGCATATTTTAACCGATAGTATTTACCCTCATCAACAAGCTTTTAATGACTACAAGCATGCAGCAGAGCAATGAAACAAACAAGATCGAGAATCAGACCAGTCTGTAGCATTCTCTCAAAAATATCTATGGCTTGCTTGCCATGTCCATGCATGCCAGTAGCATTAATCATTGCTGTCAAAAGAACATATCTTCTAGGAAAGTTCCCTCTGACAAGAAAGCCATGAACCTGTTTTCCTTTTGTCAATGATAACACCGGTAATAACCACCAAAATACTTACTAGTGCTACAGAATGAGCTTCAATATTTTCTTTATGCATCTCAGTAAATAAGGAACAGCTTTCATTTAATAGTGCATTATTTGCACATCAGTTTATCATACTAGTCCAAGTAACAATATCCTTTTTCTTTATCGTCAGAAATATATTTAGAGAATGGCGAAAATCTCTGCAGTCCCCGTATATATCTATCAGCCTATCCTTCAGTATCAAATCAAGCAACCCATTTCTAATAGCATAAGAATGGACTTACTTTAGCAGAGAGAGGCTTTTCAAATGAGTACATGTATCTAAAATGCTTCCAATCATCATAGAATCCACCTTAGTCCCTTGTTTCTGCACTTCTTGGAACATATCCAGCACTTCAAAATGTCGAGAACTCTGTGCAAGACAAGAAAGGATTGCTGTCCAAGATATGTGATCTCTTCTAGTGTGTTAGATTGATCACCTCCTCAGTGGGCCCAACGGCCCATTGGGCCCTTAATCTCGCGCCCTGATCGGGGGCGCCCAACCCTAACTGTTTGGTGGGCCTTGTCACACTGCTCTATATAAAGAGGGTGGGGGCCGCAGGCTCGCGTCACGAGGTTCGCCACCAGCCACACTCCCCACCTACATCCCTAGTCCGATCTACAGGGAGCGCAACCAGGGGCGGGAAGCTCCGCCGCCGCCGCCACTCCATCGACTGTTGCTGCCCTAACGCAGATCTGCACTTCGTGTCGCTGCCTAAGCGCAAACCTCCTACATGACTAGCGGTTCCGGCAGCACCCCTGTCGGAGATGGTATACTCACCCTCTACCATTTCTCAGTCTCACTTGGTACATACATTCATCACACGAGAACATAGACACATACACAGTTCATACCCAGCTAAATGTGCACCTAGATGATCCACGTAATCTATCACGGTCACTACGGGAAACTCGAGGGCTTTGCCGAGCGTATACGGCTTTGCCGAGGGCCTTTTGTCGGGCACTCGGCGAGTTGATCCGTGCCGAGAGCCGCCGTCGGCACGGGGTTGACTCACGGCACAACCACCTTTGCCGACGGCCGGACCGTCGGCACCTCACGACCCTCGGCAAGACGGTTTTTTTGCCGAGGGCTAGCTCTCGGGACATAAGCGCCCGTCGGAGAAGAACGGACGGCCGTTACATTTGACTGTTGCACACCGTGCCGCCGGCCGGATCAAGGGGGCCGTCGGCAAGAGTGCCCTCGTCAAAGGCCCGCCCCCGTTGTTGCGCTCGGAACCCGGTTGACCGGCCTTTGCCGAGAGCCGGCCCCGGCCGTCGGCACACGGGGCTGTGCCGACGGCCCGCCCTAGGCACACCGTTCTTTGCGAGGGCCCCACCGGGCCCTCGGCAAAGAAATAATTTTCTTTTTGTTTTTGCTTTGAGTTTTTTTCTTTGGTAAAGGTACATGACCTAGAGATTGATTTGCAATTTTGGTATGATTTTTGACAAATTTTTACTATATTTTATGTATTTTGGTCTTTGTTTTGAATTTCTATGCATATTTCGAATTTGAGCGCAAGTCATCAAAACGGTGCATGTATGTGACGGGAAAAATGATATTCTTGCTTTTTAGTGTGAGTTTAGTCCTAATCTGGGCCCACGTGCCAAAATTCGAACATCTTAGGGCGGATCGCATGTCCACTCACTTTCCCGCGAATCGTTTTCAAATTATATAAAATGGAAATATAGTCGAAAAATCACGAAATGTGACGAGTGGTCGTTATATCACATGTGTAGTCGGTGGTAAAAACCTGGAATGATTTCGTGCATGTTTCCGTTCACCTTAGCACAAACTCCGGAGATGTCCTTAGCACAAACCTGGACAATGTCTAGGAGATGTACCTGGGTTGTGCTCAAGTGAACGGAAACATGCACGAAATCATTCCAGGTTTTTACCATCGACTACACATGTGATATAACGACCACTCGTCACATTTCGTGATTTTTCGACTATATTTCCATTTTATATAATTTGAAAACGATTCGCGGAAAGTGAGTGGACATGCGATCCGCCCTAAGATGTTCGAATTTTGGCACGTGGGCCTAGATTAGGACTAAACTCACACTAAAAAGCAAGAATATCATTTTTCCCGTCACATACATGCACCGTTTTGATGACTTGCGTTCAAATTCGAAATATGCATAGAAATTCAAAACAAAGACCAAAATACATAAAATATAGTAAAAATTTGTCAAAAATCATACCAAAATTGCAAATCAATCTCTAGTTCATGTACCTTTACCAAAGAAAAAAACTCAAAGCAAAAACAAAAAGAAAATTATTTCTTTGCCGAGGGCCCGGTGGGGCCCTCGGCAAAGAACGGTGTGCCGAGGGCGGGCCGTCGGCACGGTGCCCCGTGTGCCGACGGCCGGGCCGGCTCTCGGCAAAGGCCGGTCAACCGGGTTCGAGCGCGTCCAACGGGGGCGGCCTTGACGAGGGCACTCTTTGCCGACGGCCCCCTTGATCCGGCCGTCGGCAAGCGCGCGTGCGCCGTTACCCCCGGTTCCCCGCAACACTTAGCCATTTGCAAATCCATCGCGCCCCAACCCCGCGCCCTCCCGCCGCCGCCACCGCCACCTCCACCTCCCGCCGCCGGCTCGCCCGCCGCCGGGTGCGCCCGCCGCCGGCTCGCCGGCGCGGCCGGCCGCCGGCCGTCACCGCCGGGTGCTCCTCGCCTCCGCCACCGCCACCTCCCGCCGCCGGCTCCTCCTCGGCTCGCCACCGCCACGCGCCGCCGCCCCTCCCCGCCCGCCCTCCCTGCGCCGCCCGCCGCCACCCGCCGCCCCTCCCCCGCCCGCCCTCCCTCCCCGCCCGCCACCGCCCGCCGCCCCCCGCCCGCCCTCCCTCCCCGCCCGCCGCCGCCCGCCGCCCCTCCCCCGCCCGCCACCGCCCGCCCCCCCCCCCCCCCCCGCACTCCCTCCCCGCCCCGCCGCCCCTCCCCGCCCGCCCTCCCTCCCCGCCCGCCCCCGCCCGCCGCCGCCCCCGCCCGCCCTCCGTCGTCGTCGTCCGCCCGAGCAAGGTGAGCCAAAACGAGGAATGTGAGTAGTGGTAGAATGACTAGTGGTTGAATTAGCACCGCCTTGTTGAGTTCGATTAGAATGCATATATCACTAGTGATAGAATAACTACGGTAGAATTGGCACCGCCTTGTTTAGTTCGATTAGAATGCATATCTCTCGTTGTCGGCCTTCGTGTCGAATGTTTAATTGCGGGGTTTTGACACCTCACCGTGCGGGGGGAGGTGTCCGCCGAAATTTTGACCTAAGTTGTATATACATGCTTTTTTTCGAGAGATGGGCTAGTGGAAGGCAAGCCGGAGTACCTCGACGACCTTGATCTTCTTCGTTGGCGTTGCGGATCCGCACCGCTTTGCGGCGCCTTGTCACCGTCGGGCCCTAGGTATGAATAACCCGTCTTACGGTCGTATGGTCGTAGATCGCGCAACCTAGTTAGGTGTCTCCCGTCCGAAAGAGATACGGGCTGGAGGTATGCATTTACGTGCATACCTGCGACCGTATCCGTTTCGGATTGTCCACGGTTTACGGGACGGCCCACGGATCCGTAGATGAGTTAGTTTCCATGTCCTGGTCCGATCCGAGGCGAGTTTTGGCATCACCTTCGTTGTTCTCCGGATACACAATCTCCATACTCGGACGTGTATCCGGAGAACGACGGGGGAGGTGCTTCGCCGAAATTCAGCCTCGATCGGATCGGGGCATGGAAACTAACTCATCTATGGATCCGCGGGTGGGATTAGGACCTATCCTCACCTATTAGACAAGTAGGATCACGATGTACATGGATTTTATGGTTCGCATTCCGTATGACAAAGGATGGAGGACCGTCAGTGGATGTACACCGACCGGAGAAGTAAGCGTGATTTTTACGATGAATGGAAGGATAAGACCAATGGTTTCTTGGAATTTGCATGGGCCAATTCTCGTGGTCATTTGCTAGTTTGGTGTCCCTGCACAAAATGTGACAACAAGAGGAGAGTTAGCAAGGAGGATATGGGCCGACATCTTCTGTACAATGGATTTACCAAAGACTATACCGTGTGGATCTACCATGGTGAAGCACATCGTATGAGAGAGGAGGTGGTGAGACCACGCCTGGAGGGGTGTGATGATGATGCGGGGGTTGTAGACATGTTAGAAGATGCTCACCAAACACTTTTCAATGACAATTGTGATAAGGAGGCGATGGAGGAGGAGGCAAAGTTGTTCTACAAGATGATGGACTTGGCAAAGATACCTCTTCACGACCACACCACCGTTTCGCAACTGGACGCCATTCAGCGGTTATTAGGGGTGAAATCCGAGTTAAACATCGATCGAGCGAGGCTTCAATAGGTTGTTGGTCGTTGTTGGCTCCTTGCTTCCAAAGGGCCATTCACTACCAACGTCCATGTACGAGTCAACAACACTCTTCAAAGCACTTAAGATGCCGTATGAGCGGATAGATGCCGTGTGAATGGGTGTGTCCTTTTTAGGAAGGAACACGCAGATGCCACGCACTTGTCCAAAGTGCAAATCCTCGAGGTTCGAAGAGGTACCCGGGGATGGTCGGATGAAGCGGAGTCGATATCGCCCAAAAGATCGTACGGTATCTTTCGTTTGTGCCGAGGATCCGGCGACTTTACCAAGGCGAGGAAGCGCCAAACGGATGACATGGCATAAGCATGGCATACGGTATAGTCCGGACAAGATGGTACATCCATCGGATGGTGAAGCATGGCGGTACTTTGATGGACAACATCCCGAGAAAGCGGCGAGAGGCTCGTAATGTACGTGTTGCGGCGGCAACCGATGGGTTCAATCCTTATGGAATGAGTACCGCCCCTTACACATGTTGGCCCGTGTTCGTTGTACCCTTGAATCTCCCCCCCGGTGTCGCCTTCCAACGGGACACGATATTCATGTCCTTAATAATTCCTGGACACCGGGGAGTAATATGGGTGTGTATATGGATCCTTTGTGGGATGAATTGATTAGTGCTTGGGAGGAAGGTGTATGGACATATGACCGAGTCGAAAGGTCATCCTTCAAGATGTATGTTTGGTACCAATACTCTATTCATGACTTCCTGGCGTATGGGTTGTTCTCGGCTGGTGTGTTCATGGAAAGTTCCCGTGCCCAATATGCAAGGAACGTTTGAGGTTCATCTGGTTGCGAAGGGTGCTAAGTATTCATCGTTCGACCAACATCGTCGGTTCCTACCTCTTGACCATCCATTCGGACAAGATAAGAAGAACTTCGAGAAAAGGTGTTGTAGTGACACAACCTCGACCGCGGATGCCGACCGGTGCCGAGGTTCGTGCTCGAGTAGAGGCTCTTGTGGCCAATGAAGGAGATGGTCGTTATGTGGGGTATGGTGAGCAAGCATATGTGGAGCCATAAATCGGGCTTACAACGGCTCCCCTATCATGATGACCTTCTTGTGCCACATCACATTGACGTTATGCACACCGAGAAGAATATCGCGAGAGGCACTTTTTTGCACACCGATGGACACCGAAAAGTCTAAGGATAATCCTAAGGCCGAGTGGACATTGCAACACTATGTGATAGACCTAAGCTAGAGATGAGGCCTCCAGAAGGCCGCAAGAAATGGAGAAGACCCAAGGCCGATTATGTATTGTCCATTGAACAAAGGAGGGAAGTTCTTAAATGGATGAATGGGCTTAGGTTTCCAGATGGGTATGCACATAATGTGAAGAGGGGAGTAAATTTAACTACTATGCGAGTAAATGGCATGAAGAGTCATGACTACCATATATGGATCGAGCGGCTTCTTCCCACGATGGTTCGAGGCTTTGTCCCAGAGAATATATGGCAAGTCTTTGGCGAGTTGAGCTATTTCTTTCGGCAGCTATGTGCGAAGGAGATATCTCGGACCGTATGTAGAGAGTTGGAGAAAGCGGCCCCTGTGTTACTATGTAAGTTGGAGAAAATCTTTCCACCTGGATTCTTCTTGCCAATGCAGCATATGATTGTGCACCTTCCATACGAGGTACGCATGGGTGGGCCTGTGCAGTACCATTGGTGCTACCCAATTGAGAGAACTCCGAAGCTCGTACGCAAAAAATGTACAAATAAAGCCGAATCGAGGCTTCGGTTGCGAGAGGCATACATTGTGGAGGAGGTGTCAAACTTCACGAGAAAAGTACTATAAAGAGAACCTTCCTAGCGTGCATGATCACCCCCCTCGTTACAATGTCGCGGATAATCAATCCAAACTCGGTCTTTTCCAAGGCCAATTCGGAAGCGCGAGTGCATGTACCACCAAGCAACTCACCAATGAAGAGTGGCGTAGCATCATGCTATATGTCTTTGCTCAACTCGCCGGAGGTTGAACCGTACAAACAAGAATTCCTCCGTGAGTTCGGATCGCATCGAGGTTGCCGAGCCACACGAAGTTGATAATCTTATTTCGCAAGGTGCGGGCCAACAACGGCCCGATTTCATTTCATGGTTCGGGAGAAAGGCCCAAACCGATGTGTCCATCTCTAGTGAGTTGTGTCTTTGTTGCATGTGGTTGTGACCTAAGGGTTAGGTCATTTACCGGTTATGATGTCAACGGATTTCGTTTCCACACGACGAGCTACGAAGAGAGTCGACCCAATAGAAGTACCACAAACAGCGGCGTGGTTACGATCGACAACCGATGGGAAAGAATATCATGGAAGAGTCCCGGAAATATACGAACTGTCATTTTATGGCGCCCCACATCTTAAACCTGTGATATTCAAATGTCATTGGTTCGATCCGAACGTACTCGAAGGACCCGGCCATCGGGCTTGTCGAAGTTCGACCGGATTCCGTGTATCCAAGATCCGATGTATACATTGTGGCCCAACAAGCCGTGCAAGTTTATTACCTTCCATACGCCGCCGAGCAAAGATTACCTTATGGGTTGGGAGGTTGTACGGAAAGTCGCGCCACATGGTAAACTACCCGTCCCCAACGATGAAGACTATAACTTGATAAACCCAAACACATATGAAGGAGAATTCTATCAAGAAGAGGGGCTGATTGGGAGCTTTGTGATAGACCTAACTACACTTATAGTAACGGAAGTAGACAATGAATTGGTCGAACACAATGAGGATGAAGATGAGGTGTATGACCCAAAGGACTTACAAATGCTTGAGCGATTGGACATGGAACATGAAGGAAACTTAGAGCCGTCAGATTATCTTCATTATCTGGATAATTTTGACAGTGATGACGAGCGTACAGACATACCAGCTAATCCCCACGATGATCCAGATTACTTTTAATACATGTAATACTATGTTCTTTCGTATTCGTGTTTTCATTATTGTTATGCATGTCTAATTATTATTATGCATGTCATACTAATTATGTTTTGTTTATATGTTGATCACGGGTGAGCGAAAAGATGGCGGGCGGCCGTCGCGGAGGGACGACGACCGGTACCACGGGTGGAGGTAGACGAGGGCCGACGTCGGTGCCCTTGTCCACCTTTTACGGCGCCTCACGGGGGGCGGGGAAGAGGCGGAGGGGTCGCGAGAGGAGGGACCGGGGAGGGCCGGGGGGCCACTGTCGAGCCGACGGAGGCCGACGACGAGGTGGAGGAGCCGGCCCGACGGTGCACCGGAGACCGAGGACGGCGCCTCGGGTGCGGGTTCCTCGGGGGAGGCCGCTACGGCGGCCAAGGTCTACTTGCGAGGCCCCGCACAACTCCCTCAGCCCCCGCTCCCTCAGAACCGCCCAGTCATTCGCCCCCAAGGCCGAATGTAAGTAAATTTAGATGCCTAACTTCATTTTGATGCCTAACTTCATTTTGATTATCGAGTCACTAATATTTTGTTCGACATGTGCAGGAACTGGCTCGTTGTGTCGGGTGGCGACGCCCCGCAAGCCTAACGGCATTGTCGGGCTTCTCTGTAGGCGCACTACCCCCGGCATTGTCACGTACCACGGGCGGGACCGAGCCGGCCTACACGTGGGGCCACTACTACCGGGGTGAAGACCGAGAGTTCACCCACACGGCGAGCGCGTGCCGAGGACGTTCGGGTAACTCTAGCAAATCACAAAGTTTCTCATTACATCACATTCGTTCCACTCAATCTTAACAAAATGATTTTGACATCGTATTTGTATGCGGACCTTCTTCGGATGTGAGGATGGAGAAGAGGAGAGAGCGGACATGTGCACGAAGAACTCTTGCAAGAAGCGTGTCACGGACATGCATCACGAGGTAAAGCACCGAGGCCGTCGTAACCTACTACGCGTTGGTGCTTGGTCAAAAGATAAGCAAGGAAGAAGCCGAGAAGGACAATGTTGACCCGTGAGCGAGTTTATTGAGGTACTTCAAGTGAAGCTATGTTTTGATATTACTTATGTTATGTTTCATCTTCTCATGTATCAATTACCTCGTGATGTGCGGGTTTGTCCCTGGTGGAGCCGCGCCAAGGCCGACGCGTGGGCAATGGAGGTGGACAAGTGGTTCACGGAGGAGTACCGGCGGGCGCACGACGCCGCACGAGAGCGACGTTTGATGATGGAGGGCCCATCACACCACCAAGGCCGGCGGAGCCTTCCGGAGTACAAGGAGCTATGGGTACGCCTTTCTTTCTAAGTCGGCAAAGGCTCAAACTTGTTTCATCACACTAATCTTCGTCCCGCTTTTCTTGCGGCAAAAGGCACATCCTGGAAGGGAATGCTCGGACTTCGATGCCTTGTGCATGGCACACAAGGCCAAGGCGACGTCCGATGTGTCCTACGAGCGTGAGCGACGGGCGGGAGGCATACGACAACCCGTCTTTCGGCCGCCGCATTGCCGAGTACACGGAGGCATGTAAGCACAAGTACGGGGAAGACTACAACCCGAGCGAGCATGACATTGATACGGACATAGTCATGGCCTTGGGTGGAGGAAAGAAGCACGGGAGGTTGTGGATTGGCGATGGCATCATCGACGGTTCCGGCTTGAGACTTTCCGACGTCCGGGCACGGAGGGAGCGAGTCCGACCCCCGGATACGGGCACGGCCGAGCGTGGGGATGGGCCGGTTGAATGTCCTTGAGGTATGCACTATCCACTAATCATGGTATATTAATGTTGAAACACATTCTTAGATTTGCATTCTTGAAACATTTAAGTTAAATGTTCTAGGTCGAGCTAGCGAGAGGAGCGGAGTCTACGTCGGCGGCTAGCGAGCGACTAGCACGGGGAGCGGGCTCGGCGGCGGGCAATGGCGAGTAAGTTCGAGGAACTTACTAGGTTCCTGGCGATGTCGGGTGGTATGGCTCTACCACCGGGGCTCCTAGCTCCTATCACTCCGATCGGTCCACGAGTGTCTCCTACGCCGCAAGTTCTCGGTAGTCCGTGAGTATGATACCAAAGACTTTACGGTTTTGTGGCTAATGATATCTAACACTTGCAATCTTGTCTCCTTTGTGCGGCCTTTCTCGGCGGGTTCTAATCGGCGGGCTCCAAGTGGCGATCAAGTCCACCACTCGCCCGTCACTCGGATGCCGGCTTTCACACCCTTCCCTCCGCCCGAGCGGTCACCGTAGGCCTGTGGATCTACCATGGACTTGTTTCGATGGACTTGTGGATGTTATGTGGATTTGTGGACTTGTGTGGATGTGTGAACTTGTGGATGTGTGAACTATTGTGATGTGTGGACTTGTGGATGTGTGATATATGTGATATGTCTTTCTTGCATGTGTGTTTGCAGGTGATATATGTGTGTTTGCAGGGTATATGTATTTGGTTGCAATTTGGAAGCAAAAAAAAAAATAAACAAAAGATGACCGCTTTGCCGAGGGCGGCCGTCGGCAAAGGCCCCTTTGCCGAGGGTTTTGTGCCAGTACGCTCGGCACACCTGGGAAAACTGACCACTCCTCTGGTGTTCCCAGCTGTGCCGAGCGTACTTGCACAGGGCACTCGGCACAGCTGGGAGCACCCGATCCGGGTCTCCCGGCCGTGCGGCGTTGGCCGTCGGCAAAGATTACATCTTTGCCGACGGCTGGGGGTGAGCCGTCGGCGCGGTTTGTTTTTTTTAAAAAACAAACCTAAACCTCGTGCCGACGGCCTAGCGTCCGGCCGTCGGCAAAGAGGATTCGAAAATCCGTCGGTTCGTAACGGTTACTTTTTTTCCTCCGACGGCCCGCCGTGGGCTCTCGGCGAGCCTTTGCCGAGGGTCTTGACCTAAGGCTCTCGGCAAAGATCCTTGGCCGAGAAAAATTTTCCGGGAGTACGGTGCCGAGTGCGGCCGTCGGCAAAGCCGTTGCCGACGGTTTCTAGGTCTTTGCCGACGGTTTCGGGCACTCGGCAAAGGACTGTTTCCCGTAGTGAGTACTCATGCTTTCAAATACTTTTGCCAAACACTCTATGGAGTCACATTTTATGTACATGTCCATCATTGTATTCCCAACCTGCAAATCAGTATGAAGCCAATGGAGTCACATTTTATGTACATGAACCTCTCTGCCATTGTTTAGCCAACCCAAATGTCCCAATGCTGAGGACAAGCTTATAACACAGGCATGATCAAGTTGAGAACCATATTGTAGCATTTCACCAAAAAAAAAAAACTTAATGACCTCAGCATACAAACCCGTTTTGGATGTAGCAGGACTGCAGGAGAGCATCGAATTCCATGATATGCAGTCTTTCTCATCAATCTGATGGACAACTCTTAAAGCACTATCCACCCATCCGCATTTCGCATACATGACGAGCAAAGCATTGAACTGGATGTTGGACCACTGCCGCATTTGAGAAGTGCTGGATGTAACTCCCTTCCCTGATTCAGCCGAGCTTGCTCCGCACAAACTTGCTTCGTGTAGGAATTCATACCGAATCCAGAGCTCTGCATCCCTCAGAACAGCTCCAGGGCTTCCAGTGTCCTCCGATTCTGCATGCACCCGGCACCCCGTTATAACAGAGTTCCAGGATGCGACATCCCTCTCCTCCTCCAGACACTCGAAAACTCGCAGCGCTGAATCCAGCATGCCGCACTTGGTGTACATCCCGATAAGCGCATTGGCCACGAGGGTGCTCTTATCAAGCTCACTCCTCACAGCCAGACCATGCACCTCGTGTCCGCAGGCCTTGAACACCGACGCGAGCGTGCACCCGTCGGGCACCGACCCCGGCGCTGCCGACGCCCGCATGGCCCGATAGACACGCACGGCCTCGCCGGCGCTCCCGGACGAGAGGTACGAGCCGACGAGCGCGTTCCAGGAGAAGACGGTCTGTGCGGGCATTCCGTCGAACAGGCAGCGCGCCGGCCGTACATGAACACCAGCTTGGTCGCAAGAAAGCCTCCATCATCTTCGTCAAGCGAACCAGTGGTCAGGGCGTGGGCGTGGGCGTGGACCTGCCTCCCTTCCGCGGCCGCCCCTCCAGGCGGCGACGGGGTCGAGCACCCAGCCGTAGCGCTCCCGATTGTTGAGAATATTCCATATCCTATCCTAGTGATCAATTAGTGGGCAATTAGCTGTTGCTGCTAAGAGCAACTCCAACAGACTAGCCAAATGAGTTAGACTAGCTAAAAAATGGAAAAACCGACCAAAACTTCGTTCCAACAGCCTCGCTATTCTTTTCTTCCGTCAAACGCGCTAGCCAAAAACTCCTCCCGGCTAGCCATATATGTCGAGCGTGACGCGCTAGCTATTCCCCCAACCCGCCCTCCCCGCGCTCCCGGCCACCTTCTCGCGCTCCCGCCCCACGCCAAAATCTTGGGCGCTCCATGGCGTCCGCGCGTAGTCACCACTCCCTCGTGGCTGCAGGCAGCACCGCCGTCGTAGGCGCAAGAGGCCGCGGCGGAGCGAAAATCGGCGATGGCGGCGGTGAATCGACGACGAGCTGGTGAGCGGAGCCCGTCGCGGGCGTAGGATGTGGCGGCGGGGCGGAAATCGGTGGCAGCGGTGGTGAATCGACGGCGGGCTTGGCGAGTGGAGCTCCGTCGCGGGGCCAAGAGGCTGTGGTGGGGCGGAAATCAGCGGCGACGGTGGTCAATTGACGGCGGGCGGAGCTCCACCGTGGGCTGGGTGAGCCGGCTGCGACGGCGAGGTACCCCTGGCTACCATGGATTGGAGAAGGAGCAGAGACGAGCAGGAGCATTGGAGAAGGAGCAGAGACGAGCAGGAGCAGATAAGGTTGTGGAGTGGGGTCCACGCGTCATTGAGTTGGAGAGAGAAGAGTTTGGATATCACATGCGGGGCCCAATGACGGTGGAGTGTACAGAGAGTTCAGTTTTAGAGAGGCTGTTGGATTTGAACAACTTTTTGCTAGCCATTTCATTTTACATACTAGCTAAATTAGGATTTTAGCTAGTGAGTTTTAGCTAGCCTGTTGGAGTTGCTCTAATTGCGGTTACCATCTCCTCACGAAGGGGCGCGTGGGAGCGTGCCTCCCCGGAACCGGCATCCTTTGCCATATGTATAAATATCGGATTCCTGTTCATCAATAAGATTAATCACGATTCTTGTTTGCCATTACTTGTTCCTACTTTTACACTTAACACGTTATCGGCATGATAACACACCGAGATAAGAAGAAGGTCGGGAGCGGTTCGCCGGCGAGTTCGCGGAGAAGAGGGAAGGAGTCGGCCTCAAACAAGGAGAGGTACCATGCCTACCATCGACGAACTTGTTGGCGATGTCATGAACCTTCCTCTTCCTCGTCGTGCTTCTCGCACGAGATCCTCGCTTCGGCACTATGTGCGCCACTCCCTCCTCTACAACTACATGGCGTCGCCGATGCCGGCGAGGAGGCCTTCCACCTGCGGAACGCCGTGGAGTCGCCCGACCGCCAAGGGGACGGCGGCGGCGAAGGCACCGGTGCACCACCAACGGCCCGGCGGCCATCCCCGTCAATGTCGAGCCGCCGAACGTCATCATCCCCTCGGCGCTGTTCCAACCCCGACCGGAATCCACCCGCTCGCATCCGGGTAACCGGTGTGGCCCCTCTTGCGACACGCACGGGTGGACCGCCGTGGTTCGGAGTGCCGGTTGTCCTGTGCTCTCGGCCTGCGGGACGAGTCTACACCGCCGGCCACCGGAGTTGTTCTGCATCACCGGCGAGGGAGCCCGTGGAAGTCCACATGGACACGCCACGTGCTTCTTCACCCGTCGCAAGCCACCGCCGCGGTGGGTCTCCGTCCTCGCCGCCGTCGCCACCTCCCCGTTCGGCGCCGAGGGTGAACGGGCGGCTGCGCGGCCGAGCGCCCGCTCGCCAACGGCCACGCCACGGGGACCCTCGCGGCTCGCGGGGGTTGCCCCCGCTACGCCTCTTCTCCGGAGACGTCGGCGACGCCGCCGTCGTCGAGCCGGCCTTGCGAGGCCCCGACGCCACCACCTCCATCTTCGGCGCCGGTCGGCCCCACACCCCCGGGACGTGGATCAACGTCCCGCACGGCCCGTCTGCTCCTCCGTCGCCGAGCCTCGCCCACGTCGTCGTTCACTCGCGCGGAAGCCCGAGCTCGGGACTCGGGGGGCGGCGGGCGCGTCGGCGGGCGGGGATGGGGGGTCGGGCTTCTCCTTCCGGGGAGAGGCGCGTGCCTCCCACCTCCCCGAGCACCACCGGCGTGGGTGGGGGAGCCGCCGGCTCGGCCTCGTCAATGGCGACGAGTGCGGGAGCCGGCGCCGGCCCCATCCTCGATGCGCGCCGGGAAATCAACCTCCCGGTGGTAGATGGTCAAGCGGAGGGGCGGATGCACGCGGGTGAGGCGGTGGTGGCTACGGACGACGAGGAGGCGGCGGGATTCGCGGCGGTAGAAGCGGCGGCGCCGGCGGCCGGCTACGGCTACGGCGCGGTGCGGGGGAGGAGGCGGTTAGGGTTTCCAACCCTAACCACGGCCTTTTATATGCCGTCGGTGGGCTACCGGTGTACGGGCCAAAGATGGGTCGAGCGACCGCGCCGGCCTACTAGCGAGTTGGGCCGGGCGGCCACACGGTCGGTTGGGGCTGCCGTGCGCGAAAGGTCCTTTGGGCCGGGCGACGACGCACGGGCGCCAAGCCACAAGCTCGCCGGGGCGCGCGCACGGGCGAGATGGGCCAAGCGGCCGAGTTAGGCGGGGCCGGTTGGCATGCGGCTATGCTTGTTGGGCCCATCTATCTATTTTCTTTCTCTTTTATTTATTTCATTTAGAAATTTCCGGCAGTTTATATTTCGATCCATAGATATTAGTCTATGTTAATTATTGTTGTTTATCTTTGTTTAGTCTTGTCACTTTATTAAGTCTAGATCTATCATGCGATGGTTATGTACAAATGTGTTTTTTAGCACTTATGTACTTTGCAATTTCGTTATTAATGTTAGTATGTTTGTGTAAATATTGTCACTTTCATACTTAATTTCGTTATTGCTATGTTTTGTTCACATACATCATCTCATGTTGTGATTTTCTTCATTAGTAAAATATTACTAGTGATCTCTTGCAATTAATTATACATTTCTCTCAAAATTTTGGGTACAAACATTAGGTGATAGAGATCATACCCATGAATATGGATTTTGACGGTCTATCACTAAAGGTCTACATCATGCTCATTTTGAAGATTGATGATTACCTATATAATGTTCCCAAAAACAAGGATTAATTATGAAAATATCACAATGGCTTATACTATTAAAGTGGCTACCATTGAGGATTTTGGTTTACACTATTGTAGTGACTACCAAATTCAATGTTCAATCATTAACTTCGGTATACACATGGTGTGATGGAGACCTTAGCAACGGTTGCATTTAATTCATGATGAATTATTTGCATTAAGAGCATGCTTTGGCGAGCAAATTATTTGCCTATCGTTTTGATCTACTCTATGTCTTATGGCATTTGAGACTATCTACCATGTATACAAGTTCATGAGATTAAAATTTAAGGGTTTTTACATGCTATTTGTTTACCTTGTACTTTTATCAATCCTTGAAGAGTTATGTTATTTAAATTAATTTGCATTTATTACAACATTGTTTAACCACTTGATTATACTTAATGTATAATATTAATCATGTGGTCCTACTTTGTAGGATATGGCCATGGTAAAAGAGTTCGATGAACTTGCCATTGATGGTCACAATTACCCCACTTGGGCTTCGAATATAAAGATTAACTTTACATCCGTGGGCTTTTGCCATACCTTAGCGAACCTCTTTGCGGGTGTCGCTTTGGATGAACAAAAGAAGTTTGGCGCCCTAATGCTATTGAGGTTTCACATCCACAAGGATCTCAAACAAGAGTACCTTATGGAGATGAATCCTCATGTTGTATGGCTTGCGCTTAAAGAGCGTTATGATCAGCAAAAAGAACTCATTTGGCGGAGGCTAATCATGAGTGGAACCATTTACGTTTGCGGGACTTCAAGTCCGTTGCGGACTACAATCGTGTTGTTCATAAAATTTGCTCTAAGTTGAAGTTTTGTGAGAAAGAACCAACGGAGTGCGATAAGATTGAGAAAACTCTTTCTACCATGCTTCCTGCGGATCGAGTCTTGCAACGGCGATGCACCGAGCTAATAAATTCACTCAATATTCTCAACTTATCCACATATTGACTCGGGCCGAGAAACATGATGAGCTCCTAATGAAGAACCATCATAAGCACCGACAGTGCAACACCTCTTCTCGAAGTTCATAATGTGCGGGGGTAAGGGAATGAAAAATAAGAGAAAGTTCAAGGGATCCAATTTTGGTGACCCAAAGAACAAGCCCGAGAAGAAAACTTTCAACAAAAAGCACAAGCCTTATCATAAGGGTAAGCGAGGTGGTGATGCCAAAACCAAAAATGACTCTAAATGTCATAGATGTGGCACTTTTAATCACCTTGCTAAAGATTGCCATACTCCAAAGAATTTGGTAGCCCTCTACCAAAAGTCCTTAAAGGATGCAAAGCAAAGCAAGGACAAAGAGCCAAGATATGAAGCACACTTCAATCTTGCACCTGCTGCGAACAAGGAAGTGGGTTGTTCAAACAACAATGACAACCTAGATCTCATGAAGGAGACGCTTCCCTCTACGATGACATGTTCGTGGAGTTCACCTCAAACGACATGTTTGGAGACTTGGAATAAATTGTCTCAAGCTGAAGCTACTATTTTATTATAGTGTGGGATTATTAAAGTGTTGTAATGATTTAAATTGTGCAAACTCTATGTGTGAGAGATGCAAACTTGTGAGATGAATGTATTGTAATGTTATACTCATATGTTGGATATTGTAATACATTAGTATGTATCTAAATAAGAAGTATTTTAATTATGTATTACTTTCTTATTTATGATAGATGTCTTGTGATGTCAATCCAATGGAGGAGGAATTATGTATCGTTGATAGCGGTACTACTAACACAATACTAAGGGAGATGAAATATTTTCGGACTCTTAGAAAAAGAAGAGGAAATGTTATGACCATCGCGGGAAGCGATGCTTTAATAGTTAGTTCGGGACGAGCCACTATTGTTCTCCCTAAGGGTACACAATTGACGATAGAGGATGCATTATTGTATCCGGAATCGACACGTACCATACTAAGTTATAAAGATATCCGTAAGAATGGTCTTCATGTGGAAACACATGTAGATGGAAAAGAATAATTCATTTGCTTCACTAAACTTACGGGATATGGCAAGCAAATTTGCGAGAAAATACCCTCCTTTGAATCTGGATTGTACTACACATACATAAAACCAATGTCTCTTGTTGCATATAAAGTAATTTTATAAGATGTAAATTCATTTCAAACTTGGCATGATAGACTTGGTCATCCAGGTGTTGGCATGATGAGGAAAATTATTAGCAATTCTATTGGCCATAACTTGCACAAAACAAAATTCCCACAAACTTCGAAGTATGTTTGCACGGCATGTGCAAGCGGGGAATTGATTTTAAGACCATCAACTCTTAAAATCAAGCCCGAACCTCTCAAATTTCTTGAAAGAATTCAAGGTGATATTTGTGGGCCGATTCGACGAGTGTGGACCGTTCGGGTATTTCATGGTGTTGGTAGACGCATCTACTAGATGGTCTAGTGTGACTCTTTTGTCGACACGCAACCATGCTTTTGCCAAAATCTTGTCTCAACTAATACGAGTTGAAGACACATTATCCGAACATAGAATCCAATCAATTAGAATGGATAATCTTGCTGAATTTTCATCCCATGCATTCAATGATTATTGTATGGCAACGGGAATTCAAGTCCAAGCATTTAGTGCCATATGTCCACACTCAAAATGGCTTAGCGAGTCATTGATAAAGAGAATTAAACTCATTGCAAGACCAATGTTGATGAATTGCAAGTTGCCTACATCGTGTTGGGGTCATGCAGTACTGCATGCTGCTGACCTGATCCAACTACGACCAACTGCATATAATGATAACTCCCCATTAGAAATGGTACGTGGAAATCCACCAAGTATTTTCCATTTGCGTAAGTTTGGGTGTCTTGTTTACATACCTGTCTCACCACCTCAACGAACATCAATGGCCCCACACGAGAAAGTTGGGGATCTATGTGGGATTTAAATCTCCGTCGACCATCAAGTACATAGAGCCTATGACGGGTGATCTATTTATTGCCCGATTCGCCGATAGTATCTTCGATGAAGATCATTTTCGGCATTGGGGGGAGAAATGTACCATAAAGATCAATGCCGAGAAATTGATTGGAATGCTAAAAGCATGTCTTTTTCGATCCACGTACTATGGAAAGCGGAACAACAAGTTCGAGAGATTATTAGATTTGCAAAATATTGCAAATAATGCCGAGATATGTTTACCAATTACAAAGGAGTTGTTAAATCCTTTAATCCTACAAGGAATGTGCACGAAAGAGTGGAGGTACCTAAGAAAACCACTCAAATAATACCCCTTGGAAGCAAGAGGGGGAGAGGCAAATCCCATATGCAAGATAAGAAACAAAAACAAGTGGTAAACGAAGGTCAATTCTTTGTTGACGCAAACTTTGGTGGTAATCAATATCTCTTTGAGAGATTTGAGTTGATACCAGTCCTCTTATGTACACAGATTTTGAGGCGGGACATCTAATGACCCGAGATCAATCGTAGTGGGAAATCATGATGATCTTACAAGGGTTGATGAAATTGCCATTAATTACATAGAGACTGGAGAGTCTTATGATCGTAGCAATACGAAGGTCGACATTTTATTCTCGAACAAATTGCTGAAGTCCTTCGTGCGATCCGGATCCAAAGTCCATGGCAGAGTGCATGAAGCGCTCGGACTGGAACAAGTGGAAGGAAGCGGTTGAAACGAGAGATAGCCTCGCTCACTAAAAGGGAAGTGTTTTCGATGTATTACCGAAACCTTCCAATGTTAATCCTGTTGGATTTAAGTGGGTTTTCGTCTAGAAACGAATGAAAACGATGAAGTGGTGAGATATAAAGCAAGGCTAGTTGCTCGGGCAAAGGCCGGCGTTGATTTCAACGAAACTTATTCTCCGATTATGAGTGGCATAACTTTTAGATATTTGATATCTGCGGCGGTACAAAATCGTCTGTCTATGCGGTTGATGGACGTAGTGACCGCATAATTGTATGGGTCACTTTGGATTCGATTTATACATGAAAGTTCCTGATGGAATTAGTATACCAGATCCCGAGGCAAATCGCAACATGTTTTGTGTTAAGTTGCAGAAGTCATTATATGGCTTAAAGCAATCAGGCCGAATGTGGTACAATCGGTTAAGTGTGTTCCTTAAGAATAAGGGATACATAAATAATGATGACTGTCCATGTGTTTTCATTGAGAAAACTACAAATGGATTTTGTATTGTATCTGTCTACGTTGATGATATAAACATTATCGACAATGAACAAGATAGCAATGAGGCACGTCATCATTTGAAGGCGGAATTCGAAATGAAAGATTTGGGTCAAACCAAATTTTGTTTAGGCCTACGGCTTGAACATTTACCGTACGGGATATTTGTATACCAAGGTACCTATATCCAGAAAATGTTGGAAAAATTCAACATGGATAATGCCTACCCATGTAAGACTCCTATGGTGGTGAGATCTTTGGATATTTTGAAAGATCCTTTCGGACCACGGGATGAGGGTGAAAAGATTGTGGGACACGAAGTTCCTTGTCTAAGTGCCATTGGAGAGTTGATGTATCTTGCTAATAGTACCGGTCGGACATTGCATTTGCGGTGAATCTACTAGCAAGACACGGTGCGGCTCCAACGAAACGACATTGGGTCGAGTTAAGACCGTATTCAGGTATCTTAACGGCACTAGAGATCTTGGATTGTTCTATCAAAGAAATCCGGATCAGAATCTTTTAGGCTATGCAGATGCAGGCTACCTATCTGATCCCCATAATAGCAAATCCCAGACAGGTTTTGTCTTTATGAATGGTGGAACTGCTATCTCTTGGAAATCATTCAAGCAGACTTTAATATCCACTTCTACTAACCATTCTGAGATCATTGCATTACATGAAGCATCACAAGAATGTGTATGGCTTCGCAGAGTGGTGGGTCACATATTGAAATCATGTAAAATTAGTTCACTTGATGCCACCTACCATTATCTTTGAAGATAATGCTGCTTGTGTTGCACAAATGGAATCAGGTTACATCAAGAATAACTTGACCAAACACATTGCTCCCAAGTTATTCTATCCCCATGAGCTACAAAAGAATGAGGAAATTGAGATTCTACAAACTAAGTCATGTGATAATCTTGCTGATTTTTTCACAAAATCTCTACCGTATTCATTATTCCATAAATATGTTGAAGGAATTGGTACGAGGAAATTTAGAGACTTCCGAAATACGGAAGGTACACATGAAAAATTAATCCTTTGTGCATCGTATTGTACTCTTTTCTTTATATGAGTTTTACTTTGATGGTTTCTCATATGAAGTTTTTAACGAGTCAATATCGCATTATATATGCTATATCATCTTATTTTTCCCCACGGGGTTTTTAGGAGATGATATTTGAAGGACATACACATGATTATCATTGTGTTTTCTCCTATATTTTCTCATTGGAGTTTTAAGTAGTTTTATCCGATATATCAATGCATATCTAAGTTTTTTCCCACGGGGGTTTTTTCAAGATTAAATATTATGATGAACATGGAGTATCTAGAAGATAATTGATCGGGGGGTGTTGAGAATATTTCATATCCTAGTGATCAATTAGTGGCCAATTAGCAAGCGCTAATTGCGGTT
Organism: Cenchrus americanus; assembly: GCA_947561735.1. Lineage (NCBI taxonomy): Eukaryota > Viridiplantae > Streptophyta > Magnoliopsida > Poales > Poaceae > Cenchrus > Cenchrus americanus. The sequence goes on along the minus strand of OX387239.1, from coordinate 70,638,342 downwards.
ACCATCTCCCCACGAAGGGGCGCGTGGGAGCGTGCCTCCCCGGAACCGGCATCCTTTGCCATATGTATAAATATCGGATTCTTGTTCATCAATAAGATTAATCACGATTCTTGTTTGGCATTAATGTTCCTACTTTTACACTAAACACCGATGAGGCCGCACCCGGCCGTCGGCGAGAGGTAAGGCTTGGCGCGAGTTGCCTTTTTGCGAGAGACGAGTTCGGGGGACGCGGAGTAGGAAATGGATTTTTTTTTTAAATGGCGGAAGTGGACTTGGGAGGCGGGCGGCGCGTGCGGCTGCGGAGGGAGGTGGTTTTCGACCGTTCGTCCGTTCGAGAGTGATTTAAGTACATGTCAAAAGAAAAAAATTTGTTGGTTACGCACATGTTAAAAAAAGTTTCCAGACACCTGTGTGCCATGAGCTCAAATTTTGTTTACCCATGCGCCATTTCGTCCATATTCTGAGCTAACGGTGTGACACGGATGGGTGAAATGACCATTTTACCCCTATGTGACTCACAATCTTCTTCCTCCTCGCTATCTCGATCCCGTGGAACCCTAGCTATTGCCAGCCAGGTCCGACCGGTCCCTCTCGCAGGCGCTCCCTTGCGGCCAGGGGCGGCGCCCGGCCGCGCTCGCGCTCGCGCGGCCGGGCGAGCGCCGGGGCGGCGGCGGAGCTCCGCGGCCACCCATGGCGGCACGCGTCGAGCTCCGCGGCCGACCATGGCGGAGCGCGCCACCGACGACGTGGCGGACGGGGGCGGGACCCCTGTGTTGCTATTTGTTTTTTCTTCCGTTGGTGATGATCTCCATTGAGTAAATTAGCTACAGCCTACTGCTGGCATGGTGGACTGGAGGATGCTCGCATATCTGATTTTAAAGATTTGTTTATTTGATTCGGCTCAGCTGTCCGCTCCATCCGTTGCGATGGTCTGCTCTTGGGGTTGCGCTCGCACTGATACCGCCGCTGCGGGGCATTGTCGAGGGAGGCGGCAAGCACCACGGGGGCCCACCGAACGAAGCTAAAGCGCGTGCGTGCAAGGAAGTCGTCCCCATCCGCCCCTACGCACCGCCCGCGGGCGGGGCGCGCCGACCGCTACGTTGGCCACACGGGGCGGCGCCGGCCCATGCGCTAGCCGCACGGGCGCGCCGCCGAGGGAGGTGCCGCCGGATGCGGCCGCACCGCCGACAGCGTGTCGGCGACGAGGAGTTCCGGCGTCGGTGTTAGGGAGAAGAGGGATCGAGAGTTCGAGACAAATAGGAACCACACTGGACAGACATGTAAATGGCAGGGGCAAAATAGTCATTTCCATACATGGGCCCCGCATGTTAGATCGATGGAGCTGTTAATTTCTAACGGATGGTGGAAGGAATGGCACATGCGTAAACAAAAGTTGAGGTCATGACACACAAGTGTCTTGAAACGTTTTTGTGGCATGTGCGTAACCAGTAGCTTTTTTAATGGCATGTAGGTAAATGACTCGGAGTTCGGTGGGGAAGTGATGGGAGGGACAGCGTGGCCCTGGCGATGGCGGGCTTGGAGGTCCCGGGGAGCTGACGCTCGTGCCATCCACGAGTGGCATCGAGAACGGCCGCAGGCGGGCGGCGGTGAAGAGGGAGGGTGGGCAGCGGTGCAACGAGCGCCTGAAGCGAGGGGGAGGGAAAGGGAAGCACAACACACTTGTCCAGAAATAATATCAGAGCGACTTTTCCCACGTGGCACGACATTTTGTCAGAGATCGTAGAGAAAATTGTACTTTTGCAACTTAGAAAACACACCATTTTTTCTTAAAAATCAATCTCAAAACCACACTTCATGAAATTTTTTGTCGGTTATTAGTTTCTCAATTGCTAACATTTTTTAAAAAAAACAAACAACTGAGGCAATGTTTATCTATCGTATAAATTTTTCCTATTTGCATACGGGAATAGTGATTAGTTGCAGTTGGTATAATCCATACTTTTTCATAAGTGTCCCCAACGACACAGTAAGGTGCAACAATTCCACTTCAACTCCAAAGGAAATGTCCATCTCTGATATGCAAATGAAACAACCCACCAACATCTCGAGGCTAATGCAGTTGTGCCTCCCGCTTCTACTATGCGCATTGGGAAACGTCTCCAACATGAAAGGCAAAAGGCGAAGCAAACTGCCTCTGGAGGAGAGAGGGGATGCAAAATTGCTTCATCTCTCTCCTCGAAGACATCCGCACAAATCGCAGGGAGGGAGAGGGCCTGCCTTACGTGAAAGGCGGAGGATGAGGAAGTGAGGAGCTCGGTCGCCGACATGGCTAGGCGAGCCCACGAAGAGGAGCTTCGCCCCTTCCTTTTCCTCCCACACAGCATACAACCCGCGCGGCGACGCCTCCTTCCTCTTCCTCCCCATGGCGTATGACCCGCAAAGAGCTCCCTCTCCTTCTCTCCCTTGGTCCGCACAATGACGCGAAGTGGCAGGGGAGGTCGAGCCTTCCTTCTCTCCGGTGGAGCTACTGCCTCTCCCCCTCCTCATCGTCTTCCTCACCGCTGCAGAACCGGCGGGGCTAGGGAGCGCGCTGACGAAGGGAGAGGGGGCCGCGCCGCCAGCCCGAAGCTGCTGCTGCTGCTGCTTCCACCACTGTAGAGAGTTGATGCCGGAGACAACCACCGAGCCACCTAGAGGAGCTGCTACCTCTCCCCCTCCTCTTTGTCTTCCTCGCCGGCCGCGGAGCTAGCGAGACGGGGGAGCGCACCGGCGCGGGGATAGAGGGGTGCGCCGCCGACCCAAAGCCACTGCTGCCACCACCGTCGAGGGCCTGCGTTGGAGACAACCACAAAACCACCTGGAAGAGCTGAAGGAGGACGGTGGTGAATAAATGGCGCCATTGCAGTGGCCTCCCTCTCTACCCGCGACGCCCCCACCTCCGAATCCATGTATACCGCTCGCGACGATCTTCCACTCCGAGCCAGCGACAACCTCCCCACTTTGAATCGAGAGGTGCGAGGCTGGCTCCGACGAGGAGGCCACCTCCTGCTTGTTGGCTCGATGCCCCTCCTGCTCCGCCTCCCTTCTCCCGCTCCCATGTGCCCTCCGTTGGTGCTCCAACGAGCTTCGGCTTTGTCACCGGTGGGCACGTGAAAGTGCATCTAGGCCCCTAAGTGGATTTTGGTGAATTGAGTGACAAAGCGATTAAAGGACTAATGTATTTGTCTAAGAATGTGAGCAGGTTTTATTTGTATATTCATGAGTAATTATTGAGGAATTTATTTATGGTTGAATATCATATGGATCACATTGACAAAGACAAATATATGGATGATCCTAATGCATAAGTGACAAATATCAAGCAATAAAGGAAGATACATATTGGGATAATTTGAGGAAGGTCAATTCATGGTCTCCCATATGAAGACGTAGCTTGATTAAAATTACAAGGATCATAAAAGAGAAGATGATAATTCTCTAGGTCAAGTGCAAGGCTTCATGTGCTTGTTGAAAGAGAACACAAGGATGAGTGTACACGTTATGGTTCTAATTTGGAAGCTTGCATATTCGTTGTCAATCAAGACCAAGAATTTGAAGCGGGTTTTCAAATGAAGGTTAATTATGTATGAAGCAAAGTGAAACTCAAAAGTGGATTGGGTAAGTGATGAAGAGATCAACCGAGGTGTCTAGGGTGAGGGACTAAGCAATCTTTGGGGCCGTAGCTAAGTCGCCATTAGTGTTTTGCTAAGGTGAACTTCTAGCATCTGTGTGGTCTCCAAGTATCATATCTAAACCTTAACCGAGGGAAGCAATGCAAGTCATCAATATGTTAACATTGGCAATATGGAGTGACTTATGGATCCAAGTGTGTATTCCTATGCTAGATGGAAAGATCTTAAGTCGTTAGCTCAAGTATGGACATGCTCAAGTCAAAGGCTATGTTGAAAGCTCTCAAGTGGATATTGATGAAGTATGGCAAGATTGAAGATATTCAAGCTCAAGAGGTCAACAAAGTGTTTTTATTTATTCTTGAGTATAGGGTATGTCATACTATCAAGAGGGATGCAACATTAGCGAGGTGACCAAGTCAAAGTGCTCATTAGTTGACCTAATTGAGATCTAGCCTTGAGAGCCTTAACAAACCCTCCTAACCTAACCCGAGCCATTTATTTTCGGTAGTGAAGTGCTAGTTTCATAGAAAGGGTTTTGGGGTGACTCGGGCCGACCGGTCCGACCGGTTAGGGGCACTGTCCGACCGGTGCCGCTAGCCCTAACAACTAGTTTTTCAAACACCGGTACGACCGGTGTCGCCCGAGGACTAACGGCTAGTTTTCTCTCTTAATGGGTATAAATACCCCAAGCCTTCTTCGATTGAAGGTTCTTGCTTCTAGTGCTATTGCCGAGGTCCCAAACCATTTCTTGCATGCTCTAAGCCTTAGTGGCTCTCCCCGACCATCTCTTTGTGAGATTTGTGGATTCAAGCCATATCCTTTGTGTTGGGCCGAGAGAGTGAGCTCAAGAGTGACTTTGTGAGCTAACTAGAGCATTTCCATAGCTTGAGCACTTTGGTTTCGCATCTACAAGCTTTGAAGCGTTTGTTACTCTTAGAGGTTTGCCTCCTAGACGGTTAGGCGTCGCCGGCTAGCTCCCAAGGTTGTGGTGAGCAGCGAGAAGTTTCTAACGGCTATGATCTTGCCTCTTCGTAGAAAAGATCCCCTTAGTGGAAAGGAAGAAAGTGGTTGAAAGAGACTCGGCTTGTTGTGGGAATTGTTCCTTACAAGCTCCTCAACAGAGACGTAGTCGTTCCTTAGTGGGTGGTGAACTTCGGGGGGAAAATCCTTGCTTCTTCGTGTGGTTTGCCTCTCTAAGTTGTTTTTCTAGCATAATTGATTTGCTTTCGCTTCGATCCACTTGGGCGTGCTACTTATGTGTGCAGGACTCATTACCTTGCTTGTGTTATCTACAAAGGGTACTCACCAAGTTTGGTTCGTGCTAGAAGTCAATAGGTTCTTGAAGTTGTTTTTGCAGGTGCTCTGTGCTACACCGGTCTGACCAGTGAGACGCACCGGTCTGACCTGTGTCTCCTGTGAAGTCCAAGGCTCGACCGGTCGATCGGTTATCACCACCGGTCCGACCGGTGGATACCGTCGACTCAAGTTTTCGGGGAAGAAAAGTTTCAATCGGTCGTCTTGCCTATTCACCCCTCTCTAGGCGACATCAAGGTCCTTTCAGCGCGGAGCAGGATTGCAAATGCTATTGCTTTGCTCTATTTGAGATGGTAGGATGCGAAAGAGAGGGAAAACACTATAGATGAGAGGCAAAGATCAATTTGCCTTCCAAATTTGCCTCTTATTGTTGGAGTCAGTCTCTTAGGATGGTTGCTTCTACAACATAAACATTTGATTAAGACTTCTAGCATTCTTTAAGACTCCAGCTCAAACTGAAAATACAAAATTAACTGTTAGGAAATAAAACAATTCAGAACACATAGTCTAAAGGGCAACTTGAAGAGTGCCGGCAAGAATCTGACATCCTCAACTAGCCTCGTTCGTTTGGCTGGTGCTGATTTTTTGTAAGAGAAAAGTATTGTTGACTAGTTCTTTGCCGGTGATTTGTTACGAGAGAAAGATCGCTTTTATTTGGTGGGTGATAAGCCAAGCGAACAGGGTGTCTGCTTCAGCTTGCCCCACTAGCTCTCCTGCTCTGGTCAAGACCGTTCCTCCTAGACTCATTAGTCGTTACCATTACCACTTTTCCCTTCCCTTGACCAACATTTGGCAATGCAAACTACTTGTATTCACTTACTTGGTTCCTTACCTGCCGGGAACAGTATTGACCAAAAATCCAGAAAAGAACCATGTTTACATGGGAAATCAAGCAAAAGCATAGCCTGCATAGGGAATGTCACAAGCATATAAATAAAAATGGTGCCCATTATTACACATAACACAAGTACCATGAACCACAATTCTTTTCAATTTCAGGGGAGTTTCAGAACATTTGGAAGATCGTGGAATATTGATCCAAACATACATTATCATACATCATTCATTAGGCAATCAAAATTAGCCACTGTTGTGGATAGTACCAAGTCTTAGGTTGGCTAATCATATATCATTCATTAGGTTGGTTGCTGGTTTGTTTGTTCTGAGCAAAAAGTATTGTTGATGGTGCCTAATAAGTCAAACAAATATAACGTTAGGTAAGCAACGGCTCAGCAGAGCACCAAAATTTTACTTCTCCCTACTCCCTAGTGCTTGCTAGGTCCCGGTGAGCTGATGGGTGTGGTTGGTTACATTTGTTCGGTTATGCAGCAAGCTGAAATGGGCGAGTGTTTGTACACATGTTGGAGGGAAAGTGGGCCGTGACACATAAGCAACCCATCGTACTCATCAGTCCCCCTTTTGGCAGACCAACTTCCTCTGTTTAATGAAAAAGTCAATTTTACCTCCCTTTTCTATCACACGAGTCAACTTTTCATTTTTTTTTTTAAAAAAATAAGTAAGCTTTTCCTTCACTTAACTCCCTGGAAAACCTCCACCTAGCACTTAAATCCTGATCTCTTACCCATAAAGTCCTGACTTAAATGAAACTAGGCTAGGAAGGGCAAAGAGTTGAGAGCATATGCACTAGGGGCTCACCGTGGTTCTGTTTATTTTGGTGGTTGGGAGGAGGACGACCAGGGGTGAGTCATTAACATGCGGGTAGAGCTCGGGGGGAGGGGGGTGGTGAGGCGGTAATGGCAGGCACAGAGACTAGGATTTCTTGCCAAGCGTTGGTCGGTGACGGCACTATGAGGTCGAGGATGTACCTTAGAGCGTTATGGAGGTTTAGATGAGACGAATCGACGGGCGGTGATGCAGTAGCGGTGAAGGTCAGGTGGTTGGAGTTGGGTGGCATGGCTCTAGCGAGCAGGGATTTCCAGATTCCTAGCCGGTGGAGGCACGATCAACGGTGGTGACTGGAGGATGAAGGAGTTAGGGAGGTGGTGAGGTCCGAGCAATAAATAAATCGGTGTGGGGTGGCTAGGGTTCAGTGAATCAAGCTGGCACCCAGAGCTCTCTGTCTTGAGGCGGACGAGATGCCCCTTCAGTCGCCACTAGGGGTGATGAGCTTGTGGGCCTCCCGTTACATGCCGCCTGGGCACGAGCTCGAGTTCCAGCGCCTCTTCCATCGGGAGAGAGGAGAGGGACGACTTTGTCGTCTGTGCCTGAGCGACTCCCTACCGTGTGGACCACACATGTCGGGTTGGCATAAAAAACGGAGTCAAAACCATTAGGGAGGTAGTTTTATTGGTTTGGCGAGTTTGGGGAGGAAAGATGTCTAGTTTTGTAGATGAGGAAAGAAAAGATTGTGTGATAGATGAGGGAGGTAAAATAAACTTTTCCCTGCCTGATTGATGTAACCAGGGTTCCCCGAACCGGTGGGAACCGGGCCGGTTCGACCGGTTCCCAGTCCTACCGGTCCGGCCCGGTTCGAAATATGACCGGGAACCGGTCCCTAAGAAACCAGGGAAAACCGAGCCGTCCAGTGTGCCGACCGGTTTGCCCGGTTTTCCGGTCGGTTTTTTTAACCATGCAAACCGGACCCTCACGTAACTAACAGTCACGCCTCAAGGCCTCACCCATGGCTACTTTGACAGCCCATCACCTCACACTCTTTCTTCCTTCTCCCTACGGAACCTGATGAGCACGCACGTGTTCCCTCTGTTCCGAAATGACTGTCGTTTTCGCTTTTCGAGAAACAATTTTGATTAGATGTATAAAAAATATATTAATATTTATGATAAAGATAGATATTTCAATCTAATTTTTGACAAAAAAAAATTACTTAGACATACGAATATTGCACGTATTTTTCTACCACTTCAGTCAAATCTGTGAAAAAAGACTAATACTCCCTCCGTCCCAAAACAAATGCTGTTCTACAATTCAAAATTTATCCCGCAAAGAATGCAACTTTGACTCACCAACCACAAAAGACAAGAGAATCTAGAATCTTCACACATAAGGACAAGCTAATTGCTAGATCTTTCTCTTATAAGACAAGAGGTATTTTGATCATTTTACACCTTGCATTGGTTTCCGTGCTTGGTACTAGAATTGCATTTATTTTGGGACGGAGGTAGTGCTGTATTACGGGATAGAGGCTAGAGGGAGAGTAAGCCAAAGCAATCGGACGGATGGCGCCGTCGGTTCCGTCCGTGTACGGCCGGCAAAATATCGAGGGGACGTTGAGATGCTGCGAGATCACACGTCTCTCTCGGCTCCCGCCGGCCGAACGCACCAACCCCCCTCACGAGTCACGACGCAACAAAAAAAAATGTGCCGAACAAAAAAAGCAACGGCGTTCACCCGCGTGCGTTCCACCGTGCACGGCGCCGCCACGTTCCTCCGTCCGTGGCTGGCTGGCTCCAGGTTGCGTTGCAGGCACCCCGCCCGCGTGCGGCGCGTGCGCCGCCGCCCCACCTACCCCCTCCTCTCTCTCGGAGCACCAGGCGCACCAAGGGCCACCCGTTCGGTCCAGGGGCGCCCGCGGGCCTTCGGCTCCGTAGACCGGGTCCACCCACGCGCGCGGGCGGGGGGTGGGGTGGGCCTGTGGGAGGAGAGATTTTCGCTTCCGCTGGTGGATTCCACCACCGCCGTTGCTTCCTAGGCCGCGCTACCCGTCGCCATCGCCGTCTCCGTCGAGCCCCAAAAATAAAAAGAGCGCCGCCGCGGGGGTGTGCCCTGCCCCTCCTGCGACTGAGGAGCCCATAGCCAGCGCGCTTTTCCCCCCTTCCTCTGCCCGCCAGCCGCCACCGCCGCCGCCGCCGCCGCCCCTTCCATCTCCGCTTTGGGCGTCTGGCCATTGCCGCTGCTCACGAGACTCCCGAGCGCCGCACGCCCCCCAGGCAGGAAAAGGAACCTTCAAAAGCAAGCCCCCCTCCCTCAGGCACCAGCTGAGGAGGTTGCGCAGAGGTAAAGGCAGCACCCCGGGCCATTCCCTTCCAACCCCACGTTTCCTTCTCCCTCTGAGGCCTTGATTCCGGCCGCTAGCCCGCATCTCAGCGTCGCCCGCACGCAGGTCGGATCTCCTCCTGATTTTGATCTGCTTGTCTCCTCCTCTCGTCCCGTGCCGTGTGTAGATAGATCCAGGGTAAGCGTCGATTTCGCTCCTCTTGTCCATGGGATCTCAAAACCGGGCGTGGTCGGTGGCCACCTTCTGGTGCGGGACGCTCGCACGCGCGCCGGCTCCGCTCCCCACCGGTGGCGCCGTGGCCTCCCACCGCGTCCGCTTGGCTCATCGAGCCTCGCGAGGTGCCGCGACCGGCGCCACCATGGCAGCTCGTCGAGAGCTTCATTGTTATTATTTGTTTAATCGCTGGTTAAGGCTAGTGAGGCCAGATTCGTTCATTGGCCAGTGGTAAGGGAATATTATTATTTCTGAAATCCTACTAGCTAGCCGTTTTCATTCCTGCCAACCTGTTCTTAGAGACGTTGCAGTGTTTTGGACTTTTGGTGGTACCGACATAAGCCAAACGTATTTTAGGCATCACTTGTATCGTTTGCATTGCCTACGTGTGTGATTTGATAACAAGTTATTTTTGAAAGAAACGCTACGCAGGTATTTCTGCTGTGCCTACATGCAGCGGGAGTTGTTCTTCTGATCTGTTTGAGTTGGCTTGGCTGCCACAATGGCATGTTCAGAGGAGAACCTGCTCCATTTCACCTATCTGTGTCGAATTCCAATTGGAGATGTCGTGCCCAATAAGCTTGTTCATTAGCTGGTTATGTTTTGAAGGGCTATTTGATATATAATTCTAGCTCTAATCTTTAGTGACAAGGCAATGATTCAGTCTGATTTTCAATAGTGATGGGTCAGGTGAAGGTGGCTCTGAAATTTGGCCGTAGATGCCTCCCCTTGCATGATTTGTTTTATTGGGTGGTGCAGATAGCGTGTCCTCAATTGTGCTAGTGATGGTTGGGAGATTGAATTTCACTTGTTATGACCACTTTTTTTTACTGTTCTAGGTATATTGCTGTAGCTGGAGAACTTAACATCTGATTCTAAAAGTTACCGCTGTCTATTTTCTGCTGTATCATCTGTATAAAATAAAAATCTAACAGAAATTTGTTTGTGCAGTGAGACATGGCCTCAACTGTTACCTTCACCTCAGTTAGCGCTCAGGCTGGCCTGATCCAAAAAACAAGGAACCATGGCGCCACAAGCTACTCTGGTTTAAAGGCATCATCATCATCTGTTAGCTTTGGATTGGAGTCGTCATTCCTGGGCAGGAATGCATCCCTCCGGGCATCTGTCGCTCCAAGGATTGTGCCGAAGGCGACGTCTGGGTCTCAGATTTCTCCACAGGCATCTTACAAAGTGGCCGTACTTGGTGCTGCTGGTGGGATTGGACAACCCCTAGGCCTTTTGATCAAGATGTCTCCTCTCGTGTCAGAGCTGCATCTGTACGATATTGCAAATGTCAAGGGTGTTGCTGCAGATCTCAGCCATTGCAACTCACCTGCTCAGGTTCTGGACTTCACTGGCCCCTCCGAATTGGCAAACTGCTTGAAAGGTGTGGATGTTGTTGTCATCCCTGCCGGAGTACCAAGGAAGCCGGGCATGACTCGTGATGACCTCTTTAACATCAATGCAAGCATTGTCAAGTCTCTTGTTGAGGCTGTTGCGGACAATTGCCCAGATGCATTCATCCATATCATCAGCAACCCAGTGAACTCCACAGTGCCAATTGCTGCTGAGGTTCTGAAGAAGAAGGGTGTCTACAATCCCAAGAAGCTTTTTGGAGTTACCACCCTGGATGTTGTCAGGGCCAACACATTTGTGGCACAGAAAAAGAACCTGAAGCTCATTGATGTTGACGTCCCAGTCGTTGGTGGTCATGCTGGGATTACAATATTGCCATTATTGTCCAAGGCTAGGCCATCTGTTACCTTCACAGAAGAGGAAACTGAGGAGCTTACAAAACGGATACAGAATGCTGGGACAGAGGTGGTGGAGGCCAAGGCTGGTGCAGGGTCTGCTACCCTGTCCATGGCCTACGCTGCTGCCAGATTCGTCGAGTCATCTCTCCGTGCACTGGCTGGTGATCCAGATGTCTATGAGTGCACATTTATCCAGTCTGAGCTTACTGATCTGCCATTCTTTGCATCAAGAGTCAAGCTTGGGAAGAATGGTGTCGAATCTGTTGTTTCCGCTGACCTCGAGGGAGTGACCGAGTACGAGGCCAAGGCACTTGAGGCACTGAAGGCTGAGCTGAAGGGAAGCATTGAAAAGGGCATTGCATTCGCAAACAAACAGCAGGAAGCTGCCGCATCTGTTTGAAGTGGGTGAAGTAGAAACCCACAAGATGAGAATAAAGGAATGATGATCTAGAATCCAAAATGGCTTTTAGTTTTGCAGCCTAGAATTTTTTTGTGTTGACAGTAGGAAGGTGTTCCAGATGAGCTGCAATGGTGGCTGTTGCTAGCTTCTAGTGGTTATGCACGTGGGTGCTGGACGCACCCCCCAAGTTATCGTTTTCTCAACCAGGCCCTGTTTAACACAACACATAAATTTTGCTCCTGTTCCATTGTGGTTGTGTGTGTAGCTTGTTGGAGTTTACAAACTACCAGAGAGCTAATAAAGCATTTTTACGAAAGAGATGTGTGCCAAAGACCTATTGCTGGTTGTGTTTGTACTGTCGTATTGCCTGCTGTTGTTAACAACACAACTCTATTTCAATGCCTACTTGTGCTAATTGTTTCTGGTGTAATTGTCCAATTGATTGACAGTAACTTATCGAATTTGTTTTGTTAGATCTCTATGGCGACAGGGACGGCTGGAAGCTGGCATATGTCTTGGTAGATTCCGAGCTCGCAACGGTAGAATCCGAGCTCGCAACCAAAGCTGGTGGTTTCAGAATTGTCCAATTGGTTGACAATAACTTGTCAAATTTGTTATGTTAGATCTCTATGGCGACAGGGGCGGCTGGAAGCTATGTCTTGATAGATTCGGAGCTCTCAACCAAGCAGGTGGTTTTAGAGTTTTGGTTGGCTGTTGCTTGGACGCGGAACCTGGAAATGGAATGCCGGCCCGTGCACGCCATGGTCTCGTTCGCAGCCACAATTGCGACCTGCGTGGACAACACGAGGCATCTGTCAACTGCTTTGTTGGCTTGGCTATTCAAAGCCGCTGATACTGAAAGACCAATGTTCCTTTCAGTTGCTGAAAATTTGGTCTTTGAAGTCTTAAGAGAATCTACTTAACATTATCGTAAATACTTGCTCAGTTCCGAATCATAAGTCGTTTTGGATTTAAACTCACAGTATTGATAGAATCGCCGGATCGACTAGGAGTAGATCGAGTGGGATTATCCTGTGAATGACATACCTCGAAGTCGTGTGCGCGCCTCTGGTTCTGTCGGTGATGTTCTGCACTAGGCAGCGACGCGCAGTGCAGACACGGACGGCGGCGACGAGATCCTGTGATAGCGCGGTGGTGCTTCCCGACGCTTCAGCACACCCTCTCGGTCGGCTAGAGTTAGGAATGAGGGGGTTTACTGTGGCGGCGGCGAACCTCGTTATCTGAGCCCGTGGCCCCCACTCCCTCTTATAGTGCTACGCGACAGGAGCCCACCAGCCTTCTAATGGGCTGGGCGTCCCCGATCCGGACGCGTTAGGCCTATTGGTGGAGAGATCAATCCAGCAAGCATCACTTTGTCTCGTGAAAACGATTCTCCTTTTAAAATTATCAATTTTCATCTCTGAATGAATGTGAAAACATTCAGCTTGGCATGTTTACATCGATTCAGCACCATACACGTAAATTGGCTCCATTGCTCTGGCAGCACATGAGATCACTTCTCTTATTTTGCAAAACTAATCATGAATTGGGGAAATGGACATTCCATCACCATCCTCTTTGCAGGAGAATGCAAACAGCAAAAAGGACACGGTTCTTTGATCCGCTACTAGAGATCGATGATCAGAAGGCCGGGAACTCGATCCTGCTGCCGCAGGGCCTGCCGCGGGGGAGGACGGGGCACTCGACGACGGTGTCGCCGGCGGCGTTGACGCAGAAGTAGAGCTGGTAGAGCTGGCTGTTGCCGGACTCGTCGCGGTTGCACTCCACGTAGGGCTCGAAGCCGGTGCCGTCACGGATGGCGCCCTTGATCTGGTCCAGCGTGTAGTAGCCGCCGTCGGGCTTGACGCCACCGGCGGCGAGGGCGCCGAGCACGCCGAGCCCGTCGCGGAGGCGGAGCGCCGCCTGGAAGTAGCCGTGCTCGTCGAACACGTCGGAGGCGCAGGTGCCGTGCTTCTCCCACTCGTGGCCCCAGAAGCGGAGCCCGTCGTTGGTCGGGCACGCCAGCGTCGGCCACTTGGCGCGCAGGCTGCTCAGCAGGTCGCTCACCTGCCAATGCATGATGTCATGTTAGCGTGTGACAAAACTGACAGCAACATCTCCGTGTCGTAGTACTACCGTGCCTACTGCAACGAATATTCGAAAATGCGCTTGCTTGGGACGTGAAGGAATGTGATTCTCTTGCAGTTAAGGGTGAGATTTTGTTACTGGGAATCTGGGATGACGGTAAATTCAGTTTAACTTTTTTTTTCGGGAATTTAGTTTAACAATAAAGAAAAAATATCACTGATCCATTTGTTTTCCTCGTTGAAAGAACAGAGTGGTAACAGTTGGTGGATGTAAGTGGGGGCAGGACGGCCCGTGAGCCTGCCAGGCCCACCTGCGAAATTCAACCTAATGGGCACTTGCAGCAGCCCGAGATTCGCAAGTGGGCTTTCGCAGGAAAACCTGCCAAGCTCGGTGGGCTTCTACAGACTTGCCTGCCAAGCCCGCGACGGCCTGCCAAGCCAGCAAACACCTGCGACCCCGGGCTCCTCATCCTGCTCATGTCCACCGCCGCCGCGGGGGCGGAGGCGACGCTGCACCCGGTCGACTACCTCACCCTCCAGGCCGGGCGCCGCGCGCTCACCGACCTCTTGGGCTCCTGCTTTTTCGCATCAAGGGACTTCACCGCCGAAACGACTCGACTCGCGCGTGGGCGCGACGGACCTCTCGGGCGCCCCTGCCCGCCGCCTCTCTACCTGCGCGCGGCGAGCTGCTCCTCGCCGATCTGCCCTCGCCAATGCAAGCAAGTTGCACGCCCTGGCTCCCCTGGGCAACATCCCACCCGGCGACATCTCGCCCTGGCTGCCGAGGTTGTCGTTTCTCGACCTCGGCAATACAAGCAGGAGCCTGCAGGCGCCCGCCTGGCCTGCTAGCTTTTCCCGGTAGAGCCCAGTAGGAGCAAGCGGGTCGTGGAGCACATGCTAGCAGGATCTGCAGGAGATGCAATTTTCACAGGTGGGCGTGGTGGGTGTCCGGCAGGCAGCCTGCCGGCGCGCCTGCATGCATCCTTAGCTGTGGCTACGAATCTTGCAGGTAAGTGTTGCTTTTGGAGAGGACAATAATTCAATGGGGGATGACAGGGGTCGTCTGTTGGAGTGACGCCAAAGGAACGATTCTTGTCCATCCACTCACGCTAATGCGTGGTTTGAATTCCAAATCCACACCAAAATGATGATTTTGAGATAATGTTGGATCATCGTCCACATAGAGACGTATCGATGTAGGGGTTATGCTCGGAAAAACAAAAACATAAACAATATAAAGATGCCCCGGAAATTCCAAGAAATGTTCGTCAAACGATCAGCAAAGCGCCAAGAACATATATATAAGCCATAGCGTCAAGCCAAAGGATGCGCGGCCGCGCGAAACCCAAAGAACACGCCGGCATCAAACGCAGCATGCAGCAACCGCCGGGGACGAAGGAAAAAGAAGAACATGGATCGCGTCGTACTCGTACCTTGGACGGGTCGAACTCGGCGTCGGGGTTGCAGTTCTGGGGGTAGGAGCCGTCGTCGCGGTTGGGCCAGAGGCCGTGGATGCCGAAGTCGGCCGCCGGCTTGCCGGACTTGGGGTAGCAGCAGCTCTGCCTGGTGTCGCAGTAGGACCCGGGCCACTGCAGCACCAGGTAGAAGAAGTCGTAGTCCTGCGCCGCCGCGCGCCCGGCAGCGCCGACGACGGCAAGGACCAGCAGGGCCGCCGCCAGGGACAGGCGCGCCGCCGCCATGGCCGAAGCTAAGCTCGACCCGCGCTAGGGATCGATTCTTGTTGGAAACGAACCGATCGCAGAAACGGAAACTCTGGGCGCGCTAGGGATTGCAGGGATGGTCGAATGGAAACTGAGACGACGATGGTGGATTGAATGGTGAGGTTTGCGAGGACCCGGGGGTGCAGATTTATAGGAAGCTTTGGGTGGGGGACATCAGGAGGAGGGAAAGGTGTGGATTCACAGCAATGGTGTACGTGTGCACGCGTACTGCATGTCAATGGCGATAGCTATGGAAGTAGTAGAGCATATTCCAACGGGACAAGAAGAAAAAAAAAGGAAAGGAAGATATAATCTTGCAATCCAAGGAGGGATTTATTGCTTTTGCTTGCTGCATCCTGCAAGCTCTGCAAGGGTTGATAGAGATGGAGCGCTGGGCTGGGCGGCTGGGGAGGATGGGTGTGGAAGGCAAGCAGACTGCTGGAGGCGGGCGTGTCCGGCCAGTTGGAGAGTGACAGGTCGGATCAGGAGGTTGAGCCCAAAACGCTCAGAAATGCGCACGGCCGGGCGAGGAGGGACTCGAGGGTTTTTTTCAGAAGGCTTTTATTGTTTCTTTGGAATTTATTTTCCACAAATCATTGAATTCAAATTAATGTTCCAGCGCGTGGCTCAGGTAGTCGTTTTGTGGTTCGCCTGGTTGCAGTTGTGAGTTGTCTTGTGGAGTCAACTTGTACAGCCGTGTCGATGTTACAATTCAACTGCCCTAAGAGTTGTTTAGATGAGTTACGTGTGACATGCGTTGATGGTCCAATCCACCTGTTGGTGTTGTTGAGGGTCTACCGCCGTCAAGTGTTATTTGTAAAAAAAAGTGAACAAACGAAAAAAATGAAACACATTAGGATTTTCTTGGCAACATTTAATCTCGTAGAGGGCGATGTCGACGTTTGCTCGGACCCAAGTGTGTGGTCGACCGACGGAGGCCGTGCTGTTGTTTGGAAAAAGTCTACTTCACCTCCAACCTATCAAAATAGATTTTTTTACCCCCTGAACTTTCTAAAACGGGACAAATCACCCCTGAAGCAGTTTTGAAAAATCATAGTAAATCACAGAAAGTGTGTGGTCGACCGACGGAGGTCGTGCTGCTGTTTGGAAAAAGTCTACTTCACCCCCAACCTATGGGGGTTGGAACACATCACCCCCAAACTATGAAAATGGAATTTTTACCCCCTGAACTTTCTAAAACGGGACAAATTACCCCCTGAAATAGTTTTGAAAAATCATAATAAATCACAGAAAAATCATAAAATGGAAAATCCAATCGTGTTGGATTCAAAATGAGTACATCTACACAATGAACACATAATATGGTATATTTAGTACATTTTTTTTACAGTTATGGAGAAAAGCATAAATCTAAAGTTATAACAAAAAATATGTACTAAAGTATTCCATATTGTATGCTCACTGCGTAGTACTACGAATTTGAAGTTCAACACAATTTAATTTTTGATTTTATGATTTTTTCTGCGATTTACTATGACTTTTCAAAACTACTTCAGGGGGTGATTTGTCCCGTTTTAAAAAGTTCAGGGGGTAAAAAATTCATTTTCATAGGTTGAGCGGAGATTAGGGGATGAAGTAGACTTTTTCCCTGCTGTTTAGGGTGCGTTCAAAGTTCAAACGCAACGTATCGCCGGCAACGGCGTCCGTATGCTAGCTGCTGGTGACTTTGCATTGGTCAGGCTTCGTTGTCACGGTGGGAAACGGGAGAGAGCGAGAGCGAAGCGCGGCAGCCTCATGCCCGTGAACGTGGCCTCCGGAGCACGGGAGAGCAAACCGCATTGCTGGCATGTCCGAGAGGGACGGAGAGAGTATAGACAGAGCATGGGACGGCGCGCACCATTGGACTGGCAGAATTAGGGGAACGAAAGCTGCCTGCTGGGGTTTCGCCGGAGATATCGACGATGGAGCACGTCACCGGCGGCGGAGGAACGTGGTCGGCTGTCGTCCGTGATCCAGCAAGGATGAACACACGCAGCAAGTCAGGATTAGGTAGTCCAATGAACGCAGCAATGCTTGTCATCATCCAACAAAAGGATGTGTTGTTGCTTCGTCTCGCTGATCTCTCACCCGAGACGCCAAGTCTGCCGTTGCTTCTTGACAGTTTGACACCATTTTTTTTTCTTTTTCAAAGGTTGGTTGAAGAAACGCGTCCGACGTTGGACGTGACATTGTTGCTTCATATGCGTCTTCTTCTTATCCCTGCTTCAAGTCTTGCTCAGTTAAGGTATTGGTAATCGACAGCCACTCGAAATGAAAAAGATTAGCGACCTCATACTCCATCTGAGAAAAATAAGGTCTAATAATACAGAGGAGATGCGAATGCGAATGCCATGCCGATTGCGTGCAGATATGCACCCGCATTTGCTAAGGATCTCCACAGCTTAGTTAAGGGTGTACCTAACTGAGACCATAAGAGGTCTCAAACAATTTTTTGGTCGAAAAAGCATGTGCACTCGATCACAGTACCTACCGAAGCAGGGCTAAACTCTGATCAACAGACATGCTTTGAATCGATGACCAATCATTGATGATGGCAGCCCAATCAGGAGACATCAAATAGGACCTTCTCCAGTTCTCCATGCATGGGGATATCCTCTACTGTGCTCCGGATATGCCTGTCACGGAGGAGAGGAAACGACAGATACAAGTGTCACAAGGTCACATCAACGCAAATAGACTAAAAGGTAGCATCTACGACTGTGTGTATACTGAATTCACTTTGTGGATTCCTGTTCAGACCTTGGAGCCTACGGTGTTCAGACGATCCGTGGAAGATAACAAACATTCAGTTTCGACTTAGCAGGGCAGTTGGGATAACTGGACGTGGCCTGCAATTCGCAATTCGTTGTGTGAACTAAGAAGATGTCATTTCGTCTGCATCAACCATCAATTGAAAAAAAAATATATTGATTATGCTACCTGCTGATTCCCAAGCCTTCAGCCATCACTTCAACAATCATCAATGCATTAAGGATGTGGATGCTAGCGTTGGGGTCAACTGCAGTCAAGAAAAGAACTCATGATTAGCAAGTAAATGGTGTCATGAAAGATTGTAGCGAACATGGCACCACTTGCCATTAGTTCGAGTTTGATTTTGGTGATTCATGACAATATGATCAATGAGACTAACCATATTGTTTAGCATGTCTTTGTAGACATTTCTAGGTCCCAAGAATGCCAAAATACCACATGCCAAATTGAGAAGATGGTCTATTTTTCAAGGGTCAAAAACAAGAAATAAAAGGAAAAGAAAAGACACGACGGTACCTAGATAGCAAGCGTCAGACGAGTTGGTACACTGGGTGAAAACCTAGGCACCGTCGGATGAACCGACGGTCCATTTTTTAGTAGCGTCGGACGAGTTGCAGAGAAGAAGAAGCGAAGATAGTAGCACCAGATGATCCGACAGTCTGAGTGAGGACATCGTTGGTCTATCCGACGCTTAGTTTGAATCAATACAGAGACGCGTCAAGACGAGGCCTTCAGCACCGGATGAACCGACGCCATGATCAAATGAAGTGTCAGTCTATCCGACGGTTACGAAGATGCATACAGTAAGGGTTTGGCGAAGCGTCCTTCAACACCGGATGATCCGACGCACCGTCGGTGCATAGCGTCAGAGCAGTTCTGTCAGAGAACCTCAACGGCTAAGTGACGTGGGAAGGGGCACCGGATGAACCGATGCCCCTGAAAAGTAGGCGTCGGTTCATCCGCGGTCAACTTTTCAGAGAGATGTTAGCCAACGGCTAGCTGAGTGCCTTGGGCTATTTATACCCCCTCCACTCGCCCATTTGAGGTGGCTGGAGTGTGTGGAAGTGCAGACGAGTGCAAGACACTTAGAAGATCATATCCAAGCCATCCAAGTGCTAAATTTGCTCATTCATAGACTTGCACATGCTTTGTGTGTGTGCTTAGTGCTAGGCTTAGCTTAGAGTTGAGTGAAGTGCAAAGTGTACCTACCTTGTGAGGTGATTCTTGAGTGGATCAAGTTGTACAAGGTGCGCCGGAAGCCTTGGGGCCTAAGTGGCGCACCGGCAATCGTCTTCAACCCTCCGGCTTGTGTGGAGTGGCGAGGAAACTTTGTGCGGGGGACGTGGAGACCTCCTTCCTAAGTGGAGAAGCTCCTTAGTGGAGGCGGCATCAAGGTGACCATGGGAGCTTGACGAGTGCCTCTGTGGCGAGCCTTTGTGGCGAGTCCAGTGGTGCTCTTGGAAGAGACTTGGTGACCGGGAAGTAATACTCTTGTGTGAGTGCTTCAACAACGTGGACTAGGGGTGGCTTAGTGCCTACCGATACCACGGAATAAATCGCGTGTCAAGAGTTTGCTTCCTCTCATCCCCTTTACGTTTCCACATTTACTCTATTGCAATCTTTGCTTGCCTTTACTTTCCTAGAATAGTATCTTGCTAGGATTGGCTATAGGTTGCAAACCTTGTTTTGGAATGGGAGTTTCACACTAGAACAACCTTAGTTGCACATCTAGATAGTATGTTGTAGCTTACTTTGAGAAAAAGTAGTGAAGCCATAGGTTAAGGTTTTAGATTGCCTAATTCACCCCCTCCCCCTCTTAGACTAACGAGCATACGATTCCTTACAAAGATAGCAAGAGGTGCAGGGTTTGTTGGATCAAGGGCAAGACTGCTATGGTATGGTCAATTAAGACTTAGTTCTGGAGAAGATAATTGTTAGGCGCAGCAAGATATCAAGCCCATTAGTGGGCTAATTATCCCATAGATAGTTAGAGATAAGATTGGAAAGATTAGATAGTTTGCTTAGGAGTCAAGTAAACCTCTCTATTCAAAGGGAGGAGATGTATCAACCCTTAGGGAGCCGGGAAACTCAAAACCCTAGCCGCCTCCTCTGTCCCTCGCAGCCTCCCTGCGTGAACAGTACCTGTGGCACTGTAGCACAGTGGTACCGTAGCATGTTGTTCTCCCTCGCAATCCTCCACGGCGCCCCAGCACCGTCTTCGCCGCCGGCCTCCGCCTCCCGCTCATCCCTACTCGCTTAGGGAAATCCCTGGTAGGATTCGTAATCCTATCAATAATGCAAGCAATAATTCAGGATTTCAGGGCATGGATGTACCGTGCTCCTTGTGGAAGTTCGAAGTACAAAAATCACAGTCCCTAGGATCTTCTCGAAGAGTAAACCAGGTTCTACACTGCATGTAAGCAAAAATTTTCCTTGTTGGATCTTCGAAAGTCCCGAGGAATCGCAGCATTAATACTTAATTACAAGTTGCTGATTCACTAACATTCAATCAATGTGGCAAAAGTAGTAGCAACACCACAGCCAAGTGACATGACATAAAATCACCAATCTCTACAGAAATTTATACTTGTCTGCTCAGGGAGCACAAACATACATGCTATGTGTTTCTGTTATGTACCACGATCCGGATGACCCTGAACCCTAGCAGCCCGACCTCGCCGGCGGCGGCAGCCGGACCACACGGGTAAGGATAAAGGGGCTAACCCTAATAGATTGATATTCTCATTGCTTGCTCAACTAGTACAAGTCCTCTCCTTATATAGAGAGGCTAACTTAATCCCTAAGAAAGGATCTAATCTTATCCCTAATCTAACCCTAATTGGCTTGCCTATCCGACCCATGAGGCCCATGACATTACTCCCTCCTTTTTTGAGCAGCTCGTCCTCGAGCTGCAGCTTGGAGACGACACGACTCAATACCTGTAAAAAAAGCCTTTTACATCTCGGCTTCTATTTTCTAGTTATTTGCTAAAAAAACTATCAAAAATCCAGCTGTGCTCCTTCGATCTATCAGTTTGTTCGTTTGGCTGGTGGTTTATGTCTGGTGTTGATTTGTTCTGAGAGAAAGGTAATATCGGTTGGTTGCTGATGACTGGTTTGTTCTGAGAGAAAAGTACTGATGCCTGGTGACTGATAAGCCAAACAAACATGACATATGATTTGCAACTGCTTGACTGGCCCATGCAGAAGCACAAATGCACAACGCAGCAGCCGCCACTCCAGGAACCATGAAAGACACGTCGGACCGTAGGAAGAGAACGGCCCAGCCCATGGCTACACTGGACTGCAGCCCAGCAGATTTGGACCAGAGTCCGCATAGGCCAGGCACAAGTCCACCTGTGTGGATAAGCTTCTCCTCCCAGTGCGCACCGGAGGTCGTAGCCGCCGCCGAGGATGACGCCGCCCACCCTGGAGATGCAACGGCCGATGGGATCGGAGAGCCATGAGGTCACTGGAGGTCTGCAACCAACGGAGGCGGGCTCGCGAGGGCCTGCGCCTCGGCATGGCAACGCCGTCTATCTCTTCCCACTGCCCAGCCATGGGCGGCAACAATAGGCGCATTGACTGAAGGGGCGGCCGTCGACCCCCGTGCATGAAGGCATCTCTAAGGGAACAGGCGAAACAGACTGCCAGTGCCGCTGCAACAGTCGCTGTCGTGAATCTCGACGGTGCCTGTGCTCGTGGCCACCCTTGAGAGACACGACGGCCCGGGCCATGGCGACCGGGATTGGATCGACGCGAAGGCCGGCGTTGATGGCACCCCGGCGACCATCCTCGCTGACGACCCCCCGGTGTCCAGCGTCGTGCGCGACCTGGCTGCAGGCCGCGGACGCTGTCGCGCGGCTGCTGCCTGCTGCCGGCGCCACGGAGGTCCTCGAAGACGCCCGTGCGATGGCCGACAGTGGGAGACGGCAGAGCCTGGGCGCTGACGAGGCCGACCGCAGACAGCTGGAGCGAAGGCATGCGAAGTAGACAGTGCTGTCATCAACGAAGCTGCAACGGCCCGCGAAATCCCGACCGACGCCGCCGCCACCCCAACTGCACGACAGCAGGATCTGCGCTCGCTAAGAGGACCCGCGACGTCTGTGCCGCTAGCTCCTGATGGCCCCGGCGCAGGGCTCGCGCTCGCCGGCACGCGAGGAGGCCACGTGCCGCCGCCTGCAGGCACACCGCCGCCGCCGCCTCTCACTGCCTCTCTCGGGCTTCTCGCCGCCTAAACCAGGCGTCCAGCCGGGCGTTGATGCATTCCCGATCTCGCAGCTGCTGGTGTATCTTCCGCACCCAGCGTCGTGCCAGGAGACCGCGGGCAGCGGCCTGCAAGCGCACTGCCGCCACCTCCCGCCGCCCCATCCAGCCAGGGTTTTTTTACCGACCGCTAGGTTTTTACCGCTGGCCAGCGGTAACGGTAGCAACCGCGGTTACCGCGGTATACCGCTAAATACCGCTCGAATTCAAATTTCAAACCAAAACCGCTAGTTCAAACGGTACCCAGGGGTATACCACGGTATAAACTATTTATACCGCGGTATAAATTATTTTTACCGCGCGGTAAGGAATTTATACCGGTGCACAGAAAAAGACCCTCCGGCTTAGAATAAATGAAAATTTTGGCATGGTGTTGACACAAATTAGTGTTAAATAGCACCCCCAATCAATGATTTATAGTTATACATAGAAATACTACACCAAACACAGTAATACTAGCCGTGCATAAGTGAGTTGATAGTTC
Source organism: Cenchrus americanus (assembly GCA_947561735.1). Taxonomy (NCBI): domain Eukaryota; kingdom Viridiplantae; phylum Streptophyta; class Magnoliopsida; order Poales; family Poaceae; genus Cenchrus; species Cenchrus americanus. The sequence goes on along the minus strand of OX387239.1, from coordinate 70,615,724 downwards.
AAATACAAATAGTTCGTACAAATAGTTCATACAAATAGTTCATACAAATAGTTCATACAACACAAGTTCAATGGTAGAAAGGAAAGATCCCCAGCTGGGTCGTGGAGTGGGACTCGGCGATGGACATGACATTCAAACCTAGTTGAACCACCACCACTTTTCTGCATACCACAGTAATTGCATCGCCATCCGGGAGCTAGATTGACACCATATTCCCATACAGGGTCTTTAGGTCTACCTGACATTGTGTACCTGCATAAATACAACATAAACTAAATTACAAAACACTACCTTAATACTATACCTAATGAAAATGTACCTAATTCCGAAACAAATCCTAACTAAAATTGGATCCTACCACAAATCCTACATCATGCCACAAATTATCCTCCTAAACCTAAAGGCTAAAGCAACAATTCCATTTCTACCTAAAGCAACAATTCTATTTCTACCTCTACCTCACATCCTAAATCCTACCAAAAATCCTAAACCAAAGTAAACCTAAATCCTAACACAAATCCTAAATCCTAACACAATTCCTAAAGCCTAAATCTACTCAAAAGCAAAAAAAAATTACCTAACGCGGTATACCGCGGTGTTGCCCGCGTATACCGCGTCTCCCCGCGCGCTAACCGCGCCGCGCCGCGCGGTAGCGGGTGGATCCGCCCGTGGCGCGCGCACCGCCCCTACCGCGCGGTATACCGCGGTCGGGCGCGGTGGCCGCCCGGCGGCGCGCGGGCGGCGGCTAGCGGCGGCGGACGGGGCTTGGGGGGCTACGGATGGGGGAGAACCAGGGGAGTAGATGCTCGGGGGCACGCTGTTGGGGTTCTGCTAGGTCATCTAGTTGATTTGGGCTTCATGGGCCTTAACGGGCCGGCCCATGTTTTTTCTTTTTCTTTTTTTTCAACTTCTAAAGCTCCAAATAAATACCAAATGCACTCAAATTTGAAAACTTTCAACACCATAATACTCTACAAATCATGAACTATTTTTTGGTGATTTTTATTGATTTTTTCATTTTTTAATTCAAATTCAAATTTGAATTTTCGGGCCGGTTACTACCGCTGGGTACCGTTACCGTACCCCAGCGGTAACCGCGGTATACCGCGCGGTTACCGACGGTAAAAAAACCCTGCATCCAGCCGGGCTAGGCATCCACGAGGGCTAGCGTGACGCAGTAATAGGTGAATTGGGACTGTCCCGCAGCAAAGCCATGGAGTTGGACACGAAACCAAGCAAGCTGATACCAAGTTATTATGTACCACGATCCGGATGACCCTGAACCCTAGCAGCCCGACCTCGCCGGCGACGGCAGCCGGACCACACGAGCAGGGATAAAGGGGCTAACCCTAATAGATTGATATTCTCATTGCTTGCTCAACTAGTACAACTGTACAAGTCCTATCCTTATATAGAGAGGCTAACTTAATCCCTAAGAAAGGATCTAATCTTATCCCGAATCTAACCCTAATGGGCTTGCCTATCCGACCCATGAGGCCCATGACAGTTTCACTTCAAAATATATCCATTCCAGACAACTGTAGACAAGCTAGATGTAGTGGAGGATTCACACTTAGTTTAGTGTCCCTAGAATATGCATTCATACAAGAGTAAAGAATAGAATTTTCATTAGAACATCAGATTTCATGAATGCCAGCAATTTACACGGATATATGCATACAGTAAAGTACTAAAGCATGGGCACATCATTCAGAAGTTGCTATCATTTATCAAAGTACATATTAATGCAAAATGGATTCTATGATCAATAATAACAAAATAGTCTGATTTCACTATTTCAGGTCTTCCGTAAAAAAATAATTGCAGCAACATACCTTTGGTATCAGTATTACTTATAGGTCAACTTGTTCCTCATGCATAAGAATCTCTCCATGTAATCTTGTTGTATTTGCATCTACAAAATGTCAAGTGATCACCATGCACCAGTAGTCACCATACTTTATTTCCTTAGTTTGAAGCACAATGCACTTGAGCATGTCCGTAAAGCCTGATGAGACATTCTTAATAGACTAACTAGAAAATCACATAATTTATCATCACTTCCTTTTTCTGCCTTTACCGAAGGATGTTTTAAGCCATGAAAATATTTCATTTCCTTTTTTAGTGAATACAACATATCATGTTATAATCCATGTTTTTGTGTTTCTATTGACAGTATAAATGATCCTTCTAATTAGTTGATATCTGAGTCTCACAAATTGCTATTGCAAGCAAGATTCTGAATATTTTCTACTTAAAGATTCTGGAATCACATGATATGGCTGAACCTGCAGTCCTACTATAAAGACCTTATGTTGTTCTTGGTCCTTATTCTCATGTGCTGATTGTGATACTTAACTACGTGTGACAGCAGATAACCAGAAACCACTTGTGTGAAAACCTTTTTATCATCATATTAATAAAACCCAGCAACTCAGTATGATCTCAAGGTTGACAATTCCAGCATTCAGTGTTGCTCTGGTAACTTCACATCCATGTGATGCGCTGCAAATGCAACAAATAAGCAAGGATAGACTACCAATAATCATTGCACGAACACTTTCCTCCCTCAAAATGATGGAATCGTGTTCTGTCCCTGACAACAACTAATCGATTATAAATACCAGAAAACAACTTTGTGAAATTATGGCAGTCCACACAGACACGAAGATTCTTTGCAAGCCTTATTGGTCTGTGCTGTGGTGTCACAAGGAGAGCAAAAGCAATCGCCAGCTTTTCACTGTGATAGGTTAGTGCACTTTCCTTCCCCTCTGAATCCAGATCATGCAACTCTGATGACATATTTGGAACATAACCAGCGACCCTCAAATGCCTGTTTATCTCATCCAGCTTTTTATAAATCTCTTCCTTTCTTGGATGTGCATGATCAGCAGCAATAAACTCATGAACCTCACCATTATGCTCTACAGTTGTGCTGCCAGGCGTAGTTTGTATTCCTTTTTCATGCATCAACTTCCTGACTTGTGCTACCTTGTTCCAATCCCCAACTGCTGCATATGTGTTCAACAATAGAACATAGTCCCCAGCTTGCTGTGCCTTCAGTTCAATCAGATGATTGATCACACACTCCCCAAGATCAACATGACCATGTATTCTGCAAGCACCAAGAAGAGTTCGCCAAATCGTCGCATCTGGAGCAACCCTCATCTCTTTTGTCACAAGCTCATAAGCCTCAACAAGCAATCCAGCACGACCCATCAGGTCAACAATGCACCCATAGTGGCGAACATTTGGCTTCAACCGGTAGTCACAGCGCATCATGTCAAGAAACCTGAAACCCTCATCAACCAACCCGCTGTGACTGCATGCAGAAAGCACACCAGTAAACGTCTGTTCATCAGGAGCAAGACCTGACCTAATCATTTCCTCAAACACTGAGATAGCATCCTTCCCAAAGCCATTCGCTGCCAAACCCGAGATCATTGCGCTCCACGAGACCACACTCTTCCGAGGAGTCTCGCAGAACACCTGGTACGCCTTCTCCACGCATCCGCACCTCGAGTACATCGCGATCAGTGAGTTGCGCACCTTCAACTCGCCCCCGTAACCATGCTCCTCCGCATAAGCCCACACCTTCTCCCCGAAGTCGAGCGCGCCCAGGCTCGTGCACGCCTGGAGGAGCAGGATGCAGGTGACGTCATCCGGCTCCGCCTCGCTCTCCTTGACCCTCATCTCCTCGAACAGCTTCAGCGCATCCTTGGTCCGCCGGTTTTTCGCGTAGCAGGTGATCAGAACGTTCCACGCGACCGTATCGCGCACCGGCATTTCGTCGAACAGCCTGCGCGCGGCGTCCCCGTCGCCACCGTTCGCGTAGCACCTTAGCAGCGAGGTGGCGAGGAGGGCGTCGCGGATGTGGCCCTCGGCGAGGGCGTTGGCGTGGAGCTGGCGCGTGTGGGGCGGTGCGCAGCGCGGCTTGAGGAGGATGGCGAGCGTGAAGGCGTTCCCGCGGCGGCCGAGCGCGCGCATGCGGCGGAGAAAGCGGAGCGCGTCCGAGGGGTCGGAGAGAGCGCGGAGGATGGAGTTGCACTGGAAGGTGGTGGGGAGCAAGGCGGCTGGGGAGGCGAGGTGGTGGTCGAGGACCGCGAGCGCGCGGTGGGACGGGAGGGAGGCGGCCGCGAGGCAGAGGAATGCGGAGGAGGTGGTGGTGGTGGTGGCGGCGGCCGCGGTGGGGGTGAGGGAGAGGAGGCCCGTGCGGAGGAGGTGCGCGTGGAGCTGGGGGAAGCGGCGCGCGGGGAGGGCCGAGGCGGAGGCGAGGAGCGCGGCGGCGACGGAGGCGGAGGGGGAGGACGTCGGGGTGGAACGTGATGCCGATGCCATGGCCACGGCCCACGGGCGGTCGGGCGCGACCGTGGAACGAGATGCTCAGATTCCGCTTTGAATTTCGCGTGCAAGGTCTTTCTGTTTTAGGTCAGTCTGCTAATTTTATAATTAATTATCACATACTCAGTCTCAATATTAATTTTATCAACAATTAATTAAGTACTTAGTAAACCTGTGCGTTGCAACGGGAAAAACAATGCTCATCTCGCAGTCGTTCGCTCCAACCGTGTCGTCATCATCTGCACCTAAGGTAACGTCATTGTTTGTCCGACCTCGCCTTCTCTGGTCGCACCATCATTCCTATCGCACATGTGCCACTTCCGACCTCGCACGCCGTCATCCGCCCAGACCGTGCCGCCATCCTGCCGCCCACACCTCCCCCACCTTGCTATCATCCCTGTCGCATATGCACCACCCTAACATCGCTCGTTGTTGTTTGTGCATCTTGAATATCACCGCAGTACGCCTGACCTCGATTCCCATCGCGCACACCACACTACGATCTCACCTGTTGTCGTCCGCACATCCCAGCCTCGTCGGCGTTTGTCCGGCCACTGGTGCACTCCTGCACAACCGATGATCCTATTGATGTCGTCCAGTGACAACTCTAGCGCGATTCCAACAATACTTATGTCAAACGACATTGAAACGTGTTGTGCGGGAGCAGCAATACTAGTTCTAAGTTGCCTTGTAGTATACACCGTCTTGCACCGTGCCCCACATGTCAGAGTAGTCCCGGTAGTCAGTCCTGTACACGAGCATAGTCCACTTCAATGGTGGACCTAGAGTTGTCTGCATGACAACACCTAATCTCGAAAAATCTAGATCTGCTTTATCCAATCTTGCTGCCAAAGTTGTCACAGTACCAAGTGTTTGATCCGCCATATCTTTATGTTTGTCAAACATCGTCTTGTGAGTCTTATTGTGATGCAATTTAACTTATTCACCATTGATTAAAAGCAAGCTGAGAGAAAAGAGAGTGTTGTCTTATCAGATTCGGTGATGGTCTTGTGTGTATTATTATATGTCTCAGAACAACATTTTTTGAGATTCAACAACTTCTTCGACATCTAATTTTTCTTATGTTATGTCTTGAATCCTCAATCCAATGTATTCATTGTCGATGATGTCGAGCACATCTTGCCTATTACTTATCATGATCTGGGTCTTTTTAGCATAAAATGCCAGTCCTTTAAGCTCACCTTTTAGCAATCGACCAAATGAGAACAATGTTGTATTCGGTAGTGGGGCTCTGACGTCCAGAGGTGACGGACAGTGTCGTACAAAATATCTAGAATGGAGACCAACTCACCACGGCCACACAACACAGTCGTCCCTCCTCATTTTTTTATCAGTAATGCTCATGATCGGGTGTCCGGAGGAAAAAAAAGAAAAACAGACGCCCTCCGCACCCTCCGATCTCACACCGATCCTACAACCCAGCTTCTTTCAACGCCGCCAGCCCACCTACCCCCATCCCGCTTCGACCCGCAATGTCGCGGCCTCACCTACCCCATTCCCCTCCCTCAAATCACGCAACAGAGCGGCAGCGGTGCGGACGCCGCGGCTGGGACGATCAAGGGCGGCGGCGGAGGACAGTGATGGGGAGCCAACATGGGTGGTGAATCGCAGCGTCTCCCCGTGGACGCGCACACCTCGTTCGCCCCTGCCAGCGGCGATGCGGACGGCTCGGAGGCCCCAGAGAACGACACGATGTGGACGTCGCGGCCACATCGAACGAGTGCGGCGGCAGAGGGCAGAGAAGGGGAGCCAGGTGGGGAAGAGGAGCGTGGTGTCTTCTCATTGACGCGCAGACGCGCTTGCCGCCGGTGCTTCGCGGGGGAGGGGGCTACTCCACCGTGCTCGGTTGCCGCCCCTCACGGTCGGATGCGCCGCCGCTGCCACGACCTCTTCCTGCTCCTCCGCCTCCAGGGCTCTCTCCCCCTCTTCTTCTCGCTCGTGGGGAGAGGTCGCACCCCGCCGCGCTGAGGGCCCCTGTGCCAAGGGTACTCGCCAACCCCACTGTGGCCGTCGAGTGCCGCGCTGCGGGGGACCACGTCGAGGTCCGCCTCGAGTTCTTCCTCACCGCGCCGCGCTCCTCGCCTTTGGGTCCGCTGCAGGGAAGAGATCCAACCTCGTCCACCGCGTGCGCGGGCACGGGCGCGGGGAGGCCTCCGTCGCCGCGGGGCGCGCGCGGGGAGGTCGACCCCAGTCGCTGCCACCGCGGGGGCGCGGGCAGTGGGAGCTCCTGCCGCCGCCGTGGGCACACGTGGCGGAGCTCGACCCCGGCCACCGCCGTCGCAAGCTCGAGGGGAGCTCTTGCCGACGCGGTCGGCGCACGCGCGGTGGGGAGCTCGTGCCTCCTATTTTGGGATTTTTTTTATGTTGCAATTTGTGTATACCAATGTTGCCACAATGTTCTTGACATGTTGTAATTATTCGCCTTCATGATGTAATTGTTTCTCTTTCATGTTGCAAATCGTTGTGCACATGTAGCATTCGTGTTCTTGACATGTTGCAAGCGTCCCAAGCAAATGTTTCAAAATCAGGTCTAAATTTTTCGATATCGCAAATATTAATTTTCGACGCTGCAAATGTTGAGTCTCAATGTTGCAAACATTAAATTTTAATGTTGCAGATGTTGAGTTTTCGATGTTGCAGACATGTGATGTCAGATTTTGTGTCGAGGAGGACGGGATGAGGGCCCCTAATGTTGAATGTTGCACGCAACACGGTCGCAACATGGTCACAATATAATCGCAACATGGTCGCAACATAGGGGGAGGAGGGAGAAAGACTTCTGATGTTGGATGTTGCACGCAACGTACTCGCAACATGCACGCAACATGTACTCGTTGAATGTTGGAAGCATCACGGTTCGCAACATGAAAAAAGTGTTCGCAACATGGAAAATGAGATCGCAACATACTTTGCAACACGATCAGACGGCTGATGTGGCAGGGAAGATGTCCGATGCTAGCGCCCGGATTGGACGTCCGGGCGCTAGCAGCTCCGTTTTTTATCTCTTCATTCACTGTGCAATTGTATGTCTATGTCGCTCATCCTTATCCTTTCACATGCCTCTCCATGCTCGTGTCCTCTCTCTTGGTTCTCTCTCTTGCTTGCACGCCATGGATGCATTCCATAGATATGAGCTCCTCCGATGCTTCCTGCTCCATCAGGTTGCAGCCCTGAGCGCGGGGCGTTCCCTGCTAGGAGGGAGCTCCTCCATCGGTCTGCGCTCTCCCAGGGTGAGGACGACGGGATGCGCCAGCCACCACACCAGCACCGCTCCTCCCGTGGTGAGGGTGAGCCACACCGGCCTTCGCTCTCCCGTGACTAGGAGGGGCGGGCGAGCCACGACGACATCCGTTTGTTATGTGGTTGGAGGCAGACGAGCTGAACAGGCGGGGCCAGTTCACGACATGTCCGTAGCCCGGCGGAGCCAGCTCCGACGGCGGCCCGTCCGTGGCCCGGCGAGCGGGTGCCCTCTGCCATGTTGCAATAGGTATCTCATGATGTTGCAGTAGAGATTTTGGGATGTTCCATATGCGTTTAGGGTGTTGCAGATGAATGTATCTTTGTGATGTTGCACTGTTGATTTTCTTAGATGTTTCGATGTTGCAACTATTGGGAATTGATGTATCAACTATTTTTTTTGCATGTTTCACAACGAATGTTGCATGAAACATACAATGTTCCAAGGTTTTCTTAATGCTGCAACAATTATATCTAGATGTTGCAAAAATTTTATCTGGGCGTGAGCACCGGGGCGCAGCTGGGAGCCGTCCCTTGCTCTCTACGCCCCCCGCACCGGCCGATTGTTGTCCTGTGTCACAGCTCCCCGTGGCTGGGGGTGCGCGAGCCATGGCGAGCCGGATCGGTACCCTCCTACCACGCCGACGGGCGGTCCTCAGATCCAGCGACAGCGTGCGGCGCGCCCGCGGTGGCGCCCGCGTGCAGAGCTCGTCAAGAGGTCGCGGCCTTGATGTTTCCCCACCTTAACGTTCAATTCTAGATGTTGTAAATGTTGATTTTGTATGTTGTAGATGTTGTTTTTGAATGTTGTAGAATTCCTTTTTTTTCATGTTGCACGCAACATGACTAGATGTTTTGGTGGATTTTTTTGCTACAGTACTTCGATCTGACGCCTACATCGTTTTGATCTGACGATTAAAGTACGTCCGGATGCCCGCATCCCTCGGACGTCTGGACGCTAGCAAGCCCAATTTGTATGTTAGTCTGTTCTCTCTAGAAACCATAGTCTAACAAACCATTAGCTAAATAAAATAATATAGAAACATAAGATGATAATTGCGCAGTCTCACCGCCCCACAATTTTGTTTAAGAAGAAATCAATATATTCTTCCGATAAAAAAACTCCAACCACAAGATCTTTCACATTAATTATAAGTATAGCTACCAATTTATTCATGATTGTTCGCATGCTTTGACCATCTACAATTCTTCACTGGAAATCAGTGGCAAGTGATATGAGCAGATGCGGGATAATTTCTGTCAAGGTAACTGCGGCTTACGGTGATAGTTAAAAACAAAAAGAGACAGACGAGGAGGGAGGGGCAATGACCGGCAACATGGGGTGGCTTACATACTGCTGTAGAAGTTGAGGAATGGATTAGTAGTTTAGTACTAGTACCCCAGGCAGAGAGGATGTGCTGCTATCGTTCCCCCACTACCGCTGCACGAGGATACAGATGTTGAATGATGAATCAAATTATGTTGTTTAAGATAAAGGTTAAATTTATGACGGAGCGAAACAAAGGCTCGTGTAAAGCTGAAGACAGAGGTGGAGTGAAACAGAGTCTAAAGTTAGCGTGCTAGTCTGGACCCCTCTCGCCACGTCGTGAGCGAGGGGGTTTGCCCCCCCACCCCAACCAACTGTACGGTACGAGTCATATATTCCCGTTAGATTTTTTCATTGGAGATAGATTCTCTCTACAATACTTTTTCTTGTAAGCCGCCGCCGTTTGCCTTGTAACCGTTCTCCTATCACAGTGAAATTCTTGGTGGCTGACACCGGGTTTTTCTCTCATGTGTTTAATCCCTTTGTTTTTTGATTGATTATTTGCCATCGTCGCGGATATACCTGAGCATTTTGAGCCCGGCCCGACCCGGCCCGGGCCCGGCACGCGCCAGGCCCGCCCACGAACCTTACTGGGCGGGCGTGGACAGAAATCTTAAAGCACGCAGAATTTTTTTTGCCCGAGCCCAGCCCAGAATGCTGTTTTTAGTTGTTTTACACTATAAAATGCGCAGACAGCCCGCCCAAGTCCGGACCCGGCCTGAGCCCGACCCGAAAATTAAGGCCCGACCCGTCTAGTGGGATGGTTATAGGCAAGGTTTTATCAGCCCGAAATAACACTTTGATCCGGCCCGAACCAGCGCGGCCGAAAAATGCTCAACTCTTGTCACAGACGCTGAGCTCGAGCTCTAAGTGAGAACACGACAAGCTCTCCCGCGCTGCCACCTGTCCTCTGTAAATCTGTAATCACCTCTAACGGTCGATCACCCCTCCACTGCCCGCCACACCGGTGCCCCCACGCGCACCGTCCGCACCGGATCCCGCCACCACCTCGCCGCGGCGCGCCGGCACCCACACCTTCCCGCCGACGCGCCGCGCCCCCGGGGCGCCCGAGCGAGCCGCAGGGGCCGATCTGCACCCCCCGTCCGATGCGCCGCCCCAATGCCCGCGGCGAGCCGAAGGAACACACCCTAGCTCCCGCCCCCTCCCCGGCCGCCCCGACCAAGATGGGCTCCCAGCAGCGGCTGCCCAGCAGCTCCCGCCGCCGCGTCGCCGGCGCCCTCGCGCTCCTCGCCGCGTCTGCGCTCGCCCTGCTCCTCATCGCGCCCCGCTCGGCGCCTACGAGGTACGGCGTCATCATCGACGCCGGCAGCACGGGGAGCCGCGTCCACGTCATCGCCTACCGCGTCGGTCCGGGCCGGGGCGCCCCCCCGCAGCTGGACTGGGCGCGCACGGCCTCGCTGAAGGCGAACCCGGGGCTGTCCTCCTTCGCGGCGGATCCAGCCGGCGCGGGGCTGTCGCTGGCCCCGCTGGTGGATTTTGCGCGGCGCCGCGTGCCGCGAGAGAGCTGGGCGGACACCGAGCTGCGGCTCATGGCCACGGCAGGGCTGCGGCTTCTCGATGCTGCGGTGGCGGAGTCCGTTCTGGAGTCATGCAGGGACGTTCTTCGGCAATCGGGATTCCTGTTCCAGGACGAATGGGCCACCGTGATCTCAGGCATGTTGCATAGTAAATTGCTCAGATTTTATCTAATTTTGGTTCTATGTGATGGAAATGTGTTGAATTGAAGCTCTTTAATGCAATGGATCCGTATATCTGGAAGTACATCGATTGAATATCGGAGCTTGCTCTTTCTATGTGATGGAAATGTGTTGAATTGAAATTTGTGTCTTCAGTAAGGTGATCATGTGAGTACATCAAAATGCTGTGCAGGGGCTGAGGAAGGGATATATGCATGGGTTGCAGCAAATTATGCGTTGGGGACACTAGGCAGTGATCCACACTGCACCACTGGGATTATTGAGCTTGGTGGGGCTTCTGTTCAGGTTCAGTGTATTGCTTTCATACAAAGGAATCAACCCTCCTACACGAAATTTTGTGGGGTCTTTATTTGATTTCTATTGTGATAAAACAGGTGACTTTTGTTACGGGTGAGCATTTGCCTCCGGAGTTCTCTCATGTGCTTAAGTTCGGAGATGTCTCATATAATCTGTACAGCAACAGCTTTTTACAACTTGGTCTGGTGAGTTGTGCATAAATATGTATCTTTTATTTCTGTTATCTATTATGAACTTATGATCGTTTTTCTTAAATTGCATACCACAAAATTTAACAGAAGTATAGAACAACCAGCACCTTACCCACGACACGCATTATGTTCTTTTAAGTGTTCCTTTGCTATTATTTTCTAAGTTCTGAATGTTTTCACTGGTTCTGTCTTCAGAATGTAGCATATGAGTCACTCCATGACTTGCTCAGCTCACCTGCACCTGGCCTTAAATCAAGTAAGTCGATTGGTTAAATTCGTATTTACTTTCGAATGTGAAACAACAAAATAGCACACAAGTATATGTTGTTTGAACTACATTCGGTTACAATCCTTTTTTTAATGGTAACAAGAGGAGAGCAACACTCAAACACCAGCACAACATAATCACTAAAATACACTCACGGACAAAGGAAGACATCAAAGAACCGCACACACACAACAGAAATATACTCCATCCGTTTCAAATTGGAGGTCCTTTTGGCTTTCCTGGGTTCATAGATATTATTCTGCATCTAGACATCCACTTAATCTAGGGTGCATAGAAAAAACTATGTACCTAGAAAAGCCAAAACGACCTACAAAAGGGACGGAGGGGGTACTTTACTATACTTGGTAACATTTCAGCATGACACATTGCTCATGTTTTTTTTTTTGTCTCTTGTTGGGTTTCATCTATAGTCTACCCAACTTAGTTGGGATGGTCTTTCAAAAAACAACAAAAAAAAAGGGTTGGGATAAAAAGCTCTATTGCTGTTGTATTCTTCAGCTGTGCCCATAGTCCATGTGTTATAACTTGCTCTACTATACATGTATATATTGTCTAAAGCTATTCCAAATATTAACTCCAGAATAATTCTTCAGTCATCATGTCTGATTTGATTATGCAGTGGCCACACATTTGATTACTCAAACGAAGTACAAAGATCCTTGCACACCAAGGGGCTTTACGAGTATGGTGGGATCAGTTAAACTTCCTGTTAGTGTTCTTGATCCAAAGGTTGGGTACAGACCTTTTGCTCATGCTGTGGGGAACTTCTCTGAGTGCAGATCTGCAGCATTAACACTATTGCAAAAAGGAAAAGGTACCCATCTGTTCTTATACCTCGTGGAGTTTTACATATTCGTTTTCCTTGTCCTTTTCTTTTTTTTTCTTTGGCCTTCTTCAGAAAATCAGCATTGTGTTTCCCCTTGCTGAATTCAGCAGGGAACAATGAGAGTAAACTGTACTTTGTGGAGACAACTGCTTTTACTATAGATAAAAAAATGCTGCATTACTTATGAGATTTAGCCTGTGTTCATCTCAGGGTTACAAGCTTGGCTAGCTAGAGTGCTAGACTCAGACATATTAGATTAACTTATCATTCTGTGTTTGGTAGTAAACTAGTAAGGCCAAAATGCCATTTTTTTAATGTTAATAAACGCAATTTGCAGAAGTGGCAAATTTTCTTCAACAGTTTAAATATAGAGGTTTTTGACACCTACCCCTTGGGAAAAGGCAGGTACTAGAATTATAACTTCGGAAATACCAAAATTCGGTACATGAGGCACTTATTTTCAGTGACTAAGTTATAAATAGTGGTGCCTCTCCATGAATAGTGTCATGAATATAATTTATGCCTTGGTGCGCTCTCATTCTCAATTGATTTCATGGCATAATAGAAGTGACTGAGTGGTCTTTGCAGACGGATGTGCATATCATGAATGCCACCTTGGAGCAGCATTTGTACCAGAGCTGGAAGGGAATTTTTTGGCAACAGAAAATTTTTACCATACTTCAAAGGTGTGATCCTTTCTCTTTTGGCTGGAATCTTCTTAAACAGTTATATTTTAAACTTAATGCAGGAAAAGCAGCAGGACTGCAGGAGCAACATTTCTGTCATGATCTCCATTTTCTTTCATTTTCAATATTCAGTATCTCAGATGGTACACCATTCATTTATGATATTTGATCGCTTGACAGTTCTTTGGTCTGCATTCAAAGTCCTTCCTTTCTGATCTGATGGTGGCTGGGGAGAAGTTTTGCCATGGAGATTGGTCAAATATTAAAAAGAAGTACAGTTCTTTCGATGAGGGAGAGCTGCTTCTCTTTTGTTTCTCGTCAGCATATATTATTGCTTTACTACATGATACTCTAAAAATGCCACTGGATCATAAGAGGTGAAACAACCTTTTATACAGTTTTATTCTTCATTTCAAACCTGAATATTTACACGAGTTTTGTTTCAGGATTGATGTTGTAAATCAAATCCACGGTGCGCCTGTTGACTGGGCATTAGGTGCTTTCATTGTGCAAACGGCGTTGAACCGGACAGAGTACTCAGACTCATCAGTTTCATATCTAAACAGCTATGACTCTTCTGGCTTGTCACCACTTCTCTTGATTACAGCCGCGGTTGTATTTACAGCATTCTCCATCCTGAGGTGGAGAAGGCCTCAGCTGAAGACGATCTACGACATGGAGAGAGGCCGGTACATCATAACCAGGGTCAGCCGATGAGCTTCGCCCGTCGGCGCTGGGGATGGGTGGACTTTCTGCAGCGGAGCACCAGCAACCGTGTATGTAGATTTCCGTAAATTCACTTGTTTACCTGCTGGCCAACCATGCATTGCTGCGCGGCCTTGCAGAATTAACCGGATGGAGTTCTAGCAGCAGCCCTTGTGTATGTATGATAGGACGATCTGGGTTGCGGCAGCATTCTTGCTCGTCCGGTGATGTGTTGTTCCTGAAGTGTTGTGGATGTAATTACAATTTTGTGCATGGCAACCATATGATACATAGTACAGCTAGGGGTGGAAATGGATCGAATACGCATGGAAACGGATCGGATATCTCGGATATCCGTTTTCCTGTTTCTTTCCGGTAGGATGGAAACGAATTCGAATATCTCGGATAACCATTCTCCTATTTTCTTACCGTTCCATCCCTACATACAGCTACATACAGCCGGCAAATGGGCCTTCTGCCGTGGATAACAATGATCAACAGAGGAGCTCTGCCGTGGATATGGCAGGCCAAATGCACCTTCATTTCCTTTTCACCAAATTATGCACGCTTCTATCTAGTCGGTCCAATTGTAAATTTTGACAGATTTCATGTAATATAAGCGACACGTTTCTGGAATCACCGAATCCAGGTTGGTTTGTAATGATAGCTGATCCAGGTTGTTTCTGAAATTTGGCTTACTTGCAATATTAAATTGAGCAATCAAGAGCAGTTATAATTATAGATTACAGTCTGAAATGGTACTGTAAGCTTATGCTTTTGGCCTTAAATCGTGTACTAGGTATGAGGATAATCAGATTTAAATATATACATACGCTGTACTCCTACCTTTTTAAGGCGGAGTAGTTTGTTGAGAACATATTAGGTGTTACAGCTCATTTGGGTGTTACCGTGTTACCAAATGAGAAGTGCATATGTACAGTGATCGAACCATCTCTACCCTAAAAAACGCGTAAGGGCAACAACTCCCCCGCGGTTCTGCCCCTTCGATGGTTCTGGCGCGCGCTGACAGGTGGTCCCCCTCCCCTTCCTCTCTCCCTTCGCACTCCCTTTTCCTTGGGATATTTAACTATTTGCCACTTTTACAAATAGCACTCCTTGAGATAGGACTTTTAGATTGGTTCCTACGTTTTTGCCACCGTCAAACGAACGAAGCAACACATTCGCCACTTTCGCTGACGTGGCGAGCCACAACACCGTGCCAGCGTGGACTGAACATGGGAAATGACCTTTATGCCCCTGTTTTTGTTCACTCTTCCCCCCTCTCATGCCCCTGACGTGTGGGACCCGCTGTCAGATCATCTTCAACCTCTCCCCATCGTCTTTCTTCCTCACGGCCAGGAGTTGCGCTGGCTTCGGCCGCCGAGGGCGCCATGGCCGGGGGTCGTGCCAGCCTTCGCCGCTGGGGGCCAAGTCATCGAGTCAGCCAATTCCACCCTGTCGTGCCCAGTAGAGTACACTGACCCGGCACGACACGGCTGCAACGATACCTCCCCGTCCACGCGACAACATAAACCCACCACCACCGCCGTCCAGGCGGGCCAATACCCAACGCCATGGCCGACGATGACGCCGCAACCGCCCTCTCTGACGTCAACGAGGAACCGTCGTATGGACCTCCCCGGGCCCACTACATCGGTGGGTACCGGGACCGACTACTCGGTGGGCCCCACGGGACTACCGGCTTGCGCTACACGGCACACGAAGGCGTGGAGCACAAGGACTACACGGGGAGTAGTACTCGGTTAGGGCTCGTACATGTTCCGCACTCGTATAGAGGTCTCCTAGACGTACTCGACTAGTACTCCTTCCCTACTCCGACTTGTAACCACGCCTCCCGGACTATATAAGGCGGGCGGGGACCGATCTCGGGATCACCTCACCTCATACAATCCCCTACAACTCACGGCGCACTATTGCACCATCTTGTAATCGTGCCCTATCAATCCGAGCTACGCAGCATACAGGACGTAGGGTATTACGCACCTCGCGGCCCGAACCTGTCTAAATTGTGTGCCACGTGTCTCTTCCTTCGAGTTACCGATCTCGGCGAGTCACAATCATCTACTTCGGGTACTCCCCCGTAGTAGGTTGCCGGTCTAAAACACCGACGGTCGGTGCGCCGGGTAGGGGATCTCGCTCGAGATCACATGGCGAACTCGGCGGCTTCCGTCCACATCAAGCCAGCGTCGCCTTCAACCGCGGCGGCACCTTCGTCTTCGGCGCACGGGTGCCGCTGCGCCGACGGCGCGGGCTCCTTCCGGCGCCGCCGCGACCATGCGGCCCAACCCGGGGGACGGGCCTCGTGGACGCTTCCCGAAGTCGTCACGGACGAACTCGCCGGCAAGTTCGGCGAAATCTCGCTCTTCAACCACCACGGCGACTTCGAGCTCGAGTCGGGTCTCCAACTCGAACCGGCGTCGCCATGGGCCACCGCATGCGAGCCGGTTGCTCGGCCATCGCGACGGTCCCTTCACCACGTCGGCGCTCCGCGCGTGGGCCCCGCGTCCCCCGGGCGGGCCCGCACGGGGGGCTCCTACTCCACGACGGGCGGCAAGGAGCCCGTAACCGAGTACAACTCGGACTCCGACGCCGTCCCCGATCACGTCTCGGGCTCCGGTCCCCTCTCCGAGTTCTACTTGAACCGGGACTACGAGTTCGACTTCGGGTCGGACCACGAGGAGTCCGAGTCCGAAGACGACTCCACCGAGCTTCCCTTGTCGGGGCCGGCCTGCGGGGCGGTTATAAAATCGACACCGACCGGCGGATACGTCTGCGGCCGGACCGCAAGCCCGCCGACACGGCAAAGGGAGAATCACGCTACGTCGCCTACATCGACTCGCTACGCGTTCCGGGGAGGGAACACCACGCGGCCCGGCCGACTCCAACACACCAAGCGAGGTGGCACCCTGCGAGTCCGGCCTTGGCACCCCCGATCGCCAAGTCTTCATGGCTGCCGGCGACACCCCGAGACCCTCGAGGCACGGCCGAAGACAAGTACACGGAGGACATCTCTGCGGACGAGCTATCCGCCGATGCACCGCGAGCGAGACCGTCGCCAACGGGGATGCCCGACGCGAACGTAACGGGGAAGCGCGGCGAACGACGCCGGCGGCTCGGAGACAACCTCCCCATCCGCAACCTTGCGGAAGCTCTCGAGGCGGTCGAGAGCGAGTCCACACCACCCACGAGCAATGCCTCATGTCGATCACAACGATCGCACGCCGGGCTCGGGGCATACGCGCCGGAGAGGTCATCGCCAAGCTCGGCCGAAGAAGCCTACTTCATGCGGGTCGACAACGAAGTCGGACCAACCTCCTCCCGGCTAAACCGCGCGACAACGAAGCTACTAGTCGCGGCGCCAACGCCGCCCCCAACCGTACTCGAGGCGACATACCGGCCGACCCAAACCGTCGCCGCTCCCACGCGGCGGACCTTCACGGCGGGGATCAAGGCAACCGAGAGGTTGTCCCCCACCGCGCTCCGGCCGGTGGTGGCGGCAACGACACGACGGTGGCGGCGGCGACGGCGGCGGCTCCAACCACGGGGCCAACGGGGAGGGGTGGAGGCGGCGGCGGTCGCGGCGGCCGAGGGCCACGCGAACGGCCACGCCTCCGGCGCCTCGCACGGCGGGTACGACGCTCGCCGAGAAGATCGAGGAGGCCGCGGCGGAAGAAGTCGACCCCCGGCTGGCCGAGGGCGACGGCTTCCCCGCCTTCTCACCACGACTTCGCAACCTACTCCTCCCCGACAAGTTCAAGCCTTTGGGGATCACCAAGTATGATGCGAAGCGGATCCTATCCGGTGGCTCCGATGCTACGCTCTCTCCATCGAGAACGGCGGCGGCAACGGCGACACCAAATGCCTCTACTTCCCCTTACGTCCGGACCAAGCTCCACTCACATGGCTCGAGTCGCCCGGACAAGCACTCGATCGACAAGTGGGACCGACCGAAGGAGCGAGTTCACAAGCAACTTCGCGGGCGCCATGGGCCGTTCGGGTACTCGCATGGACACGGCCATGATCAAGCGAGGAACAAGGCGAGACCCTCCGCAAGTACATGCGCCGCTTTTTCGACAAGCGCGCTATCGTCGTCGACGTCACCGACAAGGAGGTCATCGACCTCTTCCGGGACGGCCTCTACCATCGCCGCACCTTCGAAGACTTCGGTCGTCGCCGCCCCAAGTCCATTCCCCACCTCAAGGACATGATCACGTCCGGGCGGATGAAGAGGACAAGGCCAACGCCAAGTACGACGCCATCCGCGGCAAGTCCAAGCGGAGAACCGGGCGGCGGCGGCGCGCAGCAATGCAAATCAAGGCGGCCGCAACAATAACAACAACAACTACTACTACTCGGGTCCCAACCGCAAGCGCAAGCCGGACAACACTTGTCGCGGCCATCCGGCGCCCCGCGAAAGGGAACTCGAAGAAGAACTCGGGCGGGTTCAAAGACCCGCCGAAGGAGAAGTGCCCGTGGCATCCAAACGGCAACCACACTACCGAGCGGTGCTACCGGCTCGGGCACGCACTCAAGGATACGCCGGAGCCACCGCACCCTCACGACCAAAAGGCCAAGAAGAAGGACGGCGACAACAACGACTTCCAAGAACCCGAGAAGACCGTCAACGTCCTCTTCGGCGGAGCCCCCGGCGAGGCGGGAGCGAGAAGGCTACCCGTCGTGAAGTGATGTCCATCGAGCCGGCGGTTCGACCCCTCTCGGGTGGTCGGAGGTACCCATCACCTTCTCCCGCGCGGACCGGTGGACTAGCTTCTCCGAACCGGGACGGTTCCCTCTCGTCCGAAGCCAACGGTGGCGGGCTCCAAGCTCAACAAGGTGCTCATCGACGGTGGAAGCGGGCTCAACGTCCTTTTCACCAAAACATTGAAGAAGATGAACCTCGACGTCACCCCCATGCTCGACAAGAGCAGACATGCCTTTCTACGGCATCGTCCCGAGCAACGCGGCTATCCCACCGGGCTCGGTGGTGCGCCGATTACCTTCGGGGCGTCTCGGGACAACTACCGCACCGAGTACATCAAGTTCGAGGTCGCGGACTTCGAGACCTCTTACCACGCCATCCTCGGCGGACCGGCCATCGCCAAGTTCATGGCGGTGCCCCACTACACCTACTTGGTACTCAAGATGCCAAGCCCGGCCGGTGTACTCTCCCTCCGGGGGGGACTTGAAGATCTCTCACGACCGCGATACGGAGGCCGTGGTGATCGCTTCAACAAACCAAGTACCCAACCCGATGATGGAGGTCTACGCTGCGTCGAAGAAGCTTGCCACAAGCGAACTCGACATCCCGAGAGAAGTCCGACGGGCGCCAACAAGCCTCAGCCACCTGAGGAGGTACTCGTCAAGTCGGTCGACCTCGGAACAGGCGACCCCAGCAAGACCACCACCATCGGGGCCGGCCTCGACCCCAAATAGGAAGACGCGCTCATCAGCTTCCTTCGGGCTAACCGTGACATCTTCACGTGGAAGCCGGCGGACATGCCGGGGAGTGCCCGGGGAGCCGATTGAGCACGCGCCTCAACGTCGATCCAAAGGCCACCCCTAAGCGACAACACCTCCGACGCTTTGCCGACGACGGACGGGACGCCATCAAGAAGGAGCTCGCCAAGCTACTTGCGGTGGCTTCATCGAGAGAAGTCTTCCACCCCGAGTGGCTCGCCAACCCCGTCCTCGTCCGAAAGAAGAACTCGAACGAGTGGAGGATGTGCGTCGACTACACCGACCTCAACAAGCACTACCGCAAGGACCCCTTCGGGTTGCCGCGGATTGATCAAGTCATCGACTCCACGGCGGGCGCGACTGCTCGCTTCCTCGTCGCTACTCCGGTACCACCGGATCGCAATCAAGGAGGAAGACCGAGAGAAGACCGCGTTCATCACCCCGTTTGGCGCGTCTTGCTACACGACCATGTCATTCGGGTTGAAGAACGCCGGCGCTACCTATCGGCGGGCCATCCGGGCTGCTTCAAGCGGCAACTCAACAAGAACGTCGAGGCCTACGTGGATGACGTGGTTGTCAAAACCAGGGACTCCGGTACCCTCATCGACGACCTTGAAGAGACCTTCGCATCGGCGCGCGAGTACCGGCCGGGAAGCTCAACCCGAACAAGTGCGTCTTCGGCGTCCCTTCGGGCAAACTACTCGGCTTCATCATCGGCCCGGCGCGGCATTGAAGCCAACCCCGAGAAGATCTCCGCCATCACCGCATGAAAGCTCCCACGAGCATCAAGGACGTCCGAAGGCCGACGGGGTGCATGGCGGCGGCGACACGATTCATCTCGAGGCTAGGAGAACGAGGCCTCCCCTTCTTCAAACTACTCAAGCATCACGAGAAGTTCATGTGGACTCCGAGAGGCGGATCAAGCCCTTGCCCGGCTCAAGGACTTCTGTCAAAGCCGCCAATCCTCACGGCTCCTCACAAGGGCGAGCAACTCTTCGCTCTACTTAGCCTGCGACTACTCACGTGGTCGATGCGCCATCGTTGTCGAGCGGCAGGAAGACGGCCACGCCTATCCGGTCCAGCGCCCGGTCTACTTCGTCAGCGAGGTTCTATCAGAGTCCAAGGCTCGCTACCAGCCCGTGCAGAAGCTCCTGTACGCTCTACTCATCACCTCGCGGAAGCTACGACACTACTTCCAGGAGTACTCGGTTTCCGTCGTCACCGACTACCCGCTCGGCGACATCCTGAGGAACCAAGACGCCACCGGAAGAATCTCCAAGTGGGCTGTCGAGCTCGGCGCCCTCACCATCGACTTCAAGCCACGCACAGCCATCAAGTCGCAAGCACTAGTCGACTTCATGGCAGAGTGGCGGGAGAACCAGCTACCTACTCCCACCGTGCGACCAGAGCATTGGGTGATGTACTTTGATGGCTCACTCAACCTCGAGGGCGCGGGCGCAGGGGTACTCCCCGATCTCTCCAACGGGCGAACAACTCAAGTACGTCCTGCAGATCTTCTGGAAGGTCTCAAACAATGAAGCCGAGTACGAAGCTCTCCTACACGGGCTCCGCCTCGCGGCTTCACTTGGCATCAAGCGGCTACTAGTCTACGGCGACTCCGCGGTGGTCATAAACCAAGTCAACAAGTCCCGGGACCGCAACAAGGAGAACATGGACGCCTACGCCTAGAAGTCCGCAAGCTCGAGAACAAATTCTATGGTCTCGAGTTCCATCACATCGTCCGTGACAACAACGTTGCGGCGGACGTCCTCTCGAAGCTTGGATCCACCCGCGCCCAAGTACCGCGGGCGTCTTCGTCCATGAGCTTCACGCGCCATCCATCCGGAGCGGCGCCACCGACCACTTTGCCTCAACCCATCCATCGGTGGGCGGGAGGTCATGATGATCGACGTGGACCGGAGGCAACCCTTCATCGACTACCTCGGCGAGCGAGAAGGTCCCCTCCGACAAGAACGCGGCCGAACAACTCGTCCGCCGCGCCAAGTCTTACGTCCTCGTCGGAGACAAGCTTTACAAGCGGGGCGCATCTTCCGGAGTACTCGAAGTGCGTCCCTCGCGAAGAAGACAAGGACATCTTGGAGGAGATCCACAAGGGCGTCGCGGCAACCACGCGTCTTCACGCACGGCGGTCGCAAGGCCTTCGGCGAGCTTTCTGCGGCCCACGGCCACGGGCGATGCCGAGGAACTCGTCGAAGGTGCCAAGGATGTCGGTTCTTCGCCAAGCGACAACACGTCCCGGCCTACAAACTAGTCACCATACCGCCGACACGGCCCTTTGCCTCGCCGGGGGCTCGACATGATTGGGCCCGCGCCAAGCCGCGCCGGGAGGATTCAACGGGGAAGTGCGGTGGCTATCGACAAGTTCACCAAGTGGATCGAGGTCAAGCCGGTCACATGCCCCAAGGGCGACGAGTACTCGACTTCTGGATGAACTCGTACACCGCTACGGGCTACCCCACCGCATCATCACGGACACGGGGTCCAACTTCAACAACCACCGGTTGCGGGAGTACCGCGAGAACAACGGGATCGACGTCGGATACGTCTCGGTCGCCCATCCACGGGCCAACGGACAAGTCGAGCGCGCCAATGGGATGGTGCTCGACGCCCTCAAGAAGCGGCTACACGACGCGCTAACTCCAAAGGGGGCAAGTGGATCAAGGAACTACCCAATGCACTGCGGGGGCTGCGGACTCAACCATCCAAGCCAACGGGGCAATCCCCCTACTTCTGGTCTACGGCTGCGAAGCCATCCTCCCTGCCGACGTCATATGGAACTCGCCGGCGGTGGAGCACTACGACGAAGGCGTCTCGGAAGACGACGAGACGAGTTGATATCGACGACATCGAAGAAGCTCGGCCGCGCCGCCCTCGTCCAATCGGCAAGGTACACTGGAGGGTATCCGACGCTACCATGATCGCAACGTCAAGGAACGCTCCTTCAACGTTGGAGATCTTGTCCTCCGCCGTATCCGAACACGGAAGGACTTCACAAGCTCGGCTCCCCCTCGGGAAGGCCCTTTCACCGTGGCTAAGGTGACCGGGGCGGGCTCCTACCGCCTCCAAACACTTGAAGGCGAAGATGTCAACAACTCATGGAACGTCGACCAACTCTGTCGATTCTACGCCTAGTCTACACGACTACTGCGGGGTTCAAGTCTACACGACTACATCAACACCCCTTGCCGCAAGCGACCCCCGGTCCACGGCTCCAAGTCTCCGGACTACTCTCCTCCGAGTCCGGCCCGCGCGGCTACCTACGGACCACGGGGCGCGACGAGCGTCAAGGACTCTAGCGGCGGTCTATCAAGAGACCACACTCCAAGATCCGGCCCCGCGCGGCTACCTACGGATCTGCGATCCGGCCTACACGGCTACCTACGGATCACCGGTGCGCAGCGGCTACCCGCTCCGGCGCCACTTAGCCGTAAGCGGCCTCGGGTCCGGGCGACTACTTGTAACTACGGCCACCGGCCACCCGGGTGTACTTCTTCGGTAATAAAGTTTGATTGTTCATCAACTTGCTTCTTGTCTACTCCCTACGACGGGACCACTAAAGCCGAGTACTACTACTCGCACCTACTCCACGATGGGCGCTCCGCACTGCGAGATCGCGGTTACGAGTACTCATTTTGGAAAATTTCATTTCATTGATATATGAATAAGTTCATTACAAGTGTTTCTGTACAACCATGGCTACTCGGCTACCTATGCGGGGCTGCGGAGGTTCGGCTTCTCGGCTACCGCTCCGCGATGGGAGCCATCTCGCTCTAGCGGCTACGCGTCTTGCTCATCCGGCGGTTGGCGGCTACCCCGCCGGCGACCACCTCCCCTTTGGAGCCTTCGGGAAGTACGACTTCATGAAGGCCGATACTTGCTTCGGGATCGACTTGGCCATGTGCTTGACGTAGGCGGCCGGCCGGCTTGGTGCTTCACGAAGTCGATCCGCCGAAGGGAGCGATCTTGGGGCCGCGGGGTGCGGCACCGGGAGCCTCGCGATCGGGAGAGCGACCTCTTCAAGGTCCTTCGGCTGGGCCGGAGCGCCTCGCAATCTTCATTCAACTTCTGCAAAGATTTGTAGCAGTTGACGAGATCTCTGTCAGAGGCAATCCGCAGCTCCATATGCTTCTCGCACTCGAAGGCGAGCTCCTTGTAGTCGAGCTCAAGTACCTGGCGGGCTTCTTGCTCCCGGTAGAAGAGGTTCTTCATGCTGACCTCCGAGGCCTTCAGCTGCTCCACCTGACCTTCGAGTTCTGCGACATGGAAACACAACAACGGGTCAGAGGCTTGACGACTTCCAACAAGCACCCGACAAGTCAAGGGACACACCTTTATTCTTGTTGCGGAGGCCTTTGTTCTTCCGCACCAACTCGTCGCCCTTCGCCTGCAAGTCCATGACGTCGTTGTGGTACTTGGCGAAGGCAGCGTCGAGCTTCGACTGCATCGCGGCCGCGTGCTTCCGCGACTTCACGAGCTGCTCCTCCGGGGCCTCGGCTCGGAGCACGGTATCGCCGTAACCTTGCGGCATGTTCGACTTCTCGCGGGATCGCTCGCGGCGTCCCGCACAAGACAAGCTCAAGTCAAGAAGAGTACTCAACGCAAAGGATTGACTACTCGGAAGGCTATGGCTACGTACCTTCATCCTTTGTTCGGCTCGCCGGATCGCCTCCAGTCTGCCGGGCCACCGTTGCCGGCTCGACGAGATCGTCGGCCAGAAGTTCAATCCCGCCGCGGCTACTCGACGTAGCCTCCGTCATTGGCGCCGAGCGGATAGGCTCCGCGTCTTGGATCTCGGGGGGATCGGATAGCCACCTCCAGGGCAACCCCCTGGCGACGTGGTAGCCGCTTCTCCCCCGGCGGACTTCTCGACGACTTCCCCCTCGGGCTCGGGGGCTCCTTCCGCGGCCTCCGGGGCCTCTGGTGTCAACTCCTGCATGGGCACCCCTGCAGGGATGTCACCTCCTTCAGCGCCTGTCAGCAAACGACACGCGCATCAGTGCCTACGACTACTCGTCCTGGAGTTCTACAGCTTCAAGAAGGGTACTCACCTTCGACTACGACCGCCTGCGGC
This sequence comes from Cenchrus americanus, assembly GCA_947561735.1. NCBI lineage: Eukaryota > Viridiplantae > Streptophyta > Magnoliopsida > Poales > Poaceae > Cenchrus > Cenchrus americanus. The sequence goes on along the minus strand of OX387239.1, from coordinate 70,591,516 downwards.
GGCGGCGCTTCGGTTGCGGCGGGGGCTCGGTCGCGGCTTGGGGCTCGGGGAGCGGGCTCCTCGACGGGCGGCGCGACTTCTCCCCGCCTCCGCCGTCGCGGGCTCTTCCCCGTCCCGGCTCGGATACGTGGATTTTTACGCACAAGTATTCACGAGAGGGTCGTCGGACAAATTGACTCTTGCGGCAAGTACTACTCATAAGGACGTGGTACTTACAAGTTCGACGGACGATGGTCACGGCGGGAGCACCGAGGATGCTGGCAATATCAACCAGTCCACCCTCGGCGGGCGTCTCTTCCTCCGCCTCCTCGACCTCTTGCCTCCTCCACGGTGGCGGCAGCCGGCGCAGACGTCTCTGCGCTCCAGAGGTCACCACCCTTTCAACGGTGGCGGCCACGGGTCCTCTGCTCTCTGCTGGAGCAGGGGGCGGCGCTCCCGGTGCTCCGGGGATTTCTCCCGACGGTGGGGGGGTCGGACTTCGGCTTCCAGCCGGTTCCCCCACCGTGTCCCACATGCCCTCGTCGCCCTCTTCGACGGGCTCCGCTGGCGGCACCTCCTGCACACAAAGGACGACTACTCGTCGACCTTGTACTCGAACACGGGTACTCGACTACTCTGCTCAAGATAACTTACCTGCGGAGGCGTGGTCTGCGAGACCTTCATCTTCTTCGCCACCCGCTTCTTGGTGGGGTTGCGCGGCTTCCGCGGCGGCGCGGCAAGGCTAGCCTCCGGGCTAGCGGAGGATCTTGAACAAGTGGAACGTGAGGCAAGCCGGACGGCTAAACCTCGACCGCGGTTGGAAGCGGTCCGAAGAGTCTCTTCGTCTTCTTCGTCATCGGAGGTATCCTCCACGATGACGGTGTCGTCGCCTTCACCGACTTCGCGGCGCTCCTTCACCTTCCCCTCCACGGGATCTCGATCCCGCTCGGTGGCGGCGGCTCGGAGACAGGCGAAGATGGATTTGATTTTTATCTATTCCGCATTTATTAAGGGCGACCACACATATTTTGAAATCGACCCTCTCATTGAAGGAACTCAATTGTATCCCCATGTAAATTATACAACAGTGAGTAAGTACTGAATCAAAGTATGCTTAGTTGCAAAAGATTGGAGCTTTTTTTTGTTTGGGAAAAAAGATTAGTTTGACTGGCATTGGAGAATCCGTCCCAAATGGAGATTTTTCCAATGAAAAAAATAAAAAAATGCAGCTTTTAGACTTAGTCATTGCTACTGCAGTCTGAAGTTGGAAATTGGATCATCACGAGGGAGGATTTGGGCGAAATCTTGGCTTAAACGAAAGTTTTAGATCTCAGGTAGCTTAGAACTTTCAGGATAGGTTTTTCTATACTTCTCAATTTTGAGGAATGTCCCAATTTCTGAGGTAAGGTTCACCAGTGATGTGCACCTCTGATCCACTTTGAATTCATTATGCAGTGATGTAGGAATTCTCGACCTTTCAGTTTCACTATGGGTTCTAACCTTCAGGTTTCAACTTTGGTTTTATTTATCTTCTTTTTTTAGGGCTTCCTACCAAAGAGAACCTTTTTGGACTGAAAAAAAGTATCAGCGGAATTTGTTGTAGTGCTTCCTTAAATTTCTTTTTGTCAAGTTGATTCTTTATATGAAGATATGCTTCACCTCCTACTTTGTTTTATGAGAAACATAAATCACTGATTGATTTTGGTTATCAAGTCCAGTGTCAAGGAAAAGAGAATAATTTAGAGTTTCCAACTACTGATACTCGGTTATGTGGATGTTAATTTAGAGTACATGTCATTTTTTTTGTTGCAAATTTGTGTATAGTAGAAATGGTTGTTTGTATTTGTATCTCGTAAACATGCTTGCACTATGTATCACCAAGACCCGATATCAATTGCCAGAGTTTTGTGATATTTTCTATTACAAGTGATGTTGACACAAGCAAGCAATCACTTTCCCTATTGTTGATTATCGACTGTCTTTCATGCCAATTTCAGTACTGAAACAATCTCACACCATGTTGGTTATAAACATAATAAAATTGATACTTATGTATTAAAAAAATCATGTTTTCCATATTTTATGTATTTGTGCAAAAATCTTTTGTGCCCGTAGCAAGGCACGGGCACGATCCTAGTTCTAATAAAAATATGAATGGATAGCTCATGTCATCTTCTACCATCACGCAAAAAATTAGATTTACCATTCTAATAAAAATATGAATGAATAGTTCATGCCATCTTCTACCATCATGCAAAAAATTAGATGCAACAGAAAATTCTACGAGAAGCAACAGAAAAGTGAAATCTGCAACTGAACCCATGCATTTTCATTTGGTAGCACGGTTGTGAGTAGCACTATTCATTTGAATTTGCAAATTTCACTTATCTGTTACATCTCGTATAGTTTTCATTGTATTTGTTAACACCAAAATTTGGTAAGGAGTATGACATGTGGGTCCAATTCGAAAAAAGAGTCCGTCCGGTGGAAGGAAAGATATTTTTCGAGAGATTTTCGGCGGAGAAGGATCCGCGGTCGGCTATCCGCTCCGGTTCGGCAAGAGAACGAAGAGGGCGATTTTGCGGGATTGGACGATGACGTGGCTCGATCGGAGGAAGCGAATGGATGGATAGGCGATCGAGTTTAGTTAGGCAATGAATCCATTCGCGGTTTGTAATCGGCGGGGGTATAAATACGATCCCTGGATGTATGTAACGGACACGTTCATTCTTCAATACACACCGGCCTTACGCCAAACCCTAGAGTCCCTTGTCGTGTCGTCGAGTTCTTCGAGAGGACCAATCGATCCGTCGACCTCCGTGAGTACCGGCAACCTTGTATCATGTCTAGTATCATGCGGTGGATTTAGATCGATGCAAGTAGTCTTGTTACCATGCTTCGTGTCACGCGGTAGATTCAAGCTTGGTTCAAGAGGGTTTCTTGTTAGATCATGAGCCATGCGGTAGGCTAAGATCTAGCTCGAAGCTAGTTATCGGCTCTATTGGATTTTGGCAAAATCCGATAGATTCATTAAGTTACCCCGTGTTATCATGAGTTTTACTTTATGTTTTAATTCATGCAACACACTCTTGCCCAATCTAGATGGGTTTGGATCGGCTTTTTTCCTTTTAAGATCCGTGCATGAGCAGGTTTCGTGTTTTGACGCGTGGATCTTGTGCTCTCCGACAGCCGAAACCGAATCGATCTAGGTTGTTACGTGTTGTGGGTTCAAGCTTGCTTTGTGCGTATAAATCTTGAAAGAACCGGGTATCATGCGGTAGATGCGAGTTTTTGGGTTGCTTTAGAGCTAGTCATCCGGTGGACTAGATTTCCAATTCGATCGATAGATTTATTCACATGGTAATGTTTGTTCCTTCTTCATGGACCCTGGATCGGTCGTTCGGCCGTATTCGGTTATATTTTCACGAGTAGATCACGTGCCTTGTTTGTGCCTTAAGTGATGTATGCTTTTATCTTTCCGTATTTAGATTGTATCATGCGGTGGATAGATCTATTTGCGGGAAGTGGTACGTTTTTCATGCAAGTTGTATCATGCGGTGGATAGATTTGTTTGTGATCGTACCGACGGATTTTAAAGCATCTAGACATGCGGTAGACTAGTGCTTTGATCTATGCGTGCTCATTTAATACATGATCATGTCCGTGCTTCACTTCATTTAATGTTAATCCTCATGAAGATCGGTCATGGATTTGCACATGCACCCATGTTTATTCAAAGATCGATCGTTGTCATGCTTACGTCACCCGTTCGGCAATGTTCTTTTTTCCTTTGCGGTTACCCGAATGGTTGTGGTTCTTTGACGGGTAGCTCTACATAGCTACATGTCATTCTTGCTTGGCTTCTTGGCCATAAATATGGAAGCGTCTGCGGTGCTACCCGACACGTTCCAAGCTTTGGTATCTAATTGCTTTATCTTTTGTTAATTTTCGGGAAAAATTGGCGGCACGTCATTTGCTCTTTGCGCGTGCGAAGCTAGCTTCTTCGGCTTGCTTGTGTGATTGGCGTTGAAGTGCACATTTTGCGTCAACACACTTTTTGGCACGCCCGGTGGGACCTACAGCCGAATTGGTTCAAGATGCCTGAAGTCTCAGACCTCCTGGATGTCAACATCGAAGAGCTTTCTCCAGAGCAGCATCAGCAGCTCCTAGACGCCGTGAATCAATTTCAGCAAAAGTGTCTCATGTCATTTAAGAAGAATCGAAGTGGTGTACCATATCGAAGAGTGGCACGCCCCGGAGTGTCTTGTTGCCGGGGAGAGGCCGACGCCACAACCCAACAAGAAAAAGAGGAATGCGCGCGGATCTTCCGGGGAATCGGTAGACAACATGCTCACCAAGCACAACCAAGCTTTCCTCGGGTCGCTCCCGGCGGATGATGGTGGCCCTCTTTGGCCGGGCGCGGGGCGGGCGTTTGGAAAGACGTACGCGGAAAGAGCACGCGTGGGCCGGGTGAATCAAGCTCTCGGCCGCCGCTACGAAGCCGGATGCGGCGGCCTCCTCCTCAAAGCTCGGGAGCGAGACATTCCAACCTCCTCCGCGGGCGGCGGGGGGCGGCCGGTTCGGCCTCCGCCGCAAGCTTCGGGGGAAGTCAACCAATCCTGCCGCCACCACGGAGCGGCACGGGTCGGCCCGTGCAACGCGGCCGAATCCGTGCCGGCCCTACGTACGGAGACCTAGCGTTCGGCTCACCCGGGGCCCCACTTGACCCCGGTCGAAGAATAGCTCCGTCAACCAGCGGCTCCCGAGAAGAATTTGTACGGCGGTGGCTATCATGAAGTGGGAAATTACGGGGCGTTCGACGCCTTCCCGCACCCGGGGGTACGCGCGCGGCTGCGGGCGCTCGGGAGGAAGATGCCCTAGCACGCAAGATGGCCGAATTGATGCGAGAATCGGTTCGGCCTCAAGCCAAGGATGCGGGGCCCCACCTACGAGCCGCCGTTCCCGAGTGGTACTATAACGTGCTCCCGCCACCAAGGGTAAAACCGCCGACGGAATTCACAAAGTTCTGCGGGCGAGGACGAAACAAGCACGGTCGAGCATATCGCTCGTTATCTCATGCGGCTTGGGGAATGTTCGGCCGAAGAGACGTTCGGGGTTCGCTACTTCCCCGCCTCGGCGACGGGTCCGGCTTTTCGGTGGTTCTCGTCCTTGCCGCCGAGTCGGTGGCCGGGTGGAAAGATTTGGAGCGTAAATTCCACGCTCATTACTTCGGCGGCGATTACGAGAAGAAGTTGATTGATCTCGCCACCCCGAAGCAAAGGCACGGTGAAACACCGGCGGAGTTTCTTAGAAGATTCGAGAGAAGTCAAGGGCATGTGCTTCTCATTGAACTTGCCGGACGATCGGTGGGCGATATGGCCGTCGCGGGATGTTACCCGGCCGTGCGCGAAAAGCTATTTGGGATGGAGTTTGAAAACTTGGGCCAAGCGTCGCGGAAGTTATCCTTGATGAGCAATCGGGCATATGGCCTCAAGAAGGACCCCAAGTTTGGCAAGCGACACGACATCGGCGACATCTACAACCAATTCTTGGACAAAGGCGATTTGTGCGAGGATTCGACGACGAATTGGAGGTAGGCTGCGGCGAGAAATCTTGTGGGGTAAAGAGCCCTTGACAATGAATCGGCGGTGGGTCGGGCGGACCAAAGGAACCTATGACTTCGACGTCACAAAGGCCGATAAGTTGTTTGAGCTCTTGGTAAAGGAAGGCCGAATCAAGGCGCTGAAGGGCACTCTATGCTTCGGCTTCGATGGAGTCAAAGCGAAACGTTCTTGCGGCTTCCATGACGGGGACTCGCACTCCATCAACGATTGCGGGGTCTTCGGGATGAGGATCCGAGAAGGCTATCCGGGAAGGGCACCTCAAGTTCGATAACAAGATGAAGGCTGGATGGCCACCCCTTCCCGCGAGAACATGCTCGGCTTTTCTATCAACGCGATAACGGCCCGAAGAGAAGGGGAAAGTCAAGGTCCGACCTCGCCGAGGGTCCAAACAAGATGGATCGGTTGACCGGAGCGCCGGGTGACCCTAGAGCAAGTGCGGGGGCGACGCCCCCGCGTTCTCAAGAGCCACATCGAGATTGGGGAATCGTCCGGGGCCTAAACCCAAGGTGACGTCACGCATTCTCCTCAACAAATGGCGGCGCCGGATGGAAAAGGAGCGCTACCAAAAGCGTCGTCACGAGGAGGATCGGCGCATGGGCCGAAGAGGAGGCGCGCAAATGGAATCGGGAACGGCACGCGCGCGCGCGGGGAGCGCGCCCACCGGGGATGCGCCTTCTTCGGGGCACTGGCGGAATGAGGGCCTAAAGCTGCCCACATTAAGGAGCGTCCCGAGTGCGGCGACGGATATGCGAGTACGGGCGGGGAAGCGCAATCGCCGATCCGTCCATGAAAGACTTGGAAGGATTCACCCAAATGGGGATCGGCGGCAAAAAATTGAGGTTATAGATCACCCCGGGGAAGCGCCAAGCCGATCTCGGGTGGGGCGACCGGGGAGGAGGACGAAGATGTCTACGTGCGGCAAAAGGGGCGGTGGTGCCCACCGGTCTACGCAAGAGCCAGAAGAGGCGGGTCCAACGCTTGAGGAACCGCGAGATGAAACAAGCCGGGATCCGGACGAGGCGGAAGTGGCGCCCCAAGGACCGGCCGGAAGGATCGAAACGCTCGGCCCCCGCATGCATGGTATACTTCCTACCAAACGAGTTCATGGCTCCCGCTAACCGGGTGACGCGGGGAGGAAGCTTCCTTTGACGACGAGCGGCCGAGGAGATGATGGCGCGGCGGTGCTTGCCAAGCGAGGCCATCTTCGACAAGCCGGCCAAGAATCGCCATATGAGGCCGCCGTACTTGAGGGGGGTACGTCAATGGCAAGCCATTGACCAAGATGTTCGTCGACGGTGGCGCGGCGATCAACGTAATGCCGTACACCACCTTCGGGAAGCTTGGCATGACCCCGAGCGATGCGACACCAACAAGCATCATCCCGAACGACTTCGCGGGAACCCCTCGGACACCAAAGGATGCGCTCACGTGGATTTGATGATCGGGTCCAAGACGTTGCTCACCACCTTCTTCGTCATCGAAGGGAAGGGAGCCTACGGCCTGGCGCTTGGGCGGGGCCCGGATCCACGCCAAGCTGCTGCGTCCCATCCACTATGCATCAACGAGCCGATCCAATGGGTGGACGATGAAATCGAGGTCGTCCGGGCGGATGACTCCGTAAGCGTGGCTAACATGGAACCGGCCTTACGGGAGTACCAAGGCATCGATTGCTTCTCGGGGAAGGAGGCGGGGAGAAGGTCTGTTGAACACGTCGGCGGTGACCAACGGCCGATTCAAGCGGTCGGCTCTTACGGTAATTTTTAATGGAGAACCCCGTGGATGGCAACGATGGCAAGGTGGGACGAGGATTCATGTCGGCCGATAAGGCTGGAGGAAGTTGACATTGGAAGCGGTGATAAGCCAAGGCCGACGTTCATCGGTGCAAATTTGCGGCCCGGACTTCGGGGGGAACTTAATTGAGCTTCTCAAAGAATATAAAGATTGCTTCGCCCGGGATTACTCGGAGATGCCGGATTGGATCGATCCATCGTCGAGCACCGGTTGCCAATCAAGCCTGGTTTCAAGCCATATAAGCAACCGCCCGGAAAATCTACAAGGATGAAGTATTGGCCGATGTGAAGAAAGAAATCGAGAGGTTACTTGACGCAAACTTCGTTCGGCCCTGGGATATGCGGAGTGGATTTCTAACATCGTCCCTGTGTATAAGAAAAATGGAAAAATGAGAGTTTGCATAGACTTCGGGGACCTAAACGGAAGAGCTACTCCCATGGATGGATACCCGATGCCTATTGCCGATTTGTTGATTGACGCTTTCGTTGGGCACAAGGTGATTAGCTTCATGGATGGCAACGCGGGGTACAATCGGATCTTTATGGCAATAGAAGACATCTCGAAGACGGCCTTTAGATGTCCTGGTCATATAGGCCTATTTGAATGGATCGTCATGACATTTGGGTTGAAAAATGCCGGTGCAACCTATCAGCGGGCCATGAATTACATTTTTCATGAGTTGATCGGCAAGACCGTGGAAATCTACATTGACGACGTAGTGATCAAGTCCTTAAGTCATGACACCCATCTGGAAGATGTGAAGAAGACCTTGGAATGCACCGGAAGCATGGCCTAAAGATGAATCCAAACAAGTGTGCGTTCGGGGTGTCGGTGGAGAGTTCTTGGGGTTTTTGGTCCACGAAGGGGGAATCGAAGTTGGCAAAAAGAGCATGAAAGCCATTGATGAAGTCGTTCCTCCAACCAACCTCAAGGAGCTGCAATCACTTTGCTCGGCAAGATCAACTTCGTGAGAGGGTTCATCTCAAATTTATCACGAGAAGGTGTTGCCGTTCTCTCCGTTGCTGAAGCTGAAGAAGGATCAGAAATTCACATGGGGCGACGAACAACAAAAGGCTTTCGAGGAAATCAAGCAATACATGAAGGAGCCGCCGGTCTTTGGTTCCTCCTCGGTGGACAAGCCTTTCAAGTTGTACGTGGCGGCCGATACCCAAACTATTGGATCGGCCCTTATTCAAGAATTCGAAGGAAAGGAGCGGGTAGTAGCTTATCTTAGCCGAAAACTACTTGATCCCGAAACCGAGGTATTCGGCTATAGAAAGATTGTGTCTTTGCGTATACTACTCGTGTACAAAGTTTAGGCACTACTTGTTGAATGCCGAATGCACTCGTATACTCAAAGTTTGATGTGATAAAACACATGTTATCTATGCCAATTTTGAATGGTCGGGTTGGCAAATGGATTTTAGCTCTATCGAATTCGAGTTGAAGTTCGAATCGGCAAAAGCCATCAAAGGTCGAGTCATTGCCGATTTTATAACCGAACACCGTGACCCTTCAATTGATCTCGCTTGAAATTACCCCATGGGCTTTATTCTTTGACGGGTCATCATGTGGCAAAGGTGGGGGAGTAGGGATCCTACTAATTTCTCCCGCGAGGTGAGATGTTTGAATTCGCCATTCCTATACAACCCACCGTCACGAATAACCGGGCGGAGTACGAGGCAATCGCTTCGAGGGCTTCAATATTTGAGAGAAGCGGGGCCGTTTCGATTGAAATTTATGGAGATTCGAGTTGGTCATTAAGCAATTGAACGGCCGGTACGAGTGCGGGAGCGAGGCGGCCGAGGAGTTACTACGAGGAATGCGAGAGAAATCTTGAAGGGCTTTCCATCGGTAACCCTACAGGCACATCCCTAGAGAGCATAACGAGGAAGCAAACAGGTGGCTCAAAGCGCCTGCGGTTATAAAGAGAGTCAAGAAGCATTTTTGCGAGAGGTGAATGCACTAGGGACGGATCTTACGAGAAGATGATTGGAGGAAAGAGCTCGTTGATTATTTGAGAGATCCATCCCGAAAAGTCTCTAGGAAGCTCGGGTACAAGGCAATCAAGTTCGTTCTTACGGACGATAATTTATTCTATAAATCATTAGATGGAGTATTGCTACGATGCACGGGTCCGAGAAGAAGCCAAGAACATGATGAGCGAGGTGCACGATGGGATATGTGGAGCGCACCAATCGGCCTATCGCATGAAATGGGTTATTAGGCGAGTGGATGCTTTTGGCCGACGATATTAGAGGAGTTGTTTTGAGTACTACAAGGGGTGTCAAGATTGCCAAAGGTTCGGGAATATTCAAAGAGTCCCTGCATCGGCATTGAATCCCATCATCAAGCCATGGCCATTCGGGGGGCCGGGGTATAGACTTGATTGGCCAAATCAATCCGCCATCTAGCAAGGGGCATAAGTTCGTGCTTTTGGCTACAGACTACTTCACCAAATGGGTCGAGGCGGTCCCACTGAAGAAAGTGACATCAGAAAACATGATCGAGTTCGTCAAGGAACACATCATCTATCGATTTGGGATCCCTCAGACGATTACCACCGACCGGGGGGCACAATTCGTGTCATTGGAGTTCAGAGATTTTGCCGAAAGCATGGGAATCAAGTTATTTAATTCTTCTCCATACTATGCCCAAGCTAATGGTCAGGCAGAGGCTTCTAACAAGATCATGATCAAGCTTATACAGAAGAAGATCGACCAGAAGCCAAAGAGGTGGCATTCGATACTCAGTGAAGCGTTGTGGGCTTACCGAATGGCCCCCCATGGAGCTACAAAGACTTCTCCTTACGAGTTGGTTTACGGGCATCACGCGATCCTGCCCTGGGAAATGCAATCGAGTCAAGGAGAATAGTGCTTTGCAAAACGATTTGAGTTCCAAGGATTACGGTGGCCTAATGATGGATGAGTTAGAAGATTTGCATATGATCCGTCTCGGGGCCCCGGAAAACATCGAGAAAAACAAGCCGCGGGTCGCCAAATACTATAACAAGAAAGTAAAGGTGAAGCAATTCGCGAGAAGGCGATCTAGTTTGGAAAGCACTACCGCCGATTGGAACTAAATACGGTGAATTCGGCAAATGGTCCCCTAAGCGGGAGGGGCCTTTTCGTGTGGTCGGATGCGTCCCCTGGTAATGCATACATATTGAAAACTTTGCTAGGAGAAGAGTTTTCCGCTGCGATAAATGGGAGATATGCGAAAAAATATTATCCTAGCATTGAGATCGATCGATGATTACACGCATACGACACGAAATAGCCGGCCCTCAATAACGAGGCCGCCTTTAGAACAAAATCCATGAACAAAAGAAGATGGCCGGTGCCTCGGATGCATTGCCCTTAGCTCAACACTACATTACAAGCTGTTTCTTGCGGGATTACACATAGCGCCCCGAAGGCCGGGTTCCCTAAAGGGAGGGAAGCGAGAAGGCGTGGAGTAAGAAGCGAAAGTATGGTTCAATCTTTTCTTTGCTTCTTCGGTGCGTTGCTCCCTCTTCGGTTGTTCCGGGACCACCGTGACGGCGACTTGGAACGCACGAGGATGACCATGATTGGCGGCCTCTACCAAGCTATCCCGGGCCGCCTTCGGGTTGCTTTGTACCGTCGAGAGACATGCGGGGCAAAAGAATCAAGGTTAGGGGCAAGAAATCCGGATGCAAACATGAAGGGGTCGAAGCGTTTACCCCCTACTAGTGCTTCCGGCGCCATGCGACGCTCGCGCTCGGCTTGGCAACGGACGGACATGTCCCCGAGGTCGCGCTCCGGGTGCGGGCACGGCGGCGCGGCCGATGAATGGCCCTTTGCTCGGGCGTGGCATCCTCGCTTCGGGGGGGAGGAATCGGAGGAGATGTACTCGGGGACATCTTCGGTCCCGATGACCTCTTCGGGGAAGCAAATCAAGGCCGAAAAGACGAGAAGAAGACGTGAAGCGTAAGATCAAGCGAGGAGAACGAGGAGCGAGATCAAAGAAAAACTCACTTCCGAATCGTACGCTTCCTCGATGAACCGCTCCCCTGAGATTGTTTACCCTTGTCCATGGCGTTGGGGTTTTTTCTTCGGCGCAAGGGAAGAGACGAGAAGCGACGGAGGAGTGTGCGAGTGGATTTGCAGAGCACCCCACGGGCTATTTTATTGACCAAGGAGGCGCATTGGGAGTGATGATCTGGCCAGTACGCACTGATGGAATACCAAGCGGCAGGGGTGTCCACCGAGTGCGAAGGGTTTTCTTTTGAACAGTGTTTACGGACTGCCGAATTGGGATCCTTTGTGGGTCTGGCGCCGAGGGGCAGTTGTTTGCAAGCGTTCGGCTAAAGACAGTTCCCAGATTGCATTCAAAGAAGACAAAATTCACAGATGCAAATGCGAAGGGAGATATCACGGAACAAATGCAGAATTCAAAAGTTCATCATATATTGCCGACATTTACACATCCCTAGTACAATCTAATCAAAGAGTCCGTTCAACACGGACCGGGGATGGGTAATTTCGGCAATGGCGTCGCCGTGGCCGTCGAGGCGCTCCCGGGATGAGCTCGATCTCGTCGATATCCTCCCGGCGCGCCGCCACGGAAGCCACGCGGCCCGGTGGAGTAGTCGACGTCCGTATGCGTCGCCATCGCGGCCGGGCCCAAGGTGGTGCCCGGGCGAACGCCATGAACGGCCACCTCGTCGACGCGACGCTCCACGCGCGGCCGGGCGCTCCGCCGGCGTGTCGCCGTGGGCATTCACCTTCTCGGCCAATTGCTCTACCGGCGTCTTTGGGCCGGTCGAGCTCGCGTCGCGGGCCGCAAAGGACAAGCGAGAAGGGATTAGCATCAAAAGCCGAGCCGGACCAAGAATCGATCTCGGGGCCATACCATCAATGGCCTCCGGCGGTTGTTTGCGCCGGTCCTCCCCATTCTAACTCGGCCACGCCCGCTTTCTTGGAGACATCCTCCGGTTCGCGACGGGATGCCTCCAACTCCTCCTTGTAGCGGATGGCGTGCGCTTCCCCGTACGGTACCGGGGAGTGGCCGTCGGACTCGAAGAGTCATCCGGGGAGGGGTTGATTGGTCGGCGCGCGGGGGCGGATTCCACTGAATCAATCTGCAAAAGGGGGATGATTGTCAGGGCAAAAGAAGATCAAGAGAAGGATCGAAGAGGAGAAGTTGACGGTCATCACCGCCTGCGCGCGTTAGCGCTGCTCCCCTCAGCCTCGTCGGAGGCGCGGCGACGGTTGAGGCGGCGCACCATTGCGGTTTGGGGATGTGCACTGTTTGCAAGAGGACCAGAGATTGGCAAAGATTCGAGAGCTAGAAGGCCTGGTGGAGAGCTAGGGGCACCTATGGCAACATTTATAGGCACTGGCGGGGGTGAATCGTGGCTTCGAGTCGTGGGCGTGGATCGTGGCGCACGTCCCAATAAAATCGGAAGGTGGAAAGATTTCCTTGACCAACCCGCCGGTGGGTCGTTTGGAGTTCTAAGCTGAAACGCGTGCGGATCGATTGTTTCGGCTAAAGGAAATCAAGGTGTTTTTCGGGAGTTAGCATTTCACTACCGAATGGGTCGTTCGGCATTACGTCTCAAAGTACGCAAAGGAAAGAAAACAAAATCGCAAAGGAAATATTACAAGAACGACCAGTCCAGGTTTACATCAATAAGGATGTTCAAGCACGCGAGGAGTTTTGCGAGTGCGTGACGAACATTGGATACTATCAAGTGGGAATTATCCGGGATCTCCTGGTAGTCCTTTTGGGCGCCGGCTAAGTCGGTGAGCTCGCATCGCATTGCTTTACTCGGTGACGACCGATTCTACCTCCGCTTGGGTCTTTGCTATCGGTCCGGGAAGATCGGCTATTTTCTTCCGGTCAATCTCCATCTCCGCCGACGGGCTTCTCAATTCGCCTCTAGAGCGGCCTTTACGGCGACTTTCAAATCGTAAGAAGCTTGCAGGTCAGCCAAGGCATCTTTATGGCTTTCTGCTTGGGATTGTACCCCGTTCATGGCATGTTCGGCATCAGCTTTCTCCTTTTCAATGGCCGGACGGGAGCGCAATTTCCTCCAGGTGCGCCTCAAGGGAACATAGAAGGGCTCTAAATCGTAGACGGACGATAGAAAAGCTCTGATGTCGTCGGGAAGTTTGCGACTAATGGGCTCAAACATCTCTTCAAAATGGCGAAGATCATTGAGCCGATCCCCGAACGTCTTTTTCTAGCCGGGCCGCAATTTCTTTGAGGTTGGGCAACACTTCATCGGGCGGCGGCCGGTTTATTTCTCTCATCACCTCGGCGGTTGATGGGCCCCTCGATGGCAAGCTCGATGATGACGGGTCGTGACCCCGGAAACAACATTGCCGAGGTGAGAATGCTAGCATCAAGGTATCGAAATCAAGAGTGGAATTGGGCACCTCATGAGTGGTTTCTTGAGCGGGGGCAATCGCAGACGGAAGAGGCGTCCGAGTAGAGCCGAAACCTCCAAGTCGGGGAGATGCCGATGCAGCAATCGGCGACTCGTGAGTTTACGGGCTGGTGAAGAATTGGACCCTCCTCTGTTGAGTTGGTCATTGCTGCTTGGCTGATAGGCGATGGCATCCTGGGGGAATTTGATGGCTCCGGTCGAGTTGAGATATTCATCTCTGGAGAACGTACTGCTTCTGCAGAAGGTGATGAAGATGAGATCTCTACTGGGATGGGCAATTCAACCCTGGAAGGGCTCGCCTGTTGAACCACTGGAACATCTACAAGTGGTTCTCCCACAGTTTCTTCTGCAAATGTCCAATTGAAGGGATAAGTGCCAGTGCTCATCCTTGAGAAAGAACAGCAAAAGTCATACCAGTGGATGGAGCATCGGCGAGTGCTTTGGTTACGAAGAATGTTGGGCTCGGTCCGAAAATGCACAATGAATATGATCCGTCAAGAACAGAGTGACTTGGTAATCAAGAAGGTAAAGGGTTTTACCTCAACAAGCACCTTTTTGACGGTTCTTCTCCTTTTGGCACTTGGAGGGGCAATCGAGTGCGGACCTTGCCTCCGTCCGCAGTGAGGCTAGAAAGGCCGGGATCCGTAGTAGCATACCCGGCCATTAATTGATGCGGGGTTGTGGATTTAAACCCCGATCTTTGAAATCGGGCCTTCGGCATTATAAGTGATTACCCCGGCTCGAGGGGCGAGGTGCGTGTTCGTGGACAAAAGACGAAGGTCAAAACCATGAATGGAGAAGGAGTGTTTGATCCAAGGGTTCATTGTGTTACCTCCGAAATCGGCGGGAAATCGGGCACCAGTGCCGCACGGAACACATGAACGGGTTCACCGAAGATGTGGTCATGGAATTCTTGCCACCATGAATTGAAGGTGGGGTGAGCTATGGTTGCGGGCACAAAAGGACATGTGTAGACGGTGGGGACCGCACACATAGTTGAAAACTTCTGCCGCATCGCATCGGTTCTTTGATTTCCTCCCTGGGCTTGAGGAATTCATGCGAAACAATCTTGGGGGTATCGACCACATCCAAGTTGCCTGGCCATTACATTAGGCTGGTAGTACTCATAAGTACTGGTATTCTGCCTCCCTCCGTTGAACTCGGCCGGTAATATGCATGGGCGGATTATGATGTTAAAGATTTCCAAGAATCTCCCATCTTGATGGCCGGGCTCAAAGGAGAACTCGACAGGGAAGGTCAGAGTGTCATTGCCTAGATAAGGAAGCCAAAGAGGATTGGGGAAGCCTTTGAAGAATAACTTGAAGAGCTGGATAATGTCCCGTTGAATGATAACGATTGAAGTCGCTTCTCCATAGCTTTGGCATCCTCTCGGTGACTTGAAGCTCTCCTTCGGGGGGATTGGACCGGGGGGAAGAACCGGAGTTCAAGTCGACGCCTACAATCCGATGCATGTGAAGCTGCGGCCAAATTTGAACAAACCACCAAGGGCCATTGACGCACGTTATCCTGCGGCCGGTATACATTTGGGTAACCGTCGATGAAGCATATGGTATACACCGCCCAAGAGGAATTTTCCCGGAGGAAGGCGATTGCCACTAGCCGGATGGATCGCCATTGCGATATGATTCAAAGTGGGTTCGTTGGCCTTGCCACAGAAGACAAATCTGCATAACCACATGTTCAAAAAGGCTCTGTATTCAACTTCGCCAAGGGGATTGTCTCTCATGTGCTTCGAAATATAATGCTTGTAGCCATTCCCTGGCTTTACCCCTGTCTGGCGTGAGGAATTTTTGAAGTTCCAAGGCTGGACAGACCCGGTGATGTCAAGGCCGGTGATCATGTACACATCGGCCAAAGTTGGAGACATTGGGACGTGCCCGAAAAGGAAGGCGTTGACGCCATTTGACCAGAAGTGGCATGCGGCTATCAGAAGATCTTCATTCTTGGGTGTCTCAGCTACGGATAACTCCAGACATTGAGCAATGCGGAGAGCATCCAGATTGGTCAGTCCGCTTTTATCCGCAAGAATCCTCCGATACCAAGTCTTCCAGCCTGCAATTGGGGGCAGAGGCCAGTTCTTGAACGCATCTTGCCACTGGGGAGGTGGAGATAAAGCTACCTTGAAAGGGATTCTCTGAGATTCAGCGGCAATAAAATCTCGGGGATCAGGATTCCCTTCGGGGCCAAGATAATAAGACCGCGAGTTGGCCTCAATAGGAATCAGAAGAGCAGTAGAAGGTTCCTGGAAGAGAGCGGAAGAGGAAAATCTCAGGTAAAATTGAAAACCTAATGCCGAACAAAGGTTTGGAGGGGTGAATTTACCCGAGCGACTTGGTTCGAGTTGCCATTGGAGATTCGAGCTCGGAACGAAGGGGATCTAGGGTTGGATCTCGAACGAAGAATCCGGCGGATTGCAAAGAACAAGGTGTTGACGGGTTTGGCTCAAGGATTTGTGGCTAGAGTCAATTGTGGAACAAAATTACTTTTATCCCACAATTGAAGGGGCATGTGTTAACACCAAAATTTGGTAAGGAGTATGACATGTGGGTCTGATTCGAAAAAGAGTCCGTCTGGTGGAAGGAAAGATATTTTTCAGAGATTTTCGGCAGAAGGATCCGCGGTCGGCTATCTGCTCCAGTTCGGCAAGAGAACAGTAGAGCTGATTTTGCGGGATTGGACGATGACGTGGCTCGATCGGAGGAAGCGAATGGATGGATAGGCGATCGAGTTTAGTTAGGCAATGAATCCATTCGCAGTTGTAATCGGCGGGGTATAAATACGATCCCCGGATGTATGTAACGGACACGTTCATTCTTCAATACACACCGGCCTTACGCCAAACCCTAGAGTCCCTTGTCGTGTCGTCGAGTTCTTCGAGAGGACCAATCGATCCGTCGACCTCCGTGAGTACCGGCAACCTTGTATCATGTCTAGTATCATGCGGTGGATTTAGATCCGATGCAAGTAGTCTTGTTACCATGCTTCGTGTCACGCGGTAGATTCAAGCTTGGTTCAAGAGGGTTTCTTGTTAGATCATGAGCCATGCGGTAGGCTAAGATCTAGCTCGAAGCTAGTTATCGGCTCTATTGGATTTTGGCAAAATCCGATAGATTCATTAAGTTACCCCGTGTTATCATGAGTTTTACTTTATGTTTTAATTCATGCAACACACTCTTGCCCAATCTAGATGGGTTTGGATCGGCTTTTTTCCTTTTAAGATCCGTGCATGAGTAGGTTTCGTGTTTTGACGCGTGGATCTTGTGCTCTCCGATAGCCGAAACCGAATCGATCTAGGTTGTTACGTGTTGTGGGTTCAAGCTTGCTTTGTGCGTATAAATCTTGAAAGAACCGGGTATCATGCGGTAGATGCAGGTTTTTGGGTTGCTTTAGAGCTAGTCATCCGGTGGACTAGATTTCCAATTCGATCGATAGATTTATTCACGCGGTAATGTTTGTTCCTTCTTCATGGACCCTGGATCGGCTGTTCAGCCGTATTCGGTTATGTTTTCACGAGTAGATCACGTGCCTTGTTTGTGCCTTAAGTGATGTATGCTTTTATCTTTCCGTATTTAGATTGTATCATGCGGTGGATAGATCTATTTGCGGGAAGTGGTACGTTTTTCATGCAAGTTGTATCATGCGGTGGATAGATTTGTTTGTGATCGTACCGACGGATTTTAAAGCATCTAGACATGCGGTAGACTAGTGCTTTGATCTATGCGTGCTCATTTAATACATGATCATGTCCGTGCTTTACTTCATTTAATGTTAATCCTCATGAAGATCGGTCATGGATTTGCACATGCATCCATGTTTATTCAAAGATCGATCGTTGTCATGCTTACGTCACCCGTTCGGCAATGTTCTTTTTTCCTTTGCGGTTACCCGAATGGTTGTGGTTCTTTGACAGGTAGCTCTACATAGCTACATGTCATTCTTGCTTGGCTTCTTGACCATAAATATGGAACTGTCTGGTGCTACCCGACACGTTCCAAGCTTTGGTATCTAATTGCTTTATCTTTTTGTTAATTTTCAGGAAAAATTGACTGGCACGTCATTTGCTCTCTGCGCGTGCGAAGCTAGCTTCTTCGCTTTGTGTGATTGGCGTTGAAGTGCACATTTTGCGTCAACGTATTTGATTTTTTGCATTATGGTAGAAGATGACATGAGATACCCATTCATATTTTTGTTAGAACTTTTTACGCTTTACACATGCATTTTCCATTTGGTAGACTGTCTCCTACTCCCTCCGTCCTGAAATATAAGGCATTCAATGGTTCAAAATTTGTCCCCAAATATAAGGCCTCATAAAAGTTCTTGGTATGTACCCAATCAACTCAATTAAAGACTTGCCAAATATTGCACCTGTTAACTAAAAAACTTACCTTTAATTATCATTGACTAAGGGCATATGTGACATTTTTTCACCTCTTTAATCTGTCCTACAAATCTTAGAATGCCTTATATTTCAGGACGGGGGGAGTACAGCTTATGCAAAGGATGTTGCATCCCCATTTTGCAGAAAGAGGAGCTCGTGTAGAGGGTCCAGCAGCTGCTGGCTGCTGCAGCCCCTACTGCAAAATGCAGCAACCCTTCCCCATCGTGCAATCTTGGGACCACCGCAAACCAACCACCCTCTGCTGCCTCACACACTCTCTCCTCTCCCTTGTCTCCTCCGCCTCGCCCTTCCCTAGCCGTGCCCCCGCCGGTCATCTCCACCACCCGTCCCGGCCCGCTCGCGCCGCCGGGGGAGGAGGCCGCACCGCCGCAGGAACGACGGCGACGACGACGACGCTCGAGCTCCAGATCCGGCGGCAGCGTGTCGAGGTGGAGGGAGAATAGTGGAAAGGCGGACATCGCAGATCCGCGCCACCGTAGAGGAGGGGAGGACCTCCGCGCCGCATAACTGGATCTCCTCCGCCGCCGCCTCCTAGCTCGCGGCCTCGTCTTGCCCCTGCTCGCGGCCTCCAGGAGCGCGTGGGAGCCAACTGCTCGCTCCAGGGCCGCGGTTGCCGCGGATCCGCCGGCGGGGGTCGTGGCGGGGAGAGCGGCAACGATGGCGGGGAAGGTGCGGTGGCGGGGAGGGCCGTGGTAGCGACAGTCGCGACCGGCCCTCGGGGGCGGAGCTCGCCGGCAGGCGCGCGTCGCCCTCCTCCTTCCCCGGCCTCCTCCTTCTCTTCCCTGAGCTCCTCTTCCCGACCGCACGTGGGAACCACCTACCAGCAGGCACATGAGCGAGGGAAAGCGCTCCACTGCTGGAGGCCTTCCTCCAGGATCTGTTTTTTTCAAGATGCGCCTGGAGATAGTCTAACACTGTAACTTTCTCCAGAAGTATCTGCATACTCTGCTTCATCTTCAAAATGAGGAAGAAAGAGCTACTGTAGAGACTCCAGCAGTATTTGCATCCCTGGCTGGATTTTGCGGTTGCTGCCGGCTCCATGCGCATCCTCGAGATTTTTCTCCCTTGCTGCATCTTCTCTCTCCACCAACCGTCATCTCCCACCTCACCTCCTCCCAGGCCCGGCTTTACGATTCCATGGACCCTTAGGCATGCAAGAAGAAAGGTTTTACGATTCCATGGACCCTTAGGCATGCAAGAAGAAAGGGCCCTTGAAGTAGCATTTTATATATAATACGATTAACAAATAAATTTGCATTACACGTATAGCATTCTAGTTCATTAAATATAAAAATTGTGTCATCAAAAACTACAAAATACCAACCATTGCAATTATCTCAAATAATATGTAGTGCTTTAACGCCTTGTTAAAATATGTTGTCTTCGATAACAGTACCAAGATCAATATCACAAAAATGTCCTTATCAATGGTGCACATAGTAATCCATTCAATCTTTCCTGTGTAGTTGACCTCAAATAATGTCTCAAAAGTTTCAATTTGGAAAAAATCTTCTTTTAGCTGATGCTACTGTCACTGGAATGGTTAAGAGAACTCGATATGCAATGAGACATTTGGAGACATTTGGGATAACAATCTGCAGCTTTAACAAAATGAATTGAATATCTGTTGGTGCTTGCACCGCTTGCCGATCGCCCCGCCGCCGGGGCACAGGGCAGCGTTGCAGTGATTGCGATTCGACGGAAAACTGAAACGTCGAGGCATGCGATGGCTGAAATGTCATGGCTAGAGCCTGGAAGCCGGAACGATAACAGGTCGTATTGGACTGCTTTGTTAAATGTTAATTACTAGGTGCATGCCCGTGCGTTGCTACGGGCTACAAAATATTTATATAGATGAAAGCATCCAACAAGATAATAATAATGTGAAACTAAGTATAAGTATTTTTAAAAGTACTTATTTTTCAAGAACATAATTACTGAATTAAACAAAACATGTTATGCCATGGTATTCCAACGTGTATCACATGTCTCTCGCAAGAAAATATCAAGACAATGATCATGATCAATTCCACCGAATGAAACGAGCGGAAAAAAAGATAGTAGTGCATTGCAACAAGCTAGTATAAACACAGAATCGAATAATCGTAATCGAATCAACTTTGCTTAGAACGACAATGATCTATACCATGAGTCTAATATATACTATTATCTCCTTCGAGCTCCATTTTGGTTCCTTTTTTTTAAAGAAGGGCAGGAGCATTGCCATGTCATTTAAGGAGGAGAAGAAAGCGGATGAGTACAAAGTTGTGATTACAAAATAACCGAAAAACACCTCTGAGATACACACATAACATTCTGAAAACTAAAGAGCTCAAGGCTGCCGCAGGCAGCCACACGAAGCCTCAAGTCTTCTCTTATGAGTTGGAAAACTCGTGCCGGCGAAGCTGAAACTCCATCGAAAATCCTTCAGTTCCTCTCATTCCACAAATGCCAAGCCGTAGAGATGAGTACTGCAGCCACTTGGCGCTGATCTCCTCGCGTCAGGCCCCGCAAGGAGGAATTCCACCACTGCTGTATGGAAACGTTGATAGCTGGGTTCCTGATCCTTTCATCAGACCACAGGGACACGGAGGCCCGATTTCCCTTGCGAAATTGCGGTTCAAGCATAGATGCTCCGCAGTTTCAAGCGCCCGATCGCACAAAGACACACTCAACATTACGGGGCCGGTTCCTTGCGAAGAGGCGGTCGAAGTGAGCATCTTCCTTTGAACCGGCGGCCAAGCGAACACCCTATATGTTTTCCTTCGACCGCGCCCTCCGGATAGCCGTGGTGTTGAAGGTCTTTGTAAGAACCCCCGAACCGAACACCATATGCCATGTACATGCCATGAGCCGTCCAACGCCGGGGAGATGGAGTCGGGAACCTCGGACAAGTGCGCACCGTGTACAAGCCCCCAAAGGTTGATAACCGGGACATCTCCTTCGCCGTAGACATACGCCGAGACCACGCATCCGGTTATCATTTGCCGGATCAGCAAAGCAACCGTGTTGTTTTTGCGCCGAGAAAGCATACCACACCCATGATCTACACATACCGCGTGTGAAATAATTAGTTTAGAAATGCCAAAGACCAATCAGTTTGGAAATAATGCTAGAGGCCAAACAATAATTAGCTCACCCGGAGTCACATAAGAATGCGGTACCAATAAAAGTCATGTAGTAATTCAGTTCACATAAGAATTAAGATGAGTTCCATCATTGATTTTGCCAACTATCCCGCAACTTCGCAGGCTATACAAAATGCAAGTTCAAGACATAGTTCATTACTCAATTGAAAATAGTATAAGTAGATCTTTGTTTCATTCGATCGGCTAGCCTATCATAGTACAATACATTGCATGCCATAAATTAGTTTGATTTTTAGTGACAAATTCTACCAAAGCATTTTTCTTAGGGACACAATAAATTAACAATAAATTTCATTTTAGTTATTAGTGTGAGATCCTAGACCAAGTTTACAATTAGTATTTAGCTAGGCGCGGACTTTATAAATACCAATATATCACAATAAATTGCATCTTGTTAGAACATTGTTCAACAAAATTCAAGGAACAAGTGGTATTGCTTATCCCTACCATTGCAACCTAGATTTATCCAACATGATCACAGGATCCAAATCGTAACAAAATTACACTTACAAAGATATTTATCATCTAATCTCCTAAACTATAATATAATATAGGATCATGCCGTGCGTTGCTATGGGCTATATAAATTTTAATTGCAATTTATAGAGCATAAGACAATAATAATATGAAAATAAGATAACATTTTTTATAAGTATCTTGCTAGCCGCATGAAACATGCTAGTGACTGCAGCTTAATTGACTGGCATCTAACAAAGCTACTGGATCTATGTCAGACAGAATAGGATGATGGTGTACATTTGCACTGAATCATCAAGTACCTAATTCAATACAAATCCACATCATAAGGACACATTCTTGTTTTCATTTAATAGAATGTGAAGATCACGTCAAAGCAGATGGAGAATCTTTACCTACAAATATATAGTGACATTGAAAATTTCAAGTCAGTCACTCCCTTCTACAGGCCTGGTAGCAAAGATGCAGTAGAAATTATGTTAGATAGTGCATATCTCAAGTTTCTTTAGATGATGGTGGCAGCATGATATGTGAATTAACATGGCTACTTAAGCAATCGTGCTTATGACTTGTTACTTGTTAGCAACATAAAAATGGTACAGAAGCATTCAAACTGATAGTGTCAGGCTGTCAACCATCACTTGGCTATCCTCAGCACGTTCCTCCCTATCTCTAACTGAAGTTAATTTTATTGAATTGTGGCATTGCATAATTACACTACTATATATTAGTGAATTTGAAGCCGATCGAGTACTCGAGCTCTCTAATGCATTAGTTTGGGAAGTGAAATCAAAGATGGCCTAAAGAAACATATATCTTTTGGATTTGGATAAACAAACGGTATTCAATAATGGTTACTATGATATACGGTGATCTTATATTTTGTCATATCAAATGCGGTAATTAAGTTCATGCATACCATTGTCCATTTCTTTGGCCTTAGGTTGATGTACTTGTACGTCAGTTGTGCATGTCACCAAAAATAAGTAGCTGCCAAAAAAAAGTGTCAGCAATCAGATGCACATGATAAGAATCTGAAACATTAGCTTCCAGAAAATATTAATAGTAAGGTAAATTGATCATACCATCGTGCTGAAAAATAGGATAGACAATGATACAGATAAAAACCAAGAAATTTGAGAACTAAACACTCAAACACTCACATTTATTGCTTTTCCAAAAAAAATGATATTAATAGCTAGTCAGAATACTTTTCACCATATGCAAAGAGAAAACAACCAGACAAAAACATTCATGCATAGATAGAATCACAATTTAAGTTAATAATAGAAACAATTAAGGATATTGAGGATAACCATCAACGGCTATAGGAAAAATAATGTTTGTTACCTATTTTACACAATAATATGATACAATCTCTAATCAATGATTAGCTAAGTTTATTAATGTGCAGAACACAAACTGGCCAACAAAATCGATAGGTGAAAAATAACAAACTACTATGGTTGGAGAGAGCAAAGTTTTTACTTGCTAGCAGTATATCCGGTGTCGATGGCTCGACAAGTACCGCAATTTGATTGCATAGAAATTAACATGGTTTGATGGCCTTGAAAACAAGTAGATTGAAGTAGAAGCCCAAACTATGTAGATAAGATAAAGCATCGTTTGATGGTCTCCAAACTAATTAACAAAAAGGCATAATCGTGCTTGACCAACTTGTCACAAGGGCACCACAATCGATCGGTCAAGTGCATATCAATTTGCGGATTATTGTTAATGGAAATAAAACATTGATGAAGGCCCGGAAGATGCCCCTGTCCCGTCGCTCCTCAAAGATCCTTTAAATTGTTGACAATTGGACCAACCGCATGCACCGAATAGCACATGAAAATCGGTGAGGCAAGATTTATTTTTGTGTACTACTATAATATATTGATCAACAAAGACGGACAACTCAAAATTTGGAAGACAATGCATCCATCATAAATAGTAATTGGACTCACGAAATAGGGGGTGTTTCTTTTAGTTTTCCGAATGAAAATTTTCTTTAGTCGTTGCCGAAAATGCTGATGACCTCTCTTAAAAAATGTCGAGACATTTGTTTCTCTCAAGAGAACAAGAACTCATCCAAATAAGTAAAAAACTAATACATTTTCATCTCGAGAGAAGGACAAGAAGGTCAAAGATTTTTTTGATAGTGACTCATGGATTTGTGCAAGCAGATGTATTCTCGATTACCAAATGGTTATGTATTGTACGCATTGATATGCATACGGGTGTGCATGTAAGGGGTGGCTCGACCTTACTCGTAATTCAAAGAATGTAGTGAAGTCAATAATAGAAGTCCTCCTTACCGCATTACATATCCATCCGAAACACACTCCATTTCAATTGTGGAAGCACCTGTGTATGTGAGAAGAACTGCACAAATGGATGCTAGAAGTAGGAACAAAAATATTTTCACATACTTGGTCTATGTACATCGTATTTATAGACTGATTAGCCAATTAATTATATCTTTACTGGGTGTTGCTCTTGTGGGTTTACAGCTCCCTCTCCATCCAGTGCAACAACATCCAGGATGGGGGCTATTGCAGAACGGCCGCTTTAGCCCCCTACAGGCACCATACGAGCAGCAGTTACATATCTTTAACTGGCAGAGTAGCAAGATTTCCACATATGAACACAGAAACAGAAGCAATTGGAAATCTTGCAGCTAGCATGACTTGAATGCAACCTATGCATTTCATTGTACTTTAAAAACAAGTAACTTTTCAAATTGATCCATATAATCTCATTTCTCCCTCGGAAAGTATCCCGAAACGATCATTCTTCGTGTCGGGGATCGGACTTCAAGTGCCCAATTTCGTATAACAGCAACTAACAAGATCTTAGCACTAATTGGAGAAGCCGACGCTCGAATCACCGACCTTGGACCGGAGCGTCGATCCGTCGAGCGGGCCGCGAAGGCGTCGAGGAAGGCGGCGTTGGCGCGCGTGGGGACACCGCTTTCGACGGCGCGGAGCAAAGGGAACGGCGTTGGGTCCACCTCCGCGTCCCCGAACGGGTGGCGGGCGCCTCCCGCGGAGGGAGGGTGCCGCCCGGTCCGCGCCGGACCGGGGAGGGCGCGAAGGCGATGGCGGCGCGAGGGGTAGGGGCGGGACGCGTGGTGCACACGGAAGGAGCCGCGTGCGGGGGCGGAGGCGGCGGGCGGAGCCGGGGGCCGGGGGCGGGGGTGGGGTTAGGGAAGGAGAGCTCGGTGTAGTGCGCGACGAGCGGGCGGTCGTCGTCGGACGGCGCCGTGCGAGATCGGAGGTCGACGGCGGCGCGGCTTGGACGGGGGAGGCGATGCGGGGAGGTGGTGGTAGAGGCGGGGGGAGGACGCGCGCCGGTGGATCCGATGGGAGAGAGATCGGTGGAGGTAGGGTTTGGCGGTGGGGTGCGGTTGCGAGGGCGACGAGCGTGCGGGGAAAAAAAAATCGCGGGTAGGGGCGCGGTGCCGAGTGGAGGCAGAGAGCCACGGGCGGTGAAGCCACGAGAACGCAAGTTTTTACGTACCAAATCGTTCTCCACTTCATTCTTTTTAGTAGTAGAGACTATGCGCCTACTAATTACATATATGGTCTTAAGCCCCAAGCTTTATGGGCCCACGGCCGTCGCCCCACCTGCCCACCCCCCACAGGCTAGAGCCGGCCCTGCCTCCTCCCGCTATCCCGCACGCCTCCCCCAGTCCCCCCTCCCTCTCCCGCTCCTCCGCCTCGAGCAGGGGTGGCCGTCCTCCACCCTCCCTCTACCTCTTGTCGTGGCCGCGCCGCCGCCGGACGCAGCTCCGCCGGCCGACGAGCGGCTGACCCGGACGACGCGAGAGCAAGGGGCGCAGGTCTGCCGACCGCTCGGCGCAGATCCGGGCGTCGGCAGCCTCCTCCTCCTTCCCCGCCGGCGAAGCTGGGTCACCAGCCCCGCCGGCCGCCTCCTCCTCCTTCCCCGAGCACCGACGGTGTAGATCCGGGCGGGAGCTCGATTCGGAGCAGGGACACGGCCGGCGTCCCTCCGCTTCGAGCAGGAGCTCCTCCAGCCTCGATCCACGGCGACGTCGAACCGCCCCAGTCGTCGGGGATGAGCTTGGACATGGACGCGCGCGGGGCTAGGCCGTGAGCTTGAGCGACTCGAGGCACGGAATCGTCGGAAGAACTGCTCAGGCGTGGTGGAGTAGGCCATGGCGACCATGACGTGCTTGCGGCTGAGCACCCGCCCCAGTGCCGTGTCCGGGATCCCGAAGCTCGACGTAGCCAGTGGATTTGCATGGCGGTGGAGTGGTTTGAGGTGGGGGGTGCGCGCCGTGGAGTAGAGCGGAGGGGCAGGAGCAGCAGGGAGAAGCATCCGAGGCGCGGGAGCCAACTATCTCCCCGATGCAGGAGGGGATGCGATTCCTCTGCTGGAGTCCGTTTGCTTTTGCGAGACGGGAACGTTCTCTTTCCTTTGCTCATACCTGATGCAGAAGGGGTGGGTAGTGGAGTCAGTCTAATACTAACATCGGATACGTTCTCCTAGTTTGTTATCTAATCGTGGCCGCTGACAAAACAGACCGTGTCGTGCGTGGACCCACTTTGTCGGCCTCTGAAATATAGTCATCGGTCAACGCGAAACCCTCACGACGCATCAGAAATAGTCAGGAGTCATCGAGAGCCATGGCGCAGGTTCGAGTGCACGACTCGGAACCGGAAGCCAGTGCCAGTCCGACCCGACTCGACCAAGCAACGTCGTCGGCTCGCGCTCTTCCAGAGCAGGCCTATAATAGAAAACGAGATCCATGATCCTGCCTGTAACCTCACGACAAAAAAGAACTTCTCGTGCCAGGCCGCCCGGAAGCATCCGACGATCCACGATCATCTAGCAGCGACCGTACAACCGACGAGCGAGATCCATGGCGGCGAAAAAGCAAGAGGTCGCCGCGGGCGCCAACACGCCGATGTGCGCCGCCGGCGCCAACACGCCGATGTGTGCCAACGGCTGTGGCTACTTCGGGAGCGCCGGGACCAAGAACCTTTGCTCCCACTGCTACAAGGACCACGTGATGAAGGCCGCCGCCGCCGCCGAGAAGAAGGCCAACGTTGCGCCGGCGCCCGCTCCGGCAGAGAACGCGACTGATCAGAAGCACCAGGGGTCCTTCGCCGCCGTCGCAGAGAAGAAGGTCGACGCGGCGCCCGCTGCGCCGCCCTCGACCTCTTCCAGCGCTAGCGCGCCGGCGGTGAAGGCGGCGCCGAACAGGTGCGCGGGAGCGGGGTGCAAGAAGAAGGTAGGGCTGCTGGGCTTCGTGTGCCGCTGCGGCGGCACGTTCTGCCCCGTGCACCGGTACACGGACAAGCACGTCTGCGACTTCGACTTCAAGACGGCTGGCCGTGAGGAGATCGCCAAGAAGAACCCCCTCGTCGTGGCGCCCAAGATCAACAAGATCTGATGCAGACGGGGACGAAGAGTATACTATAGCTAGCGCAGCAGGACTTGGCGCGGGTGGAGATGAGACGTAGAGTAGTGCAAGGCTGGTAGTAGTTCTAGTAGTGTGCATGCTAGCTAAGTAGCTAGGATGTTTTCGTTCTCTTCCTTGTGTTAGAATTTAGAACCATTATATTAGTTCTTCGTAGGCAATCAAGTTTGATTCTCGATTATTCCCAATAAACATCAATGATGTAATAATGTTACTGGTTAGTGCAAGTTCAGTGTTGCAATGCATATATTCTCTGATGAAACTGTTGATACTAACAAATTTTCTGATGGATCCTATTTTGTCCCCCTCATTTGCATCCTTTACATAAGCAGATGATGGATTCACATGCATTATTCTTCCCAACTCCGGCAAATGTCAGAACTTCAGAACGGTTCAGGCCGCACTGCATGAGAATTCAGTTCAGGTTCTGATGTAACTGGTCAGTGCAAGTTCAGAGTTGCAATGCATAGTCTGATGAAACTATTGGTACTGACAAATTTGATTCTTGCATACTGCTTGGTATCTTCAAGAGCCCCGTGATCGCAGTCGCTATCATAGAGCTTGGCCTCAAATTCAGGAGAAAGACCAATGTATCAGTTTGGTCGCTCTTTGTGGGACAGGAGTACATAAGGGACGAACTATCAGTTCGAGAATTCATAAGTGAGGATAAGAAGGACACTATTTGTTTTTAAGACCATTGTATCTTGCAGGCAACTCATTTGGTTGTTTCTTCTTTACAAGATTTTTTTTTTGACCATCCAACTAGATTTTCAATTTGGTTTTGACAATCGAATTGCAAAATCAAAAATATTTTACCACCCCACTCTTAAAATCGTTTATATTCGACAATCAATTTTTATGGTTTTGATTGTCAAAACCAAACTGAGGTCAAAGAGACTTCTTCCTTGTTTTTTTACTTGTTTTCACATTGTATTTTAGGACCAGTTGTTTTTAATAACCCCATTCATTTACGGTCCCGATTCCATAATAACCCCATTCATTTACGGCCCAAGCCATAGCCTTTCGTTCGGTTGGTCGGTGGCCGATGGCTGTCTTGGTTTGTTGTGAGAGAAAAATCTTCTTGGTTTCTTGGTGGTTGATTTGTTCGAGAGAAAATCTTGTTGGTTTGGTGGGCGATAAGCGAAAAAAGCGGCGCATGTCATGCACCAACATTACAATTTAATACATACCAGCCATTCTATTCTAAAAAAAACAGCCATCCATCATTTTACTTCAGGTACATAGTACATCAGAGTCCAGGTATTTGAATTTGCCGGCACGGGGGGAGTAAGATCGTAACCAAGTTGGTGGCCCTTTTGGCTTTGGATTTGTTGGATTGAGGAATGATGAAGAGAGAAGAAAGACATTTTTAGATGAAAAATGGCATATTTTCATGCATTTGACGGTAGCAGCAATCTTTAATACATGTAATTATTTTTAAAAATATGGCATCATGTTATATATCTCATGTATTTTTGAATTTTTGATCTGCAAAGAAAATAACCTTTCAAACTCACACAAAAAAAAGATAGCGAAAAATCTCTTGAGCCTGGAGTCCCTTATCCCGCGTGCCTTCCTGAAGTCCCAACGGCATCGATGGCTTCGCCGCCGTGCCTCCTCCGCCTCCGCCCCTGCCCGCCGTCGTGCGGCCGCTCTCGCAGCAGATCCAAGTGCTTCCATCTCTCCAAGCAGAGCCTGCACCCACTTACCTCGCGAAGACCATGCCGCCGTCCCGTGTGGGCGCCAGTAGGAGAGCGGCTCGCTCCGCGGTCGCCGGGGACCGGCCGGTGGACGGGCATCTTCGCCTGCCGATGCTCCTACGACGCCGAGAACGGACCGCCCACACCTCCACCAGATATGGTGCTTTCCCTACGAAATGCTGTGCTGTTGGCATAGCGATGAAATTTGTGAGCCTTTTTGGGAGTTCGGTCGAAAATCGCAATTAGTTGTCTTGAAATGATGCTGCTTTGGTAGGAGAAAAGCTCGGACGAGTGGCCTGTCCTTCGCCGGTGGGATGTGCCGTGGGAGTGGCCAACCATTTCCCTCACCATGGTGGCATGTGCAGTAAGGTACAGGCGTACAGCTACACCTTAGCCCAATTATCATGGGGTTGTGTCAGAAAAAATCCATCTTTGCAAATATAAGTAATGGGGACGGAGAGTAGATTGTGGAGTGTTATTCTCAAGCATGAAGCAATATTCTACCATGATTCTAATCCGGAATAACTGAAGCATGTTGAATTGTTGCAAGTGCCTCCTTGAAAATGATGCTGAATGTTCTTTAGACAGCTTTCTTTTGACAGGAATGGTTGAGCAATCTATTTTGGAGCAGTTAGGTTATCAAGTTGGGGAGGCAACTCTAGATGAGAAGGCAGAAGTACTCTTCTTGGGACAGTTGTATGGACCGAAGTTCCTGTCCCTCTGTATACACTATATTTATCAGAGTTTATCATTCAGCTTCTGAATAATCTGCTTGCACATTTCCTTGCCATTTTCTGTTTTTTTGCAAAGTGCAGTAGCACGACGGTTGTTGTGCTTGGATCTATATTTGGTATCACCAATACCTTTCGACCATTCTCAGATGATATCTTTCGTTACAGTAAGAATTTGATCTTGTTATGTTTACTTTCATGTTCTTGTTTATACGTCTGTCCCACATTTGTTCTTTTCCCAAGATTAGCTTGCTACATAATATAATTGTTTTAGATGTTCTGATGGACAAAGAAGGAATAACCTAATACCTAATCCCCTAGTGTTTTTTGCTTGTCTACTTTGCATCAATAGTATGATTGAGTAGTGTAAATTCCGTTTGTTCTTAAGTGTTTTACAATGGTCTTCTGATGCAATTTTATCCTTTTATTTTTCAGAATTTGAGGAACCACTTAATCTGCAAAATGGTTGGCTTTTGTGGGCTGGAATTGGCTTTCTTGTTGCATTAGTTGTTATTGCTTTAGCTGGAGCTGCAACGACATTCCTGAATGGTGAAACACCACAAAGAGAGGTATGCTTCCATAACTATCTATTATCCATCTTATTGAGCAGTTAGAACGTTACGCAATGTCCTTCCTACTGTAACCAGAAAAAAGTGCTTACTGAACTCTTAGAATTTTAGATGGAAAAGTTTCACAAATTGGTGAGAAGTTTCTCCATTGCCCTGCCTTAACTTCATGCGCCGAGTTCTCGTATGCTTGACGTTGTTTGCTATCTGCACAACATTGTGTTGGGTGAAGCAATGGTAGCTCACACCATCTGTAGGCTTGAGGAGACCTTGTTGGGAACTCAGATGGTGTCCCCATTATAGTGCACCAGCTCAATTAATTCCTAGATGCATTAAAGACACTGAAAAAAATCAACTATATAACATACAACATTAATGATAAAGTCAAGCATTTTAATAGCGAAATTTCACCAGTAGTGATCCAGTTCTTGAACCTCTTCTTTCAGACTGACTCGCTAGTCATTCTATTGCCACTGATAGGCTCATCAGGTATCAGGTACGGTTCATCTGGCTTTCTTTTTCCTGTGTTTTCATAAGCTATTGTTTGTCAGGTACAATAAGATGAACTGACTTTATTTTCTGGAAAAAAATATTGGTAGTACTGCCTGTCTGCTGGGCATCACCGGGATTCTGGCACCAATTCTGGAGGAAACTGTGTTTCGAGGATTTCTAATGGTGTCCTTGACTATGTGGTAACTATACATGAATTCTTGGTCAGGAGATTTCTTTCAAAAGCTTGTGTTTAGAAGTATGGCACTGTAAATTGCTGCAATCTGAACTATTGTATTATTAAGCTATTAATATTATATTTGTACAGGTTCTCTACTCCATATGCTGTGCTTATCACTGCTGCAGTATTTGCGTTCGCTCATCTTACACCAGGAGAATTCCCACAGCTTTTTGCACTTGGTAATTGCCGGCAATATTGATGAGTAGTCATGACGTCACAAAACATCATGAAATATGCTAAACCCCTTACCTTTCTATAGTTGGACCAGACATAAGGATGTATGGTCTTAGAGTCACATGTCACATAATCCTAAAATTGCTGTGTTAGCATGCTTTAGCATTTATAACTGACCATATTTCCTTCACAATTTTTTCCCAACAGGTGTTGTCCTAGGATTTTCATATGCTCAAACTCGCAATCTTCTTACTCCTATTACAATACATGCTGTTTGGAACTCCGGAGTAATATTACTGCTAACCTTTCTTCAGGTAGATCTTAATACCTCAACGTTTCTCACTTCTACGTCCTCATTTTCCTTCTAGGAGTGCTCAAATGACTTTGCATTGATATTACCTGTCACATAGGGGAAATGCATCTAAAATTCCCATAATAAATTGGCAGCTAAATTTTACAACTGAATCAGACTTCTTCAAACGTGTTTCTTTTGGGTACGACAGAATAATGAAAATGCTTTGCTATTGTGCTTCAGCTGCAAGGCTATGATATAAAGGAGCTGTTGCAGGCATCTTGAAGATTTCACTGGGTTAGCTTAATTTACACCTGTACTGCCTTCTATATGTGATGATTTTCAAGTAGGACTAAATGATACTCACTTGCCTAACCATTCAGAATTAATGCTTATGATCAGGTTCGTTTTCTTTTTATTCGAGTATTTTAATAATTTTCTCTGTTATAAATTAAAACTTAGTTTCAGGAGAAACCATGCTTTTTGTGATGATTTAGGCAATGCATAACATAATTATTTTTATAAGCTCATGCACTTTATGATAGACTAATGATTTTAATTTGAGAAACGTACACTTTGTATATGTAATAGAGAATTTTATTGGAATAGAATCCTAGCCTAGGAGGGAAAAAATAATCCAATATGGACCTTTGGACTAGTGGTATGGCAGTGTGGGCGATTGGCTCATAAGATCCCGATGGGTTTCCTACAAACCGGTTCAATAGATATGTGATTGGGAGGAAGTTTAGCTTGAGGTTGTATCCAAAATTTTCTTTAAGTTAACTATCCGAAATTATGTGCTCATAGCATCTAAGAAATATTGAACAATTCTTGCGCTCTACAAGTTCTAATAATCAAATGTACATGATACCTATTCCTATGTTTCTCATATTCCTATATCTTTTTAATCTTTAATTATTCCCTTGGTCAATATTTTGTTATTCTGAAATTGACCCATATGCTCTTACTAGTCTGATTAATTATTTTTCTTTTGCTTGAAAAGGATCTCCTAGTGAAACTACAGGGCATTGGTTAAGGTCTGCTTGTGACAGTTTAAATGTCAAAAAAAATGTCTATATGTAGAAGATCATTACTTTTTTTGTCTTTTTTAAGTTTCGTTCAATCAATTTTCATCTGTCCAGTGGTGTTTCATATATGTCATTCAATCTCCGGAATCTTGATGCTAGTGTTTCTTTCCACTTCGGGGTTTCTGTATGATTGCAGACAACCGTGAATGATAGCAACATCAAGATGCGAACCAGGGGTGGGACCCTTCAATACTATATTATAATCAACCGTAGCTGGTGTCTTACCTGCTAACGTTATTTGGAGGATAAAAAAAATGCTTGTGGCTCTATCGTTCAGATGATAACTTTTTTTCCTGAGAACATGTCATAATCCGGATGTTACATGTTTGATGTTACTTTCTTAGCAATTATTTCTCCACCGCAGTAACGATTAGAGGAAGAGACGTGTTGTGGATTTGGAAGAATCAGAACGGAAAATACTGCTGTGTCAAAGTGTGCATGGATAAAGATGGGTACTGTATAGAATGTTCATTGTATGATAACAACTGCTTATCTGAGCTGGGGACTAGGATTGGCAGATCAGTTGAAGATTTACAGTGATCTTTCTTGTAAGTTGTAGCATTGGTGTTTTTATGTGTGACTCGTGTTACTTGTAAATCAGGTATGTTCAATGAGATGAAAATGGCTGTAATTGTGTTGTACTACCTGCAATTTGGCATTCCTTTTCCTTGACTCTTCATCTATTAACCACCCTTTGCTGTAATATAATAATCATTCTTGTCTACTATATGAATGCAAGGCAACGAGGATGTTTTAATTATAGATTTTTTGAAACAACTTTAGGAATCTAACTAAAAGCCTACCTAACAATCATTTCCACCAAATCGGCAAGATACATTAAAGTTGGGCTAACCAGTGCGCAATTTTTCGATTTTGCCAGTTACAAATTGCATAACAAAATTTATTTCCTCTTGTACCAACATGTATTTTGTAGGGTTTTCCGAACAACCACAGAGCAAGTGTTTGATTTTATTCTACTACAAAGTACATAGATCATACCAAATCATTGCTTTCGTTGCAAGCTTCATATATGCTCCGTTCACTCTTGATGCAACTCGATTGACTAAAAAATTAAAGCACCATGACTTACTGTCGTACAAAAGTAATAAATGGTAGTTCTCATCTTGCAAACGCTCGCTTGATTTGGACGAAATGAGATTATGGAGATGCTGTTTGCAAGGAAAGTCATTTTTGTATCTTGGGATGCAACACACTGAACTTGCATGTATTTCATCTTGGATATCTTCTTCTTTCCATATGGTACAGAAATTTAAAACTTTTTGCTTCCTTAAGGGAAAATATTCTGTGCAAACCACCTTCTCGGTGGAAACGTCAAAAATCATACTTGCAAGTATTGAATTTTTTTGAAGAGTTGCATATCCATAGTGCATCTACACTTTGTGCCAAAAGATGGGACGCAAAACCTTTTTCCAAAAATTCATACAAAAATGACAAATTTCAAGTGCATATGCACCTGAATTTTGTCTTTTAGTGCTTATGCACATGGAATTTGTCATTTTCAATTAAATTTTTCTAGTTTGAATTTCTATCCTAATTTTGTCACAAAGTACATCTATGGATGCAAATATGATTTTTGAAGAGGTTTTCACGTTTCTACCGAGATGGTGGTTTCTGGTTTGCACCAGATATTTTCCCATTAATTCTACAAGTACATGACAATTACTTACTCTGATCAACTTCAGGATATTAAAAAGGGACACAACTAGGATTAGATGAACAATGCAGAAGGAAACGAATCTAAAGTGTGTTCCAAAAATGCCTTACTTCCTATTGGTTCTAGCAAAGAAACTAGAAATTTACTATCGGAACGTCAAATTTAGTGTACCCAGAAACCGAATGAGTTTGCCACCGAGCTATAGTTCGCAGCTGCCATAGACCTGGAGCGTGCAAGCAAGCACAGACAGGAGTTGCTCTTGTCAACACGAGCAACATGGACATCTGTTCCGAGAACCGGGAACCCAAGAACAAGACATGGAGATGGCACTGGCAGGCTACCTCGCTTCAGTTTGAAGGGTTTGACGTTGACCCGAACCGTGCTCTGACATTTGGGTTGTTGCAGGCCGGCCTGCAATCCCAGGCCATGGAAAGGAGACAGCAAGCGCTCCAAATCGAGATGGGGTTTGCTCTCCCAAAGCAGGGGGATTAATGGTGTTGCCGGGAATTGTGGAGACACGGGAATGGAACAAAAACTCTTGGCGGGTATTTGACGCGCGCGCACGGGCGAAACCTTGTCCTCAAGCGATTGGAGGAGGCAGAAACTCTCAGCGCGTGCAGATTTTTCGCGTCATTGTCTACGATTTATACTCCTCTGTATAAATAAACATTGCAAAACAGAGGTAGTGGTACTGAAAATGCTTAGCGTCTTGTAATTTATCGGCTCACCTATTCAGCATGTCTATCCAACATTACACGTTCAAAAGTTTCAGGATTTTACAAACATAATCCTATGGACTATGGAAGCACAGCAAACAATTCAATTGTGCCATGTGGATGGAAGACCAGCCGTAGCCGGGCATCCCATTAAGCAAGCTGACTGCAGTTGGAGCAAATTGGACCAGATTTCCACGGTGGCAACTCACTTGCAATAAAATTTAGTGTAACAAACTGTGCTTAGAATAAGAAGCTTCTCCATTCCAACACTTCGCAGTGCCACACACGCTAGCTAGTTAATAAAAATACGGAGAAAGTTACACAGGTCAGGCCATCACTGTCTCTGGGTGACAGAAAAGGATTTCTGCAGAGAAACCAGGTAGTAGGAAACTCTCTCTCATGGTTAGGCTTATGTCAAATTCAACACAAAATGCATTTAGTGGCGACAAATTATTTTAGAATCCCAAAGCACAAGCTGACAAAAAAAATAGATGCATACATCTACGTGGGAAGGGATTTTTGGATCCAGATATTGAAGGAATATATCTTGAAGTTCATGCAGGTAAAAGTAAATATACTTGAGAAGAGTTCCAAACTCTTGCCTGGCACCGTTGAAAATTTGAATACCAACAAACTTCGGTGTATTGGAATAGGATTTCAGTTCCTTTGTTTACCTGGGGAGGCTCAAACTGGTAAGTGAAATCTAGACGAGAGTAAAGCACTGTTGTTTAGTTTAAGGATTGTTTTGACTGCCGTACTTGAGTATTCTAAGTGTGAACCGAAAGGGACTGGGATTTCCTGATGCTGGCTGGGCTTGTCTTCGTTGAGATACTAATCCACCATTAAACAATTCATGACAGCTTCAAATAGAGAAGGAACTAAATACACTTCTTTAATCCTTCAGAGCTGTGGGCCTCATCCAGTCATTCCAAGCAGCTCTGGCATTCATATATATTCACATGGTGTGTATTAGATTTGCAAGTGCAATAGTATACAGCCTCTTGGTGGTTGTCTTCACCTCACAAGCTTCATCCTTGGAAGCCATTCACTAGAAACTGCACCAGTAGTACAAGAGCAGGCTTAATTTGTAAGCTTGCAGCTAGCAGCAAGCAGGCTTCAAGCTTCATCTCCTTGTTCTCATGGAGGCCAGAAATGATATCAACATGGACAGGTCAGATGAGATCCTCATGCCCGGGTTCCGGTTTCACCCGACTGATGAAGAACTGGTCAGCTTCTACCTCAAGAAGAAGATCCAGCAGAAGCCTATCTCCATTGAGCTCATCAGGCAGCTGGACATCTACAAATATGATCCATGGGATCTCCCAAGTAAGTTGCCACCGACTTCAGAAGTTCTTACACTTACACCTTCTGTCCATGGATGTATTGGACTTATATGAGCGATGAATCTATCGAAAGATGTTGCGAATATGTTGCAGATTTTGCATTTCTGACTTCATTGTTTTTGTTCGTCAACAGAGCTTGCGAGCACTGGTGAGAAAGAGTGGTACTTCTACTGTCCAAGGGACAGGAAATACCGCAATAGCGTGAGACCAAACAGAGTCACAGCAGCTGGGTTCTGGAAGGCCACAGGGACAGACAGGCCTATCTACTCCTCTGAGGGTACCAAGTGCATAGGCCTGAAGAAGTCTCTTGTGTTCTACAAGGGGAGAGCGGCAAGAGGGATGAAAACTGACTGGATGATGCATGAATTCAGGCTCCCTTCGCTCAACGATCCCTCGCTCCCCAAGAGACCCATTGACAAGACCATCCCACTCAATGTAAGCACTATGAATTCATATTGTGCAGTTCAAAAGAGCTGGATTCAAATATTTTGTCCAGTTTTCTGAAAGTTTTTTTTTTGTGCCACAAACAGGACTCCTGGACCATTTGTAGGATTTTCAAGAAGACCAGCTCCATGGCGCAACGAGCGCTGTCGAACACCTGGGGGCCACTGCCAGGTGCAACTGAGGCAGAGATGTTCGCTGCGTTCCAGTCAGTGCAAGCTTCAGAGTTTGCTCTGGAGAGCTCCTCGCTGCAAACTGCACAACCTGCACCTGCAAGCCAGTTCACCAGCAGACATGGCGGCTTGCAAGGTCAGCAGCACAACAAGGTGAACAATCCATCTCCAGACGGATCCTCATGCAAGCTCATCAACTTCGACTGCAGCCAGTCCCAAGAACCCCAGAACTTCCCCATCAGCAGCTTCCCTTTCGAAGTGCAAACATCGCAGAAGACCACAGCCGCTGCGCCAGTGTTCTTCAGCACACAGCCTTGCCATGAGCTCAGTGGGTTTGTGATCGATTCCTCTGCAGATGCCAATGGCGGCATCGGTAGCAGGAGCCAGGACTCATCCACCAGGAAGCCTGGCAATGGCCTGAGCATGAACAGCGGTGACTGCGATGCTGTGGGGAGGATCAACTTCCCTTTTGATCTTGGTGCAGATTCTTCAGA
This sequence comes from Cenchrus americanus, assembly GCA_947561735.1. NCBI lineage: Eukaryota > Viridiplantae > Streptophyta > Magnoliopsida > Poales > Poaceae > Cenchrus > Cenchrus americanus. The sequence continues at coordinate 70,554,092 of OX387239.1, read as the reverse complement.
GGACTGGAGGTGCAACATACCCTGGGAGTCCTTCCTGAGCCCAGTTGCTGTCCAGACTGAGCTACCACACTAAGGCAGTTTCAGTTAGATACTTGCATCGTATTACAGAGAGTGAGAGGTACTTCTATTTCATAGGTTACATGTACAGTCGCTGAGTGTGTAAGTTGCCTTCATCTGTTAGCATTGCTGTTAGCTGCAGAGACATATATTTTTGTTCAGTTTTGGTTAGAGGTGCCATGTACATACTGTGAGCAGTGAGCTATACTACCTGTTAACAGCAAAGCTAACAGAGAGAAGGAACCCTGTGTTGTACATACATTATTTTCAGTGTTATGAGATGGTATGGTATTATTGCACTTTCAGTGCGAAAACGTGAGCTTCTCAGTGTGAAAATATTGGGCGTGTTCCAATACTTTCTTTAACATAACAATATCAAGCATCAGCTGTTTTTCTTGCAATAACCTGTGAAATTGTTGAATTTGTCCAGGCCGAATTGCCATGCCGCATCAGGGTAGTTTGCAATTGGCATTGCACTACAGTCCACAGAGAGCCAGAGAGGTGCACAGTAATACTATTCATAGGTTCCATGTACAGTGTACGAATTGCCTTCAGCAGTTATCCTCAGAAGCATGTTAGTAGGTGCCATGTTCGTACCGTAAGCTACTCTATGCCATTGTCAACAGAAATGCTAGCAGACAAGTTTTTGGTGTGCTGTGGTGATATCATGTTGCACTTTGGGTGCGAAATTGTTGGGGCGCCTAATTGAATGAATAATCCTTATGGTATATTGGTATCGATCGACAAAACATCATCAAAGCTTCATCAGCCTTTGCTCGTGTCACGATCGTGTATAAACATCAGGGGGATCTTGTACCGAGAACCGTCAGATTTTCGTTCAGCTGCTGCGGACACATGCATCTGTGGCGATGAGAGCACAGTGAATCTTACATTTCTGTTGAAGCAAGTTTCCCTCAACAGACGAGAACGAGACGACACAAGGAAATAAAGGTGAAGAACTGAAGATCCACTCTGCGAGAATCCCCTGCTTCAGTGCTTCTCTTGGTCCGAAAACCGCATCAGCTTCCGTGTCCGTGGTCTTCGCCCCGCCCGATTCGAATTCGGAGTCCGTCGTCGGCGTGTTTCTATTCAGCTGCCTCCAAGAGAAAGACTCGGACGGAAACGGAATCCGCTCACCTGCTGGGTTATGACGCCCACTCCGACCCGCACGTGAAGAAGCCCTCAATAAAAACAGGAGACAGGGGAGGCCGTTCTCCAACAAATCAAGCCAAAAGGATACCAGCGATCAGCCAATAACTGCAAGAGAGTCTTTCGATCGAGAGGGGGGAAACAATAGAGAATTACCGGCCGGAGTAGCAACCATGAAGCGGATCACGTCGAAGCTGCCCTTTCTCGCGGCCTTGCTCGCGGTGGTGCTGCTGCTGCTGCCCTCGGCTGCCATGGCCGCCGTAGCCAAGGCCATCGACGGGAGCAACGCCCAGCGGCTGCAGCTGCCCGACGACCTCGTCGGCCCTGAGAGCGTCGCCTTCGACGCGCACGGCGCCGGCCCTTACGTCAGCATCTCGGACGGCCGCGTCCTCAAGTACGGCGGCGAAGGTGCCGGGTGGAAGACGTTCGCCTTCAGCCCCAGCTACACCAAGAACCGCTGCGACGACTTCACCGAGCTCCCGGCGGTCGCCACCGAGAGCTCCTGCGGCCGACCGCTTGGGCTGCGGTTCCACAACGACTCCGGCGACCTCTACATCGCCGATGCGTACATGGGGCTGATGCGCGTCGGACCAAACGGTGGAGAGGCGACGGTGCTCGCGACGGAGGCCGGTGGCGAGCCACTACGCTTTACCAACGGCGTGGACATCGATCAGGTCACCGGAGATGTCTACTTTACCGACAGTAGCAAGACGTATACACGGGCGCAACATCAGATGGTCACCACGTCTGGAGACTCGACCGGACGCATCATGAAATACGATCCGCGGACTAAGATGGTCACCGTGCTCCAGTCCGGTGTGACGTATCCCAATGGCATTGCCATCAGTGCTGATAGGACACACCTTGTTGTTGCGCTTACGGGACCGTGCAAGCTAATGAAGTATTGGATTCGAGGGTCAAGGACCAACACAACAGAGCTATTTGCTGACCTTCCCGGATACCCGGATAATGTGAGGCCTGACGGAAAAGGAGGGTTCTGGGTGGCGCTACATCGGGAGAAGTACGAGCTTCCATTTGGTATGGATAGACATTTGCTCGCTGTCAGGATTGGCGCGGATGGTGAAAAGTTGCAAGTGATGAAGGGACCTAAAAACGTGAGGCCGACGGAGGTGGTGGAAAGACAAGATGGCAAAATATATCTGGGATCGGTAGAGTTATCGTACGTCGGTATAGTTAGCACGTAGGAGTACTATATGTAGGACCACTGTATATAGTAGTCGGGTTTAGAACTTTAAGACAGTATGTAATCTTTTTAGCATGTTGCTATTCATGCACTGCCTTTGTGTTGGTCTTCAATTTAAGTTTTATAGTTTTATGAATTATGAAGTATGATATTTACACATGCATGCTCCGAATCTGAAGTGTTTGACACGTTGGCGGTGACGGAATGATGAGCCTGCCAATTAGCCAACATCCTCAATTCCTCACTTGCCCAGCGCAGATAGCCTAGCCCAGCTGTCCAGGCAACTGCCAAAGCCACCACCACCTAAGCCGTCAACTACAATCACGATAGAGGCCCTGGATGCGCAAATTTACACAGATGATTAGTACATCTGCATTGTAAAAATGCACACTGAGAAACTATGAGAGAATGTGTGATTCAATGTGATGGATGAATGCATTTGCAGTGCAAATTTGCACATTTAAACAGCCCTATATTATATTTAAAAGGAAAATGATTCCAACAGTGCACAATTGATTTAAACAAACAATTAAACGGTTAAGGCATAGAACAGGAGAGCAACACGTCATGGACGATAAAGATTGCTACAACAAGGTGAATTCGACAAGCTGATGGTACCCCAAATAAGATCTGAATTTGTAACAAAGCAACTAGGGGAACAGTTGTCCCGGTATTCCGACAATGAAAAGTGAAGAGCCAGACACTCTAAACTTGATAGGTATGTCTCTCACATGCTAAACATTTAACACAGAAGGCAACAAGATTTTCCATCCACCAAAAAAGACTTCTCACAGTGTACAAAACAGCGCAATGCTTCCATTTCAGGAGCTCTACTTTGTGGCTGCCTTGTCCTTGGTTTTCTGTATTTTCAGGACCTTCTTGACAATCTTCTGCTCCTCGACCAAGAAAGCACGGATGATCCTGCGGTTGAATAGTTGTAAACTCACAAGTCTAGAAGATGACAGATCCCAGGTTCACTTTTCATATCATAAAATATCAAGCTCTATTTACTGACCTCTCCCTAACAGCAGTTCCAGAGAGCACTCCACCGTAAGGACGGTTCACAGTCCTGCGGTTCCTAGGCAACCTGGACCTCTTGTACTCAGCAGGCCTCAAGTGGGGAATCTGTAAGAGTGGTAAAGATAGCACTAGATATTAGGTTTTCATTCACATTGAATAGCAGATGAATATGCTTTGGGCCTGTTCAGATAAGGAAATTAGTACATGATGTCAACTAAATGATATAGAGAATATTTTGTGATTGCAACAGAACAACCAAGGACATGCACACATGAAGTGATCAAACCAACCAATTGCTAGTTTCAACATCAAACTCACAAGGCCCAGGAAGTGATTATATTATCTGACATGATGATAGTATTTATTCAACAGACAAACAGAGGAAATTAACTCAGCTAAGTTTCAGTGGCACTAGCATCCAAATATACTCCCTCTGTCCCGCAAAGAGTGTCTCTTTGCTCATCATAAGTCAAGCGGTCTTATGTTTGACCAAGTTTATATAAAATATATCAATGCTTTTGATGTCTAACAAGTATCATTAGATTCATTATAAAACATATTTTCATAGCATGCATATTTAGTGTTATAAACATTGATACTCTTCAATATAAATTTGGTCAAACTTCAAACAGTTTGACTGAGAAGAAACCAAAATGTAGACTCTTTGTGGGAGTAAGGGAGTAAATATTTACTTGATAATTATTGACACAACTCTAATTCGCTGTTGGATACAAGATTAGATATAAATAAACACCACATACTCAGCAGATATAAATAAACACCACATACTCAGCAGGATAAGAGCCACGCTCAAAGCTCCACTTTGGGTAGATGGCATAATGCCCTCGAACACAACTCAGTAGGGCTTACTAATTTATAATTTAAGATACACAGTCACCTATCCACAGGATGAACAATGAATTCAACTGTACAGTATCCTCAAAAAATGATGCAAAACAAAATGATGAATCTGCACCATGGAGCAGAAATGAGATATTGACAAATCAACAATGTGTGGCTGGGTCAGCAACCACACCAATTGTAAGCAATTGCAATGACATGCCAGTACCAAACAAAACCTCCCAAATCATAGAAACTGCACATAACAATTTCAACAAGTGACTTTCACTCACCACCAACACGAGGAAGAGTTTTTTTGGTTAAAAAACAAGATATAAAGACATTATAACTACAAGACATCCCCCACTAGACCTATACAAGCACAACACAGTGTCTAACAGTGTCTAATTCCCCATACGGCCATACCACAGAATTTACATGCACCATCGCAAGATCAAGGAAACTGTAGATCTAGTTCACAATTACTTCGACAGGAGATTAGCACAGACACAGGCACATGACTATTATTTTCGCCACTGCAGTACCTTGGACCAACGTACTATACCACTACAAGAAAACAGAGACTACACGCATCCACAACGAGCCCAAAACCAGATTAGAAGCTGCCCCCCCCCCCCCCCCCACCACCACCACTCACCCCCTGGATCTTCTTCCCGGTGACGGGGCACTTGGGCCCGCTCGCCCTCTTCTTGGTGTACTGGTAAACAAGCTTGCCACCTGCACGAAACCCATCAATACCAACTTAGAACACAGCACAGATCAAGAGACCGAAAAAAAAGAACTCCCAAAACGAGCTGGAATGGACAGGCGACGGCGCCCGCACCTGGGGTCTTGACGACCCGGGTCTGGTTAGACTTGGTCGCGTAGCTGTGACGCTTCCGGTAGGTGAGACGCTGCACCATCTCGCCGCCGCCGCCGCCGCCGCCGATAAAACCCTAGTGAGGAGGCTTGGGGTGCGGCGTGTGGTAAGGAGGGGGTGGGAAAAGAGGAGAAGAGGCCTGCGCGGCGGCGGCGATAGGGGTATAAATGGATGGCTCGTGTGGCCACGGGGAGCGGACGGCTCGGATCGATTCGCTTGATCTGGAGGCTTGCCGGGTTGGGCTTTCGTCGTCTGGTCCCCGTTTCGCACCGTAAATTGGGCCAGTGGGCTGAAACAAACACGCGACCACCTTAGAGCTGAAGCCCATTCAGCACTTTCTTTTCTACTACTGCCCTATGTTGGGCCGAGCTTTTGCAATCTTTTTTTAGCAGCCCGGCCGAGTTTAGCGATCTCGAGGTCTTAAAAAACGGAAAAGTACTTTCAACATCCCTCATCACTGCAGTTGAGTTTAAACCACCCGCACTGGTCTACTGCAAAACCAACCGGAGGAGGGTATGAAGGGAAATCCCCTGCAGCGGGTTACTCGAACGCCCACGGGAAACCAAGGAAGGTCCCCTCTCCTTTGCATTCGGCGAAGAACAGGACCTCCTTTATCACTGTGTGGCGTGGGCCCATTCCTGCGACATCCTCTGCTCCTGATGGCAGCGGCATCCTCTGCTCGACGGCGCGCGCGGGGGGCAAACTGGCGAGGACGCGGGTGCGTCGTCGATGCCGGTGCGCAACAGCCGGAGCTCTATCCGCCCACCGCTGCATCCGCATCGGGGAGAGAGGCGCGGGCGCAGGGAAGGGAGGGAGAGAGCTCCGCCGGTGGCGGCCTAGGGGCCTTCCCTGCTCCAATCGCGGCTCGAGCTGGGGCATCCACAGGTGGAGGCGCTCCAAGGAGGAGGAGCTCGGGGCCGGTGCCTAGGGAGGAGGACTGCCCGGCGTGGGCGGCGTCGGTCCCGCGCGTCCGCCCGCGCCTTGAGCTCCGCCGCGACGAGCTCGTCGGCCTTCTCGATCCGCGCGCGCGGAGCTCGAGACCCGGAGGGGGAGGGGGAGATGCGCGCGCGCCGGAAGAGGGCGGGGGGGAGCCGCGCGCGCGGCGGAGGCATGGATGGGCGGGCGCGCCGCGGAGGAAGGGATGGCGGGCGAGCTCGGCGAGGAGAGCGAGAGGAGATAGGGGCGCGCGATGTAGGCGGCGCGCGCGCGGCGCGCGCACCGGCCGACGCCCGGTGGTGGCGGCCGGCCGGTCGGGCACCCCTCTCCCCGCGCCTCCATCCGCCGACGGGGTGGGAGAAGCGGCACCGGTGGAGGTGCGGCGGGGAGTGGGGGAGAGAGGGAGGGGGCGGTGGGGAGGGAAAGGGAGAGGATGACGAGTGGGCCCCGCGTGTGGTTGTTGGGATGAAGGAGGTGGATAAAGGATGATGGATGCGGGGGAAGGAAATATAAAGTAGAGAATCTTGATGATGAGGTAGGAATATTCTATTTTGAAGGAGGTTTCGAAGAATCACAAGTGTGGATAGTCTTAGTCCCTCAACATCCCTGTATTGCCCGTCTCGTAACTTTCAATGGCGTTTGCTCTCGGTCCCTTGCTGATTTTGGTCTTTTGGACGGTGGTTTAATAGGAAAAAATGTCCATTCAATAACCCGCAACTATTGCCGTATTGGATGTTTGTCCCTTAACTTTCAGATTTGTTTACTTTTGGTCCCCTGCTTGTTTTGCGGGTGATTTTGCATGACGTGACATGGACCCCACATGTTGAGAAACAGATGGTGGTATTCACGTACCAAATGGCTTTTTTCTAGTGTGGCTAGATGTCATTGTAGCGATAAAATTCATTACATCGAGAAGCAAAGGGGGCGGGTACAGTGGAGGTGGACTTTATTGGGATGCACAGTGGATGAGCTAAGTACGATGGTTGTGTGGTCGGTTGCGCCGCTAGCTCAAGGTCGGGTCTGACGATATATGCAAAAGCAGGCTCTACGAGTGACTAATGGTGGATGGTAAAGACCCTATGTCTTGGTCGATTTGAGCAGCGGTTTGTAAAACTGAAGAAACATGGCTGCCTATCTTGGCTTGCTCACGTGTTACATGTTACTATATATATAGGAGCAAAGCCCTCAAGAAGATTACATCCAAGTCAATTACAACTCATGGCCAAAGTCTACTCGGTTTGCACTACACAGAACACCTTGGCATACCGAGTCTTGAACTCTTGATGCTTTACAAGCATACAGACGTGATCAACACGAACTCACACATTTACATGATGTATGTGATACCGATTCCTTCTAACAGCCTCCCACAATCTTAGCCTGGAGTAAACGCAAGGTTTAGATTGTCCTTGAATCTCTCATAAGCTTGAGTTCCTAGGCCTTCGTAAATCCATCAGCAAGCTGATCCTTTGTTCCAATAAACTGAACCTGCAATTGTTTTGACGCTATTCTTTCTCTTACAAAATGAAAGTCAATTTCAATATGCTTGGCTCGAGCATGGAAAACAGGATTAGCCGATAGATAAGTGGCCCCAAGATTGTCACACCATAAAATTGGAGGATGTCACAATTTTATACCAAGTTCTTTTAATAAAGCTTCCAACCATATTACCTCTGATGTAGCATTGGCTAAAGATTTATATTCAGCCTCGGTACTAGAACGAGACACAGTTGCTTGTTTCCTTGCACTCCATGACAATAGATTTGGTCCAAGGAAAATAGCGAAACCTCCTGTAGATCTTCTATCATCTATACTTCCTGCCCAATCAGCATCTGAGAATGCACTCATGACTAAAGAAACAGACTTAATGATTTTTAAACCAATATCAATTGTGCCTTTAATATATCTTAGAATCCTCTTCACCGTTGTCCAATGAACAGTTGTGGGATTATGCAAAAACTGGCAGACCTTGTTTACAGCAAATGCTAAATCCGGTCGAGTCAAGGTGAGATATTGTAGAGCTCCCACTTTACTTCTATAATAAGTAGCATCAGCTGAAGATAAAAGAGTACCATCTTCTTTGGACAACTTCTCAGAGGATGAAAGAGGCGTAGGAGAGGGCTTGCAGTGCAACATATTTACCCTTCTCAAAATATCCGATGCATATTTTGCTTGAGACGATAAAACGCCTCCCTGAACCGATTTGACTTCAATTCCAAGGAAAAAATTCAAATCACCAAGATCTTTTAATGCAAAATCAGTCTTTAATTTCTTAAGCAAAACTTCAATGGCTTTGACTGAATTTCCAGTAACTATAATATCATCAACATAAATCAGCATTAATATAACTATGCCATCATTATTGTAGATAAATAATGACATATCTGACTTGGATGCCTTGAACCCAAGATCTTGTAATGCTAAGCTCAGTCGTGAATACCAAGCTCTTGGTGCTTGTTTCAGACCATAAATTGCTTTGTCTAGTTTGAAAATATAATGAGGCACCTCATTATTTTCAAAGCCTAGAGGCTGACGCATATAAACCTCCTCTTCAAGAATACCATGCAAAAACGCATTCTGGACATCTAACTGACGAAGACACCAACCTTTAGAGACAGCAATAGAAAGAACCAGCCTTATTGTAGCAATTTCCACCACCAGACTAAAAGTATCTTCATAGTAAATTCCATAGTGTTGTTTGTAACCTTTAGCTACTAATCTGACCTTGTAGCGTTCTATCGAACCATCAGCTTTCTTCTTAATCTTATAAACCCATTTACAACCAATTATATTCATACCTTGTTTGGGTGGAACCAAATGCCAAGTCTTATTCCTAATGAGAGCTGAATACTCCTCTTCCATCACCTTGTACCACTTAGGATCTCCTAGAGCTTCATGAACCGTGTCTGGTTCACCTGTTGAAGAGTAATTTGCATAGCGAATGGTACCATCAGTAAAGATTTTTGGCTTAGAAATTCCACTTTGAGACCTGGTATGTGGCCTAAGAGCTTCTGGTGCATTCACAGAAGCACCACCCGGTTGCACAGAAGTTCCAGACAAATCAATCCGCACTCCTGGATTCTCCCCTGTAGCGCCGGACACCTCCTGATTGGTCGAGGTAGCATTGACAGGGTCTACCTGGGATCTCGTTCCTACAGGCTGTAGAGGTGCAGCAGGTAAACTAGCCTCGGTCGCAGCTCCTGTCTCCTGCTCCTCTTCAACCGGCATTAGACAGCCAGGACTCAAAACACAATCGTTTGGTGCAGAATTTTCTTCTCCTTCATCATCCTGTATATCAATTACAACACTAGTGGAATTATTAGAAGCATGAGAATTAGTAGCTTTTGAATCATCACAACCTACAACCCCTTGTCCAATACTTAAGAGATGATCTGGTAAGAGAAAATTTTCTTTTCTAATATGAGCTCCAGATTTCTCATGCAATTCATCAAAGGGAAAAATATTTTCATCAAATACTACATCCTGAGAAATATAAATCCTCCCTATAGAGATATCCAAACACTTATAACCTTTATGCAAAGGACTATAGCCAAGAAAAACACATCTCTTGGATCTGAAGGCAAGCTTGTGACTATTAAAAGGACGAAGATTCGGCCAACAGGCACATCCAAACACACGAAGAGACATATAGTCTGGTTTACAGCCAAAAAGAAGCTCTGAGGGTGTCCTATAGTTGATCACCTTGCTCGGCAGAATATTAATGAGAAAAGTTGCAGCTAAGAAGGCTTCATCCCAAAACTTGAGTGGCATAGAAGAATTTGCAAGTAAAGCTAGACCCACCTCCACTATGTGTCTGTACTTTCTTTCTGCTGAGCCATTTTGTTGATGAGCGTAGGGACAAGACACACGATGTGCAATACCAACTCACTGAAAGAAACTATTTAATCTTTCATATTCACCACCCCAATCTGTTTGCATAGCCAAGATCCTTTTGTCAAATTTTCTTTCAACCAAGCTTTGGAAGTTTCTAAAAACTTCAAAGACCTCAGACTTCCTTTTAATGAGGTAGATCCAAGTATATTTGCTAAAATCATCAATAAAACTAACATAGTAGACATGCTTATTTGCTGTAACAGGTGCAGGTCCCCACACATCTGAATGAATTAATTGCAAAGGCATAGTAGAAACATTATCTGACATTGCATAAGGTAGTTGATGACTCTTTGCCCTTTGACAAGGGTCACAAACAGACTCAACATTATTCTCTACTAAATACGGAAGTTGATTATCTCTAAGAACTTGCTTCACAATAGGGAAAGCGGGGTGTCCTAAGCGACTATGCCATCTAAGAGTGGACAATTTAGTGACTCCAAAAACTTGTTTTCCTTCTTCTTCTCCCGCGGCTGGTTCAAGTGGGTACAGACCTCCCTTACACCTTCCTTGATGAAGAGTTCTCTTTGTGACCCGGTCCTTTATAAGAAAAAGATTAGGGTGGAACTCCAAGTATGCATCATTGTCGGATACTAGCTTATGAACCGAAACCAAACTTTTATGTGCACCAGGAACATGCAGGATATTTTTAAGATGCAAGGGATGACTTGGGGTATGTAAAACTGAATGACCAATAGCACTAATGCTCATACCTGACTCGTTTGCAGTATGTACTTGATCACCGCTGTTGTATTTGTCCTTCACAGTTATCTTCTTAAGATTAGCTGTGATGTGATCCGAAGCGCCGCTGTCGACGTACCAATTTGTGTCATAGCCATAGGATGATGCCAGGCCTGCACTCTTGGTGTTGGTTTCAGCATCATCATCATACCTGTACCAACAATTTACAACAGTATGACTTGTGCTATTGCACATTTGACACTTAGGTTTGGAGTTGCTAGATCCCTTCTGTCCATCATAGTTATTACTGTTGAAATTGTTTCCTTGTCCTCCAGTGCCTCGACCACCACGGCCACGACCACGGTTACCCGAGCCACGGCCACGATTAAAACCACCACGACCACGCATGGCATTATTTGCAGAGGATTGGTATTGTCCTCCGGCCTTCTTGTACTGATCTTGCAGCATCTCAAGGCGTGTCTCATATGCCATGACCTGTGCATAAAGATCCGAAAGAGAGATTGCATCTACTCTACTCATCACAGAAGATAAAATAAAGGAAACCATCTCATCATCATTGACGGGCCTCCCTGCTACTGCAAGTTCATCACCAATAGCTCTCATCTTGCCAAAATACGATGCCGTGCTTATGTTTCCCTTCTTGAGAGTTGATAGCTGCATCCAAAGATTGGTAACCCTTGCACGAGATTGTGCATAGAACATTGTCTCCAAGCTTGTCCATACTGTAGCCGAAGTGGACAGCGTAGCAACTTGCCCCAACACATCTTTGGTGGGAATTTAGCAAGTAACTAAGGATCTGCTGATCCTGGGCCACCCAATTACTGTACGCCGGATTGGGAACTTCTTCATCTGGTTTGCTATCCTTCTTGATCACCAGAGTCGACGTCGACGCCTTGGTAGTCCCATAGAGGATGCCTTCAAGTTGAGCTCCTCGGATTGCTGGAAGAATCTGTGCCTTCCAAAGAACATAATTCTCCCGGGTAAGCTTCTCAGAGATCTTTGGGTCGAGAGCCGCACCCATGGAAGAAGAGGTCGATGTCATGACAGTTGATGAATTTGAAGAGTGCTCTGATACCATGTAAAACTGAAGAAACGTGGCTGCCTATCTTGGCTTGCTCACGTGTTACATGTTACTATATATAGGAGCAAAGCCCTCAAGAAGATTACATCCAAGTCAATTACAACTCATGGCCAAAGTCTACTCGGTTTGCACTACATAGAACACCTTGGCATACCGAGTCTTGAACTCCTGATGCTTTACAAGCATACAGACGTGATCAACATGAACTCACACATTTATATGATATATGTGATACCGATTCCTATAACACGGCTGTCATAGTAGTGAGCTACTTATGGGAAAAATGGAGCCAGGAGGAGGAAAAAATCACTGATATGAGGATTCATTGTCACCGGGCCCATCGACGATCAGGAGCGAGGTGGGCAACTGCTCGTGGCCCCCAAAAACCAAAGGCCCCCACCTTCAATCACAGGCTCATAGCGAGCAGTCCCTCTGCTTGTATCACGTTCCTTGCAGCAGCCTTCCCCTCAGGAAACTTGAGGAGCTCGCATGGCTTGATCGAGCAGTTCGTAATCTCAGCTAGATGGCCAGGCAGCGGCCAACGTGAGTTAAGCTTTTTAATGTTTCTTATTCTTGAATTAAAGTTAAATTGCTTTGGCTCATAAAACACAAACATATGCTTTGTTTCCTTGAGGATATTATGTTTACAAGCAATAGGAAGTATGATTTTGGTTCTGAAAATTATAGAAAAAACAAAAAATTTGGTTCTAAATATTGTACCAAATAAAATACACTGAAATTACATAATTATGTAGAAGTGTGCATGAGATGTTTTCAATTCTTCCCCATATTATAGGGCCTCATTTTTCATTTCGCTCTTGGGTCCCAAATTCCCGGAGACGATCCTGATTGTCACAATATGCAAAATCACTATCAACACCACTAACAGACTAAAAACAAACGGTATGAAAGTAGAGGGGCTGCGGATACCAGGTTTTGCACATGAGGAACTAAACTCAGATTACGATAACTAGTCCGTCAACCCGTGCCTCCGCACGGGCTAGCACTTTATTTTAATTATTAGTAATTATTGTTCACTTTTATAAGGAGCATTATAATAAGGTTCACACAATTTTGCAACATAAACTGTAAATATAATATATTAATTAGCATTTGGTCAGGATAATTTGAGAGAGATCCTTATAATTTTAAGGTTGTATTGCATAATATGCTTGAAAATAATAAGTACAATTAATTTTATTTTATTGAAAGATCCACCACAATAATAAGAAGCAAATCTCAGTATTTAGTTTGCTCCCAATGTAACATTAATCAAGAGATAATTTAATTTGAGTATATGGGTGTGTGAGAGGCTAGTCTTCTAGAATTGAACCACATAAATATTTGCATTTAAAATGACGTCGGTTAGTTTGTGATTTATAAATGAATAATTAATAACTAAGAGTTGTTTAGATCATTATATGTAATAGTTCCACCAGTGTATTATTTATTTTTATGTGTTTCATGATTTGCTTCATTTTCTTGGACCATGTTACGGTTGATGTCAGGTATCACTGGTAAAATAATTTTGATGGGCACTGTGGAATACATTTTTAATTCAATGTAGGTTTTGTAGCATGCATGTACCTATTAAAAGTTTTGTAGCTGCTTTCTACTAAAAAGGAGAATTACTCACTCAAGAGCCAAATATCACGGATTTTGATAAATTCGAAATTTGTCCATGTTTCTTCTACGGGTCCAACATGTGTTGTGACTCCTATAAAATCTATGAAAAACATAAATATGAATTATTGTTAAATGGTCATAAAATGAGTGAAAGTGTAGAAATTGTAAAGTTAACAATGTTTTACCTGATAGGTACGTGCCCACATTTATTCTTGTTGAACGCATATTTTTGCTCATGAACTTGAAACTATACTTTGGAATGTTTTCATTGTCTTTGAAACTTTTTAGAGTAGTGGTGGGTAAAAAGTTGATGCACAATCCTGTCATTTCCATTAGTCGATACTTCTATGTTGTTGGTGTAACTCTGACATTTGCAATTATGTACACATTTTCATCTTAACTCAATGGTTTAAATATTTCCATATAGGTCTTATTGATAACACCATGCATCATGGCTCCTTTTGTTTCATCATCGTTAATAATTTGTAAACCGAAAACAATAAAAAAGGAACCAAACAGAACCTATCCACAATTTGGTTACCCTTTACTTGTTGTTTGACAATTACTTTCCCGATCTAATTTCACTTAAGGTTTTATTTATCATTGCAACTTCTTTTTTTAGCAAAGTTCACCATTGCAACATGTTCAACTGCATTAGCAAAAGATGGTGATGGATCTAATTGTCTTATTTTTTCCATACAAAAGACATAATCAAATTTGGAAATTTTCTATACATAAGTTATGGTACACAAATAACAATCAACTATATAATTCGATAAAAAGAATTTAAAATAATAACTATTTGATAATAATGGTGAGAAACAAGTCATCTATACCTAGCATGCAGTAAACCTAACAATAAACAAATAATTTAGTAGTCATAACATATGCCATGAAAAATTAGTCTGATTGTAGCATGCAACACGACAAATAATAAACAAATAATTTAGTATTTGTAACTTATGTCATGAAAATTAATCTAATTGTTGCACACAACAGACCGAACAATAAACAAATAATTCAAAAAAATATCTAATTGTAGAAGGGAAATCAAACAAACTCTCGTCGTGGATGGATCTCTAGTGTTTTAGTGTAACCAATGGGTGTAAAAGGTTCCATGCAGACATAGAAAAATATTTAGGTTGATCGTACATTTCTATTGAATAGCAGTAGGGGACCTAGTTTCGTTGGTGAAAGTAGCAGCGATCCATAGTCGATGGAAGCAGTACACAAAAGAGATGTTTCTTAAAAGATGTCATCTCTCTTTTTGTAATTTTATATATGCACGGGTGAAGTATATAATTTGTTGTATTAGCTAACAACTTTTTAGGATAGATTGTTTTTATGATTCAAGAAAATAAAATCCTAATCGACATGTATATACACATACATTCCACTTTGTTAGTTGTATTATCTAAAGATCCTTTTAGAATAGATTCTTTTTATGATTTAAACATGTGAAAGAGATAAAATGTAAGAGACTAATTATGTCGTTACATTACATGTGATAGGCACGATGTGATAGTTGGTCAATTTTTTATTTGAAGCAAATGGATTTATTGTGTTAGATGTGACTTGGAGATGGTTTAAATTCAATTTTTCTATAGTGTCATGTGTGGATAATTTAGACAAAGATATAGGAGGGTTGTTTCTGTTAATTCTTCATAGTGGCAGGCACAATATGCTAGTTGGACAATTTTTTAATTGAAGCAAAGAGAATATTGTGTTAGATGTGACCGAGAGATGGTTTAGATTTAATTTTTTCTATAGTGACACATGTGGATAATTTAGACAAAGATATAGGAGGCTTGTTTTTGTTAATTCTTCATAATGGCATAGGTGGGTCATTTTAGAAACAAAATACATCCGACGGCTATTAAAATCAATGATATTTTTTAAAGTGTCCACATAGGACTCCTAGGTGACTTTATGTGGAGGCTTCTCTTTTTTAGACTGTCCACCTAAGATTCCTAGTGGTTTCATGTGGAGGCAAGCCTCCAATTAGTAATAGTAAGATAAGATAGTTGAGGAATGTTGAAAGGACTTTTTCCAACAAAACTCAAAACTGTTTTGACAGCCGCCCGCCTCTTTTAAGATTTGAATCTGTCTTCTCTCGTAAAGAGCCGTAGTACTTATGTTGCGGAGAGACTGCGACACGATTGATGAGACCGGATGCTCTACCCCCTTTGCGACGCCTGTTGACAAAAATGGCCGTGTGCCGATCAAAATCTCACTTGGTTTATCGGCGGAACTAGTGCACGCAGTGGCCAATGGCCAGCAGCATGGTCAAAAAGCAATGCCGGAGCGTAAATCCCCGCCGCTGCATCCGACCGCCGGCAAGTGGCAACCATCACCACCGACCGCCGGACCGGCGTGTTGATAATGATCAAGAGTTTGCGGCGGTTCGGACGTTGAGCTACTCCTACTACTCCGACGGCCTGCCCTGGCCGCCGGGGTCCGAGCACCGTGTCCGGCGGCGATCCTATAGGTCCGTGCTCGATCGATTCATTCAATGCTACGTACTCCAGCTGACTAGCAAGTGGAAACCTGGAGGGCAGATGGCTGATGGCTGATGCCTGACGCATGATATCCTGGTGACAACCATGGTGGGCAAGCACTTTATGGGCAAATAAGAGTGTACGCCTACTGAACGCGTGCTCGCCGCAGCTCGGCGTGCCGCGGCTGCTGTGGTACGATGGTGGTGGTCATCTCTGGCGGGGGCGGCCAATGGAAGGTTTTAGTCGGAATCATTGGCGTACCGGCCGGCGTTACTTGATGCCCGCACGCTCCACGACCATTGGCTCGCCGGCCTGATGCAGGTGGCGTATGTCCGCGTCGCGTCGAGGTGGACGCGAGCGTTTACGACGTCCTGCGGCCATGATGACCACCAAATTGAATGGACTATATGCGCGCACGCGCGGGGTTGTTCCTGATGCCCTTGCTTGTTGCTTGTTTCATCTCCCTGTGTGTTCATCGATCGCGACGACGGCTTGAATGCCCGGTTCAAGCCGAGGACGAGGACCTCAATGTCGTACCTGTCACGCGCGATCGACGAGCCGGCCTTCCTGGTCGGCCGGGAGCCTCCTTGAGCCCAGGGGAGTGGAGCGGCCGAGCGGCCGGGTGAGCTAGCTGCAGCTGTCGGCGGCATCCGGCGTGTGGCATCCGCGGCGGCGGGTGCGGCCCCCGGCCGGTGCCGGGGACCGACACCTTTGCAGGTGTCGTGAGCCGCGCGCGGCAGCGGATCATCGTTTCATCGCTAGCAAACATGCATGTTCGTTTCAAAAATGGAGGGTGCACGTATAGTCCATTTGAAGCAGCGACCAGAAAGGATGTGAGCATTACTCCATATAATAGTTGCATGTTATTGTAAACTTTCTGACAAATTGTGCCAACTAATGAAGAGTCAAATGGGATCCAATTTAACGAAAATGGCTCTACGAATATGTTAGCACAGCTACATAGCGAGGTAGAGATAGCAGGAATTGGGAATCGAGATAGGAAGAAGAAGAACAGGGAAAGGAGGAAGTAGAGCAGAGGAAGGTTCCTTTAGGATAAAGATAGTGATAATGTTTACATAACGATGTCTTCCTCTCTCGCACTACTCAGTATAAGAACTGCTACTTGTTTACAAGCATTCACCCCACAACCCAGCTTGGGCCGGCGAAACGCATATTTGGCTTCCTGGCCCGTGCTACCGGCCTTGGCCCATCCTTTGGTGGCCCATCTTCACTTGATGTTTCTCCTGATGCTGGAATGCTGACAATCCCCCTTCTTGAAATCCCGCTTGACCCCAAGCAGGTGCCTTTGGAAAACAACGGCGAAGATCCTCCAAATCCTCCCAGGTAGCCATCTCCACCGGCCACTGGGACCACTTGATCAGGCCTTGGTTAACGTGACAAACTCCATGAGATACAATCCTCTGTTGCAGAACGTGTTCTAGGATACGAGGAAGTTCAATGTCAGATGGAAGCTGAGGGGAAACCTTGGACTAATTGAGAACCGCGTGCTTCAATTGGGAGACGTGAAACACTGGATGGATGGAAGCACTGTCTGGAAGTTGAAGCTTATATGCCACCTGACCCACTCGCTGCAGAACAGGAAAGGGCCCAAAGAACTTAAACACCAGCTTCTGGTTAGCGCGACGAGCTAGAGAAGACTGCACATAAGGCTGAAGCTTCACAAAGACCTGATCTCCTACACCGAATTGCCTCTCAGACCGATGCTGGTTAGCTTGCTTTTTCATACGGAGTTTAGCACGGTGAAGGTGCTACTGTATCAGATCAGTGATAACTTCCCTCTCTTGGACCCAAGTAAGTAGATCTAGTTACTCAACTGCATTAGCTGCTGAAACCCCAAAGTGCTTCGGTTCATAACCATAAAGTGCAGCAAATGGAGTGAGACGAGTGGCAGAATGCGTGCAATTGTTGTACCAATACTCAGCCAATGGGAGCCATTGGAGCCATTTAGAAGGGCAGGCATTGACAAAACAACGAAGGGTTTGATTCAACCTCTCCGTCCGCCCATCTGTTTGAGGGTGGTAGCTGGAACTCATATGCAATTCCACCCCAGCCATCGTGAAGAGTTCCTTCCAGAACTGGCTGGTGAAAATTTTGTCCCTATCTGATATGATAACTGATGACAGCCCATGCAAATTTTAAATATTATCCAGGAATAGTCTAGCCACTACTTGAGCTGTGAAAGGATGCTTCATGGGAAGAAAATGCCCATACTTGGTGAAAGAATCTACCACAACCAGAATGCAGTTGGCAGCACCAGATTGGGGAAGACCTTCCACAAAGTCCATAGAGATGATCTGCCATGCTACTGAAGGCACTGGCAATGGCTAAAGAAGGCCAGGCAATTTGGACCTATCTGGTTTAGCTTGCTGACAAATCAAACATTCTTGGACAAAATCCTTCACAGCTTTCTTCATACCTTTCCATGCAAATAACTTTCATTCTAACATAGGTGACTGGTAACCCAGAGTGACCTCTTAAGGCACTGGTGTGACATGCCTGCATCAGCTTCTTTTGTAGGGTAGGGTTGGCACCTATCCAGATTCTATTCTTGAACCTTAACAACCCACCCTGGAGAGTATAATGGGGAACATCACCAGCATCAATAGACAGTTGGGCTATGATAGCCTGGGTTGCAGCATCTAGATCATATCCAGAGATAACTTCTTCTACCCACTTAGGTGTGACCGCTGGCAAGGCAGCACGCTGAGATAAATGAGAAGATTTTCTGGAGAGGGCATCTGCAACCCTGTTGTCAGATCCTTGTTTGTAAATGATTCTATATTGCAAGCCCAGTAACTTGGTGAACACCTTCTGTTGCCAAGGGGTATGGAATCTTTGTTCATTCAACTGACATAAGCTTCTTTGATGAGTATATATGAGAAACTCTCCATGTTGAAGATACTGCCTCCATTGTTGAACTGCAATTAAGATAGCTATGTATCCCTTCTCATAAGCAGATAGACCCAATGACTTAGGACCCAAGGCTTTACTGATAAACGCCAAGGGATGACCCTCCTGTAATAAAACTAAACCCACTCCAAGACCACTAGCATCTGTCTCAATGCAAAATGTTTTGGAAATCGGGTAATGCAAGCACAGGGGAATTGCACAAGGCCGACTGCAAGGCTGCGAAAGATTTGTCATGCACCGCTGTCCAGACAAACACTGTACCCTTCTTCAAAAGATCAGTAAGAGGCTTAGCAATTACCCCAAAGTACCTGACAAATTTTCTATAGTATCCAGCAAGCCCCAAAAAACTCTGTAACTCTTTCACATTCTGTGGGGTTGGCCATTGAACAATAGCTTCAATTTTCATAGGATCAGTTGCTACACCTTTTTCACTGATGACATGCCCCAAATAGTGAATTTCTCTTTGTGCAAAAGTGCATTTAGACAGTTTAATCTTCCATTCATCTTTGACAAGCAGTTCAAAAACCAGTCTAATATGAACTAGATGCTCTTCCAAAGTATTGCTATATATGAGTATATCATCAAAAAACACCAAAACAAAGATCCTCAAATAAGGTGCAAGGGTAGAGTTCATTGCACCTTGGAAGGTACCAGGAGCACCTGTTAGCCCAAAAGCCATGACCCTGAATTCATAATGGCCACAATGAGTCTGAAATGCAGTTTTGTATTCTTTCCCTGGCTTGAGCCTGATCTGGTGGAACCCTACCCTCAGATCTAACTTGGTAAACGAGCTAGCCTTGGATAATTCATCTAGGAATTCATCAATCACTCGTACTGGATATTTGCCCTTAATAGTAATGGCATTTAGGTGTCTGTAATCCACACAGAACCTCCATGTATTATCCTTCTTCTTGACTAAGAGGAGAATGGGCTAGAACTCTTTTGAATGATTCCATTCTGCAACATTTCCTAAACTTGTTTCTCAATTTCAGTTTTCAAGAGAGGAGTATATCTGTAAGGTCTGACATGAACTGGTGCAGCACCCTCAACCAAGGGAATTGTATGATCACAGGACCTTGCAGGGGGCAGATCAGTAGACACCTCAAATAATGTTGCAAATTCATCAATCAGTTGCTGAATTTCAGTAGGGAGGACAGCTTGCACAGAAGGATGAGCAACTACATTCACAGTGCAAACTTGAATCACAGATCTTGCAGGAAGTGCAACATTTTCACCAAACAGGGTGATTTGGGAGCCTTGGTATGGAATTGACAGCCACTTGTGCTTCCAGTGAACCTTCATTGGGCTATGTTGATCAAGCCAATCCAGCCCCAATATCATATCATAAGTGCTCAGAGGTAGGATCTTGAGGTCAGAATGAAATTGATAGTGGCCAACGGACCATAAGGCTTGCTGAAACTGAGTAGAGCAGTTCAATATATTACCATCTGCTACTTGAACTTTGACAGGAGTTGGCAAACTAGATGCTCCCTGCAATTGAGATGCCACTACAACACTGATAAAAGAATGGGTACTGCCCGAGTCGACCAATATTCTAACAGGCTGGGACTAAATAACTCCCTCAGCTTCATCAGTAACTTCTGTGCACTGAAATATTTCCAGTAACTCTTGTAATGCATGCAATTGGATCTTGCCTGCACACTTATGCCCCCTTGTCCACTTCTCGGCACAATGCTGGCAAAGACCCTGCGCACGACGAGTAGCCCGAAGAGCCGCGAGACGATCTTCAGTACTCAGCTTGGCGCGAGCAGCTTCAGTAGCACGACGATCCTCAGCAGACAAATTGTTTGGTTTGTCAGAGCGTGCTGGAGGTGGTGGAAGAGCCCATGGCGTAGCAGTCTTGAAAGAGAAATCCTGCTTCCTGAACTCTTTGCGTCTTGTGGAAGATGACACCTCCTCCTGCAATTGAGCCAGAACAAAGGGCGTTGAATAAGGATAGGAGCGCGAAGATCTTCACGCAAGCCATCAATGAATCTCATGATGTAATACAGTGGATCAGATTGATTGTTATAGGTAGACAATTGATCTACTAACACAGCAAAACGATCCACGTATTCAGACACATGATCTATTTGCTTAATGCTCAACAGTTGGCGAACTAGCAACTCATGATGCTCCCTACCAAACCTATCCAATAACAGCGTACAAAATTCATCCCATGAACAGGACTGTAACCTCTTCTCTACTGAGGGCAACCAACGTGCCGCAGCAGGAGAGAAGTTCATGGTGGCTAGCTTAATACATCTATACGGTTCCACCCCATACAGATCAAAATAATCTCCGACTCGACGGATCCCATGTCTAGGATTATCACCATCAAACATAGGAAATGGGAGCTTCGACAATTTACCAGTACCAGATCCCCAACCACACCCACGCGAACCATTACTAGGCCAAATTGCAGTAAGGGAATTAGGAAGTGCGGAGGAGGAATTGGACACGCCCTTGACCGGGGAATGGAGCACGACCATAACAAACCCATACCCATCCTCCCGGTGACGATTATCATCACGGTGTCCATAAGGCCCGTCGGCGTTGACTCCGGTAGATGGGCGCGCGGACGCCGACTCCGTAGCTTGAAGATGTCGTCGATTTGGGAGGTGCGTGGTCGATGACGACCCTCTCCAGGTGCTTGTTGAGCTTGCGCACCGCGAGCTTCACATCATCCAGTGTTCCCTCCACCGATGGCTGCCAATCCTCATAGGATGCGGCCACCTTCTCGAGGGTGTTGAGGCGATCTTCCACTTGATCGCCTTCTCTGAAGTCTTCTCGAGGGCGCTGATCCGCTCCTCCATCCTGACGCCCGCCTCGGAGATCTGGCGATCCCATTTGGCGTCGAGGTCAGAGAGGCGCTGCTCCCACTTGGCGTCGTTCTTCTGAAGCTCATCGAGGATCATCTTTGTGTCGGGATTCATGGCGCCCAGGCGTTTTTGGATCCGAGTATAGTGGGGATGTGGGGAAGGAAGCTCCAGATCGGATCAGCGTGGATTGGAATTACAGGAATCGAGTTCACACACGAAGGATGAATTCGATTGCACCTACCAAATCCGATTACCAATCCAATCGATGGAACCAGTAAGTAGTGACCCAGAACCGAACGAAGGATAAAGATAGTGATAATGTTTACATAACGATGCCTTCCTCTCTCGCACTACTCAGTATAAGTACTTCTACTTGTTTACAAGCATTCACCCCACAACCCAGCTTGGGCCGTCGAAACGCATATTTGGCTTCCTGGCCCGTGCTCCCAGCCTTGGCCCATCTTTGGTGGCCCATCTTCACTTGATGTTTCTCCTGATGCTGGAATGCTGACAGAATATCACAACACAACAAAATAGGACTATAGGAGTCAAGGTAAATGAGTAAACTTATACTCGCGAAAGCTTAATTAAATTCTGTTGGGCCACAGATAGATAGGCCACACCACTACTATACATAAGCCTGTGTCTCCCAACTATTGGCCCACACATCATAATAAAAAGAAAAAAGTTCATTTTTTCACCATCCAACTATTACTGCAACTTGGCTCTGACCATCAAACCACAAAATCAGACATCTTTGGCCATCAAACACTTAAAATCGTTCATATTTGGGCATCCAACGTTTTTGGGGAGTGGTCTCTGTCGATGTTTTAGACCAGCAAACCTACCAAGGGGGTACCCGAGTTAGTTGATTGTGCGGTGAGGATCGTGATCAGGAGACCGAGAACTTGAAGGTATGCACAAGGACACGGGACACGGGATTTATACAGGTTCGGGTCGCCAAGGTGGCGAACCCTACGTCCTGTTTTGGGATCAAGTATGGCGCCCTGCGCTTGGTGTTGGGTTGTTCAGGTGCCCGGCTAGGTACCCGGCCCTCCTTTATATAGTCCAGGGGGCGGGTTCCTAGTCGGTTACAAGGCAGGAGTCCTAGTAGGATTACACGGTACAAGTCCTAGTAGGATTACAAGGGAATTCTAGTAGAAGTCTGTCTTCATCCTTCCTTGCATGGGTACCGGGGAGTATGCCCGACAAGCCCCCGAGCACATTGTAGTCGAGTGTAGTAGTTCGAGTAGTCTTGAAGCGTCTGCGAGTAGTTCTTGAGCATCCTCGAGTACTGCTTGGAGAAGTCTTCAGTAGTACTTGAACTGTCACGAGGCTGGAAGGTGGTCCAGCTCATCAGTCTTGAAGTCGAGATTATATGGAAGTGCGATTGCAAAATCGCACTCCATATGGAGTAGCCCCCGAGCCTTAGGTTGAGTCGCAGACTCTAGCTGAGGGTCAATCTTGATTCTGAATCTTCTGTCTTGAAAAATTTGAATGATGGGTGTAGCATAGCAGCCCCCAAGCCTTGAAATGATTAGGTAATCAATCCAAGGGTCTTCAGTGTTCGCGAAAGCCATCATCCGAGTACTCTTGCAGCGTGTAACCCCCGAGATAAGAGAGTCGTATGAGCCACGTCGAGTAGTGATTGGTGAGGAACCCCCGAGCTTGAGAGCGAGCGAAGCATGCTGAAGTTATCCTCGAGTAGTATGTTGAGTGCAGCCCCCGAGCTGGAGAGATTCCAAGTAGTAGTTTGGCGTCGAGCCGTGGAGCATGAGAAGTAGTCGTGCCGTCAGAGCGGACTTTAGATGCGACCGAAGTCGACTTTAGATGCCGATAGAGCAGACTTTAGAATGCGACTTGAAAACCGAAGTCAACTTTGTGCCGCACGGAGCGGACTTTGAAATGCGACTTGAAAACCGAAGTCAACTTTGTGCCGCACGGAGCGGACTTTGAAATGCGACTTGAAAACCGAAGTCGACTTCGGTTGCCGCACAGGGCGGACTTTGATATGCGACTTTAGAAGTCGACTTTAGGATGACGTGTGAAACGGACTATAGATGCGACTACAGTAGTCGACTTTGCGCCACACGGGGTGGACTTAAGATGCAAAAAATGAAAAGTACTTTCCGGAAAGCCAAAGTGAATGAAAAATCAGAAAAAACGAATAGTTTTGCCGCCGGAGCGGGCTTAAGATTGCGACCAAAGTCGGCTTGTGCCACCGGAGTGGGCTTGGGTGCGACCGTTAGCGTCGACTTGTGCCACCGGAGTGGGCTTGGGTGCGACTGTTAGCGTCGACTTGTGCCACCGGAGTGGGCTTGGGTGCGACCGTTAGCGTCGACTTGTGCCACTGGAGTGCGCTTAAGTACCTAAGCCATGGATTTCAGACCCAAGGTACGATTGCCGCCAGAGCGGGCTTGAAGGTGCGACTGGAGTCGACTTGTGTACCTGGGCCATGGATTTCAGACCCAAGGTAAGATTGCCACCGTAGTGGACTTGAAGGTGCGACCGGAGTCGACTTGTGTACCTGGGCCATGGATTTCAGACCCAAGGTACGAAGCGCGAGTACTTATGGTACTTGGACCCATAGAACAGAGCGTGAAGACCACGTGCAGCTAGGTTCCATCATCTCCAGGACCCAAGGGCCACTTACAGCTAGGTTCCATCGAAGCTTACACACTTTGTATGCCACCGAAGCAGGCGAAGATGCGACTGGAGTCGACTTTAAGTTGTCGTGCGGAGCGGACTTTAGAATGCGACTTTAGAAGTCGACTTTAAGTTGCCGCGCATAGCGGACTTTAGAAGCTGCCTCCTTGGGATAGCCCCCGTAGGCTCGTGGTGACTTGATCGATATACCCCAAGAGTAGTCAGCAGAGTGTAGCTCCCATGAAAACCCACCGAGAAGCGTACACAAATGAGTAGTCGGCAAGTAGTCCTACATGATGAGGAGAACAAGCCAAGAAAAGAAAACAGTAATCATTTAAATAAATGACTTAGCTGTTGCTGCATGGGCAGACTGTCGATGAAGCGTGGCGGTCGGCGATGGAGCCGCGACGGTTGTTGCTGAAGTTCACTAGTCACAGTTGATTCCGACTAGTTGTTAAGGGCGTGACTGCCGTTCTCGACTAGTTTGGAAAACTAGTCGAGATGAATGGTCGACGCGATGCGACCAAAAGACGACGTCGCGGTGATGCGCGGCGTAGTTGATGTAGAGCCAGTGTTGCCGCGAAACAAATAGTCGCAATGCACGGCGTGGCTGAAGTAGAGCCAGTGTGGCCGCAAGACGAAGTCGCGGCGCACGGAGTAGTCGATGATGAGCCATGTGACGGGCCGCGCGATGTGCCGAGGCACCCGGACGCGCGACATAGGCGAAGTAGTCGACGACGAGGGGCGCAACGAGCCGTGCGACGAACCGCTTACGAGCCGCGCGACATGCCGAGGCACCCGGACGCGCGGCGTAGGCGAAGTAGTCAACGACAAGCGATGAACCGCGCGACGTGCCGAGGCACCCGGTCACGAGGCGTAGGCGAAGCAGTCGACGACAAGAGATGAGTCGCGCGACGTGCCGAGGCACCTAGACGCGCGGCGTAGGAGAAGTAGTCGACGACGAGCCACGCGACGATCCGCGTGACGAGCCGCGCGACGTGCCGAGGCACCCGGACGCACGGCGGAGGCGAAGTAGTCGACGACGAGCCTGCGCAAGGCGGAGTAGTCGACGACGAGCGACGCGACGAGCCGCGTGACGAGCCGCGCGACGTGCCGAGGCACCCCGGACGCGCGCGCGGAGGAGAAGTAGTCGACGACGAGCCTGCACGAGGCGGATTTGTCGACGACGAGCGACGCGACGAGTCGCGTGACGAGCCGCGCGACGTGCCGAGGCACCCCGGACGCACGACGGAGGCAAAGTAGTCGACGACGAGCCTGCGCGAGGCGGATTAGTCGACGACGAGCGGCGCGACGAGCCGCATGACGAGCCACGCGATGTGCCGAGGCACCCGGACGCGCGGCGGAGGCGAGGTAGTCGACGACGAGCTCGCGCGAGGCGGAGAAGTCGACGACGAGCGGCGCGACGAGCCGCGTGACGAGCCGCGCGATGTGCCGAGGCACCCGGACGCGCGGCGGAGGCGAAGTAGTCGACGACGAGCCTGCGCGAGGCAGAGTAGTCGACGACGAGCGGCGTGACGAGCCGCGCGACATGCTGAGGCACCCGGACGCACGGCGGAGGCGAAGTAGTCGTCGACGAGCCTACGCGAGGCCGAGTAGTCGACGACGAGCGGCCGCGCGACGCGGGGTAGTCAACGACGAGCGGCGTGACATGCCGCGTGATGTGCCGAAGCAACCGGAAGCGCGGCGTAGGAAAATTGATTCCGCTTTGACAAGAGCAAGGCGACTTTGCTTCAATGGATCTCGGCGGGTCGACGAGTAGATTGATCTTGTTGACGAGGGCCCTTCGAATTCGCCCGGTGGTGATGATCACCCCTACCTGGCGCGCCAGTTGTCGGTGTTTTAGACCGGCAAACCTACCAAGGCGGTACCCGAGGTAGTTGATTGTGCGGTGAGGATCGTGATCAGGAGACCGAGAACTCGAAGGTATGCACAAGGACACGGGACACAAGATTTATACAGGTTCGGGTCACCACGGTGGCGAACCCTACGTCCTATTTTGGGATCAAGTATGGCACCCTGCGCTTGGTGTTGGGTTGTTCAGGTGCCCGGCTAGGTACCCGGCCCTCCTTTATATAGTCCAGGGGGTGGGTTCCTAGTCGGTCACAAGGCAGGAGTCCTAGTAGGATTACACGGTACAAGTCCCAGTAGGATTACAGGGGAATTCTAGTAGGAGTCCGTCTTCATCCTTCCTTGCATGGGTACCCGAGGAGTATGCCCGACAGTCTCTGTGACCTGAATGCCACATATAGTAGTGGGGCCCACTTCTCTACTCTTTTCCTTCCTCTTTGTATGGTTTTAGTGCTCTTTGTAACATTTAGGATATGAAAAGAAAACCGAAGTATAACTTCTACATGAAAGATTGTGAAATTCACGATCAACCCACAGAGCCATTGTTACCACCAATATCATAAGAATTAGTACGTTCAGGTGGTCCTTTCAACGAAAACTACTTGGGTAAATAAAAATTTCACCAAAAAGAACTTAACCAACTGAGCTAGGGTTTTAAATTCCGGGAGAAAAAAAATTCGGACCCAGCGACAAACAAGGGATTCCGGGAATTCCAGAATTTATTATTATTTTTTTCTGCCTTTTCTTAATTTTTTAAATTTATTTTTTACAAAAAAATATTAAAATATTAATCCCGGGGAAATAAAATTTCGGACCCCGTCGGGAAAGACGAAATTCCGGGAGTTTTGGGGGATTCCGGCCGGGAATGTTTCCCCCTAGGTTACGAATTTAATTTAATTAATATATCACTTAATTTGTCACTTGTATGTATCTCTTCCCAATCTGTGTTTTCTAATTAAAACCAAAATATCAAAGTTGTTTCTGCTGTCATATAAAATATCATACAACATGATTTTATCCACCGGGAACTCTATTATTCCTTGTCGAATCAAACAACAAGCTGAAGTCTAAATAAAGGACAACAAGCTGAAGTCTAAAGTCTGCTGTGTGATGTTGCAAGCTTCATAAGATTTATTAAGATGTCATTTTTGTTATTTAAATCAAGATAATTAATGGGCCGGCGGAAATACCTGCGACCTAGGAGCAGAATCATAAATAAACCTTATTTATTTTCGAGAGAGATTTGAAAGTGTAACCTTATTTGTTTTCGTTTATTTCGATAATCGATATAAACTTTAGTGGCATCCGAGACGACAATGGCATGCTATGCATTTGAAGAAATGTCTTATTCCAAGCCATAAAAGGTTGTAATGGTGAGTGATAGCTACTAGACTTGGATTTGTGCACGGAAACGTTCCTACAGTACTACAGTAGTGATCCATTTGCCACCCTTAAACGAATGATAGCATAACAGCGAATGGTACTGACTTGTACCTTAAACGATGTCACATGTTTGAGTTCTCAACATCAGGCTTGCACAGCACAAGTTTATTTCACCACTTTTATTCCTAATTGTTATCTACTCCGTCCGTTTTACCTTTTTAAAGATGTATATAGTTTTTTATTATGCACTTATATATAATACATGATAATGTCTATGAATCTAGAAAAGTGAAAAACAACTTATAATTTATAGTGGGGGAGTAATATATATGGTTTGATTTGATTGACAAAAGAAATTAAGTTTCTAGTCTAAAGTTTTTCGGTTTTACCAAGTTGAATGACCTGATTTATTCTGAATTGCTGCAAACCGAAGTCAAACTTCTAAAATAAGTGTTTGGGCGTACATATATATGATGGATTGCCGAAAATGTCAGTTTACCAATACTAATTAAGAGGATTAAATATGATCTAGTCATAGAACTAATTACACATATGGACTGGAAATCACTAGACGAATCTATATTAGCCATCATTAGTAGCACCACAGTGTCTAATCATGATCTAGTTAGGTTCATTATATTCATCTCGCAAATTTACTCTGAGTTATGAAATGAGTTTTATCATTAATCTACATTAATATATTTAATTAGCACGGTAATATCTGATGTGACTGGTGAATAGTATAAGCTATAACTTGTGACCTAAATGAGGATGCGAATACGGGTGTACGGCCGTCCTGTGAGGTTGTGATCAGCAATGACGGCGCCGCATGGTTACGGTTATGTACGGGCGGCGGCCGCCGGCCGCCGCCTCATCGACCTCCTCAGCGGCCTCTCTAGCAAAGTCCCGATACGTTCCTTTCCGTATTCATGGCGGACGGAGACGGAAGTCAAATACTACCCCAGTACGGCGAGACTGCGAGAGAGACCGGGCGGCGGGAAGGCACAAAGCTCCGGCATGTGTTCGCGCGCGCATTGCTTTCACGAGCCAATTTTAAATTTTCTCCCCGGCAGCAGACGGTTTACCGTTTACAGCAGGCTTTATTAGCTAGAGCAGCTCTTGTGAGTTGTGACCCCGATCGATTCCGGTGGTGGACGCGAAAATGGCAACGAGCTGAAGACCAGCAGCTGCGCCTAATGGAGCGAGGCCTGCCGCCTGCCCGGACAGAAAAGCGTGTGGTGGTGGCGTGTTCTCTTTTATTCGACAGGCGGCGCTGCCGGCCGGAAACATAAATCCAGAGAGTCCCAGCGTGAGCATGCAGGTCTCTTGACCATTCCCAGATCTAGCCGCTAGCTCGTGCCCGCCGCCGGGGAGGTGTCGGAGCCAGGCAGCCAGCCGCGCGTGTATATCCGGCCGAGGCAGCATGAGCACGAAAGGCACTTACTGAAACGAGAGTCCGATCGACGACGCACCCCCCGGTGTGACAGTCGTCCAACCAGAACGCGATGCTCCAACGGTTGTTCCCGCTCCAACGGCCGGCGAGAACGAGCGCGTCCGGCAGCCGTTCCATAGGCCGGCGGGTTGACGCGCGCGTACGGCCGCGTGCTCGGATCGGTCGACCGATTCAATGCTCCTCCGGCCGGCGGCCTGATCCATCCGATCCAACTCGCCAGGAAGAATGGAGAAGAAATAAAGATCTTGTCGACAACGAAGGTGCGCCTACTGCTGGCTCTAGACATCATGGAGCTAGCTAGCGCAGCGCCAATCAGCTGTCAGCGCTCGCCGCACGCGCTAGGCTGATCCGGCGTGCCTCCTCTCTCCGTTCGCCCCTCGGCGAAGGTTTGTCGGAGGGGAAGCGGACGATGCACGGCATCATCAGATGTTCAGATCAGTACAGTGCGTACTCCTCGTCCTCGGGGTCCTGAGATGTGTCGATTGTTGGTGATGGACTGATGGATATACGACGACCAATGATTAGCCTGCATATACGTATACACGGCGTTGCGTCGGGTTGAATACGAGTGCGCGCGAGCCGTGAGTTAACTCGTGTGATAGCAGCAAATGGAGCAGCTAGCGCGACCCAGGGCCATGGCGACGCGGATCGGAGTTCCTCCCGGTCGTCGTCCCTGTCCATCCACGACGACGCCGGCGGGCACGTCACGGTCGACGACGACCATTACGCCGCTCGTGGCAGTACTTGGCTGGCTGGCAGGCGGGCGGCTGGCAAGTTGCTTCACTCAGATGTCATTTCTTTTTCGCGACAAATTATACCTACGAGTGGCTTATTCGGATGTCTACACGTATAAAAATGACTCAGAGCAGATATCGTACTTTGCTCGCGCTCTTTCGAACGCATCTCGCAGTGAGCCTTCACACGACCGTGTGTCAATGTCTCAACGCCCAACTAATAGCTCGTTTAATCTTCGCTCGATCCGTCTTGTGTGGTAGCATTAGTATCAGGATATATACTTAGCTTGTCACTGTTAAGATTAATTAGAGATAATTAATTGGTGATCAATAGATAAATATAGATAATTAGTATTAGGATTAGCCTTATCACTGGGCTACGTAGGAGTCAAGAAAATGCCTGCACGACGGACATCGTACCCCTTCCGAAGAGACATCGTCAAGGCCAAGACACCGTTTCAATAGATTAGGCAGTTACAATTTCCATAACATAAATACTTGTAACACTTGTACACATTTTTCACCGATCAATCAGAATCATCATTCCTTTACACTTCTAACACGTTATCAGCACTTTGCCCAACCACCGAGCACTGACAGAGAAGGGAACCGCTGGTGGAAAGGGAACTCGCCGGAAGATCGTCGGAGAACTCACCAGAGTAAGCCTCCACCATGGCTTTGGTTCCTTCTTCACCTTCCATGAATGCGATGGTAGACACCATCACGAAGGCGATGAAGGAGATGTTCACCAACCGCAATGTCGCTGGCCCTCCACGCTATGTCATCCAGAGCACCGTCCGTCGGGCTCTCCGTGACATCGACGCCGGTCGTGCCCCCCTGCGTCGCTTCAACGGCGTCCGTACGGTCGCCGGAGCCCGACGCTACTCGCCGCGCCTCATCCAGTACACCTCGAGCGTTTGCCCGAGGCACATCAACGCCGCCACGTTCGCTCGGCGCATTGATGGAGCCCCATCGACTCCAATGCTGCAACCACCAATGCCGTCGCCGAACGCCTTCTCGCTGCCGACGCCGTCTTCAACCGTCCCACCGGAAGTTGCTGCCCACTGGAACGGCAGCGCCACCGGAGCAAGAGGTTGGCCACCGGGCTTCGCCTACGACCTTGACACCGCCCTTCCTCGCGCATCGACTGCAACTCCTCCTCTGCGCTCCTACGCCAACGTCACCACTGCCACTCCTCGCCCAATCGGCTCCGGGCGCCCTTCCTCCTCGGTTGAGGGGAAGGACGCTCCCCTTCTCTGACTCGTCGACGCGGGACTGGCTGGGGCGCCCTCAGCAATCCTCTTCAAGAGGACGGCCGAGGCGCATCCTGGCCAGCGGTCCCCCATGGCCTGCTCCCCGGGGCCATGGATTGGAGGGAGCGGGGATAGGAGCAGGACGACGGCCTGGCGCTGCATCCACAGGAGCCGGAGGACGCCGGCCGGCGCTGCATCCGCGACGAACCGGACGACGGCGACCGACGCCGGATCCACGACGAGCCGATGGGCGGCGGCCCGTCGCGACCTCCACGGCACGCCGGAGGACGACGATCGGCGCGGCCTCCACGGCACGCCGGCGGACGACGACCGGCGCGGCCTCCACGGCACGCCGGAGGACGGCGACCGCGCGGCCTCCACGGCACGCCGGATGGCGGCGACCGGCATGGCCCTCACGGCGAGTCGGAGGGCGGCGGCCGGCACGGTCCCTCGATGGGCGACGGCGAGGGCGCTCGCGCGGCCGACGACGGCGGCGGCGGCACTTGGTTGCCGGCGGAGTGCGGCGGCGGCGGGGTGGCGAGGAGGGCGCGGCGGCGGCGGCCGGAGCCGGGGGGCGGTTAGGGTGAAACCCTAACCGCCGCCCCTTTTATAGCGGTCGGCGGGCCGGTTCGGGCCATGCCCCCGCTGCTGGGCCGCAACGCAATTGGGCCGCGGCCAGCGCTGGGCCGGCTGGACCGCCTCCTCCTCCTTTTCGGCTTATTATTTTTTCTTTTTCTTTATCAGTTTCATTTTTTTAAGTTTTAGTTCCTAATTTCCTGCATAAATTTGAATAATTGGTGCAATTTAATTTATGCTATCAGTGAATTTGTAATATTATATATTTGTACCTGCATATATGCTGTAATCGTGAATAATTTTGTGGTTTGTAATTCTTGCTCAAGTTTTTCATTTGTCTCAAACCATTATTCATTTGTGTTGCAATCTTTCATTTTGTGCAACCTAAAAGATTATATTTGTAACTTAAATTTTCTGTTTAAAATATATTGTTGTATCCAAAATTATGCAGCGATATATTTGTTGCAAATATAATTCTAATAATAGTATATAGATTTGTATATACTTTACAAATCACAAGTTATATCACATCGACCCCAAATGAATTGTTTTTACTTTCAATTGATTTATGCCATAATTTAATACTTTATTATTACAACAGTTCTAAACTATATTACACCCTATACATATAATGATTACTTGATAATCACCCGTATAGGAAAATGACTACCACTAGAGAATTTGAGGAACTCACTCTAGATGGAAGTAATTACCCAACTTGGGCCTCTGATATAAAGATTGCACTTGCGGCTAGAAAAATTTCCTCAACTATACAAGAACCTCAACAAGGGGTTGTTGTAACTGATCACGTAATTATTCTCGCTTCCGGCATTGTTGCGCTTTTATATTCATAAAGATTTAAAAGCCGAATACGTTATGGTTCGAATGCCGGGAATTATGGGTTGCTCTCAAAGAACGTTATGATCAAGCAAAAAGAACTTATTTGGCCCGAGGCCAACCACGAATGGAATCATCTACGCTTACAAGATTTCAAAACCGTGGCTGATTATAATCACGCTGTTCATAGAATCTGCTCTCGTTTAAAATTTTGTGAGAAAGAGCCTACTGATGCTGACAAGATAGAGAAGACCCTTTCTACTATGCACCCTTCTGATAGGGTTATTTAGCAACAATATAGGGCTCATGGATATACAGTTTATTCCAATCTTATACATACATTATCTCAAGCCGAAAAACATGATGAACTTCTTATGAAGAACCATCAAAAACATCCTGTTGGATCGGCACCTCTCCCCGAGGTTCATAATGTACAGAAAAGCAATAGGAATAAACAAAAGTTCCAAAGACGAGATCCACGGAACAAGTTTAACAAGCGCAAATTCAACAAAGGCAACAAGCCACACTTCGATAATAAGAAGAAAGACAATGCAAAACCCAAGAATGACAAAAGGTGTCATCGATGCGGGGATTATTCACATTTTGCTAAGGCTTGTAAGACCCCTAAGCACTTAGTTGCATTATATCAGAAGTCATTAAAAGAGACCAAACCAACATAAGAGAAAAGATATGAAACCCATTTCAATCTTGTCTCTGAGGATAAAGAAGTGGGTTGTTCTCGGGATACCCCGATTAAAAGAAACAACACCACCACTAAGGATCTGCCATCGACAGATAATATGCTCATAGATTTTGAATCTGGAGACATATTTGGAGATCTAGAGTAGTTTGGTCCAGATTTGACAATTTGTGTTGTAATAATAATAGTAGCTATATTATAACAATCTTGTACCCTTTTGTTTGTATATAAATAAATCATCTATTTATTTGTAATTCTTTTATATACAATATTTATATACCCTTGCTCTTTTGTTATATAATCATTGTATATTTATTTCCTTTCTATTACATGACACATAGAATGTCGATAACAAACAATCCATCGGAGGAAGAATTATGCCTTGTGGATTCTTGCACCACAAATTCTATACTTAGAGAGATTAAATATTTCCAAACCCTTAAGAAAAAGGAAGGAAATATTATGACCATAAATGGTAAAGACACCGTGATAGTTGGTTCCGGACGAGCTACTATTACATTGCCTATGGGTACACAAATAACGATAGAGGATGCTTTCCGTATCCTAATTCTACCCGTACCCTTCTAAGCTTTAGAGATATCCGTAAGAATGGCCTACATGCAGAAACACATGTAGATAGTAATAAGGAATACCTCCTATTGACCAAACTTACGGGCTATGGTAAACAAATATGTGAAAAATTCTCTTCACTCCAAACTGGATTGTATTATACATTTATTAAAACCGTTCCACATGTTACTTATAAAATAATTTTCCAAGATGTCGATACATTCCGAAATTGGCATGATCGACTTGGACATCCGGGAATAGGGATGATGAGGAAAATTATAAACAATTCAATAGGTCATGACATGGCAAAAGCTAAATTTCCCCCGAATAAAGATTTTTGTTGCCCTCGCTTGTGCTACCGGGAAATTAATTATAAGACCATCCTATCTTAAAATCCGAACAGAACCACTAAAATTTCTTGAACGAATTCAAGGAGATATTTGTGGTCCGATTCAGCCTTCATCGGGACCATTTAGATATTTTATGGTTCTGATTGACGCATCTACTCGATGGTCTCATGTGTCTTTGTTATCGACACGTAACCATGCCTTTGCCGAAATTATGGCTCGGGTCATAAAATTAAAGGCACAATATCCTGAACATAGGATACAATCTATTCGTATGAATAATGCTGCAGAATTTTCATCCCGTGCATTTAACGATTATTGTATGGCTTTGGGAATTCAAGTTACGCATTCCGTTCCTTATGTCCATACTCAAAATGGATTGGTTGAATCACTGATTAAGCGGATCAAGCTTGTAGCAAGACCTTTACTCATGAATTGTCAATTGCCTACATCGTGTTGGGGTCATGCAGTTTTGCACGCTGCAGACTTCATCCAACTACGACCAACTGCATATCATGACACTTCCCCCTTACATTTAGTACATGGGAATCCTCCTAATATTTCCCATTTGCGTAAATTTGGGTGCTGTTCGTATACGTACCCATCTCACCACCTAAGCGAACATCAATGGGTCCACACAGGAAAATGGGGATCTATATTGGATATTCCTCTCCGTCAATCATAAAGTACTTAGAACCCTTGACAGGGGATCTTTTTACTGCCCGGTTCGCTGATTGCATATTTAATGAGGATCATTTCCCGGCATTAGGGGAGAATCGTACCGAAATAAATGCCGGGGAAATAGAATGGAATGTCGAAGGCATTTCATTTCAAGATCCACGTACTACTGAGACTGAACAACAGGTTCAGAGAATTATTGACTTGCAAAATATTGCAAATAATCTGCCGGACGCTTTTACAGATTATAGTGGTGTCACGAAGTCTTATCATCCTGCAAAGAATGTGCCTAAAAGAGTGGAGGTACCAAAGAAAACCACTCAACCCCCGATTAATAATAAAAGGGGGAGAAGCACTTCTAAGAAGCAAGATAAGTCTGCTGATAAGCAGAAGAAGACAACAAAATCAAATACAAATTTGGTTAATGGACACCCGAAGGACATTGTATGTCCTATGGATAGTTATAATCCACACCCTAGCTCAGTTATGCGCATAAACACTGGAGCTAATACATCGGAACTTCTTGGATCCATCATTGAGGGAAATAATGATGAATCTTTAAGGATTGAAGAAATCGCTATCAATTTTGTTGAGACTGGAGAATCTTATGATCGTAAGTCCATAGTAGTCGACTCTTATTTCTCTGAAGAGATTGCAAATGTCTTTCACAGTGATTTGGATCCCAAGTCTATGGCTGAGTGCAAAAAGCGCTCGGACTGGGATAAGTGGAAAGAAGCAATTGAAGTAGAGATTGCCTCGCTAAATAAAAGAAAGGTATTTTCGGCAGTTATACCAACACCTCCTGGTATCCTACCTGTGGGATATAAATGGGTTTTTGTTCGTAAGAGAAACGAAAATAACGAAGTGGTGAGGTATAAAGCGAGGCTAGTGGCACAAGGTTTTACGCAAAGACCTGGCGTTGATTTCAACGAAACATACTCTCCGGTCATGAGCGGAATAACGTTCCGATATTTAATCTCATTGGCAGTACAAAATCGTCTATCTATGCAGTTGATGGACGTAGTGACCGCATATTTATACGGATCACTGGATTCTGATATATACATGAAGGTTCCCGATGGAATCCGTATACCAGATAATAAGGCAAATCGTAACATATATTGCATCAAGTTGCAGAAGTCATTGTATGGCTTAAAACGATCGGAGCCGAATGTGGTACAATCGGTTAAGTGAATTCCTTAGGTTGAAGGGATACACAAACAATGATGATCGTCCTTGCGTCTTCATTAAACGATCCTCGACGAGATTTTGTATTATATCGGTATATGTTGATGATCTTAATATCATTGGCAACGAAACCGACATTAATGAAGCTCGTCATCATTTAAAGATGGAGTTTGAGATGAAGGACTTGGGTAAAACGAAGTATTGCTTAGGTTTACAACTTGAGCATTTACCCAATGGTATATTCGTATACCAATCGCCTATATTGATAAAATATTGAAGAAATTCAATATGGACAAGGCATATCCTATAAAGACTCCCATGGTAGTGAGATCCTTAGATATTGAGAAGGATCCTTTTAGACCACGGGGAAAAGATGAAGAGGTATTAGGACCACAAGTCCCATACACGAGTGCGATTGGAGCACTTATGTATCTTGCTAACAATACCGCACGGATATTGAATTTGCAGTAAATTTATTAGCAAGACATAGTGCTGCACCTACCAAACGTCATTGGGTAGGAGTTAAATCTATTTTCAGATACCTCAATGGCACTAGGGATCTTGGATTATTCTATGGTAGAAGTCAAAATCCGAATCTTATAGGATATACAGATGCTGGATATTTATCAGATCCCCATAATGGCAGATCACAAACAGGCTTTGTATTCATGCAAGGTAGCACAGCGATATCTTGGAAGTCTACAAAGCAGACTTTAGTATCTACATCAACCAATCATTCTGAAATAATAGCATTATACGAGGCATCACGCGAATGCGTATGGCTCCGCAGGATGATAAACCACATAATACAATCTTGTGGTATTGGATCAGTTGATACACCGACAATTATCTTTGAAGATAATTCAGCATGTGTTACCCAGATGGAGTCAGGTTATATAAAGAGTAATATGACTAAGCATATTATTCCTAAACTATTCTACCCCCATGAACTCCAAAAGAATGGAGAAATAGAAATTTTGCAAACTAAGTCTTGTGATAATTTAGCTGATCTATTTACAAAGTCTCTACCCTATTCATCATTTTCTAAATGCGTTAAAGGAATTGGTATGAGAAGACTTAGAGATTTGCAAAAATCAGGGGGAGAATCTAATTAAGATATAACTTACATAAGCATCACATTATACTCTTTTCTTTATATGAGTTTTACTCTTAAAGAGCTTTCTCACATAAAGTTTTTAATGAGATAATGTTAACACATGGTAATTGTCATATTATCTATTTTTCCTCACAAAGGTTTTTCAAGGATAATATATGCATATTGATCTTTGATCAAAGTGTCTTTAGACTAAGTCTTTAATATTAAGGGTCTATAGACATTGTGAATTATATATATATCATGGGATTTTTCTCCTTATTTTCCCACTGGGTTTTTAGGAGTTTTACCAGATATATCAATATACTTTGGTTTTTCCCACAGGGTTTTCCAAAGCTTCCAAGAATACGATTGACAATCCAATATCAAAGATTCTACAAGATTAAACGGTGCCTTCACAAGATCTATTGATCAAGGGGGAGTGTTAAGATTAATTAGAGATAATTAATTGGTGATCAATAGATAAATATAGATAATTAGTATTAGGATTAGCCTTATCACTGGGCTACGTAGGAGTCAAGATAATGCCTGCACAAAGGACATCGTACCCCTTCCGAAGAGACATCGTCAAGGCCAAGACACCGTTTCAATAGATTAGGCAGTTACAATTTCCATAACATAAATACTTGTAACACTTGTACACATTTTTCACCGATCAATCAGAATCATCATTCCTTTACACTTCTAACAGTCACTTCCAAGAGTTTTGGCTGATGACATGTGGTGAGTTAACTGACATTTGTCATTGTTGAAGAATGAAGACACTTTAAGGGAAGCGACTAGGAATCATGCACAAAAGTCAAGAGTATGTATTTGTGATTTTGACTTTTACAGATTAAACTTATTTGTATTCCACGCATCTTCCATTAGGCTTAGGGATACTTCATTCAAATTTTGTAAAAATTGACCATAAATACGGCAACAGATATTATATAAGTATAATGACTACTACTTTCTCTTAACTATATTTTAATAAATTCCAATGAAATTACTTGCAAATTAAAGGTAACTAGTCCGTCAACCCGTGCCTCCGCACGGGCTAGCACTTTACTTTAATTATTATAGTAATTATTGTTTACTTTTATTAGGAGCATCATAATAAAGTTCACATAATTTGCAACATAGACTGTAAAATTAGCATTTGGTCAGCATAATTTGAGAGAGACCCATATAATTTTAAGATTGTATTGCATAATATGCTTAAAAAATAATAAGTATAATTAACCTTGTTTTGTTGAAATATTCACCGCAATAATAAGAAACAATTCTCAATATTTCTTATCTTTCTTCTTGTTACAATTTGCTCCCAACGTAGCACTAATTAAGAGAAAATTTAATTTGAGTATATGGCTGCGTCGGAGGCTGGTCTTATAAAATTGAACTGTGTAAACATTTGCATTTAAAACGGCGTCGGTTAGTTTATGATTTATAAGAATAATTAATAACTAAGAGTTGTTCAGATCATTACATGTAATGGTTCCACCGGTGTATAATTTGTTTTATGTGTTTCATGATTTGCTTTATTTTCTTGGACCATGTTATGGTTGATGTGAGGTATCACTGGTAAATTATTTTGATGGACACTATGGAAGATATTTTTAATTCAATATAAGTTTTGTAGCATGCATGTAACTGTTGAAAGTTTTGTAGCTGTTTTATACTTAAAAAAAGAAGAATTACTCAATCAAGAGCCAAATATCACGAATTTTGATAAATCCAAAAGTTGTCCTTGTTTCTTCTAGGGGTCCAATGTGTGTTGTGACTCCAATCTATGAAACATAAATATTAATAATTATTAAATGGATGTAAAATGAGTGAAAGTGTAGAAATTGTAAAGTCAACATTATTTTATCTGATAGGGACGCGTCCACATTTATTATTGTGAAAGCATATCATGCTCATAAACTTGAAACTATACTTTAGAATGTTTTTATTATCTTCGAGCCTTTTTAAGTAGTTGCGGGTAAGAAGTTGACGTACGATCCTATCATTTTCCATTAGTCGATACTTCTGTGTTGCTGGTGTGACTCTGACATTTGCAATTATGTACACATTTCCTTCTTAAATCAGTGGTTTAAACTTTTCCATATATGTCTTATTGATAACACCATGCATTATGGTTCATTTTTCATCATCATTAATAATTTGTAAACCGAAAATAATACAAAAAGGCAATCAAATGGAGCATATGCACAATTTGGTTACCCTTTCCTTAATGTTCCACAATTCCTTTCCCGATCTAATTTAACTTAAGGTTTTATTCACTATTGGACTTCTTTTTTAGCAAAGTTCACCATTGCAACTTGTTCAACTGCATTAGCAAAATATGGTGATGGATCTAATTGTCTTATTTTTCCATAAGAAAGACATAATATACAAATTTTTACATAATTTATTGTACACAAATAACAATCAAGCAAAATATATTTCGATAAAAATAATTGAAACTAATAACAGTTTGAGAACAATTTTGAGAAGCAAGTCATCTATACCTAGCAAGCAAGCAAC
Source organism: Cenchrus americanus (assembly GCA_947561735.1). Classification (NCBI taxonomy): domain Eukaryota; kingdom Viridiplantae; phylum Streptophyta; class Magnoliopsida; order Poales; family Poaceae; genus Cenchrus; species Cenchrus americanus. The sequence continues at coordinate 70,514,599 of OX387239.1, read as the reverse complement.
CATTAAACAAATAATTTAGCAGTCATAACATATGGCGTGAAAAATTAATCTAATTGTAGCATGCAATAGGACAAATAATAAACAAATAATTTAGTATTCATAACTTATGCCAAGAAAAATTAATCTAACTATAGCATACAACAAACCGAATAATAAACAAATAATTTAAAAATTATCTAATTGTAGAAGAGAAATCAAATAAACTCAAAAAATAATGCCTTGTTGTGGATGGATCTCTAGTGTTCTAGTGTAACCAATGGGTATAAAAGTGCAGCCATAGAAGAATGCTTAGGTTGATTGTACATTTTTGTTGAACAGCATCAGAGGACCTAGTTCCGTTGGTGAAAGTAGCAACAATCCCTTGTTGATGGAAGTAGTACACAAAAGAGATGTTTCTCGAAAGATGTCATATCTATTTTTATAATTTTATATATACACAGGTAAAGTATATAATTTGTTGTATTAGCTAACAACATTTTAGGATAGATTTTTTATGATTAAAGTGTCAGTGTGGAAAGTAGTCCTGACACTAACTAGTAAGATGCGCTGAGATCGGTCTCTCGATGGCCAGTGCTAAGCAACAAGAGGACACGAGTTTTATCCTGGTTCCGGCTGTGGGCCGTACGTCCAACATGTTTGCGCTCGTGGCACTATATTGCAAGGCACCGTGGTGCTCGTAGAGGGGGGCTACAAGCGAGGTGGGAGAGGAGGAGATGCCCCCAAGTCCCTGCTAAGTGATTGAGACAAGTGCCAATATCAGGAGAGTGAGTGAGTGCGAACGGGCGAGTTGTTGATTGATCGGGCCCCGGTTGGGCGGCGACCTCCTCCTTTCATAGACCAAGGGGAGGCGGCTTACAATTGTGCCGCATGGCTCTAGGCATAGTGACGCGGTATTGTTACGCAATACTTGTGATTTGAAGACTGTCCTGACGAATCCAGGTCCCTCCGCACGTCGTGGTGGCTCCTGTGCTTATTCGGAGGCGGCTTCGAGGGTGGCCCTGCCGTTGCCCACGTTTAGTCGTCGTCCGTACTCCGATTCGAGGGTCTGTCTGACGAGGGAGCCCATGCTGAACAGGACCCAGCGTGGGGGTGTCCCATCAGGACAAAGCCCCATAGCACCATGGATAGCTCCACAATGCCCGGGATGGGATTACAGCGCCCGGAATGGCCGCACAGGGTCGGAGGTGACAGAGGAGACGTGCTCTGCTCGCCTTACGTCACAGAATCGTCTTGAACGGGCGCCGGGTCGGTGGCCGTACACCTCTCGAGGGAGTCGCTGTCCTTTTTCGAGGAGTGCGGCGTGGAGGAAGGACGGGAGTGGGCAGCACAGTGCCAAGGAATGACACCGGCCATCCCGCACAACACGTGCACAGTGTCGGGATGACTGCACATTGGCGGGCTATTCGAATAGTGTCGAGGCCGGATTCCAAAGCTGTGTCAGTGAATTGGCGTGGCCGGGATTCGCTTTTGACCGGGTGCCCACGGCACGTCAGAGCACTTAATGCTCTGGTCGGGGAGCAGGTGGGGCGCCGCGGTTGAGGGAGGCCTTGAGCGAGGCGGAGATTCGCGCGAGGGGGTGCCACGCCCTCGAGCGAGGCGGGGAGTTTTGCGATGCAGTGCCACGCCCTCGAGCGAGATGGAGGTTCGCTCGAGGGCGACTAGGGGTGGTGGTTCGGTGGTCCACTAAGGCTTTTTGGGCCGTGGGCTTTATTCGTTCTTGGGCCGTGGGCTTTATTCGTTCTTGGGCCGTGGCTTGTTTGTAGAGTGATTTGTGGTCACTTGTTTGATAATTTTTAGGAGAGGGTGATTTCCCCCATAATTTAGGGGACCCCCATGGTTGTCCCTGACAAAAGTACGAAAGAGATATTCAAGACAAGAAAAATCTAATCGGCATGTATATACACGTGCATTCTAGTTTTGTAGTTGTATTATCTAAAGATCTTTTAGAATAGATTCTTTTTATGATTTAAACATGGGAAGGAGATAAAATGTAGAGACTATTTATGTTACATTACATTACATGTGACATGCACAATAAGATAGTTGGCCAATTTTTTATTTGAAGCAAAGGGCTTTATTCTGTTAAATGTGACTGGGAGATGGTTTAGATTCTATTTTTCTAGTGTCACGTTGTTGGTATTTCTTAACCTCACCACTATGGTGTCGGGTTAGCGTGAGCGTGTAAGAAACACCCGGGTACACTGACGAGTGTGAACTAATCCGCAAGCGCACGGATACACCGTTGTAGCACTTCTCCCTAGAGAGTATTCCAAAGGGTATCGAATCCAAGGAACGATTGGGAGCTCTACGAGCGATTTATCCAAGGACACAAGATCTCTACTATGGTAGGTGAGAGGTATGGTTTCCCTTGTAGACACTTGGTTCTAGGGAAGTACATGCTGCAAAGAGTCTCGCTTCGGACACCGGACCCTCCTGGCTATAACAGTCGGTTCACGACAAATGGTTTCCTACACATGTATCCGAACGTGGGGGACTCCGAAAGGGTCAAACGGCTGTCACCGCCACGGCCTACCCCAAGACAAACCATGGGATACAGGGCAATCAAAGGATAGCCTGTAGTCCAGACTCCACGTCTGTACCACTGGCTACTACCACAACACGGCTAAGCCTGCCGTCATGTAGCAACACTATAGCACTCCGTAAAGATACGGAGCGATGATCCTGCGAGAACAAATAGTCCTTACCCATCAAGGAATTAGGATTGTACAAAGGATATGAATGACACTTTGGTCTAAACCAGGTATGCAAAGTTCTCACTATTTTCTAATTGACAAGCGATCATACAAACGGAATGCAAGAATACTCATCCAATCAACAAGATCAGAGGATCTGTCACGAAGAACCCGAGCCTCTAAATGATGAACAGATGAAGAACTCTAGAACATATCACCCATGTATGAATACAACTTTAATCTAATTGTAATATAACGAAATACTCACTTTAGTCTAAATGAAGAACAATATCACTCACGAGGTACAAAGAGATGATGAACGAAGAACGGATCATTGCATCTCCCTTCTACTCAACCACACCCTCTCCTCTCTACCTAGCACTACCTAAGCTAGATCTTCCCCACACTCATATTCCTAGTGGGATGAGGTTTCACCTCCACCAAGAAGGAATGAGAAGGAAGGAAGGAGGCTAAGGTAAGAATTTGCGGTGTTGTCCTATTCTTACCCCCCTCTCCTTCTATTTATAGGCGCAGGCACCGGTGTCAAGTGGAACGAGACACCATGGGGATGGCCTCTAGGACCAATGGGGGACTACCACGTGGAGGCCTGGGATCAGCCAACCAAAGGTCGGTTCGGCCGATCCCAGGGTCGGCCGACCCCCACGTGGCCCATCTCGGGCTGTGCTTTCTCTGAGCAGCTAACTGGTGGGTCCTGAGATCGGTTCTCGGTGTACACGTGTGTTGGAGGCGGTTTGGGCGCTTTGGTGGGCCCATGGCTCCATGTGAGGTACGCGTGGCGATCCCTAATTCACTAAGACTCTCTCTCTTAGATTGGTGACATCATTGATCAGGGGATGCTTGCATGGCGACTCCTCATTGGCTGAGCCTGAAGTGCTAGGATCAAAGAGGTATGCTTTCTTCTCATTTCTTATGCTAAACACCTACATTCAACTTTATACAGCCACTTGTGGAAATTGTCAATTCTAAGCCCTATTCTAATTTTGATGCATGATTCTCATATTGAAATGCAGGGATTGACGGCTCTGAATTAGGTACTTAACAGTTGTCAACAACTCCCCCACACTCGCCCTTTGCTCGTCTCGAGCAATAGGGAAGAGGTTGAGCAGGTTAAACCATGGGTATGAAACTACATAAGAATTATTCCAGGTCATACCTTGCTCTTGTGAACTTTGTGGAGTGGCTACCATGCCATTTTGGGTAGTTGACAAAAGGAATGAGCATGAATTGAATCCCTCAGACATCGGAGTATAAGGACTTTGGGTTTTTCGAAAGATTCTTAAAGAAAAAGTATGCTCTGCCTCCTTTGATTCTCTCGGATCGCTCAGTGTGTATATGTCATCACCAAGGCACTAGAATTGCCTTTCTTCATCCTACTTCGAATGATGGCTATATGTGAAGCTCAGGGTAGGTATGAATGATAAGGCATACTTGTACCACATATATTGCAAAGTCAAAAACCGGATCCAAGAGAACAACAATTCATACAATCCGATCAAGATGTGCACTTGTATGGATATGATAGATATGGTAAGGTGGATACTAGGCCCGGAATGGGTTCTAGATGTTACCATACTTGATGAAATGTTGTGGGGATGGTAAGGTGGACACTAGCCCTGGAGTAGGTACTAGTTATTACCATCATATGATGAATGAGATGACTGACTCCATTGCATGACTCTCTCTCTCTCTCTCTTATGTATACAAAGTATTATGAGAACATGGCTATCCTCTTCTCCTTTCTTTTTTTTTAAAATGGACCTTCATGTGCCCACAATTTTTTTAGTAACTGCAGGGACCTTCATGTGTCCCCATTTTTTTAGAAGCCATGCCTTTTTACAAAATACTTGAGGAGAGAGAGACTTCAATGCATACGATGGAGCATTTATGTAGGTGAATAGATGAATGATACAATGCTAACTTCCAGAGTAGAAGCATAGCAAGGGGGAAATAGCAGTGTGCACATGAATCTTGATCGTGAAAGTATAAAAAGAATTCTCATACGAGTCACAGAATTTGACAAAGCTCAATGCAATAACAAGTAGCAAATGAGTATAAGGTTTTCAACTAAAAACATCATACGGCTTTGGTAGGACTGTGACATATCAAAGAGGAGCTGCAAGAGTGTTTTTTTTCAAAAAGAAAGACCCAAGAACTTAAACCTTCAGAGCTGAGATCATGTCTTCAAGCCATATCTCTCTTGTCAACTACTCATATGAACATGCCGTCCTTATAAAGATATGGTTCACAAGCCTCAAGAGTATAAGCAAGAAATAGAACTTATGCATGTCAACCTCAGGTACGCAGCAAGCATTACCGTGAAACTCCTTGAGTTACTCATAAAAGATTTTACAAACAGGTCATAACGAACTCAGGAAACATGGTTGAAAAGGTTAGAGATGCAAACCAGCGTTGGTTGTTGGTGCGGACCGAACGGGGTTGTTTGTGATGTGCGACAAAAAATGTGTCACAGTTCAGGTTATTTTAACATGAGTGATTGTTGCGCTGTGCGAGCGTGGTGTGGGTGCAGATATCCATCGTGTTCGTGTTTGGAGAGTGTGTCTCTCCCCCACACTATCTTGTACCTGAGTGTAGTTCTTCAAGACAAACAAACAAAAATAGAACCAAACGACACATATGCGACTCAACCGGGTTATATGACTGTTGATGGTGAAATTCCGTCAACCTAGCCATGAGTTTACCTTCGGTGTTGGCATGAGTTTTATATCTTATCCATTGGTACTAACCCCCTTGATATAATAAGTTCATTCGTGCATGTCGGTTTTGGAGTTTAGTGTTTATGCAGGGTTTTAGCGTTGAAAGCAAGACTTCCGGGATAAGTTCATCAAGCACCTTGAGACAAGACCTTTAAGCTCGGTACAAGCTATGCAATGAAGCAAACTTGACTCCAAGAAGCTCAGGGACCAAACCCGAGAAGATGACAAACTTCGAGGACCTACCCAGAAAAGTGCCGAATCTTGCGGGACAAGGAGCTTCGTCCAACTCGGAGAGAAACTGACAACAAGGGCCCATATGAAGAAGGGGAAGGATCTTGAAGGCTCGGGAACCAACACCACGCGAAGGAGGCGGCTGACTGGGCCGAAATGGGCCCAGGCCGGTCGGCCCGACCCATTTCAGGGCCCAGTCGCCCCCCTTTAACCTAGCCGCCATTCAAGCTGTTTATAGCCCCGAGGCCAAGAGCCACGCATCAATCCATTCATCATCAGCCGCCGAGGAGCAGAGAAGAGAGGACACCATCTCGGAGAGGAGAGGGTCGAGCTAGTTGACTAGGGTCTCCCTAGCCGACGTGGGAACCTTGCAAGGAAGACCACGTCGGAGTTCCCGAAGCTAGAAGCAAGATTGAGGTAGGATCCCGGTGGTGATCTTGGTTCGTGTATCATGTACTAGTTGGTGTATCAAGTTGAATCCGATTTCTAGCGATCAAGTGTTTCTCCGAAGTCATCATTTTCGATCGGCTTTTCTTATCTTAGATCTATTCTCGAGATAGATCTCATAGGGTGTTATTGTCGCCGTGGTGGCTAGAGGTGTACGCTTGGCCTTCCGAAAGATCTCGACTTGTCCTCGGACTCACCCTAGACTAACCCGCATGAATAGGGGTGCGTTGTGACAGAATGGTGGCTCCAAAAGGCGGGCGTTTTCGGAGTCAGATGGGAAACCATGGTTTAAAGAGGCTTCTAATGAGATTGAACTTTCTACTTCTTCTTTTGCTTGGAACTTCAACAAAAGGCTTGATCCGATCTCTCTAGATCGGTTTATCTAACCCCTCTACCTCTTGCTACTTCCCGTCTTTAGTAGATTAGATTCGTTTTTTATGTTCTTCAATTAGATGCATTAGGTTTCACTTCTCGAATGAAGGACCGATAAGGCGACCAGAGAGGGGGGGGGAGTGAATGGGAGCCGATAAAAATTCTTCTCGAGGGAGATTGAAACTCCGACAAGACGAACTAGCTCGGTCGAACCCCCGAAATCACACGCTCCGCACTTCTACCTCCCGTTTGCCAAAACCACGTAGCCACTGGAGTGCTACTGGTCCTAGGAACAAACTCTACCAGCAACCACAACACACACGCAGCACCGACAACGGAAACAACTCGAAAGCCGGCTAACCAGAGGGGGCGGTTAGACCGGGTATAGGGGGCGGTTAGACCGCCTCCACCTGGCAACCAAGAAATCCTCCGAAACGCCTCTTCCGAGCACCAAAACACACCACGGTTTCACCAACAGAGATCTCTGGTCAAGGCCATGCTAGCTACCAGAAAATCTTGGCGAAAACCAAAACTTCACCCAAGGGCCTAGGGGCGGTTAGACCGGCTACCCGGGGCGGTCTAACCTCCTGTACCCAGCAACGAACCCCGACCAAGAACACCTAGCAAACTACACTAAAACGAGCCAAGATTTCACCAGAACGCTCCTCTGATCAAGGTGAACAAACTCACAGAGAAAGGTCCAGCAAAATCAAACTTTCTTCGGAAAGGCCTAGGGCGGTTAAACCTGGTGCCAGGGGCGGTTAGACCTCCCTCCCCGAGCACAAAGATCCGAGTGAAAACCCAAGCAAACGGACTCGAAACGCTCCAAGATTTCAACCATACAATCCCCTGGTCAAGGCCAACATGCTACCAGAAGATCTCGGCCAAAATCAAAACTTTCTCCGGACGAGCCCGGGGCGGTTAGACCGCCCCTCCTACGCGGTTAGACCGCCCTCCCCAGACAGAACGGGAAAAAGGGGAACCGCGGGTCAACCCTCAACTTTGCATCACCCGATCTCCCGATTCACCCAACGGATTGCAGCGAAACTTTGGGGATGCCTGGGTCACCTCATGGACGACCTCTCCCTCAAAGGAATTGCACCGAAACGCTCTCAATCATGGGGAATCGCAAATCTCGTGACCAAACCTCAAGAACTCGAGTTCCAACAAAAACCACCAAATCGAGTCCGATTCAAAGCAGATTTGGGGGCAAAGTCACCAGCCAAAGAGGCACAAAAACCTCATACGTGACACCCACCAAAAACCCCAAGAAATCGTCCTCAAAACACCGCCAACAAAGAGCTCCGAAAATCAACACAAAAGAGACGGGAAAACCACCGTGATGAACAACGCCGAACCATCTATACATGCCATGAAAGGTTCGTACATGGTCTAGCTTGCCACCCAAACATCCATCCCTCTCTCTAGATCTCACATGAAGCTCTCAAGCTAGTCCTCTAAAAACCTAAGGAAAAATGGAGAACGAAAATGGAAAAACAAATGAGCTAGGGTTCCAAGAGTTGGCTGCCAACCTCTCACCTCTTGGGTTATATAGGTGGCAACCGAATGTCTAAAATGCCCCTCTCTACTAACTAGGGATACAAGCCCCTCAAGGGCGAATTTGGAATTCTTGATGTCTTCACCATCGGACGGATGCCCGGCGACCGCACTCTGCGTAGCCTCGACGCACGCCTTGCGATCCCGACGCGTGTCCTCCGCTTCGAAGCTTCTCGGCGGCGGCGGCGGGCGGTCGGACCGCCCCCACGGGCGGTTAGGACCGGCCCGGTGGATCCGACCGGCCCCGGGCGGTCCGACCGCCCCTCCGGGCGGTTGAACCGGCCCGGGTGGCCGCACCTCCTCGTCGAGTCTTCGGCCTCGGTTTTGTGGCTCAACCGAGTAACCCGGTGGTTTTACGGTGAACCACCGCAAACCCCGCGAACTCGGTGTAGCCTCCGCCAATCTCCACTCATGACTCGGCTCCCACGTAGTCCCGGCTCGACCTTGGTTTTGAGGCTCTACCAAGAAACCGTCCACGACTTCATCTTCTTGTTCATGCCACCATGCGGCCCGCACTTGACCCCCGCCGGCCACCGGGTCCCTCGAACGAAGCCTACTTGTCTTCTCCACACCCGGAGGCCTCACCGCAACGACCTTTCGCGCTTGTTCTTCACCTGCACCAACACGAGTCAAGCCGCAACCTGCACCTGCAATACTTAGCCAAGAATCAGTCCACACAACGTTGTCAATCACTCATCACACAAGGAAGCGACCATCCACCGGTCCTCGAACCACACATGGTCCTCATCGAAGATCTAAGTTTCTTGGCTTTAACAGATCAACTCTTGCATCACATATTTGTTCCACGGATTCGATACCTTGGGTTCACCACGCGAGGGAAGAAGGGTCCCTTGACTACAATGGGAGACTTGTCCGCTTGCAAGTCTACTTGAACTTTAACACGAATATACACCGTAAACAATCCCCTTTTTCTGGTGCTGTTGTCGGGGAACAAGTGATCAAGATTCGATCTTTTATTGCTTTTTGTCTAATTTTTAGTTTTCTTTTAGTTTTTCTTTTTGCATCTACTAAATTTTGATCATCCTCAAAATAAATCTAATCTAGTTTGTCTAACCCTAGATTTCTTAGATTTGTTTTTACTTTTTGTTTTTGTATATTTTGTTTATCGCTAACCCTAACAGGAGATGGACGGCTACCTCTCCAACAAACCTGATAATTTTGTGGATGATCCAGAAAAACTTTATAGGCTAAGGAGACGCGAAGAACAACAAGCTAAGAAGCTGGATTTTGTAGATATAAAGTTGGAAGATGAAGGATCGTTGGAATCTCCGAAGAATTCACCACCTCAAAGTCCTCGGGAGAATAGACTTCCACCAATGGGAGAACAACCGCAAGAATGCAAGATCGGGGAGCTATGCACCCCGGACATCGTCAACCTACCAATCTTGAACCTCACGGAGATCGGAAGGCCGTTCGAGATCAAGACCTCAACAATCCGCATGGTGCAACATTTACCCTTCACCGGTAAAGAAGATCCGAACCTTCACCTCCAAGCATTCATTCAACTATGTCAGACATTCAACATGGACGGGGTGACTCAAGATCAAATGAGGGCAAGGCTCTTTCCTTTTTTGATACTCGGGAAGGCTTTGCAATGGTTCCACTCTCAACCGGCGGAGACGGTGCAAAATTGGAATGCGTTGATGAGGGCCTTCATGAAGGAATACTACTCACTGGGTAAAACTCAAAGCTTGCGCAATAAGATTGCCACTTTTGCTCAATATCCTATGGAAACTATCTCAGAGGTATTCGAGTGCTTCAATGAGTACACTCGGGCGGTTCCACATCACAAGTTCCCGAAGGAGGACCTCGTGCAAAAGTCCTACCAAGGACTCACCATGGCATCAAGGATGATCATTGATGCATCGGCAGGAGGATCTATCATCGAGCTTACGCCGACTCAAGCTTCCACTCTATTCAAGAAGGTCGCGGACAATGACACGTGGGCGTCGTCTTGATGCTTACTTCCGGTTCAACCCACGGGGAACGTCAAAGGAGTCTTGCAAGTGGAGAAGGAAAACATTCTTGAAGGCAAGATCGATTCACTCATGAGGAGGTTGGAGAAGATGGAGATAGAAAAGAAAGAGGCTCAAGACTTAAAGGCTGCCTAAGCAAGATCCACATGTGAAGAGTGCAGAGAGTATGACCATGTCCACAAGGATTCTCCGGAGGAAGCCAAGGTGCTCGACTACATGAGGAAGGGAGATTTGCCGAACTTCCACTTCGGGCAAGGTAGACCTCAATTTAATGCAATCTCATCCATTCCAAATTCGGTTCTGCTTCGTATACAATTGAAGGACTTCATGGATGAGAAAGCTAAGATCAACAAGGACATCGTCACCAAGTTCAAAGCCATAGACAAGGTGTTGGAGAACATCGATAGCAAAGTGATGGAGGTCGGAAGCTCCAACCATCAAGTGCTCAACATGATGAAGATGCTCGAGACACAAGTGGGACAACTTGCCAGGCGCCTCACTACTAATGAAAGGAAGCTTCTGGGACAACCTAAAGGTCCCGAATCGGTGAAGGCTATTCAAACACGTTCGGGAAAGGAGACCAAAGATCCGGAACGTTCCGCAGGAGCAAGGAAGCCTAAACCATCCGCCGAGGCGGAGGAATTTGCTAAGGAGGAAGTAACTAAGATCGTCATCGAAGAGCCCGAGTTTGAGATGCCGGGAGAAGACACGAAGATAACGCAACTCAAGCCACGCTACTTTCGAGGTAAACTTGATAATCACTTTGAGAAGTTTGTGGAGGTTGTGCGTAGACTTAGCATCAATATGTCGTTATTGGATGCCCTTCAAGTTCCTACATATTCTCGTTACTACAAAGACATACTTGCAAATAAATATGAGATAGCAACACTCGGGGTAGATCATGTCAAGATGTCCGAGCAATGTAGTGCCGCTATTGCTAATGGACTAGAGAAGCAAAAGGACCCCAGATGCCCAACAATTCCATGTTCTGTTGGTTCATTCAAGTTCGAGAAGGCATTATGCGACCTTGGAGCAAGTGTGAGCGTCATGCAAAGGGATGTGTTCGAGAAGCTACGCCTACCATTGGAGCCTACGGGTATGTGCTTGGAGTTGGGTGATAACTCCATTCTCTATCCCTTGGGCATCGCCGAAGATGTGCCCGTGAAGGTCGGCACCACTTCATCCCCATCAACTTCATGGTACTCAAGATGGGAGAGAGGGAGAAGCCACCACTCATTCTTGGGAGGCCTTTCCTCAAGACCGTGGGAGCTACCATTGATGTTGGCAAGGGGGAGATCATGTTCGACATCAATGGAGAAAGGAGTTCCTTCAAGTTTCGACCACGCCTCGAGGTATGCAATATGATTGAAGTTAAATATGTTCCACCTCATCGTCGCGTTGTTAAGGAAGAACCAAGGAAGAAGGAAGGGTTGAAGAAGAAGGAAGAGCCGAAGAAGAAGGACGTGAAGAAGATCAAGGAAGTTGTTGCATCCGTCAAGACAAAGGAACAAAAGCCGCCTGTGAAGACCAAAAAGATGACTAAGCTGGAGAATAAGCCCATGCCCAAGATGGTGCGGAAGTGGGTACCCAAGATTGCAATGCCCACAAAGAGCGTTGATCCGAAGTAATCAAGTGAAGAAGTCTAGCCATGGACTATAAACGAAGCTCTAGGCGGGAGGCGACCCGTTTCGTCGAGTCAAGAATAAGCTACCGGGAGGACAACCCGGTTCCAGGTTTTTTGAGTCTTTTTAAATAATTCAGTTTCGAATTTCACTACACAAAGACATTAGACTTAGAGTGATTGAACAATATTAGAAATATAATTCTTGGTTGAATATTTTGTTTGGATCATAAACCCTTTACATGAACCCTCCTATGTGTTTGTTTGCTTCTTTTCGAGAAACCACAACCAAATAAACTCAGAACCTAACTCAACCATTCATCCTCTTTATGATGTTATGGTTGACTTGTTTTTCATGCTAAAAATACACGAGTAGAGCCACGACTTATTTCTAGATACTATTTAAATTTCAGCACGTGGTAGGACTTGCGTGAACCTAGAAACTTAACTTTTGGTTGGTTTAAAAATCTATATCCTTGGTTTCTCTAAGATTAGAATTTTTCTAAGCTTCATTTAATTTTATTTCATTCAAAATCTCTCTCATTTAGCCAAAATTATAACCTAAACCTATGCCCCCATGATCAAGCCGAGAAAGGTTGCTCTCAACCAATGATGGCAAGCAATACCGGTGAGACCAATATAAATGTAATCGGAAAATATTTTCGACTTACATTTGTTTTTAATGGTTTAAAAACTTCTCTAAATTTATGCTTGAGCTCTCCCGTAGCTCTGAATTTATTTTTAATTTTCGAAATTAGAGGAGTGCTTAGCCTTAAGACATTCTTAGAGGGAGGCAATCTAGTTAAGCAAATCATGCAAGCACCATAATGCGTCATTGGATGCCCTCCCAACAACTTTCATCAAGACCACATGCAAAGGACAAGCATGGGTGGGCAGCAAGCATTGCTTTGCAGGAAATTCATGGTGGCATGTGAAGCAAGTGGAGCAAGGGAGCATGGACATGACTCAAAGCAAAGGCATCAAGTGGAAGGACCAATAATGCAAGCAAAAGAGTGGACGAGAGAGTTTGGGTGGTGCAACTACTGGAGCACGTGGGAACGAAGGTCACAAAGGGGAGATGATCGTGCTGGGAGAAAGAACCGAGCCAGGGGGGCAAAACCACCCCAGGCCGGCCGACCTACCCTATAAATGGCACCCCCAGTGCCCGTCTTCTGCAGGCAAGTAGCTCTCTCCTTCCTCTATTTGTGTGCTCAAGTTTTCGAGTCCAGAACCACCATAGACTTAGCCATCCTTCCTGAGCCTGTTTGCTCAAACAATTCACACCCTTAAGCCACTCAACGTCCACATTCCGAAGTAATTTTTGAAGTGCCTAGTTACCGGTTGAAACCCGGAATTTTATTAGAGAGAAGAGTGCTGCAATCATGTGGAAGAAAACCACAAGTCTCTTCATCAAGAAGAAGGGGCGTCGTCGTCCAAGCCATCTTCGATGACGTCTTCGAGGAGGCACTCGGTTTCCGAGTCTCCTCGGAGCATGGAGGAGGACACGGCACCGCCAAGGAGGAACGACACTCTCCTCCTCTGTGGCATGAGAGCTACAAGGAGCTCGTCCATGAGGTTTACCAAACCTCAAGGGCGTACGGAGGAGCCGCCCGTCCCACCTCGTCGATCGACCCGTTCATCCACTCCACCTCCGTACACTCCGCGGTACTCCGCATATGGCTTCATCATCTTGTCGGAGGAGGAGGAGAAGAAACTCTCTCGCCTTGAGAAGAGGCTTGTGGCGAACGTCGATTTCGGCGTTCTAGCTCTCGACTCATTGGGTTTTGGCACGGACATATATTATATGTTGGGGCACCTTGGATGGGTGCAATTCTCCAACGGGGTGTCGGCAAACACCCACAAGGAGTTTGCCTTGGAAATTTTGATGACTATGGCGCCCATTCTTGATGAGGGGGTGCCAAGTTTATCATTCCGATTGGAGGGAATTCAGCAAGTGGTTCCCTATGAAAACATTCGGGAGCTCCGAAGAAAGTTGACGCGCCGGAAGGCATGTTGGATGGATTTTGGAATTTAATCTCCGAGGAAGCCCACCAACAACGAAATTCCATTTGGAACCCCATTATCCAAGTATTCCACTCATGGATGTGTAAGAGGATTATGGGGAGGATGAGGGAGACGAAGGTGACCGATACAAAGTTGAATTAGCTTTACTCGGCTTTAATTGCCAGGCAGCCAATAGACCCCTCATACCTCATGATCAACCGATGGTGTTGCGAGGCAACATCAGGATCGGGAGATATTGGTTCGGGGTGCTACCTCTCCATGTTGGCCATCTCCTTAAGGCCGGGAATTTCGAGAAATCTCGAACATCTTTTACCTAGGACCTCTCTCGGATTTGAATACTTGAAGCAAGGAAAATATATTAGTGGATATGAGAGAGGAGGCTTTCATGTGGCCAAAGTGAACTTACCCCTTCCGGATCCAAGACTTAGGCTCTTCATTCAAGGGAAGGAAGATTGGTTGGAGGAAGGAATCCTTGTGCCGGCAAGGAAGAATAAAAGAGGAAAACTTATAGAGGAGGGATCATCCTCAGCGCAAGAGGGTGGTGCACAACAAAACTATGTGCCACCGTTTGGAGGAATCCCCACACTGCCAAGTTATTATGGAGGGCCACCAATGCAAGCATGGGGGAGTGGTGCAGCCATGCCCCCAAAAAATTATGTGGTGCCTAACGTAACCTTTGCGGAGCCCTATGCGCAATACCCCCAACCACAACAAAGTGTGGCCATAATTGGAGGGTATGCTGTGAGAAACATGCAAAACGTCGCAGTCATCCAATCCAACGCGGCTCAACTTGGTGATGGCAATGCAAATATTGCCTATGAGATTGGGCGCCTTCACCTAGTACCGCCGGATCAATTCGTTGGAGGGGATGTACAAACCTACTATGAGCAAGGGTACAACTACCAAGATCATCAATACCAATCACCGGCGAAGATTAGAAGAAAGAGGAGCTTTAGTCTTCTTTTCTTTTCCCTTTTTCTGTAATTTTCAGCTTGTGTTTACTTATGTTTGCGTAGTATTTTCAGTTTTTATTTAAATTTCAGCAAGTGTGTTAGTTTATTTTCAGCATGTATGCTAGTTTGTTTTCATCATGAATAAAGACACCACCTTATTTTTACCTTTGGTTAAGTTACAAAATTTATGTCATGATGATATATGATTATAATTGCCGCTTTGTTTATCTTTGTAATTGATTTATGCATGTTAAAGCTAATGCTCTCTTAAAATACAAATCTGAATTTATCTACATGCTAGCTTAATCTTTAGCGGAGGTTATGATTAAAATAAAGACCCATAGTGTTTTATGTGCTCTCAAGTTTTAGATGGATTAAAGATGGTTTTTATTCCTAAAAGTAATGCTAACCTTGTCATGAATATCACTTGTGTGTTGCTCTACCTATCTAGAGCCTTATAAATATTTGAGTGCATAAAACTTAGTGTACAAGATTTATTTTTGAGTGAGTTATTGCAGGCCATGATTTCTCTGGCCCGAGACTAAGAAGCTGGTCATTCCGTTTTTGCGTATCTATCTTATTGCTAGCCTTCTATCCGTGCATTGTGTATCCCCACATTGGAGATCTCACAAACCTCGCCGGATATCCACCCTTAAAACCAAATATCATCTTTTGAGATTACCTCCTTGACCACAACCTATTGTTGAGGATGGATCATCAATTCAAGGAAGATTGCAAGACGGTGCCAATATTGAAGATTTCAAGCCGAAGGAAAAGTATTTTCGGTACCTACCTTATCTTTATCACCTCTTTGCCCGAGGACGAGCAAACGTCTAAGCATGGGGGAGGAGGTAGGTACAATGAAATTTTAGAGTTCAAAGGGGAGCAAATAAAAAAATTGATGAGAAAGAAAGAAAAAATGATGAGAAAGAGAAAGAAAGAAAAAGAAATAAAGAAAAAAGTATAGGTATGACAAAAAAATAAAAGAAGGAAAAAATGTGAGGATGTGCAAAAATAAATGAACTCCCCGGTTCTCTAAAGTGCATTAGGAATTTCAAGGCTTCAAGATTAAACGATCCATACTCATTTTTCCAACCATGTGCAATCCGATAACGAGGACTTCCTTTGTGCCTCGGGATCACTCTATGCCATTTGCACATGTCCACCTATCTCAAGTGTGTGTATTTTTCTCTTCCCCTCCTTGATATAACATTATTTTCCAATGACCTTTTTGACGAGTCTCGGTAAGACCATGAGAAGCTTGTCTTGCTTTGACAACATCTCATTTATAATATCTTGGTAGGACTAAACTTTCCCAATAAGCTCCATATAAAGCCTACCACATGTGTGTGTGTGTGTGTGTGTGTGTGTGTGTGTGTGTGTGTGTGTGTGTGTGTGTGTGTGTGTGTGTGTGTGTGTGTGTGTGTGTGTGTGTGTGTGTGTGTGTGTGTGTGTGTGTGTGTGTGTGTGTGTGTGTGTGTGTGTGTGTGAGAGAGAGAGAGAGAGAGAGTGTGTGTGTGTGTGTGTGTGTTATGAGAGGGAAAGGAGTAGAATAAATAGGCTTGAGAGACAAAGTGAGATGAGGGTTCATGAGCAATATGCAAGATGATTCAAATTTGTGAACTTGTTTAGCTCTTTTTCATCACATTCTTTATTTCAAAATTTGGGAGATCTATTTAAACTTTGGGAGCATGTTAATACTTGTGGGATAAGCTTAATTAATAATCTACCCTCTGTAGGGATGAAGGCTAGTACATTATGAAACTTTAACAAATTAAACTTTTGAGAGCATTATGTTTTCTCACAAATGATCAAGTGAAAGGTTCAAACAATGAAGGGTAATGATGATATCCATCAAAGGCTTACTCAAGGACGAGCAAGGTTTAAGCATGGGGGAGATGTTGACGGTGAAATTCCGTCAACCTAGCCATGAGTTTACCTTCGGTGTTGGCATGAGTTTTATATCTTATCCATTGGTACTAACCCCCTTGATATAACAAGTTCATTCGTGCATATCGGTTTTGGACTTTAGTGTTTATGCAGGGTTAGCGTTGAAAGCAAGACTTCCGGGATAAGTTCATCAAGCACCTTGAGACAAGACCTTGAAGCCCGGTACAAGTCATGCAATGAAGCAAACTTGACTCCAAGAAGCCCAGGGACCAAACCCGAGAAGATGACAAACTCCGAGGACCTACCCAGAAAAGTGTCGAATCTTGCGGGACAAGGAGCTTCGTCCAACTCGGAGAGAAACTGACGACAAGGGCCCACATGCAGAAGGAGGGAGGATCTAGAAGGCTCGGGAACCAACACCACGCGAAGGAGGCGGCTGTCTGGGCCGAAATGGGCCCAGGACGGTCGGCCCGGCCCATTCCGGGGTCCAGTCGCCCCCCCTTTGACCTAGCCGCCATTCGAGCTATTTATAGCCCCGAGGCCAAGAGCCATACATCAATCCATTCGTCATCTGCCGCCGAGGAGCAGAGAAGAGAGGGACACCATCTCGGAGAGGAGAGGGTCGAGCTAGTTGACTAGGGTCTCCCTAGCCGATGTGGGAACCTTGCAAGGAAGACCACGTTGGAGTTCCCGGAGCTGAAGCAAGATCGAGGTAGGATCCCGGTGGTGATCTTGGTTCGTGTATCATGTACTAGTTGATGTATCAAGTTGAATCCGATTTCTAGCGATCAAGTGTTTCTCTGAAGTCTTCGTTGTCGATCGGCTTTTCTTATCTTAGATCTATTCTCTAGATAGATCACATAGGGTGTTCTTGTAGTCGTGGTGGCTAGAGGTGCACGCCTGACCTTCTGAAAGATCTCGACTTGTCCTCAGACTCGCCCTAGACTAACGCGCACGAATAGGGGTGCGTTGTGACAGAACGGTGGCTCCAAAAGGCGGGCGTTTTCGGAGTCGGATGGGAAACCATGGTTTAAAGAGGCTTCTAATGAGATTGAACTTTCTACTTCTTCTTTTGCTTGGAACTTCAACAAAAGGCTTGATCTGATCTCTCTAGATCGGTTTATCTAACCCCTCTACCTCTTGCTACTTCTGGTCTTTAGTAGATTAGATTCGTTTTTGATGTTCTTCAATTAGATGCATTAGGTTTCACTTCTCAAAGATCTAAGTTTCTTGGCTTTAATAGATCAACTCTTGCATCACATATTTGTTCCACGGATTCGATACCTGGGGTTCACTACTAGAGGGAAGAAGGGTCCCTTGACTACAATGAGAGACTTGTCCGCTTGCAAGTCTACTTGAACTTTAACACGGATATACACCGTCAACAATGACCGGTGGAGCCAAAATTATTTTATTCAAATTCATAATGAGATAGGTGCTTACACACATGACAGAAATAAAAAATTGAAAGGGAAATAAACATGGAAGGAAACAAATTAAACTAAACTAAGCGCCTATGGAAAATGAAAAGTGGGCATGGCCCTCTACTCTGCGAAAGGGGCTTCCAAACCCTCTGCCTTAATTAGACGTTGCAGCATAGCCTCCATCTCCCCGCGGGTCTCGAGGAGAAGGTGCCTAAGCTGTCGATAATCTTCTCGCTGCTTCTCCACCACCTTCACTAAGGCCTCATATTCGAGGTACACATCTGCCAATTTATCAGTCGCCTTGCTTGTTGGGAGACTCCTCCTGTTGGGTAGTGAAGCTAGGATATCCTCAAGTTCTATCTCCCAATGTGGTGGGTATGGCTCTAGCACCCCGCAGCTGTCCTTCGGGGTCCTCACCCCAAAGATGTGAAACCTGGTCTAGGGTTGAGGAGATTCATCCCAAACATCCTGCTCATATATGACAGAAGGGCTCATGATCCTTACTGAATAGTGATCCTGCGTAGCGCTCTTCGGGCTTCAACGGTGGCCCAGGCCAGTCATTGTAGAGCATCTTCTTGCTTGAACCATGGGCTGGTTTTGCCCCGAGGGCGGCGAACTGGGAGTAATGACCAACGAGAGTGGGGGGTGAAGATGAGCCGCGCCTAGCTGGGGACTCTATCGAATCTCCAGTCGGGCTTCTCATCCTCCCCCCCCTCGTTCTGGAGTCATCATGTCATCCTGGGATCCGTCCCATGGATGAAACTTACCATTCCCCAAGTCTCTGAAGAAGAAGAACTTCTCCCCTTCAAAGGGGGATAGGGCCTTCATCTGATGAGGTCGTGCTTCCTGGCTGCCCATGGTGGTGGTGTGGTGGTTGTGAGGGGGAAGGAGTCGGGCGGATGGAGTTCTGCGCGGCTCAAAATCCGTCACACGGCGAGGAGGAGATCTCTGGAGGACGAAGGAAGTCACACACGAAAGGGGGGAGGTGGCGACACCCAGGCTAGGTTGGTCGACCTAATGGATTGGCCGAACCCATATGGGCTCCGCTAGGCCTCCCCTTTGGTCTATGGGTTCTAGCATGGGTCACAGCCTCGAGGCTAGGTATCCCGCAGGTTTTGAGGTTGGAGGCTCTAGAAATAGCTAAGGCAAGGTGTTGAGCATAAATGCTCTCACTCCTCTGTTAGCTTTACTTAAACTTCCTCCCGCACAAATGACACCACATCGGGACTTCACCTGGAGCCATATCTCTGAAAACATGGCTCAAGAACACTCAGACACCAAATCAAGCAAATTGGACTCCATGGGTCAGAGGAGCATTCGAGCCCTGGGCTAAAAGAAGCAAAGTTTGCAGTTCATTCTCTCCTCGGGCTACCTCAGGTTTTCATCCACACTGACGCGAGAACAATACGTGGGCTAACCCGGCTTCCAACGGTAGTGCACAGGGTAGGAATGCCACCACCCTTCCATAGGGAATCGGTCAAGCCAGAGTATTAGAATGGGATTTATGCCTACTGAGCTTGACCGACATTAGTTCTCAACTGAGCTCGTGATGATGAGGTAAGTTGCTCGGCTGGACCGGTACAAAGCGGTGCTTTTCAGGGCCAGAAGTTTAGGCACTTGCAATCATGAGGCCAGTGTCTTGACCTGACCCTCGGTGTGGTGACACCTCAGGATGAGCCTTGACGCTAAGCACAAAACATCCACCGTAACCTCTCCCGGAAAGTTGTAATCGAAATCGCGATAGTTGCTCTTGCCAGGAACAACCACCCTTCCTTGATTACTCCTTTCCTCTTTCCTTCGAGACTAAGTCTTGAAGGTCGGGGTTTTAAGAGAAGAAACGATAAGGGAACCTAAGGGCAGAACTCACACTAGGTGTTCTTTCCCAAAGAATCATGTTAGTCAAGAGTGACATCTTTGACGAGAGTGTAGAGAAGGTTGGTATGTGTTGACGCAAAAAGTGCACCTAGCGCCAAACACACAGCAAGCCGAACAAGCTGGCTTCGCACGCGCAAAGAGTAAAGATGACGTGCCAGTCAATTTTTCCTGAAAATTAACAAAAGATAAAGAAGTTAAATACCAAAGCTTGGAACTTGCCGGGTGGTACCAGACAGTTCCATATTTGCGGCTAAGAAGCCATACGAGATGACACATAGCTATATAAAAGCTATTTGCCAAAGAATTGAAGCCACTCGGGAACTTATGAGAGGAAAAACAATACTACCGAATGGATGACGTAAGCATGATGGCAATCGGTCTTTGTTTAGTCAACAATGCATAAACACGATATATGACCGATCCCATAATAACAATGTTAAATAGATGAATGAAGTAAAGCACGAACGTAAGCATGTAATAAACAAGCATGCATAGATCCAAAGCACTAGTCTACCGCATGTCTAGGTACTTAGAGATCCGTCAGGTACGATGCCAAAACAAATCTATCCACCGCATGATACAACTTGCATGAAATAGTACCACTTTCCACAAATAGATCTATCCACCACATGATACAATCTAAACATGGAAAGCTAAAAGCACGCATTATTTAAAGCATGAATTGCGCACGTGTTTTACTCGTGGAGAAACATAACCGAATACGGCTGAATGTACCGATTCGGGGTCCATGGAGAAGGAACGAACATTACCACGTGGATAAATCTATCAGGTTGATTCGAAATCTAATCCACCGGATGACTAGCTCTAAAGAAACCCAAAAACCTGCATCTACCGCATGATACCCGGTTCTTTCAAGATTTATACCAACAATGGCAAGCTTGAACCCACAACACGTAACAACCTAGATCGATTCGGTTTCGGCTATCGGAAGGCACAAGATCCACGTGTTAAAACATGAAATCTACCCATACAGGGATCACAAAAGGAGCGAGCCGATCCAAATCCATCTAGATTGGGCAAAAGTGTTACATGAATCTAAACATAAAGTAAAAACTCGAAGTAACACAGGGTAACTTAATGAATCTATTGGATCTTGCCAGAATCCAATAGAGCCGATAACTAGCTTCAAGCTAGATCTTAGCCCACCGCATGGCTCATGACCTAACAAGAAACCCTCTTGACCCAAGCTTGAATCTACAGCATGACACGAAGCATGGTAACAAGACTACTTGCATCAGATCTAAATCCACCGCATGATACTAGACATGATACAAGGTTGCCGGTACTCACGGAGGTCGACGGATCGATTGGCCCTCTCGAAGAACTCGACGACACGACAAAAGGACTCTAGGGTTTGGCGTAAGGCCGGTGTGTATTGAAGAATGATTGTCCTCTGTTACATACATTCAGGGGTCATATTTATACCCTGTCAAGTACAACTTCGAATGGATTCGTTAGCTAACTTATCTCTAAGCTCAATCACCTATCCATCCATTCGTTCTCCCTGATTGAGCCACGTCACCATTCAATCCCGCAAAATCAGCTCTACTGTTCCTTTGCCGAACTGGAGCAGATAGCCGACCGCAGATCTCTTTGCCGAATATCTCTGAAAAGATCCTTCCTTCCACCAGACGGACTCTTTATCGAACCGGACCCACAAGTCAGACTCCTTACCAAATTTTGGTGTTAACAGTATGTAGGCTCGAACTCTCTCGAGGATAGGTTTAGGCGACTCATTACTGCGATTGGCCGCCTCGGTGCTTAGGACGGGCGGGAGCTGAAATCCCGAAGTTTCTCGGCAATTTGCTTTCCCTGTCCGGCTCTAAGAAAATGAAGTCGCCCCCTGACATGGTGTCAAGCGCCATGCCGCTGTCCCTTAGCAGACCAAATCGGAAATGCTTCTGCACGTAATATCGGCCGTTGACGGATAAAAGACGTATCCCTCTACGATCCGCAAGCGTACGGACCCCACACCTTTTTCACCACGGGATTCCCAAGGTTCTTGTCAATCCGCGGAGCAAGGGGATTACTAGCGCTTAACCAAGTACTAATCTAGTTGAATGGAAAACCTTTGAAAGAGAGTACTAATCTAAAGGTAAAACAATCTAACCTAAGTTAATCTATGTTAAGTTGATCAAACAAATGTAGGGTTAAACTATATGGTAAAGGGTGAACACAAGAGAGTGATTAAGAAAGATAAGCGTTCCCTCCCTAGGATCTAGGATAACATGGTATGCATCTACTACACGAAAGCGGTAAACCAATCTACCGGGGGTTGTGACCACGGTTTCGCCCTTTCCCTCCTCTCGTCGTCACTACGCGAAGGTATTCGTGACTAGACCTATGATGGACACGGTATGTTGATGGAATCTATGGGAGTAGTGGATATCACACGCCCAAAAAACACGGTGGCCTACCTTAATCATCAAAGCATCATCAACATGAAAACAATAGATTGGAACCACAAATCAAGTAGCAATTACATAGCATGTATCCATCTAATCCTAGGGATGAACGGAGACATTACCCCATCATCTTACACGGACTGAAGCACATAGGGGTGATGGAGACTCCGGAGAACGTCGTCGATGAAGATGGCGGCGATGGAGCTTGGGAACACCCCTAGGCCGGCGGCTTGGAGTCCTCCTCTTGCTTCCTTCTCTCCGCCGGCGTTGATCCTTGCGACGAGCTCATCTAACTCTCTCCCTCATCTTGCGGCGGCGGTATTCGGTGATTGGCGTCGGTAGGATGATTTGTTCGATGTGTCGGTCGACGGCGGCGGAGGCAATAAATAGACAAACACCTAGGGCAAAGGAGGGACCGAACCGACCTCGGAGTGGGCTGGGCCGGTCGGACCGGGCCGGCCGGCCCGAGCCCACCGCCGGCCGGTTCGGGCCCGGTTTTCTCCCCGGTTGCTTCTCGCGTGATCCCTTATTCGTGTGCACTTGCATGTGGGCCTTTGACGTCGTTTCCTTCACGATTTAGGCTTGAATCCTTGCTATGCAAGCTTCGCCGTTTTCCGGTTGAGTCCCCGAAGACTTGCATGTTGACGCTTCGGTCCTCGGGTCATTTGGAGTCATGTTCATCGCGTGTCTTGACTCTTATCGGGCTTCATGATCTTCTTCCAAAGTGCTTGGTGAACTTATCCCGAAAGTCTCCTCTTTAGCGTAGATTTCCGCGTAAAAAAGCAAACTCCAAAATCGACATGCAAGTGTGAACTTGTTATATCATTAGTATGCCTAGTGGCGGGTTAGTTGCAAATCATAATCGAAACCAATGTATAACAAGTACTCTAGGTTGACGGAAATTCACCGTCAACATCTCCCCCATGCTTAAACCTTGCTCGTCCTCGAGTAAGTGGTCCTCGCTTAAAAGGGAAATCGGTGTTGCCTTCCAATGTTATCCCCGCACTTAGTCATTCATGACGAGACAAATTGCTCTCTCTTAAGAATTTATTTTTAAAGTTCAAGTTGTGACCGGCTTCTTTTTCATTATGGAAGATAGACTAACAATAAAGAACAAGCCACATTTAATAAACATGATGCTCTCAAACTTAAGTAAACTTCAAACCATTACCTTGTCACATGGAAGATTTTCAAAAAGATGCATATCCAACATAAGTGAAAATCTCTTGCAAGAGCCCATGGAACACTCATCTCATCAAGTCACTCAAGTCTATACTAGATTATTTTCAACCTACTCTACTCATATGTGATAGTGGAAGGCTTATGTGGAGCTTGGAAGGTTAAAAACAGTCCTAGCAAAACATACATCCGAAATATTGTCAAATTAAGAGAGAGATCTATTGGAATTACCGAGACTCGTCAAAAAGGCCATGGAAAATAAATGTTGGAAAGAGAGAGGGATGAAACACACACATTTAGATAAGTGGACATGTGCAAGTGGCAAATGGATGATCCCGAGGCACGAGTGAAGTCCTCGTTATCGGATTGCACATGGTTGGAAGATTTGAGTATGGATTTGTCATTAAGGCACTTGAGAACTTATGAAGCAAAAAGATCCGAGGAGCATCTTTATTATTTTTTTTTACTTTTATTCTATTTCCTTCTCATTTTCTCTCTTTCTTTCTTTCTCTTTTTTCTTTATTCTTCCTTTTTTTCTTACTTTTCTTTTCTTCTCATCATATTTTTTTTCATTTTTCATTTTTTTCTTTTGCTCCTCAAAACTTTTTGCAACATAATACTTACATAGCATTTGTGTCAGAGAATGACTCCTCCCCCATGCTTGAACGATGCTCGTCCTCGAGCATAAAAGAGAGGGGAAATGACTGCTAAAGTAAGTATAAATTCCATAATCTTGCGGAATATTTAAATCTCCATCGAGAATTTTACTCCATACTCAAATTGGGTTGTGGACAAGGAGGTGATCACAAAAAGATGTTTTTGGTTTAGGGTGGATGCCCGGCGAAGTTTGTGAAATTTTCGATGTGAAAACCCACAATGCATGGACAAAAAGGCTAGCATGAAAAAGTTACACAAAGGAATGACCAGCTTCTTAGTCTCGAACCATAGAAATCAATCCTAATCCAACTCATCAAAACATATGTTTGCAATCTATGGGTTTTGTTATCATAAAACATATATGTATATGGCTTTGGTAGGTAGAACTTTGCAAGAGCATCACAAATATGTAGATAGCATAAAAGTTAAGTTTTCATAAAAGCAACAAGTTATCCGGCTATCCATAAACTTAAATCAAAGAGCAAAGATATGTATGTGGGTCTAGAGCATGGTCATTTCACCTCCACAAATAAAAGAGCCGGTATTTAAATTAATTTCAGATCATATTATAGAGAGCAATCAGCCAAGACATGTATAACTTCATGTAGGTAAAACAAAGCGGCAACTTTCATCATCTTTCCGTAAGCAAAGGCAATATAGAACATCGAGGTGAACACATGGTCATGCTTATCTATTGAAAGTAAAAAGAAACCTAGGTTGTCCTCCTAGTAGCCATGTTATTGTTGAAGAGAAAAACAAAAGGTTGCACCTAGTTGATGTTGAAGGCATACTTACAAGCATTTGTGTTTGGAAAAGAGAAGGTCCATGGAGATGTTACCATCCTTTGTAATTCTTCGTTGCCTTCTTCCGACATCTCCATGTATCGATGTGGCTTTTGCTTTTGTCTTGATTTATTAATGCTCCTAAACTTCTGAATTTGATCTTGTATGCTTAATGGAGTCATTGGTCACCCTTCTCTTCAATGTTGTCATCACCATCTCCTCTTTCTTGTTCTCATCATCTCCTTGCTGTCTCTTTTTCATGGATTTCCCCCTCTGTCCAGAACAGAAAATATATCGAAATATGGCTCTATTGAAAAGTTTATGAAATTACCTTTCCAACGTGTGGTCATTCATCAAAAACGGAGTTCAAACAAGGGAGCTATGTCCGTTTTACTTCAGCGCTGCGTGCTGTCCAAAACTGATTTCAGGACGTGTTGCACTCGGTGATTCGGGCATAACTGCTTGTAGGAACCTCCGATTGTCTTGATTCTTGATTTGTTGGAATCGTAACTTCATGGGGCTTCTAAATATCCAAAAATATCCAGTGTTTTCCCTTCAAGACCATGCAGAATTTTGATGAGATCGATAGCTTCTCGCGCATTGATCCGGTGATGTTAACGATCTTGATCATTCTATCTTCTAGAACGTCATGTTGCACTTCCGTGTTGAAGATTCAGGGTCTCCCCCATGCTTAGCATTTTGCTAGTCATGGAAGAAGAAGACAAAGCACTTCTTAGCCATCCTTCAATTTCCTTGTAGTGAGAGTCTTTATCTTGCACGTAAGACGTTTTAAACGCACATTCTACCCCCAAGGTGACGGTTGGGAGTAGATAGAATTGCCAATAATCCAACAATGTATCCTAAGATTCTTAACTTGCGGCATAATTAGTTTAATGAGGAATAAAAACCTAATGAGTGTACGTGGTGCAAGGTGTGTATGCACATGATAGGAAAGCATATAAACAAAGACAATGTTTTCACCTAGTTCTAAACACCATGTTTACAACTAGGTTGCCGAATTTCTCCATAGCCATAAAGGTTTATTTATCAAGGGTTAAAACACCATGTCTATCCCTAAATCAATAACCCTTATAGCACAATAAAAATTAAGCGCATTGCAGAGCTTATAAACTAACCAATGCAACATGAAAACATATGAAAAGCTAGCAAGGTTTATCGAACTTAATGATGATGGTCCGCAATCATGTTTAAACACCACGTTTACACAAGATCACAAAAGGAAAATACCCATAGGGCCATATGAAGCATTAACATGGAAACTGAAGCATACATCATTAAGTATATAAAACAACCAAGCCAACTATGTGCAAAACATGTATACACAAAGAAACATCACGAGGATAACAAAATGCAATGCATGCAAATAAATAAGATCATGAACATGATGGTGGTTCTAAAAAAAGGAAAACTGAACTTAGATTAATAACCACAAGTTGATCATCATAAGATAGTGCCATTCTTTTATTTTCTCTAAGAAAGTAGTAAAAATATAAAGAAACGGGTTGCCTCCCGAAAAGCGCTTCATTTAAAGTCATAGAGCTCGACTTTCTCACATACCTTCTTTTCGTTGCATAGCCATGGCCCTTCATGCAAGAAGAAAAGGTACCAATGCAGCTTTAATTTAATTCCCATGTTGTGCTTGATCACATATAGAAGACTTGCCCAAAGCATCCTTTTGTTTCATCATTATCTCCTTCTCTATCATCCTTCGGTGCTGCCTTCACTCTATTATTTTTTTTAATGTCCAGAACAGAAAGTATACTCAAGCTCTACTCCATTGCACAGTGCACAAAATTTCCTTTCCAACGAGTCTTTATTTGCCCAAATCGGACTCCGGACAAGAGAGTTACGTCGGTTTTACTTCGGCGATGAAATCAGTCCTGAAATTTCAGAACGCGCAACGCTCAATGTTTTCTCCATAACTCCTTGCACGGGTCTTCAAACTTGTTGGTTCTTGATGCGTTGGAATGGTAACTTGATGGAGCTTCTGGATATCTCATTTTCTTCATTTGTACACCTCTGAACAAGCTCTCAAATTGATGAAGACAGCAGCATCCATCGCGGGATTCGGAGAGGTTGATGATTTATCTTGCAACTCTTTCAGGCATGACTTCTTTTTTTTTTCATTATTCAAGCCTTGTCTACATGGTTAGTGAAAATCGGGCCTTTCCCGACATATGATTCTTTAAGGTCACTAGCTTGACCAAGCGCAAAGCATGATCGAGATTTACAAAACTTATTGTAAACATACGCGTCCATAATTAACACCACATGTGAATTGTAGCAACAAGTCAAGGTGTAAATAAAAGAAGCATATGTTTCATGCATAGCACTTAGCTCATCATTAGGCAAAGGTTGTATAGGTGTGAGATTAATTGGATCAAACTTAAATGTTTCCTCTTTTTCATTCTCAAGAAAATCTAGCCTATCAACATGATCACTATTGGAACAAGGCATAGGCATTAAACTATCATTCATACTATTGGTTGAGCATGAGTATTTGAATTTATCAACATCAATACTAATAATATCTTGAGATTTCAGCGCGTACCTTGGCCTTAGAGATTTTTCAACAAGAGTGATATTTGGTTCATCAAGCGGTGTTGAAGGCGAATCGATCTCAACAAGTGTAGTTGCCTCTTCATCACCATCTTGCAATTTCTTCAACTCATCATGTGGAACATGTAATCCTTCAACTATGTATGCATTCATCTCTTCTTTGAAGTCTTCTTTATCAACCAGATCTTCATCTTCAAAGACTTGTATGATGCTTTCTTTATCTTCCATGTACCACATGTCATCAAGATCGCTCATTGTTGATTCACTCTTTCCTTCATCCTTGAGTACTTCCATGTCTTGATTTGCTAGTGTGTAGGCTTCAATAGCACACAAGCTATCATCTAGCTTGAGTCCTATCTCCTCCCATTTATCCTTTGAGTCACTAGGCTCATCACGGTTGTACTCTTCTCTTCCTTCATCATAAATCTTTGATTTGTCAAACCGGTCGATCCATCCTTCATCTCCTTCTTTTCTTTCTTCTTCAAACATCTTTTGGATCGACTCTCCACTCATCTCTTGATCAAATATATCTTCAACTAGTTTGGCAACGTGTCGGCGTTCCTCCTTCCTTCGGTAGCTAATTAGTGGGGCGAAATCAACTTGAACCCAACCGGATTGCTTGAACTCCGCCAATGGTCTAGCATTCCACATACTTCGGCCTACATTCATGTTAGTTTCAACATTTTTAACATCCGAAATGACTTCTCTTACCTTGGGAAGTGGATCTTCACTTTCTTGTATGGTCGGTTCATCTTCCTTGACCTTCGGTTCATCTTTTTCAGAAATTTCAGCAAGCACCTTGGGCTTGCTTTTGTCATTTTGCTCCTCTTGACAACATCTTTGCCAATCTCGTATTGTTCTTTGTCCATTGCTTATCCTTTGTAAGATTTGTGCAGCTTCACTAATTGTTTTATCCATTATATCACCGCCCGCACACATGCTTACAAAACGAGATGAGTTAGGGGTTAGTGAAAAATAAAAGGTATGCAACATCAAGTCACGGAAAATCCCAAGTTCGGGCCTCGCTCAAGTAGTTCATTAAAACGGTCCCATGCTTCATCAATTCCTTCATCCTCTCCTTGCTTGAAATTGAGCACTTGCCTCCTTAAGTCTTGGACCTTGCTTATGGGAAAGAACTTCAAAAGAAACTTCTTCACTAGCTCATCCCAATTTCCTTTTGCTTCAACGGACGCAAGTGTGTACCATCTTCGCGCTTCATCTTCGAGAGAGAATGGAAAAAGATTCCACTTGAACCAAGCGGCCGGAACTCCTTTTTGTTGGACCGTGTTGCATAACATCGTGAATTCCTTAATGTGTCTATATGGGTTGTCATCCTCCAATCCTCTAAATGGTTTTGTCGCCACTAAATTGATGATTCCAGGCTTCAATTCATAGTGGGTTGTAGCAAGCGCCAAATCTGATTTTTGCATCTCAATGTCTTCCATTGACGGCATTGCTAGCTCCCTTAGCGACATCTCTTCGTCTTCCAATGGTGAGGTGAACAAATCCATCTAGGCACAAGAAAAGTAGAAAGAAAAACAAAAAAGATTTTTTTTTCTTTTTTTTTTAGAAAATAAGGGTTAGGTGTTAGTAATCAACAAAATTAATACTAGATTAAACGTAGCAAAGCGGCTTGCTCCCCGGCAACGGCGCCGGAAAAAGGGGCTTGTTGACGGATAAAAGACGTATCCCTCTACGATCGGCAAGCGTACGGACCCCACACCTTTTTCACCACGGGATTCCCAAGGTTCTTGTCAATCCGCGGAGCAAGGGGATTACTAGCGCTTAACCAAGTACTAATCTAGTTGAATGGAAAACCTTTGAAAGAGAGTACTAATCTAAAGGTAAAACAATCTAACCTAAGTTAATCTATGTTAAGTTGATCAAACAAATGTAGGGTTAAACTATATGGTAAAGGGTGAACACAAGAGAGTGATTAAGAAAGATAAGCGTTCCCTCCCTAGGATCTAGGATAACATGGTATGCATCTACTACACGAAAGCGGTAAACCAATCTCTCGGGGGTTGTGACCACGGTTTCGCCCTTTCCCTCCTCTCGTAATGTCACTACGCGAAGGTATTCGTGACTAGACCTATGATGGACACGGTATGTTGATGGAATCTATGGGAGTAGTGGATATCATACGCCCGAAAAACACGGTGGCCTACCTTAATCATCAAAGCATCATCAACATGAAAACAATAGATTGGAACCACAAATCAAGTAGCAATTACATAGCATGTATCCATCTAATCCTAGGGATGAACGGAGACATTACCCCATCATCTTACACGGATTGAAGCACATAGGGGTGATGGAGACTCGGAGAACGTCGTCGATGAAGATGGCGGCGATGGAGCTTGGGAACACCCCTAGGCCGGCGGCTTGGAGTCCTCCTCTTGCTTCCTTCTCTCCGCCGGCGTTGATCCTTGCGACGAGCTCATCTAACTCTCTCCCTCATCTTGCGGCGGCGGTATTCGGTGATTGGCGTCGGTAGGATGATTTGTTCGATGTGTCGGTCGACGGCGGCGGAGGCAATAAATAGACAAACACCTAGGGCAAAGGAGGGACCGAACCGACCTCGGAGTGGGCCGGGCCGGTCGGACGGGGCCGGCCGGCCCGAGCCCACTTCGGCCGGTTCGGGCCCGGTTTTCTCCCCGGTTGCTTCTCGCGTGATCCCTTATTCGTGTGCACTTGCATGTGGGCCTTTGACGTCGTTTCCTTCACGATTTAGGCTTGAATCCTTGCTATGCAAGCTTCGCCGTTTTACGGTTGAGTCCCCGAAGACTTGCATGTTGACGCTTCGGTCCTCGGGTCATTTGGAGTCATGTTCATCGCGTGTCTTGACTCTTATCGGGCTTCATGATCTTCTTCCAAAGTGCTTGGTGAACTTATCCCGAAAGTCTCCTCTTTAGCGTAGATTTCCGCGTAAACGTTGCAAACTCCAAAATCGACATGCAAGTGTGAACTTGTTATATCATTAGTATGCCTAGTGGCGGGTTAGTTGCAAATCATAATCGAAACCAATGTATAACAAGTACTCTAGGTTGACGGAAATTCACCGTCAACACAGTAAAAAAGTTTACTTCACTCCCAACCAATGAGGGCTGGAACACATCACCCCCAACATATGAAAATGAATATTTTACCCCCTGAACTTTCTAAAACATGACAAATCACCCCCTGAAGTAGTTTTGAAAAATCATAGTAAATCACCGAAAAATCATAAAATGGAAAATCCAATTGTTTTGGATTTTAAAATGAGTACATATAATATGGTATGTTCAGTACATTTTTTATAATTATGGAGAAAAGCATAGATGTAAAGTTACAACAAAAAATATATACTAAAGCATTCCATATTGTATGTTCACTGCGTAGAACTACTAATTTGAAGTCCAATGCAATTTGATTTTTCATTTTATGATTTTTTTGATTTACTATGATTTTTCAAAACTGCTTCAGGGGGTGATTTGTCATGTTTTAGAAAGTTCAAGGGCCAAAAAATCCATTTTCATAGGTTAAGGGGTGATGTGTTACATTCTTCATAGGTTGGGGGGTAAGTAGACTTTTTCCGTAATATTTGTGACCTTACATTTGCTACTCAGGCACGTGATCAATCGTCATATATGTATACCAAGGTTCTTTGTAATGAATCAGTGTAAGTGTTGTCCAAAGGACACGTGAGGAACGGAACATTGAGAATAGAGGAAACTTTCGAAATAGTCATTCACGCAATAAAAATCCACACAAAGATCGTGTGAGGGTAGTCTGGTGGAACATTTATGATAGTTTCTTGTAGCGAACATGGCCCCATTTGCCATTTGTTCGAGTTGATTTTGGTGATTCATGACAACACAAATAATGGGACTAACCACATTGTCTAGCATGTCTTTGTAGGCATTCATAGGTCTATCTGACGGTCGCGTGGAAGCTAACAGAGGCG
Organism: Cenchrus americanus; assembly: GCA_947561735.1. NCBI lineage: Eukaryota > Viridiplantae > Streptophyta > Magnoliopsida > Poales > Poaceae > Cenchrus > Cenchrus americanus. Next base: position 70,483,209 of record OX387239.1, on the reverse strand, counting down.
ACTTGGACGCGGGGTCTTCAGCACCGGATGATCCGACGGACCGTCGGTGTATAGCGTCGGAGAAGTTGTGTCAAAGAAGTCATGTGCGATGGAGGCAACGGCTAGTAGCACCGGATGAACCGACGCTCGAAAAAAGATAGCGTCGGGTCATCCGACGGTACTACTTTCAGCAGCTTTTCGCCAACAGCTAGTTTGATGCCTTGGGCTATTTATACCTCCTCCACCCACCCATTTGAGGTTGCTGGATTGTGTGGAAGTGCAAAGGAGTTCAAGACACATTCAAGACCATATCCAATCCATCCAAGTGCTTAATTGCTCATCCTTAGACTTGCATATGTTTTGTGTATGTGCTTAGTGCTAGGCTTAGCTTAGAGGTGAGTGAGTGCAAGGTTGTGCCAACCTTGTGAGGTGATTCTTGAGTGAATCCAGTTGTACAAGGTTCGCCGGAAGCCTTGGGGCCTAAGTGGTTCACCGGCAATCGTCATCGACCCTCTGGCTTGGTGTGGAGCGGCGAGGACACTTTGTGCGGGGGACGTGGAGACCCCCTTCCTTGGTGGAGAAGCTCCTTAGTGGAGGCGGCATCAAGGTGACCAAGGGAGCTTGACAAGTGCCTAAGTGGCTAGCCTTTGTGGCATGTCAAGTGGTGCTCTTGGAAGAGACTTGGTGGCCGGGAAGCAATACTTTTGTGTGAGTGCTTCAACGTGGACTATGGGTGGCTTAGTGCCTACCGATACCACGGGATAAATCACGTGTCAAGAGTTTGCTTTCTCTCATCCCCTTTACGTTTCCACATTTACTCTATTGCAATCTTTGCTTGCCTTTACTTTCCTAGAGTAGTATTGTGCTAGGAATGGCTATAGGTTGCAAACCTTGTTTTGGGATGGGAGTTTCACACTAGAACAACCTTAGTTGAACATAGAGATAGTATGTTTTAGTTTACTTTTGTGTAAAATTAGTGAAGCTGTAGGTTAAGGTTTTAAGTTGCCTAATTCACCCCCTCCCCCTCTTAGGCTAACGAGCATCCGATTCCTTACATTTCTACACATCTTAATTAGGCTGAGAGAGGGGATGAAAAGAAGAAAAATGTTTCCTCGAGTAGGAAGGACGTTGTCACTTGAATCGAGAAGCTAAAAAATTGAGAAGAAACGCTTTGCGAAGAAACTACCACTCTCCAAGACGGACCTCTGTATCCGGTGCGCTGCCACGCGACCTCGGCCTCCATGCGCACGGTCGCGCAAGCTCGATGCTGACAAGCCTAGGTGGGCGAGCTCTGTCCGCCGCCCTCACCGGCGAGATCCCGCCGACTTACCCATGGTGCTCGACGACGTCCTCAGAGCTCGCGTGCCGCCGCTGGTTGGAGCTTGCACGACCACTAGCATGGAGCTCGCGGATAGGGTCGCCTCGCTTGCACGGAGCTCGCACAACCACCACGGGTAGGGCCGCGTGGGGAGCTCGCTCATCTCCTCAGTCTCTCTCCCCTGAATCTGGGCGAGATTGCTCATCTCGTCCCCATGTAGCTCCCACAATCAGACTTCCCATCTTGTCTTCGGCTTCCTCCCTTTTTAGGGTTATGTTGGGCAAATCTTATGTTGATTTGTACAATAATTTGGTCTGAGAGAAAAGTACTGCACAGGAAGTCGAAGAGAAACCAAACCAAGACCTCCGACATATGAAGGGCTCATCTTATCTCTGTATATGTATTGTCTTTGACTCAGTATATATCCATCCTCCCTCCCGGCTCACGGCACAGAGAATCTGGAACTAGAAAGGAGAATGATTGGTTGGATTTATATTTGAACTCTATATAAAATAAATGCACCGGAGAGGATGATTTCTTGACACAATATTCTGGACTATGAAAATTGTGATGGTTTCTTCTTTCTTGCTTTAGGACTACCCTCAGGTCCCCTTATCAAAAGAAAAATTGATATCTCACATTAGTTTTAGGAGGCTGCTACGGGGAGAGGGCTCTCCCAATAGTGTTCGGTCGAGAGCCCTCCCACCGCACGCCCGGGAACCGATGGTTAATAAAAATGAAAAATTCTGACGTGGGTCCCAAAAGTAAAGCACGTGAACCGCTTCATCTTATCACTTCGTCTTCTCCGTCGGCTTCATCTTCCTCAGCCTCCCCCATCCGCCCCAATGCCACGAGCCCCCGACCACCCCACCCCGCCCCCTCCGACCACCGCCCCGGCCGGCGGCGACCTCAACGCTGCGCCGCCCCCACCAACCAGCTCCGGTCGCTCCCCCACCCTTTCTAATCCGGTGAGATTTCATCTTGCCCGGCGAGCCACCAACCCCCGCCGCCACCTCCACCACCCCGGTCGGTGGCTACCTCGCCACCGCGCCGTCCACCCACCAACCACCCCCGCCCGCTCCCCCGTCCTTACTAATCCATGGGGATATTCGCCCCCGCCGCCGCTCCATTGTCCCGCCGCCATCCAACCCCAGCCGGCCGGCAGCCGGCCACACCGCCACCACTGCCGGTCCTCCTGCGCCCCCACCCCTTCCTCTTCAGGTTCGGCAAGCATTGGAATCCAACCATAGGAACCCTAGAACCCTAAGCCCACCCACTGGAAACCCAGATCCATAAAACCGCCACCTCCACCGCCACCCACGGCTAGCGGCGACCTCGCCGCCGGTCGCCCCGCCCACCAACCGCCGGAGTTGGAGAAGATCGCCGGAGAATGTGGAGTTGCTTTTTTGGGAGGGGATTTGTTACTTTTCTCTTCTTTCCCTTTGTGGCTGTTACTTATTTGAATTACCTCGTTTTTGCCATATTTGGGGGCTGTCCATCTAAGACTAAATGGAGAGCCCTCTCTGTTTAGATTTTGCGTTAGTTTTAACATCTCTCACTGTCTCCCCTGCTATCAGCCATCTCTTCTAGTCATCTTCTTCCTTCTTGCTGCACGATCTGTCAAGCTCTTTAAGATGGCATCTAATTGGTGACAGAAACAACACTCGGGTGATCTGCCTACAGTTTCTGTCGTCTCCATTACAGGCCCATAGTTAGAGCTCGAGGAGAGCAACGGAGCTACTCCTGAATCCTGATGCGTCAATGGTGCTTTCTCCCTCCTAGTCTTTGGTTTATTTGCCTTGTCTTGCGTGCTATGGTCGGTAGTTAATCAAATGTACTCTGTAAAAGCGAACAGTGGGGTAGATTTTCACCCCAATTCTGTGAATAGCATTACAATTACATCATTACTACAACACAATTATATTGAAATGAAATGGGTAAATTTTATCCAACCTAAGGAAGAAGGTGCCAGGACTTGATCACTTGAACATACCCAGACCGGATTGCGCAGCGAGACGCATGGTCTGGAAATTCCGAAATTGAAGAAACAAATGTCCTGGTCCACTCCAATGAAATGTTGCAACTGGTCACTGATAGATGGCGAGACTTGAATCGTGCACTGATACCGTCCATACCGTGGCCCTCCTCCTCCCTCTTTCCATATTAATCCTGTACAGTAGCCGAATGATGCTGACCCTATACCTTACACCGTCTCACGTGTTTGTTTACTGCTATCAATTCTCTCGACACCCCAAGCTTGCAAAGTCGTTGCAGTGTTAATCTCTTTGTTTTTTTTCTCGTGTTGGGTTATTTGCCTATTTTTAAAAGAGAACAATAATTGGCCTATTAGAAGTAATAATATAGAGTATATATGTTCGATTGGAATTGGATTAACGGTAAAAAAAGAATGCACTGAGTCTTCGCCATACTATACTAGCTAGTTCTTTTAGATACTACTAATCATATATATGGTCGGGTGACTGCTTTCACCAAATATTCCAAAAATTATTTGATGTAGTTAGTACTCAGGTTCTTCAACGCTCAAGAATTCTTATTTAGGTTGAGCTAGCACGGCAAATTATTATTGCTAAATACAAACTCCACTGAAGTGCAACCTCCGTGAAAAACATCCAGTAAAGCAAACCATCTAAAATTAGCAAAATATAGTCCTTCGGAAACTCCATGTCGATATTAATTCCTAGTAAAGTCATGCAACTTTCAACAAGAAACATTTGACAAAAGTTACTCAAGTAGCATAGCATTGTACTTTGACCTTCCAATTTTTAGATTCTAATAGTACTCAAGTATTCCCTCCGTCCTGAAATATAAGGCATTCTAGGATTTGTAGGACAAAATAAAGAGGTGGGAAAATGTCACATATGCTCTTAGCCAATCGGATATATTAAAACCCACCCTCCTTTGCTCGCACCACAGCCCTCCGCGGGGTACGTGTCGCGCAGCGGCGAATTTGGCTTTTTTTGCGAAAAAGCCCTCCGGTTTGCAAGGAATCGCGGATCGGTCCAGCGCGTCCAGATTGCACAGCACCCATGTTCATATAATTTGCAAATAAGCTCTTTAGGTAAAATTTATTTGCACGTAAAGAAGCAGATATTCACTGTTGATGTCGTTTTGCAGTGACCCCCCTAATCACTTTTGCGGACACACCCTCCCACCACCCCACCCCCCGCCTAATACCCCCCACCCCGCGGTCCCCCGAACCCTAACCCCTCGGTCCCTCACTCCCCGTCCCCTTCCCTACCGCCCCATCTCGCCCCTCCCCCCCGCCGCCGCGGCGGAAAGCAATCCCGGCGGCAGCGCGCGCGCCCATGTACGCCGCCCTCCACCGCGCGGCGCCACTACGGCGGCGCGGCGTGTCCGCGCGCCGGCGGCGGCGGTGCTCCACCGGCCCGGCCGGGCGGCGCGGCGGCGGCGGCGGCCCCGCGGCCGCCGGCGCGGCTCCCGGCGACGGCCTCGGCGGGCTGCGGCGGCGTGGTTCCACTCGGCACCGGCGTGGCTCGGGTTTCGGGAGACGGGCACCGCGAGCTCGTCCGCGCGGGCGCAGTTCGCCGAGGAGGGGTCGTTCTACGAGGACGAGAAGAGGGCAGGCGGTGGGGCCGGTGCCGGTGCCAGTGCCGCCGCGCAGGAGGGGCTGGAGATTGCCAAGCTCTGGATCTTGTCGGTGAGGAGAAAGATCATTCTTTTCATGTGATTAATCTTGGTTTGCAAACGAAATTTGTGATGTGGATGCACTGGTTGCCGGTTTTCTTTTTCCTTCTTGCAGATCGAGTTGGCATGGCCTCTAAGCTCGACTCAGTGCTGTGCTCTAGGCTGTTGTGCCCATGCACTTAATCTGTTTGGTGAAATGCCTTTGAAGATGAAGCAGTTGTTGGCTCCTGCAAGTGCGTATGAGGCATGTGTTTTGGAATCATATATATTTTCTCTCATCATTGAAAATTTAGTCTAAGCATGAATAGGCTTTGGAGCCTGACCTAATTTATTTTTCTCTTTCTCATGTCTAAATGGTTTCAATGAATCAGCTCGCTCAAGATGATGTACAGAGGAGAGGAACAAGTTCTTGGTAGAGGTGCTCATGCTGACTGTGCTCAACGCCTCAACCATCTGTCATTGAAGTACATGTCGTTTGCAAGCCTAGAGAGCCATTTGTTAGGTAACTTGTTCTCATTGAAGTGTTTGTACTTCTTGTTTGGTCTAGCTATTGTGTCAGTGTTTTTCTGGATTTAGAATGTTTTGCGTCCTGTCCTTTTTAAATAAATAACTGAGTGGATGGCAAAATGAGAGTACATGGTAAAGGTCAGAGAAGCTTTTTGTTGAGTTGTTTTTACACAGTCAAGGAGAGGAGAAATGTGGGAGATAATAAAAATGCAGATTGGGATTAACATCCTGGTCGCCAAATAAAAATGCAGATTGGAAACATTTTTTTTAGAAAAAGATGCAATGAACAATACATCATCTATGTTTCTGCCCTACCGTTTGACTATGCAATCTGCTTGTATGTCGCCAATACATTTTCCCTTTTTTCTGAGGCAAGTTCTAAATTTCTGGAAGTTGTTCTACCATTAGTCGATAAATATATGAACATCCTCATGTGGCCAGCCTCATGACCCTAGCATGTTTGTTGATAGTACAATCTAACCATAGTCTGAAGGAGAGAAATGTCGTATGTGTGTTATCCACTATTATTATAAAGGAATGTCTGCAAGATCGTTTGTACACTACAAGATCAAACATTTTGTTTTGATGGAGCCTCATATCGTACATGTGTTATCACTATAGAGCAATAATAGTGATTGTGCTTAAAGTAAATTACTAATGTGATTGTGACAATCCTGCAATTGTGGTTTACTTGCTGCATTAATTGAAATGAGACAATTTTTTCTAAAACTGACTTACAGTATTACCTAGAAAAACTTATGTGCTTCTCACAGCTAAAAGTCTTGATCACCCTTTAACTGCAGTGTTGATCTTTTAAATTTGTTGACAAAATAGATTCAGATTGTGACTTGCTCCCTCTCTCCTTCCCTCTCTCTTTCTCTCTATTATTAGCAAGACACGGTTACTTGATTGCTTGTGCTTTACATCCTTGTAGACTGACGACTGTTCTTTTGCAGCCCAAGCAACAATGCATGAGCGGTCGAGCGCATGCTTCTTTTGCAGCTCCGGATTGTAACTACATCTGTGTAGTGTTTCGGTGACATGTTTTGTTCAAAACTCTTCCGCATAGTATCAATAGCTACCAGCTGCAATGCTTGGTATCTATGGATACTGATTGTGGCTCTATCATGGCTATCAAATATGTTGTAATTTTAAGGTTTAATTGCTGAGCAAACGCCTAATTTGATATGGGTACGGTGGTCAGGGTGCGGATGGCAGTGACTGTGTTGTAATATTGATGCATTTTCATGCCGAACAAACACCTTTGACAGGCAATCAAGGTGAATAGGTCTGTTGTGATGTTGTATTAGATGCCGAACAAACACCTTTGCCAATAGTCAAGATGGGTGCATGTGATGTGGTATTTATGTATTAGATGACAGACAAACACCTTTGGTGATGCTTAAGATTGTAAGGTACTCTGTGCTTATATGATGTGCGGATCGGCTTATATGTCCTCATTCTTGATATGTTTTGTTTTATCTTTTTACATTGGATCATTTACTTATACACACTGTACGGCGCGCAACGCGCGTCGGCCGTTCTAGTGATAGTTAAAGTTAAGTTTTTTAGTTAACAAGTGCAATATTTGGCAAGTCTTTAATTGAGTTGATTGGGTACTTACCAAAAACTTCTATGATGCTTTATATTTGGGGACAAATTTTGAATCGTTGAATGCCTTATATTTCATGATGGACGGAGTAGTTGTAAACCTTGCAGAGATAGGGAGATGCAAATGGAAACCACATGAAAGAAAATCAACTTTTACTCTGAAATTTCAGAATGTTTTTCATGCACCTCCCTATCTCTATAAGAAGCACGGAGTGGTCACCAAAGGCAAATCAACATAAACATGCAAGGACAAACCCCAAAGAAAGAGACCCGCAGTCACATGAAAAGCAATTCTGAAATATGACGAATTGAAGGTATGACATGAACATGGAGTGCAAACCGGGAGGTATGTCCTACGGCAGTTCAAGCAGATAAGAGTGATATCAAATCCAAATTACTGCTAGGGACACAACGTAATGAGCACGGAGATTTTCTGAAAAGCAGGACCACATATATAGATTTGGTTTTCTGTTTTCTCCACAACCTTTCATACATGCAAACCTTTTTTTCTCTAAAAAAAATATCTGCAAAGCTTCAATATTTTGAATTCAAGTAGAGAAGTGATAAAAATGGAAGGTTATTATACTAATCTTCGAAGTCCCAAGCTGAATTTTTAAAAGGTGTGTTGTTGCCCCCATTATATTGCATGGTCCATTATCATTGGTATCCTTTCATATTTTTATAGTTGAATAATTGCTGGTTGTCGATCTGATCCACATCATCAATAATCAGAAAGTGAAGCCATGTGGCTGCCAACCTGAATTAAGGAGTATCTAGCTGGGATACAGAGTGATCAGTCATCAGTTCCAGTAAGGAAGTGGCCGTTTGTAGAGTTTAGAAGCACCAGAAAAATGCACTGTGTGTTGCAGTCTTGCAGACGGCATGGCGATTGGCGAGTAGCCGAGTACAGTCAACGTCGTCCTCAGGCCAAGGGAAAAGATAGAGAGGCAATGTTTGGTGTAGGGGTGAAACTTTTTTCGCTCAAGAAATCTTCCATGCATGAAGTATTATATAAAGTCCATCCGTAAACCTTTGCTTGAGAAAACGATTCAGGCGAAGGGTTAAATCCAACGAATTTGGATTTCAAACTTTACCGTGCCCAAACAGACTCTGATGCTCCCAGCCCCAGCTGATCACCGTTGCCGGAGCCGCATCCTCCTCACGTGTGTGTGTGAGCCGTGCTGCTGGTCCTCGTCTTCCTCATGGTCCCGGCAGTCTCGCTCGCCTGCAATGGCAACAGCGCGCATGCCATGGGGGTTAACCGAGCGGCCGGGAAGTGGAAGGTGCACATATACCCGCCGGGACCAGCGCTCCCCGGCACTCGAGCTACAAGCTTACGCCGCGCTACGCCGAAGGAGGAGGCAAGGACCAGCAGACACACACTGTCAACCATCGTACGCTGCCCTGTCGTTCGATCGATCGATCGATCAGGTCAGAAATAAAAGCCTGGTCAATGGGTCTCTGCAGCGAGAGGTCTCTTGAACCGCCCGGCTGTCCCTCCAGTCACCCGTCGTCGTACCATCTCCGGTATGGGATCTCCCGTCTCCGTACAGCATGCGTCCTCAGTCCTCACGGCGACCGGGGCAGTATGGTCGAGGCCTGCGTGAGTCGTGACTGCGTCCAGCAGGGCGTTTGGCCGAGAAAGCACACGGGATTGTTTGGTTTTTGAGTGCTCAATCTCAAGAGTTCGATTTTGAGTGCTTGAGGTCATATGTTGTTACTTGGCTCAAACAGCTTTTGGTTTTGTGTAGGAGAATGGTGAGGCAAATTCTTAAAGTTTTTAGATATGGTGTGAGTTCCCCTATTGACAGGGGGGCTGAACGTTGTGTGAACTAATGTTTACAAGTACGCAATTATGTAAAGAAGCTTACATGCACGCAGAAATGAACCTGCTACCAAGCATTCCCTTCCGTTTGGAAAAAAAAAGAGTCATAGACAATTTCATTTTCACGAAACAAAAAAGAAATCAAATTCTGTTGCAGTGCATTTACGATTTTCCTTTTTATGGGATTCCACTCAACTTACATTAAGATCTCACTCGCTTTGAATTCGGCTGTTGCCAGACATACCCATGCACTAGAGGCGTGGCTAATTTTTCTATGAAGTAAAACAAAATCAAAACCCGTTTGGTGCATATAAAGTCCACTAGTACATCACACTCCGATCAAACTGATTTCAGCATGCAAAAATAGATGCGTAGACCATTTGATTTTCAGATTTAATTTTCACATTTAATTCTCACATAACATGGTTTTTAAAAAAATGCTATACGCTTCACCTTTTGGTGGGATTACCAACCTACTTCCTCGTGCAATAGATGCGAAATTATTTAATTTCCACCGAACAAAACAAAAATGAGAAGTGACTTTTGGTTCGTGTGAACTTCACTACTTCGTCACACCCCAACCAAACTGATCTCAGCATGCATGAACGAATGCGTAGACCGTTTAATTCCACAAAATAAAATAAAATGAAAAGCTAATACAATGCATCTACACTTCACTTTTGAGTGGGATTCCCAACCTCTTCCTTATATACAATGGATGCAAAACCATTTAATTTCCATGGAAAAATACAAAATCAAAAGCCGCTTTCAGTACACGTAAACTTCACTACTTCGTCACACTCCAACCAAACTAATCTCAGCATGTATGAACGAATGCGTAGACACGCATTAAATTTTCACATAACAAAAGAAAAAACTACAAAAATGCTATATGCTTCACCTTTTGGTGGGATTACCAACCTACTTCCGCGTACAATAGATGTGAAACTATTTAATTTCCACGTAACAAAACAAAAATCAAAAGTCGCTTTTGGCTCGTGTGAACTTCACTACTTCATCACACTCCAGCCAAACTGAACTGATCTCAGCATGCACGAACGAATGCGTAGAGCATTTAATTTCCAAAAGATAAAAGAAAATCAAAAGCTAATACAATGCATGCATTTCCCCTTCACTTTTGCATAGGATTCACAACCTACTTCCTTATATACAATGGATGCAAAACTATTTAATTATTATGGAAAAAACAAACTCAAAAGCCGCTTTCTAAACTTCACTAGTACTTCATCACACTATAATCAAACTAATTTCAGCATGCACGAACCGATACGTAGACAGACATTGGATTTTTACATAACGAAAGAAAAAAATTAAAAAAAATCTATATGCTTCACCTTTTGGTAAGATCATCGACCTACTTCTGTGTAAAATAGATGCGAAACTATTTAATTTCCACAGAACAAAACAAAAATCAAAAACCACTTTTGGTTCGTGTGAACTTCACTACTTCATCACACTCCAGCAAAACTGAATTGATCTCAACATGCACGAACAAATGCATAGACCAATTAATCTCTACAAAATAAAAGAAAATAGAATGCTAATACAATGCATATAGGCTTCACTTTAGCGTGGGATTCCCAACCTACTTTCATTTATACAATGGATGCAAAACTATTTAATTCCATAGTAAGAACAAAATCAAAAGCCGCTTTCGGTACATGTAAACTTCACAAATCCATCACACTGTAGTCAAACTGATTTCAATGCATGAACGATGCGTAGACACGCATTTGAATTTTCACATAACGGAAAATTTAAAAATGATATATGCTTCACCTTTTTCGTGGGATTACCAACCTACTTCGTCTGTACAATAGATGTGAAACTATTTAATTTTCATGGAACAAAACAAAAACAAAAGCCACTTTTGGTTCGTGTGAACTTCACTACTTCATCAGACTCCGGCCAAACTGATATTAGCATGCACAAATGAATGTGTACCATTCAATTTCCACAAAATAAAAGAAAAATCAAAAGCTAATACAATGCATTTGCACTTCACTTCGCGTGGGATTCCCAACCTACTTTTTTATACAATAGATGCAAAACTATTTAATTTCCACGGAAAAAACAAAATCAAAAGCCGCTTTCGGTAACGTAAATTTTACTACTTCATCACAACGTGCACGAACGGATGCGTAGACCATTTAATTTTCAAAACAAAAGAAATCAAAATTTTATATAGTGCATTTACGCCTCACCTTCGCGTGGGACTCCCAACCTACTTCCTCATACAATGGGTGCAAAACTAGTTAAGTTGCATGTAAAAACAGAACCAAACCACGATTTCGGTACACGTAAACTTCACTAAATCATCACACCCCAGTCAACCTGATCTCAGCATGCACGAGCGGGGACGTAGACCATTTAATTTCTACAGAACAAAAACATCCAAACCCAGCGGCAAAAGCTGCTTTCGGCGCATGTAATACCTCATTGCTTCATGAGGTTCCGGTCAAACAATTTTCATGAGACGAGACAAAACCCGGTGCATGCATGTAAAAGATACCATAGTACATTGCACTCTGGGCAAAACTATAACCGACTTTGTCGGGCACGCAAAACGATGTGCGGACCGATCTCGCAAAACAAACCCAACAAGCAGAGGGGCATTTGAGAAATCGAGCAACTCCAACAGTTTGGCATATCAACTTGGAATCCATCAAAATTTGGCAAAATAATAAAAAATAGTCTCCAACAGATTGGCAAACCAACTTGGCATCTTTGGCAAGTTGGCATCCCTCCCCCTCCCAGGCGCATATATGCGCGCGAGAGGTTCGCTGCGGATCGCGTTGCCATCGCGATTTTTGGCGCCGCCGCCTCTCCTACCGCGCGTGAAACCTTTCCTCCCGTACACGTGCTTTTTTTCTCGCATGCGCCGTACGCGCCCTTTTCCCTCGCATTCGCCCTTCTTCCGTGCATTTGTTTTCCCGCCGCCGTGAGTCAGGCACTCGTGTTTCTCTTTCTGCCGCCGCAAGCCACAAGGAGGTGATCACCACAAGGAGTTGCAGATCTCCTGTAGGGTCTCAGGTATGTTCTCCCCTCTGTATTCACGCTCAATTCATCCCGTATCGCTAGAACTCCTGATCAGGGTGGCCGTAGGGCAAATCAACGTTGACACTGCTAGGGTTTAGGCTACTAGCGCAAGGTAACGTCGCCGCTGCTAGGGCAAGGCAAGGCAAGGTCCTGGTTCTCGCATGATTGTTCAATGGCAGCGGCAGCTAGCTAGAGTTGTAGATGTATTTTTTATGGTTATTGGCAACCGTACGTGAGACAGATAGGATTTCCTTTGCAGTACTGCGTTGATTTGCAAGCAAAATAAAGGCTGATTGTATTTTTTTTGTTGGTCAATCAGTGGCGGAGCTACCCTGTAGAGATCCAGCCGTCGTTCTACAATAGCACCGGCCGCCGGTCAGCCGCCAAGCGCTGAGGCGCGGAAGGGAGGAGTCCCCTGCCTGGCCGCCTGATCATACTAACCTGCAGAACGATGTTGTGATGGCCCGAGGAGGATGGCCAGCGGATCAGGGTGCCTGCTCCTTCATGCCACGAAGGGTGCGTGATGGCCGGCGGACGGTACGTGATGGCCGGCGCAGGGGTGATGGCCGGCCGGAACAGGATAGCCTGGCGCCCCTGTACGAGATCGTGGTGGCAGCCTATGGCACGAACGCGCGACACCAGATCGCGTTTGCAAAAATTTGGTGCGGGGAATGCAGAGGATCGCGGGAAAAAAATACCGCAGTGGGTCTAAATTTTGTTTTTCCAAGTGAATTATTGGGAATTGTCGGAGATGAACATTTTTTTTCCTTTGGCATAAGGTTTGAGGAGTTCTTTAAAATCCGATATTTGCCAACTAAATTATCCCAAACTGTTGGAGTTGCTCTTACCTTTCTTTTTCTCTCTCTTTGCACGAATAGGCGACACGTTTGCGTTTTCCTAATAATAGCAAGGCTTTGCATAACATTTCAAAGCCGTGAGGATTTTGTAGATTTAAGCAGAAACGAAACACAGGGCCGCCAACTGCGCCTGGTTCTTGAGCCGGTGCCACCAGGTGAGCCGCGGCGGGCGTTCACACTTGACTCCCCCAGAAGCCGGGAAATGCATTGAACGAGGCGTTCCCTTTTTCTGCTAGTACATCGAACGCAGATCGACGACGGCAGCAGGTACCGTGACGCGAAGGTCGAAGCCTTGACGGCTTGACCTCCCAACCCAACACATCGGAGGTCCGAGGTCGAAGCTAGCCACCTCACTGAACCTGCGACCGATCCGAGATCGAGCCGTCTCTTCTGGACAGCGGCATGTGTAGGTAGCAGTCGGTTCCTCGGCCGGAACACGTCGGCGTTCCGCACCACGCCTCGACACCGGCGGAATCGAATGGTCGCCGTCACAGATTCACACAGATCGTGTCGATTTCCCGTCAAGAAAACAACCCAGAACCGCAGGCATTATGTGCGCGCGCCGCGGGGCCGGTCGGCCGGGCCACGCCCACGCTCTCCGTCCACAGCGTGCGCGTGCGGGCAGGGCAGCAGCTAGTACGTAGTAGCACAGCGCGCCGCGTGCGCGCACTGCACGCCGACGCGCGGCGTCCAACCGCCCGCGGTGACCGGCAATGGCGTGGCTCCGTGTGCCTCGGTGGTTCCGGGCACGGCCACGGCCAGGCTGCAGAGCGACGTTGTTGCCTCTGATCTCCAGCCTCCGGTCGCCGTCGCCGTCGCCCGTCGCGGCCTTGCGGTGACGCCGGCGGCCAGCGGTCGACGACGAGCGCGCGTGTCACGGCCTTGGCCGGGTCCCGTCCCCGTGCACGTGTACGTGGCTCGTGGCGGACAGAGCAGCAGAAATGGCAGCCTGCGAGAGTCTCGAGTTTGTTTGGGTGTGGTGGCCTTTCTCTCTCTCGCCCCGGCCGCTTCCTCCCCGGGGCGGTCAAACGCAGGCAGGGGGGTGGTGGGCCCGGCCGCGCAGGCCTGCGCGGGGTCGCCTATAAAAGCACCCCGGCCGGGCACCGACCGGCCTCACCATCCTGCGCTGGACACCCTTGTCTCGCGTTGAAGAAATTCACCGTAGCCAGGGGGGGTCAAATCTCCTCCTCATCCTCTCTGGCCAAGCAGCCACAGGGCTCTTCGCTGCTGGGGGGAATGAGAACTGAGAAGTGAGGAGGAATGGGGAGGCCGCCGTGCTGCGAGAAGACCGGGGTGAAGAAGGGCCCGTGGACGCCGGAGGAGGACCTCGTGCTCGTCTCCTACGTGCAAGACAACGGGCCCGGCAACTGGCGCGCCGTGCCCACCAACACAGGTACGGTGACCAGTGCCCCCTGCGTACGGGGATCCTGCTGGGATCTCCTTGTTTTGTTTCTTCCGATCCTTCTTCTTCTTGACTCGTTCTTCTTGCTGTGTCCATGGATGGATGGATCCAGGGCTGATGCGCTGCAGCAAGAGCTGCCGGCTCCGGTGGACCAACTACCTCCGCCCCGGGATCAAGCGCGGCAACTTCAGCGTCCAGGAGGAGAAGCTCATCATCCACCTCCAGGCGCTGCTCGGCAACCGGTAACTCCCAGATCGACTGGTTTCTCGGCATGCTCCTGTTCGTGATTACTGATTCCTCGCCAGAGCCCTAACGATCGGCTGTGTTTTGTTGTTGGTGCGCTTGATTTTGATTAGCTGGGCGGCGATTGCGTCCTACCTCCCGGAGCGCACGGACAACGACATCAAGAACTACTGGAACACCCACCTCAAGAAGAAGCTCAGCAAGGCAGGCGGCGCCGCCGGGGACGGCAGCGGCGGCGCTGCCCAGGAGGCGAAGAGCGGCAGGTCGGCCGCGGCCAAGGGGCAGTGGGAGCGCCGCCTGCAGACGGACATCCACACCGCGCGCCAGGCGCTCCGTGACGCGCTGTCCATGGACACCGTGCTGCCGCCCGCCAAGACGGAGCCGGCGCCGCCGCTGCCGCTGGCGCCGGCGCCGGCGCCGGCCACGGCCAGCCAGGCGGCGTACGCGTCCAGCACCCAGAACATCGCGCGCTTGCTGGAGGACTTCATGCGCCCCCGCGCCGGCACCGGCACCGGCACCGGCAGCGGCGGGAAGGCGTCGTCCGGGTCCAGGTCGTCCGCGTCCGCGGTCTCCGGCGGCGAGGGCGCGGTGGCGTCGGCGAGCCACAGCGGCACGGCGGCGCCGACGCCGGAGGGGTCCACCGGGACGAGCAAGGCGCGCGACGACGCGGGCCCGGGGGCGCCGTTCTCGATGCTGGAGAGCTGGCTGCTCGACGACGGCATGGGGCACGGCGACGCGGGCCTCATGGGAGTGCCGCTATCCGACCCGTGCCAGTTCTTTTAGGACCAGAAATAAAAAGAAGAAGATGGAGCATAATAAAGTGACTATAGGCTGGATGAATGAAGAAAGAAAGAAACCAGGAACTTGAATCCCTGGTAATCTAGATTAACGCAACGCAAAAAAAATGGCGTTAATCTTAGTTTACCTGGCTAATCAAGTTCCTTGCTTCTTTTTTTTTAGGTTTTTGGTCTTACGGTATGGAACTGATCGTATAATGTTTATGTAACTATGCAGACATGCAGTAAGTCTATACTGATCCATGGGATAACCAGCGCGATTAATGGTGATGTCGTGGTAGTCATATCAGTGATGATGTGCATGAAAAACTAAAAATTTGTACATCTCTAAGGATAGTATATAATCCCTAATTCCCTATAGAACTTTGTTTTCCTTGTGTTGTTCTTAGTTTGTGTTAGTTGATTAATCCAATTGTTTGGGAGGCTATGCGTAAAACAAAATGCGTAGTTGTTGCAGTGATTCAGTTCTTACCGTGCATCCATTTTTTTTTTTGGCAAGGATTACCATGCATCAGTTCAATCATAAGAGCAACTGGAGCTTTTAAATCCCCCATACCAGTTTGCCAGACACTTGTGACACCCCCAAGCATCTTCCCCATTGTTTTCGGCATGGATGGTGACATGGAGGAGCGAGGGCCCTTACTTTACCTCATTGTGTGACTCCTTGAAGCACCCCAGGCATTTCTAGAAATGTTTTCGGCATGGACAAAGTAAGTCCCCTATTCTTTTATTGTTTTCCTTGTTTATGGCACGGTTTAACTAAGTTCTAGTGTTAACTATGCATCTTTCACCCTATAAACTTGTGACCTGCCTTGACCATGGCCCATAGACATGGTTGGTATTGCATAATTTTGTAGAATCCACTCTCTGCTAAATACTTGACACGTCTTCTTATTTAAAAGCATGACCAATTTTCATTTTTGCCCTTTGAGATTTCTAACATTTTGTAATTTCTTCTTGCTTTATTAGGGATAGAAGGTCGGGTTAGAGCCTAGTCAAATGATTTGGCAAACTAAATTTTTGCTACTCAACACCAACATAGCCAATTTGCTAAGCCATTCGACTCTCCAAATTGACTTCCTCTCTAGCCAAATTTGGCTAGGCAATCCGACTAACCAAACTGGCTTGCCAAGTGCGAGATGATGTGTGGGACCCACACATCAGTGTGTGAAGAGGAAGAGTGAGAATGGAGAGTATGTTGGTGTGAGATGCTTGATAGGGATTGTAATCTTTATGAAGAGGCAAATAGATAGTCAAATAGAGAATCGAAAATGGAGTCGATTGGAGATACTCTTAGATTTTGAAGGAAAGGAGTAAACTACAATTAAATGAAAGAAGTGTATAATATACCAATGTCTCAATATACTATCATCCATTCAGTTTAATCTTGTAAAAGATTTGATTCTGAATGGACACATGCTATTTAATAGGGTATATATATGGCCAAACCTATTGGGGTGACTAGGGTGCAAGCTCTCCTTACTGGCTTGTTGGACAATTGTTGAGCACATTCCACAATGGTCTCGGCATGGATGGAGTGCCCTTTTGGTTTTTTTATTTTTCCTTGTTTATGAAATGATTTATCCAGTTACTAATGTTAAATACTTCTCAAACTTCTAAACAAACTTTTGTAATGTGTTTGTCCTTGGGTATCTATGATCCTAAATTAGTGTTTCATATATTTTTTCTTGCTTGTTAGAGGCACATGGTTGTCTTGCACACTATGACACTAGTAATCAGAGGATAGATGAAAAATGGATTGCGTATTGTTTCAATGCTCCTGTTTGTTTGCCATAATAAATTTAGCCTACAAAAGATCAACGCTGAATAATTTAGCTCCAGATGGAGTGAGGTCCTTTTACTTTTTATTGTTTTTTTTAGTATGGATGAGGTCCTTTACTTTTATTGGTTTGTTCATAGTTTTGTTGACATTTGTTTCCTAACGACTAGCGATACGTACTTCGGATTCCCACACTATCTTAATATTGTGCATTCATCCCTTTGCATGTATGATTAAAAATTAACCTTCCAAAATTCTTTTTTGTGCTTGGGTATGATCCAATAAATTACGGAGTCAAAAGTGAATTGCGAGCCAGCCAATTGGAATTACTATATCACAATAGTCAAAGTGCAATGAAAAACTAATGCACCAATTTACCAAAATACGCACATCTAAAGGTTGAGACATTTATGACAAGAACGTCTGGGCCAATAAAATAAAATAAAATGATTTGGTAAGTAATTTCACTTCTAGTATCTCCCAAAGTCATGAATATGAGAGAAATGCATATTGAATTTTGTCTTTGCACCATACGATTTCTTTGGATGGATGACTTTTTCCCCCAACCGGCGTAAAACTACTTTTGCACAAATCTTTCATTGTCATAAAATTGGTTAATTAGGTGGAGAATATATAAATTTTGTAAACGGCATTGAATAGGATACAGAGAGCCATGGAAATGTGAATTATTATCTCTACACATGGCGCAGAAACAACACTGCGCATTTTTGGCATGAGAGCACAAAACATGCAAAATGAATACTCCTACGGCCCTCGAGTCGTGCAGAGGTATGCGTCTACACATGGTGCAGAAAGGCACCGGAGTTTAAGGCGTGGAGTGCCCTTTGTCCCTGGCAATCGTGTAAGTGTAACGTCGGAGAGGGGCACTACGGATTGCCGCTGGGCCGGCCGGACAGCGCCTCCCTCTCAGCAGGTCTCGCCACTGGAGGATCGGAGCTTGCGCCGCTGCTAGCTAGCTAGCTGCCACGACTCAGTAGGACGCTTGACCTAATTTTTCCCTCCGTGATGGCGACCAGTGGGGGGCCTCGGCCATGGACCTTGACACTGCATTTAAGCGCCATTGTCTCCTGCAGTTATCATTTGATGTAACCTGATGGATAGGCGCGTACTATGTGCAAATCCCTCTTGCAGTGAGAATGCAACGGGCTACTCGGCTAGGTTAGATGGAGTAGATTTTTTTTTTATTTTTTGGCAGTTTTGGAGTGCCCTATTTCTTGTCCGTCCTAAATGCACGTCATTGTCTAGGAAAAGCTTCTCTTTTTTCAAGAAGGAAGATGCATTGATCTTAGCGCACTACACCGGCCCTTTTACAAACTGGACTCCAAAGAAAAGTTAAATTACAAGGAAGTTCGAAACTCTTGTTCATCTTCCTCGAAGCCTTCAGAGATCCGTTTGTCACCGCCGCCGAAGCCGCTTTGCAATCGTCGCCGGGCACCAGAGCCAATCTGCACATGGTGGAGGCCACAGAGGAGAGCTTACTTCTAGGCGAATCAGCCGAGTACACGGCTTCCCAGGCGCCAGGGACGGAGCCAGGATGCAAACGTTGGAGGGGCTGATTCTCCTTCCCCTTCCTTCAGCCCTCCTTTCTTCTTCCTCCTCCTCTATTTTTCTCTTCTTCTCCCTCCATTTCTCTTTTTTTCTCCATGGAAATCATGATAGTAGCAGGGGTTGGAGCCCCCCCCCCCAGCCCCACCGCTACATCTGTCGCTGCCAGGCGCATTGGCGAACTCCGATATTCACGACACATCCTTCAATTCCACCACCGACAACATGAGCAAAGCTTAGATTTTTACCAAAGAACATCTTCCTCGAGATTAACAAGGTCAACGACATCATCACCTGAAGAAGACGACGATGCGCCGGCCCTCGACTCCTGGACAGTAGATTGCCATAGGATCGAAGTGTTTTCCTTTTTCAGTTCAAAAATCAATTAGTCTCTGACATGTTCCTTGTTGGCTCTTTTGCAGGGACTGCACACTTGATCCGAGCAATTCTATCGTTTGGTGTGACGACTGGCCGCAGGATGTTGCTGCCCGGGTGTGTGACGACGCCAGACGATCTGCTGGAGTTGTGGGTCATCATCAGCCGGATGTGCACTGGATCCACGCCCCCAAGCAGGTAAAGATCGGTACTCCGCGCAGTAACCAAGCAGAGGCTTGCAGTGTGGAGATCAGGCCGCCGCGCCGGTGTGCCTGTGTCACTGCCCTTTGGAAATATGCAGGCAAAGCCTTGAATGCTCACCCACACCACACCACACTTGTGGGTCGTCGTCGGTTGAAGCTGCCCTTTGCTTTGACCTTTCCCCCCCTTGCATTGCGTTGCAGACTGGCCTGTAATCTGTGTGCTGTTCTGCCGTGCATGGCAAACTGAGGATGCACCTTTTTTCCCCCCAGCCCAAGCTGTAAAAAAACACCTCAAGGCAAGAAGCCCGCCGGGGGCCCCCAGGGCTCTCATGGATGGCACATGACCTGTTGCCGCCTTTGCAATGGCCGTAACTAAAAACGCCGTGCTGTGTGAGTGCATTTTGCAAGACCTTTTTGCAGTGAGCGAGTGAGCGATCGAGCCTGTGACTGAGAGAGGGCTACCTGCTTTCGCACTCTCCGGCCATCGATCCTGCAAGGTGAGGATGGTCGTTTTGTTGTGCCCGCCGGTTAATTTGCCTTTCTTCTCGGAACTGTCAGCACTTTTCTCTAAGAACGAATCAGCCACCAGCAACCAGCCAGCAGTACTTTTTTTCTCAGAATAAAATTAGCACCAGCCACCAGCCAAACGAACAGGACGGTAGAATGCTGGGCCGGCATTAGCACGGTTCGAAAAAGCACGATCCTAGCACGGTACGGCACAAGGATGACATATAGTGCCAGTACCTGGGCCGCCAATTCGACTTGTAGTGTCGGCGCGGGCACGACATAATTAATGGGTTGACACGATGGTAGCCCGTTAAATGTTAAAAGTCCATGTAACTACTCTAGTATAAAAAGAACTTTCAAACCCTAAATTCCTCTTCCCACCCATCCCATCCCCAATCCCCCCCTAGGTGACACGCCGCCCCCTCGGCTCCGGCCTCCGCGGGTGGCAACATCGGCAGTGCCGGCTCCCTCGGCTCCGCACCGCACCGGCCGCCGGGTCCCTCCACCTCGATGTCGCGCCGCCCGCCGGTCCCCTCCTCCTCGTCATCACGCCGGGCCGGCCCGGCCCCTTCCGCTCGTCTTCTCCGCCCGGCGGGTGCCAGAGCAGCGGCGACGCCGGCCACCGGCCCTCGACCCCTCCGCCTCGGCTCCACGCCTCCACCCCCCTTCCTTCTTCTTCGGCAGAATCCGACCACCTCCCTTCTTCTTCTTCCACGGCGGGCACTACAGTGCCGTCGTGCCCAATGGCACGACACACCTAAGCCTTTGTAGGGTCGCTCGAGCCGGCTATTCGGCACGGCAACACTATGCAACACGGCATGACGGGCCGCCGTGTCTCATAGGGCCGGTCTGCATAGGCTCGGGTTTGGCTGTGCTCGTGCCGGGTCGAGCGGCCCATTTGGCCATGTGTACCGGAGGAGAAGCTCGAGGAGGGACGGACGTGTAGTGTAGCGCAGGGCACATGAATGCTGATGGAGCGAAAGGAGAGAGGCGCACGGGCTTAAATGCGCGCCTTCCCCTACGAGCAACGGCCCTGCTTCACTCCACGCCACTCCACTCCACATGTGACAATCCTCACCATGCATGGCATGGCATGGCATGGGTATACCGTAGGAGGCTAGGAGCCCTGCACTTCTCTTTGACCCTTTCCTAGCTGTAAGGCGAGAAAGAGGAGGTAGGTAGCCATGATACAGTAGATCGCCTGCAGCTAGGAGAAAAGATCTCTCGGCCGGGCTCAAACTGGCTGGCTGTGGCTAGGGTATACTAGTACCCGGGCGCGCGCATTTGATGCGACTGTTCCTTCTCAAGAACACGACCAGGATCACGATCCCATCACACCTCCGATCCAGTCCCTTAAATACGGCAAGGGAGACGAAAGTCAACCGACGGCGACAAAGGCGTCTCGCCGTATTTACGGCGCCCGGTACCGGGCGTCAACACAGAACATCGAGTAGAGCCAGGGAGTAGCGTGCGTGCCGCCACGTGCTCCGGCGGCCGCGCCAGTCCACCTCAACGCCGCAGCGGAGAGCTCTTGGCCAGCATTGCCGCGCTCGATCGCCGGCCTCGGCGCAGCTGCCACGAAGTCGAGACATCGGCGGATGGTAGTGTACGGTCGTCGAATGGTCGATCGAACGCGGAGGCAGCCGATCCGCGTCCTTCTTCGTCCCCGGCCGTCCGCGTCGCTCAGTCATTCGTGTGGTCGCGCGCCTCAAGCTGCACATCAATCCAATCAGTTATTGGCCTCACTGTGTGGCGTTAACCGCGCGCGTGGACGACGAGCAAAACTGCACATTTTATCCCTGATTCCCTGGCACCGGAGGGAGAAGGAAGAGTCGGTTGCGATTGGGCTGGTAGTCTAATGGTAGGACGGTCCAGTGAGACGCTACCTATCATGATTCAAATCCTGGTGCTCGTACATTTTTCTGGATTTTTCAGGATTTAGCGGCGTTATGGGCCCGTTTGGCACGGCTAAACCGCTTCACCTGTAGAGCTGTTTTTTAAAAACAACTCCATGAGCAACTTCATGAGCGGGGGGCGAGAGCCATATTTTTGCAGCTTCACCATGTGCTTAACTCTGTGAGAGTGAGTTTTCAGGCCGACTAAAGAGTTGGGCGAGAGAGTTGGCTGTTTGGCTATTGAAGTTGTGAAGGCTGCTCGTGAAGCTCGCTCATGAAGCCGCACCAAACGGGCCCTATGTGTTAAGTGGTAAGCGACGTTCCCGTCGACGACGAGGTGCCATTGGTTAATTCGGGAATCTCCGGATCTATCGGTGCTCGGTTCTCCGGAGGTGCTCATAGGGGTAGGGTTTACGTACGTGTGTTGATAGGGGTGAGTGTGCGTGCGTGTTGTGAGCGTCGCGTTGCGCTGTGTCATTCTAAAAAAAGAAAGAGTCAGCCCCATGCCCCCATCCCTTCCCTCTTCCCTGGGTGTGGCCGCAGCCAGCCCCCGCTCTCTCCTATCGCCACAGGGCACCTACAAGTCCGTCACCATCACCGTCACTCGCCGCCTCGCCGGCAGCACGGGGCGTGCTGCTAGGCCCTGTCCTGTTGAGGTGCCGACTGCCGAGGAAAGGAAACTTCCGTCGTCGTCCGGACTCGTCCCTCCTGCCAGCTCTGCTTGCCCTCGACTGGAGTCGTCTCGTCAAGCCACCACCACGCCCGCAGCGGGGAGGCACAGTGAGGCACCGAGGCCGACGCGATGCGAGCGAGGCGCGTGATCGATCCATGGGGATGTCAGGCAGGCCGCCGCAGCACGGCAGCAGGCAGCTAGCTGCTGGCACCAGCAGGCACCAGGCGACGACCAGGCGTCAGTGGTGGCGTGACACGATCGAGTGGGCCTGGGCCCCTTTCGTCGCCCGGCAACAACCACCGCAGGCCTGCAGCAAGGACGATGGCACCGCGGTTAGCCGCCGTCCCGCGGCCGCACGGCCGCCCGGGCGGCGCAGCCATTTTGGACGGTTTCTTACTTCGTGCCGGCAGATAGACCTGGCCGGGAGAGGAGAGGCTCCTAGTTAGGGCCTGGCTGTCGTCGATCGTGTCTTGTGCGATCAAAGGCTTAACCAGCAAGCCATGCAGAATTATTGCCATCCCCGTTTGATTGGTCAGTCCTGTGACTTGCGGCCGTAGCAATTAATTAATTGATGATGGCGATGCTTGCTATTATCGGTCTATCCCAGAGGAGAACTGACTAGTTTTCGTTTTCCTTCCCTTTCGATCTGGATTTTTGCAACATTTTTGTTCTTATAAGAAGTAGTACTGTTAATACGCCACTAACATCCTGACCGAGAAAAATCGGTCCCTCTGACATATATTGCATTAGTTAAACATCGATGTTGTTTTGACATATGTTTCACTGTTTCACAAGGAATATTACATGAAACATACTGTTCATATAATCATATTGCAGCAGGAATTTTCTATCTCAAAATTGAACAGCATATTTGTTTATTTTTCACAATTTCAAGTATATACTTTTGATGCTGGTTTTCTATAAAAGCATAGGCGATCTCTTTTGATGTTGCATAGGGTGTATTTTGATGTTGCAACAGAGCGTTCCAAATGTCTGGTCGCTAGCAACACCCAAAAAAAACTGCAACAATTTATCAATACACCCATGCTCAACACATTAATTTGGGCTTTTTTTAAGGTAAGAACACAAATGCCTCTTTGTTTTTAGGCACGTCAGTCACTAAGGCCAGTCTCAGTGGGCATTTCAATTCACTGTTTCCAAAACTGCCATGTCACTTTTGAGAGAAATGAAACAGCTATGAAATTGGCTCTCTCAGGCCAGTCTCAATGGAGAGTTTCACCGTCCCGGTTTCCAAGATGTGGAACTTTGGTATGAAATAAATGTCTCCCTCAATGCATAGTTTCATTGCACAATTTCTTAGGCTCAAGGGTCCCACAACCTCTCTCTCATTGTATGATTTAATTGCATAGCTGCATGGTGAAACTCTATTTGTGTCTCAATGGGGGTTTCACACAGTTTCCAACGCATGTGAAACTGTGCCCACTGGGTTTCACCATGGTGAAACTCTTTCCTTCTCTCTCCTAAGGGTTTCATGCAAAAAGTGAAATTTTGCTGATGTGGCGTTGTATTTAATGTGCATGAAACACTCATGAAACCCCCATTGAGACTGGCCTAAGTCATGTATGGACACCATCACACAGTTAAGATCTCTTACTCCTATGTAAAATAGCAAAATTTGCTGAGACAAATATTATATCGAGTCGGCCGCCTCAAAACAGCCCGTGAAGGGAATCTGCAACTCCTCCAAGTGCCATATGTGCAAAGCCGGTTCTTGCAATTCCCTTAAAATGGTGTTAACGCAACACACACGAGCGCTAGATCGCGCGGAACGTCAAAACGCTGAACTCGGCGAGCTCCTGCCCGGACCGGTCTGACCGGTCAGGGGCACCTGTTTGACCGGTGTACGCAAAGGCACGGTGAAAACCTAAGATCACCGCCTCGGGAGGGACCTCGTCGGAGGTGGCCCGCTTAGGGTTGCTCTGAGGTCGGCAAGGCCACTCGGAACGTCCCTGATCGTCGTCGAGACAAACAAGGAAAGCACAAGGTTGGAAAAGCTAGGGTTTGAGAGACAAAAGTTGTAAAAAGTAATGATCGATTGGGTGATGCCACCTCAAACGGTTGTGACCCTTTATATTTATAGGGTGGGGAGGTCTTGCCCCGTAAGGAATCCTTTTACAACTTGAAATTCGCAAGGGCTCCTCAATTCTACTCGGACTCGGGGTCCACCGGTCAGACGGGTCAAGCCCACCGCAGGGCCGTCCCGACTATTTTGGGGGCCCTGTGCGAAAAACTAACTAAGATTTATAGTTTAAGTAAAAAAATACTGATAAATAATATCAGTGATTCATAACGTACTTCATAAAACAAAAATATAATAAAAATTATACTTGTGATTTAATCATCACTTGAAGTACATTATTCTTGTTGCATTCTTTGAAATAAAATCTTCGATAATGTCTTCATAAGCAATTTCCTTCAATATATCACCCTCCAATGCTATTAAGGCCAAGTCATTGAGTCTCTCTTGTGTCATTGTTGAACGCAAGAATGACTTCAATAACTTTAGTTTAGAAAAGCTACGCTCTGCCGATGCCACAGTGACAGGAATGGTCAACAAAATTCGATAGGCAATATCTGTATTGGGATAACAACCATGTCGTTTTATAAACTTCAAAATTTCAGCAGGGCCCATATTATTTTTTGGAAGCATATTTTGGAGAACCTTTTGCAATGATAAATCTCTTCTAGGACCATTTTTTGCTAAAATATCAACTTGAGAAGGGCTAAGGGAATCCCAGTACCTTGGATCATATATATCTGGCTGAAAAGAATTATCCTCCTCAGAGTCAGAGGCCTGGTTATCATCATCAAGAGATTGTGAACTATCTGAATTAACCTCAATATCAGTGGTGTCCATGTTATCATCAACAGCTTGATTATGATCATGATTAGCCACTTGTATATTAGTGCTATCAATAAGAACCTGCTCACCAATGTTTTCTGCCTCTACTTCTGTCTCGTCATCATGAAGATTAATTGCTTCATTATCGGAACGACCTTGTGTTTGTGATTCTCTCACAACAAATTTATCCATAGCCCCTTTCTGAGATGCAATTAGTTTGTCTCGTCGCTTTCTCACTTTACGCTTTTGATAGCCAGAATCATGTACTCTATTCCGTTTCGAAGATGTCATCTCTTAGGCTAGATAACAATGAATGATAAGCACTAATCAGTTTTCAATAATTGATGTACAACTAGAATAAATTAATATTACTTATCATTAATCGGAAACAAAACATAGAATTTTGAATTGAAAGGATTTTGCACCTTAATCGGCACTAGAGACCGAGACGACGATCCACCGATGAGCTCTGCCGGCCTTAAATCTTAATCAATTTTCATTAATAAGGCGCCGGCGTCCTCCGGCTCGCGATGGTGAATTGCGATCCGTCGTGCGATCTCGTTCTCGATTAGTCCAACTATCGGATCGGGAGGCGGGGAGGAAAGGAAAATAGAAACTGGAAAGGCAAGGGGAGGCAGCGGAGGCGTCCGCGGGCTGCTGGGATACGACACGACTACGAGTACGAAGCGTCGGCGTCAGCAGGGTCGTGCGTGCGTGCCGATCTGTGCAAAGAGATGCGATCGTGTGGCCTGGTTGAGCAATCTGCAATGGGCCATGGGCTTTTCTTCTCCAACTGCTGCCGCACGCACTACAGCCTTGAGCCTATTTGACATTTGTTTACAAATAACAATTAAATACTAGTACATATACTTAAGGAAAAATAAAAATTTGGGGGCCCCTCCAATTTGGAGGCCCTGTGCCACCGCTCCTGTCGCTTCTGTGCAGGGACGGCACTGCCCACCGGCCAGACCGGTGTGGCCATTACCGGATCGGCTACAAGACGCCCCACCAGTCAGACCGTTGAGGGACACCGGTCTGACCAGTGGCGTCAGCCTGATCGACCTTGTGCCAAATTTGGGTGCGAACATATGCCCCCTATTTTTTAGTAAAGCTTGTTGTCTAAAAAATAATTCTAAGGTCGATGTGACACTTCACCAGCCATTTTTGGTCTAAGGGCGATTTTTTGCTTCAAATCGGCCATATCTTATCAAGCATCCTGCCAGACACTTGGATGATATATCTTTAAGTACCTCCCGTTAAGAGCCCTTGGAAGTCGTTGTCCTTTCAAAGTTTCCACTATGTAAGAATTCCCAGAACAAACCTTGACAACCCTGTACGGACCTTCCCAACTTGGAGACCACTTGCCGAACTTGTTACTTTCAGATCCAATAGGTAAAATTGTCTTTAAAACCAAGTCACCTACCTAAAAAGATTTGGCTTTTACCTTCTTGTTGTATGCTCTAGCAACTCTCATCTTGTCTTTCTCAATCTCCTCCAAAGCCTCCATACGCTTGTCGGTCACTTCATCAATATTGTCCATCATCAAAGCATAATATGACTCAACACCAAGGTTATTCTGCTTTGCAAGTCTATATGCGCCTAGATTCACCTCAACGGACAAAACAGCCTCATGACCATACACAAGCTCAAAAGGAGTAACTTTAGTAGCACCATGTCTAGAAATACGATGAGCCCATAAAACTTCAGATAATACCTCATGCCATCTTCTAGGATTGTCTTCTATCTTTTTTCTTGATGAACTTTAGCAAAGTTTTGTTGCTAGACTCGGCTTGACCATTGGTTTGAGCATAATATAGAGATAAATTGAGAAATTTAATACCATAGGAATCAACAAATTCATGCACCTCTTTGAATATGAACGAAGTCCCTTGATCCATAGTCAAAGTTTGCGAAATGCCAAACATATGTATGATATGTCTGGTAATAAACTCAATCACCTCTCTATGTGTCATATTCTTCAAAGGGATAACTTCAGTCCACTTGGTGAAGTAATCAGTAGCCACAATCACAAAACAATGCCCCTTTGACGATGAAGGATGAATCTTGCCAATAAAATCCAGACCCCATCCTCTGAAAGGCTAAGGCTTAATGATCGGATGCATTAACGCAGCAGGCACCAACTGAACAACTCCATGTTTTTTACACTCTTCGCAACCTTTTGTAGTATCTAAAACAATCGGTTGTCATGGTAGACCAATAAAAGCAAGCTCGCCTGAGGAGCCACTTCATCTTAGGAGCCAATTGATGAGTACCACAAATACCTTCATGAACCTCTGCCATAGCCAACCTATCTTGATCAGGACCCAAACACTTTAAGAGCAAATCATCCGCGGTCCGACGATACAATTCACCATCATCAAGAACAAACTTAAGAGCCCATCGTCGGACTTTTCTATCAACTGAACTGCTAGGATTATGCAAATAATCAACCAGAGGCTTCCTCCAATCCTCCACCTCATTTTTGTCACGAAAAACCGAGGAGGAATCTTTATCAGGAGACCGGTCAGACTGGTCATGGGCATCGGTCAAACCGGTGCCATGAACTGACCCAAATCTGAGGGACCGGTCGGACCGGTCGGCGACATCGGTCAGACCGTTGTCACCGGTTAGACTGGTCGGCTGCGTTGGCCTGACCGGTGCCTCCAGAACGTAACACTCGGCTGTAAGCAATGGTTTGTGTTGTTAAAAATTTCTTTTTCGAACATTATAACTAGATGCTTGCTGAGCCAGAGCATTAGTTCTAGGATTTTCCTCTCGTGACGCATGATAGATAACAAATTCATCCATACAAGATATGATATCTAAACACTTATCAAGATAAGCATTTAAAAAGTCATTTAGACATTAACATACCTTGGAAACTTGTTGCACCACCAATAAAGAATCTCTATATGCTTCCACATGTTTTACTCCCATGTCACGCAAAATCTCCAACCCAAATAGAAGAGCCTCATATTCGGTTTGGTTGTTAGTACAATCAGGATCCAATCGGTTAAGAGCCTAAAAAACAGCCTCACTTGGCGAAATAATGATAACTCCAACACCACAACCATCTTTGCAAATCGATCCATCAAAATGCAACTTCCATGGAGTAAAAGTAACATAACCGACATTCAAATCAAGTTGCTTTTCTACTCTATGTCTAACAATAAAGTCGGCAACAATTTGACCTTTCATAGAACTTAATGGCTCACAATGTAAATCATATTCAACTAAAGCATAAGCCCATTTGCCGACTCTACCACTTAAAATTGGTTTATGCAACATGTATTTGATTATGTCGGTTTGACATGCTACTATGCAAGTACTAGGTAATAAATAATGCCTCAACTTGGTACAAGTATGGTATAGTGATAAACACAACTTTTCGATAAAAGTGTACCTTGTTTCGACGTCCAACAATCTTCTACTCTCATATGCAACAATGTATTCCTTGCCTTCGATCTCTTGAGTCAAAACACCTCCAATAACATCATTTTCAACCGCTACATACAACTTGAAAGGAATACCACTCTTGGTGCTTGAAGAGCGGGTGGCGAAGTCAAATAACTCTTAATCTCATCAAATGCCTCTTGTTGCTTTGCCCCCCAAGTGAAGTCAACATCATTTTTCAACCGAAGTAAAGGAGTAAAAGCATTCACCTTCCCGGACAAGTTACAAATGAACCTCCTCAAGTAATTTACCTTGCCCAAGAACTTTTGCAAATTCTTTTTACAAGTTGGTGCTTTAACACTCTGGATTGCCTCAATCTTTTTAGATCTATCTCTATGCCTTTCTCATGTACAAAAGAACATTTGAGTGGATTCATTTTTAATTTATACCGACACATTTTTTCAAATGCAAGTCTTAAATCAGCTAAATGAGAATCATCTCCAGCCGATTTGACAACAATATCATCAATATAAACCTCTACTATGATGCCAAGCAAATCATGAAAGATTAAATTCATAGCTCTTTGATAAGTAGCACCCGCATTTTTCAATCCAAAAGTCATGACAACCCACTCAAACAAGCCAACAAAACCCGGACATATGAAAACTGTTTTGGATATATCCTCATCGACCATAAATATCTGATTGTAACCAGCATTACCATCAAGAAAGCTAAGAATTCTATGTCCGGATGCAGCATTAGCAAGAAAATCAGCTATAGGCATAGGATATTCATCTTTAGGAGTAGCTCTATTAAGATCTCTAAAATCAATACAAACACGAAGCTTTTTTGTTCTTTTTTCTCAACAGGTACAATATTAGAGATCCAATCAGCATAACGACAAGGCCTAATAATCTTTTCATCAAGTAACCGATTGACTTTCTCTTTCAGTCAATCATAAATATCAGGATTAAAGTTTCTACGAGGTTGTTTATAAGGCCTAAAACCAGGTTTAATAGGTAAACGATGCTCAAATTAATCACGACTTAAACCAGGCATTTCATTGTAATTCCATGCAAAGCAATCAGCATACTCCTTTAATAACTTTATTAAATCAGATTTAAACAAAGGATCAAGATTCTTTTTACAAATGTCGGCCTAGGTACAGTGACATCACCAATATCAACCTCCTCTAAAGGATCAGCCGACATAAAGCCTTGTCCTAACTTGCTTAAATCATCAAAGTCTTCGATGCCCTCACACATATCGTTCTTATGTGCCCGATAGTGCTCTCGCCTTTGTTGCAACCACTCAAGATTTGCATCCATCAAATCGATAGAGAGGTTCTAGCCTGATCAACGATCAGCTTCATGACAACGATAGCAAAGCCATCTTTGGTAGAATCAATAAGTTTTAAATTAGATAAATCTAAACCAGTTAAGCACTTAAGATTATCATGATTATCCATAGTAGAACTATCGGCTACTGCAACACAAGCCGATGCATCACCATGAACAATCTCTACCTCGTCGCCTACCCACTGGATTAAAAATTGATGCAAGGTAGAAGGCACACACTGATTTGCATGAATCCAATCACGACCAAGGATGAGATTGAAGTTACCTTGTGTCTCAGCGACGAAGAATGTCGTAACCAACGTCTTGCTCCCAACGGTGAGCTCCATAGAGATGATGCCTTTAGCTCCCATTGGCTCGTCTCCTCCAACACCACTGACGGTCATGTTGGTCTTGATCAACTTATCATCTGAACCTCCCGGTTTCTTGAACAAAGAATACAACATCAAGTTGACGATCACTCCTCCGTCCACCAACATGCAAGAGATAGGCTTCCCATTGATGCGTCCCTTCATGTACAAAGCCTTCAGATGATTTTCAGTAGCTTTAGGCTTCTAGAAAATAGCTTCCTAAGGCCCAAAGTCGAGATGTGCAACGTCCTCCTCCGAGAGCACATAACCATTCATAGACATGTGTATCACGTTGATGTCCAAATTCATGCGCTCGGGTGAAGAACTGTAATCAACAAGCTCCTCATCGTCTTCTGGTGCAAGATCCGATGCGAACTTGTCATCACAAACCATGGGAAGCGAAGAAGAGAAACCAGGCAGCGTCTCTGGGTCATCGGTCTGACCGTTGACGTCCACCGGTCTGACCGGTCTGACCGACTCCTCCACCGGTCTGACTGTTGATGGCTCGGAGCTGGTCTTGACTCTCCATTCCTTCCCTTGAGGTACCATGGGCCTATACTGGTTGAAAGCTTCATCCCTTTGCTTCTCTAGTTTCTTCTCCCTTTTCTCTTGAAATCGCAGGCGTTGAAGCTTCCTCCTTTGTGTGCGAGTCAATCCGGGAGGACACCACCTTGGCAAGAAGTACTTGGAGTTGGAACCACTTCCACTGGCCTCATGATCATTAGTAGCAACCACCTCTAGAGTTGATGTCACAACTTTATTGTTTGGAACAATCAGTCTTTTGCCATTTTCTCCAATAGGAACATCCATTGATCCAATCTAAATAATATCATGACCTGTAGTCCTCTCTGGATCAACTTCCATCTTTTGTACCTCCTCTTTTTGCTTTGGCTTTTAAATTTGCTTCATAGGAGGCGACACGGCTTTTCTAGCCACATAGGTTTGACCGGTGATAGCGACCGGTCTGACCGGTCGGGTCTGGTGACCCTGACCAAATCGGCGAGGAGCCAAACGGTCTTGGATAGGCCCAGAGATCCTGTCAAAAGCTGATTTCTGTCCACTCCATCCAGGATGAAAGGCTTGTTGGTATGGCACCCACATCACTCCATTGTCGTCATATACCGGGCATGGTGCATTTGAACTTGATGACGCCCATGGTGGAGTAAAGTGTTGCCCTTGCTATGATGATTCACCCTTGAGTCTTGTAGCAGCACTTGGAGGTGAAGATGACCCTCCTTGGTGAGTAGGTGACCTCATCTTTTTTTAACGGTCGATCA
Organism: Cenchrus americanus; assembly: GCA_947561735.1. Lineage (NCBI taxonomy): Eukaryota > Viridiplantae > Streptophyta > Magnoliopsida > Poales > Poaceae > Cenchrus > Cenchrus americanus. Next base: position 70,451,707 of record OX387239.1, on the reverse strand, counting down.
CTTATAACGGCCTTTTGCTTGGTATACTTGTCAAATAGCATGTCAAAAGTGACCTTTGGCTTAGGACCACTCCCCTTTGCTACATTAAGTTTCCAGTTTCCAATCTCCGGACGGCTTGGCTTGATCATCCTCGGACGGCCTGGGGGTACACCGGTCTGACCGGTCTGGCCAGAGACGGCTCAGACGGTCGCTGATTGGCAGGTGTGGACGACCCTTGCCCCCCATGTCCAGAGGCACTCACTGTAACCTTGAAGGTCTCTTTGCCATCAGGAGTCTTCTCATACTCAACTTTGCGAACTAGCTCCTTTCCTCTCAAATCGGGTTTAGCCTCTCCGATTACCACGTTCTTGCCTTTAGTTGCTTCAGCTTGATGTGGCTGAACCAGTACCTTAGGCTCCATGGTGTTGATTGGAAATGGAGCTTATCCACTTGCATCTCATGAAAAGTCAAACGACCTTCATTTATGGCCGATTGAACCTGTCGACGAAACAAATTGCAATCATTAATAGCTTGAGAAAATGAATTATGAAACTTGCAATATGCACGTCTTTTCAACTATTCAAGTGGAGGAATAGTATGAGCTAATTTGATATTTCCAGATTTAAGCAATTCATCAATATACGATCACACTTGGAAACATCAAAAGTAAATTTAATTTCTTCTTGCCGACCTTTACTAGCCAGCTTAAGAGATGAACAAGAATAAGATTTTTCTTTAGAGGGCCAAACAAACTCAGCAACATAAACTTCTTTATCAGTATCGTTCGAACTATCAGAATCATAATCAATAATATGAACATTAGAACAACGTGACTTAAAGTTATACTTCCTTTATTCATTAGGTTTTCAACAACTAAAGATCTTACTTGAACTTGTGCAACCGAAAGAAAATCAGAGCCCTCTATCTTATCCCTAATGGATGACCTTAAACCTTTCAGACAAATGTCTGCAAGGTCCATATCAGTGATTGACAAATTAAAGCACCGGTTTTTAGTTTCTTTGAATCTTTTAATGTAGGCAGAGACAGTCTCATCTCTTCCTTGCCTAACCGATGTTAAATCTTTCAATTTTAATTGTATGCTCCCACTATAAAAGTGATCATGAAACTTACGCTCCCAAGATATAATAGAATCGAGAGCAAGCGAGGAAAACCAAGCAAAAGTGGTGCCAGTTGAAGATAAAGAAAACAAGCATACTTTTAAAGCGTTATAGACACCAGCTTCACCTAGTTGTGCAGTGTATTGACTAATATGCTCCCATGTGGTTCGGTCATCATCACCACTAAACTTAATCAAATCAGGCATATGCCAACTACGTGGGAGAGGAAATCTATCAAACTTAGGATCATATGACTTTTGATACAGAATAGTATTACCAGTGTCAACCCCAAGTTTAGTTTATACTACATTATCCAAATCTTTCTTAAATCTATTAAATTCCACCCAATTAGAATTATTTGGTTGTGGTGGCTGAGGATTCTCCAAATTCATCTTATTTAAATAGGGAGCTATCTTAGCTTGAGCTAGCCTGTAACTTTCAAACACATCGTCTGAAATAATATTTTTGAAGGTTGATGCATTTATTGTCGTACTATAATGAGGTCCAACATTACTGATTGTATTAGGAAAAGTAGGGACCATCTGATTCGGCATGACATAAATTGGCAAAGGTTGATCGAGCACCAATTCCATAGCACCGGTCTGACCGGTACCCTGCATCGGTCCGACCAGTGCGGCCAGGATTTGCTTTAGGAGTACTGCTATTAGCTTCATTGTTATTAAAACCTAAAGCCCTATCCTTTTCAAGATCTTTTAAACGTTCTAAACAAGCAATGTAAGAAGCAAGCAATTCATCACTATCCACTGTAGATTTCGTAGGAGGTGTTTCAGACAAGGGTTTCTTACTTACAGTGGGAATTACCTCAATATTGTTGTCGTTTAGCCTTATCGCCAGCAGCTCGAACTCTTTCAATCTTGCCACCTTGCCGGATCGATCCTTCTTGACGCCAGCGAGAAATTGTACTTGCATGTACTCTTGTAGCACCTTGAACTTCTGCTGCTCCTCCGGAGAGATCTTCCAGCGACACGGTGACAGTGTTGTTCATGTTAAGTTCACACCGAGCACCCATCTGGCTGAGGTCAGATTGAACGGTTTTAGCAACCTGATCTTTCTTCCCCCAGCGAAGTCGCCAAAAGTATGTTGACACTTTTCTGGTCAACACACACAAGTGCTAGATCGCGCAGAACGTCAAAACGCTGAACTCGCCGAGCTCCTGCCCGAACCCCGGTCTGACCGGTGTACGCAGAGGCACGGTGAAAACCTAAGATCGCCGCCTCGGTAGGGACCCCGTCGGAGGTGGCGCGGCTAGGGTTGCTCTGAGGTCGGCAAGGCCACTCATAACGTCTCTGATCGTCCTCGAGACAAATAAGGAAAGCACGAGGTTGGAAAAGCTAGGGTTTGAGAGACAAAAGTTGTAAAAAGTAATGATCGATTGGGTGATGCCACCTCAAACGGTCGTGGCCCTTTATATTTATAGGGTGGGAAGGTCTTGCCCCGCAAGGAATCTGTAAGGAATCGGATGCTCGTTAGCCTAAGAGGGGGAGGGGGTGAATTAGGCAACTTAAAACCTTAACCTATGGCTTCACTATTTTTGCACCAAGGTAAACTAGAACATACTATCTATATGTGCAACTAGGGTTGTTCTAGTGTGAAACTCCCATCACAAAACAAGGTTTGCAACCTATAGCCAATCCTAGCATGATACTACTCTAGGAAAGTAAAGGCAAGCAAAGATTGCAACAAAGTAAATGCGGAAACGTAAAGGGAATGAGAGGAAGCAAACTCTTGATAGGCGATTTATCCCGTGGTATCGGTAGGCACTAAGCCACCCCTAGTCCACGTTGAAGCACTCACACAAGAGTATTGCTTCCCGGTCACCAAGTCTCTCCCAAGAGAACCACTTGACTCGCCACAAAGGCTAGCCACTTAGGCACTCGTCAAGCTCCCTTGGTCACCTTGATGCCGCCTCCACTAAGGAGCTTCTCCACCAAGGAAGGGGGTCTCCACGTCCCCCGAACAAAGTGTCCTCGCCGCTCCACACCAAGCCGGAGGGTCGATGACGATTGCCGGTGAGCCACTTAGGCCCCAAGGCTTCGGCGAACCTTGTACAACAAAGCATTCACTCAAGAATCACCTCACAAGATTGGCACAACCTTGCACTCACTCGGCTCTAAGCTAAGCCTAGCACTAAGCACATACACAAAGCATATGCAAGTCTAAGGATGAGCAATTAAGCACTTGGATGGATTGGATATGATCTTCAATGTGTCTTGAACTCCTCTGCACTTCCACACAATCCAACAACCTCAAATGGGCAGGTGGAGGAGGTATAAATAGCCCAAGACATCAAACTAGCCGTTGGCTAAAAGCTGCTGAAAGTAGTACCTTCGGATGATCCGACGCTATCTTTTTCCGGGCGTCGGTTCATCCGGTGCTACTAGCCGTTGCCTCCACCGCACACGACTTCTCTGACACAACTGTTCCGACGCTATGCACCGACGGTGCGTCGGATCATCTGATGCTGAAGACCCTGCGACCAAGTCGCCTCTGTTAGCTTCCACGCGACCGTCGGATAGACCGACGCTTCTCCTTGACCAAGGCGTCGGATCATCCGGTGCTGAAGGCTTCGTCTTGGCGCCTCTCTGTATGAATTCAAACTGAGAGTCAGATAGACCGATGGTGTCCCCACTCAGACCGTCGGATCATCCGGTGCTACTGTCTTCGCTGCTCTTCCTCTGCAACTCGTCTGACGCTACTAGTAATTGGACTGTCGGTTCATCCGACGGTGCCTAGGGTTTTACCCAGTGTACCAATTCGTCCGACGATTGCACCGACCCTTGCTATCTAGGTATCGTCGGTTCATCCAACGGTGTCTTTTTTCTTTCTTTTCTTCGCGTCTTCAACTTGGATCTTTGCTTCAACTTAACATACTTAACATGTCATTACTTATAGCCTCCAAATATATACAAGTCCTCAAATTTGTTGTAAGTAACCTAACATGTCCATGGTATGTTAACATGTGGTATGACATGTTAGCTTAGGCATGGTATGTTAACTTGTGCATGGTATGTTAACATGTGATAACATCCATGTGACCTAGGAATGCGTACAAAGACATGCTAGACAATGCGGTTAGTCCCATTACTTGTGTTAGCATGAATCACCAAAATCAACTCGAACAAATGGCAAAGGGGACCATGTTCGCTACAGAATCCCTTTACAACTTGAAATTCGCAAGGACTCCTCAATTCAAGCCCACCAACCAGCGTGTGGCCATTGCCGAATCGGCTACAAAGACTACCCCACCGTCAGACCGCGCAGGTGGCGTCAGCCTGATCGGCCTTGTGCCAAATTTGGGTGTAAACAGATGAATTCCCCCTGAACTCAAAAAGAAAAAGAATTATTATTGTAGAGACAATTAAGCAAAGATTAAATTTCATACGTGTGACGAACTGGTGAACAATCGGCATCGTGTTTTCAGATAGAGAGAGCCATGTGTTGCTACTGTTCAGTGTTCACACACACTCTTTCTCTGCTACAGGTCAAATCCTAATCGAAATCACATGCTCTCCAAAGGGGGCACGCAATCGGAACCAGTAGTACGTACTGTTGGACACTCCGCACGCACATCACGCCAAGAGGCAAGAGCCGAGATAGCGGCCGTACGTGCAGCTAGCGGAGCAGTGCCAGTGCGTGCGTCGTACGTGCCCGGGGGCGGCGACGGCGACGGCCGCGCACGGCGCACGCACGATCCCGTTTACCCAGTCGTGTGCGGCGCGCAGAGCCGCAGAAGCTGGAGTAGGCGAGTAGCTAGCTAGCTAGCGAGTCATGTGAAAAACTTGCGTTCGGCCGCCTGTTGGGCCCGCCTGATGCCGCCGCCGCCGCCGCTAGCTTGGCTGTCAACTTGTGCGCTCGATCTTAAATGTGCTCCGTGCTAGCTAATCCATCGATGCTTAAGTTAGCGTCGATCCAAGAAGATCACTCTAAAGCAAAGCGTACGTACCATACGGGCAGCCTGCTTGGACATATGGATGGAGCTTGGGCAGCCGGAACGCGTGCAGCGGCGCAGGGGTGGTGCTGGTGTGGTGGGTTGGTGCGTCATCTCCGTTCACGCCCGCGCCCATGCCTCGCCATTGATGGCGAGCGCCCGTACGACGACAGGAGCGCGCGGGGTTTGCGCGGAGGCCGCTTTCGGGCACGCGGCGTGGACCGGGGATCATTCACGCCGCGTTTATTATGACCCCGCGAGGTGCCGATCCGGCCGGCCGGCCGAGACCTCGGACGCGGTCGGAGGCAGCTAGCGCACTCAGAGTCAGGAGGCGCGGCCGGGCACAATCAGCAGCCATGGTTAGTTTCCTTTGCCATCGTGTCATCTCAATATAATAATAATCTCGAAAATTAGAAAATGGAACAGCATTTCACGACACACAAAATCTCGAAAATTGTCATATTAAAAAAAGCTTGCACAATCAGCAGCAACAGCATGTCATGATAGTGTTATTACTGTCGAAAACAAACTGCTGACTTTTCTTGATCGTCTGAGAGTTCCGGTTAAGGATGGGGACGCAGGGACATCAAGGCACACATAGTACACCGGTTCAACTGCTCAAAAAAAAAAAGGACGTGCAACTACAATCTTTTTATTTTATCTGAACGTGCGCACAACAAGCAGCAGGCGGCAGCAGCACATCAAGATTCATGGCAGCGCCGAGAACGAAGTTCACAGGGGCACAAAGCCACAAACTCCTTGAAATTTCTGAATCGTCAAGAGTTCCCTTCCCTGTCACTAGTGGGTTCAGCGGCAGTCTCGAGTCCTCCGTGCCCCGATGATGGCGCCGCCGCCGCCTCCGTGCGCCCGGCTTCCCTTCACGATCCGACCGCCTCACTCCGCTTTGTTACCGGCGTTGACCTTCCTTATCTCGGCGAGGACGCTGGACGCCCTCCAGGCTCCAGCTCTTGCATGGGTCCGGCGATTTTCTATTTTTCTCCGCGTAGCAACCCGCGCAACTCGTCGCGCCGCCGCCGGAGGAGGAGGCTGCCGCCTGCTGCTGCTGACTGCCCTGCCCTCCTCTGCCGCCTTCTCGCACCAGACAGATCGTGTACGCTGCCGGCCCTAGGTGCTCAAGGCCCAGGGAGGAGGAGACTGGCAAGGCCTGTGGACCGACCGATCGACCCCGGCCTGGTTTGAGTCGGAAACGAATCCATCTAGTTACCGAGCCCGAGTAGGTTTCATGGCTTGGGCCGGACCGTCTCTTGCATCCGTGGCCCTCCCGGCGGCCTAAGTTCGTTCTCTCTGTGAAGGCCGCCGGCCGGATCCGCTTGTGCGTCTGCGTTCAGCGTCAGGGTTTTATCTGAATTTTTTCTTTTCTTTTACATTTTTCCACCTCAGTTTTGCAAAAATATATGGTTCTCAAAAAAATTTGCAAAACTATACATTTGGCGCCGTGGGGGACGACGTTATGCACCAACACCGTGCCTCACGGCGGTAGGAGGCGCGCGGTACTGTAGCACCTCATGCCGCCGTGGGCCACGACGGTAGGGGTCCCGTCTCTTTTCAAAAATTTGTATTTTTTGTTTAAACTCGAATGGAAGTAAACTTTATATGAAAATTGTAGCTTTCGATGAGATCTACAACTTTGTAGTTCAAAGTTTTTCCATTTGAAGTCATCTTCATAGTCAAATAATCGATAAACTATCCAGATCTCCGCCCCCACGGCGCCGGATGTATAGTTTTGCAAATTTTTTTTGCGGACCATATATTTTTGCAAAAAAGAGGAAAGAAAAATGTAAAAAAAATCGTTTTATCTAGTCGGCGCGTGCGGCTGGCTGCGGCTGCCGCTGCCGGCCGGTGATCGGTGGAGACTGGAGAGCCCCGTCCGTCAGGCTATCTCCAGGGTCCAGGGCTCCAGGCGCAGACGGGGAAGATCTCTTACCGTATGGGGGCGACAAGATGGGGGCCAATATGTCTGTGTTGTTGTTTTTTTGACAACAAACAACTTTATAGAGTTATGCAACCATATTACATATCAGACCTTCGAAGAAGTCTGTATTACAGATAGGTCCAACGACCAGAATGCAGCAGCTACAATGACTACGACGAAGACAAACACGCTGGCGGAAAGTTGATGTAGCGCCGGAGGCGAGTACAGCCGGATGGAGGGACCGTGCCAAGCATCGGTTGAAGGAGGGGCGACGGAGCTGTCGATGGAAACCACACCGAGCAACTGAAGGATATGTAGAGAACTCGTTGCCGGCGGAAGAAAGTCTGGCTCGGTGTCGAATCCCATGTGGAGGCGCAGTCGTCAGGACGTCACCCGAAGGAGTTGCTCTGGGATGGACTGGATGTGCTTGTGTTTGCTCGAAGGCTGCGTGAAGGCGGCGGCGAGAGGCAGAGGAATCGAAGAAGGCGGCGGACGCGGCCGGAGAGGGGAAGCAACTCATAGCCATCACAGGAACCAAATCCCGCTGTAGGAGGACCCGATTCATTGGAGACAGAGAGAGAGGACCCCATATTCCAACCGGAGGCGAGGCGGTATCGGTGAAGCTCCAACAGCAGGGAGCGGAAGGGGTGTGAGAAGGAGAGTTTATTTTATTCAAACTTACCTGAGAGACGACGAGGTTGGCGACAAGGATGCCGGCGAGGGCAGCCATGGCGACAGTGGCGGATCTCAAGAAGCTCATACCACTAGGGGCAAAGCCAAGAAGGCAACAACAAGGAAAAAAACTAGTACTAAAAGGTGCAGGAGCACCGGATCTACAGCTTGGGTAGGGTCCCATCCCCTCTCACCGCCGGCAAGGATGCCGCCGGCGAGGAAGGGAGGGACCCGAGAAGGAGGTTGCGGAAGGCTGGAGAGGGGAGGAGACTTAGGAGAGAAGGGACTCTCGAGTGTTGTTATTGGTGAGGGGACGATCGACTTGATTGATCGCGCCAAAGTTGCGGGAGTGGTAGGGACTAGAGGAGGAGATGATGACCATTCAGAGGGTGTTTGGATTCATGGATGTTAGAGACTACAGACTAACTTTAGTCACTAAAGTGACTAAACCTCCAAACACCCCTGACTAAAGAGTGACTAAAACTAGTTTACAAGAGCCCCGGTAGCACCTCAGGTCATGGGTTCGACTCCCCGTGGGAGCGAATTTCTCAGGATTTAACGGCGTTTGTTCTTTCAGTGATAGGCGACGTTCCCGTCGACAGCGAGGCGCCTGTGGTGACTTCGTCAATCTTGAGGATTTGCCGGCACAGTCTTCGAAGATGCTCCAGGGGTAGGGTTTACGTGCATGTATTCATAGGGATGAGTGTGCGTGCGTTGTGAGTGTCTCCGATGTATTGTGTAATTTGAAAAAAAAAACTAGTTTAGTATCTAGTCATCCCTCACCCAACTTCTAGTGAATAAGAGCAGTCCCAACCCAGACTTCACATAGAGTCTAAATGTATTAATTATCCTCTTTTTGCAGATGTGGCAGGTCATTAAGTGATGAAAGAGAGAAAAAATGAAGACTTCGTTTCTTCTTTAGAAACCAAGTCGACGGCACCTCCGAGGTGGTAGACTCCAGCGACACCGTGCGTTGGGGAGGTGAACCTGGTTTCCATCGATCCCGTACGCCGCTCTGCCGCGGCCTCCCTCTCATCCCTGCGCCCTCACCTACGCCGCGGAGCTTGCCGCCGGTCGGCCCCTTGGAGGACCCGCTATTGTTGCCGCCGCCACTCCGTGTTGACCCCGCGGAGGGCCGCTGCCGGATTCGTCGCTACAGCTCCGTCGCGGACGCCCATGGATCTCTGGCATGCAGAGCCATGCTCTCGGATGCCACCTGCCAGGTGATGCCGTCCACAGAGGGCTCTTGCGCGGCTGCCCGGCGCCGCCGCACGCGAATCTCCGGCAAGCAGGGAATCATCTAAATTGATCGTCTACAAAATTGTTATCCTGACTGTTCACGGTGAAAATGGATTTTTCTCTCTCTAATGCAAATGGCAAGTTCGCTGCAGTTCATCATCTCATTGCCGATGAAGAAACAAAGTTCGTTAACAGCCGGCGGGAGCTCCCGCATCGCCCGACACGCGCAGACTCCACAGGCGCGGGCAGAGCTACTCGCGACGCACAGCGCGGCGACTACGCGAGACAGCCGAGCACGGAGATGCACAGTTCGCCATTACAGAGATGCACAGCGCAGCCTGCCAGCAGCCGGCCACCGAGCACGCCGTCGTGAGAAAGCCGCCCGACGAGGAGCTCACATTGTGGTACAATTGGTGCCCGCAGAGGATCCTGATTCAAGAGATAAATTGATTGGTTGATTTTTATTTGGACTCTATACAAAGAAAACTGCATTGTAAGAATTAGAGTCTTGGTCCAAGTACAATATCGTAGACTATGGACTCTATGTGTAGAGTCCGGGTTCTGAGTGCCTAAAACCCCTTCTCTCACCTAATTAATTGCTCCTCTCATTAATTCTGTGGACCCAACGAGAGATATGAGGGGAGGGAGAAAGAATAATTTAATGTTAAGAACAATTAATGCTGACTAATTTTAGTCACCATCCAAACAGGAGATGACTGAAAAAATTTTAGTCTGACTAAACTATAGTCAGGTGACTAAAATGATCCAAACAACTTCTCAGTTTTGGTTGTAGGAATCTGAACAAGTTGCTGCATCTATTAATGACTAGATAGCTAGGATGATTTTTTTTATTTTTAACCTTTTTTAAAGTAAAATTTTAAAAATAACCCACCCCAGTCTGTATTTGCAAGAACTAGCCCTTTTGGTCGCGCCAAGCTGCGTGGCGCGACTGATAGTTGAGTCACGCCATATGACGTGGCACGACTAGTGTACACGGTGGTATTTGAAAAAGTTATAGCTGACATGGCAGATCTAGTCGCGCCACACGGCGTGGCGTGACTGGCCAGCCACCGGTTCCCAGCTGGGAGTTCCTGCTATCGTTTAGGAGCAAATAAGCTCTTAAATTTGTGAAATTCGAGGTGTACGATCTATAGATTGTATACGTTCCATTTTGACTATTTGCACTCCAAACCATGGTGGGTACAATGAGAAATCTATTTTTGAAATAGGCTAAGTGTAATTGTACGAACGTATCAAATATGCTAAGTCCCAAAAATGAGCTAATTATTCAAATTCGGACCTAGTTTTTGATAAATTTTACACTAAGACCTTGGATATTTTTGGACTATAAGCGAATTTTGACATTCACAGAGTATTTTGGATAAGATGTTTGTCACGAAAAACAAAGAAATCGTAATTTAAAGGAGGCTTAAAGTTGGAAAATTGTGTTGTTTTGTACACTTATAAAATAACACAACTTTCCAACTTTAAGCCTCCTTTATTTTATGAATTCTTCATTTTTCTTAACGAACAGCTTACCCGAAATACTCTATGAACATCAAAATTCACTTATAGTCCAAAAAAAATTCAAGGTCTTAGTGTAAAATCTAGCAAAAAGTAGATCAAAAGTTGATTAGTTGACTCATTTTTGGGACTTAGCAAATGTGACGTGTCGATGTAATTACACTTAGCCTATTTCAAAAATAGATTTCTCGTTGCATCCACCATGGTTTGGAGTGCAAATAGTCAAAATGGAACGTATGCACTCTATAGATCATACACCTCAAATTTCACAAATTTAGGAGCTTATTTGCTAATTTAAATGATGAAGGAAATATGGCTAAACGATATCAGGAACTCCCAGTTGGGAACCGGTGGCTGGGCCATGGCGTGAGTCACGCCACGCCGTGTGGCGCGACTAGATCTGCCATGTCAGATATGACTTTTTCTAATGCCACCGTGTACACTAGCCGCGCCACGTCACGTGGCGTGACTCAACTATTAGTCGCGCCACGGAGTTTGGCGCGACCAAAAAGGTTAATTCTCGCAAATATAGTTTGGGGTGAGTTATTTTTAAAATTTTACTTTAAAACAATTAAAAACTAAAAAATTCAGCTAGGATGCAGTAAGGAAGCTTAATTCCCTACATGCACACACGATTTGAAGACCCTTTTACCAAGGGTAGTGTTGACACGTAAAAAATGGCACGGTTTAAGATATGTGAGACTAAAGTTAGAATTACCAGTTCAGTACTAACTCTTGGTATTTGTGACAACCCGCCCAGGAAGATACTGTATTATTGCCTAAAACCAATACACTTTGGTCATTAAGCAATAGTAAAGTATCATCCTGTCGTTAGTTGCCGGATTAACGCCCGGTAAATCACTTGGAATTCATACAGAGGATCACGCGAAGGCGAGTCCAGAGTACACTACACTGATTAACACAAATCTGCCCCGAAAGGGTTTAATTATTACAAAACTTTGTTCATGACGTGAAGGTAGAGATTGAGAGTTTTAAGCAACGGAAAGTAAAGTAAGCTAGCGCAATGGTAAACATCACAGGAGGTCATCCGTGATGTCATCACTCGTCCTCTTCCACCCATTCCAGCTCCCAGTCAGGTGGAATCTCACAAGGCCAAACAACACCTGCAACAACATTTTTAAAGCAAGGCTGAGTATACTAATACTCAGCAAGACTTAACCGTCGAGTGATAACTACATCACCATACTCTAGACATGAGAGGCGTTTTGGCTGGTAGTGTTCTTTTGCTGAAAAGCAACAAAGAGTAGGTCCTTAGTTTCAATATTTTAGCACAAGTTCTAGTTGATTACCATTTCTAAATATGCCAACTAATTCAATCAAGAATTGTACAGGCAATTAATTCATATAACAATATTCACCAAATTCCATCTTTACAGGATATCATTGCCAGTTGATTAAGCAGTCTCGGATAACGGTGAGAGGCCGACAATCGATTGGTTTATAACCTTGCAAGGTGGACCTAAACACAAGGAAGAATGCATACCCCAAGAAGGTCCAACAAAAACGAAACGGGGTATACACCAACCAGGCGGTTCCCGTCGATCTTCAGCTCGGGAGCGGAACCTAAATTCCTTGGTACAAGGTTTACTGGCTCGCCCACAAACGAACGTCTAGACTCACGTAGGTACCACACTATTGCAAGTAGGGGGACACATCTCTGTGCCCCATGTGTAGTAAGGAAAGGTTCCCTTGCCGCGTCAATCGGGTACTAGGCTTACCGGTCCCACTCCCAGCAAGTGTTTAGTACGTTCAAAAGCTTAGCCCGTAAAAGCCACTGGATCGGAGCCCAAATCCCATGCTCTTACCACATGAGCAATCCATTTATAAAGATCTTATGATTCCAACATAAGAACCTATTCTCGCGAGTGACGAACATCACCCGACTTCTACCGGGTCCTATAGCATAGCAGCTATCGACCTAGCATACTAGTAAAAGAACATAGGTACCTAGGGATCATGCATCTAGGGTTTCAAATCAATTCCTGAAACGTAAATGCACAATCATAGCAACGATAATTGCATAAATTTTAGAAACAGGGTTAATGATCTGGGGCTTGCCTTCAATGGCAAGGTTGGCCTTGGGCCCTTCTGGACTTTGGTCCAGGTCTTGCTCTACAACGACATGGTGCACGTCTCCGTCAGCTCCTCCGTCTCCTCCTTCCGGCACACGCGTACAGCTACCGTTCGGGAGATCGACACGAGGATGCAAATGCAAGATTTAATTGACGGTCTTTAATTTAATTAATTACAAACAACATATGACAACCATGAAGAGTATGGTTGGTATTCACCTTAACAAACACACCTTGGCATAACCTTTCTATTAAATAATTTCTCACGGTGCTTTATTATTTATTTATTTATTTATTGATAATAGTTGTGTACATATTTTATGTAAATAAAATAATTTATCTTTCACAAACAGCAAGGTTGATATTTATCATTTTAAAATGATTTACATCACACATATTGGGCCTTTAGATGTGTAGTTTGATGATTTTCTCATTTAATTTAATATTAAGCTTTAAAAGGCTTCCATAGCTTTTATTCAAAAAATAATTTAATAAAATTCAGTGGGATGTGTTATGAAGCATTTCCAAACCTACACAAGCCACTCCACACACATGTACTCTTAGGAAAGCTATGAATTTAATTATACTGAAAATAACAAAAGCTAGTCACCCAAACATGAGAAATGCATACAAAAATAACTACACATCAAAATGATCCTAACTTTCTCACACATGATATATGGTCCAAACCTAAGCTAGGAATGCAACATATACACCTAGAACTATTATGAAACTTGACTTATGCAATTACAAAGAAAAACAAGCAGATTTCAAGAATAAATATTTCTGATAATTATAAAATCGTGATTAATTCACCAAAGGTGCATTTTGGCATAAAAAGATAGCATGCAGAAATTGGGCACAAAAACTTAAATATTTTTAGCTACAAAAATCATTTGGACAGAGTCTGCAAAAATGGAAAACAATTTTTATAAAACAAAATACAACATAACTTTGTGCAATTTTTGGTACAGAAGCTAAACATGGAATGACACACAATATATCCAAAATTTATATACAGAAGACTTATGGATTTTGAGATATAGCAGATCTAGGGTTTTCACATTTCTATTTTTCGTGCCAAAACTATTAGGAAACCGCTCAGGAAAAAATAACAAAAGCTGTAGGATTTTTCACAACGAATCCAACAAAATTGGGTTTGCAGTTTTGTGATTTTCTACGATTTTCTACGAATTTTACAAGATTCAGCAAATCTAGAAGAGACAGATTTATGAACAGACCCTCGAATTTCGCAGACAGGCCCTCAGGACGAAAATTTAGATTGCAATTGGGTCCAGGGCGCCATGGCCGGCGGTGGGAGCTCAATTCCGGCGAGGGGAAGGCTCGGCTCGGCCGGGAAAGGGTGGGGGAGTGCTCAGGGGCTCACTGGGGCTCGATTTGTGGCCGGAGACGGGGCAGGAAGGCTCTCGGCGGTGGCCTGCGGCGGTGGCCGGCCGTGCTTGCCTCTGGAACTCCTGTTCCGGTGGAGGGGAGGCGCCGGCAGTGGTGTCCAATGACACGGGGAGGTTCGGGGGACCGTAGGGTAGGCGCTTGGGGGGTTCCTTGGCGCTGCAACCACGCGAGGCTAGCACTTGGCGTCGGTGCTGCACTGGCCGGACCAGCTGCCTACGGCTTGTGTGAGAACGGCCGGTGCGCGAGCTGGCCGATGCGCGGCCTTTATAGGTAGGCGCAGCGATGGGACACCAGCTTCAATGCCGCGGTACGGCGACCGGCGTCGACTTGCGTGCGGAGAGAACCGGCGACGGACCGCTGGACATCTCGGAGCGGACGAGTACGGCGCCGCACGCGCTCCCACGCGACGGGCTCACGTTCCCAAGTGACAGGCGCGAGGGGAACCGGCGGCTCGCGGCTCGAGACGGTGGGGCACGGTCCCGCACGGACGTCGAGGTGGCGCGGTGGCCGGCGCGTGGCGCAGCCGGCCGGCGAACGCCGGCGTGCCGGCGGCGCTCTAGAGCGTGACTGTGCTGTTTTCCAGCCGGTCAACGCGACTTTGACTGCGTGTTTCTCCAAAAAGTTGAACTGTGCGACAAAAACGATAGATATGAAAGTTGTAGATGAGACATCTCTCTACAATATTTGCAAAGGTCATCCTATGTTTTTCTCGACGGTTTGAGCAGGAACGCCAAGCAAAGTTGGGGTTCTGCAGAGTGCTGATGAACAGTGAAAACTGTAGTTGACCAAGTTTTTCACCCTTTTCCGCTCAAAATTTGAAATGCCATCCAACACAAAAGTTGTGTTCCTTGAAAAACTGGACAACTTTTATTTTGGTAGAATTTGAAGTGTTTAGGTGAAATTTGGAGAACGCGGCTAAAGTTCCAGAATGACAAGGACACACAAGGGGTTTGACTAGGGTTTCAGCTAGAGTTTGACCAAGCTTTGACCACAAAAGTGTGTTGAATTAATTAGGAGTGTCATTAGCACTAACTAATGGTATTTAAACACCTGGGGTGTTACATTATTGTTTAAGTTTGGCTTGAATATACATTATGTAGGGTGGAAGGATCATTTTCATACGGACGTCATTCTATTGAAGAGACACTTGGAAGAGTTTCAACATGAGATCAAATCAAGGGTTGGAGTGCATCAAGATGGAGCTCACACCAAGATAATCAAATTGGGCTTATGCGTCATATGATTGGGCTTAATCATTATCAAGATGTTCAAATTTTCTTTTGAATTCATGGAAAAGGTCTTAAATCTTGCTAAATAACATGAATATAATTTTCACTTATTTTTATTTGAATCACTTTTAGTTTAAGTTTAATTTGATTCCAAAAGTTGCTTGAAATGTAATTAATAAGTTAATGTACCAAACAAGTTAAGAAATGTACCAAATTTTAATATGATGTACCATATATTGCGTGTACAACGTAGAAAAAATTTCAAGGTGAGATTTTTTTTTGAGGGGGGAGGGGTGAGGGAGGTGGGCAATTGGATTAAGGACTTCGGGCAAAAGCGCACGACAAAGAATGTATTTGCCATGCGCTGAAAAAAGCACAAGACAAACAATGAATTTGTTGTGCGCTCTATAAAAAGCACACGGTAAAGTATTGGACGCACGACAAAAATTGGTTTTCCCGTATTGCAAGGGCCAAAAAGGCAACCCACACATGCGCTCCCTCGAGCTAACCGCTCCCCAAACCAGCATCTAGCTCCCTCTGTTGCATAATCGTCACCTCCCCATCACCCTGTGTCCGCTTCTACACTTGACACGCTGTGGCAAGTCCCGCTCCCCGCACGCTACTACTATCGCTCCGACTTCCGTGCTCACCGCGCTGTGGATGCCCCGTGTGCCTGCTACCACCACCCTAACTTCCAAGCTTGCTAAGCCATGGATGGCTCATGTGCCAACACTGTCGTATGGACCTCCCTGGGCCCACGACCTCGCTGGGTACCAGGACCGACTACTCGGTGGGCCCCTGGGACTACCCGACTTGCGTTGCACGGCACCTACTGGCGTGAAGCACAAGGACTACAGAGGAGAAGTACTCGGATAGGAAGTTGTACATGTCCCGCACTCTATAGAGGACTCTTAGACGTACTCGACTAGTACTCTCTCCCTGAACCGACTTGTAACCCTACCTCCCGGACTATATAAGACGAGGTAGGGACCCCTCTCTCTCACGGCTTAAGATTGCATCATCTTGTAATCGCACCCAATCAATCTAGAGCCACACAGCATACAGGATGTAGGGTATTACGCACCTCGCGGCCCGAACCTGTCTAAATTGTGTGGCACGTGTCTCCTCCTTCGAGTTACCGATCTCGGTGAGGCCACATTCATCTACTTTGGGTACTCCCCTTAGTAGGTTGCCGGTCTAAAACACCGACAGCTGGCGCGCCAGGTAGGGGCTCTCGCCCGAGATCACATGGCGAACTCGACGGCTTCCGTCTACATCAAGCCAACCGTCGCCTTCAACCGCGGCGACACCTTCGTCTTCGGTGCCTGGGTCTGCACTGCTGACGGCGCTGGATCCTTCCAACGCCGCCTCACCATGCCGCCCAACCCGGAGACCGGCCTCGTGACACTTCCCGAAGTAGTCACGGGCGAACTCGCCGGCAAATTCGGCGAAATTTCGCTTTTCAACCAGCACACTGACTTCGAGCTTGGATCCGCCTCCAACTCGAGCTCGACGTCCCTGTGGGCTATCGTATGCGAGCCAGCTACTCAGCCATCGCATGCAGACTCCCCACCCCGTGAGCGCCTCACGTGTGGCCCCCGTAACGTCAGCAGGGCCCACACGAAGGCTCCCACTACGCGCCGGGCCGGCAAGGAGCCCGTACCCGAGCACGACTCGGACTCCGACACCGCCCCCGGCCACACCTCGGACTCCAACCCCCTCTCCGGCTTCTACTCGGACTCTGCGTACGAGTTCGACTTCGGTTCGGACCCTGAGGAGCCCGAGTCCGAGGACAACTCCACGGAGCAACCCCTCGTCGGGGACCGGTGCCCGACTTGGTTATAACATCTACACCCGCCGGAAGATTTGTCTGCTGGCCGGACCGCAAGCCCGCAGACCTGACAGGAGGAAACTCACGCTGTGTCGCCTACCTCGACTCACTTCCCTTCCAGGAGGGAACACCACTTGCTCCAGCTGGGGAGCACACTCCTACAGAGGTGGCAACCAGTGACTCCAACCTTGGCTCTCCCGACCGGCAAGTCTTTATGACTACCAACGAGACGCCAGGGCCCTCAGGCACGGTCCCTGACCAGTACCTCGAGGACATCTCAGCGGACGAGTTGTCCGCCGACGTGCCCGCCGACGAGACCGCCGCCAACAGAGACGCCAGACGTGAACGCAACAGAAAGCATAACGAACGGCGTCGTCGTCTCCGCGACTCCCTCCCCATCCGCAACCTCGCGGAAGCACTCGACCAAGTCGAGAGCCGGGTACACACTACCCCAGAGCAATGCCTCATGTCTATCACTACGATAGCACGTCAGGCCCAGGGGATGCGCGCGGGACAAGTCATCGCCAAGCTCGCGGAAGACGCCTACTTCATGCAAGTCAACACCAGGGTCGCTCAACCACCTCCCGTCAGGAACCGCGACAATGAAGCAACAAGTCGCAGTGCGGACCTTGGTCATAACCGTACTCGAGCGGAGCTGCCGGCCAACCCCAACCGTACTCGCGCAACGGTCGGCGGACCCTCTCAAGCTGGCAACGGCGCTGCGCGGCCCGCCGGCGGCGATCGTGAGATCGTCCCTCATCGCGACCCGAGCGGCGGAGGCAGCGACGGCGGAAGCTCCAACCACGGGACTAACAGGAGGGCCGGTGGCGGAGGCGACCGTGGCGGCCGAGGCCACGCGAACAGCCACACCTCCGGAGCCTCACAAGGCGGCTTCGACGCCCGCCAGAAGATTGAAGAACTGTGGCGGAAGAAGTCTGCCACCGTAGGCGACAACGACGGCTTCCCCGCCTTCTCTCCTCGGCTTCGTAACCTGCTCCTCCCGGAAAAATTCAAACCTCTGGGAATCACCAAGTACGATGCGAAGCAAGACCCCATCCAGTGGCTCAGATGCTACGCCCTCTCCATCGAGAACGCTGGTGGCAACAACGACACCAACTGCCTCTACTTCCCTTTCTGTCTGGACCAGGCACCGCTCACATGGCTCGAGTCACTTGAGAAGTACTCGATCGACAAGTGGGACCAGCTGAAGCAGGAGTTCACCAGCAACTTCGCGGGCGCTATGGGCCGCTCGGGTACTCGCATGGACTTAGCCATGGTAAAGCAGGAACAAGGCGAGACCCTTCGCAAGTACATGCAGCGCTTCTTCGACAAGCGCGCCACAGTAGTCGATGTCTCCGACAAAGAAGTCATCGACCTCTTCCAAGACGGTCTCTACCACCGTCGCACTTTCGAAGACTTCGGTCGTCGCCGCCCAAGCTCCATCACCCACCTCAAGGACATGATCACGTCCTGGGCTGATGAAGAAGACAAGGCAAACGCCAAGTACGACGCCATCCGCGGCAAGGGCAAACAGAACACGGGCGGCGGCAGCAGCAACAACGGGAACCAAGGCGGTCTCAACAACAACAACTACTCGGGTCCCAACCGCAAGCGCAAGCCAGACAACACTGTCGCGGCTATCCAGCGCCCTGCGAAGGAGAACCCGAAGAAGACCTCCAGCGGCTTCAAAGACTTGCTGAAGGAGAAGTGCTCGTGGCATCTGGACGGCAACCACACCACCGAGCAGTGCTACCAACTCAGGCGAGCACTCAAGGATACTCCAAAGCCACGGCATCCCCATGACAAGAAAGACAAGAAGAAGAACAACGAAGCCAATGGCGACTTCTAGGAACCCGACAAGACAGTTAATGTCCTTTTCGGTGGACTACCCAGCAGACGGGAACAAAAGGCTACCCGTCGAGAAGTCATGAGCATTGAACCAGCGGTCCCGACCCCTCTCAGGTGGTCGGAGGTACCCATTACCTTCTCCCGCGTGGATCAATGGACTAGCTTCTCCGAACCAGGGCGGCTCCCACTCGTCCTGAAGCCAGTGGTCGCAGGCTCTAAGCTCAAAAAGGTCCTCATCGACGGTGGAAGCGGGCTTAACGTCCTTTTCACCAAGACCTTGAAGAAGATGAAGCTCGACATCACCCACATGCTCACCAAGAGCACCTCACCCTTCTACGGCATCGTCCCCGGGAACGCGGCTATCCCACTGGGCTCAGTGGTCCTGCCAGTTACCTTTGGGGAATCTCGGGACAACTATAGTACCGAGTACATCAAGTTCGAAGTCGCGGACTTCGAGACGTGCTACCATGCCATCCTCGGCAGACCGACTATCGCCAAGTTCATGGCGGTACCCCACTACACCTACTTGGTACTCAAGATGCCAAGTCCAGCTGGTGTACTATCATTGCAGGGGGACTTGAAGATATCGCACGCTCTGCGACACCGAAGCTGTGGAGATCGCCTCCACAAATCAAGTACCCAATGCAATGATGGAGATCTACGCTGCGTTGAAGAAGCTTGCCCCAAGTGAACTCGACATCCCAGAGAAGTCGGACAAACCTAACAAGCCTCAGCCTGCTGAGGAGGTTCTGGTCAAAACAATTGACCTAGGGACAGGCGACGACAGCAAGACCAAGCACCATCGGGGCGGGTCTCGACCCCAAATAGGAAGACGCGCTCATCAACTTCCTCCGGGCTAATCGCGACATCTTCGCGTGGAAGCCAGCGGACATGCCAGGGGTGCCCAGGGAGTTGATTGAGCATTCCCTCAACGTCGATCCTAAAGCTACCCCAAAGCGACAACACCTCCGCCGCTTCGCCGACGACGGACAGGACGCCATCAAGAAGGAACTCGCCAAACTACTCGCGGGCCGGCTTCATCAAAGAAGTCTTCCATCCTGAGTGGCTCGCCAACCCCGTCCTCATCCGCAAGAAGAACTCGAACGAGTGGAGGATGTGCGTCGACTACACCAACCTCAACAAGCACCGCCCCAAGGATCCCTTCGGGTTGCCGCGGATTGACCAAGTCATCGACTCCACGGCGGGCCGCGACTCGCTCTGCTTCCTTGATCGCTACTCCGGTACCACCGGATCGCGATCAAGGAAGAAGACCGAGAGAAGACCGTGTTCATCACCCCATTTGGCGCGTCTTGCTACACAACCATGTTCTTCGGGTTGAAGAACGCTGGCGCTACATACCAACGAGCCATCCAGGCCTGCTTCAAGAGGCAACTCAACAAGAACGTCGAAGCCTACGTGGATGGCGTGGTCGTCAAGACCAGAAACTCCAGCACGCTCAACGACAACCTTGAAGAGACTTAAAAAATCCCTGCGCGAGTACCGCTGGAAGCTCAACCCGAACAAGTGCATCTTCGGCGTACCATCGGGCAAACTACTCGGCTTCATCATCAGCCATCGCGGCATCGAAGCCAATCCCGAGAAGATCTCCGCCATCACCAGCATGAAAGCTCCCACGTGCATCAAAGACGTCCAGAAGCTGACCGGGTGCATGGCGGCACTGAACAGATTTATCTCGAAGCTTGGAGAACGGGGGTTCCCCTTCTTCAAATTACTTAAGCACCAAGAGAAGTTCGTGTGGACTCCGAGAGGCGGACCAAGCCCTTGCCCGGCTCAAGGACTTCCTATCGAAGCCACCGGTCCTCACGGCTCCTCGTAAAGGCGAGCGCCCATCGCTCTACCTCGCTGCGACTACTCACATGGTCAGTACTGCCATCATCGTCGAGCGGCAGGAAGACGGCCACGCCTACCCAGTCCAGCGTCTAGTCTACTTCGTCAGCGAGGTCCTATCAGAATCCAAGGCACGCAACCAGCCAGTACAGAAGCTGCTGTACGTAGTGCTCATCACCTCGCGGACGCTACGACACTACTTCCAGGAGTACTCGATCTCCGTCGTCACCGACTACCCACTCGGTGACATCTTGCGGAACCAAGATGCTACTGGAAGAATCTCCAAGTGGGCAGTCGAACTCGGCACCTTCAACATCGACTTCAAGCCACGCACAGCCATCAAGTCGCAGGCACTAGTCGACTTCATGGCGGAGTGGCGGGAGAATCAGCTACCTACTCCAACCGAGCGCCCAGAGCACTAGGTGATGTACTTCGACGGCTCACTCAACCTCGAGGGCGCAGGTGCAGGAGTACTCTTCATCTCTCCAATGGGCGAACAACTCAAGTACGTCGCGGGATCTTCCGGAAGGTCTCAAACAACGAAGCCGAGTACGAAGCTGCGCTACATGGGCTCCGCCTCGCGGCTTCACTCGGGCATCAAGCGGCTACTAGTCTATGGCGACTCCGCGGTGGTCATCAACCAAGTCAACAAGTCCCGGGATCGCAACAACAAGAACATGGACGCCTGCGCCTAGAAATCCGCAAGCTCGAGAACAAGTTCTACGGTCTCGAGTTCCACCACGTCATCCGCGACAACAACGTTGCGGCGGACGTCCTGTCGAAGCTTGGTTCTACTCGCGCTCAAGTACCGGCGGGTGTCTTCGTACACGAGCTTCACGCGCCATCCATCCCGGAGCCGGCGCCACCGACCGCTGTCCCAGCGCATCCCCCGGCTGGCCAGGAGGTCATGATGATCGACGTGGACTGGAGGCAGCCCTTCATCGACTACCTCAGCGACCAGAAGGTTCCCTCGGACAAGAACTTGGCCGAGCAACTCATCCGCCGTGCCAAGTCCTAAGTCCTCGTCGGAGACAAGCTCTACAGGCGGGGCGCATCTTCAGGAGTACTCATGAAGTGCGTTCCCAGACAAGAAGGCAAGGACATCTTGGAGGAGATCCACAAAGGCATCTGCGGCAACCACGCGTCCTCTCGCACGCTGGTCAGCAAGGCCTTCCGACGAGCTTTCTATTGGCCCACAGCTCTGGGTGACGCTGAAGAACTCGTCAGAAGGTGCCAAGGGTGCCAATACTTTGCCAAGCAACAACACATCCCAGCCTACAAGCTAGTCACCATACCGCCAACCTGGCCTTTTGCCAGCTGGGGGCTCGACATGATTGGGCCACTTCCAACCGCGCCGGTGGATTCAACGAGTATCGGTGGCCATCGACAAGTTCACCAAGTGGATCGAGGTCAAGTCGGTTACATGCCCCAAGGCTGACAGAGTACTCGACTTCCTGGATGAACTCGTGCATCGCTACGGACTACCCCACCGCATTATCACAGACCTGGGCTCCAACTTCAACAATCACCAGTTCTGGGAGTACTGCGAGAACAGCGGGATCGACGTCCGGTATGTCTCAGTTGCCCATCCTCGGGCAAACAGACAAGTCGAGCGCTCCAATGGGATGGTGCTCGACGCTCTCAAGAAGCGGCTTCACGACGCCGCCAACACCAAAGGAGGCAAGTGGATCAAAGAACTACCCAATGCACTCTGGGGGCTGCGTACTCAACCCTCCAAGCCAACGGGACAATCTCCGTACTTCCTAGTCTACGGCTCCGAAGCAATCCTCCCTGCTGATGTCATGTGGGATTCACCAGCAGTGGAGCAATACGACGAAGGCGTATCCGAAGACAGCAGACGAGTTGACATCGACGGACTCGAAGAAGCTCGTTGTGCCGCCCTCGTCCAATCAGCAAGGTACCTAGAGGGTATCCGACGCTACCACGATCGCAACGTCAAGGAATGATCCTTCAACGTTGGCGATCTTGTCCTCCGCTGCATCCAGAACACGGAAGGACTACACAAGCTCAACTCGCCCTGGGAAGGTCCCTTCACAGTTGCAAAGGTGACCGGACCAGGCTCCTACCGCCTCCAGACGCTCGAAGGCGAAGACATCAACAACTCGTGGAACATCGACCAGCTCTGTCGATTCTACGCTTAGTCTACACGACTACACCGGGAGCTCCAGTCTACACGACTACCCATGACCCCTTCGCCGTAAGCGGCCTCCGGGTCCAGGCCCCAGTCTCCGGACTACTCTACTCCACGACCCAGCCCGCGCGGCTACTAACGGGTCCTAGGCTGCGACGAGCGACAAAGGACTCCAGCAGCGGTCTACTAAAAGACCAAATACTTCTAGATCGAGCCCACGCGGCTACTAATGGATCTACTGCTGTAAGCGGCTGTACGCCCTAGCACTACTTAGACGTAGGCGGCCTCCGGGTCCTGGCGACTACTCTGTAACTACGGCCATGGCCATCCAGGTGTACTTCTTCAGTAATAAAGTTTGATTATCTACCAACTACTTTATTGTCTCTTTCCCTCAGCGGGACTACTGGCGAGTACGACTACTCGCGACAACTCCATGATGGGACTCCGCACTCACAGATGGCGATAACGAGTACTCATTCATGGAAGTTTTTCTTCATTCATACTTAAACAAGTTGAGGACCAGGAGCGTCCCAGTGGTCGATGGATGACCGCTCTATAGTGATGAGTGATTGACAACGGGTGTTGGACTGACTCTTGGCTTAGTGCGCAGGTGTAGGCTGCGGCCTAGTTCGTGTTGTTGCGAGGGTGAAGAACGGGCGCGAAAGGTCTTCGGACCTTGAGGGGCCTCCGGGAGATGGAGAGACAAGTAGGCTCGGTTCGAGGGACCCGGTGGACAGCGGGACTAGGTGCGGGCCAAATGGTGGCGACACGAGAAAGACGAAGTCATGGACAATCGAGCCGGTGCACGGTGGCGGTCGAGTCAAGTGGTTTGGCGGGAGGCCGGACCGAGCACGCGAGGTTTGGTGGTTTGCCCACAAAACCATCGGAGGACGGTTTCTTGGTTTGGGCCTAAAAACCAAGTCCCAGGGCCCAACACGACGGAGACGGGATCGGGCGTGTCGGGAAGCTTCGAGGCGGAGGACACGCGACGGGATCGCATGGCTTGCATCGGGAGGACGCGGGGGTGCGGCAAAGGCGTGGCCGTCCGATGGCAAGACCCACAAACATTACCTAAATGCCCCGCGTGGGTTGTATCGCCAGTAGTTAAGTTAGGGGTAGTCGAGTCATTTACCACTCCGGCGGGACTCGATATATAAGCCATGAGTGTGTGTGGATGGCTCTCTCTCTCGCGACTTAGGGTTTCATTTCCTCCCTCCCATTTCTCATTTTCGTAGCTATTTTTCTTCCATTTTCTCTAGGCTAGCATGAGAGATTTGTTGAGAGGGATGGATGCTAGGGCGGCATGCTAGACCTTGTGAATCTTTCTGGTTTGTTTAGAAGATTCGGAGTTGTGTTTTTCGTGGTCTTTTTGTGCTTGTTTTCGTGCCTTTGTTCTCGGTGTGATTCCACGGATTTGAGTGGGTTTCTCCCCGGATTTCTTTGAGGGAAACATGGTTAGATGTCTTGTGCATCTTTGTGATTGATCTTGTGCCCTCAAACGCCGGAAAACCACTTCGATTCGAGGTTTTTCGTTCGGTGCTCTAGCTTTTGGTGGTGTTCAAAGGATTCACCAATTCCCGGTGATTTAGGGAGTTAGGAGCCAAGATTTTTGGGCTATAGCATCCTTGCGTGACGCTTTTCAAGTCCCCAAACCCTTGTCTCCACAGCTTCAACCGTTTGGGAAATCCGATGATGATTTGGGGGAGTTGACTTTCGAGGTCGGGCATTTTTCTGCTCTGTCCGTGCCTCACGGACGGTCCGCTCCCTCCTGGCGGACGGTCCGCGCCGCACGTGTTCGTCCCGTGTTCTTCGTGTTCTTGCTCGCCTTTCGTTTCGATCCGTCGCGATTTTGAGTTTTGGTTGGACGGAGTTTCGGACGGTCCGCAGCAGAGGGCGGACGGTCCGCGGGTGCCTGGCGGACAGTCCGCGTGCTCCCCGCGGACGGTCCGTTATTCGAGTGCGTCTCTCGTTGGTTCCGTGTGCTCTATCGGACGGCCCGCGGCGTAGGGCCGGACGGTCCGCGGGGTTGGTGCGGACGGTCCGCGGCATCGGGCGGACGGTTCGCGAGGCCGGTGCGGATGGTCCGCCCCTCCGGCCGGACGGTCCGCCGAGCCCGTGTGCTTTGCTTCTTGGTTCGATTCCTCTCACCCTTTCTTGTGCTTCCACGTGTGCTTCAAGGAATCGTTCCTAGGGCTAGAGGTTGATCCATAACCTCGTTGTCTTGGCGATTGGTGTGTGATTCGATCCATCGTTCGTGTGTGACCGGGTTTTGACTAGGGTATAGGCCGGGTTCTTTGAGAAGAATTTTTACCGGCTCTTATTCACTCTCCCCCTCTTTAGTCGCCATCTGATCCTTCAATTGGTATCAGAGCTTGGTGCCGGATTCTTTGCGACTTTGACAAGTCTCGAATCCTAAGATGGCGTACGTTGAGCGGGGCGGTCCGCCGCACTTCGATGGCAAGGGTTACCACAAGTGGGCGGCTCGTATGATGATCTTTCTTCGTGGAAAGCTGTTGGATTTCATTGTGCTTGACAAGACCTATGTTATTCCGTCCAACATCCATACTCTTATGGTGACCGATGCCGGTGCTAAGGCCAAGTATGAGGCTAATGCAAAAGCCGTTGATCACTTGGTCCGGAGCTTGTGTGATCCTGAGTTTGAGCGTGTTTGCCATTTGAATCTTGCTTGGCAAATTTGGGAAAAGTTGTTGGTTGCTCACGGTGGTGATAACCATGTGAAGGCTCGCCTCTTTGTCTCTTACCGGATGCAATATGAGAATTTCACTCCACTTCCCGGTGAGGACATCGATGCGATGTTTCGAGGTTCACCGCCATCGTGAACAACATGAAGGCTAATGTTGAGGATTTTCCTTACACCGAGCATGATCAGGCTTTGAAGCTCTTGCATGTCTTGGACCCAAATGTTTGGGGTGCTAAGGTTGAGGCCATCAAGGAGTCCGGGCATTATTTGACTATTGAGTTGGATGACCTCTTTTCTAAGCTCAAGTCGGTTGAGGTTGACGGGAAGTTGCAATCCAAGCATGAGGGCTCGACCGATCATAGTCTTGCTCTTGTGATCGACGAGTTTTCCTTGTCTTCTTTTATGTCTATTCCGGATGAGGAGTTTGATGTCTTTGGGCGAGGAGGAGCTGGCCTTGCTCTCAAGAAGGTTTGATCGACTACACGAGAGTCGGAGGAATGCAAGGCGGAGCTCAGGGACGTGCTACAAGTGTGGCAAGCGTGGCCACTTCATCGCCGAGTGCCCGGAAGCGGAGGAGAACAAGTACAAGATGAATGAGTACAAGGCGCACCCGAGGCGTGACGACAAGTACTCCTCCAAGGGCAAGCACTTCAGCAAGTCCAAGAGCAAGGACAAGGACAAGCGGCGACCAAGCAAGAGCGGCTACAAGAAGAACAAGGCAAGAGCCATGGTGGCCGGTGCAAGCGACGTCGACTCGAGCTCAAGCGACGCGCAATCAAGCTCAAGCAGTGAAGATGAAGACGCCGGGAGGCGCAAGGACAAGAAGAGTGCAAGCCGGAACCTCAGTGGGTTGAGCTGTGTGGCGCTTGAAGGCTTTTGTGGCATGGCCCATAGCTCGAGCAAAGAAGAAGAGTGACAAGGAAGACAGCGACTCCGACTCGGAGGATGAGGTAAATCGTGACCCCGACTCTTTGCTTGCTGAGATCACTAGGTTGAATGGTTTGATTGACAACCGTGATAGTGTGCTAAGAGATGCCAAAAAGATGAGGAAAGATCTTAGGGCTCAACTTGAGAATGCTAGTGAGAAAGTAGGAGAGTTAGAGTCGAAATTGCTTGAATTGAAACTTGAGAATGACTCTTTGAAACTTGCTCCTACTACTCCTGATGATGTTGAATGTCTTGAGTGTGATGCATGGTTGAATGAGATCAAGTTGCTTAATGAGAAGAATGCTTCTACTTTGGCTAAACTAGATGCTCTTAGGACTGAGTATGATGAGCTTAAGGCTAGACCTACTTTGCTTGGTGCTTGTAAATCATGTCCTACTATGCATGCTAAGCTTGTTGATGCTCGTTCTACCATTAGCTCTTTGGAAGCATCTTTGAAATCTCTGTTGCAAATGCATGCTCTAGCGTGATGAAGTTACTTTGCGCAATCTTGAACTTACTTCCCGTTTGGATGTCATCTATGAGGAGAATGACTATTTGAGAAAGGTGTTGGGTTGGTTGTACGGGCGGGAACCTCAATTGAAAATCATGATTGAGGAGTTCAAGAGAGGCCGATGGTCGTGGTTTGGGGTTTGAGAAGTTGGGTGAGAAAGTGGGAGAGAACAAGTGGGGAGAGTGTGTATGAGAAGTGTGTTGAGTTTAACCCCAAGTTTGAGGTGATCGGAGACATCCAAGTCCCACTTCCAAAAGCACCCAAGAACTCTTTCACACCAAAGCCCAACCACCTTTGCAATAAGCTTGACACAACCCAAGATCCACCCAAATTCCCACCTAAGACAAATGACTTCCGTAAACCGGTGAGGTTTGTGAGTGAGAAGGGTGAGAAGCCTTGAGAGAAGCCAAAGCCAAAACCAAAACCCATCCCCTTCGGGTGTGAGTATTCGGCAAGGAGAGGCATCTTGCAGAGTTTTGCTACAAAAAGAAGAGGGATGAGAGGCTTGCTAGGGAGCAAGCAAACCAGGACAGGTATCGCCAGTCTCATGGTATTCCTGAGCCTAGAGTGCCACTTCCACGGGGTGTGGGAAGTGTGAAGAGTGTTGATAGAGTTGGAGCTCAGGGTGGTAGGTTTGTCAGGAGAGAGGATGGTGTGCGTGCTGGTGAGAGGTTTGGTCGGGCTCGTGGTGGTTTTGCTGGACGTCCTCCTACTCGGCCTCAATACGGGTTTAGGGGAGATGATCGCAGCTTTGGGTTCCAGAGGAACTACGGACCACGTTTTCCCCCTCGTGGTGCTCGTACTCCTCCCATGGGACATGGGAAGTTTGGTGGCAAGGGAATGATGTTTGCTAACCCCCCCCTCTTTTGAGCAGATGGCTCGACACCGGTTTAACTTTCTTTGTGCTAACCCCGGTGTCGAGTCGCTAGCTCATTCTCGTTCTTGTTTCCATTTTGCGGGCGGGGAGGCTTGGAGGACATTTGGTTGATCGACTCCGGTGTTCTCGACACATGACCGGGAGATAAGAAGTGGTTCTCCGAGTCTCACCCCGGTGAAGGAAAAGATGTACATCACATTTGGGGACAATTGTTGCGGGCGGGGAGGCTTGGAGGACATTTGGTTGATCGACTCCAGGTGTTCTCGACACATGACCAGAGATAAGAAGTGGTTCTCCAGTCTCACCCCAGTGAAGGAAAAGATGTACATCACATTTGGGGACAATGGACGAGGAAGGGTGATGTCTGAGGGTGTGTGCATGTGAGTGACAAGGTAACGTTGAAGAGAGTTGCGCTTGTGAAGTTTTTGGGTTTCAATTTGCTTTCGGTTTCTCAGTTGCTTGATGAGGGTTTTGAGGTGCGTTTCAAGTCTGGCGAGTCTCGTTTGCTTGATTCACGAGGTGATCTTGTCTGTATGATCATCCCTGAGGGACAGATTTTCAGGGCTGATTTCTCTCGTTCTTTGGGTCCTGCTCGCTGTTTGATGGCCGGTCCTTCTTCTGATTTGTGGAAATGGCATAGGCGGTTGGGACACTTGAGCTTTGATTTGGTTTCCCGCTTGAGTGGTCTTGACCTTGTCCGAGGATTGCCGAGGTTGAAGCTTGAGAAGGATTTGGTTTGTGCTCCGTGTAGGCATGGCAAGATGGTAGCCACTCCCCATCCACCCCTGACCGATATCATGACCGAGCGTCCGACAGAGCTGTTGCACATAGACCTTGTTGGGCCAGCTCGAGTTCGCTCGGTGGGTGGGAAGTGGTATGTCCTTGTTGTGGTGGACGATTACTGCGGCTATGCCTCGGGTGTTTTTCTTGGAAGACAAGAGTGAGACATTTGGTTTTGTTCGAGATCCGATCGTGAGGTTGAAAAACGAGAGGCATGGGAATGTTATTCGAGCTATCCACAGTGATAATGGCTCTGAGTTCAAGAACTCTTGTTTTGATGCCTTTTGTCGTGATCTAGGTCTTGAACATCAGTATTCGACCCCTTATGTGCCACCTCAAAATGGAGTTGTGGAAAGGAAAAATCGGACTCTTTGTGAGATGGCTAGGACGATGCTCGATGAGCACAGGACTCCTAGGAGGTATTGGGCTGAGGCGGTCAATACGGCTTGTCATGTTTCCAACAGGATTTTATTGCGAGCTTTCAAGAAGAAGACCTGTTATGAGCTTATGCATGGTCGGGCACCCAAGGTGAGTCATTTTCGAGTCTTTGGCTGCAAGTGCTTTATCCTTAAGAAGGGAAAACTCGACAAGTTTGAGGCTAGGTCTAGTGATGGTATTTTCTTTGGATATGCTAACCACTCTAGAGCCTATAGGGTGCTTAACCTTGAGACTAACAAAATCATGGAGACTTGCGAGGTAACCTTCGACGAGACAATGCCATGTACCTCTCTTGGCTTTGAATGTGCAGGTGATGAGGAGATGGCCGAGGACCTCTTTGAAGAGGAGAAGGATGAAGTTGGAGATGATGATGGGGAGAACCATGCGGCTGAAGCTGAGTGTGTACCCACTACTTCCCCTACGACCACTACGGAGCGTGGACCGTCTACTTCGTGGACGACGACGGTGCGGCAAGAGGACCAGGCGAGAGAAGCTGAAGGTGAGGGGGAGGTAGTCTCGAGGCGTGAGGCTCCCCGGCGGATTCAAGAAGTGCATCCCCCCGTCGAAGATCATTGGAGACATCGACGAACGTACTACACGGTCAAGGTCCGGAAATTCCTCTCATTTTGCTCATCTCGCTTTTGTTGCCACCTTTGAACCCAAGGACATTGGACATGCTTTATCCGATGCAAACCGGGTCAATTCTATGCATGAGGAGTTGGAAAACGATGAGAGGAACCAGGTGTGGGAGTTAGTTGAACCACCTCCAAATTGCCATCCCATAGGAACCAAGTGGGTGCGGAAGAACAAAGAGGGAGAGAATGGGATGGTTGTGAGGAACAAGTCCAGACTTGTTGCTCAGGGGTTTAGTCAGAAGGAGGGGATCGACTATGAGGAGACCTTTGCTCCTGTGGCCCGTCTTGAGGCAATTTGGATCCTTCTAGCCTTTGCCGTGGCTAAAGGGTTAAAGTTGTTTCAGATGGATGTGAAGAGTGCCTTTCTGAATGGGGTCATAGAGGAGGAGGTGTATGTGAAGCGACCACACGGGTTTGAGAGTGAGTTGTACCCACACGGGGTGTACGGGTTGAAAAGGGCTCGTATGGGTTGAAACGGGCACCCCGTGCTTGGTATGGGAGATTGAGAGGTTTTTTCGTTGAGCGAGAGGGTTTGTGATGGGTACCGTGGATAGGACCTTGTTTCTCCTCAAACATGGAAATGACTTGTTGATTGTTCGGATATACGTGGATGATATTGTCTTTGGTGGCTCGTCACATAACCTTGTTGCCAAGTTTGCGGATGAGATGAGCGGGGAGTTCGAGATGAGCATGATGGGCGAGTTGCGGTACTTTCTCGGCTGCGGATCAAGCAAGTGAAAGATGGAACATTCGTGCACCGGATCAAGTACACGAAAGACATGCGTTGAAGAAGTTCCGGATGCAAGATGTGAAGCCGATGTCGACTCCCATGGGGAGTACGACCACTTTGGATGCGGACGAGGACGGAGAACCGGTGGACCGGCGGGAGTACGGGGAGCATGATCGGCTCCCTCCTCTACTTGACGGCGACGAGGCCGGACATACGGTTCGGCGTGTGTCCGTGCGCTCGTTTTCGTGCTTCGCCGAGGACATCACATCGACGGGCCGTCAAGAGGATTTTCGGTACCTGCAAGTCTGCCCCCTGGTCTTGGCCTTTGGTATTCTTCTTCCTCGACTCTTTCTCTTCATGGTTTTTCCGATGCGGATTTTGCTAGTTGTCGAGTCGAGAGGAAGTCTACTTCGGTACTTGCCGTTTCTTGGTTCTTCGTTGGTCTCATGGTCTTCCCGCAAGCGGTCTAGTGTAGCTCGGTCTACCACCGAGGCGGAGTATGTTGCCGCCGCGAGTTGTTGTTCCCACCGTTGTGGATTTCATACACTTTGAGAGACTTTGGTGAGGAGTGCACCCGAGATCCCACTTCTTTGTGATAGCACCGGTGCCATAAGCGTAGCCAAAAACCCGAGTGCTTCACTCCGAACCAAACACATAGAAGTGATGTATCATTTCTTGAGGGACAATGTGGAAAAAGGAACCATTGTGTTGAGCCATGTCCCTACCCAAGATCAGCTAGCCGACATCTTTACAAAGCCCCTCGACCAAGCTACTTTTGTGCGCTTGCGGGGGGGACTTGGGGTTTGTTGCCCTTTCTAGTTGATTCTTGGGGATTGCTTTTTGTACCATATGTATCATACCATGCTTTACTTTGATGTATATACATGCTTTGCTTGATGTACAAACCATGGTAGGATAGCCATCTTGTTATATATCATGTTGCATTTGTATCATATTGCATTTTAGGATGATGAGATTCTTTCATATGCCTTATTTGAGTCTCTTTGGCTATTTGTGAGATATTGGTCATTTGTATGGAGAAATGATGATGTGAGGCTATGCTCTTGGAATATTTGAGATATATGTGTGGTGAGATAGCCCATTTTGAAATAAATGCTAATCTTGACTAATTTTTGGTGAAACGTGCTCCACTCATGTGTAGTAGTGTATCCATGTCACGTTTTGGTCTAAATATGCTTTCTATGCTTAGATTGTGCTTGGATGTCTTTTTCTTGCATTTGGGCCAAAGGCCGAATATCATTGTGAATGTTTAGCCTATGTTGCATTCATGGGGGAG
Organism: Cenchrus americanus; assembly: GCA_947561735.1. Classification (NCBI taxonomy): domain Eukaryota; kingdom Viridiplantae; phylum Streptophyta; class Magnoliopsida; order Poales; family Poaceae; genus Cenchrus; species Cenchrus americanus. The sequence goes on along the minus strand of OX387239.1, from coordinate 70,419,983 downwards.
CATAAGCTTCTTTTTGCCGCAAAGGCACTTCATGTACCATGAAATGATTTAATCTTGAAAAGAAGTGTGTAATGCTTGAAAAATGCTCCATCCATCATGTCTATGCTTAAAATGTCTTATCTTTCACATATGGGTGCAAAACATGTTGCATGATGTTCACCAGTGGAGAAGTCTCCCCCGAAGTGGACACATGGCTCATGAGCTTTGACATGACATGCTTTGCTTTATGGGTGTTTGCCATGATCTTTTGCTTGAGAATTTGATATCCTTGTATGATCTTTGAATGGTATGCATGTTTGTGGCTCAAGTGTGACATGGATAGGCTTTTACATGTGAAGCGAGCCTTCTTTTGGTAAAACTGCTTAAATCTGAAAATTTTGCTTTGTCACATGCTTGTATTTTCATATATTACTTGTGGCAATGCTTTGACTATGCTATGATTCATATGTGTGATCTTTGTCTCATTCTCAGTCTTCGACACTCGATTTGGCCTATTTGAGAAGCTCATGTAGATGTTTACATGCTTTGTTTTGCATTTCTGCATTTTCACCTTGATTCATACATTGTCAACAAGGGGGAGAAGTGTCACACCCGATTTTTCGTAGAAAACCCAATGCTTCTCATATGTGTGCCGGGATCACAATTTCACACATATGATAGACTCATGAGTGTAATATCACAAGACATTGCTCAAAACGTACGTAAAAGGTTTATTAACTTTTATTACACTCACGAGGGTAGACACGAGAGGTCTTTACACGAACAACGATAACTATGAAGACGCGACTCCATCTTCATCTTCCACGAAGCTTCGATCGGTTGATCGCATACTCGAACTCCTCGTAGTCGGTGAAGTACTCCACTCGGGATTCTTCTCGCGAACGAGCGTAAGCAAGGATGAGTACACTTATGGTTGGTACTCGGCAAGGCCACGGGAATAACCGGAAAGCAATATTAATCCATCTTTAAGTTCAATTAATCATGTGAGGGTCCGGGCCGCTCTTGACCGTGAGCACGGCCGATCGATCGGTTTTACACTGCGAGAGGTTGCACACTTTTCCCACGGTTCACGTAAAAGTCCCGAAGAACTTTGAACCCAACCACGCATGTGCCGATCGGGCACAATACCACACTTCCGAGGTGTGATTGCATAGGGACGCTACGAAGCCTTTACAAAGATATGCAAAAGCATCAACAACCCACGACGATTCTGACTCGGGGCGGACCATAACCCTCCCTAGTGGTCGGCACCTTAGCAAAGGTCGCTACCCCAAAAGAACCGGGCTATACCCCCGCAACCGGAGCCCCCTGTGTTCCTTTCGGATAAGGTCGTCAATACAATCACACACCTAATTAATTGGCTAAGCCAGAGCCATATGGACTGTGGTTGCACTGTTTTCCTGGGTGGTTCTCCATGTTCGATTAATTTATAGTATTCTTGATTAAAGCATAGGTAGAAGGGTGGTTAGGGTCACTTGCCTTTCTCCAACGATAAGCTACTTTCCTTAACTTCAAAGCTCGCACTTGTTTTTCCTCAAACGACGTGTTGGCTACGATCATGCAAGAAAACATGCAATAAATAAAACAGTACATAAAACATTACCAAAAGACTAAAACAAGCTTTTAGAAATGACGGGCTGCGAGAGACGATCGTGTGGACACCAAGAACGCGTAAAACGGAGCTAGGATGGAAAAGATATGGTCGAAACAAGATTCGGGGACTAAATTGTGAATATTCGAAAGTTTATGGAGTTTTCCGCAAGATTTCAAGGACCTAAACATAATCATGTGTAAAACTAGGAGGGTTTAGATGCAAAAGGGTGAGCCCGGGATCGCGGGTCGGATAAGTTTGAAAACCCGGGGTTCAAACCGAAAAAACCAGGGGCTACTTCATAAGGTGGAAGGGCATATTTGTAATTCGAAAACCGGCAGGGTTCTTTTTGCAAATACGACCGGGCGGCCGGGCCGAGGGGCTGCGGTGGCACCACGTGGCGTGCTGCGATTGGCCGCGCCGACGCGAGCATGACGCAACGCCGACGCCGGCTCGTGGACCGGCGCCGTGGACTTGGTCCACCGGTCCACCGTGGACCGGATCAAAGGGGTAACAACCCTTTTAATCCGGGACCGTCCGCGCCGATCGGACGGCCCGGGTCGTGTGCGAGCGGCGGGCGGCCGGCGGACGGCCGGGCCGGCGGTGGCTCGCGGCGGCGGCCGGCGGCGGAGTTCGCGGCGATGGCCGGAATAAGGCTCCGTGCGCCATTTTCGACGGCGAGGGCATGGAGAGGAAGAGGAGAAGGAGAGGAAACTTACCCGTGGCTTGAAGAGGAGGGAGGGAGGCCGTAGGAGATCGGCGGCGAGGTCGGGGCTCGGTGGTGAGCTCCGGCGGCGGCGGGAGCTCCGGTCCCCGCGCGCGAGTAGGGGCGAGGAGGTGGTGCGGGTGGAGCGAGAGGTGTGGCCGCCCCTTTATAGGGCGGAGGGGGAAGGGGGAAGGGCACGGAGGCGGTGGCGTGGGGAGCTCGCCGGGCCGGCCATCAATGGCGGCGGCGGCGGCTCGGTGGAGTGGCGTGGTGGGGCGGTTTCGGGGAGAGGAAGGGGTGAGGTGGCGCGAGTGGGCGGCGGCGCATTGAAGGAGGAAGGGGAGGAGGCGCGTGGAGGCCGGGGGAGGCGGGACGGCGCGGGAGGTAGGGGACGACCGACGGGTGGGCCCCACCGTCGGTGGTCGCGTGGGGAGAAAGAGAGAGAGAGGGAAGGAGAGTGGGCCGCGTGGGCGGAGAAGAAATGGGCCGGTGGGATTTCGTGGGCCGCCGGCGAAAAAAAAAAAAAAAAGAAAGAAGAGGAGAAGGAAAGGGTGGGCCGCGGGTAAGGAGGGAAGGTGGGCCGCGGGGTTGGGCCGATAGAGTTTGTTTTGTTTTTTTTTCCTTTTTTTCCTTTTCTTTTCAAATCCATTTTTAAACCAATTTCAAACCTTTTAAATTCCAATCTTTTACATGTTTTCAAATTCAAGTTTTAACACAAATTTCTCCAACTATTTGAAGGACTTTTCACAAACCATTTTAAACAAGTTTTCAAACATTTTTAAATTCAAACTTTCATTTTTTTTAATTCAAACTTTTACACAAATTTTCACAAACTTTTCACAATTATTTTAAATAGATTTTTTCATAAATATTTTAAGACTTTTAAAATTACACCACAACCAAAATTCATGCATTTCAACATGATGCACAAACACTTGGTTGATTCTAATTATTAAATGATGTTTAATTTAATTAAAGGCAAATTTATTGATTCAGATTTATTAAATCCTTAGAAAATAAAACTAAACCATGTTGCTAACAATATTTTATTGTGATGGAATTTTCGGGTGTTACAAGAAGAGGTGAGCTTAAAGAGGTGAGCTTAATGAAAATTCAGAAGAGGTGAGCTAAAATTTGGAAGTTTGCATCCACATGTTCAGGGGGAGCTTGCATTTGTTCAGGGGGAGCTTTCTTGCTGTTTTCGGTGTGGAGTTTGTGCTTTGCTTGGCTTGTGACCTTTCTTCGCCTTTCTTCGGTTTTGGTCATGAGTTGAGTTTCTTTGTTTTTCTTTCTTCTTCCTTTCTTTCTTTCTCCGAATTTCATTTCGCGTTGTGTGTTGTCAATGCACTCATCAAGGGGGAGATTGAGGACCGGGAGCGTCCCGGTGGTCGATGGATGACCGCTCCTCGGTGATGAGTGATTGACAACGGGTGTTGGACTCGACTCTTGGCTTAGTGCGCGGGTGTAGGCCGCGGCCTAGTTCGTGTTGTTGCGGGGTGAAGAACGGGCGCGAAAGGTCTTCGGCCTTGAGGGGCCTCCGGGAGATGGAGAGACAAGTAGGCTCGGTTCGAGGGACCGGTGGATACCGGGACTAGGTGCGGGCCACATGGTGGTGACACGAGCAAGACGAAGTCATGGACAATAGAGCCGGTGCACGGTGGCGGTCGAGTCAAGTGGTTTGGCGGGAGGCCGGACCGAGCACGCGGGGTTTGGTGGTTTGCCCACAAAACCATCGGAGGATCGGTTTCTTGGTTTGGGCCTCAAAACCAAGTCCGAGGGCCCAACACGACGGAGACGGGATCCGGGCGTGTCGGGAAGCTTCGAGGGCGGAGGACACGCGGCGGGATCGCATGGCTTGCGTCGGGAGGACGCGGGGGTGCGGCAAAGGCGTGGCCGTCCGATGGCAAGACCCACAAATGTTACCTAAATGCCCCTACGTGGGTTGTATCGCCAGTAGTTAAGTTAGGGGTAGTCGAGTCATTTACCACTCCGGTGGGACCTGATATATAAGCCACGAGTGTGTGTGGATGGCTCTCTCTCTCTCCGCGACTTAGGGTTTCATTTCCTCCCTCCCATTTCTTATTTTCGTAGCTATTTTTCTTCCATTTTTCTCTAGGCTAGCATGAGAGCTTCATGAGAGATTTGTTGAGAGGGATGGATTCTAGGGCGGCATGCTAGACCTTGTGAATCTTTCCTGGTTTGTTTAGAAGATTCGGAGTTGTGTTTTTCGTGGTCTTTTTGTGCTTGTTTTCGTGCCTTTGTTCTCGGTGTGATTCCGCGGATTTGAGTGGGTTTCTCCTCGGATTTCTTTGAGGGAAACATGGTTAGATGTCTTGTGCATCTTTGTGATTGATCTTGTGCCCTCAAACGCCGGGAAACCACTTCGATTCGAGGTTTTTCGTTCGGTGCTCTAGCTTTTGGTGGTGTTCAAAGGATTCGCGATTCCCGGTGATTTAGGGAGTTAGGAGGCAAGATTTTTGGGCTATAGCATCCTTGTGTGACGCTTTTCAAGTCCCCAAACCCTTGTCTCCACAGCTTCAACCGTTTGGGAAATCCGATGATGATTTGGGGGAGTTGACTTTCGAGGTCGGGCATTTTTACGCTCGTCCGTCCGTGCCTCGCGGACGGTCCGCGCCCTCCGGCGGACGGTCCGCGCCGCATGTGTTCGTCCCATGTTCTTCGTGTTCTTACTCGCCTTTCGTTTCGACCCGTCGCGATTTTGAGTTTTGGTTGGACGGAGTTTCGGACGGTCCGTAGCGAGAGGGCGGACGGTCCGCGGGTGCCACGGCGGACGGTCCGCGTGCTCCCCGCGGACGGTCCGTTATTCGGGTGCATCTCTGTTGGTTGTGTGCTTTATTGGACGGTCCGCGGCGTAGGGGCGGACGGTCCGCGAGGGTTGGCGCGGACGGTCCGCGGCATCGGGCGGACGGTCCGCGAGGCCGTGCGGACGGTCCGCCCCTCCCGGCCGGGACGGTCCGCCAGAGCCTGTGTGCTTTGCTTCTTGATTCGATTCCTCTCTTCCTTTCTTGTCCTTCCGCGTGTGCTTCAAGGAATCGTTCCTAGGACTAGAGGTTGATCCATAACCTCGTTGTCTTGGCGATTGGTGTGTGATTCGATCCATCGTTCGTGTGTGACCGGGTTTTGACTAGGGTATAGGCCGGGTTCTTTGAGAAGAATTTTTACCGGCTCCTATTCACTCCCCCCCTCTCTAGTCGCCATCTGATCCTTCACAAGTTCATTACAACTGTTTATGTACAACTACTGCTACGAGCTAACATGACAGGACTACTGGAGATTCAACTTCTCGGCGACTTGTCCAGCAATGGGCGCCATCTGCTCCAGCAGCTCCGCGTACTGCTCGTCCGTACAGTTGGCGGCCAGTCCGCCGGCAACCATGTCAACCGGAGCCTTCGGGAAGTACGACTTCACGAAGGCCAGAACCTGGTTGGGGATCGACTTCGCCAAGTGCTTGACGTAGGTCGCCAAGCGGCTGGGGGCTTCCCTTAGTTGATCCACCAAAGGAGCAATCTTCGGACCGCCAGGGTGGGGCACCAGCAGCCTCGCGATGGGGAGCACGGCTTCCTCGAGTTCCTTGAGTTGAGCCTGTAGCTTCTCGCAGTCCTCATTCAGCTTCTGCAAGGATTTGTAGCAGTTGACGAGGTCACGATCTGACGCAATACGGAGCTCCATGTGGTTGTCACACTCGTAAGCAAGCTCCTTATAATCATACTCCAGTACCTGGAGGGCCTCTTGCTCTCGGTAGAAGAGGTTCTTCAGATCGGTCTCTGAAGCCTTCAGCTGATCGACACGGGTCTCAAGCTCTGCAATCAACAAAGGCAAAGTGGGTCAGATTACCTCAAGCTACTATCAACAAGTACCCGACAAGGCGATCGCGTACCTTTATTCTTGTTGCGGAGAGACTTGTTCTTCCGCACCAGATCGTCGCTCTTCGCCTGCATGTCTTGGATGTCATTGTGATACTGGGCGAAGGTGGTGTCCAGCTTCGACTGCATCACGGCGGCGTGCTTCCGGGCCTTCACAAGTTGTTCCTCCAAGGCTTCTGCCCCGAGTACTGTGTCGCCGTATCCTTGAAGCATGTCGGACTTCTGGCAGGACCTCTCCGCGACGTCCTGCACCAGACAACAGAAGTCAAATGGGTACTTAACACTAAAGGATTGACTACTCAAAGGTGTCGACTACTCACCTTCATCCATTTCTCAGCCTGGCGCACCACCTCCAGGTGACGAGCTACTGTCGCTGGGTCGACCAGATCATCCACCAACAGCTCGGTCCCGCCACGACTACTCGTCGCGGCTTCAGACATTGGCGCCGAGCGGATTGGCTCCGCGTCCTGGATCTCCGGCGAGCGGACGACTACCTCCAGAGCGGGTTCTGGCAGCGCGTCGTCGCCCTCTCCTCCAGTTGTCGCGGCGGCTTCTCCGGCGGCCACCTCCATCGGCTCGGGGGCTCCTCCGGCAGCTCCCTGAGCCTCCGGTGTCACATCTTCAACGGGCACCGCTGCTGGGATATCACTTCCCTCGGCTTCAGCACCTGTCAACAAAAGGACAAGTGGATCAGTCTTACCTGGCGGCTACGGCTACTCTTCGGGGCTAATTGCACCTGAACCGGGAGAGACAATCCGCGCTCCGCGAACTGGGTGAACATCGGAATCTCATCCGGTTTTTTCTCCATGGGGTACAGATCCCCTGCAGCGGCTCTCAACATGTCCACCTCCTTCTCCTGCAAGAATCCACTGTTGAGAAGGGCCAGCAGGTCTTCGGTCTTGGCCTTGGATTTCTTCCACTCTCCATTTGGATCTGGCCGCGGCGGAGACACCGACGGCGATGTCCCCGCAGCAGATCCGGCGGCCTCTTCACGAGTCCTCTTCTTCCCACCGGCAACCTTTGAGGTCTTCGATGGCGAGGGCTTAATTCTCCAAGTGCAAGGTGTCTTCACTCGCATCCGCTCGGGGGCTACGGTGGTGGTTTCCTATGGCGGCGCGTTCGGATCTACAATCCTCTCAACGGCGGCAGCACGCACTGGCGGTGATTTCTGGCTTGATTCGCTAGGAATGGCTGCGAATGCGTGGGGTGAAAAACCCTAAGGGTTTTGGCTTCTATTTATAAGTCAACAGCGGCCCTTCCAACGGCCGGATGGATAAGTCCGCGCACGGCTGACTCAGTGGCGGTGCCTGACTCTTCAACTTCTACTAGTCGACGCGCCTCATCTCGGGGGCTCGGCTACTTCTACTCGACTTCCTGGGTAGCGACAAGACTCAAGAGCAACTCAGGACACATTTTACAAGATGACCCTTCAATTCGAGAGGCAGTACTCGACTCAAGGCTCGGGGGCTCCATGCCACGTGTCCTTCGGTTTTTTCTCCGGATTTTTCGGGATATTCTTGTCAAAACTTCATATGGACCCTCAGCCAGAGTCTACAACTCAACCTAAGGCTCGGGGGCTACTCCATATGGAGTGCAATTTTGCAATCGCACTTCCATATCAGTTTCGGCTTCAAGACAACACGGGCATTGTTGAAGACCTTCAAGGGCAGCACTCGATGACGCTTGGGACTACTCGAGAAGACTTCAGGATTGCTCAAACATCAGCTGGAGTACATTCCAGCCTCGGGGTGCTTCGACTACTCTTGAGGACTTTTGACTTGTAGCGCTCAGGGACGCTTGAGGACTACTCGTTAAGGCCGTCAAGATTACTCCAAGCTATCCTTCTCGACTACAAAGTACTCGGGGGCTTGTCGTATGGACCTCCCTGGGCCCACTACCTCGGTGGGTACCAGGACCGACTACTCGGTGGGCCCCTGGGACTACCCTACTTGCGCTGCACGGCACCTGCTGGCGTGAAGCACAAGGACTACAGAGGAGAAGTACTCAGATAGGAAGTTGTACATGTCCCGCACTGTATAGAGGACTCCTAGACGTACTCGACTAGTACTCTCTCCCTGAACCGACTTGTAACCCTGCCTCTCGGACTATATAAGGCGAGGCAGGGGCCCCTCTCTCTCTCTCTCAGGGCTGAAGATTGCACCATCTTGTAATCGCACACAATCAATCCAGAGCTACGCAACATACAGGACGTAGGGTATTACGCACCTCGCGGCCCGAACCTGTCTAAATTGTGTGTCACGTGTCTCCTCCTTCGAGTTACCGATCTCGGCGAGGCCACATTCATCTACTTTGGGTACTCCCCTTATTAGGTTGCCAGTCTAAAACACCGACAACACCGACCACTCCTAACCGCTACCGCGCCCTACCCCTGACCGCCACCCCACCACACCCTACCATCGCACAACATCCTTGCTTTGTCCCCACACCTGACAAGCTTCATCCTTGCGCCAGACTCCACGATTGCGCGACCGGCGAGGAGGTGGTCACAACGAGCTTGGCGAGTTGAATATATCATAAAGTCGCTCACTCTGATGACCGCCGTGCCCGCGCGCCAACATATGCGCCTCTCCTCCCCCACGTTGGCACTTGCTCTTTTCCTCCAAGCCGGAGCTCTCCTCCTTCCCTACACTCATGGCCACGCCCCTCCCCACGTCGTTGGCCACACCCTCGGCCAATCGCTCCCCTCCCAACACCAGCCACGCTCGTGGTTGCCCTGCTTGCACCACCTCCTTCTCACATCGGCGGTCCACTTTTCCTGGGGAGACTCCAAGGGCCCCTTTGGCGGGGGCTTCGACCGTGGCTAAAACGGCCTGCGGGCGTGGGCGTGGCAAAATAATGGCTTCTTTGGTGAAGGCGAAGCCATTTTGTAAAGTGTTTGGCAAAATGGGCGTGGTTGTGGCTTCTATGTCACATGTGGCGAAGAAGCCGCGGGAAGCCACTATTTTTGGCTTCACCTCCGTAGTACAAATTGCAAAATGGGCTTCTCCATGGCTTCAGCTTGAAGCCGTTTTTTTGTTAGGGGTTTGGCGGAGGCAAAAGCCAATGGAGAAGCACTTGGAAAAGCCCGCCAAAGGGCCCCAAGTCTCTGGATTAAGCGTGAGCACATTCTCTCTCCTACGTGGTTCTACTGTAGAAAACATATCGACACCATTGCCTGTGACCCTAAAGTAACATTATTGGTGCCATATATATGCTGCTCTTTTAAGCCGTTGTGGAGTCAACCGAGTCACGGTGCGAGCCATATATGCAGAGGACAAAAGGTAGTGATGTGCTAGCTAGCTAGTATAAGCTAGTATTGCAGGTACTCGATCGATTTCTCGCACGAGAATGGTCGCCAAAGCCAAAAGTTACTCCATTCCGCAACATGGTACACGTGTCCACATATATATGAATTCTCTGAGATCGAGAAAATAAAGTAGCAGTGTACTCCCCCACTCCTGTTTCGGCAAAGGCTAACGCACGGACACGCCATGCTGACTTTAAATTAGTATATGCCGTTCAAAAGACGATTCAACACTCGATTCGATTGTATTTTGTTCGTTTTCCAATCATCGTCATTCACCGTCGTGCGTCGATCGCCGGCAAATTTAACCAAAAAAGAACAGTAACGAAGAGGAAAACACGATGTACGAGAGAGAAAGCCCGGTCGGCCACCGTTCATTCACAGGGAGTTTGGATCCTTTAGTCCCCTGACTAAAGTTTAATCAGACTAAAATATTTTAGTCAGCCCTTGTTTGGAAGATGACTAAAATTAGTCAGCATTAATTGATTCTAGCATTAATTGTTCTCTTTTTTTCCTTTCCCTTTCGCTCCGCCCCTTCGCGTCGCCGCCCGCCACTCGATTTGCACCGCCGCCGCGTCGCTCCCGGCCGCCCGCCACCCACCTCGCCCTCGCCTCGCCTCGCCTCACCTCCCCGGTCCCGCCTCCAAAGCTCGCTGCACAACCCCTCCGAAGCGGTCGAGGGAGAGAAGATCGCTGCACAGCCCCTCCGAAGCTCCCTACCCCGCCGCTTGGAGCATCCCTTGGGCCTTGGCACACCGCTTGGAGCTCCCATGGCCCGCCGCCTAGCCCCTGCCCACCGTTGGATCCTCCCACCGCTCCTCCTCCTCCACCTCTGCTCCTGGGCGCGACGCCTCGCAGTCGGCCGCGCCACTGAATCCTCCCGTTAGTGCTCCTCGTTTGCCTATGTACCTGCGCGACGGCGAAGGAGGGCAGCGTGGCGGGCCGACGGCGCTGGAGGGGAACGCGGCGGGCCGACGACGGAGGAGGGGGAGCGGGCGGGGGCGACGGCGGGGAGCGTGGTGGGCCGGCGACGAGGAGCGCGGCGGGCCCGACGGTGGATGGGAACGCGGCGGCCGACGGCGGAGGAGGGGAGCGCGGTAGGGGGGCGGCGGCGGGGAGCGTGGTGGGCCGGCGACGAGGAGCGCGGCGGGCCCGACGGTGGATGGGAACGCGGCGGGCCGACGGCGGAGGAGGGGAGCGCGGCGGGGCGCGGCGGCGGGGAGCGTGGTGGGCCGGCGACGAGGAGCGCGGCGGGCCCGACGGCCTTGCTCGCCCGTCGCGGGAGGAGAAGGGGCGCGGGGCACGGGGCGCATGGATAAGGAGGGGCATTAATGAGGAGAGAGATGGGGTTTTAGTCCTGCTTTGGGTCGGGGGGGGGGGTGGGGGGCTAGACTAATTTTAGTCACCCTTTAGTCAGAGGTGTTTGGCAAATTAGTCTCTCAATGTGACTAAAATTAGTCTAATCACCTCTAGTCACCTAGATCCAAACACCCTCTCATTTATAACGCGCGTAGGTAAAGTTTTCACGTTATTGTCGCGCGCCGTGCTGCTCTTTTATGCCGCTGTCGACTCGAGCCGGTAATGACGCGACGCGACGCGATGCGATGCGAGCGTGAAGCAGCAGAGCGAGAGAACGCCGCGCGCGCCATCTAACTTTTCCTCCCACATAAATGTCAAAATAAAATTCCGTCGTGTCCACAGGCCGCACCATGAATGGTGATGAATACTGTAGCGCGATTTCTCCCCGATCATGTCCCTCTAAAAAAAGAAACTGCACGAAGTGGGAGAGAGTTTATTCCTTAAAAAAATGGTTCATCGTACCAGCGCTGTTAGTATTACAGTGCCTTTTAAGGAGTATGCTGTAGTAAGTGGGTAATTGCCAGCAGACACACTGTACGTCTCCAATTTAATAAGCTGCTTTGACTACTGTCAGTTTTTTTATAGTAATATATTGAAGTACACTTAGTACTTCCACATTTCCCTTTCTGATTATTTGTCTTGCAATATACGTACTATTCAACATTGGAGGTTTTAATAACCATGGATTTATCATTGAAAATAATAGTCAAACTTAATCTATCTATGGCATTAATATAATGATGGCATCACACGAAAACTGTTTTGAAATAATATCTCAAAGGAAATACTATATATAACATAGAAATATCGTGTGTGTATATATTGTAAAAAAAAGAACGAAAAGGAAAGAGTCCAATGTCTTGCCATGCATGTATTCCTCCATTTTGAATATATAGATGATATATATTTAAAAATAGATGGAGTATGTTCTTTTCCCATGATGAATCAAATCAGATTTTTTATACATCCGTAAAAAAAATGTACTAGTATTGACTACTCGCTTGTAAATAATATGTGTACTCCCTCCGTCTCTTTTTTGTTAGTAGAAAAAAACAGTGATTTTACTCACCTACACGCTTTCGTAGCGACGACAGAGAAGCGGGGTGAGAGGCCGCCGGAGACAGGATATATCAATTCATCACTGATGCGTATATAGTGTCCTGACTCCTGACAGGGCTTGTTCCGTAGATCTCGGCCGGCAAAGCCATCATAAAAACTCAATAATCACATGCAAAAAAGGAGGACGCACAGACGACACACGGGGAGCGTGTGATGGATGAATCGGTAGGTACTGCTACGTTACAACAATACTCCATTGCAAGACGAAGGAAAAGGCAAAGGCAATAATAATTTAATAATTTAGGCAAGAGAGAGGGAGAGCGAGAGACATTCAGATTCAGACATGATCGATCGAGCTAGCTCATCTGGCTGTGGTCAGAGGAAGAAGAAGATGGGTTTGCACGCATGGGACTTTGGCAGTTTTTGCTTCTACTACCTGGGCGTGGTGCTGGACGCCGAGGACTCCGGCGAGGAGCAGCGGCCGTCGACGCCGTCGTGGCCACCAGCACCGCCCCAGCGGGCGGCGGTGGCGGCGCCGGCGCCGGCGCCGCAGCAGAGGCAGCAGCAGCAGCGCTGGACGACGACGCGGCGGTGGAAGCTGCGGTGGCACCCGCACGCGGCGCAGCGGAGCGCGGCGGTGGTGCCCTCCTCCCCTTCGGCCAGGAACTCGCGGCACCCGTCCACGGCGTGCCCGCCCATGCTCGCCGCGTGGTTCCGCCGGCACTCCCCGTACCGCACGTCGCCACCGCCGCCGAAGCACCCGCCCAGGATCGCCCCCGGCGGCGGCGGCGGGTGGCACCGCCTCAGGATCACCATCCTCTTCATCACCACACGGACACACACACCACCGTACCTGATCTCTCCACCGCCCCCAACCCCCTTGCCAGCTACAATACAACCACTGCTACTGTTTCTTGATCTCTCTACCTCCCTCTCCTCCTGACCTCCTCCACACACACGGGTACTCGGGTAGTAGGCAACAGCAACAACCTCTCTGCTTGCTGCTGCCTGTTGGCTCTGAATGGTCGAGGGAGAAGAGATTATGAGAGGAGTACTAGCTTAGATGGCAGGCGAGGGAGATCGATCGAGCAGTTAGCGGCCGGCTGCCCTAGCTGCGAGCTAGATCACAGTGCAGACACGCGCAGATATTTATAGCCCAGCTTGGCGAGATGGCGCGCGCCCACACAGGCACACACACGCCCACCTACACGCACCTAACGGCCGCCCGCCAATGCCTTAGGTTGTTTGACATGCTGGGAGCTTGGGGGAGAGTGGGGGGAGGGAAAGGGGGGCGCGTAAAGCTCCCCACATGCATGACCCTTTCAGTCATGCCTGTCTGTGGATGGATTAGCTAGCTTCAGCTAGGAGAGGAGACGACGACCTCATGGCGCGGGCTGGCGGAATTGATGGGTCCAGCCAATTCCACCTCAGCTGAGCATGCATCATATCATGGTACTAATAAGTTACACCTCAGACGTATTTAATTCTTAATTGACGTAGAATTATTGTTGTGATTGTGGTTTGGGTGTCCTCATATATAGGAGTATGCTCGCAGGAGCCAAACAAATAATGCTTAATAACGAGAACCAATTTTTGGCTTGGATGAATGACGATTTTGCCAGGGGGCAATTCAGCTACGACACAAGTTTCTGAGAGCGACAAACTAATTTCTAAGGGTTACTCTCTCCATCCTGAAATATATGCATTAAAATGAGCAAATGGCTCCTCACTGTAACTTGGTGACGAAGTCAGAGGGCCTCTCTTGTTCTTCTTCCGCCTCTCATCCCCCTTTCCTTCATTTCTTCCTCCGAAAATTTACAGGGGGTGGAATCCCGGCAGTATGAGGGGCTGGACCCCCCCCCTCCGGCCGCCACTACTGTGACACATCCTGACCTCAGAAAGCTATAAAAAACTCATAAAACTAAAAATTCCAGTTTCTCGTATAAATTCAATAATTACACGAGAAGTTTGATGTTTGTTTGAGCTTATGACTTTTTAAACTAAAAAGCTGCTAGAAAGCTAGCTCATACAATCAGGAATTAATGTTGGTTGTGTGCTCGAGGAATTTATATTCATGTTTTTGTTTAAAAAAATGCCATGTAACCATTTTCGAGAAGTTTGATGTTGTTGGAGCCTCTGACTTTTCACGATGATAATAAGCTGCTAGAAAGCTCATACAATCAGGAATTAAGCTGCTAGAAAATTTGAATATTTTTTCATTATTTGTAATTTGAAAAATGTCTAGTTGCTCTTAATTACATTCATGGCCATATATTCAATTCCCACGGTTAGTTACCAGATCATTGTAATAACACCCCCACATTGAATCATCCCACAATAAATATAGCTCCTTGTTAGTATGTAGTAACCCTGTTTTTGTTGATCTCTTGTACTACCTATTTGTATCTTAGGACTTACTGTATGGTCCTCTTAAGTGAGTACGTAGGGCCATACTGATTTTACTCCAGTATTAAGATCAGCCGTGCATGCCAAAACGTTTTAAATTAGATATGACACACCACTCCACTTATTATATATGAGTAGTTACAAAAACATATACAGTACAGTACACAAAATAATTATTGCCATTTCCCTGTAGCGTACTGTTCCCCCCTGAAAACAAAAAACATATACAGTGCAAGAAAATAAATGTGGTGAAATGATATGAACCTAAGACGCATGTGGGCGCCACAGCCGCCCCTGCTGGTGAGCTGACGTGAAGCGATGCCGCAACGTAACGGTGGTGGAGCGCCACTGCCAGCCTAGCGCGACGGCGAGGTGGGCAGCTAGCTGGAGCGGAACACCTGCCTGTTGACTGGCTCTCCGATCTCCATCCGGTGTGACCTCAACGCCATGGCGAGCAAGCAGCCAAGCATGCAGGGCAGGGGGGTCGTTCTCCGCTGCCGCGCGCGCGTCCACTGTTGGATGGATTTCCTTCGCTGTTGCGGCATGTGGTGAGCAGATGGGAATAATTGTGCGCTGCGCACGATTGGGGATCGAGGAGAGAAATTGATGAGTGGCCGACCAGGCCAGATTCCTCCCCATCGCCTGATGATAGATCCTAGTAGTAGTAAGCAACAAGAGTGTCCATGTTCAGTCCTGTTACAACCAACGCCTACGCGCCTACTTGGCATGAAAGGAGAGGTAGCCAAAGCCATCACCGCCGCCTCTCGCCCTTTAATTAGTATATGGTTACCATAAAGTTAAAATATCTGAATGAGATAATTTTGCCGGTTAGCCTGCGTGGCAAGCAAATAGAGTTACGTGTTAGAGTGACACAGCGGAATCCGGCTTGCTTTATGGCCCCGACATCGTGTCGCCTTCCCCTGTGAGCCCGTCGCTTATGTCGTCATGGTTACAACAGCAGTCCCCTCTCATATTTACGAGTAGGCTCGGGTTATAAAGTATGATACGGACTCTACCATACACTGCTAAATACAACTAATCGGTCTCGTCCAAATATTCGATGTAACAAACTCCCTGGTGAGGTGCCAACTCATGTGTATAGCGGGTCAGGTCGTGTTCCGTTGCGCTACTATAACATTATGAAGCGAGTCATCAAGGCCCGTAGCACAACCCCACACCCCGAATCTCACATAGTGTTCAAGCTACCATTTATTTAAAGAAAAACAGAGGGGAAGTTTCCAAACTTTGGAGGAAATTTGAATACGTATGTGGAAATCCGAACAAATTATTACTGTACTGCTAAAGTGCTAAAGCCAGTACAGCGTATTCTAAAAAAAACAGTCCAGTGTGGCAATACAATGCCAATACGAGGTCGCTCTGCAGACGCACTGCGTGGGTGAGCTGAGCTGAAATCCAAAAGAAAGTTCAAACGGCAGAAAAATTAAGTCCGTATGGTACCGTGCTCTTGGCGATGCATTGCTCACTGGTGTCCCTGTCCTAGACGTAACGAAACCTGCTTGGCTCTGAAACCATGAAGGCACTGCAGAGCACAGTAGAGAGATTGGCGTGTACTACTACGTGTCGAGCGGTCCCGGGTTTGTTTCATCAGCTACCAGCTACTAGGTGTCGTGCCGCTCCACTTATTTCTAAAAACGTTTTGCACAGACCACCTTCTCAGAAAAGCCGTGTGTGCTGTATATTTCGATTTGAAAAAAAACTGAGAAAATGAGAAGAAGAACAAAAAAAAAATACGTGCTGAAATGTTGAGGAATTCGGCTTGCGTGAATTTTGAAAACGATTGTACAGGTCTGGATCTAGCACTACTGACTGGTCCTGCTTCAAGAAAGTGGGGCTCCAAGCTAGCTTATGCCACATTGAAACACGTAAAAGTACTGCACTTGGTTGGAGGGGGTAATGCGTATTGATTTACTTTCTGCCACAATTGTCACTTCCGGCACATTTAAACCTGCACCGTATGCACGTTAACATAAGCCGGAGATTTGGTCCACAGATGGAGAGATGCTATTCTCCTTTCTTTTTTCAAAACACAAGTGAAGATGTCACTGAGAAATGCGAAACAAGCTTTAATTTAGTGTGTAGTATGTACTTGCTGCAAATCAAATGTAGTAGAAGATACGCTCTAAAACAGAGATTTTTACAAGGTTTTTTTTTTTTGGGGGGGGGGGGGGGGCTATCGGTACGGTGGATCCCAACGTATATGTTAGCAGCAAGAAGATACACATATGTCTTCAGAGTTTGTTTTCAATTGCAAACCTACATGAATAAAGAATGTTGCAAACTTTGTAGACGTAATATTTATTAGATACAAAACATGAATAACAAAAAAAATTAGGCGAGAGGCGCAAATCAAAGTTTCCAAGAGTCTTGCCTTTCCTCTAAAATTCATACGGATTGACGAGGCATTACATAGGAATCTTGTAGGGTTCACCCAAACTTTTGTTCTAAAGCAATACATATATATCAGAAAAATTCTTGTACGTAGGAATGAAGTCCTACAAAATTCCTCCACCAGTCCTTTTTTTACCCGATATGGGCCTACAATTTTTCCTCATCAAAGGAATAAAGGGTAAGATTTGTTGTCCACTGTTGTACGTAGTTCGTCCCCAAACAAGATTCTGCAATTAAGCGCCGCACGTAAAGTACGCGCTTCCGACGCGTGAAACGTGTGCAACGCTCGCGCAAGCGGCCGGCATCGGCGGCAGTTCGGTGCCGAGAAAGCAAACTGTTGGCGCAGGAGGCACGGCACGGTGGGAGCAGGGGACAGGGGAATATCTCCGGCGGCCGGCCGGAGGTCAGGAGGTGGCCGGCCGGTGAAAAGTTCTGTCGGGGCGACTGGCACCTCCGCGCCGCCGCCCGCCGCTCACTTTCGCCTTTCGGCGACCGGCGGTGACACCGACGCGACGTGGTGTGCGGCTCGCGGTGCTCGCGTCACCGCGATCCGATCCCGCGAGACGTCGCCGGAGTGCGCCGCGGTTTTTTCTGGCGGCATGGCTGTCCGATCGGGTCGGGACGGCAGGTACTCCGTACTCGGGTGAGATTTTGCGACAGCGAACCGAGCACGGGCGACGAGACGAGAGGTCGAGAAGGGAGCACGCCGGGACGGCGAGGCCAGCAAAAGCTCTCGCCTTTTGCCGCTTTTTAGCCCGATCCCGGCCGCGGCTGGACGACCGGACAGTACGTGCTGCGTCGTCGGCGCGGTCACTGTCGCCATATCTCCGGATGACGCATCGATGCCGAGACAGGGCTTTCGGACGGTGAACCAACACGCCACTCCGGCGAGGCAGACAAACGGCTGCTGCGTGCGCCATCCTTCGGAGCGGGCGATGCGCTTTGTGGCTGTGGGCGCGGATCAGTCACTGTTCATGTTTGCACGGCCTTTCTTCTCCGTCAGTCACATCGGGGTCGCCTCGTCGTGGTTGATGAATTGCGGCTTCGGTTGCTCGGTCAGCAGTTCGGTGCAGAAAATGAGTAATGACCACTGCTAAAATCTGCCTCCCTCCCCTGCTTTCTGGAACAAAGGTCCATCTTCTGAACTTGAACCATTTTTGCAACAGACTAGCTGCTGTATGCCAATTCCAAGCATTGATCTTACACAAAGGGTGAAGGATTGCTTGACATCTGCAACAGTATTGGCACACATACGATTTGCCCAAGTGTTTTTTTAACAAATTTTTACAGACTCTCTTACACTTGTGCTCTGAAGATGTCAGGGACTGGAGACCGGTGTAGGTCAACGTCTGCCCAACAAATCCATGAGCAGTTCATAACCTTCTGACGTAAGGCAAGATACATGACCAGTTCCTGATGACTGCGATCAAGTTCAATAAGTTGGTTACTTGACAGCTCAACCTTCAGGCTTGATGCAGAACAGCAGAACACTGGTAGTGGCCGATGTTTATGGTTTTCTTGTCATACAGATACAGGTTTTCAGGCCTCACCACCAAAAAGTTTCCGTGGTGTCAAAGGCATATATGCACCAAAGCTCATCTGCACCATTAGAAAAATCAGAAACAGGTTTACGGTGCATCCAATAGTATGCAATGGTGCACAAACAAAGGTGCTATTTTTTTGGCAAGGGTGCTGACCTTGAGAGGTACAATTTCCGTCATGTTTGAAAGATGTGAAGTTTCTGCCTTAATATGATGAAACACCCCATGGCATGTCCTGGCTCCATAAAGAATTCCTCTCTAAAACTACCAACCCGCTTGCTCATGATGTCAACTGGGAGTTCATTGGTGCTTGGCATCCCTTCATCAGTGCTTGGCATCCCTTCAGCTCGCAGCCCATCTTCACAAACAAGGAGCTCATTCCCGAGAATGAATGACCCAGACACACAAATTGCGACGCCTTCTTCCCCATGTGCAGAACAGAGAACCTTCTCTATTACATGAACAATCTTACCACGAGGGCGGTTACCTTTCAGCATTTTCCTTATTCTCGATAAAGTTCTAAATATGTCGCTTTGGCCGACATGTTCTTCCCCTAATAAACTATGAAGAAAAAGGAAAAACAATGTCAGCTGAATTCAGTTTCCACAAGATAACAGGACATTGGCCTGCATACTATGCTCACTAACAGGAAATAAATAGCAGTCAATGTTTCTTCAATTCACAGTATAAGAGCCAAGTGTATGCATAGCGGCATAAACATTGGAAACATATGCATCTTGGACAACTTGGAAGATAAACCATTGATGGTCAGGTACTTTTGCTTAGCAAATCAGTAACAGTCTAATACTATCATACCTGAAAACAGACTCTTCTCTATAGAATGTTTTCATGTAACGCCAGTCATTATCCGAACCATAAAAGATCAGGTAGTAATGTACAGCAAGCATCTGGGATGAATAAAACAATTTAAGTCAGAAGGTAACTAAATATTATCAAACAACATTTTGCAATAAGAGACAATGAATATTACAGCAATACAAACGAACTTTATCTAGAATTTCCCAGTTCCTACTAGTCCTCCAGTTCCTACAATTCTTTTATTCATGAAAGAATAATTTTTCTCTGTTTATGACTCCTACTAGCTTTACGATAAAATGATATAGCTAACTAGGTGCGCTAAAAAAACAAAAGAGTAGAAGTAACATGCACAAGCTTCTCTAAGCTGCTGTGTTAAAATTGCTGAGAGTAGAATTTATACAACTGAGGTGAGCAAAGAACAGAGTCAGCTAATTAGGTGTGCAACATTGTTACCAAGACTCACACGATTTACGAACATATCTAACATCAGGTTCGTGTTGTATGATAGATAGATCACCGTTAATTATACACTAGAAAAGGCCACAAGGAACTCACGTGTGCTATTTGCCATAATATATCTGTCGGATCATGAGCACTTTTAAAATAAGAGGGCAAGTCCACACCAGTTCTCCTGTATCTATCGATGAAGGGATGAGACAAAAGCTGCAAAGAGTTTCAAATGTTAATGGGAAAAATATAATGTTATAACAAGCAGAGTGTTGAATTTCATCTGCATGCAAAAGCTAGCCTATCACCACCATAATACATTGTGTATGTGTTATAACTGAAACCATCCATGAGATGTGATCTGAAATACTGTCTCAAAATTTATGCTACATAAATTAGATTACTTGAAAGTTGAAACAAGATCTCACTATACCTGCTCACATGTTGGCCTTGCGTCAGCATCCTTTTGCAAGCAAGCACTGATGAAAGAGCAGAACTCCGGTGAATGTACATATTTTGCTGGTGCTGGTGATGGATCATCCAATATCTGCAACACAGTAGGGTGACGTCAAGAGTTAAAGATATGTCCAAGTTGAGGATCTCAGTGCTCATATGAATAGTATAGCATAAATCAAACCGGTCTTAGTATATATTTAATTATGTAATGCAAATTATCAGTACAGAGAGAACAACAACTGACTGGAAGCCCCTGGCCACAAAACATTTTATCTTATCAGAAACTTGGAAACAGTCAAACAGACTAAACAGCTTCCAGGACTAAGATATACTCCCTCTGTTCCAAATTGTAATCATTTTGGCTTTTCGAGGTTCCTAGATATTATTATGCATTGAGATATAGTGTATATGAACCTAGAAAAGTCAAAACGACTTACAATTTGGAACAGAGGGAGTAGAAAAGAGAGGAGACAATATATTTTTATTATAATTTGCTTGCTCAGTATCTCATATGATAATCACACATCAACCAGGTAGTGAAAATACTTTTTCATCATAAAAAAATGTCCAGCAACTCAATAAAAATCACTTATGGATGTGGCCACTGTTTGATTATCACCTCACCTGCAACATGAGATCGCTGAGGCCTCCATTTACACAATATGGAAATCTTCCGGTAGCACATTCTAATACTGTTAGCCCAAGACTCCAGATATCAGCAGCATATGAATAGCTGCTGTTCCTTATCCTCTCAGGAGACATGTATGTGACAGTGCCAACGAAGGTAGCACACTGGAAAAGTTTTACTAGACATATGTAGTGATTATTTAATACTCACAAGTTATCAACTTAATATTTTAACATCTTAATATAATATAAGTCTATAAGCAATTGAAAAGTGTGTTTTTTCACCAAGAAGTGGAATACCGTGCTCACTGAATCATGCAAGCCAGCAGTCACCCCAAAATCAGTAATTTTTACATCACCCTTGAGATTTACAAGCAAATTTTCTGGTTTTATATCTCTGTGAACTACATGCTTCACTTCATGCAAATAGCGCAGGGCCTAAAATACAGACAAAACAGCAGACACTTAAAGAACATACCAGATTACCAGTTCATAGGAGTTTTCTGTAAATAAATGGAACATCAACATTTGAAAGTAAAAGATCGATACCGGCAATACTTTCATCAGCATATGTGCAAGAACTGGTTCTGGTATAAATTTCTTGACCCTGATGATATCTGCTAAAGAACCAACTTCCATATACTCAAGTGCAAAATATATTGCTCCAGAATTAGGCTTGTAAAATGCTCCATGGAATTCAACCAAGCCTGGATAGCAAGAGGCTTCTGATAATGTTCCCAGCTCATTAAGGATCTGTTCTCTTTTGTCCTGTAAAAAAATATGAGAAGGATATTGTTTTTTAAATGGCTTGTACAGTTCTTTACTAAATATGATAAGAACATGTGCTCTGAAAACCAGACGCAGTAGCTGATTACATTAACAGCAGCGAGAAGAGAAAATGCAGAGTGTATAGCGTAACTTGGATGCTACGACATTGCATTGCAAGATACACTACAAGTCTAGAAAAGAAGAGTCTACTCTGGCCATCAGAAGTAATTTTGATGACCTGGTAGCCCTAATATTTGGTTTGCTGATTTTTCGAATGTCCTTGTATTGAGTTGCATGCACCAACCAGTTCAACCCAAAACCTTAAGCTGATAGGGGAAGGTGGGCAATTCACTTATACTCCAACACTCCCCCTCACGTGCAGACTCCCCCAGGGAGCATACGTGGAATATTGGAGTGGACTGTAATTATTTTAATTAACGCGCCCGCCAGGATTCGAACTCGAGACCTCTGACTCTGATACCATATTGAGTTGCGTACGCACCAACCAGTTCAACCCAAAAGCTTGTTCGATAGGGAAAGGTGGGCAATTCACTTATACTCCAACACCTTGTACATTCCTGTTGCTTTTACTATCTATATGCTCTTCTTTCTTGTACAGTCAGGATCTTCCCATATGTATATTTCTTACAAAGAACACAACGATGACATAATTCATAGGATGGGCATAATTTTTTTTTTGATTGAAACAGGAGGGGAGACCCCTACTGATTATATATTAAAGAAAAATAACCTAAGTACAGCCTAATGATCTGGTATTCAGGAAAGCATAAGAAAAAAATAGAATTCCTTGATATAACTGATCACATGCTCTTATGACATAGCAAAAGATAATTTGACACACTCAGATTCCGTTATGCCCTATAATCCAGCATTTATAAAGTTTAGTTTTTTCATCAAAATCTGCTTGATCCATGGTGGTCCATAGAACCTGTAACATTGCGATGCTTTAGAGATTTCTAACACAATTGCAACAACAGCGCATAAGAGCTAGGAGTAAAGAATGCAGTCAATGTCTTATCTAGGAATTGGAAAAGCATGAAGAACCTGACCTTCTCAAAAACATTTATCTTCTTCAGAGCCATAATTCGATGAACTGGCATAAAAATAGCTCTATGGACAACACTGCTCGAACCACTAGCAACAGAACCAAAAATATGCATCTCACGAGAGGAACATCGGTAAGCCTTTTCAGAACAACGCGCTTTGTCCCGCCCGGCCTTTCGTTTATGGAAACCAAGCTCACTGATTTTGTACTCGCCAGAAGATCTACTTAGTAAATTGACAGTTCCAACTTCTGAAACCTTCACAAAAGAAAAGGCGAGGAAAAATAGACAGGTAAAACAGGGATAGCCTCAAAACTTAATGAACTCAATCTTCAGGATTACAAACTTCAAAGAGTAGTAGCAACTGGAGTTAACCAGACTGTTGTCACATTTTGTAACTGTTTTACCTCTAATATGCTATATATGGTCATCCATTTCCAAAACAAAAGGAGTAGTTTCAATTTCCAAAAAGAAACAACACAGGGATACTCCTATATGCTATTACAGGATTGCAGATGCTTGTAAGCTTCTTACTTATTTATATGACTAGCCTCTTGATATTGGACTCAGGTGGGGATCGAGTATATCAATGAGTCAAAAACACTATTAATACTCTCTTCTTTTTAAGAGAAAATATTCCATCCATTCCAAATAGTACTAAGTCATTCCAACTTTCTTGGGTAGGCAAACCATTTAATGTTTGACTAAAATTATAGAGAACATCACAAAGATTTATAGCACCGAATAGATATAGTACAAAAATATATTTAATAAAAAACTAATGTACTTATTTGGTATCATGAATGTAAATACTTTATTATATAAATTTGGTCATACTAGGCTTTGAACGTGGTGTGGATTCATCATCCTCTCCTGCTTGTTGTACATGCTTGAACAGAGGACTTCTCTCCCTTGTTTAGACCGACAAGTTTCTACTATTCACCCATCACTTACTATGCTAATTAGGAGTATTAAATGTAGATTAATGACAAAACCATTTCATATCTCTAAATCTATTGAGCCTAATTAGATCATGATTACACAATATGATGCTAAAGTAAACATCTTCTAATGATATCTTAATTAGGCTTAATAGATCATCTTGTGATTTTCAGTCAATCTATGTAATAAGTTTTATATTTAAATCATGTTTAATCTTCATAATTAGTATTAGTAAACTCGATGCGATATTTTCTTCATCAGCTAAACAAGGCCTAATACGGTACAGTACTATCGCATGGAGTCTTGTGCCAGTCGTACTGCTTCTCGCCCCCTCTACTGCTATTTTGGCTGCTAGGAAAAGTGCTGTTTATCTGCCATTTGTGGTGGGTGGTGACCGGTGAGGATGAGAACAGACAAAGGTTGTCGTCAGTTTGCTACTGCCGGTGGTGATCGATTCTGCTACGTGGTATCTTTCTGCTGCCATTTATCAGTCCAATGCTATTGCTATTCCTATGGAGAGATTGGTTGTCTTTCATAAAAAAAAAGGTGGTCAGAATTAGAGAGTGGGCTTTTTTTCGTGCTAAACACGTGCAGCCTTGCCGATCGGTTATATATCTGATAATTCATCAGTTGTTACATCAACGGATGATTCAGGTGCCACTGCGGTCAAGGCTCGGCATACTGGCGATGGAATGGTGATGAGCGCCACTGTCATTAGTGTGGATCCATCCTTGATCATGAGTGAGCCAATTATGTACTTACAGGCGCGATATGCTGCGTACTCTGATGCATGGATTTTGTGGGCCTGTACATACGTGGCCCTGGTATCTATAAAACTTATATAGGTGAGACCCACTACAAGCCATGGTTGGATTTCTCTCAACATGCAAGCATTCCACATTATCATCCACTATGCGTCATGTCACCATCCACTATACGCCATGTCATCATACACCAAATCATAAATTTATGTCTTCAATCGATTTTCTGTGGCTTATAACATGTATATCACACCACAAAATTCTTGCTGACGATTTTAGAATGATTCACTCTCAACAAAATAACATGCTTTTATATATAATGAATTTACAAACGAATATTGTCATGTAATATCTTTGGTGTCACTACTTTCACATTTCACCTTAAAAATTTGTTTAAAAAATTCTCGCAGCAACGCGCGGGGTATCACATAGTAATTACCAATACCAGAGCCTACTCAAATTCCCCTTTTTTAACTGATAGCAGCAACAGCAGGCCAGCAACAGCAAAAGCTTTCGCTAAAAAAAACAGCAAAGCCTCGGCGGCGCAACAGCACCAGCCACCAGGCGCCAAGTAATCTCCACTTGAGGGCTCGGCAGTCCGGCCGTCCCCTCACCCCCTACCCATTTCGCGGCGCACACTCGAGTACACGAAGGGGAGGGTCCCTTACCTCGCCGCCGGCGGGCGCCGCGCCGCCGCCGTCCACGTCGAAGGACAGAGGCCGCAGCCGCCGCTTGAGCTCCTCCAACCCAGCAGCCATTGGTCGACGGCACGGCGCGCGGCGCGGGGATCACGAGGCTATAAAGAGATGGCGAATGCCGCAGCAGCAGGGTGGGCCTCTACGCGCTCGCGCTCCGACGTGACCAGGTGCGGGGTGAAGCGTAGGCGCGGCGGCGCGGGTGGTGTATGGGTTTGGGTAGGTAGGTATGGTCGGCACCATGTGACCCCCTGATTCCCTGAACTCTTCAGACGCCACGTAAAGGCTTCTCTTCGGAAAGAGACACCACGTAGGCACTGTAAAAGTTCACATGTACTACCACGTAGTCCATTCCTGTCTAAGACCCTGGTTGGTAATCTTGCAAGTTTTTTTCACCTGTATAAATGAATCTCTGATGAAATTTGTTGTGTAAAAAAAATGAAAACCACATCACCAACATTGGAGATGCACTGGAGAGGTATCTCACGACCATAGCATCGAATTTGATGAGGCTTGAACCTCAAAGAATTCAGATTCGAGTAGGAGTATCAAATTTCGAAGCGGCAACCGCTGGATGGCGCATCTGATTGGGTAGAGGTGAGATGCAGAGCCGCTGGCCTCAACGGCGGCAGTACCGGAGCCTATGATGGAACATGGTGCGCGGGCGTAGCGCGGTGTTAACATGTTGAGGATGGATGGAGCCGGCGGCCGCCGCAAAAGGGTAGTGACGAGATGTTGCTCTCCCTCCCTCCGCTCTCTATCAAATTAAAGGTTAGCAACTTTAATATGTTGATTCAGCAAGTCCTTACTGTTGCTCTGCTAATTTCTGTAAATTTTCTCTCTTGAGACCTATATTGTCTTTTTGGTGAGTATTGCTATTTGTGTTAGTTATGTTCGTGCTCGTCATGAATGAGCCTCATTACTTTACCTGTGAAAGAACATATATATCATGTGTCACAAATTACTTGTCATTTTAACCTTTTTAGATAAATTATTTTTGTTATGCAACTATACATAAGTATATATCTATAGAATATATCTAGAAAAATAAAAATAACAAGTAATTCGAAATGGAAGGAGTGCCTATCATGGGGATTACTAGCTCATGAGGGAGAAGACTGTGGCAATCTTTCGATATCTTTTCAATTTGTAATATAAAATTTTAAAAAACTTTTTAATTAATAATTTATTTTTAAAAAACTTTGATTTAAAGCACCTTGATAATAAAATCATTTTATAAAATGTGTGCGTCGGACTGCGATTATGCTAGTTACCTCAAAAAATGTTTTAAAAAAGGTGATTGGAGGGATTACTACTTTTCTTCAGAAACATATTATTTTTTGTCACGCAACAATATAGAGGTTTCAATCTTTTAAGAAAAAAAAAATCCGAACTCGTACATGGCCTTTATTGTTCACTGAACCGAGCAAAGGCAAACACGACTGAAGAATACTCTGCCCGGCACACGAAGGTGAATGAAAAATATCTAATTCCTTTAAAAAAGTCAGAAATTTTGAATAAAGAAGAGTTATATAGTGCAATTATGGTCTTGTTGTCGCAAATCCCTTCGCAGCGCAGTGGTTTAATTCGATCACGAGACAGGCTTTGCTCTATGCCTCTGTTCCTACTCCACGCCAACGCCACGAATGTCCCGGTTCTGACCTTCTCAAGGCCAATTCAACTTTGTTCGCATTGTTTGCGGCAGCCGGCACCGTCATGGCGTACAAGACCGAAAATAAACATCCACAGCTGAATGAAGATGCTACTCCAATATGCGTAAGGCTATCCGCACTCATCGTACCCTAAATCCATCCCCTAAAGAAATATTCCTACCTCCTCATCTCGATTTTGCAGTACAATACCAACTTTCCCGCACCCGTCAACCCCTATATCCGGTACTCCATCCCAACCACCACATGCGGGGCCCACATGCCAGTTTTTTTATCTTTTTTACCTCCCCTCCCTCCCTGTCTCTCTCTCCTACCCCTGCATCTCTTCCTCTGCTCCTTCGCCTGTCTCCGGGAGCGCCGCCGCCCGCCGCCCCCTCCCTCCCGCCGGCGTCCGGCCGGCCGGAGCCGGCCCGGCGCGGCGGGCCGGCCCGCGCGCGTCTTGCCGCTTCCCCGCGCCGCCAAGCCACGGGCCGCCGGATCGAGCGGCGCGAGCGGGAGGCGGGGGGCACGACGATGCGGGGGCGCGGCGCGGAGCGGGGGCGAGGGCGGGGCGGGGTGGTGCGGGGAGCGAGGGCGCGGCGGGGGCGCGCGCGAGCGGACGCGCGCGCGAGGCGGGGCGGAGGCAGGGCAGCTCCGCCCCTGCTCCTTCACTGCCTTCGCCGACGAGAACATCGAGGTGGAGCCACGGATGCGCGCGAGCTCGCCGGCATGGCCGGCATCGGCAAGAACAACACCGAGCTGGGCCATCCCCTTCCCACCTCGTGGTGGAGGAGCAGAGGCGGAGATCTGGGGGCGTCCACCCCCTTCTTCCGTGCCGGCGAGCCCGGCTACCACCTCTCCTTCTGTTAACACCAAAAATTGGTATAGGAAAGGGACTGACTTGTGGGCCGAGTTTGGTAAAGAAGCGCCATTCGGCAGGAAATTCTCCTCGAAGGATTCGGTAAAGATACTTGCGGTCGGCAGTACGCCATCATTCGGCATAAGGGCTGTTTGCGCTTAAAAAAGGAAGCTTTCGGGAATACGTGATGACATGGCCCGGACATAAGGAAGGGACGAATTGATGACGGGTGCGAGATGGACATTGGCACCGGGACATTAATTTAGGTAATAAATGTTGTACTCGTAGTCGACCAGGAGTCGTGTTAGGACAAGGGTATAAATATAAACCCTTGGTGTCTGTAATAAGGATCGAACAATTTCACAACGAAACCGGCCCTGTGCCAACCTTCGAGTCCTTTAGTCGAGTTGTCGAGTTCTTCGAGAGGAGTCATCGATCCGTCGACCTCTGTAAGTACCGGCAACCTTGTATCATGTCTAGTATCATGCGGTGGATTTAGATCGTGATGCAAGTAGTCTTGTTACCATGCTTAGTATCATGCGGTGGATTTAAGCTTGGTTCAAGAGGGTTTCTTGTTAGATCATGAGCCATGCGATAGGCTAAGATCTAGCTTGGAGCTAGTTATCGGCTCTATTAGATTTGGCAAGATCTAATGGATTCATTAAGTTACCATGTGTTGCTTTGAATTTTGCTTTATGTTTAATTCATGTAACACTCTTATTGCCCAATTTAGATTGATTAGATTCGGCTTTATCTTGTTAACGATCCATATGATGCGTGTTTAAATTTTCAACTCGATGTGGTGTATGGATCACGTGCTCTTTAATAGCCGAACTCAAATCAATTTAGATTGTCACGTGTTGCGGGTTCGAGCTTGTTGATCTTACATAGATCTTGACAGAACCGGGTATCATGTGGTAGATGCAGGTTTTTTGATTGTCTCAGAGCTAGTCATCCGGTGGATTAGATTTCGATTCAACCTGATAGATTTATCATCCTTGGCAATGTTTGTTCCTTCTCTACGGAACCCGATTCGGCTGTACAGCCGTATTCGGCAATTGTACCACGAGTAAAACGTGTTCATAAGTTTGTTTTAAATAATGTATGCTTTTAGCCTTCCACGTTTAGATTGCATCATGTGGTGGATTGATCTAATTTTGGTTGGTGGTGTGATTTCAAACAAGTCGTATCATGCGGTGGATTAATTTGTTTGCTGTCATACTCGACGGGTTTGAAAGTACCTAGACATGCAGTAGACTAGTGCTTTTGGCCTATGCATGCTTGTTTACTTCAAATTTATAATCATGCTTTCTCCTTATTTATTTTATTGTAATTTATCCTCGAAAATTGGTCATGATCACGTGTGAGCAATGTTGTTTAAACGAAGACCGATCTTTCATCATGCTTACGTCATGCATTCGGCTATATCTTGTTTTCATGTTTTAAAGCTCCCGAATGATATTCAAACTGTTGACAGATAGCTTATTGTAGCTATATGTCTTTTTGCTTGGCTTTCTAGCCGTAAATACGGAATTGTCTGGTAGCACCCGGCAATTTCCAGATTTTATCTAACTGCTTTTTATCCTTTGCCAGTTTCAGGAAAATTGACTGACACACTTCGGATCTGGCACGTGTGTTAAGCCAGCTTTGTTCGGCTTGCTGTGTGCTTGACGTGAGGTGCTGATTTTACGTCAACACCTTCTCGGCGTCCCAGCTCTCTCTTTCTTTCTAGCCGGCGGTGCGGGGTGGTGGAGGCCGGCGAAGCTTCTCTCCCTCCGCTATGCTACCTCCAAGTCCCAATCTCTCTCCCTCGCTCCCGTCAATGGTGGCGCGCCCGGAGCTCCTCCCGGCGGTCCCTTTCTTCGCCGGCCTCCTAACATTTTATTTTAACTCTTTTTAATCTAACATTTTAAAAACAACTCACACCAAACTATATTTCCAAGAAGTAGCCCTTTTGGTCCCGTCATGCTCTGTGGCGCGACTAATGTACACGGTGGCGTTGAAAAAAGTTGTAGCTTACGTGGCAGATTGAGTCGCACCAGACCGGTTGACGCGACTCAGTAATGCAACTGGTTACTACGTCCAGGCTTGAGGCCTCCTCCCACTCTCATTTAGTCGTGTTTTTTTATTCCTTTTAATTAGCAAATGAGCTCCTAAATTTGTGAAACTCGAGATGTATGATCTATAGAGTGCATACTTTCCATTTTAACTATGTGCACTTGAAATCATGGTGTATAAAATGAGAATTCTAATTTTGAAATAGCATGAGTGTTATTAGATCAACACATGAAAATTATGAAGTCTAAATATGGAGTCAACCAGTCAAATCCGGGCATACTTTTTGACAAATTTTACACTAAGACCTTAAATATTTTTACGGAAAGTTTGGACAAGTTGTTGGTTAAATAACAAAGAATGTATAGTTTAAGGGAGATTTAAAGTTGAAAAGTTGTGTTGTTTTATACTTAGCTGACAAACTTAAAAAACAACACAACTTTCCAACATTAAGCCTTCCTTAAACTATGAATTATTTGCTATATTTGACCAACAACTTATTCAAACTTTCCTATGAATATCCAAATTCACTTGTAGCCCTATTTAGGGTCTTAGTGTAAAATTTCTCAAAAAGTATGTCTAAAGTTACTATATTTTCATACTTAGCAATTTTCATGTGTTGATCTAATAACATTTAGGCTACGGAGTATTTCAAAATTAGATTTCTCATTTTATACACCATGATTTCAAGTGCACATGGTTAAAATGGAATACATGCACTCTATAGGTCATACATCTTGAGTTTCACAAATTTAGGAGCTCATTTGCTAATTAAAAATAATAAGGAAACACTGCTAAATGAGAGTAGGAGGAGGGCCTAAACCAGTACGTACACATGAGTAGCGCCACGTATCGTGGCGTGCGTGACTAGCTCCTGAGTCGTGCCAAGCGGTCTGACACGACTCAGTCTGCCACATAAGCTGCGACTTTTTCTAACGCCACCGTGTACATTAGTAGCGCCACTTCTTGTGGCGTGACTCAAGTATTAGTAGCGTCATAGAGCGTGGCGCGACCAAAATGGCTACTTCTTAGAAATATAGTTTGGGGTGAGTTATTTTAAAAATTTTAGTTTAAAAGGGGTTAAAACATAAAAAACTCCCCTGCAGCGTCATTCTGAGGACCGCAACCCGCCTGCTCCCGCTCCTCGTGTTCGCCGTCGTCTGCTACCTCCAGTTCTAGACGCTTAGCCGCTTCTGCTCCACCGTCCTGTGGGACGACAACAGCCAGCGTGTCGCCGTAGACGACCTCGTCGATCGCCTCCGCACGTCGGTCTGTTAGATCCACAGGAACAACTACACGTAGATCTGCTAATTGAGATTAGCCGTCAGAGAAACTAGAGAGGGAGAGAGAGTAGAGAGAGACACTAATCACGGGACTAGCGAAGTAGAGGATGAAGCCCGTAGGTGTAGACGAAGTTTGGTGATGTAGTGTTGCGCAAGCGGTGAAGCGCAATAACGTTCCGAGACGGCAGGGACGGTGACAGTTGGCTTCCCTCTCGACTTGACTAGGGTTAAGAGCAGTGGGGAACAGTTGTAGCAGTGAACCTCATGTCATGTGCCGTGACCCTCACCTTCTATTTATAGTGTTGCGCGATAAGGGTCCACCACAAGCATGTTATTGGGCTGGGCATCTCCAATCACGACGCGGTTAAAGACCTAGTTGGCTTTTGGACGAACCATTGGAGAGCAACCTAACACGATCACCTTCAAATACGCATATAACTTAGATAAGCAATCATGGGCTTCAGCTGTGAATCCAGCCCGAGAGCACAAAGACCCAACTGCGCAATGACTCTGTTAAACAAAATATGTGAAATGTTCATAAGCTTAATCACATCATGCATACACTTCTTGTGGGTTCCTTGTGGGTTTATAGTAAATCAGTTCAACTTGCTCATCGTTAGGACCAGAGCTTCTGTATCAGTCGTGCATTCTCGTTGTAATCTCCGGTGCCTAATGAGCAAATAAAGTATCAAGTGAATCTACAAAACTAAGCATCTTCAGGAAGCTAATTAAGCCCATTTGGGATGCAAATCCACCAATAGTTCACTCCAAACGGCACAAAGCCTTTCACGTTAAAACCCTAATGCTGGTGTGTAAGAAATCGGATGCTCGTTAGCCTAAGAGGGGAGGGGGTAAATTAGGCAACTAAAAACCTTAACCTATGGCTTCACTATTTTTACACAAAGATAAACTAGAACATACTATCTAGATGTGCAACTAGGGTTGTTCTAGTGTAAAACTCCCATCCCAAAACAACGTTTGTAACCTATAGTCATTCCTAGCATGATACTACTCTAGGAAAGTAAAGGCAAGCAAAAGATTGCAATAGAGTAATTGCGGAAACGTAAAGGGGATAAGAGGAAGCAAACTCTTTACACGCGATTTATCCTGTGATATCGGTTGGCACTAAGCCACCCCTAGTCCACGTTGTTGAAGCACTCACACAAGAGTATTGCTTCCCGGTCACCAAGTCTCTCCCAAGAGCACCACTTGACTCGCCACAAAGGCTAGCCACTAAGGCACTTGTCAAGCTCCCTTGGTCACCTTGATGCCGCCTCCACTAAGGAGCTTCTCCACTTAGGAAGGGGGTCTCCACGTCCCGCGCACAAAGTGTCCTCGCCGCTCCACACCAAGTCAGAGGGTCGATGACGATTGCCGGTGAGCCACTTAGGCCCCAAGGCTTCCGGCGAATCTTGTACAAGTTGATTCACTCAAGAATCACCTCACAAGGTTGGCACAACCTTGCACTCACTCGGCTCTAAGCTAAGCCTAGCACTAAGCACATACACAAAGCATATGCAAGTCTATGGATGAGCAATTAAGCACTTGGATGGATTGGATATGATCTTGTAGGTGTCTTGCACTCTCCTGCACTTCCACACAATCCAGCAACCTCAAATGGGTGAATGAAGGGGGTATAAATAGCCCAAGGCATCAAACTAGCCGTTGGCTAACGACCACTGAAAAAGTAAGCGTCGGATGAACCGATGCTATCTTTTTCAAGGCGTCGGTTCATCCGATGCCCCTCCCACGTCACTTAGCCGTTGAGATTCTCTGACACAACTGCTCCGACGCTATACACCGACGGTGCGTCGGTTCATCCGGTGCTGAAGACCCCGCGGCCAAGTCGTCTCTGTTAGCTTTCACGCGACCGTCGGATAGACCGACGCTTCCCCTTGACCAAGGCGTCGGATCATCCGGTGCTGAAGACTTCGTCTTGGCGCGTCTCTGTCTTGATTCAAACTGAGCGTCGGATAGACCGACGGTGTCCTCACTCAGACCGTCAGATCATCCGGTGCTACTGTCTTCGCTGCTCTTCCTCTGCAACTCGTCCGACGCTACTAGAAAATGGACCGTCGGTTCATCCGACGGTTCCTATGGTTTCAACCAGTGTACCAGCTCGTCCTACAATTGCACCGACGCTTGCTATATTGGTACGGTCGGTTCATCCGACGGTGTCATTTTCCTTCTTTTTCTTCGCGTATTCAACTTGGATCTTTGCTTCAACTTAACATACTTAACATGCCATTACTTATAGCCTCCAAATATATACTAAGTCCTCAATTTTGCTGTAAGTAACCTAACATGTCCATGGTATGTTAACTTGTGGCATGACATGTTAGCTTGGGCATGGTATGTTAACTTGTGCATGGTATGTTAACATGTGATAACATCCACGGGACCTAGGAATGCCTACAAAGACATGCTAGACAATGTGGTTAGTCCCATTACTTGTGTGAGCATGAATCACAAAAATCAAACAAATGGCAAATGGGGCCATGTTCGCTACATGGTGGCAATTTTCAACCTAGAAGCATCAGATGCATCGGAGTAATAGACATCGACACTGGTGCACACAAACATCTTGAGACGAACACCCTACATCGACACTGGTGCACACAAGCATCTTGAAACGAACACCCTACGCCAAATTTCAATTCATAACAAAACAAGTAATATTTTCGCACAACAACGATGAATATAGGCAGTACTGAGCCGCCGCAACATGTTTATGCATTTTATTCGCGATCAATGTGTTAGTCTACCGAAGGCTACGAACAAGTGACTCGATCATTTGAGATGTGGTCCATTATCAAGTCAAACAAGTAACCAGATCCCTTCTTCACAATGGCGCCAACGACCGATAGCCCAATGGTCAACGTGATTTTGTTGCGGCATTTTTACAATTTCTTTTTGCCATCATGGTAGTCCATGGCTGTCCGTCGCACCGCCACGCAAAGCATGCAACCGCGCCGAAACAACCAGTGAGGGAGGATGAGATTTGCGTGTGTGTGTGGGGGGGGTGGGGTTGGGGGTGGGGGGGTGGGGTTATTTCCTTTTTCTCCATTATTTGCCCTCTTTCTTCCTCTTTTCTGCCCTCTTTTCCTAATTTTCTTGGTTTTCCGCAATGGACCTAGCCCCTAGATCTGCCACAGGAACAACACTGTCAAAACTGTTGTCATTTAGCATGTCGAACCCTGATGACGTTGTCGTCACTTGCAGCACACGCTGAAGCAGATGCACCTCCCATCAACGAGCCACCTCCGTCACCTGACGTTCCTCTGGCACCCGCAGTGCCACCAGCCTCACAACCTGAGGCCTTGTTGACGCCAGTCGACACTCCTCCGCTAGCGGTGCCACTCACATCAGTTGTCGCGCTCGCACCGAGGGTAGGGAAGATAGTGAGGGCATCACTCAAATCCTAATGTTAGTGTAAGAAAATTGGTTTTCACCATAGAGTGTGCCATCGCTCATAATTTAGTTTGGATCCGCCCCTTCGGGGGCTGAAGCATGGAGAATCGGCACCTCGACATCACCATGGGCTCATGTGACACGTGGTAGCAGTGAATCCCAGACTCCACGATGAGGGTGCCCACATAGAACACGATGGCAGCGATGACGACCTCATGGCAAGAGTGGACCCAAGTACTTAGATTTTGGAAGCAAAGGTTAATTGCAAATTTTCACCATGTTACATCTTGGCAAAATATATGTTTTCTTTAGGAGTGCCCTCTCTCAAATTTAGCTTTGGGTCCGCCCCTGCTGATGGTTGTTGGGCAGCCAGCTCGACATCGTCATCACGCTGGTCGACTGCGATTTGATCTCGTTGTCACCAAGGAGGAGGGGCGGGTTTTCTTTTGCAGTGCTCACGCAGGGGAAAGCAGAGCAATGGTCGGTATTCTTTTAACCAGTGAAGATCATGAGTAGTCGGTGCCACGTGCAGAATGTCCGCTGATGGGCTCTATTTCAACAGTGTGTGAACAATGCAAAAAGAGGGATGCTCTAAATTACTAATATTTCAGTTGGTTTCATGACTCGATTTTCCACGCCCTCCTCCGCTAGACCATTAGGTGAGGCCCGACAAGCTCCGTCGAGAGGTTAGGGGGTTCCAGGTTACTTGAAAGTCGGGGAGGTGGGTTGAGATCTCACCGGCGGCGGCAGACCAGCCCAACGTGGACGTGGGAGCGGTGAGGCCACCGATGGTGGTGCTGCTAGCTCGGGCGGTGGAGGAGGCCGATTAGGCTAGGTAAGGGTGGTGGTGCGAGGGGGGTGGGCGGGAGGGAGAGATGTCGTGTGGTGGCTGCCATGAGTGGGCTAGGATCTCGTCGGAGCTCCGCGCTGGCCGTCGTGGAACTCCAACGAGAGCCTAGCCCACTGTGGTAGGGCGGCGGTGAGGCAAAGGAGAGGAAGAAGAAATCTGCTACCGGAGTTTGAAGATGTTGCTAGATATTCAAGATGGCTGGAAGTTGAAGACGAGTGGCAGTCGTCCAATGTCCATCCGATGCACATGAAAATCGAGTGATAGGACTCGACAAATGCTTGAGTAGTTGAGTGCCTTGTAGATACTCCCAGTTCAGCATACATTTGATCCAAAAAGTACCAAATTTCATTGATTTCAAAGACGACTGAAAAAGGAAGCGAAGAACGATGTGCTTCTGTTCAGTGGGCTGCTGGTTGCTGTTGTTTGGTGTTGATTTGTTCTGAGAGAAAAATATCATTGTTTGCCTACTGCCTGATAGGTGATTTAGTGCGAGAGAAAAGTAATGGTGACTGATTTCTTTTCTCGTTTGAAATTTGAAATTCTGCCTTGTGATTCTACTTGATGGCCTCGTTTGGGAAAGAAAACACCCTGGCTGACCCAGCCTGAAGCCCTGAACCTTCATGCCTGATTCCATCACGAGACAGTAGAAGCGGAGCCAAAGTAAAATTGTGGAGGGTGCCACACTTCATTAGAAAGCTGTGGGTGCCTTACATTGGACTGAGAGGGTGCATAAAAAAGTTGAAAAATTGTTGACAATCGCTTAATTTCGTTTTGGATGTGTGGGTGCGGGCGTGCGGCCACAGGGAGCTACGTAGCTCCGCCCAGGATTGCTCTGTGTCTCGTTCCTACTCCACGCCGGCGCCACGAATGTCCCGGTTCTGGCCTTCCCAAGGCCAATTCAGCTTTGTTCCCATTGTTTGCGGCAGGAGGTACCGTCATGGCTTAACAAAACCGAAAAGAAACATCCACAGCTGAATGAAGAAGCTATGCCTAACGTGTAGTCCAAGACAGCAAATACTGATAGGTCAACTTGCAATCAATTTTCCTCTGAAAGTATTTTCCAGGTCGCATTTTCGTCCATGGATGAGCATGAGCGTCAGTGCGCAGACTCCATTGCTTGAATCAGGAAACCAGCTCGATCCGCATGGCTAGGAAGAAGAGCACGGCCACTTCCCTGCAGCGGCGTCTGAGGACCGCGGCCCGCCTGCTACCGCTCCTCGTGTTCGCCGTCGTCTGCTACGTCCAGTTCCGGACCCTCAGCCGCTTCTCCCCCACCGTCCCACCGTGCGACGACAGCAGCCGGCGCGCCGCCGTGGACGACCTCGTCGAACGCCTCCGCACGTCGGTCACCTTCCTCCCGCTCCGGGACACGCGGAGGCGCGCGGGGGAATGGTTCATCAGCGCCCTCAACGACACCTCGGAGCCCGAGGGCGAGGCCAAGAACCTTGTCCTCCCGTCCGCGGCGTCGTCCGGCCGCGTCCTCTGCGTGCACGCGCCTCCCCGCTCCGACGCCGCCTACGCGCTCGCGTGGCGCGACGCGCTGCCACGCGGGACGGCGCTCCGGCCGGGCTTGACGTTCGTGTCCGAGATGTCCTACGACTACCGCAACCTCTGGCACGGGCTCTCGGCGCTCGTCCCGTTCGCGTCGTGGCACGCGAGGAACGGATGCCGCGCCGTGCCCGCGCGGTGGGCGCTGTTCCACCACGGTGCGGCGGTGAGGACGACGGGCACCAGTGCCACCAGCGGGTGGCTGGCGTCGCTGGCCGAGGCTGCGACGGGCGCGGAGATGGTAGTGGAGACGTTCCCCGACGCGGCGGACGGCACCCCGGCGTGCTTCGAGGAAGCGGTGGTGTTCCGGAGGCAGATGGAGGGCCTGAGCAGGGCGCGGCTGATCGGAGCGTTCGACTTCATGCGGTGCAAGGCCAGGGCGCGCTGCGGCGTCGCGCCGGGAGCCGCCGGCCCATCGGCGGCGCTGCTGCGCGTCACGCTCCTGTTCCGAACCGGCGCGCGTGCGTTCAAGGACGAGGCGGCGGTGGCGCGCGTGTTCGGGGCGGAGTGCGCGCGCGTGGCCCGGTGCGCAGTCACCGCGGCGCACGCGAGCAACCTGACGTTCTGCGATCAGGTGAGGCTGCTGAGCGCCACGGACGTGCTGGTCTCGCCGCACGGCGCGCAGCTGGCGAATATGCTGTTCATGGACCGGAACAGCAGCGTGATGGAGTTCTACCCGCTGGGGTGGAGGCAGAGGGCGGGCGGCGGGCAGTTCGTGTACCGGTGGATGGCGGACAGGGCCGGGATGCGGCACGAGGGGTCGTGGTGGGATCCCCACGGCGAGCCGTGCCCAGGCTCGCCGGACATCCTCAGCTGCTACAAGATTAGGAAGATCGGGATCGACGAGGCCTACTTCGCACGGTGGGCAGCCAGAGTCTTCACCGCGGCCAAGGAGCGGAAGGCACAACGCGGTAGCAGGGAGACGGCGGGAGAAGAGCGGCAGCGGGAAGAAGCGGTGGACTGCAGCTGCAGCTAGCGATGTTGTAAATGTAACCACATTATCATAGCCATACATATTCAAATCAACGTTTGCGATGGGTGAGAGAATCATGGGGTATATGAGAGAATTATGGATAGGTAAGAAAATCAATGGTTAGATGGCACACCAT
Source organism: Cenchrus americanus (assembly GCA_947561735.1). Lineage (NCBI taxonomy): Eukaryota > Viridiplantae > Streptophyta > Magnoliopsida > Poales > Poaceae > Cenchrus > Cenchrus americanus. The sequence continues at coordinate 70,382,381 of OX387239.1, read as the reverse complement.
GCGAACGAGATAAAATGGTTTAGATGGATCTTGTGGTCGCATGTACATGTGGAAAGATCCCCCGTTGTGTTCGATAGTGCAGTTTACCATGGAAATCTCGTTTGGTAAAACCGTTGGGTCATTGGGTGGTTATCTACGAGGCACAAGAGTGTTTTACGTGCTTCTGCACTCGAATTTTCTGGCTGCCCACTGAAGATCCTACGGCCGGTCTTCTTCTTCAACCTACAACCACATGTACTGTAATTATCAACCCCCATTCAAGGTCCTTGGAGCTCTTATCCACACCTCAGCGGCCCTCCACCCTACCATGCTAGGTTAGGGTCCCGCTAGAGCTTCGCTACACTGTCATCACAGAACCTTTCTCAATTTTTCACGAGGTTTTTTTACGGTACATAATACCACATTGTACCACCGGTTGAAAATAACTCGTATGTAATTAAAAAACTTATATGTAAGGATCAGACGGTTGAGATTAATTCTGTACCACCGATTTTTTTAGTATGGTATGAGTGGTATTCATTGGTGGTATGAGTAGTATATATTATCGGAAATATACAAAATAATATTGTTGTAATATATGGAATCAAGTCTTCCTATGTAACCTTGGCAGCGGAATTTTTTTTCAAATAATATACATAGAGCAAATTACCATTTTACGCATAGCAAAAGATTGAAAAAAAACCCGATAAGGGCAGCTCCCTTGTTTGTTTTAAGATGGTGCTAGCAGAAAAGAGAAAAGAATATGACATGTGCAATATATTGGAGGGGGTGCTAAGAGTGAAGCTAGGAGAGCACCTGATGGGATCTTTTTGTGAAAAAAATATTGATGGCATCTTTTTGTCGGTGAGTAGGAAGTGAGGAAAAGTTAGTTTCTCTGCTACTTATTCTATGGTGGGCCCCACACTTAGGTGGTGCTAGGATGGACCGTGTTTTGCTAAGCTAGAGCTAATGGTGTGGGTCATACCTTAGTCTTACTTTGTGTTCTAAACGTTAAAGTTGCCCTAATACTATCATACCATTGTTGGGTGGTATTGTGTACGGTAAAAGACCTCTTTTTCCTACCCTACCGTCACCTGTCGTTGTCGTTGTCACTCTCGCCCCTACACCGCCCAACCGACCTCTTGCACCACCTGAGCCGGCCGTGCCCGCCACCTCTAATGTGCATTAAACTGGGTTAATAACCTCTTGCCCTTCATGGGAATTTAACAATTTAATCTTCAGTTGGACATAACTAATTAAGTTGGTTTTTAGTTTGAAATATGTGTGCTTAATTGACGGTCTTATGTTTCTTAGCAGGAATGTGTGCTCATTATTCCTGATCCTTTGTACCAGCTTTTCTCAATTTCTACTCCACACCACCGATGATCCAATTTAGTTTTTGCGTAATCCACACTCCCTGTGGTTTAGTTTTAACTTGTGAGTATATCATCAACACTTCATACAATGATTCAACAGATTTGAGGGATTGACGCCAAAGTTGTCACCATTTTTTGCGGCATGAGTCATCGTCTCATCGATCATGGAAAAAATGGTAGCGTCAGTATACGGAAAAGAGGCACCATGTGTGTCCATGTGGCTTATCAGTTATCAAGATAGCTACAGCCGACGGGTCAACGTGTAATTTCCTGCATTCCTCTTCATATCCATGCATGCATGACAATGACAGCATGAACCCGAGCATCGCCAGGCCAAGGCTCGGCAAGTCGCCATGGCCAAGAAGAAAAGCGCCACTAGCAACCTGCTACACTGCCGCCTCAAGACCGCAGTCTGCCTCCTCGCTCCCCTCCTCCTGCTCGCCGTCTTCGTCTGCCTCCAGCTCCAAACCCTCGGCCTCGTCCCCACCGTCGTCGGCCAGTGCGCCGGCCAGACCGCCGCCGTCGACGACCTCGTCCGCCGCCTCCGCTCGTTCGCCACCTTCAGCCCGATCAAGGACCCGCGGGAGCCCGCGGCGGGGGCGTGGTTCGTCAGCGTCCTCAACGACACCACCGAGCCGGATGGCGAGGCCAGGCACCTGGTCCTCCCTTCCCCGGCGTCCTCCGGCCGCCTCCTCTGCGTGCACGCGCCTCCCGGCGTCGACGCCACCTACGCGCTCGCGTGGCGCGACGCGCTGCCCCTCGGCGCGGCGCTCCGGCCCGGGCTGGCGTTCGTGTCCGAGTCGCCCTACGACTACAACAACCTCTGGCACGGCCTCGCGTCGCTGGCGCCGTTCGCGTCGTGGCACGCGCGGAGTGGGTGCAGGGCGGTGCCGGCGCGGTGGGCACTGTTCCAGCGCGGCGGGGCGAGGATGGGGATGAGCGGCTGGCTGACGTCGCTGGCCGAGGCGACCATGGGCGTCGAGATGGCCGTCGAGACGTTCCGGCCGCCCTTCGCCACCGGCCCGGTGTGCTTCGAGGAGGCGGTGGTGTTCCGGAGGCAGATGGACGGGCTGAGCAGGGAGCGCCTGCGCGGGGCGTTCGACTTCATGCGGTGCAAGGCCAGGGCGCACTGCGGCGTCGTGGGCGTTCCGCCGCCAGGAGCCGGGAACGGCAGCCGCGGTGGCGCTGCCGCCGACCCGGCGGCCCTGCGCGTCACGCTCCTTTTCAGAAGGGGCGCGCGGGCGTTCAAGGACGAGCCGGCCGTCGCGCGCGTGTTCGAGAAGGAGTGCGCGCGCGTGGCCGGGTGCGTCGTCACCGCCACGCACACGGACAACCTGACGTTCTGTGACCAGGTGAGGTTGCTGAGCGCGACGGACGTGCTGGTCACGCCGCACGGGGCGCAGGTGACGAACCTGCTGTTCATGGACCAGAACAGCAGCATCATGGAGTTCTACCCGCTGGGGTGGAGGCAGAGAGCCGGCGGCGGGCAGTTCGTGTACCGGTGGATGGCGTCGCGGGCGGGGATGCGGCACGAGGGCTCGTGGTGGGATCCCAACGGCGAGCCGTGCCCCGACTCGCCAGACATCCTCAGCTGCTACAAGAGCCGGCTGATCGGGCATGATGCGGCCTACTTCGCGAAGTGGGCTGCCAAAGTCTTCACCGCAGCCAAGGAGCGCAAGACGATAGGGGGTGCCGTCAAGGCGCTGCTGGAACCCGAAGAGCGGCAGCGAGAAGCACCAGCCTGCAAATGCTCCTAGCTGCCCTGTCGTGGTGTGCTCAACCTTGGTGGGTGGTTGTTGTAAAAAAAAACCCCTGGTGGGTGGTGTTTGGTTTGAGAAACCTTCTCGTGTAAGATGAAATGGTCCGCTGTGAGCCCATCCTATAAATTTTGGTGATCAAGCTTCATGTTTATACCATGAAGGATAAAGTGATGGATCGATCCATTTTATTACGATCTCTACTCCTAAAAGTGTGAAAGTAAGACAATCTCATCTGTTCATATTTGACCCTCCACCTCCGCGCCTTCACCCGTCCCGCGCCTTCACCCCGCACAGTCGCGCCCCCACCCCCTTCCTTTCACCACCCCTCGCACGGTCGCGCCCCCTCCCCCCCGCCCCCAAACGTTTTTCCGCTCCGGCGTTAACCGCCCACGCCGCCACCCATCGCCGCCGCCTACCCCGTCGACCGGATCGGCGGTCGGGCAGACCGCCCGCGCCGGCACCGCGCAGGCCGGCCGCGATTGGTCACCGCCGCCGCCTCCTAACCCATCGACCCGCCGCCGCCATCGTCGAGGTGCCGCATCCGCCTCACCGTCGTCGTCACGCGGAGCGGACCGCCGGCGCCGGCCACCGCGGGAGGTCGACGAGGCCCTCCTACCCCGTTGACCCGCCGCCGCCGTCCCCGCCTCCTCCCCACGGCCGCCGATGTCGCCGCCCTGTCGTATCGCCTCCTCCGTCACAACGCCGCCACCGGATCGATGCCATCGTGTGTGGATGTCGTCCCCATGCCGCAGATCTCCATCATCTCTGGATCCATGATGCCACAGCTGTGCCTCCGTTATCCGTGCTCCATTCACCATCCGACCATCACGATCGCATCTTCAATCGGGCCATCGGCACCTGCGGTGGCTGCATCGACAAGAGCAAGAAGACCGAGATCGTTGTGCCAGGATTCAGGTATGGCGAGCGCCGATCTGCTGCCTGTCACCTCCTCCCTGAGCCTCCTCTACGATTCTGCAATCGCCCATATCACCTCCTCCCTAAGCCTCCTCAAACGCAGCCGGCGGCCGCTGGAGCCGCCGCTGTCGCCCATGCCGGAGGTTCCGCGCACGCCGGAGATGCCGCTTGCCGCCATCGCCCACACCCGTGCCGGGGAGGATCCATTGCTATATATGTACTAGAGGATCGCGCCGGCGGTAACCACCGAAGGATGTCTCGGGTAATTAAGTTAACTAATCCTTCCTTGCCTTGCGTTTATCTATTAGGTTCTCGCTTAAAATATAAGGTTCCCTTTCTGAGGTTTCAGGCTTTTTGTAGTTTTTGTAGTTCTTTTTCTTTGTTTTTTCCTAGAAGAAATTTTTTCCTGGGAGAAAAATTCTTTATGTAAAGAACAAAGATAGTTTCCAATTGGATGAAGAGGAAGTTTTTGAAGCGGCGTGCTCTTTTTTTATGGCAAGTCTCGTCTCCTCTATCAATTCAAGTTACAATATAATTTCCATTTTTGTGAAGCTCGGTTGGAGGCAATGATGTTATCAAATCCCACGAATTGCGATATCTATGATGGAAATTGCATACTCGCATGCTACAAATTTTCTCATTAAATGTGGCTAAAATTCCTCTGGATGTTGGAAAGATAGAGTTGTATGGATACATAGCAGCGCGGGATGATCTGGAACCATTGCTTAACTATGTCGTCAATGTTAGCAGGGATGATCCTATCATCGTGGAGCAGGTGCACATCCATATCTGCATTGTTTCAAGGGATAAGTCTAGCTAACGGGCTTAAGTATTGATGTTTTCTTACTTAATCTCATGGAATACAAAACTATAATAGACCCTTTGATGTATTCAACACCGTCTAAATTGCCTCTAAGCCAGTTTTGGAGTGGTTTTCGGCTAGCAATGATTCTGCATGGCATAAGGGTACAATCACCTCCAAAACTGTTATTAGGGATTATTTAGACACTGTGGAATACTTCTTGGGTCAAATAACCAATTTTATGATTGATGAGTACAAGGTCTATTTCGTTGCTTTATTCTTAATGCAAACCAAATTTATCACATGCATAGAACATCTGAGATTGGATCAGATCTGTATGCCATAGTACAGGCACTTAATCCCTTTTACATCAATGAAGATGGGATAGATTGTGAATGTTTGATCAACTGTGTTCTTGAATTATTTAACAGACCAAGGCTCAGTTTGCATTTACGAGTAGGATTAGTTTATGAAATCCAGTTAATCGAAACTATTAATGAGATTATCAATGTAGAACCAGTAACTTCAGATTTTATTTTTTAGTGATTGGTGATCAGTACAATCTGTACTCCTTGCTTATTGTGATAGAATCCTTTGATTCTCATTATGACCTTTCCTCTGTTGGATATGCCAATATTTCCTATCTTATATCCTCACCTTTTAAAAATGGTTTAAATGTTAAATGAGAGTTTTGGTGTATCAGTAGACCAACTATTAGTTGTGACACACTTTTCTCTACGGTATGCTGTATTATCTTATTGAACAAACTTACTTTAAATACCTTGCTTCTCATGTTTGTGGGAAAAAAGACACTGTCATGGTTTTTTTAGATGGCTGCTCAAGTTCATGTTGGCATGTTTTTTAATCCACTGTAACAAAATTCTTATGTTTAAATTTATGTTGTGAACCATCTTAGAGAGTCTTGCCCAGGAGCTTGTTGGGATGTTTGTTTCATACCGAAAGTTGAAGGTACATCCCTCTTTGCATTCAGTTTTCAGTACACCTTGTATTTGATCTGATCGTTCAAGATATTCTCCAGCAATGGCACCTGAGTATGTTCTTACTATCCTTTCTAACATCTATTAGAATTTCTTCAGTTTGAATTCATACCATATTTTCTCTACTACTATGCTTTCCAGTATATATAGCCAAAATTTGTTTTACAAGGATTTTGTGCAATGTTGAGCTTATGTTGTGAATTAGCATTTTCCCCTGTGTACGCCGCCGTCCGTGGCACCAGGCACACCCCACCATCGCCCGGGGCTGCAGCACAGAAGTTATGCTGCGCCACCACACAAATCAGAGCACGAGTGGGTATCTATGGCTATCGCGTCACTGCTACAATCATTCATTGGAAGGTACATGCTGCATTTCCTCTTATTTTACCATCCAGATGTTCATGCAAACTGTTATGAAATGTGCCATGTTTTTGACAACTCCATATGATGATTATTATGTTTGGGTGAAAGTGTTTTTTCTGAAATGCAACATCTACCTTATTGTCACATCACTTATGTAATTATATGCTTGGGTTAAGATCTAATTAAGAGAGGATTAGAGGATGGGGCTTTGGTCCTTTGCAGCTGCAAAGAGAGAACGTGCTACTGTCAAGAACAATGGGCTTGGATCAATGCTCACGGATACATGTGGACCAGTTGATGCTGCAGTCTCTTTCAATTCACCATACTGCAGATCCACAGGCTAGCAGAGGAGTAGAAATTCACTGCTAAATCTGACATGTTTTCATGATGCATCGTACCTAATTGATGGTAAATGAAGACCTGTGATACTACGTTCCTACTTATCAATGCTTAAATGGCTGAATGGATAAGTAATACGTGGAATTTGACTGCTAATTCATAGCTCGTGAGCATAGCAGCATAGGCCTACAAGTTCTTTTATTTTCATATTTTTGTTCATGCATATAAATACATGTCACACCGGATTTAAGGACAAACCCAAATGCAAGAATACATGTGCGCCGGGATCAAGTTACACACATGCATCGACGCGGTGAATACCAAAACACGGTGTAAAGCGTAAATAGAGTATTAAACGGTTATTACATGACCGAATGTCTCAACTAAACAATCGTTCGAGTAGCTAACGGCGGAAAAGAAACACACGTAGAAGTCCTCCACGGTGACGGCGACCGGAGAACGGACGCCTAGAACCCATCGAACTCATCATAGTAGTCTTCAAAACGCCCATCCGAGCGACGGCGGGTAGTGTAGATGCAATAAATAAACAACAAGCGTGAGCACATGTCGTACTCAAGAAGGGAAAAGTTCGATAACAACATGCAAGGCTTTATGGTGGAAGTCGTTGGCTCATAAGCAAGTCAAGCATTTTAGTTGGTCAAGTTTTATTAAGCAACCGTTACTAGCAAGTGTAAGTATATACCAAACCCGGATAATAAAATGCAACAGATCCATAAAATGTAATGCACAAGTTTAAAAGTTCCATCTTCCATAGAATTAATCATGTGAGGGTCCAGCCGCTCTTGACCGTGAGCACGGCTAACTAGTTAGTTTTACACTGCGAGAGGTTGTACATCTTTACCCACAAGTCGCGTAAAAACCCAAAAGAGTTTTAGACCCAACCATGCGGTGTTTGCAAGGCACCATACCACACTTCCGAGGTGTGATTGCATAGGGACGCTACGAGGCCGTTACAAAGATCCCCGGATGAAGGTCGCCCGCTAGGTTACCCGGTCGGTGCAACGTATAAAGCTCCGGACGAGTACCGTGTCTTAGCTAAGCCCACACCCCGCGCCCGAGCCGGTCCATACGCCACTACCCGCCGGCCCCCAACCCTTATCGGGTAAAGCGCACCTAACATCTAGTTCACTAATTAATAAGCCAAGACAGAGCCATATGTCTTGTGGTAGTCTTGTTTTCCCGGGTGGTTCTCCATGTTCCGATTAACAAAGTAAAGTGTTCTTGCATTACATGAATGATAGCATAAATAAAGCCATATTAACAAGTGTTCATTAAACCATCCAAAACCACGTAAAGCGCTAGCATGTGCTACCCAACATAAAGTAAACCCGGGTTGATCAAGGCATAGGATAACGAGCTAGTCGAACCTTAGCAATAGGACCCATCAATTTAATGCATAGCAAAAATAAACAACTGTGTAATTGAAATGCATGTTACAATAGGAATTTAACGGGGATGCAGCAAGGACTTGCCTTCTACCAGCACCGGAAACTGCTCAGGGTCTTGATATTCTTCAACAGCAGCGAAATCCCCGAATTGCTCGTACGCTACGCTCCACACATCACATACAAGCAAACAATGGAAATAAATAAGAAACAGTACACCAATCATCTCAAACAGTAACAAAAACAATAGAAAACTATTCTACTCGTCGAGACGATCGCGTGGACATAAAGAACGCTAAAAACGGAGCTAAACGGCAAAGTTATGATTAAAACAAGTTTTAGGACTAAACCGTAAAGAATTTTGAACTTTTGGGCTAAAGCAGAAGAAAACTGGGCTTAATCGTAAGGGTTTTATAAGGTGGGAGGACCGGGTTGTGATTTTTGGGAAACTCAGTGTTTTAAGTGCAAAAGCGTGCGGTTAAGGCTATAGGGATGGATCTCGTCCATTAGATCGAGATCCAGCGGCTAGGGTTTAAGCGGCGGGGGTTGACCGGTGAGAGGAGGGTTGGACCGGGACGCGGCGCGATCCGGGGCCGTCGGATGGCCATCGAGCGGCCGCGATGCCGTGCAAGCGGCCGCGCGGCGGCGAGCGGCCGGCGGCGAGGCGGGCGCGGCGGCGAGCGGCGGCGCGCCGCGATTAAGGGGTTAGGGTGCCCCAAACGGCGCGGGATCCGCACGGGGACGACCGCGAGCACAAGGCGAACCCACCGGCGACCCTCCCGGGTGGCAACGGCGACGGACGACGGCGCACGGCGAGCCGAGGCGGCGGTCAAACTCCGGTGACGGCGGCGGCCGGCGCGCGGAGCACGGAGGTGAAATCGAACCGCACCGGCGGACTTCTTACCACACGGCGGATCCAAGGAGCGATGCGGGGGCGGGCGAACGACGGCGGCGGCACGGGCTCGAAGCGGCGCGCGCGGACCGAGGTGGCGGCGTGGCTTGGCGAGCTAGGGTTAGGGCGGCGGCGGCACGGGAGCTCGGGATAGGGCGGTGCGGGGCCGCGGCGGCGCCTTAAATAGGGGTGAGGGGCCCCCCCGGCACGCGGGCCCGTGGCACCGACGCCGAGTCGGAGTTCAAACCGAGCTCGACTCCGGCTCGGCCGAGGGCGCGGCGGGGCGCGAGGGAGGATGCCGACGCGCGGGCCGCGCGTCGAGGCGGGGCCGGGAGGCGGCGAGCCGCGGTGGGCGGAGGTGGGCGCGCGCGCGGCCGCGGTGGGCCGAAGCCCACCGGGCCGCCGCGGTTTGCTCCTTTCTTTTTTTTTCTATTTCAAATTCCTATTCCCAAGCCTATTAAAACAAAGCAACAAACTTCGAATTCAAACCAAGGTTTGAATCCAACACCCAAAAATAATGCACCAAAGATGAATGCAACAAGATAAACTCCTATATTTCATTAATTAATTAAGAAAAGTGATTAAATGCCTATAAAACCACGACAACCATATATTCCTTAAGCGAGATCGCAATGTTGCTAAGCAAATTTTAATTAAAAGCAAACAAAGGGAATTTAGGGTGTTACAAATCCTACCCCCCTTAAGATGAATCTCGTCCTCGAGATTCGGATTGATCAAAGAGATGTGGATATTCTCGCTTTCAACTCCTCTTCTCTTTCCCAAGTTGCCTCATCCTCTCGCATGATTACTCCACCGCACCTTGCACATTGTGAAAGTCCGGTTTCTTGTAACCCGTGTCAATCGTCCGGAATCTTGATAGGCCGTTCGGTAATTGTCGGGGGACACCCTAGGGGTCCCCTTAAACAATGGGGAAAACCTCACTTAAAACCCGCAACCGAAACCCAAATACATTAAGCCTAACCATGCGGGTGCCTAACCATGCAGACACGGCCCACGGGGGACTCCGACGGCCCATCGAGGCGGCCCACGTAAGGATCCCCTCGAACGAGGCTCCGCCTCGTTCGAGGCCGCGCGCTCCCTTCGGGCGGGCATCACCCCCGCTCGAGGGGCAACACTTCCCTCGAGCGGGTTCCGCCTCGCTTGAGGGTACGCCCCGCCCTCGGCCGGGGTCCGCCACGCTCGAGGGTACCCCTCACGCGTGCGCCGGCCCCGTACACGGGCATTTAACACCCCGACGCCGCGGGACGGCGCCATCACGCGCTCGGGGCTCGCACCCCGGTGCCGCCGCACCAACTCCCCGGGGAGGAGCCCATCCCCGCCAGCGTGGGAGGGTGCGTGCGGGGCGGCGGTGTCGTCCCGTGACACCGCGCGCACGCCCCAGTACGGCTAACACGCCGAGCCCTCGAAAGGGGGCGGCGCACCCTCGATGTACTTTCTTGTGACCCTACGAGGGTTAGGTGGAGGCGCTAGGCCGGTGGACCGCCATCCCCGCCACTGTAACGGCGTGGCCGCCGTACCCGCGCGTGCAGGCGCACGCCAGGCCCTGTAGCAACGACTCCAGCCCCGTGAAGCGCATCGGGAAGGAACGCCGTTCGGCCTACTCCTGTGCGCCGTACAGGCCCGCGTCAACACCTCCCTCGAGCCTATCAGAGGACATCACCGCCATCCGCCTTGCTCTCCCATCCTCGAACCGCCACCGTTCGGGTACAAGTCGAGCCATGATGACCGGATCGCCGCAAGGATCGCCGGACGGCCGCCCACTCTACAAGCGCATAGCACGTCGTGCTTCCCCACGTAGCTAGATAGCGCGGCATGCATGTAACTCGCTTCCCCCTTGATCTATAAAAGGGGGATGAACCCCCCACCGCGGGGGGACGAGGACGACGGATAGGAGACACGAACGGCGTCACGCTCAAGGCCACGGACCAAGAGCACGCCGTGCACTCACTCTCTTATTCTCCCACAACATCTTCGCCCACTCCACTAGGGACTTGGAAGCCACGCTTCCTCTCCCGCCTTGCTTGTAGCAGCCCCCACTACGAGCACCCCGGTGCCGAGCAATATAGTGCCGTGAGCACACCCCCGCCGGACGTACGGCCCCCTCGGCCGGAACCGGGATAAAAACCCCGTGTCACTTGTTGCTTAGCATCGACCATTGAGGGATAGACCTCGGCGCTATCTACCGGTTAGTGTCGGGACCATATTCCGCACCGACGCTGGCGCCCACCGTGGGGCGAACGAGCGCCTAAGGTCACTCCACCAACTCCCTCCATGGTGATTCGCACCGAGTACCGTGCTACACGCCATCGCATGGGTAGCTCGGACCCCCTCCCAGCCGGTTTCGAAATCCGCTTCGGGGACCTGAACTTTCAGGCCACGGGGAACGGCTATCTCATGCGCCTCACCAACCGTGAGGAGCTCCGCGCGCGGCGCCGTGCCGGGTCGGCTCCGGCCCCCCGCCGCGTGCACCGCCACGGCGCGGGGTTCCCCGCAGCACGGACGCCGCGGGCCGTCGGCGCCACGACGCCACCGTCGCTGCGGGCGGCGCTCGCGTCGGGGCGCGATCCGAGCGGCGGCAGCCGAGCGCGCCGCCGCCCGGCCGCGGTGCGCCCGCCACCACGACCGCCACCGCCCCGGCGGGGCGGCGCGCGGTCTCGGACCGCGCATCCCCATCCGGCCGCGTGGCGCTACGACGGCCTACAACGCCAACGTCAACACGACGATGCGCGAGGGTTCCGCCCGGCCGCCACGTCTTCGTCGCCGGGGACCCCGGCGCCTCGGCGGCGGATGAGTCATCCCCGGGCTCCGTCGACACGATGCCACCCGCCAACCGCCACGGATACGCGGAGTGGGACTTCTCCCGCGTGCCGACCGGGGCCGCGTTCGGCGTTTCCTCGACGCCGCGGTGTTGACGGTGTATTTTGGTGCACCTAGCATGTTCATTACACTTTGGTTTGGATTTGATTATTGAACTAACCCGCCACTAGGCACACTAATCATATAACAAGTTCATCTTTGTGCATGCATTTGGAAGTGTTGTGTTTATGTAGGAAAACATGGACATAAAGGACGGATTCGCAATAAGTTCAAAGGAGCATTCATGGAGTCTTGTTCGTGTTCATGAGCTCGCCGAAATTACTTCCAATGGTGGCGAGGACCGAAGTGCTACGAGAAACACCCCCGGGGATTGAAGCGTAAAAGATCAAACTTCATGTAAAGAGAGTCTCCATCTTGATCGCGAGGATAACGGCGTCAAAATCATCCAAGTGGACGGGGCGAAGTAGATAAGTGCACGAGGACCCACGGAGCAAAAAGGGCGACCGAACCGGCCGAACCGGGCACCGGGCCGGCCGGCCCGCCGTCGGATCGGCCCAGCCCACTTCGGGCACCGGTTCGGTCCCGTCTTCCTTGCCCTCGAAGGATCTTCGACCCTAAAACCCCCGACGCGCCGCCAACAAACGGAGAGGAGTTTATTCGCACCGAAGGCCATCTACAAGCTAGAGAGAGAGGAGGAGGATCTCGGGCCGGAGATCAACCACCTCGAAGGAAGCACCCTCTCGTGGAGAAGAAGGAAGACACCGGCGGAAGGGAAACCATGATCAACGGTGCCATGATCAGCACCTTGATGGGGTAATCTTCTCATTCGTCCATGGGTTGTAATCGATCTTGAGATGTAATCGCACTTTGTCGGATTATCTTTCTATCATCTTGTGTTGAATATACTTTAATGCTTAAGGCTTGCAACCATGCCGTAAAGGGAGTATAGGCCTCAATGCTTCCTTGGATCCATTCAATACGCCGTGGCCATCAAAGGTCTAGTCATGAATACCTTCGCGTAGTGACAAGTACGAGAGGAGGGAAAGGGGCGAAACCGTGGTCACAACCCCGATAGATTAGATTGGTTTTTCATGTCTTTAAGCGATTGCATGCTCTAGTATCGTAGACCCGTGGGCGAGTGTCTTCTCTCTTGATCGTTTATCATTCTCTCTAGTGAAGTTTAGTGTTTTTCTAGTATAATAGTAGTTAGGGTTTTAGTAGCTAGTGTGTCGTTGTTGATCGAACGCTTGTAATCCCCTTGCTCCGCGGATTGACAAGAACCTTGGGAATCCCGTGGTGAAAAAGGTGTGGGGTCCGTACGCTTGCGGATCGTAGAGGGATACGTCTTTTATCCGTCAACAAGCCCCTTTTTCTGGCGCCGTTGCCGGGGAGCAAGTTAGTTTACATCGTTTGATTTGCATCTAACTTAGTTTTATATTTTAGTTTATCTTTTATTTGCTTTATCTAACATATATTATCGGAAAAACACTTGTTTCTTTTTGTTTTTTGTTTTTATCTTATTGTCTAGATGGAGTTCGTTAATCAACCCGTGGAAGAACCGGAGAAATCATTAAGGGATTACGCTAGCCCTCGATGTGAAGACATAAAGGTACAAGAGTCGGATTCGAAGCTCGAAGCGACCAAGTATGAAATTAAATCCAAGATCATGAAGATGGTGGCGGAAAACCCATTTGAAGGGATGGTTACGGAGAACCCATATAGACACATAAGGGATTTCACGACAATATGCAACACGGTGCGTCAAGAAGGAGTTCCCGATGAATGGTTCAAATGGAATCTCTTTCCCTACTCACTTGCCGGCAAAGCAAAGACATGGTATTCGGTTGCGTCCTTTGAAGTTGAAGGCAATTGGAACAAGTTGACAAAGAAGTTTTGCGAGAAGTTCTTTCCAATGAGCAAGGTTCAACATCTAAGGAGACAAGTGATCAATTTTATGCAAGGAGAAGAGGAAGGGATAGACCAAGCCTGGGATAGGTTTAATGAATTAATCGAGCAAGGACCAAAACTCGGCTTCACCGGTGACGTACTCTTGCATACATTTTTCTTTTCCCTAACCCCTAGTTGCATGCGACACGTCGAAATGTGTGCAGGTGGGGATCTCATGGAGAAAACACTCACGGAAGCCGCCCAACTTCTACAAAAAGTTAGCAAAGCGGCTGCCATGCGAAGAGATTGGGAAACAAGACTTGCGGAAGAGCCGGAATTCAATTCAAGGAAGAAAAAGCTTGCTGATTTTTCTAAAGAGGCAACCCCGGAAGTCACAAAAGAGGAGCCGATCATGGAAAAGCTTGAACAAGAACACATCAAGTCAAGAACTACACCAAACGTCGACTTCATCGCACCAAATGAGACGAACAAGAGAAGCATGTCAAGCGCGAAGCCACTAAGGGAGTTCGAGCCAATGGATTGGGTTCCTATTGATTACGGAGAAGTATTCGACAAGAGAAGACCGTTCCCTAATCAAAAGGGAATGGCAAGAGCATTGGAAGTCGATTTCCCACCGGGAGAGGAAAGCTGAAAATTCATACGACCTCGAAACCACCGGTGAGATTTTTGAAAAGCTCTTTGGAGATGACGTGGTGGATCCGGAACATATTGCCGAGGTGAAGAGGATCATGGGGATCAAGCCCGATGCATCACCATACGCTCGCCTTGCTGAAATTTATTCAATCGGATCCGAAGAAGAAGAGAAGATGACGCCGCACTTGAGTTGCGAGATCAACGGAGTTCAATGCAAAGCTTTATGCGACATCGGAGCCCAAGTAAGTGTTCTATCTTCTAAAATTTACGATAAAGTTCAATACCACAACCTAGACTTAGCTCCAACATCAACGAAATTAATTATGGGAGATGGTAGAACTATCAAACCTCTAGGTATTGCTTGCAACATGAAAGTAAAAATCTCTAGAAACTATATACCAACCGATTTCTTTGTTATTGATGCTTACCATGGTAATTCTGATCATATAATCTTAGGTAGGCCTTTTCTTAAGTTGGTTGATGCCGTGTTAGATGCCGGAGAAGGCAAAGTAACAATGAACCTTAATGGAACAAAGTACACATATAACTTTCTTCGTGCTTCTAAGCACCTTACTCCTTTTCCTCCCGAAGATGAAGAAATAGAAGAGATAGATAGTCTTTGTTTTGTTGAAACCCTTAGAGACCCGCTGCAAAGAGCGATGGAAAATCAAATTAGTAATCAACAAGATGAAGAACTAGAGGAAGCAACAAAAGGCTTAGAGCCGCATGATGGTAGCGTGGAGGAAGAGAATTTCGAAGACATAGGAGAAATCAAACTCGAGGAGCCACAAGTGCCCGAAGTAGACCTCAAACCTTTGCCCAAGGGATTAAAATATGAATTTTTGGGCCCGGACAAAACTTATCCGATCATTGGGAGCGACGAGTTGAGCCCCGAAGAAAATGAAGCGTTGCTGATTTTATTAAAAAAACATAGGAAGGTGATTGGATATTCAATTAACGATCTCAAAGGTATTAGCCCGGCCTTTTGCACTCATCGTATACCAATGGAAGACCAATGTAAGCCCGTAGTAGACCATCAAAGGAGGCTAACCCATGCCATGCGAGATGTAGTAAAGAAAGAGGTTATCAAGTTACTTGATGCGGAATCATCTACCGGTTCCACATAGCGAATGGGTGAGCCGGTACATTGTGTACCGAAGAAAGGAGGTTTGACCGTGGTGAAGAATGAGAAGAACGAATTGATACCGCAAAGAACCGTGACCGGGTGGCGGATGTGTATCGATTACCGTAAGCTTAACAAGGCGACGAAGAAAGATCACTTCCCCCTACCGTTCATAGACGAGATGCTCGAGAGGTTAGCAAACCACGCTTATTTTTGCTTTCTCGATGGATACTCGGGGTTCATGCAAATTCCCATTCACCGGAAGATCAACATAAGACAACGTTTACGTGTCCTTACGGAACGTTTGCATATAGAAGGATGCCCTTCGGCCTATGCAACGCTCCGGCCTCTTTTCAACGTTGCATGATGGCCGTGTTTTCGGAATTCATCGAAGAGATTGTTGAAGTGTTTATGGATGATTTTTCCGTTTACGGGAAGACGTTCATGGATTGCTTAGCAAACTTAGAAAAGGTCCTTACAAGGTGTGCGGAGGTAGATTTGGTTTTAAATTGGGAAAAGTGCCACTTCATGGTTAAGCAAGGTATAGTGCTCGGACATGTTATATCCGAGAGAGGAATTGAAGTGGACAAGGCAAAGGTAGAGACGGTTGAGCAACTCCCACCTCCTACGGATATTAAGTCCTTAAGGAGCTTTCTCGGGCCATGCCGGATTCTATAGAAGATTTATAAAGGACTTCTCGAAGATCACTAAGCCTTTAACGCACCTTCTTCAAAAGGATGTGGCTTTCGACTTTGATGAGAAGTGTCTAGCGGCATTCGGACCTTGAAGAATTCGTTGGTGAGTGCTCCCATCATCCAACCTCCGGATTGGAGCCAACCTTTCGAGATCATGTGTGACGCAAGTGACTACGCCGTAGGCGCGGTCTTGGGACAAAGAAAGGAAGGCCGAGTTCACGCCGTTTACTACGCTAGCAAAACTCTTAGTGGGGCACAATTAAATTACGCCACTACGGAAAAAGAGTTGCTAGCGGTGGTATTCGCTTTCGAAAAATTCAGATCCTACATCGTGAACTCGAAAGTCATTGTTTACACCGATCACGCAGCCATAAAGTATCTCTTGGCTAAGAAGGAAGCTAAACCACGTTTGATTCGTTGGATCCTTCTCCTCCAAGAGTTTGATGTTGAAATTCGTGATAAAAAGGGGGGTGGAGAATGTTGTGGCCGATCATTTGTCTAGGATGAATCGTGGGCAAGATGATAAAGAGCCCATAGAAGATAAGATGAGAGATGACCACCTCTATAGAGTGCTTGATAAAGATACTTGGATGATCGACATCATTCGAGCAATTCGAAAGATGCCCCTCGATCATCTAGACAAAAACACTCAAAGGAAGATAATTTCGAAAGTAAGAAATATTTGCGGGATGCACCATACCTCTTCAAGCTTGGCAATGATGGAGTGATGAGAAGATGTGTGCCAAGAGAAGAGAGGCTTGAGATTCTAAGGAAGTGCCACTCGGCGGAGTACGGTGGGCACTATAGCCATTTTCGAACCGAAGCCAAAGTATGGTCGAGCGGATTCTATTGGCCGGAGATGCATGAAGATACTAAAAGATATGTTGCGTCATGCCCCGAATGCCAAAGAACCGGAAACATCTTTCAAAGAAATTCTATGCCTTTGAAATACAACTTGCAAATCGACATATTCGATGTATGGGGCATAGACTTCATGGGGCTTTTTAAAAACTCATTTGGATTCGAGTACATACTTGTTATGGTTGATTATGTATCCAAGTGGGTAGAGGCTATACCATGTCGTAAAGCTTCCACGGAGGAGTCCATCACTATGATCAAGAACGTGATTTTCCCCGTTTCGGTACACCGAGAATCTTGATAAGTGATGGAGGAACTCATTTCACCGGGAAGAACTTCAAAAAGTGCTTGTCCAAGTTGGGAATTGAGCATAGGGTCTCCACGGCCTATCACCCACAAACCAACGGACAAGCGGAGACGTCAAATAGGCAATTAAAAAGCATACTTAACAAGACCATAGAGAAGGGAGGCAAGGATTGGTCAAAGAAATTAGACGGAGCTTTATGGGCTTATCGAACGGCGTTTAAAACACCGATAGGTATGACCCCCTATCAATTCGTCTATGGAAAAGCTTGCCACCTTCCGGTTGAGTTAGAACATAAAGCCTATTGGGCGATTAAAGAGATGAACCTTGATCTCGATGCCGCGGTGGTGAAACGGAGAATTCAAATAAGCGAGCTAGAGGAGTTGAGGTTGAAAGCTTATGAAAACGCAAGCATATACAAGGAGAGAATCAAAAGGTGGTACGATAAAAGATTGAAGAAAAAAGAATTTAAAGAAGGAGATAAGGTCCTCCTCTACAATTCGAGGTTTAAAACCTTCGGAAAGGGGAAATTGCAAAGCAAGTGGGACGGACCTTATGTTGTGCATTCGGTGTTCTCCAACGGAGCGGTAACCATTATGGATATAAACTGCGATCAATTTGTGGTGAATGGACAACAGCTTAAGGTTTACTACGAACCCGATGTCGTGCCCGTTCATCATGTTGACGTCTTTACCATGGAGGAAGAGCCCGAACGTCCCGCCTAGGACGAGAAACAAGGCACCAACTCTCGTAAATAATTTTTCTTTTAGCTTTCGGAGTTTTTCGCGAAGATTAACCGGGCCAACTTTTTCCCATGGGCCGAGGACGAAAAAATAGGGCGGTGTGCAAAACAACCGGACCGGCCCGGCCCCCGGGCGGGGGTGGGCCGGCCGGCCCGGTCGGATCGGCCCGGGGGTGGCCCGACGCCCGACGTCCCCGAATTTCGCCCGAATTGCTCCTTTTTGACTTCCTTGTTTGGTCGGAAAATTTTAAGGGAAGTGTAAAAAAGGAAAATAAGGTTCCCGTGGCTTTTCTCTCGGGACTATATATTTGGCCGAATTGGGAGCTCGAGAATCAATTCTTTCAAGCAATGTGTTGCACCCTTGTAGCGACCATTGAGCCTCCAAAAAGCTTAGAGTTGAAGGTAGAAGCCAAGAAGCCATCGATGGAGGAGGCGATGCGATGCGAGGTCAAGCTACCCGTCAAGAGGACCGCACGTATCCGTTGCGGAGGACGTGTCCCGACCGGGAGCTCTTGCATCTCGCCACCCCGTCAAAGGAGAGAAGGTCCCCGCACCCGTTCGAAGGTCGGCACGTCTCCAAGGCATCAAGAGTAAGGATTACAAGGAGGTGTCGCCGGAGCCTAAGGATTATGGGGATAGCGACTACTCCGACGATCGTAGCCCGAGCTCGTGGGCGGCCGCCGGTAGAGATGATGATGATTGGGATGAGCATCCTTATGAAAGGACTCCCGAAGGCCCCAACGGCGACGGCAACGGCGGTGGCGAAGGCGACAACAATGGAGGTGGCGACGACGGTGGTGACAACGGTGGAGATTATGGCGACGACGACCCCTTCGGATTGCATCCGGTGTCTTGTCGAGTTTGCCGTCAATCCATCGCAGCTCTCTACGCGTCGGCCGACGAATGTCTTCAAACCATGGAAGCGATGAAGCGGCGTATGGAGGACTTGGAGCGCGTAGTTGAAGATGACTACAAGTTCCTTAACCGTAACGTGCGCAAGCTTTTCGGCATGGTTGGAAACATGAGAGGCAAGTGGTGCAAAGCTTGCTCGAAGTACCATTAGATCTAGTTTTCCCCTTTGGTTTTTGTAAGAATACGACGAGGACGTCGTATGTTTTAAGTGTGGGGGAGAGCTAGCTCGCTAGCCTTAGCTTTTGAACTTCAAGTTTAGGTTCGGTTTAATCTTCGTGTGAGAGTCTTAGCGTTTTAATGAGTCTTTAGTTTTCGAGTCTCGTTTTTAAATTTTTGCTAGTGTCTTAAATTAGTGTTGAGTCAAGAAAACCAAATAAAAAGAGTCTTATATATATCTTTGTGTTTTATGTATTGTTTATCTTTATTTACTTGTTTGTCTAATCTTCGATTCTTGATATATGAACACAAGTATGTGGTTTGAAAATCGTTTACCGTGGTGCTTAGTGGAATCGCTACTACTTAAAGTACCCATACCGCACTTCGATCTTGAGCTTCACATGCTAGTTGTGCTATGTTCGATGCTAAAAATTGGAGGATTTCAGTTCTGAAAATTATATTAAAACCCTTGTAATAAAGGTTAGCAAAACCTCTTTTTCCAAGTTGAGAGTATAAAAAAAAATTCCTATCCAAAGCCAAGTTTGTTTTTTTCGCTCCACCATAAGTGTGATTAGCACGATGAGTTAGGCTAGGACCCTTCTCTCTTGGTTAGTTTTAATTTCAAGCAATGATCATGTCCTTGTGCTTATCTTTTGTTGCTAGCCTCGTCATTTATTCAGTTCGTGACTTTCATAACGAAAGTCATGTATATCACTGGATTCCATACCCAACCTTATACATCTCTTTTGAACATCGTATTCCTTGAACACAACTTATTTTCAAAGTTTCGTCTCGTCTCTAGCATGATTTATTTAAAAAATTTCAGATTGTGTGCATGCGGGAAAAGGGAGAATTGAAAGCTTTGAAAAGATGTCAAGAGAGAGAAAAATAAAGAGAAAAAGTATGTGTATGGAAAAGAAAGAAAAAAAATCATATGAAAGAATAAAAATAAAGAGAGAAAGATGAGTTAGCAATGAAGATATGAGAGGGATGGATCAAGTGAAAGAAAAGAAAAATAATAAAGTGTCGGGAAGGATGTCACGTTGATTGTGAGACGAAACTTTTACTCTATTTCCAACCATGTGCAATCCGACAACGAGGACATCATCGGTGCCTTGAAGTCACAATTTTCTTTTGCCCTTGCACATGTCCACCATTCTAAATCTTCTCATCCTTGATATCCCTACATATGGTTAATTCTCATGATCATTGGCTTTGAAAGGTAGACGACCATTAGAGGAAGTTCTTAGTTTGACAATACTTGTGTTGATTGCGCTAGCCCTACCTATAGCTCCACTTTACATAATATATGAGAGATTAATGGGAGGTGAGAATTTTATAAAATTTGGTTAGGATAGCCACTTCATATGAGTGACTTGAGAGAGCTTGGAGAAAGGTTTTTGTCTAACACTTGTTGCGGGAATTTTTGTTTTGAAAACCATAAAAACCCTCCGATGGAAGCAAAGAAGTAAGTATGGCTGAAATTGAAAGCTTCGAGTGAAGAGTTTGAGTTGTGGGGTAAATCTTGACGTGGTGAAAATCCTAAACGCCCATGTTTATGATTGATTATCATTACTTTGTGTTTATGTATTAAAGATGAAGGGATTGACTAACTTGTGAAGAGGGATAAGTGGTACACGATTACACTCCTTGGACGAAGTTCTTTTACGAGTACTTGCTCGAGGACGAGCAAGAGCTAAGTGTGGGGGAGATGATGACGGTGTATTTTGGTGCACCTAGCATGTTCATTACACTTTGGTTTGGATTTGATTATTGAACTAACCCGCCACTAGGCACACTAATCATATAACAAGTTCATCTTTGTGCATGCATTTGGAAGTGTTGTGTTTATGTAGGAAAACATGGACATAAAGGACGGATTCGCAATAAGTTCAAAGGAGCATTCATGGAGTCTTGTCACACCCCGAAATTTTCAATTTCAGGATGTGAATAGAGAGAATAATTAAATAACAATTTTCTCATAATTTTAAAATTTTTCCAACATTTTTTTTCTTTACAGGAAATATAGGATAGGAAAAACCCTTGTTTGATTTTCTTAAGCAAATAAAAAGTTGTGAGTGTTGCATTCATGCCGATGCATCTTAGTGCTTCCTGAGTGCTTAAGGTTTCAAAAACGCGTTTAGGAGCTGTCCAAAAATCTTCCGAGAATTTTCCGGATTTTTCTGGGACTTGTTCTCATTTTCCTTTGAGCTATTTCTATTTATTAGAAGGCTCTAAATCTTTTTCATGAGCTCCAATGCTTTATTTGGATTGTTCATGTCTTAATCTAGCTTTGGGAATTTTCCTGAAATTTTTGGGATTTTCAGAATATTTTTCGTGGCTTTAAGAAATTATCTAGCTATTTCTAAATTATTTTGTTTGTCACGAAAATGTTTTCTGAAAATAAAAAGGAATTTTCTCTCCCCTTTCCCTTTTCGGCCCAAAGCCGTTTGCGGCCCAAACAACCGAAGTCTTGAAGAGGTCCCTTAACTCCTCTAGCATCCCCCGCATCACCGCCGCCGGCGGGCGGGTCTTCTTTGAGGCCCAATGCCGGAAGTCCGTTGGTGCTCCCCGGATTTCCCCTCACCCCCGACCCGTCCCCGACCCACATCCGCTCCAAGCCCCCGCGCCCGGCCCGCGCGGAAGCCCATCCGGGGCCCATGCCCCGGCCGTGGCCGGTGTCCATGGCGGACACGGCTTGCGCCGCCGCCGACCTTTTTCCTCGCCGTCCGTGTCGTGTACGCCACGCCGGCCGACGCCTCCACCGCCCTATAAAGGCCGAGCGACCGAGCCTTGCACGCCCCGCACCTCGATTCGTCTTGGCCCGCTCGCCGGCACCGACCGAACCACCGCCGCCGCCGTCCTTAATCCGCCGGCCATGGAGCCCACCGGAGCCAACCGAGGACGCCGTGAAGCTTGCGACGTTCACCGCCCTCCCTGGCGCCGGGAAACCACCTGTGCGCCGCCGTTACATGGGAGGCCGAGCCGGACGACCGCAACCTCCCGCCGTCGTCGGATTACGGCCCGCCTCCCCATCGCCTTTCGCACCGGTGAGCATTCCCTTGTACTCCCCTAGACCTCCTCTTTCCTTCCCCCAACTCAATCGAGCCCCCGGGTCATCGGGTCGCCGGCGCCGCCCCCCCGGGTCGCGGCCTCCCCGCCCCCTGCTGAACGCAAGGTAGAAGAAGGAGCTACGTCGTTTTACACATAGACCCCCGTCTCGTTCGTGTAATGGTTATCCTATCTTATGTGTCTTGCAGCTCTCCCAAAGAACCCCCTGGAATTTTTAGATCTCTGCATCCAGATCCATCCCAAGCACCTTTTCAGATCTAACCCTTCAGATTAGTCTTTTTGCGAGCACTTTTGCATGTGTCTTGCAGATCTTCTTAGCTAACCCTTGAAATCTATGGTTAATCGCGTAAAGGTCCTTCCAATCTTGTTTTCTCCATATCTTTTTCGTTTTAACTCCGATTTAATCCGTTCAAGTTGCGTTAGGTTCATAATAATGTAAAGCACGCGTTAGCGGAGTGTTTTCACCATGTTTTGTTTTCTGAAAATAAATTTAATATTAATTTTGATTAATGTCTAGTTATACACGCCTTTTATAAATAAAAGCAACATAGATCTATACATCGTTTTTCATAAGCAAATTTAATTTGATTAATGTTTCTATCACATGTTTTTGTGCGTAAAAGTTAATTAGATCTTTATCTCGGTTTTCGTAAACTAAATGTTAATTTGTTTAATATTTAATTAATCTTTCCTAATTAAAATTTGATTAGGCTTTTACATCGGCTTTTATAATAAATATTAATTTGATTAATGCCAATATTATAATGTTCGATAATAATATGATCTAATCGAATTACAAAGTTACGTTTAGATTGTTCATATAGTTTAGTTTTTCTAAAATTAAATATTTAATTGATTGATTCATATATGAATCTTTATAAATAAAACTTGACTAGTTCTTTACACCGGTTTTTGCAAATAAAGTTTAATTTACTTTAATTCCAACATGGGGTATTTTATTTATGAAATATCCTTACATATATTTTGTTAATTAAAATAAATCCAGCTCATAGCCTTGTTCTCTTATTTATGCAAACAATTCGCTAGACGTTCGGTATCAGCTTTATCTCTTTTAATCAAGTTTATCGAAGCTCGAATCTTTCTAGTGTTAGCTCAAGCTCGTCTCGGTGTGTCTCGTTGTAGAGCTAGCCTTCTTTCAAGCTCCGGATCTTTCCAATCCTAGTACATGCCATCCTATCGTAATTGTCTTTTATGTAAGACAACCGTACTACTTTAGTTCTTTGTGATCCAATCTTTAACATCTATCTAGTTCATGTTTACCCTATCTCAGTTAGGTTATCTTTTTATGAATCAGTTGTGTTCTTGTACTCAATCTATCGTAGCTGTCTTTCTTTTGAGTTTACCCTGTTATCTGCTTCACCTATCAGACCAGTTCACCCTTGGTGAGTGTGTCAGCTGTTCATCCCAGTTCTCTTTGTAGGTTAGTTTTCTTAGATCCTAGCCTAAGGTTTCTTGTGCGCTTGATGGTTCGTTGCTATCGTTCTAGTTCGTTTCACCTTAACTTGTACGTTAGCATGTGTATCACCTGTTACTTGTTTTAACACTAAAGATGCATGTTAATCTTGACTAATTCTTATTCCAATGCTTTTATAAATAAAAAGTGATTAGGTTCTAATACGGTTTTCTTTAATCACGATGTAATTGGTTAATCCCTATTCATAACTAGTTTTTCTAAATAAAAGATGTTAGAGTTGAACATCGGTTTTTATAATAAAGTTAATATGCCTAATGACAGCATAAATGCCTTTTCAATATTAAAATTTGTTTAGTTGAATGCGTGACATAAAGTTGCTCGCCTAGATGTCTTATGCTTGCTTTATCTTTCTAAAGTAATTGTTAATTTGACATAACTTCTACTCGAATGTTATAAATAAAATGTGATTAGGTTTATCGTGATTTCTTTAATTAAATGTAACTTGTTTAATGGTAACAAAGAGTATTTCTCTGAAATATTCTTTCACATGATTTCTTAATTAAAATATGCCAAGCATAGTCTTTTGTTGTTTGATAATGATCTCACGATAGTTTCGAGCTTAGTTCTGTTTCAGCGTTTCTTACGCTTACGTAACCAATAGAATCGAGCTCTATCTCAAAGTGATCTTTCCGGTCCTTGCTCAATCTTCCGCAATCATCCCTTCAAAGTTAACCAAGCCTTTCCCTTCCAAGCACTTTGTGTTCTTTAGTGATCCATCCAATCAAGCCTATTCTTTAGTGCGTTCTTTAAAGCTTTGATTTGATTGGTGTATTGTTCTTAGTTTGTTTGTTTGTCTGTCTGCTTTGTGTATGTTTGTGCCCGATGATTGATGCGATTAGAGTGAACGTTGTTCGTGGTTCAAGAGCTTGGAAGAATGTGAAGGTGAAGATATTCTGAGCAACTACTCCTTGGTTAAAGGCAAGTGTGTCCTTGATCTTTTGTCCTAATAACTTTATTAATCACTGTTGCATTGCTTTGCATTAATTTTGATGGGTTCCTATTAAGGATGAATAGCCTCTTTTGACTATTATCTTAAACCCGGTTTTAATTAATTCGATGGTAGATATTGCTTAGTTTGCTCAAGCTGGGTTGGTGTTAATCAACATGGTTATCATTTTATGCTCTATGTTCATTTATGATAATTTTAATACAAGATTATTGTGCATTAATCGGAACATGGAGAACCACCCGGAAAACAAGTACAACCACAAGAACTAATGGGCAATGGTCTTGGTGAATAATTAGGAACTTTAGCTTGGGGTGATCTTACCGATAAGGACAAGGGATCGGCGGTGCTTGCGGGGTATGGACTCGCTCTAGCGGGGGGTTGGGTGAGTTATTCTTTTATGGTGGGGTATCGACCTGCTAGGGGACTTTATACCTTGCTAAGCGATCCGGACCTTGTGGGTCACAACTTGTTGGAGAACCTTTGTAAAGGCCATGTAGCGTCCCTATGCAACCACACCTCGGTAGTGTGGTAGGGTGCTTGGCCGGCATCGCATGGTTGGGTTCAAGGTTCTTCGGAGCTTTTACGTTGCTTGTGGTGAAAGTGTACAACCTCTGCAGAGTGTAAAACTAATCGATTAGCCGTGCTCACGGTCAAGAGCGGCCTGGACCCTCACATGATAATTGAACTTGAAGATGGACTTAAATTGTGATATGTGTTATGGTTATGCTTGCCATGTGCTCATGGTGTATCTCTTATCTTTATGCTTAATTGTGGGTTGGTATAAACTTATACTTTATTAGTAATCAGGTGCTAATAAAATTTGACCAACTAAAATTGCTTAAATGCTTATAGCCCAGTCCACTATAAAGCCTTTGCATTCATACTTTCCCCACACTTGCTGAGTACGACAAGTGCTCACCCTTGCTATAAACAATGTTGCTCAGAAGGCGGAAGCTACTTTGAAGTCTTGTGAAGATGTTGCTGGTTCTAGGCGTACGCAACCCCCAGTCGATTGCTTGTGAAGTTTGGTGCCTTCGTTTCCAGGATTAAGCGTAAACTCTGATAATCTCCCTTTTTCTTTCGTGATATTGTTTACGTTATTCACTTATGTCGGCTATATGCATGAAACTTGATCCCGGCATGCATATAGGTTTGCACTTGTGTTTTCTTTGGAAAAACGAGGTGTGACAAGTCTTGTTCGTGTTCATGAGCTCGCTGAAATTACTTCCAATGGTGGTGAGGACCGAAGTGCTACGAGGAACACCCCCGGGGATTGAAGCGTAAAAGATCAAACTTCATGTAAAGAGAGTCTCCATCTTGATCGCGAGGATAACAGCGTCAAAATCATCCAAGTGGAGGGGGCGAAGTAGATAAGTGCACGAGGACCCACGGAGCAAAAAGGGCGACCGAACCGGGCCGGCCCGGGCACGGGCCGGCCGGCCCGGTCGGATCGGCCCGGCCCACTTCGGGCACCGGTTCGGTCCCGTCTTCCTTGCCCTCGAAGGATCTTCGACCCTAAAACCCCCGACGCGCGCCGCCAACGGACGGAGAGGAGTTTATTCGCACCGAGAAGGCCATCTACAAGCTAGAGAGAGAGGAGGAGTATCTCGGGCCGGAGATCAACCACCTCGAAGGAAGCACCCTCTCGTGGAGAAGAAGGAAGACACGGCGGAAGGGAAACCATGATCAACGGTGCCATGATCGGCACCTTGATGGGGTAATCTTCTCATTCGTCCATGGGTTGTAATCGATCTTGAGATGTAATCGCACTTTGTCGGATTATCTTTCTATCATCTTGTGTTGAATATACTTTAATGCTTAAGGCTTGCAACCATGCCGTAAAGGGAGTATAGGCCTCAATGCTTCCTTGGATCCATTCAATACGCCGTGGCCATCAAAGGTCTAGTCATGAATACCTTCGCGTAGTGACAAGACGAGAGGAGGGAAAGGGCGAAACCGTGGTCACAACCCCGATAGATTAGATTGGTTTTTCATGTCTTTAAGCGATTGCATGCTCTAGTATCGTAGACCCGTGGGCGAGTGTCTTCTCTCTTGATCGTTTATCATTCTCTCTAGTGAAGTTTAGTGTTTTTCTAGTATAATAGTAGTTAGGGTTTTAGTAGCTAGTGTGTCGTTGTTGATCGAACGCTTGTAATCCCCTTGCTCGCGGATTGACAAGAACCTTGGGAATCCCGTGGTGAAAAAGGTGTGGGGTCCGTACGCTTGCGGATCGTAGAGGGATACGTCTTTTATCCGTCAACACGCGGACTGCGGTTTGGTCGCTCCGACGACTCCGGCACGGGGAGCTACGACCCCGCGCGGGAGTGCTGCGCCGTCATCACCAACGACCGGCCAATGCCGCCGGTGCGGTGGGCGCCGGAGACGGGGGAAGTCACACCGCCCCGGGGGATCGCCGCGCGCCCGGCCGCGGGGCCAAGCGCTCCGGCCGGGGCCGACGTCGACGCACGGCTTGCCCAAGCCCGCGAGCTTGAGGCCAAGGCGGCGGAGGAATACCGAACGGTGCGGGCCGCTCCGCGCCTCAATGGCGGGGGGGAAGCCTGCGCGCGCGGTGAGCGCGCGCGGGAGCCGGGCCGCCGGTCCGCGACCGCATCAACACCGTCCCCAACGTCGAAAACGCGGACGTACCCCCCGCGGGAGAGCCGAAGCTCGTCGCCGCGCGCGCGCCGCCGCGTGCTATGCCGGCACCCTCGACCCCCGAGGCTCGAGACCGCACCGCGAGGTGCAAACTCTCATCGAGCAAGCGGCCGTCCGGTAGGCCGAGAGCTCGGCCTCACGCATCCGCCAACGGGGGGGATGCTCGAGGCGACGAAGCCGCACCGGGAGGCGAACCCTCGGTGCACGCGGGGGGGACGAGCGGGGCAACCCACCGAGCAAGGGCGCACGCCGGCCAAGGAGCGACTCCTTGACGCGCGCGAGGGCGGCCGGATGGCGACGCTCGCAACGTCATCAACGCCGGGCGCACCGGCAAGGCGGACGCACGAGCGGCAAGGGGCTACCACCCTCGACGGGGGTGGGCGCTACGACAGCGGCGAGGACCGCTCCCCGACGCCGGAGCCCCCGGGCACCCGCGTGTTCAGCCGGGAGATTCGCGCGGCAGCGTTCCCCCAACGCTTCCGCCAACCCTCGACGATTGTCAAGTACAACGGGGAGACGGACCCCCGCGTGTGGCTCAATGACTACCGCTTGGCTTGCCAGCTGGGTGGGGCCACCGGCGACGAGGTCATCATCCGCAACCTGCCCCTACATCTTGGCGATGCGGCCGGACATGGCTCGAGCACTTGCCCGCCGACCCAAATTCATAACTGGGACGACCTAGTCCACACGTTCGTGGGCAACTTCCAGGGCACATACGTGCGCCCTGGGAACTCATGGGACTCGCGCTCCCGCACGCGAGAGGCCCGGCGAGTCGCCGCGGGACTTCATACGGCGCTTCTCCAAGCGCTGCACGGAGCTCCCCAGCGTGGCACAGTCCGAAATCGTGCATGCCTTCCTCGAGGGCACCACGTGCGGGACCTCGTGCGGGAGCTGGGACGCAGCCCGCCTGCGGACTCCAATGAGCTGTTCGACATCGCCACCAGCTTCGCCTCCGGGGAGGAGGCCGTGGGGGCGATCTTCGACGGCAAGAAGGGCAAACGCTCCGAGGACGCGCCCGCGGAGGGCAGCAAGTCCAAGGAGCCGCACCGCAACGATAAGCGGGGCAAGAAGGGGGAAAAAGCCGCGCCGCGAGGCGCGCGAGCGGGGGCGCGACGGCGGCAACGCCGAGGCCCTCGGCGTCGACCGGCTCGACGGGGCCCTCGACCGGCCCCTCGAGGCCGGGGGGGGTGTTCGATGACATGCTAAAGAAGCCATGTCCCTACCATAAGACCCCGGTGCACCACACCCTTGAGCAAGGCGACATGCTCAAGAAATTCTACGGCCGTGCCGCCACGAAGGAGGCGAGAGGCCAAGAAAGACGAAGGCGATGGCGACGCCGGCGGCTTCCCCGCCATCGAAAATGTGTTCCTCATCTTTGGGGGACCAACCGTCGACATGTCGACACGCCAACGCAAGAAGGAGCGGCACGAGGTCCTCGCCGGCCGAGAGGGCGCCTCCGTCCTTCCTCAGGCGGTCGGAGGACGCCATCACATTCGGCGGGAGGACCACCCGAACCGCGTCCCCAACCGGGCCGCTGCCGCCGGTGGTTGACCCCATCATCGGGAACGCCCGGTTCTCGAAGGTCCTCATGGACGGAGGCGGCGGCCTCAACATCCTCTACGCGCATACGCGGCGCGCCCGATGGGGATCGGATTGGACCGAGTGCGGCCCGGCACGAAGCCGTTCCACGGCATCGCGCCGGCAAGGGGTTCAACCCCTCGGGCGGATCGACTTGCCGGTCCGGTTTGGCACCCCTAAGAACTTCCGCAAGGAGACCCTCACCTTCGAGGTGGTGGGGTTCAAAGGGGCCTACCATGCTATACTTGGGCGACCTCGCTATGCCAAGTTCATGGCGGTCCCCAATTATACCTACCTAAAGATGAAGATGCCCGGCCGAACGGCGTCATCACCGTCGGCTTGTCGATCGAGCACTCGTTCGACCGCGATGTCGAATGCGTGGAGCACGCGGAGGCACTAGCGGCCGGATGAAGCGCCGGTGAACACGGCGGAAAAGATGGTCAACGAAGACCTCAACTCCACCGCCAAGCACGCAGGCACCTTCGAGGCCGCGGAGCAGACCAAGGGGGTCCCCCTCGACCCTTCGGCCCTCGAAGGCAAGGCGTTGAGGGTCAGCTCCACCCTCGACCCCAAATAGGAAGTGGTGCTCGTCGACTTCCTCCGCGCCAACGCCGACATCTTCGCGTGGAGCCCCTCGGACATGCCAGGCATCCCGAGGGAAGTCGCCGAGCACTCCCTTGACATCCTGCCAAATGCTCGCGCCGTACAGCAACGGCTCCGCCGCTTCGACGAGGAGCGGCGACGGGCAATCGGAGCGGAGCTGCGGAAGCTTCTCGAGGCCGGATTCATCAAGGAGGTGTTCCACCCGACGTGGCTAGCAAACCCCGTGCTTGTAAAGAAAAAGAATGGGAAGTGGCGGATGTGTATAGACTACACTAGCCTCAATAAAGCATGCCCTAAAGTTCCTTTTTCTTTGCCACGCATTGATCAAATTGTTGACTCAACGAAGTCGGGTGCGAGCGCTCTGTTTCCTTGATGCTTATTCCGGATACCACCGGATTAAGATGAAAGAGTCCGACCGGCTCGCGACCTCGTTCATCACACCGTTCGGGACGTTCGCTACGTCACGATGCCATTTGGCCTCGAAACGCGGGTGCAACATACCAACGTTGCATGCGGCACGTTTTTGGGGATCACATCGGGCGGACGGTCGAAGCGTACGTAGACGACATCGTCGTGAAGACCGAGAAGGCGGACGACACGGTTGGCGACCTTGGCGTCGCGTTCAGCGCCTACGGGCCAATGGGGTCAAGTTAAACCCCGAAAAATGTGTCTTTGGGGTGCCGCGAGGCATGCTCCGGGATACATCGTCCCCCAACGGGGAATCGAGGCCAACCCTGAAAAGGTCGCGGCCCTCGAACGGATGGGTCCGATCCGGGACCTCAAGGGGGTGCGAAGGTGTTGGGGTGCCTCGCCGCCTTGAGCCGCTTCATCTCGCGGCTCGGTGAGAAGGGCCTACCCCTCTACCGCCTACTCAAGAAGCACGAGCGCTTTTCCCGGACCACCGAGGCCCAAGATGCGCTCGACAAGGCTGAAGGCGTCCACGACGCACGCCCCGATCCTCACGCCGCCGCGGGGCGGCGAGCCCCTGCGGCGCTACGTGGCCGCAACCACCCGGGTGGTGAGCGCCGTGATCGTTTTAGAGCGCACGGAGGAAGGGCATGCCTTGCCCGTGCGGCGGCCGATCTACTACATCGGCGAGGTCCTCTCGGACACGAAGACGCGCTACCCACGGGTCCGAAGGCTGCGTACGCGGTGGTTCTTGCGCGGTGCAAACTCCGCCACTACTTCGAGGCCCACCGGTCACGGTGGTTTCCTCCTTCCCACTAGGAGAAATCATCGCAACCCCGACGCCGCGGGTAGGATCGCCAAGTGGTCCGTGGAGGCGATGGGCGAGATGCTCGCCTACGCCCCGCGCAAGGCCATTAAGTCCCAAATCTTGGCGGATTTCGTCGCCGAATGGACGGACACGCAGCTACCGCCGCCACAGATCCAAGCGGAGTCTTTGGACTCTGTTCTTCGACGGCTCGGTGATGAAAACGGGGGCGGGCGCGGGCCTGCTCTTCGTGTCACCCCTCGGGGAACACATGCGGTACACGGTGCGCCTCCACTTCCCCGCGTCCAACAACATGGCCGAATACGAGGCCCTCCTCTGCGCGGCCTCAAAATCGCCATTGAGTTGGGCGTCAAGCGCCTCGACGTAAGGGGCGACTCGCGGCTCGTGATTGATCAAGTCATGAAGAACGCGAGCCGCCACGACGACAAGATGGAGGCCTACTGCAAAGCCGTGCGAGCCCTCGAGGACAAGTTCTACGGCATCGAGCTCAACCATGTGCCCCGCGGGCCACAACGAAGAGGCGGACGAACTCGCCAAGATTGCGTCGGGTGGATCACCGTCCCCCCAAACGTTTTCGCGCGCGACATCGCTCAACCCTCGGTCGCTTTCGAGCCCTACCCCTCGAATCACAACGAACCCTCGGGGGCTCCCTCAAATCCGGCGAGTGCGGAGCCCATGGACGAGGACCCCTCGAACGAGGCGTACGTGCTCTCCCTTCTCGAGGGGTACGGCTCCCCACGAGGCCGACGTGATGGACATCGAGCCGGCCCCCGTCCGGGCGGACGGCGGGGAGAAATATATTGCCCGGATCGCTCGAGGGGAACTCCCCGCGGACCGGGCCACGGCTAGGCGCATCGCCGGGATGGCCAAATCGTTCACCCTCGTCGACGGCGGGCGTACAAGCGCGCCGCCTGCGGCATCCTAAAACGGTGCGTGCCCATTCCCGAGGGCGCGAGCTCTCGCGGGACATCCACGCGGGGATCCGTGGCCACCACGCCGCGCCCCCGCACCCTCGTCGGCAACGCGTTCCGCCGGGGCTTCTGCGGCCCCCTTGCGGTCGCGGACTCCCGGCGAGATCGTGCGCACCGCCGAGGGGTGCCAGTTCTACGCCCGCAAGTCCAACTTGCCCGCCCACGCCCTACAGACCATCCCCGTAACATGGCCGTTCGCCGTGTGGGGGCCGGACATCGTCGGGCCCTTGCGGAAGGCGCCGGGGGCTTCACCCACTTATTGGTCGCGATCGACAAATTCTCCAAGTGGGTGGAGGTGCGCCCCATCATGAATCTAAGGGCGAGGAGCGGGCGGTGACATTCTTCACCGACATCGTCTACCGCTTTGGAGTGCCAAACTCCATCATCACCGACAATGGATCCCAATTCACGGGCAAGAAGTTCTTGGAGTTGCGACAAGTTCCACATCCGTGTGGATTGGGCAGGCGTGGCGCACCCACGGACCAACGGCCAAGTAGAACGTGCCAATGGCATGATCTTACAAGGCCTCAAGCCCGAAATTTTCGACCGGTTGAACAAATGCGGGCGGAAATGGCTCCAAGAACTACCGGCGGTTGTGTGGAGCCTAAGGACCACCCCCGAGCGAGCCACCGGGTTCACCCCGTACCAAGACAACCGAGGGCGCCACAAGCTATCGCCCCCATGGGAAGGACCCTACGTCGTGGTGAAGGTACTCAAGCTCGGCACATACAAGTTAGCCAACGAGGACGGTGAAGAACTCACCAACGCTTGGAACATCCAACAGCTACGTCGCTTCTACCCTTAGCTAGGATTTCCAAGTATTTTTGTTGTAAAAACCACACGGCCAACGCCCCAGTTGGTTGCAACTATGTAAAAGCTTTAAGCTCAATAAAAAGGGCAACTCGGCTTTCCCCTGAAACCCAAGTTACCCTCGGGGGCTCTCGCGGGGGCATCCCCCCCCAAAATGGTCCCTTTTTTCGCGCAAAAAACGCAACAACCCATACACGCTAAGTTTGTTTCCTACTTCAACCTCGAGCCACGATTCGAACAGGGCGCAGGCGGCACAGCGGAAGGAGCGCGCGAGCCAGAGATAGCCTACGCCGCGTGGCTATGGCCCTTCTCTCTCGCCTCCAACCCAGTGGGCCCCCTGCGAAAATCGAACTCCCCTAACTAGAATCTACTCAGGAAGAAGGAGAAACAAAAAGCGTGATAAACAAACAACTTCATTTACAGCAACTGCTTATGTTCATGAAACAACTTGTTTGTTTACAAAAGGCCACGAGGCCGAATGCGATACACATGAACAAAAAATGGGCCTAGCGCCCAAGCTGCTTTCGGGCGGGAGGAGCGGCGGCATCGGCGACGTCGCGGAAGAGGAACTCCTCGAAGGCCACGGCGAGCGACCGGCGGCGTCGGCGGCGAGCGCATCCACGCGCTCCATGGCCACCTCGTCCTCGACACCCTCGGGAACGACGTAGCCTTCCGCCGGCGCCTCGAAGTCAACCTCGTAGTGGGATCGCACCACTCCGAGGGCCTTCGGACGCCCGCGCGTAGCGCCGGCGCATCCGCTCGGTGACATGGCCACCAAGGGCGCGTAGGCGGGCGGCCGCCGAACCGGCCGCCGTGCCTCGCCCTCCTCGACGGTGCGGCGAGGTCTCGAGGGCTGCATCGCGCGGCTCCCGCGGCTCTGCTCGGAGGGAGTTGTAGGAGGCTGCGGCGCCTCGGCCCGCTCGCCGCGTGCCCCGGAGCGGTGCGCAAGCACGGGAACACCAAAGCAAGAAAGAAATCGAGAAAAAAAAGGAATGCGAATTCCCAATCGAAAACCCAACAAGACAAGAGTCAGATTGTGGCTCACCTTCGACTTGCTTCTTCTCCATCTCGAGGTCGCGGCGCACGGCCTCGACCGTCAGCTCGAGGCGCTCGACGGTCTCGCCCACGCTCCCGGAGGGACATCTCTGGTTGGCGTTGGTGATGCCGAGCATAATCACCTCGCCCTCGGCCTTGGAGAGCACGGCGTCCCGATCCGCCAAGGTCTTCTGCGTCACCTCGTGGGCGGCGCGCTCCTGCTCCAGCGCGACACGGGCGTCGGTGAGGGCGGCCTGCTCCTGCTGGAGCCGCTCCTCAGCCCCTTGGCGGGCGGTGCTCTCTTGCAGGAGCCGCTCCTCTCGCGACGACGAGGGCCGCGGCCTTGGCGTCGAGGGCGGCCTTCGGGTCGTCGGCCTCCTTGGCCCGCCGCTCCCGGCTCGCGCGCCCGCTCCTCGCCCGACGGCGGCGCGCGCTGCGCCCCCTCAAGCGATGAGCGAAGATCCCGGGCTTCGACGCGGACGGTCGCCACCTCCGCCTCCCGATTAGCGGCCGGCGTCCGCGTCTTCTCCGAGTCCTCGCGCGCGTGCCACGGCGCCTCATCACGATCGATGAGGGCCGCGCGCACCCGCTCGAGGCTCGAGCGGCGCGGCGTGTCTGCCTCGAGCCCTCGGGCGCTCGTCGAGCCGGGCCGGGGCCCGTGCGCTAGCCGGCTATCCGGGGGACACGAGAGCGTCGGCAAGCGCGTCGAAAGCGTTGCACTGCTCCCGGAGCTGGTGGACCTCGGCGTTCACCCGGTCGAACGCATCGTACTTGTCGTGGGCGCGACGCTCGAGCTCCTGGCAACCACAGAATCAAAACCTATGAGTGCCGCGTCACGAAGGCAGCATGCACAAACGAAAGAAAGGGGAGAACGAGCAACCACGGCTAACACGGAAGACGAGCCATGCCGGGCCTCCATGGACCTGCGGCGCCTCGTTTAGCGCGCGGTTGAGCGTGGCGCCGTTGCTCGGAGCTCGCCCCGAGCTCCTGCCTCCCCCGGCGTCGGCAAACGCAGGGGGATCATCGACGACCCCCTCCCCGGGCGGGGGCGGCCGACGCGGGAGGACGAGGCCTCGGCGCGCGTGTCCTCGACCCCCCACCACCGGGTGACCCTCGCGCCGCCTCACGAGGGCCCCCTCTCCGGGGCTCGGGGGAATTCGTGGGCCGGCCGGCCCACCGGCCCCCATCCGGGCGGCGGGGAGTCGTCCGAGACCTCCACCACCTCCGCTTGCGAACGCCCGGCGGGCGCCGCCGCTTGCGCCGCCTCCCACCGGCGCCTCCGCTGCGTCTCTCCGCGGCCGCGGGCGCCCGGCACGGCGCCACGCCCACCACCTTCGGCTGCGCCTCGCAGCCCACGGCGCCGCGGGTTGCTCCCGCTCCGCCTCCTTCCCGCGCCGCCCCCGGCGGCCGCGCCTCCACCAGCGGCCCCCGCCGCGGCCTCGCGCCCCCACGACGGCCGGCGCCGGCCGCCTCGGCCGACCGCCGACCGCGCCGCGGCGGGCTGATCTCGGTGGCCGGAGGCCTTGGGGCCCCCGGCCGCATCCCCGCGAGCCTTCGCCCGCCGCCGCCGTGCTCGTCCCGCCCGCGGCGCCCTCGACGAGCGCCGCCGGGGTGGGGATGGACGCGTCCGTCCTCGCGCACCTTGGCGGGGGCGCGAGAGGAGGCACCGGTTGGCACCACCTGCGCAAGCACGAACGGAGGGTTAGGACGCCCGATCATCGACAAGTCAAACCGAGCGAAGGATCGAACCCCTTACCTCGAGGAGGAAAAGGCGTGTTTCCTCTTCCTCGAAGCCTCGCCGGATGAGGCCGACGCGGCCGCGCGCCCGCCGCCGCGTCTCGACGGCGGCCCGCCGCGCGCGCGCGCGCGCGCCCGCCCCGCGCGCGGTCACTCTCGATGCCGCGCCCCCGACGCGCGCGGCCGCGCGCGCGGGTACACTCGCCCCGCGGGCGGGTGCGCCGCCGTCGCGCCCCCCGACGACGTCGCGCGCGCGCGCGGACGCGTTTCCCCGCGCGCGGGGCACGCCGATGCGCGCGCCGGCGCGCTCGCCGTGCGCGCCCCGACGAGCGCGGCCGGCGCCTGCGCGGCACGAGCCGCCCTCGATGTCGATGGCCGGCGGCGGGCGGGCGCCGCGCCCGCCCCGGCGACGCCGCCCTCGCCGCCGGCGCCGGCTCCGTGACGGGGGCGCGGCCGCCACCGTCGGAGGGGCCCTCCCCCTCGGCCCTCTTCCTCTTCGTCCTCCTCCGAGGACGAGCACTCTTCGGTCCCGGGGAGGAGAGCCCCGGCTCTTCACGCCGCCGGCACTCCGCGGCCCGCCGGCCGCGACGCGCCTGGACGTCGCCTCACGTGCTCCCTCTTGCGCGCGCGCCTCCTCTCGGCCGCCGCCGCGCCGCTCGGCCCGGGCGCGCGGGGAGTCGGGGGTGGGCGGAACGGACTTGGCGATGGTGAAGGTCACCGCTACACACACGGGAGCAACAAGGACGCGTCGGGAGGCAAAGACAACACAAAGAACTAAAACGAAATCAAAAGCCAAACTCACCGGCGGGCGGGTGGGGGAGCATCTCGAGGTCCCACGGGGTCCGACCCGCGAGCATCGGCGGCGTCGGTGTCGACGGCGCTCCGCGCCGGGTGAGCGCATATGGCCGCTCGAGGGGCGTCGGGAGCATCCGCGACCTCGCCAGGTCGATGGGGTTGGCCGCCTCCGTCATCTCGAAGATGCAGAGCGGTCTCTCCATCAAAGGCACGACCCGCCTATGATGGAGGAAGGCGAGGACGCCCACCGCCCTCGCCCCCATCGTCGCCGGGGCGCGGCCGCGGCCGGAGACCGACCTCTGCCGCGCCGTCTTTGGCCGGGGCGTGGACACCCCGTAGCCCCGGGAGTCGGGCCTCTCCTTGAACACCGGCCGGTGTAGGGGGGAAGGCCGAGCTCGGCGTTGCGCGGGTAGAACCATCCCCTCGCTCCCAACCGGCATTGTTCGTCGTCATGGTGCGGGGGGATGTAGACGTCCTTGAATTGCCCCCGCGGGGCAAGCGACATCCCGCCGCGCGCGCATCGCGAGGCGGGTCCCCGGCTCCGTCGTGGGCGCGTGATGAGCTCCGCGCGGAAAAGGTGTACCCGAGCTCCCAATTGACCGGGTTCCCCGGGTACCCTTCGCAAACGCCGACGAACGTAGCCGCCGCGAAATCGCGTTGGGGGGCGAAGTTGTGCAGCTCCACTCCGTAGTGGTGGCACATCGCCCGCATGAAGCGGCTCGCCGGTGCGTTGAAGCCCCGCTCGTGGTAGCGGATGAAGCTGACCACATAGCCCTCCGGCGGATTGGGCGCACGGTCCGCCGCCGGCGGGACTATCCACTCAGCCGGACGTCCCTCTTCGTTGGCCGCCAGCTGGCCGGCGGCGACTAGCTCGCCAAGGGCCAGCCAGGTGACCGTCGACCTCTCCCAAGCATACGGCTCCAGGATCGTAAGGGGAAGATGAGGCGGCGCCATGAGGAAGGACGAAGGAATGCGAGGACGGAGGACAAGGAACGGAAGGAAAGCTCTAACGGCGACACCGCGCGGTGGCGAGAGCAAGGCGAAGACGAAGGGCCGGTGGACCGAAAACGGTGAGGCGCTAAGGTAAAAAACCGCCGTCTCCCCCACTCCCCTCGGATTTATAAGCCGACGGGGCGAGCCCTCCGGAGCGGATACCCCGCTCGCATTAACTGCAGGGAATCTTCCCTTCACGCCGACGGACGGGCCCCACCACGACTGCAGCGGCCACATCACTGCAGGCGGGCCATCATCACGGCGGAGACCCGCGGGGGCCGAGGCGAAGCCGTCACGTCCACCTGCCACGCCGCCCACTACGCGCGCGCGCGCGGCCGCGGCGCCAAAAAGGCGCGCCCGCGCCGCAAAAACCGCAACCTCGACCGCGAGGCATTAAATGATCGGGTCCCTTGCCAAGCAAGGAGAACCCTCGAGCGGGGCGGACCCCCGGCTCGAGACCGGGGCAACCCTCGATGGGATATCGACGTGAGAAGGTACCGGGACCTCGCTTGATGTAAGCGGTGCACGCGCGGTACCCATGCCACGCAAAACCCTCGAGCGGCGCGAACCCTCGGCTCAAAACGAAAACAACCCTCGATGGGATATCGATGTGAGAAGGTACCCGGGACCGCTTGATGTGTAAAGCGGGGCACCGCGGGTACCCATGCCACGCAAAACCCTCGAGCGGCGCGAACCCCTCGCTCAAAACGAAAACAACCCTCGATGGGATATCGACGTGAGAAGGTACCGGGACCCGCTTGATGTAAGCGAGGCACCGCGGTACCCATGCCATGCAAAACCCTCGAGCGGCACGAGCCCCCGCTCGAAACAAAATCAACCCTCTAAAAAAGGGCACGCGCGTGAGAGGGTCGCCCGGGCCTCGCTTGAAGTAAAGGTGCACCGCAAGCACCCATGCCGCGCTACGTCGTCAACCGGCACCTCGAGGGCCGGCTCGCCCAGACCCCTCGACGGCCGCAAACGTGAAAAGACGGGGCCGCCCGGG
This sequence comes from Cenchrus americanus, assembly GCA_947561735.1. NCBI lineage: Eukaryota > Viridiplantae > Streptophyta > Magnoliopsida > Poales > Poaceae > Cenchrus > Cenchrus americanus. Next base: position 70,344,452 of record OX387239.1, on the reverse strand, counting down.
CGCCACCCCGCACGGCCCTCCGATCGGAGGTTCGAAGCCCGACCCGCGACGGGTTCGAACAGCGCCACAGATCGCAGAGTTAGGGACGACGAGGGCACGCGCATTCGAGCCGTTCCTCGAGCCCGTCGGCTCGAGGGTGCCCCACATGTCGTGTTCGAGAGCCGCCGAGGGCGCCTAGCGGGGGGGATCCCACCGAGGGAGAGCTTCCGCGCCCTCGGTCCCTAGCGAACGGGACCGAGCCCCACCTAGCAAACCCACGCAAGCGCTTCCATGGACGTGTCTCCGACCGCGCGGCCTACCCTTATCGAACGGGGCATGGACGTCCACTTGAACCACCCGCTAGCGCCGACGAGGAATCCACAATCCGCGACCCGCTCGATGGGGGTTGCGGAAACCTCACCTTCCGTCCCGCGGAGGGACGGCGAGGGCGCGTTAAAAAACAAGTCGCCAAGCTCTACCCGATCGCCTCGAACGGGCCAAGGCTCGGGGGCTTGGCGCACGGCTACACCTCCTTGAAATTGCACCCGCCGGAGACAGTGTCAGCGGTGCGTGCACCCCCGAAGCCGGCTGAAATACCGCCGATGCTGGGTTGGCATATGTGCCACGCCTCTCGACCAAAATTCTCGCGGTTAACCCCCTCGCAGAGTATTCACACCCCCCAGGCTTCGGGGCTAGACTCCGCGGGTCCGCCGACGCGGCCCCACGGAAAGCGGTCGCGCAGAACAAGGAGGGAAGAACGTCCTATCGGTAGGTTCCGGCATCCGCGGGAGCCTCAACGGCAAACCCACGGATGCTCGGGGGCTGCGTCGGGGACAGACCCTAGGGGTCCCCTTAAACAATGGGGAAAACCTCACTTAAAACCCGCAACCGAAACCCAAATACATTAAGCCTAACCATCGGGGTGCCTAACCATGCAGACACGGCCCACGGGGACTCCGACGGCCCATCGAGGCGGCCCACGTAAGGATCCCCTCGAACGAGGCTCCGCCTCGTTCGAGGCCGCGCGCTCCCTTCGGGCGGGCATCACCCCGCTCGAGGGGCGCACTTCCCTCGAGCGGGTTCCGCCTCGCTCGAGGGTACGCCCCGCCCTCGGCCGGGGTCCGCCACGCTCGAGGGTACCCCTCACGCGTGCGCCGGCCCCGTACATGGGCATTTAACGCCCCGACGTCGCGGCAGACGGCGCCATCATGCGCTCGGGGCTCGCACCCCGTGCCGCCGCACCAACTCCCCGGGGAGGAGCCCATCCCCGCCATCGTGGGAGGGTGCGTGCGGTGCGGCCGGTGTCGTCCCGTGACACCGCGCGCACGCCCCAAGACGGCTAACACGCCGAGCCCTCGAAAGGGGGCCGGCGCACCCTCGATGTACTTTCTTGTGACCCTACGGGGGTTGGGGTGGAGGCGCTAGGCCGGTGGACCGCCATCCCCGCCACCGTAACGGCGTGGCCGCCGTACCCGCGCGCGTGCGCGCACGCCGGGCCCCGTAGCAACGACTCCGGCCCCGTGAAGCGCATCGGGAAGGAACGCCGTTCGCCTTACTCCCCGTACGCCGCATGTGCCCGCGCGTCAACACCTCCCTCGAGCCTATCGGAGGACATCACCGCCATCCGCCGCTCTCCCACCCTCGAACCGCCACCGTTCGGGTACAAGTCGAGCCATGATGACCAGATCGCTGCAAGGATCGCCCGGACGGCCGCCCACTCTACAGCATAGCACGTCGTGCTTCTCCACGCAGCTAGATAGCGCGGCATGCATGTAATTCGCCTCCCTCTTGATCTATAAAAGGGGGACGAACCCCCCAGCCGCGGGGGGAGGAGGACGACGACGGATAGGAGACACAGAACAGCGACACGCTCAAGGCCACAGACCAAGAGCACGCCGTGCACTCACTCTCTTATTCTCCCACAACATCTTCAGCCACTCCACTAGGGACTTGGAAGCCACGCTTCCTCTCCCGCCTCGCTTGTAGCAGCCCCACTACGAGCACCCCGGTGCCGAGCAATATAGTGCCGTGAGCACACCCGCCGGACGTACGGCCCCCTCGGCCGAACCAGGATAAAAACCCCGTGTCACTTGTTGCTTAGCATCGACCATTGAGGGATAGACCTCGGCGCTATCTACCGGTTAGTGTCGGGACCATATTCCGCACCGACAAGATAATGGTGAGATCCTCCTTCACATCCAATCCATCCATAGGCAACGGTTCCTTATCATGAGGCTTGGGTCCTCTCTTTAACCGAGAGATATGGAACACATCATGCACATCCGCAAGCCGCGCCGGCAACTCAAGTCGGTATGCTACCTCTCCCACTCGTTGCAAGATCCGGAAAGGTCCAATGTAACGAGGGGACAACTTTCCCTTCACCTTAAACTCGCGCAAACCTCCGATAGGTGACACCTTCGATACACATAGTCGCCCTCTTGGAAAGATACATCTCTCCTCTTCCCGTCCGCATAACTTTTTCGTCCGGATCGAGCAACTCTCAAGTTCTCTCTAATGATCCGAACCTCGCCTCTCGCCTCCTTGATGATGTCCGTCCCAAATAACCGACTCTCACTGTCCGACTCCGCACAAGGGTGTCCCGCACTTTCTCCCATACGGTGCTTCGAAGGGTGCCATCTTCGGACCGGCTTGATAGTCGTTGTTGTAAGAGAACTCGGCATATGGCAAGCTCTTGTCCCGCCTCTCACCATGCTTAAGGGCGCAAGCTCTTAGCATGTCCTCCGAATCCGATTTGTCCTTTCGTCCGTCCGTCCGTCCGCGGTGATAGGGCGAGCTGAAGTTCAACTTCGTATCCATAGACTCATGCGCTTTCTCCCAAAAACGTGACGTGAACCGAGTCCCTCGGTCGAAACTATCTTCTTAGGAACACCGTGCAAGCATACGATCCTCGGTCATGTACAACTCGGCTAGCTTTGCCCCCGTATAAGTAGTACGCACCGGTATGAAGTGAGCAACCTTCGTCAAACGATCCACGATAACCCATATTGAATCATATCCATCCCGAGTACGGGGCAACCCAATGATGAAATCCATGCCTATCTCTTCCCACTTCCACTCGGCACCTTCAATGGCCGAAGCAATCCTCGTTGGTCTCGATGTTCGACCTTGACCTTGTGGCATGTGTCACACAACGCAACGTGAGCGGCCACATCCCTCTTCATCCCATACCACCAATACCTCTCGCTTTAGGTCCCGATACATCTTAGTACCGCCCGGTGGATGGAATAAGTCGAATCATGGGCCTCTCTCAAGATCGTCTTCCGGAGATCTCCCACATCAGGCACACAGATCCGATTCTTGAACCATATCGTACCCCGATCGTCCTCGGTGAAACCAGGGGCCTTGCCCCTCTCCATGGTGTCCCCGATCTCCTTGATCTCCTCATCCTCCACTGTCCTTCGCGAATCCGTCGCTCCCGAGTAGATTCTACCTCCAAAGTGACTCCCTCGGTGTGAGCAGCTATCCCGCATTGAGTCCCTCGAACTCCCTCATCGGCTCGTCGGGCAAGCCGGAACACCAAAGCCGTATTGGCTTGTCCCTTCCGACTCAAAGCATCCGCAACCGATTAGCCTTCCCGAGATGATACCGTATGTCCGGATCGTAATCCTTGATCGGCTCCAACCATCGGCGTTGTCTCGCATTAAGATCCTTCGAGTAAAGATGTACTTTAAGCTCTTGTGATCCGTGTAGATCCGACACTTGGTCCCCATGATGTAATATCTCCAAATCTTTAACGCATGAACCACAAACCGCGTTCCGGCATCATGCGTAGGATAGTTCGCTCATGCTTCCTCAATCGCCTTGATGCATAAGCTATGACGTGTCCCTCCCGCATAAGAACACAACCCAAACCTTGTCTCGATGCATCACAATAGATATCAAAGCCCTTCGCAAGTCCGGCATCACAAGCACCGGAGCGGTTGTCAACCTCTCGCTTCAACTCCTCAAAACTCGCCGACAGGCATCGTCCACTTAAACTCTCTATCCTTCTCCGCAAGGTGGTGAGAGGCTTCACAATCTTAGAGAACCCCTCGATGAACCGTCGATAGTACCTCGCAAGTCCAAGGAAACTCCCGATCTCCTTAATCGTCCTCGGCGGTTCCCACTTCAACACATCTTCTACCTTAGCTGGATCGATCGCGATACCTCCATCCGTGATGATATGCCCCCGTAAAAGAGACTTCCTTCAGCCGTAAATCACATTTGCTGAACTTGGCATACTGTTCTGCTCTCTCAACTTCGCAAAACAAGCCTCAAATGGTCCCCATGATCCTTCTCGTCTTGGAGTAAACCGAATATCATCAATAAACACCACAACGAACTTATCCAAGTACTCCATAAACACCTTGTTCATCGGATACATAAAGTAGGCAGTGCATTTGTCAACCCAAAGGACATAACAAGATACTCGTACGGCCCATACCTAGTGGTGAATGCAGTTTTAGGAATATCCGACCATCTGATCTTCATCTGATGATAACCAGAGCGCAAATAAATCTTAGAGAACACCTTAGCACCTCTCATCTGATCAAACAAGTCTTCAATGCGAGGCAATGGATACTTATTCTTGATGGTGACCTCATTAAGCAATCGATAATCCACACACATCCTCTGAGTACCATCCTTCTTCTCAACAAAGATAACTCGGTGCTCCCCAAGGTGATGAACTAGGACGGATAAACCCCTTTTCCAATAATTCATTAATCTGTTTCTTAAGTTCTATCAATTGTGTACTAGACATTCTATATGGACGTTTAGAAATAGGAGCAAGTACCGGGTAATAGATCAATAACAAATTCAACATCTCGGTCGGGTGGCATACCCGGCAACTCCTCTCGGAAACACGTCCGGTACTCATTGACCACCCCGATATCCTCCAAAGCCTTGCCATCCAACTCGCCGCACGAACCTCCCGCATCCGACGGCGGATCGGCCACAAGTTCAATCTTTTCCCCGCTAGGACTAGTGAGAAGAACAAGTCCTCTTAGCACACCGTATCGTCGCATCATGCGTGCCCAACCAATCCATACCCGAGATAACATCAACATCCTTCGATTCCAAAGACTATTAAGTTTGCCCAAAAGTCCGCTCCCATGATCTTTAGTCTAACATTAGGACACATATATAAAGACTTCATATCCCCCCCGGTGATCTAACTATCATGGTTTGTTTCATGGGACACATGGGTATGCTATGCTTGGCCACAACCGAGCGAGATATAAACGAATGGGAAGCTCCGAATCAAATAATACCGATGCGGGGATAGAGTTGACAAAGAACATACCAAGCACCACATGTGGATTCTCCGAGCGGGTCTCGGTACTCACGTGGTTCACCCCGCCACGGCCCCGACTCGCCGCCCCTTGTTGCTCGCGAGTCCGGTTCCCGCTCCTCATCCGCCGCATCCGCCGGTTCCGCACGGGGGTGCCCGGGGGGTGCCTCTTAGGACAGGCATTAGCATAATGCCCAACCTCTCCACACTTGAAGCAAGTGTTGTGAATTCATAGACCATAAGTTTCATAAACAACCTAGAAAAATTTGAGTTCCATGGTGCTGTAAGATCTTGTTATGTAATCGCCACATCTTTTCTTTTATTCATGTTGATAATGCTTTGATGCCTAAGGTTAGACACCATGCTTTTCGGGAGTATAGGGCTCACTACTCCCGTAGATCCCACCAGCATATCTTTTGTAGGTTTAGCTAAAGTGGCCTCATGTTCACATCTTATTAGTTTAGCTTCACCTTGATAGGCGGTTGCATGTTCAAGAATCCACAAACCATGTGGGCTAATATCCATCCTAACATGTGCACCTCACTCACTACCCTCCAACAATAATAATAAAGAAAATTCACAGTAATTTTTATCACTCCATATACTTCTTTTGTGTGTTTTACCACCGGCAAGAAACCCCCGATGCACTCGTTGTGAGTTAGTGCAACAACAATGAGGAAGAGAGCCACCAATATCTTCCCCAAGAAGACAAGATCATCAAAGGCACCATCATCAAGCTCTTCAAGGTGGCACTCGATTTTCGAGTCTCCCCGAAGCATGGAGGAAGACGTGGCACCACCGAGGAGCAACACGCTACTCCTTGGTGGCATGAAGAGTATACGAAGGAGACACTCGTTCCACCACGACACTCGACTCGTTCATCCTCTCCACTACCATACACTCCGAGGCATCCCAATGGATTCATCATAAAGATGGATGAGGAGGAGAGGCTTATTCGTACTAAGAGGACGCTTGTGCCAAACGTTGTCTTTGATGACACCCTCCAAACGTTGGAATTCTACTTGGATAAATATCAAATCTTGAGCAACCTTGGATGGGTGTGATTTTTAATGGAGTTAGTGTAAGCACTTACAAGGAGCTTGCCTTAGCACCATCATTGATAAAGGAGTGTCATGCCTCTCATTCCACCTTGAAGATGAAGAGCAACTAGTTCCTTATGGATATATTGGAGAACTACTCGGATACAAGAAGGAAGCCCAGAGCAAGTTGATGTCCAAGAAATAGTGTTAGAAGGATTTTTGGGGAATGATTTCGAGAGAAGATTACAAGGAACCAAAAATTTTTCCTTGTTGGGATTTCTTTGGGATCGAGTACATGAATCAAGGAAATTGGAGACGAGAGAGAAGATGCAAGTTGACATTCCTCTTTCCAACATGGGGCTGAATTTATTTGTTGAAGGGAGACAAAAATTGGTTAGAGGAAGGATTTCTTGTACCGGAAAAAAAGATTAAAAAGGAAAATTGTGTAAGAGGGATCATCCTCCGTAACCCAAGACGAAGGAGGGGCTGCGCATGAAGCTAATAAACAACCGTGGAAGGATTCCAATGCCACCACCATATGAAGGAAGTATGTCAAATGCAAGCATGGGGGAGTGGGGCAGCCATGCCACCACATCCTCTACCATACATGTTCCTCATGAAGTTTTCATGCCCCTCCATCCAACAAATGCAAGAAGAAGGGACCGCAAACATAGCCTATCAATTTGGTCGCCTTCACCATTAGAGCAATTTAGAGGAGGACTGACGCAATCATAATACAAGCAAGGGTACAACACGCCGGATCATCAATATCAACCACCGGAAAATAAAGGAAGAAGGAGGAAAAAAAGAAAATAATTAGTTTGATTTTCTCCTTTTCCTTTTCTTTATTTTCAACTTTTGTGCAAGATGTGTAGCATTTTCTATTTTTATTTATTTTCAGCATGTGTGATAATACTAGAGTTAGTTTAAGATCACCATGAATGAAGTTTCACACCTTGATCAACCTTTGGTAAAAATATTAAGTTGATGCCATGATAATATATGATGAAAAGTTGCCACTTTGCTCAACTTTTGTACTTGTTTTATGCATGATTAAGCTAATGCTCTCTTTAATATGAATCTGAAATTAATTAAATGCTAGCTTAATCTTTTGTGGAGGTTATGATAAAAATAAGACCCATATTGTTATTTTCATGCTCTCAATTTTGGATGAGTTAAAGATGATTTGTTCTTGAAAATATACATATGCTAACCTTGTCATTAATGCTACTTGCATTTTGCTCTACCTATCCAACGCCATATATACATATTGAGTGCATAAACCTTAGTATACAAGAATTATTTTTGGGTGAGTTATTTCAGGCTTTGATTTCTCTGGCTCGAGACTAAGAAGCTGGTCATTCCGTTTTTGCGTATCCATCTTATTGCTAGCCTTTTTATCCGTGCAATGTGTATCCCCACATCGGAGATTTCACAAACCTCGCCGGATATCCTCCCTTAAAACCAAAAATATCATCTTTTGTGTTTACCTCCTTGACCACAACCTATCATTGAGTATGGATCATCAATTCAAGGAAGATTGCAAGATGATGCCAAGATTGAAGATTTCAAGTATCTCTCCAAAGGAAAAATATTTCTAGTACCTACCTTATCCCTATCACCTCTTTGCCCGAGGACGAGCAAACATCTAAGCGTGGGGGAGGAGTTAGGTACAATGTAATTTAGAGTTCAAGGGGAGCAAATAATAAAATGATGAAAGAAAAAAAGAAAGAAAGAAATGAGTATGAAGAAAAAAGAGATAAAGAAAATATGTATGAGAAAAGAAAAAATGAGTTCATAAAAATAAAATAAAGTGAACTCCCCGGTTCTCTGAAGTGCATTAGGAATCTCGAATGTTTCAAGATTTAAGATCCAAACTCATCTTTCCAACCATGTGCAATCCGATAACGAGGACTTCCTTTGTGCCTTGGGATCACTCTTTGCCATTTGCACATGTCCACTTATCTCAAAGTGTGTGTATTTTTCTCTTCCCCTCCTTGATATAACATTATTTTCCAATGACCTTTTTGACGAGTCTTGGTAAGACCATGAAAAGCTTGTCTTGTTTTGACAACATCTCAATTATAATATCTTGGTAGGACTAAATGTGACGCCCAAGGTTTTCAATTACCGTCATTAACGCTAATGACCGGATTAGCCTGGTCAAATGGTCAACCCTAGGTCAACTCCGGGCCCTCAACCATGAAAACTCCCTAACACACCCCTAGTGACCCTTAATGAATAGTAAACACACTTGTGGGCCAACCCATGGTCAAAGGGTGGGTCAACCCCCCGGCCATCCCGGTGTCCACGAGGTGTCCGCCGGAATTTTTGCCGCGTTCTCCAAAATTCACCTAAACACTTAAAATTCGACCTTTAGGAAAGTTGTAGGTCTTGTCGAGGGACACCACTTTCATGTAGATTGGCATTTCAAATTTGGAGAGGAAAATTGTGAAAAACCCCTTACAAGACAGACATTTCACTTTGTTACCGGAAACAGCCGACATTCAAAGTTGGCATTCAAATAGATTCAAATCTAGGAAGCAAAACCCTATACAAAGCCTTTGTAAAAATTGTAGCGGTACCTAGATCTACAACTTTGGTATTCATCACTTGGTCCAGATTATGTTTGGAAATTTTGAGAAAAATTCACCGGAACACAAGCACCGGAGAACACCGCCGGGGCCGAGCGCGCCGCGCGCGACGCCGTGCGCGCCCGTGCGCCGCCGCCGCCGCCCGCCGCCGCCACGCCCCGCCGTCCGTGCCCGCGCCGCCCGAGGCCTCGCCGCTCGCGCCACGCCCCGTCCCGATGCCCCACGCCCCGCAGTGCCCCGTCCCGAGATGCCCCGAGGCCCGCGCCGCCGTACGCGCGCACGCACCACGGACCGGCGGTCCGTCGGCGGCGTCGCCGCCGCACGCGCGCGCCTCGAGCCGCCGTAGCACGGCCGGCATCTCCGCCGTCATCTCCTCGTCACCCACGGGCGAGCCGAGCCGGGTATTTAAGCCCCCCGTCCCTCCCCGCGCGCCACCCCGAGCCGCCCCGCGCCATTGCCGCCGCCGCACGCCGCCGGAGCTCGCCGCCGGTGCTCGCCGTCGACCAACCGCGCCGGTAGCCTCCTTAGGACCTAGTGAAACTCCGGCACTCGTTTATTTGCCGAAATCCACCCCCACGCCGCCGTTCACCGGGCCGCCGCGGGTACCACCGCCGGCCGCCGCCGGCTCGCCGCCGGCCAACCCTCACCTCCCCTCCGGCTCCCCGCCACCCCTAGGTGAGCATGTGGTCCTCCACGACCGCTTGCCGGTCGGGATCGCCGCCGCTCGCCGGAATCGGCCATGCCCGCGCCACCGGCCCGGCCGGGGACCCAATTGCTTAGATTTCAATTTGCTCGGGGTGCTCGGGGTAAAAGTTCGGGACTAGTTGTGAAGAACCCTATCTAACTTTTCTTACGGATTAGTCCAGGGTCTTACAAAATTTCTAGAAATTCATAGAAAAATCGGAAAAATCCCAAACCAATTTTGTAGGGTTCGGGATGATAAACCCCACCTCTTTGTTGTACACTCATGGCTAGATTCAAAACAGTTTTGGCAGGAAAATTACAAATGTGTTATACATGGATCTGTCATAACTTGCAAAGTATAACTCATCCGTAGCCAAGTTTTGGATATGTTGTGTGTTAGGATATGACTAGATGCCGAGCCAAAATTTGCACAAAGTTATGAAGCAGATTTTGCTAGACAAATTCTTTTCCATTCCCGTGACTCGCCTAGATGATTTTTCCCGTTAGATAAATTTATGTTCTTGATCCCAACTTGTGCACACTTCGTCCCGTAATGCCAAAACACACATCCCGTGAATTAATCATGAATTTTGGATTAACGAAATGATTATTCTTGAATTATGCATGTTTTCCTTTGTAAATTAATAAACCAAGTTCGAAGAGGTTCCATGTGGACATGCTGGTTCTTTAGGCTTGTTTAGGTCTAGGGAGTATGCACAAGAAAGTTTGGATCATTTTGATGCTTATTTATTTTTATATGCATTTAAGTTGGATCACTAGCTAGCCTTTGCTATTTTCCATAATATTTAATTTTCTAGCATCCAACACTTACATGTGGGTCCAATAGACCAGGATAGGTGCTAGTAGGCTTAAGAAACACTCATTTAATTTTTGGTAGTTTAATTGATTAATAAAAGGCTTAAATGCCCTTTTAATGTTAAAGGGAAATTAAATAAAGAAAAAACCTTAATTAAATCTTTTTCCTTTTTGAAAGTATTATTTAATATAAATAAAAGAAATTTAATTACCAAGATCGATAAGGAATTAATTCATAAATATAAATATTAATTACACCATGTTAGTAAAAAAAGGAAATGAAGCTTTCACATGAAATGATGAACTTATTTAAAAACCTTTATTCAAATGTGGAATAAAAGAGTAACCCGTGTACAACCAATGACTTCCTAAAATAGAAACCTTAGATGAATGCTTGTTAAGGTGAATATGACCAACTAGAGTTGGATAAGACGACAAGCTATCACATCACCTAAAGTGCATTGCATTCCGTGTAGATCTTCCGGACGGAGATTACTCTCTGGTCCCGGAAACCGAGGAAGGCGGAGCGGAAGGTTCTCTGCAGTACGTGGACGTACTCGACACCGAGGGTGCCCAAGCTAACCTAGTCGACGAAGGCAAGCTCCGGTGCATCTAACCTAGTTTTAATGTTCTTTATTCAATTATCTATGAATGATTGTGCATTTACATACAGGAGTTGAATGAAACCCTAGATGCATGATCCATAGGTACCTTTTGTCCCTACTAGTATGATAGGTCGATAGCTGCTAAGCTATAGGACCGTTACAAGTCGAGTGATGACCTCACTCGCGAGAATAGGTTCCTAGATAGGAATCATACTATATCCTTAAATGGATTGCTCACGTGGTAAAAAAATGGGATCCGGGCTCCGGTCCAGGTGGTTATGTGGGTTAAGTTTTTGAACGTACTAAGCACATTCCGGTTATGGGGCCGGTAAGCCTAGTACATTAATGAGACGGCTAGGGATGGAACTCGTCACTACTCTTGGTATTCGCTCTCACGGCTCGCCACCGGTGGTGTATGGTGACTCCGGTATCTCGCGGGGTATGCCGGATAGCCTGCACCAAAGATCGTAGCCTTTCACCCCGAACCGGGGATTTCGGGGGGACGGCCTGGGAAAGTTGCCCTCGCGGGGACAGCCTACCATGTGTTTGGGTCTACCTTGCAAGGTTTAAATCAATCGATTGTCAGCCTCTCACCGTTACCCGAGACTACTTACTCCACTAGTCATGTGATCCCTAATGATGGAAGTTGATGAACTTTATGTTTGAATAATTGTATTGTACAACTTTGTTTATACTAGTTGGCTAATGTAGTGAAGATTAAAACTACTAGAACTTGTGTTAAAATCTTGAAAGTAAGGACCTACTCTTTGTTACTTTTAGCAAAGCAACCCGCAGTAGCCAAAAAGCCTTTCATGGTCTAGATTTGGTGAAGTAGATATCACCGACGGGTAAGTCTTGGCCGAGTATTAGTATACTCGGCCTTGCTATAATGTGTTGATCTAGGTAATGCCTTCGGTGATGTGTGGCCCGGTGAGATCCCGCCCGCCGGGAGCCGGGAGTGGGTGGAGGACGACTACCGAAAGCATCATGGATGGCCTCCCGTGGTGTCTTCGCTTCCGTTAGTTAATTTCCGCTGCTTTCGAAAACTCTGAACTATTTCGTTATGACAAAAACTATGGTTTGTAATAATTAAACCCCTCGGGGTACGAATTTGGATTTAAATGTTGTTGTATCTCTGGACTCGCCTTCGAGTGAGTTTTAATGCATATATTCGATCCTTGTGCTCTTCAAGTGATTTATCGGGCGTTAACCCGCAACTTACGACAGGATGTTACTTTATTATTGCTTAATGACCAAAGTGGATCGGTCTTAGGCAATAGTACGGTACTTTCCGGGCGGGTTGTCACGGTTGGCATCGAGCTTATATGCACCGGAGATTAATTAATAAACCTTAATCACCGATTTATTAATAAAATATGCCAAGATTTTCTCGATTTTCCAAAAATACGTTGGTCCGCTAAGGATAAACTAGACCGAGAGGCCCTAGAGGGAATTTTGGGTTCTTTCGGTGTGGCTCAATTAACTTATGGTTTATTTTGCTAACTCCCAAGACATTACTTTATGTCGACTTACATTCCCGCACAACCATACTAGTTCATCACGTTTTGCCATACGTGGTGGTACCACGGGGAAGTCCCGTGAGGGACTAGTGGGACCTATTCCAATGGGTGCCTCGTCGCGTTTGAGTCTCGTCACGTTTTGCCATACGTGATGGTACCACGGGAAAGTCCGTGAGGGATGAGTGAGGCCTATTCCAATGGGCACTCACGTCGTGTCGAGTCTTAAATAGGACGCTGTCCATGCAGCGGCTTAACGCATGGATACCGTTTCTATAGTGAACGGTAATGAATGTGGACGCTTTCGTGACGTGCTGGCACGAAAGGTTCGTTTTCTGCAGGTACATAACAGCGCTTCGTTAGTCGTTAAGCAAGTACCGTATAGCTCTCGACTAGATATTATAGGGAGAGACGAATAAAAGCCTTGCCACCGGCACTAACTTCGATTTTTGGCTTGATTGCCATGTGAGGTCGAATAGGACGTCTTGCATGCATGTTAAAAATCGAAACAACTAAAATGGACCCAAAAATCGAAATTCCATATGTTCTCTAAGGAAGATTATGCTAGTGTGTGCTTTTTATAAACTAGAGTACCCCTCATACCTAGCCGTCGTGCTCGCCAAAATTTTGTGCAAAATTGTTTACCTTGTGCTAGGTTTAATTCAAACCAAATTGTTAATGGCTCCTCAACCACTGTCTTGTATTAAGCAAATCTCAATCCTAGTTCGATGGGTTGGTTCACTTTCCTAGGCACCTCTAGGTTCCGACCATCCATCTTGTTTTCCTGGATCAATGCTTAACCTTAAAAAGCTTAATTAAAGAGTATTAGGTTTCATTTGAAACTTGGGAATTTTTGAGGTTTCGGATGTTTGGTTATGAATTTTATTCACATTTGCGTAACTTCACCATTTGACATGCCGTTCTCTTTGAGATCCGACATGAGTTACATTTGTGTACGGATGGATTCCCCCGTGTTCCACCGGTTCGACGCCGACGGTACGATCCGTACCAACGGGTTGCACCGGGAGGGTTTTCCGCGCTTGGCGTGGGAAGCACTCGGTGCCGCAGCTACCTTACCCCACCGACGTACGAGGTGAAGGAGTTTGAGCGCTTTGGCGTTCCCCGCCGCAGGGTGATCGTTACCGTGGCCGCCGCACCCGCACCACGCCGACCGGTTTGACCCGAGTTTTATTTATCGGGGATTTATCACGCACGAGTCCGTGGAGTCGGCCGCCCTCGAGTGTTGACGGACTTTTGTGACCACAACCCTACAGGTGGTAGCTCTTTCCCCGTTTGGACCGTTTCCCGCAAGTGAGTCCTCACGACCCGGCTTGGTTGGACCGTATGGACCATCTACGGGAGCTACCGACCCTAGCGAGCCATTGGATGTTACCCGGACACTTGCCCGTTGTCCGAACGTGGTCTTCACACTCCGGGGCTGCGTTTTAACACCGCAAAGCAATCATTGCACACGCCGCTTGGAGGCATCTAGGCGCGATTGGGAGCAGCTTTCGGCAAAGACACCGGCCAGCTCGAACTTCACGCTTACCGGGTGCAAGCGAGGAGAACGACAGGCTGCGTGCTAGGAGGTTCCAGCTGGAGCTTGAGAGAGGTGACCGCCTACAGAGGATCGTGGACCTAAAGGCAGAGAACCATGCACTGGAGGAGGATGCCGACGCACACGAGATAGAGAGGCTGACACTGCTGCAGAACATTGCTGAGATGCAGGAGCACGTGCAGGAGGCCGACGTACAGGTGGCCGCCTTACGAGCTATAGTGGCTTTGCAGCCCACCGCCCCCGCAATGAGGTGAAGGACCGATAAGGCGACCGAGAGAGGGGGGGAGTGAATGGGAGCCGATAAAAATTCTTCTCGAGGGAGATTGAAACTCCGACAAGACGAACTAGCTCGGTCGAACCCCCGAAATCACACGCTCCGCACTTCTACCTCCCGTTTGCCAAAACCACGTAGCCACCGAAGTGCTACCGGTCCTAGGAACAAACTCTACCAGCAACCACAACACACACGCAAGCACCGACAGCGGAAACAACTCGAAAGCCGGCTAACCAGAGGGGGCGGTTAGACCGGGTATAGGGGGCGGTTAGACCGCCTCCACCGGCAACCAAGAAATCCTCCGAAACGCCTCTTCCGAGCACCAAAACACACCACGGTTTCACCAACAGAGATCTCTCGGTCAAGGCCATGCTAGCTACCGGAAAATCTTGGCGAAAACCAAAACTTCACCCAAGGGCCTAGGGGCGGTTAGACCGGCTACCGGGGCGGTCTAACCTCCCGTACCTAGCAAAGAACTCCAACCAAGAACACCTAGCAAACCGCGCGAGAACGGCTCCAAATTTCACCCGGACACTCCTCCGATCAAGGCGAACGAACTCACAGAGGAAAATCCGGCGAAACAAAACTTTGACCCGGAAACACCCGGGCGGTTAGACCGCCCCTCGTAGGCGGTTAGACCGCCCCTTCCGAACAGGAACCCGCGGGTCAAACCTCAACTTCCTTGCGCTCAATCTCCCGAATCACTCCACGGATTGCAGCCAAACTTCGGGGATAGGCTGGGTTACCTCCCGGGCAACCTCTACCTCAAAGGAATCGACCCGAAACGCTCACAATCAAGAGGAATCGAAGAAATCGCTTCTCTAGGTCAAGAACTCGCCCAACTCGAAAAACCACCAAATCGAGTCCGATTCAAAGGGGATTTGGGGGCAAAGTCACCAGCCAAAGAGGCACAAGAACCTCATACGTGACACCCACCAAAAACCCCAAGAAATCGTTCTCAAAACACCGCCAAAAAGAGCTCCGAAAATCAACATCAAAGAGACGGGAAAACCACCATCAAGAACCACGCCGAACCTTCTATACATGCCATGAATGGTTCGTACAAGGTCTAGTTTGCCACCCAAACATCCATCCCTCTCTCTAGATCTCACATGAAGCTCTCAAACTAGCCTTCTAAAAACCTAGGGAAAATAGAGAACAAAAATGGAAAAACGAAATGAGCTAGGGTTCCAAGAGTTGGCTGCCAACCTCTCACCTCTTGGGTTATATAGGCGGCAACCGAATGTCTAAAATGCCCTTCACTAATAACTAGGGATACATGCCCCTCAAGGGCGGATTTGGAATTCTTGATGTCTTCACCATCGGACGGATGCCCGGCGACCGCACCCTGCGTAGCCTCGACGCACGCCTTGCGATCCCGACGCGTGTCCTCCACTTCGAAGCTTCTCGGCGCCGGCGGCCGGGCGGTCGGACCGCCCTCCCCCGGGCGGTTAGACCGGCCCGGTGGATCCGACCGGCCCAAGGCGGTCCGACCGCCCCTCCTGGGCGGTTCAACCGGCCTGGGTGGCCGCACCTCCTCGTCGAGTCTTCGGCCTCGGTTTTGTGGCTCAACCGAGTAACCCAGTGGTTTTCTGGTGAACCACTGCAAACCCCGCGAACTCGGTGTAGCCTCCGCCAATCTCCACTCATGACTTGGCTCCCACGTAGTCCCGGCTCGACCTTGGTTTTGAGGCTCTACCAAGAAACCGTCCACGACTTCATCTTGCTGTTCATGCCACCATGCGGCCCGCACTTGACCCCGCTGGCCACCGGGTCCCTCGAACAAAGCCTACTTGTCTTCTCCACACCTGGAGGCCTCACCGGCGACGACCTTTCGCGCTTGTTCTTCACCTGCACCAACACGAGTCAAGCCGCAACCCGCACCTCGCAATACTTAGCCAAGAATCGGTCCACACAACGTTGTCAATCACTCATCACACAAGGGAGCGACCATCCACCGGTCCTCGAACCACACATGGTCCTCAACAGGCACACCCGGAGGAGCAGCAGGCTGTGTCCGGTCTGGATCAGACGAGCCAGGCAGGACCACCGCTACCGACTCCCCCAGCTTCGCCTTCGTACAGTGGTGCTTCAGTGGGCAACTAGGTTGCCGACAGCAGGGAGCAGCAGGATGTCGATCCTATCGAGTTGTCTTTGAGATGTTAGAGTAGTTGGCTTGACAGCACGTCTTCGTGCCAAGCAACTATTGTATCGTGTATTGTCATGATGTTTCGAAATCGAGTTGTAATGACGTTGAACCTTGTTCTGTCATGTTGTAATAAGAATGCTTAAGCTTGTATGCTTTAAGTGAGTTTCGTTGTCTTTCAAATTGAAATTTTCTTGTGTTGAATACCAGATCCTTGGATAATTCGTTGCGCATGATCACACTTGTCAAAGATTGCATTGTTGTTCTCCTAAAAACGTTTGTAAAACAAAGCATCTTTGCGAACATCACTCGTTGCCGGCAAATAAGTGCTCATTCGTATACCACCTTCTTTGCCATCCGGAATGTCGACGACCGTTCGAAAGTGATTATGAGCCGCGCAATTGAGTAATCGCCGTCCTAACCAGTTGTGAAGAATGATTCTATGAATCTTGGTGGCTATAGAATATTGTTACTTGTTGCTGTCCTCATTGTTTAAAGTACTAATGAGATATGATTATGCATAATCGTGCTTGTCATCATTTGGAGTAAGCTTTTGGTTATCTCACTAATAACGCTCACTTTTCAGATGGTGGGAACCACGCGCAGCTCTCCCAACGGTTTTGGAGCGAGTGGTAGTGGTGACTTGCCACCACCCCCGCCCATGACACCGACGGAGGCCTTCATGGCCACCCAAACCGAAGTGCTGCGCCAGATCCTGCAGACGCGCAGCCAGCCATTGCCCGGCAGATGATCCGAGGGCCACCACATGGGGCCAACCACGAGGGGCCTAACCGGGTCACCACGTACGCCCGGTTCATCGCCATGAAGCCGCCAACCTTCGCTAAAGCGAGAAGACCCTCCGGAAGCCGAGGCCCGGGTCAAGGCCATAGAGGCGAAATTCTCTCGCCTTTGTGCTGCCTTGCTCCGAGGAAAACAAAGCGAACTTTGCAAAGACCGCAAGCCGCGAGGGGGAAGCTTTGATGTGGTGGGACCACTTCAAGTCCATGCGGCGAGGCCACGCCGTGACTTGGGAAGAGTTCAAGCGAGGCTTTCAAGAGCCACCACATCCCCAAGGGCCCGATGGACGGGAGAAGATGAGGGAGGCTGTTAGCCCTCCGTCGGGGATCCGACTCCGTGTACCGCTATGCTCGGAAATTCAATAGCTTATGCCGGTACGGTGGGCATCATGTTGATACCGATGCCAAGAAGATGGAGAGGTTCCGCGACGGGCTTGATGGCAAGCCGTATGAGTGCCCGAATCCGCTCGAGCCCGCAAACTTCCATGAGCTCGTGAATAAAGCTATCTCGCAAGAGGATGCGATGAAGACAGCCCATGGGGACAACAAGAGGATGCCCGGTTTCACCCCGTGCAGCGGAACAAACAAGAAGTTTCGCTTTGTGAAGAAGGAAGCTCCGGGCTCGTCCCAAACAATCTTCAAGCGGACGCCGGACGATGAAGCCATTCCGGGGGCAAACCCCGCCGGAACTTCCGGTTCCGCCGTGCCCGACAGCAGGCTCCAAAGCCTAATGCACCCCCTCGTGATGTTGGAGATCGTCGTTGCTACACCGTGGCCGGCCGGGGCACTACATTAATGAGTGTCCCAAGCCCAGGCAGATCAAGCCCGACCCGCAGAATCAGAGTACGGGAAACAAGCCTGCCACTCCGGCCAAGAAACCTATGGTGCAAGTGCGCCAGGGCAAGATGAACTTCACCACCATGAGTGACATCCCAGCAGGAGCTCCAGTACTCACGGGTACATTCTCTCTCAACGACACTCCTGTTAAGATTTTGTTCGATTCGGGAGCTACCCATAGTTTCATCAGTGAAAGGCTAATAAACAAACTGGGTTTGAAGGGTTCTCATACCACTTCCGCCTACAAGATAACTACTCCTGGAGGCCAAATCACCTCCAATATCTTAATCTGAGGAGTGAGATTGGATTTAGGAAGTAAAATCATTCCAACAAACCTTATCGTCATAAACTTGGTTGGAATGGATGTTATTTTGGGTATGGAATGGATGAATCAACATAAGGTGGTTCTAGATATATCAGATAGGGTCGTAGAGATCAACTCTCCTACGGTCGGGCACACTACCTTGTACCTACCTTTTCGGGACGGTACTGACTCTTGTGCCTATGTGACCATTATTTCCTCCCTTGATGAAATTCCAGTAGTGTGTGAGTACCCGGATGTATTTCCTGACGAGTTGCTCGGTATGCCACCGGACGGAGATGTCGAGTTTGTGATCGAACTCCAGCCCGGTACCGCACCCATTTCCAAAAGACCTTATCGCATGCCACCCAAAGAGTTAGCTGAACTAAAAACCCAACTCCAAGAATTGTTAGATAAGGGTTACATTCGCCCGAGCTCTTCTCCTTGGGGTTGCCCTGCTCTCTTTGTCAAAAAGAAGGATGGTAGCTTGAGAATGTGCATAGATTACCGACCACTCAATGCAGTCACCATCAAAAACAAATACCCACTTCCTCGAATTGATGTTTTGTTTGATCAATTGGCTGGTGCCAAAGTCTTCTCTAAGATCGACCTTTGTTCTGGCTACCACTAAATCAAGATTCGACCATGCGACATTCCTAAAACCGCTTTTCCACTCGTTATGGTCTTTACGAGTTCTTGGTCATGTCCTTCGGACTCACTAATGCACCTGCCTACTTCATGTACCTCATGAACTCAGTATTCATGACGGAGCTCGATAAGTTTGTCGTGGTCTTTATCGATGATATCCTCATCTATTCATAGAGCGAAGAAGAGCACGCCAAACATCTCCGAGTTGTCCTTCAGCGTTTGCGAGATCACAAGCTTTATGCTAAGTTCTCCAAATGCGAATTCTGGTTGAAAAGTGTCAAATTCTTGGGGCACACCATTTCCCACGATGGTATCTCCGTAGATCCTAGCAAAGTTCAAGAGGTGATGGATTGGAAACCACCCAAATCCGTACATCAAATCCGCAGTTTCCTAGGATTGGCGGGATATTACCGTCGATTCATTCCTGACTTTTCTAGAATCGCAAAACCCATGACCGAATTGCTCAAGAAGGGAGTGAAATTCGTGTGGAGCGAAGCATGTGACAAAGCTTTTCACACCCTCGGACAACATTTAACTTCAGCCCCAGTGCTAGCTCAACCCGATAATTCCAAACCGTTTGAAGTCTTCTGTGACGCATCAGACACCGGTCTTGGCTGTGTCCTTATGCAAGAAGGCCGAGTCATTGCCTATGCTTCACGGGCCCTTCGACCCCATGAGCTCAACTATCCTACCCATGATCTTGAGCTAGCTGCCGTTGTTCATGCCCTCAAGATATGGAGACATTATCTAATGGGCAATCATTGCAATATCTTCACTGATCACAAGAGCCTCAAATATATCTTCACCCAGTCAGAATTGAATATGAGACAGAGAAGATGGCTTGAGTTGATCAAGGATTATGATTTAGAAGTGCACTATCATCCCGGCAAAGCAAATGTTGTTGCGGATGCTCTTAGCCGCAAGGATCATTGCAACCACCAAGAGTTAGAGCCAGTCAGTGAACCCTTGTGTGAAGAAATGAGAAGGCTCAACTTAGAAGTGGTACCGCAGGGGATTATTTATGCCTTGACGGCAGAGTCAAGCCTTTATGACAGGATTGTCACTGCCCAGCGCAATGATGCAGATATTCAAACCATCAGGCAGAAACTAGTGGAAGGAGACCCAAAGTACACTTGTTTCCAGAAGGATCACCAAGATGTGGTCTGGTTCGGAAAGCGTCTAGTGGTCCCCGTTGACCCAGAAATCAAGAAAATCATTCTAGATGAAGCTCACAAGTCCAAGTTCTCCATTCATCCGGGTAGTACCAAGATGTACCAAGATCTAAAGCAGAACTTTTGGTGGTCCAATATGAAGGTGGATGTAGCCAAGTATGTAGCCGAGTGCGATACTTGCCACCGGATGAAAGCAAGTCATTTGAAATCGGCGGAGAGTACTCCAACCCCCGTCGATACCTATGTGGAAATGGGACGACATTAGTATGGATTTTATTGTGGGTTTACCCCTGACCCCTAGAAAGAAGGACTCTATTTGGGTAATCGTGGATAGACTCACCAAGACCGCTCACTTCATTGCCGTGCATACCACTTACTCCGTACAACAATATGCGAGTTGTATGTAGACCACATAGTTCGTCTACATGGAATCCCAAAGACTATAATCTCTGATTGAGGGACTCAATTTGTAGCCCGTTTTTGGGAGCAGTTGCATGAGTGTTTGGGAACTCAGCTACTCCGTAGTTCCAGTTATCATCCACAGACCGATGGTCAGACGGAGAGGATAAATCAGATCCTAGAAGACATGTTGAGAGCAAGCATCTTACACTTTGATAAGAGTTGGGACAAGTGTTTGTCCTTGGCAGAATTCTCCTACAATAACAGCTATCAGGCCATCTTGAAAATGGCACCGTTCGATGCTCTATACGGACGTAGATGCCGCACCCCATTGAATTGGTCAGAGACCGGAGAAAGAACACTCTTTGGACCAGAGTTAGTTAAAGAGGCCGAAGAAAGGGTGCAAGTGATAAGAGAGAATTTGAAGACGGCCCGGATGAGACAAAAGAGTTACCATGATAAGGGAACCGCACCTCGACACTTTGAAGTGGGAGATCATGTATATTTGAAAGTATCCCCCACCAAAGGTGTGCAAAGGTTCGGAGTCAAGGGAAAGTTAGCCCCGCGCTACATTGGACCCTATGAAGTAATAGAAGTATGTGGACCCGTGGCTTACCGTATCCGATCCCGTAACGGTTTTCCGCGGTTCACAATGTGTTCCATGTAACTCAATTGAAGAAAGGATTTGCTGTTCGGAGAATGAGATCGTTACAGAAGCTAATGCTTGGATCGAGCCGGATTTCTCACTCGTCGAGCATCCTTTGAAGGTATTAGACCAAAAAGAGCGAAAGACCCAGAGGCAGACCGTGCGAATGTACAAGATCCAATGGAGCCACCACACGGAAGAAGAAGCCACGTGGGAGACGGAGGATTACCTTAACACCAAGTATCCGGGCTTCCTCCAATCCCGAAACAGTGAGTCTTCTCCCCATCTCTTCGTTGTCAAATCGAGTCTCGGGACGAGATTCGGTTTAAGGGGGGTAGGCTGTGACGCCCCAGGTTTTTAATTACCGTCATTAACGCTAATGACCAGATTAGCCGGTCAAATGGTCAACCCTAG
This sequence comes from Cenchrus americanus, assembly GCA_947561735.1. Classification (NCBI taxonomy): domain Eukaryota; kingdom Viridiplantae; phylum Streptophyta; class Magnoliopsida; order Poales; family Poaceae; genus Cenchrus; species Cenchrus americanus. The sequence continues at coordinate 70,322,732 of OX387239.1, read as the reverse complement.
GTCAACCTGGGCCCTCAACCATGAAAATTCCCTAACACACCCCTAGTGACCCTTAATGAATAGTAAACACACTTGTGGGCCAACCCATGGTCAAAGGGTGGATCAAACCCCCGGCCATCCCGGTGTCCACGTGTGTCCGCCGGAATTTTTGCCGCGTTCTCCAAAATTCACCTAAACACTTGAAATTCTACCTTTAGGAAAGTTGTAGGTCTTGTCGAGGGACACAACTTTCATGTAGATTGGCATTTCAAATTTGGAGAGGAAAATTGTGAAAAACCCCTTGCAAGACAGATTTCACTATTACCAGAAACAGGCTGACATTCAAAGTTGGCATTCAAATAGATTCAAATCTAAGAAGCAAAACCCTATACAGCCTTTGTAAAAATTGTAGCTGGTACCTAGATCTACAACTTTGGTATTCATCACTTGGTCCAGTTATGTTTGGAAATTTTGAGAAAAATTCACTGGAACACAGCACCAGCAACACTGTCAGGGCCAGAGCGCGCCGCGCGCGACGTCGTGCGCGCCCGTGCGCCGCCGCCGCCGCCCGCCGCCGGCCACGCCTCGGCGTCCGTGCCCACGCCGCCCGAGGCCTCGCTGCTCGCGCCACGCCCGTCCCGATACCCCCGCGCCCCCGGAGCGCCCCGTCCCGAGATGCCCCGAGGCCCGCGCCGCCGTACGCGCGCACGCGCCACGGACCGGCGGTCCGTCGGCGGCGTCGCCGCCGCACGCGCGCGCCTCGAGCCGCCGTAGCACGGCCGGCATCTCCGCCGTCATCCCCTCGTCACCCACGGGCGGCCGAGCCGGGTATTTAAGCCCCCCGTCCCTCCCCGCGCGCCACCCCGAGCCGCCCCGCGCCATTGCCGCCGCCGCACGCCGGGAGCTCGCCGCCGTGCTCGCCGTCGACCAACCGCGCCGGGTAGCCTCCTTAGGACCTAGTGAAACTCCAAAGACCTGTTTATTTGCCGGAAATCCACCCCCACGCCGCCGTTCACCCGGGCCGCCGCGGGTACCACCGCCGGCCGCCGCCGAAGCTCGCCGCCGGCCAACCCTCACCTCCCCTCCGGTTCCCTCGCCACCCCTAGGTGAGCATGTGGTCCTCCACGACCGCTTGCCCGGTCGGGATCGCCGCCGGCTCGCCGGAATCGGCCATGCCCGCGCCGCCGGCCTGGCCGGGGACCCAATTGCTTAGATTTCAATTTGCTCAGGGTGCTCAGGGTAAAAGTTCAGGACTAGTTGTGAAGAACCCTATCTAACTTTTCTTACAGATTAGTCCAGGGTCTTAGAAAATTTCTAGAAATTCACAGAAAAATCAGAAAAATCCCAAACCAATTTTGTAGGGTTAAGGATGATAAACCCCACCTCTTTGTTGTACACTCATGGCTAGATTCAAAATAGTTTTGGCAGCAAAATTACAAATGTGTTATACATGGATCTGTCATAACTTGCAAAGTATAACTCCTCTGTAGCCAAGTTTTGGATATGTTGTGTGTTAGGATATGACTAGATGCTGAGCCAAAATTTGCACAAAGTTATGAAGTAGATTTTGCTAGACAAATTCTTTTCCATTCCTGCAGTGACTGCCTAGATGATTTTTCCTGTTAGATATATTTATGTTCTTGATCCCAACTTGTGCACACTGTCCTGTAATGCCAAAACACACATCCTGTGAATTAATCATGAATTTTAGATTAACATAAATGATTATTCTTGAATTATGCATGTTTTCCTTTGCAAATTAATAAACCAAGTTCAGAAGAGGTTCCATGTGAACATGCTGGTTCTTTAAGCTTGTTTAGGTCTAGGGAGCATGCACAAGAAAGTTTGGATCATTTTGATGCTTATTTATTTTTATATGCATTTAAGTTGGATCACTAGCTAGCCTTTGTTATTTTCCATAATATTTAATTTTCTAGCATCCAACACTTACATGTGGGTCCAATGGACCAGGATAGGTGCTAGAAGGCTTAAGACATACTCATTTAATTTTTGGTAATTTAATTGATTAATAAAAGGCTTAAATGCCCTTTTAATCTTAAAGGGAAATTAAATAAAGAAAAACCCTTAATTAAATCTTTTTCCTTTTTGAAGGTATTATTTAATATAAATAAAAGAAATTTAATTACCAAGACCGATAAGGAATTAATTCATAAATATAAATATTAATTACACCATGTTGGTAAAAAAAAAAGGAAATGAAGCTTTCACATGAAATGATGAACTTATTTAAAAACCTTTATTCAAATGTGGAATAAAAGAGTAACCCATGTACAACCAATGATTTCCTAAAATAGAAACCTTAGATGAATGCTTGTTAAGGTGAATATGACCAACTAGAGTTGGATAAGACGACAAGCTATCACATCACCTAAAGTGCGTTGCATTTCGTGTAGATCTTCGGACGGAGATTACTCCCTGGTCCCGGAAACCGAGGAAGGCGAGAGCGGAAGGTTCTCTGCGTACGTGGACGTACTCGACACCGAGGGTGCCCAAGCTAACCTAGTCGACGAAGGCAAGCTGCGGTGCATCTAACCTAGTTTTAAAGTTCTTTATTCAATTATCTATGAATGATTGTGCATTTACGTACGGGAGTTGAATGAAACCCTAGATGCATGATCCATAGGTACCTTTGGTCCCTACTAGTATGATAGGTCGATAGCCGCTAAGCTATAGGACCGTTACAAGTCGGGTGATGACCTCACTCGCGAGAATAGGTTCCTAGATAGGAATCATACTATATCCTTAAATGGATTGCTCACGTGGTAAGAGCATGGGATGCGGGCTCGGTCCAGTGGTTATGTGGGTTAAGTTTTTGAACGTACTAAGCACATGCCGGTTATGGGGCCGGTAAGCCTAGTACCTTAATGAGACGGCTAGGGATGGAACTGTCACTACTCTTGGGATTCGCTCTCACGGCTCGCCACCGGTGGTGTATGGTGACTCCGGGTATCTCGCGGGGTATGCCGGATAGCTCGCACCAAAGATCGTGGCCTTTCATCCCGAACCGGGATTTTCGGGGGACGGCTCGGGAAAGTTGCCCTCGCGGGGACAACCTACCGTGTGTTTGGGTCTACTTTGCAAGGTTTAAATCAATCGATTGTCGGCCTCTCACCGTTACCCGAGACTAGTTACTCCACTAGTCATGTGATCCCTAATGATGGAAGTTGATGAACTTTATGTTTGAATAATTGTATTGTACAACTTTGTTTGTACTAGTTGGCTAATGTAGTGAAGATTAAAACTACTAGAACTTGTGCTAAAATCTTGAAAGTAAGGACCTACTCTTTGTTACTTTTAGCAAAGCAACCCAGTAGCCAAAAAGCCTTTCATGGTCTAGATTTGGTGAAGTAGATATCACCGACGGGTAAGTCTTGCTGAGTATTAGTATACTCAGCCTTGCTATAATGTGTTGATCCAGGTAATGCCTTCAGTGATGTGTGGCCCGGTGAGATCCCGCCCGGCTGGGAGCTGGAGTGGGTGGAGGACGACTACTGAAAGCATCATGGATGGCCTCCCGTGGTGTCTTCGCTTCCGTTAGTTAATTTCCGCTGCTTTCGAAAACTCTGAACTATTTCGTTATGACAAAAACTATGGTTTGTAATAATTAAACCCCTCGGGGTACGAATTTGGATTTAAATGTTGTTGTATCTCTGGACTCGCCTTCAATTGAGTTTTAATGCATATATTCGATCCTTGTGCTCTTCAAGTGATTTACGGGCGTTAACCGGCAACTTGCGACAGGATGGTACTTTATTATTGCTTAATGACCAAAGTGGATCGGTCTTAGGCAATAGTACGGTACTTTCCGGGCGGGTTGTCACACTAAACTTTTCCCATATAGCTCCACATAAAGCCTTCCACTATATGTATTGAGAGGGGAAAAGAGTAGAATGGATAGGCTTTGAGAGACAAGATGAGATGAGAGTACATGATCAAAATGCAAGGAAATTTATTTTTGAACTTGGTCTACCTCTTTTTCTTCATCTCGATCTTGATTTCAAAATTTCTAAGATTCATTTGAAATTTGGGAGCATGAGGTAATTACTTGTGGGAAGTGCTTAAATTAATATCTACCCTCCATAAGGATGAAGGCTAGTACATTATTGAACTTTAATGATTAAATCCTTGAGAACATTATGTTTTCTTGTGTATAATCAAGTGCAGGGTATAAGCAATGAAAGGCAACGCTGATATTCATTAAAGGCTTACTCGAGGATGAGCAAGGTTTAAGCACAGGGGAGATGCTGACAGTGAATTTCCATCAACCTAGCCATGAGTTTACCGTTAATGTTGGCATAGATTTATTATTCTAACCACTAGAACTAACCCCCGTATATAACAAGTTCACTCTTGCATGTTGATTTTGGAGTTTATTGTTTACACAGGAAATCCAAGCTAAAGAGGAGACTTTCGGGATAAGTTCATCAAGCACTTTGGAAGAGGATCATGAAGCCCGACACGAGTCAAGACACACGATGAACGTGACTCCAAATGACCTGAGGACCGAAGCGTCAACGTGCAAATCTTTAGGGACTCAACCAGAAAACAGCGAAGCTTGGATAACAAGGATTCAAGCCTTAACCGTGAAGGAAACCATGTCAAAGGCCCACATGCAAGTGCAGACAAATAAGGAATCACGCGAGAAGCAACCAGGGATTAAACCGGGGCCGAACTGGGCCATAACAGGCCTGGGCCGACCGGCCCAGCCCATTCCGAGCCCGGTTTGGCGCCCCCTTTGACCTAGCTGCCATTCGGACTATTTATAGTCCCCCTGCCAAGAGCCACGAAGGAATAGATTCATCATCCACTGCTGAGGAGTAGAGAAGAGAAGACACCATCCCGGAGAGGAGAGGGTGGAGATGGTTGACTAGGGTTCCCCTAGCCGGCGTGGGAACCTTGCATGGAAGACCACGTCGAAGTTCCAGGAGCTAGGATCATGATCAAGGTAGGATCCCAGTGGTGATCTTGTCCATGTATTGCTTTCATGTTGAATTAGTAGATTGAATCCGATTCTTAGCATCAAGTGCTTTCGTTGTGATTTTGTCTTCGTTTGGGTGTTTTCCTTCCTGATATATCCCACGGGTAGATTGCATAGGATGTTCTTGTAGACATGGTGGCTAGAGGTGCATACTCGATCTACCAAACATTTTCATCTTGTTCTTCTTGAACCCACCGAGTAGTACCAACCCGTAAGATTATCCCCGTAGTGACAGTACGGTAAAGGAGAAAAACGGGCGTCCTCAGAGTCAGAACGAGATCCATGCTTTCAATGACATCCGTTTTACTTCATTCTTTTTTTACTTTGGAACTTCAACAAAAGACCCGATCCAATCTATAGATTGGTTCTCCCCTCTCTTTCTCTTTCTACCTCCGATGTGCGGTAGGTTGGATGAGTTTTGATGATGATCTAGTAGATTAGATGCAAAATCCCTTTTCAAGATCAAATCTTTTCCGCTTATTAGATTGGATCTTGCATTACTCAATGTTCCACGGATTCGATACCTTGTGTTCACACTTAAAGGAAGAAGGGTCCCTTGGCTACGACGGTGGACTTGTACGCTTGCGAGTCCAAACGAACTTTGATACAACTTTTAACCGTCAACAGGCAGACCGTGGAGGCATACGTGGATGACGTTGTTGTTAAGACCAAGAAGGCAGATGACCTGTTTAACGATTTGCGCGTAACATTCGACTGCCTGCGAGTGAACGGGGTCAAGTTGAACCCCGAGAAGTGCATCTTTGGGGTACCGCGCGTCATGCTGTTGGGTTTCATTGCCTCCCAGCGAGGCATCGAGCCCAACCCCGAAAAGGTTTTGGCCCTCAATCAGATGGGGCCAATACGGGACCTAAAGGGGGTGCAGAAGGTGTTAGGTTTCCTGGTGGCTCTGAGCCGCTTCATCTCGCGCATCGGTGAGAAGGGCATGCCCCTCTACTGACTCTTGAAGAAGCACAAATGCTTTTCCTGGACCGTTGAGGCCAAGGAAGCCCTCGACAAGTAGAAGGCGACACTCGCCCACGCGCCGATCCTCACGCCGCCCCGGGATGGTGAACCTCTGTACCTGTACGTCACGACGACCACCCATGTGGTCAGCGTGGGCATCATTGTGGAGAGAACGGAGGAAGGTCACGCCCTACCAGTCCAAAGACCGGTGTACTACATCAGCGAGGTATTGTCCGAAACCAAGGCACGATACCCACAGATCCAAAAGCTACTCTATATGGTGGTGCTCGCGCGGCACAAGCTGCGACATTACTTTGAGGCCCATCCGGTCACTGTGGTATCGTCTTTCCCATTGGGAGAGATAGTCTGCAACCCGGACGCCTCGAGTATAATCGTGAAATGGTCTGTGGAGCTCATGGGTGAAACCCTCACCTACGTGCCACGCAAGGTGATCAAGTCCCAGATCTTGGCAGACTTTGTTGCTGAATGGACCGATACTCAGCTGCCCCCATTGCAGATCTAGGCTGAGTGTTGGACCCTCTACTTTGATGGATCAGTGATGAAAACAGGCGCGGGCGCGGGCCTACTCTTCATTTTTCCTCTCGGAGAACACGTGAAGTACGTGGTACGCTTGCACTTCACCACGTCAAATTACATGGCAGAGTATGAGGCCCTCCTCTGCGGCCTCCGAACCACCATCGAGATCGGCGTCAAGTGCCTCAACGTCAGAGGGGACTCACAGCTAGTGATTGATCAAGTCATGAAGAACGCAAGTTGCCACTATGAGAAGATGGAGGCGTACAACAACGTCGTGCGCGCACTCAAACATAAATTCTACGACATCGAGCTCAACCACATCCTATGCAAGTACAACGAGGAGGCGGACGAGCTGGCGAAGATCGCGTCAGGGCGAATCACCGTCCCTTCGAACATCCTTGCCCGTGACCTCACCAAACCTTCCGTCAACCTCAGCAAAGCTTCCCCGAACCCAGAAGAACCCTTGAGGGCTCCCTCGAGGCCTATGGGTGCGGAACCCATGGACGAGGACCCCTCGAATGAGGAATTCGTACTCTCCTTACTCGAGGGGTATGGGGTTGATGAGGCTGAGGCTATGGACATCGATGAGGCCCTTCCCGTGGGGGACTGGCGAAGCAAGTAGCTCACTTGGATCGATCGAGGGGAACTACCCTCAGGCCAAACTGAGGCAGGGCGCATTTCCAGAAAGGCCAAGTCATTCACTGTGATTAGCGGCGAACTGTACAAGCGTGGCACCTCAGGAATTCTACAACGGTGCATCCCCATCCCCAAAGGCCGCGAATTGATCCGGGACATCCACGCGGGCATGTGCGGCCACCACATGGCACCGCGCACCCTTGTAGGCAACGCATTCTGTCAAGGCTTCTATTGGCCCACGGAGGTCTCCGACGCCAGCGAGGTAGTGTGCACATGCGAAGGATGCAGATTCTATGCCCTCAAGATGCATCTTCCGGCTCACGCCCTCCAGACCATACCCGTTACATGGCCATTCGCCGTGTGGGGATTAGACATCGTCGGGCCCCTGCGGAAGGTGCCCAGGGGCTTCACACATTTTTGTTTGCGATCGACAAGTTTTCAAAGTTGACCGAGGCGCGCCCTATCACCAACCTCAGGTCCGAATAGGCTTTACGGACATTGTCCATAGGTATGGTGTACCAAACTCCATCATCACCGACATCAACACCCAATTTACAAGCAACAAGTTCCTGGAGTTCTGCAACAACTACCACATCCGCGTGGATTGGGCAGCCGTCACACACCCACAGACCAACGGCCAGGTGGAGCGTGCCAACAGCATGATTCTACAAGGCCTCAAGCCTAGGATCTTCGACAAACTGAACAAGTTTTGTAGGAAATGGATTCAAGAGTTACGTCGGTCATTTGGAGCCTTAGAACCATCCCGAGCAGAGCTACGGGGTTTATGCCGTTCTTTCTCGTCTACGGTGCGGAGGCCATCCTCCCCACAGATTTGGAATACAGATCCCCTAGGCTTAGGGCCTACGTCGAAAACCTGAACCGTCGAGCTCACGAAGACTCACTGGACTAGGCAGATGAGGCCCGCGACGTAGCAATGATGCCCTCAGCAAGGTACCAGCAGTCACTCTGGCGATACCAAGCCCAAAAAATCCAACGTCAGAGCTTCAGTGAGGGCGCCCAGGTGCTGAGGTTACGACAAGACAACCGGGGGCGACACAAGCTGTCACCGCCATGGGAAGGGCCCTACATCATCGTCGAGGTGCTCAAGCCCAGCATGTATAAAACGAAAAGGGCGAAGTCCTCACCAACGCTTGGAACATACAACAGCTACACCGCTTCTACCCTTAGATTTCCAAGCTTCTTTTGTACATCTCACATTCAAAATCTTAAATAAGAAGGGCGACTCGGTTTTACCCTCGACCAGGGCCTCAACACAAACCAACTCCCCCTCGGGGACTGCGACGGGGGGTTCCCCCGGAGTGTCCCGAGTTTCTTTTGCAAAAACACTTTCTTTCTTTTCCTCTTTCAAAAAAATGTCAAAATGTTACGCTCAAGCACTTGGGAGAACAGAGGCCAAGCACGAACTAACTAAGCCTAGGGCCGGCCGAGCCGAGGGACCGCTAACGCCTCCGAGAGGATAAGCATCCCCCTCGCTACCCTATGGCAAAGTTGGCTCGCAAGCACTAAATTCTTGGTCGAAATCCCCCCTGAAAGGCCCGAGGAAAACATGATAACATACGAGGTAGAACTCACAAATAAACTTATGCACAACATAATGTATTGTTTACACAAACGATTACATTCATTCGAAATTATTAACAAAATACTAATGGGCCTCGAGACCCGAGTCCTCAGGGAGCGCGGGGGCTTGGAGCGGTGGCGACTTCACCCTTAGTGGAGTAGGGGAACAGGTCCACCTCAAACATGTCAGCAAGGGTTGTGGCGGGCTCCGTCATGGACGCATCAACCACCTTCACCGCTTCGAGCTCAACATCCTCACCTATGACTTCTTCAGGAAAGATGAGCCATCCCACAGCAGACCGAAGTCGAGGATATAATGGGTTGAGGTCAACCCCAAGGTGTTCTGGACACTGAGTCGAAGGGCACCGCGCAGGTGCTCAGTGACCTGACCACCAGGGGCGTAGCCAGATTTGAACATAGGTGGGGCCAATGGAGCCAAATCATTAAGTGGTATAAGATCAATCACAACAATATAATGGTATACATCATAATTTGAATATATCTTAGATTATAAATATTAAATCAACATGAGTTGCATGGCACAATTGTCTAGTAATTAGTTGTGTAGGATCCTTATCCCTTATAAAGGTAGCTAAATGATTGGTTAAAGTTTAAATATTAAAAAGTATATTGAAATTTGAGGGGAAATAGAAGGGAGCGACTAGTTCTTCAATCTAAGCACGCAACAAGATAGCTATAATACAATTAATTTAATTAAACCCTATATACTACTCCATCCAATCAAATCATCAACAACGAACAGTAGTGGCTTCTGAGGTTGGCCCCATTGCACCGGGTCTCGAGCTCAGCAGACGACCAGAGACAGAGCCAAGGTTCTGTGTTCACCGGACAAATTCTTGGGACAATACAGAGTACAAGGACTCTTTTGTATGCTAATCAGGGTGATTACCTTCCTGGTTGACCAGAGCATTAGGGGGGCCAGGCCCTTGCGCGCCCCCTGTGGCTCCGCCCCTGCCGACCACCCAGGGACCGCATGCGTCTTGCTATCGAGCAACCCGAGGTTTGACCCTTAGCCCCCTCGAGCTTGTGCCACATGTCGAGGGCAGCAGCCTCCAGGGCCTTGAGCTCACCTTGAGCTTCATTGTAGGCGACCTGGAGGGATTGCATCTCCCTCAAAGGGTCCGCCAAGTTCTTCTGCCGCTCTGTGACACCAAAACGAATATCAAACCTCGAAAGAGCGCAACAAAGAACTAAAACTATTGAAGGACAAGACTTACCCTCGACTCGCATTTTCTCAGTCTCAAGCGCGGCCCGCACGGCGTCGACGTCCCGTCGGAGCTGAGAGATTGAGGCATCACACTGCTGAAGTGTGTCCCTCGTTCCCTTGAGCTCCTCGTGCCCGAGCTGGAGCTGGGACTGGGCCTCCTGGAAAGTGGTGCCCGTTTGCTCAATCTTCCGGGCCTTTTCTGCAGCTTGAGAGAGCGGGCCCGTGCCTCCTCAAGCGCCTTGTGCTCCCGCTCAAGTTGAGCCTGAGCCTCGGTGAGAGCTGTGTCCTTAAGCGCGAGCTGAGACTATGCCCCTCACGAGTGGTGCGCTCCTCGACGAGCTGGCCCAGTACAGCTGTCAGCGCGTCACCCTTCTCCTTCAGGGAAGTGGCGAGCCCCTCAGCCTTTTGGGCCTTCTGCTTGTCCTAAGCGAGGCATGCTTGCACATCCTCCGGCGACATATGCTCGCGCTCGGTGCGAGCCTATGCTTCAGCAAGGGCAGCGTCCTTCAGCACGAGTTGGGACCTCGCCTCGCTCAGCGCCGCGTGCTCCTGTTGAAGTTCCCCCTCTTTGCCTTGCAGCGCGGCGTCGAGCTGTTTGGCCTCCTTGGCCTTCTGCTCCACGCGGTGCGGTGGGCATCGCGTTCCTCCTTCGCACGGCGCAGCTCGCCCTTCTTCGATTCGAGGCTCGCCTTTGCCTCATACATCTCATTGCGAAGGCACTCCATCGCGGGGCCTAGGTGCTCGTTCTCCCGGCACACCGCCTCGTGGTCGGCGTGGATTTTGGCGAGGAAGGAGATTTTGTCCCCCGCGTTGCCCCATAGCCGCTGGCAAAACGAATAAAATGGAAAGGACTGACACGCAGCATAACCAAGAGAGGAAAAAAGGAAAGCGAGGGGGGCGACGAGACTAGTGCGCAAACCTAGAACAGCGGCACCACCACATCTTTGTGGAGCCTCGAGGCCTCACAAAGAATGTCTTGAACTTGGGATCCCACCTCGAGGTAATCCCTCCAGTCAAGAAACTCTGCGTGCGAACAGTCCACCGAGGTCTTGTCTTGTATGCCAAGTCTTGAGGTCGAGATGGATTAGGTCGTCTGGGGAATCTTCTGGAAGGTCTTCAGGAGATCGTGTGGGCTACCAACCAGGTCGGTTGGGCCCACTAACAGGTCGGTGGGTCTTCTAGTAGGCCGGACCCACTTGCCGGGGACAGCCGTGAGCTTGGTCGGAGGGGACCCAGGGGTACCCATGTCTCACAATTCGCATGGACCCCATCGGATATGTCAGGTGTTCCAAGGGAGCTGGCTGAGCACTCCTTGGATGTAAGTAAGAAGTCCAAGCCTGTCAAGCAGAAGCTACGCCGCTTTGTCAAGGATTGCAAGGAGGTCATTAGGGTAGAGATAATAAAGCTCCTAGCTACTGGATTCATCCGTGAACGTAAAATCCCAGTTTGGCTCGCCAACCCGGTGCTTGTACCCAAGAAAACCGGTCAATGGAGAATGTGTATCAACTACACCAATCTCAACAGCTACCCTAAAGACCCCTTCCCTCTCCCGCGCATCGACCAGGTCGTCGACTCCACCGTAGGAAGTGTCCTGCTATGCTTCCTCGACTGCTACTCAGGCTATCACCAGATAGCCTTGAAGGTCTCTGACCAGGATAAGACGACATTCATAACACCGCACGACATCTACTGCTACACGACCATGACTTTCGGCCTCAAGAACGCTAGAGCGACCTACCAGAAGGCCATCCAAAAGAGCTTGGAATCCCAAATCGACAAGAACATCGAAGCCTACGTCGACGACGTGGTCGTCAAGACCACTGCCGAGGACAACCTCATCGCCGACCTCGCCCATACCTTCGCCAACCTCCGGCGCACCGCTGGAAGCTCAACCCGGAGAAATGCGTCTTCAGTGTCCCATCCGGCAAGCTTCTAGGCTTCATGGTGAGCCGCCACGACATCAAGGCGAACCCTGCCAATGTCGACGCCATCCGCAAGATGAATCGACCTACTGGGAAGAAAGACGTGATGAAGCTCACCGACATGATGGCGGCCCCGGGTCGCTTCATCAGCAAGCTTGGGGAGAAAGGCCTGCCCTTCTTCAAGCTATTGAAAAAGTCCAACAAGTTTGAGTGGACGGACGAGGCAGATCAGGTGCTCGAGGAGTTGAAGACCTTCCTCACGATGCCTCCGATCATGGTGCCCCCGACACCCAAAGAGACCTTGCTACTTTACATCTCCGCGTCTACCTAAGTGGTCAGCGTGGTTCTAATAGCTAAGCGACCTGAAGAAGGTCACTAGTACCCCATCCAGCGACCTGTCTACTACGTCAGCGAGGTCTTATCCGATAGCAAGGTCAGGTACTCGCAACCTCAGAAGATGTTGTATGCTCCCTCATTATGTCGTGCAAGTTGTGGCATTACTTCCAGTCGCACAAGATCAAGGTCGCCTCCAGCTTCCCTCTTGGAGAAATCTTGCACAGCCGCAACACCGTGAGGCACATCATCAAGTGGTCGATCGAGTTGGGCAAATTCGACCTTGAGTTGTGCCCGCGACAGGCCATAAAGTCCCAGATCCTCGCCGACTTCGTCTCTGAGTGGACAGAGACCCAGCAACCCCCGCCGGTGGAGAAGCCGGAACATTAGAAGATGTACTTCGAGGGTTCCCTAAACCTCGAAGGAGCAAGCGCAAGCGTTCTCTTCATTTCTCCCCAGGGCGATCATTTGAAGTACGTCCTGCAGATCCACTACAAAGCGTCCAACAATGGTGCCGAGTACAAGGCCTTGATCCATGTGCTGCACATTGCTGTTTCTCTGGGAATCAAGCGACTTATCGCCTACGATGACTCCAAGGTCATAATCAACCAAGTCAATAAGGCTTGCGACATCAGGAAGGACTCGATGAATGCCTACTGCACCGAGGTGTGCAAGCTCGAGGCCCACTTTGAGGGCCTGGAGTTTCACCACGTCTGCCATGACAACAACGTGGCGGCCGACGTCCTCTCGAAGCTGGGATCCAAGCGTGCGCTGGTCCCGGCCGGCGTGTTCATCCAAGACCTACGCAAGCCATCTATCAGGCTCCTCAGTGACCCAGAAACATTGCAGAGCGACGTACCCCCGCCGGGTAGCCGCGATGTCCTCATGGCGGAGGCTGAAGATGACTGGCGCCTCGACTTCATCGCTTATATCCTAGAGAAACGGGTCCCTAAATACAACGTCGAGCGTGAGAAAATCATCAGGCGCAACACTAACTACATCATCATCGGAACCAAGCTGTATCGGAGGTTCGCCTCCAATGGTGTGTTGATGAAGTGCATCCTCCGATATGAAGGTCTTCTGCTACTACAAGAGATCCACGTCTGGGAATGAGGCAACCACACAACCTCTGCAAATCTGGTGGGAAAAGCCTTCAGGTCAGCCTTCTACTAGCCCACCGCCCTGGCCGACGCCCAAGGCCTGGTTCGGCGATGTAAAGGGTGCCAGTTCTTCGCCAAGCAGCAACACGTCTCAGCCCAAGCTCTGCGAACAATCCCTCCGTCCTAGCCCTTCGCCATATGGGGCCTCGACTCAGTGGGACCCTTCAAGATGGTCCTGGTGGTTACAAACATATCCTGGTGGTAGTGGACAAGTTCACCAAGTGGATTGAAGTTCGGGCCGTCGCTACGGTGACGTCAAAGGAGGCTGCGAAGTTCATAGAAGACATCACCAATCGGTTTGGGGTACCCAACAGGATCGTCACCAACCTAGGGAAGGCCTTCACGAGGTTGGACTTCTGGGATTTCTGCCAAGACAACCTCATTAATGTCTACTACTCCTCAGTGGCCCACCCACGCTGCAACGGCCAGGTCGAGCGAGCAAATGGCATGGTGCTTCAAGGCATCAAAGATCGCATCTTCGACGACGCCTCGTAGTACGCGACCAGATGGCTAGTTGAGCTACCTCACGTGATATGGGGCCTCCGAACCCAAGTCAGCTCGGCTACAGGGTACTCACCCTTCTTCCTGGTATATGGGTCAGAGGTTGTCCTCCCCACAGACCTAGCCTTCGGAGCTCCGCGCATCCAGCAGTACGAGGAGGGTACTACCGAGGAGACACGCAAGGTCGACCTCGACAGCATCGAGGAACACCATGTGGCCGCACTAATGCGACACACACGACATGAATAATAGCTATGCTGCTACCACGACCACAATGTGTGAGAGCGATCCTTCAACGTGGGAGACCTGGTCCTGCGTCGCATCCAAGCCACCAAAGGAATGCACAAGCTCTCTGCCCCTTGGGAAGGTCCCTTCATCGTGATAGAGGTCATCAGTCCATCGACGTACCACCTCTAGTGGGCCGACGGCCAAGGCGTTCCCAACATCTGGAATATCGAGCATTTATGTCGCTTCTATTCTTAGAAGATCTGTATCAAAATAAAGCTACGTACTCTACCCCTTTTTGCGATATAATAAAGAAAGAGATCTCTTGTTCGGCAACCCCTCTGTCGACCTGCTTTCCAGTCTCCTTTTTACTTTCAGTTTTCCCCTTCCCCCTCGAAATGCTCGGGGCTTGGTCTAGGTTAGGCCTCGAAATACTCGGGGACTTGGCTTTGCCAACCTAAGGGTCTCACGACCCGAAGGGGTCTTTTGTATGTTTTATTCTTTCAAGTCCCCATCGTACAATTAGCTTTTGCTTTATTTATGAATGTTCCTAAGTCACTGGCTCGCAAGACCTAGGGTCCACGACCCCCCTCCGCGCGCCGGCTGTACCTAAGTCTCCACGCCGAGCCGCACAGTCGGTAAGCCGTTCCTCCACTGAGTTGGGTTAGCGGAGGGTTTCTCTTACAGCCTAGTTATTTTCGAAAGTGCATAATGACAGTCTTTGCTACCAAAACGATGCATGCATTTCATTATGGGAAAAAGCTTTATTATATTGTGAGTCTGTTTACAACTGCTACATCCTAGCCTAACCCACGTGTAAAGTTCATTTCAGCACCAATTCAGTCAGTGCCGAAGTCGAACTTCTTGACGACCTCCTCCGCGGCCGCCACGATGTCTTCACACCTCACAAGATCGGACAAGTCCACGTCCTCTGAGACCTTCTGCAGGTCGAATGACAGATCGTGGTACTTCACCGTCGATAGTGCAACGCCCGCCGCAAGGTTGGCGGTGTCCAGCAGCAAGCCCTTGATGCGTCCTTCAGCTTCATCTAGCCGGTCGATCAACGGCTTTGGCTCGCCCCCCTCCTCCTGCGAGACGTAGAGGCCCATGACGTATTGGGCGGCGTCCTTGAGCTCGCCAAGATCTTTCTCCAGACCTGCATCCCGAGCGAGTAAATTCAGAAACATGCTCGCCCACCAAGTGCGGTATGTCGAGCCACCTCGCAGCGATGGGCAGGATACTTACCATGATGGACCTCCACAGTCCTCTCCTTAATGGCCGTCACTTGGTCCTTGACCTCGGCCAGCTCCTTTTTGAGGGTGTTCTCGGTTTCCCGGGCGCCTACAATGATTCAAGGTTGAAACCTCAACAACAAAAACTTAGGAAGCACACGAAGTTAACTTGAGGCAACCTTGAAAACTTAACCTCTATCATGACCTGGAGGTCGGAAGCCGCATCTTTCGCCTTCCGCTCGGCGACCTCCAGCTCCCTCTTAAGGGCGACCGCCTCCTTCTGCGCTTGTCGCGCCATGGCCTCCTTGACACGGTGGATCTCCTGCGCAGCCTCGATCTAGGCTTGTAGCTTGGCCTCGCGGGCCGTGGCAGCTTCTGCATTGGCATTGGCCGCTTCCCGCAGCAGACCCACTCGAGCCTGCGTGCGATCAGCAAGAGACTAACCGGAGAGCAAGCAAAAACAGTTATAAGACCTGACAACATACAACGACCCAAAGTGAGAAATTCCAGGGCTCAGCCAAGGACCCTTACCGATAGCACACGCCCGATTGTGCACGACACCTCCTTGAACTCTTCGACGCCGCAGCGGTCGGCGACGACCTCCGCCTCCCACAGGGTGCCGACATATAGGCACCGATGCGCATCATCCTCCATGCGTGCACCTCCCGCCTCGGCTGCCTGCGGGTCCGACGTCGGCAGCGGGTCGACCATGTAGACATCGCCACCCTCCTCCTCGGTGGCGGGAGCAGTACTGGTCCCGGCCTTGTCTGCCTTGGACGCCGTTGTCGCTCTAGTCCCGCCGGTCGCGCTCGTCACATCTGTTGTCGAGACCACCGGCTACTCCGCCACCGGTTTCTCCTTGGCCTTGCTCCCAAATGCCTCCTGGCCCGAGGTGTTCTTGCCACTCTCCGATGTCGTCAGGGGAGCTTTGCACATGAGAAAAAGACCTCGATCAAATAAAGGCATATGAGCTGGGACGCGAAGCAGACATGAAGTAGGTCTCTCGACTTACTTGGTCGCCGACCTGAGGTCGGGCTTGCAGGGCTTAATTGGGGCCTTCCTAGCCCTCTTATGCGACCCAATGTCGCCCATCGTGTCGGTGCTCGACCTGGGGCACTCTTGAGTTGTTGATGTTTGGCGGGGCGTCTCCACCGCCTGTTTTTCAGGTGACGCCGCCCTACGAGGTGTTCCCGCAGACGGAGCCACTGTTGCGCTCGGCGACTCAGCATCGCCCTCATCGTTGTCGACGTCGATTGTCTCGACACCGAAGTCGACTGTGGTTGTGTTCACCAACAGTCTCGACCTGGTCCGCTTCCTCTTCTTCTTCGCCTCCGCAGTCTGGGTCGCGGCAATCGTGGTCGCGACCCGAGAGGCAACTATCTTCCATGTCTCCTACCGCGTACTTCACGGCGCGGCGACCTTGGACGACGCCCTACACGACGTAGCATGGGCCTCATCATCGCTCCCCACCGTCGAGTCGGAGATGTACACGCCGATGGGGGAGCTGGTGTTGCTTGCACGTCCGCAGTGTCACAGACCTTGTAGCTGCTTTGATCTTCATCGCACAGCGGTGCCGGGCACCAGTAGATGCCCTCGCGGTGCTGCAAACATAAGACGTGACAATTCAATCAGACCTAAGTACCAACAGAAGAAGAATTTCAAAGACCTAACTTGGGAGCATAGCAAGGTCGAAGACATACCAGATCTGAAGGGCTATATATCCCAAGTGCTTTGGGGCACTCCCAGTTGCAGATCCGCCCGCTGAAGTGCTCTTCGCACGGGCCATCACCTCTGCCTTCGAGACCTTGCGCTGCACGACCTGAGTAGGGTCAGACTGCCCCCGGTACTCGAAGACCGGGTGGGCCCGATCCTGGAGAGGCTGGATGAGGCGGCGGCAGAAGCTGATGGCCACTGCGGCACTGGTCAGCCCTCTGCCTTGAGATGCTCCAGGTCGTCCAGCAGGGGCTGCAGCTCTTCGGTGTCCCGTGACGCAAGCTGATTGGTCCACTCCGGGTACGGGACCAGTGCCCGCCCCGTCCTTGCCCTGGGTGCCGGTGGGGGCTTGTCGAGGTAGAACCACCCCTGTTTCCAGCCGGTGGTGTTGTCGGGGAGCGTGAGGTCGATGTACTCCAACTTCATGTTCTGACGCAACATGAAGCCGACACTGCCGACGACCACGCGCTTGCCTATTTTCTTCAGCTCGAAGAAGTGGCGCCACAAGTGGAAATGTGGCGCGATGCCAAGGTAGGCCTCGTAGAGGTGGATGAAGGTGGATATGATGGTAATCGAGTTTGGCACCAGGTGCACCAGCTCGATGTGGTAGAAGTGGAGGAGGCCGCGCAGGAAGTCACCCGTCGAGACTCCGAACTCACGCTCGATATGCGCGAGGAAGACAACGGTCTCGCCAGTCCCCTCCGTCGGGAACTCCTCGCCCGCCGCCGGCCTCCAGCCGACCTGCGACTTGGGCCTTAGCAGCCCGCGGTCCGCCAGTGACAGGATCTGCTCCCTCGTCACCGTGGATGTCTCCCAGATGGTGCACGGATCCGGGACGGGAGCCTTCTCCATCTTTCCTTCCTCAAAGCCGATGGACTTGGATCTAAAAAGCACAAGGGACTTGGTTCACATGCGAGGTCGCGACGGTGGCGGACCTAAGCTTGGTGGCACTGCTGTTCTCCCTACACACTGCACGACGGCGAAACCCTAGCACTGAGCAGAAAAGGAAGCAAGTGGAGCCCCCTAGGCCGCGGATCGGCCTTACATAATCAGGCCTCTAGCAGCGCAATGGGCGGTCGCGCCCCAATGTCTATCCGGCGTGAATCACGGCGATCCAACGGTCTGGCGCCCTCAACAGATCTATCACCCAACAGCTCTTTCCGGCCTAACGGCTAGTTCCGTGCGGGAATCTGCGTCCACCAGCCCTCAAGCAACATTTTGGCCGACGTGGACTCGTTATGCCTTACTTTAAGCCCCCCAACATAAAAAACCTCGACATAGCAATTGAAGGACCGATACGGCGAACCGAGAGGGGGGGGGGGGAGTGAATGGGAGCCGATAAAAATTCTTCTCGAAGGAGATCAAAACTCCAACAAGATGAACACGGCTTCCAACACACGTCTCCGACTCACTACCAAGGTTGGTCAAGCCCACGTAGCCACTGGAGTGCCACTGGGCCTAGGAACCAACACACCACCTTCCGACCCGAGAAACGCAGCGGAAAAACCAAGCCTCGAGTCTACGAGACCCACACCGGTCGGACCGGTGAGCACCACCGGTCGACCGGTCCCCTGCTGGTGAAACTGAGCAACTTTCACTAAGTGGCTCTACACCGGTCGAGCCGGGTGAGACACACCGGTCGGACCGGTGGCGGCACCGAAAGCCCCCAAGGCACCAAACGAGGTCAACCGACCACCAAACGGACCCAAACTTGAAACAGCAGCACCACGGGACAACAAGGAACACACCAAGACGTTCACCCGAGCAAAATCCCACAAGGGCTTGCACCGGTCAGACCGGTCAAGAGCACCGGTCGACCGGTGTGGCACGGACGACTCGGGATGAACAAAGACCCGCGGTCAACTCCCCCAAATCCAAATCTCGATCTCCCGAATCGCTCCACGGACTTGAACAAGACTTTGGGGATATCAGGAACACCTCATGAGGAGTCCATAGCAAAGTTTAATCCCACCAAATCTCGTCCAAAAAGGAGGAATCAAAGAAATCCCGCCGAAAGCACCTTCAACCCAAGAACTCAAGAAACCCCCAAAATCGAGCACTTTTACTCACGGATTTGGGAGGGGAATCACGGCCCAAAGAACCACGAAGGGTTCCCACAAATTTCCCCCATCAAATCCCCAAGAGAAAAGCCTCGAAACCAATCCAAAGAAATCACCGAGAAAGAGCTCCGAAAATCACCACCAAGAACAACCGGGGAAAACACATCCAAACCTTGAGGAACCACGCCGAATCATCTATACATGAAACAAAGGTTCGTACAAGGTCTAGCAAGCCGCCCGATCATCCATCCCTCTCTACAAGATCTCACCGTGAAGCTCTCTTGCTAGTCCTAGAGAAAACCTAAGGAAAATAGGTGGAAAATAGGAAAACAAATGAACTAGGGTTCCAAGAGTTGGCTGCCAACCTCTCACCTCTTGGGTTATATAGGCGGCAACCGAAAGTCTAAAATGCCCCTCTCTACTAACTAGGGATACATGCCCCTCAAGGGCGGATTTGGAATTCTTGATGTCTTCACCATCGGACGGATGCCGGCGACCGCACCCTGCGTAGCCTCGACGCAAGCCATGCGATCCCGACGCGTGTCCTCCGCTTCGAAGATTCCGGACTGCGTCGTCGCACACCGGCCGACCGGTGCTCCTCACCGGCCGACCGGTCCCCACCGGTCGACCGGTCGGACCCACCGGTCGGGGACCGGCCGTGCCGCCGCACCTCCGTCTTCGGTTCTCCGGTCTTGGCTTTGTGGATCAACCAAGGAACCCGGTGGTTTTCGGTGAACCACCGGAAACCCCGCGAACTCGGTGTAGCCTCCGCCAATCTCCACTCATGACTTGGCTCCCACGTAGTCCCGGCTCGACCTTGGTTTTGAGGCTCAACCAAGAAACCGTCCACGACTTCATCTTGCTTCGTTCATGCCACCATGCGGCCCGCACTTGACCCCCGCCGGCCACCGGTCCCTCGAACGAAGCCTACTTGTCTTCTCCACACCCGGAGGCCTCACCAGGCAACGACCTTTCGCGCTTGTTCTTCACCTGCACCAACACGAGTCAAGCCGCAACCTGCACCTGCAATACTTAGCCAAGAATCAGTCCACACAACGTTGTCAATCACTCATCACACAAGG
The DNA here is from genome assembly GCA_947561735.1 of Cenchrus americanus. Classification (NCBI taxonomy): domain Eukaryota; kingdom Viridiplantae; phylum Streptophyta; class Magnoliopsida; order Poales; family Poaceae; genus Cenchrus; species Cenchrus americanus. Next base: position 70,302,581 of record OX387239.1, on the reverse strand, counting down.
AAGCGACCATCCACCGGTCCTCGAACCACACATGGTCCTCAATCTCCCCCTTGATGAGTGCATTGACAACACCCACATGAAAGTAACAAGAGAAAAGAAAAAGAAAAGAAACGAACAAAAAGAAACTCCAACAAGCGATCGAAAGCCAAACAAAGGCAAAGAGCAAGATCACTTGAAGAAGACAAGTCTCGGACCCCTTAGGCAAGGGCAACGGCTCGACACATCCGAGACAAAGCAAAGCTCAAGCAAAGAGCACAAACCACCGAAACAAAGCTCGAAAACTCTCAAAAGCTCCCCCTGAACCAATGCAACTCCCCCTGGACTAATGCATGCAAGACACCACTTGAAAACAGGGCAGCTGCAACAAACCAGCCCTGACCGGTCAGACCGGTCAACACCACCGGTCAGACCGGTGTGCAACATGTGAACAGAGCCAGCACTCACACCGGTCGGACGGTGACCCCGACCGGTCGGACCGGTGCTCAACGTAGAGCCCAGAAATGGCTCGAAACCACCTGAAAACCTTCTAAACACGCCCAGCAAGCCATTTCAAGCTCAAACTTCTCCCCCTTGTTGGCAATGCATGAATCAAGCCAAAAAATGCAAAACTTTCAACCTAGAGCTTCTCAAATATGCAAAATTCAACAAAGAATGCTACACATGTCCAAATGAGCAAGTTAGGTACTCTACGGCTTCGTATCGATCTCAACTACATGATCACCAAGTTTCACAACCATTGGACGAAGCTAAGATGAATTTTGGCAATTTTGCGAAAACTTGCCTCTCATGAGCAAAGTCCTAAACATGATCAAAGCATATCAAAATGGCAAAGCCACACAAACTTCATGCTAGGACAGCTATTCTAACCGAGAAGACCATCACAAACACCCACAAGCACCTCATGTCATGTCAAAGCCACCGAGCCATGTGCCTACTTCTATTTATGAGACTTCTCATTGGTAGGCATCATGCAACGGTTTAGCACCCAAAGCAAATTAAATTCAGCACATATGACATGGGAGCATATTTTCCAAGCATTTTTCCTTTCATTTTCAGATTTGTAAATGGTACATGAAATGTCTTTGCGACAAAAAGGAACTTATGCTCCTCCACAAGATAAGTCAAGAGGGCTAAACATTCATGATGGCAAATGAGCCTTTGGCCCCATATGATCAATAAACTAGCTATCCAACCACAAATTAAGCATAGCAAGGCCACAAAAACATGTCAAGAGCATGTAAAGGCATTTACACATGAGAGAGCATACATGTGACATTTTTCAAAAACATAGCTATCAACCATGGATTATTCATCAAGATCATCAAGAGCTAAGCCAAACTAACCATAGCATACCAAACAAGCTCACAAAGACATATATCTCATTCCATGGTGAACAATGTATATGAGAGAAGCTTTTCCTAACCAATGCATATGATACAAAATGCATGCAATCTAAGATACAAGGATGCCTATACATCATGTTACATATGCCATGCCAAATGCAAGAAATGCACAAAAGAAAGCTATACATATGCTACAAACCGGCTCCTCGAGGGGAGGCAAAACGGGCTCGACACCACCGGCAAAAGAGAGCTCCCACACACCCAACTCAAGAAATCAAACACACACCAAGTTCCCCCCGCAAACGAGTGAAAGTTGCTTGATCTAGGGGTTTGGTGAAAATATCGGCTAGTTGGTCATGTGTGGGTACATGGATCAAAGCTATCTTTCCTTTCTCAACATTGTCTCTCGTAAAATGATACCTCACTTCTATGTGTTTTGTTTTGGAATGGAGCACCGGGTTCTTTGCAACGCTTATGGCACCGGTGCTATCACACCGAAGTGGGACATGGGTATACTCCTCACCAAAGTCACTCATGGTGTAGGTGATCCAAAGGAGCCGAGAGCAACAACTAGCGGCGGCAACATACTCGGCCTCGGTCGTGGATTGAGCAACACTCGACTGCTTACGGGAAGACCAAGACACCAACGAAGAACCCAAAACTGGCAAGTCCCAGAAGTGGACTTCCTATCCAACCGACACCCGGCAAAATCCGCGTCTGAAAAACCATGAAGCGCCAAAGAAGAAGACGCGGAGTACCAAAGGCCGAAGTCGGGAGTGTGACGCAAGTACCTGAAAATTCGCTTCACTGCTTGCCGATGCGAAGTCCTCGGGAGACGCTTGAAAACGAGCGCACGGACACACCGAGAACCGTATGTCCGGCCTCGTCGCCGTCAAGTAGAGGAGTGACCCGATCATGCTCCGGTACTCCTTCCGGTCCACGTGTTCACCTTCCTCGTCCGCATCAAGAGCCGTAGTCGTACTCATCGGCGTCGTCATAGCCTTGGAGTCCTCCATCTTGAACTTCCTCACAATGTCCTTGGTGTACTTAGCCTCGGTGCACAAACGTTCCTTCCTTTGATTGCTTGATTTGTAGCCCAAGGAAGAACCGCAACTCGCCCATCATGCTCATCTCAAACTCCCCGCTCATATCATCCGCAAACCTCGCAACAAGAGAGTTAGACGAGCCACCAAAGACAATATCATCCACGTACACCCGCACAATCGGGATATCTCTCGCCCCGCCCTCGGCAAAAAAACAAGGTCCGATCGACCTTCCCCATCTCAAAACCTCTCTCAAACAAGAACCCCCTCAACCTGCCATACCAAGCTCTAGGCGCCCGCTTCAACCCATACGCCGCCTTCCTCAACTTGTACACCGGTGGGGGTACCTCTCACTCTCAAACCCCGAGGCCGCCTCACATACACTTCTTCCTCCAACACTCCATTCGTAAAAGCACTCTTCACATCCATTTGGTGCAACTTGAACCCTTTAGCCACGAAAAGGCTAGAAGGATCCTAATCGCCTCCAAACGGGCTACGGGAGCAAAGGTCTCCTCGTAGTCGATCCCCTCCTTCCGATCGAACCCCCGGGCAACAAGTCTCGACTTGTTCCTCACAACCTCACCCTTCTCTCCCTCTTTGTTTTTCCACACCCACTTTGTACCAATCGGCTTACACCCCGGGGGGAGGGTCAACCAACTCCCACACCCGATTCCTCTCAAAGTTCTCCAACTCCTCATGCATCGAGTTAACCCAATTGTGATCGGATAGTGCGTGTCCAATGTCTTTGGGCTCGAAAGAAGCAACAAATGCAAAGCATGAGCGAAATGGGAATTGTTTCGAACCCTCGACCGCGTAGTACGTTCATTCATGTCGCCGATGATCCTCGAAGCTGGGTGATCCACTTGAACTCGCCGGGGAGGTTCTCGCCTCGAAGCTACCTCCCCCTCAGCATCAGCTTCTCCTTGTTCTTGATTTGTCGTCGTAGGTGTAGCAGAGGGTCCATCCATCATCGTCGTCGAAGTAGTGGGTACATGTTCGGCCGGGGGGCACCGCACCACCATCCTCATCATCACCATGTTCATGCTCCTTCTCCCGAAAGATCTCCTCGCCAAGCTCATCATCACCCGCACACTCAAAGACAAGCCGACTACGTGGCTCGTCTCGTCGAAGGTTACCTCGCAAGTCTCCACGATTTGGTTAGTTTCAAGATTGAGCACACGATATGCTCTAGAATGAGATGCATAACCAAAGAAAATGCCATCGACAGACCTAGCCTCAAACTTATCCAACTTCCCGCCTTTCTTCGAATGAAACACTTGCAACCAAAGACATGGAAGTGACTCACCTTGGGTGTGCGGCCATGCATCAACTCATAGCATGTCTTCTTCTTGTGCACTCGAGGTATATCCCGTTCGACACATAGCACGCGGTGTTCACCGCCTCGCCCCAATACCTCCTGAGTCCTATGCTCATCAAGCATCGTCCGAGCCATCTCGCACAAGGTCCCGTTCTTCCTTTCCACAACACCATTCTGGGGAGGCGTATACGGACTCGAAAACTGGTGCTCAAGACCCAAGTCATGACAAAAGGCTTCAAAACGAGAGTTCCCGAATTCCGAGCCATTATCACTACGGATAGCTCGTATGGCATCTCCGTGCCTCTCGTTCCTCAACCTCAAGACTAGATCTCGAACAAAACCAAACGTCTCCCCCTTATCCTCCGTAAAGAACACCCACGCATACCGAGAATAGTCGTCCACCACAACAAGGACATACCACTTCCCACCCGCGGATCGCACACGAGCCGGGCCAACAAGGTCCATATGGAGCAGCTCGCATGGACGCTCGCTCATCACATCGGTGAGAGGCGGGTGAGAAGAGGCCACCATCTTGGCATGCCTACACGGAGCACAAACCAACTCTTTCTCAAGCCTCAACCGTGGCAATCCTCGGACCAAATTGAGTTTACTCAAGCGTGACAAAAGGTCAAAGCTCAAGTGACCCAACTTCCTATGCCACTTCCACAACTCACTCGAAGAACCAGCCAAGAAACAACACTCCACACCCGAAGACTGAGAAAAATCAGCACGAAACACCTGACCCTCGGGAACGACCATACGTACAAGGTCCCCTCGAGAGTCCACAATCCGAGAACCACCAGGCCGAAACAACACCTCAAAACCCTCATCCAACAACCGAGACACGTAAAGCAAATTGTATCCCGGCCGATTGAACAAGAGCAACTCGCCTCGCAGTGATCTTGTCACTCACTTTTATCTCACCTTCCGAAAGCACACGCCCACGCCCATTGTCCCCAAAGGTGATGTACCTCTTCGTCACCACCGGACGAGACTTGAGAACCACCCCCCGTCTCCGGTCATATGCCTCGAACAACCGGAGTCAATCAACCAAATGTTCTTCAAGTCTCCCACCTGCACATCAAAAATAGGCACGTGAGCGAACAACCGACTCAAAGACCGGGGTTAGAACCAAAAGAGGAAAACCAAAGTGCCGAGCCATTTGCTCGAAAGTGGGATTAGCACCAACCAAAGCATCTCTCCTACCAAAGCTACCTCCACGAACACCACCACGGTAACCACCCCGAGGGAACCACCCCTCTCCGCCCGGAGGAGGACCAAAACCACGCAAGAAAGCCCGTGGAACGTCCTTCCTCTCCAACACACCGCCACGACTCCTCCAATCCCCGTATTGAGCACGAGGTGGAGAACGCCTAGCAACCGACCACCTGAACCCTTTCCAGCCCAACCACCAGAACCACGACCACCAGAAACAACCCTCGCACCTGTACGAGCACGAAACCCGAACATCTGTCTGCCCAGGCCTGCACCGGTCTGACCGGTGCTCCACACCGGTCTGACCGGTGTGGTCTGGGCAGCAGCACCGCCTACAGCCTTCTTCTCTCCCCAAGCCCGAACTGTCCTCACAATCGCCTTGCCCCTGGGCATCTGCACACGAGGCTCAAGTACACCATCGGAAGGGTGGTACTTGTCCTTGTTAGCCCACTCCTTCTCCATTCTCTCATCTCGCTTCCTCTTGAAGCAAAACTCCTCCTTATGGCCATCTCTCCCACAATAGCCACAATGGAACCTCACAAGCTTAGGCTTTGGCTTGGGATGTGGCTGCTCACTCGGTTTCTCTCCACTCAAACCCTCCACCGGTTTCTCACCACTTGCCTTCTCACTCTCCTTCCCAAAGAACACTTTCCCCGAAGTGCTCACAAACTTGATGGGCTTTTGTAGGTCATTTGTGGGTGTAGGAAACACGGGTGGAGCCGGGGTTGTGTCTAGTCGGTTCCTTAGATGGTTAGGTTTTGGTGGGAAATCATTCTTGTGGTGGGTTTTTGGTGGCTCCGGATATTCTCTCCACTTCCCTCACCAACCTTGTTTGCCCCAAGCCCCTCACCATCTTGCCTCTTAAAGGCCTCGATCATCATCCTCAACCGAGGCTCGTGACCGGACAACCAACCCATCAACTTCCTCAAATCATCATTCTCATCCCGCAAACGATCAACATAATGTGCAAGCTCCAAATTTTTCAATGCATGCATTTCACGGGTAGAGCAAGATGTAGGCATGGGTTCCTTCAATTTAGCCTCGAGCGAACTAGTGTAAGCATGCATCTCATCAATTTTAGCATGCAAAACAGGCAAGAAGTGCAAGCACCTAGCAAAGCAGGTCTAGACTTAAGCTCACCCACTTCAACCCTAAGCACATCTAGTTCCTCACACTTGGAGGCATGCTTCTCCTTAAACAAAGCAAGATCAGCAAGGAATATGGAGCAATCAAGACAATCATTCTCATCGAGACAACAGGGCTAGCCTTAAGCGAATCAATCTCAAGCTTGCTATCAAGCACCCGTGTCTCTAGCTCACCCACTCTAGTCCTAGCATCCTCGAGTGAAGCCCTAAGCTCTTTCCTCATTTTCTTGGCCTCTCTAAGCATGTCATCACGGTTATCAAGCAAAGAGCCAAGTCTCTCATTCTCCGGCGCAAGAAGGGAAGCTCATCACGTACCTCGTCGTCGGACTCGCAGTCCGAGTCGCTCCGTGTGCTCTTCTTGCCGCCGGAGCTCAACGCCATGGTGCGGAGGCCGTCTCTCGCGGCGGCCCACCCCCGCTCGGTTCTTGGACGACCTCTTGTTCTTGCGGCGATCTCCCTCGTCGTCGCTGCTGCTCGAGCTCGAGGTGGAGTACGCGGAACTGGAGTCGACGTCGCTCGCTCCAACCATCGCTCGGGCCTTGCCTCGGCCCTCCTTCTTCCTCGATCGTCGCTCGTTCTTGTACTTGTTCTTGTGCTTGCTCTTGTGGTCGCGCCTCGAACGGTACTTGTCGTCGTTCTTCCTCGGCTTGTGCTTGTAGCCGTCCTTGTTCTCGGCCTTCTCGGGCGGCCGGCGACGAAGTGTCCCGCTTGCCGCACCGGAAGCAAGTCCTCGTGTTCCTCCTCATGTTCACGCGGTTCTCGTGCGGCCTCTCGAACCGCCTCGTCAACGCCGCCGGCCCGTCCTCTCCAAGGTCATCAAACTCCTCATCCGGCATAGACATCGAGAGGAAAACGAGAACATCCCGGTGGATGGGTTAGAGTTAGTCTTTCCTTTGGAACCACCAACGAGGGCAAGACTATGGGAATCCGCCGGTCCCTCGAGCTTGGCAAATCATGCCCCTATCCACCTCGGCCCGACTTGAGCTTCGAGAACAAGCTCGTTCACCGTCAGAGTATCATATCGCTCCGACTCGACTATGGCCTCGAACTTTCCGCTCCATATCGTACGATCCAAAGAGTGTAAGAGCTTGACCGCTCTATCATGATCATCGTACGGGAGCACGTCCACATTGGCCCTCATGTTGTTCACCACCACCGTGAACCTCTGAAACAAGGCATCGATGGACTCACCGGGGAGATGAGTGAAGTTCTCGTACTCTCTCCGGTAGGTCGCATACAACCGTGCCTGAACCTGGGCGTTCCCAACATGAGCCTCCTTCAACACCGCCCAAATCCTACAAGCCAAGTGCTCGGTGTGCACCCGATCGAACTCGGCCGACACAAAGCACGAAACAAGTAGTCGACCGCCTTATTGTTGGCGTCGAAGCCGTCCCTCGATCCCGGAACGAGGAAATCAACCGCCGGACATAGCCCGTGTCCACCGTGACATCCCAAAGGATCCGACCCTTTCCGCGGAGAAAAGCACCCATTCGCTTGCTCCACATCCGGTAGTTCTTGCCATCGAAGTGTGGAGGACCCGAACCCCCGTTCCGGTACGCCATCCTTGGATCTTAGATCGGTTAGAGTCAACAAAGACCCGAACCGGCTCGATACCACTTGAAGGACCGATACGGCGAACCAGAGAGGGGGGGGAGTGAATGGGAGCCGATAAAAATTCTTCTCGAAGGAGATCAAAACTCCAACAAGATGAACACGGCTTCCAACACACGTCTCCGACTCACTACCAAGGTTGGTCAAGCCCACGTAGCCACTGGAGTGCCACTGGGCCTAGGAACCAACACACCACCTTCCGACCCGAGAAACGCAGCGGAAAAACCAAGCCTCGAGTCTACAGACCCACACCGGTCGACCGGTGAGCACCACCGGCCGACCGGTCCCCGCCGGTGAAACCGAGCAACTTTCACTAAGTGGCTCTACACCGGGCCGACCGGTGAGACACACCGGTCGACCGGTGGCGACCGAAAGCCCCCAAGGCACCAAACAAAGTCAACCGACCACCAAACGGACCCAAACTTGAAACAAGAAACACCACGGGACAACAAGGAACACACCAAGACGTTCACCCGAGCAAAATCCCACAAGGGCTTGCACCGGTCAGACCGGTCAAGAGCACCGGTCAGACCGGTGTGGCCTGGACAGCTCGGGATGAACAGCACCCGCGGGTCAACTCCCCCAAATCCAAATCTCGATCTCCCGAATCGCTCCACGGACTTGAACAAGACTTTGGGGATATCAGGAACACCTCATGAGGAGTCCATAGCCAAGTTTAATCCCACCAAATCTCGTCCAAAAAGGAGGAATCAAAGAAATCCCGCCGAAAGCACCTTCAACCCAAGAACTCAAGAAACCCCCAAAATCGAGCACTTTTACTCACGGATTTGGGAGGGGAATCACAGCCCAAAGAACCACGAAGGGTTCCCACAAATTTCCCCCATCAAATCCCCAAGAGAAAAGCCTCGAAACCAATCCAAAGAAATCACCGAGAAAGAGCTCCGAAAATCACCACCAAGAACAACCGGGGAAAACACATCCAAACCTTGAGGAACCACGCCGAATCATCTATACATGAAACAAAGGTTCGTACAAGGTCTAGCAAGCCGCCCGATCATCCATCCCTCTCTACAAGATCTCACCGTGAAGCTCTCTTGCTAGTCCTAGAGAAAACCTAAGGAAAATAGGTGGAAAATAGGAAAACAAATGAACTAGGGTTCCAAGAGTTGGCTGCCAACCTCTCACCTCTTGGGTTATATAGGCGGCAACCGAAAGTCTAAAATGCCCCTCTCTACTAACTAGGGATACATGCCCCTCAAGGGCGGATTTGGAATTCTTGATGTCTTCACCATCGGACGGATGCCCGGCGACCGCACCCCGCGTAGCCTCGACGCAAGCCATGCGATCCCGACGCGTGTCCTCCGCTTCGAAGATTCCGGACCGCGTCGTCGCACACGGCCGACCGGTGCTCCTCACCGGCCGACCGGTCCCCCGGCCGACGGCCGGTCGACCCACCGGTCGGACCGGTCCGGTGCCGCCGCACCTCCGTCTTCGGTTCTCCGGTCTTGGCTTTGTGGATCAACCAAGGAACCCGGTGGTTTTCTCGGTGAACCACCGGAAACCCCGCGAACTCGGTGTAGCCTCCGCCAATCTCCACTCATGACTTGGCTCCCACGTAGTCCCGGCTCGACCTTGGTTTTGAGGCTCAACCAAGAAACCGTCCACGACTTCATCTTGCCGTTCATGCCACCATGCGGCCCGCACTTGACCCCGCCGGCCACCGGTCCCTCGAACGAAGCCTACTTGTCTTCTCCACACCCGGAGGCCTCACCGCAACGACCTTTCGCGCTTGTTCTTCACCCGCACCAACACGAGTCAAGCCGCAACCTCGCACCCGCAATACTTAGCCAAGAATCGGTCCACACAACGTTGTCAATCACTCATCACACAAGGAAGCGACCATCCACCGGTCCTCGAACCACACATGGTCCTCGGCAATCAAGGCCGCCGCCGACGTACAAATGACTTGTTCTAGGTCGTGAATGCGTCTGCAACCTCCCAGGTCGCTTCGACCTCCTCTTAATGGGGTTCTCTTGCATCCCTTAGGCCCGGACGCCTATATGCCTTCTAGGTCACTACGACCTACAACGACTCCCCCTATCAACAACCCTATGCTTAATGGTTCTACTGCCCGTGGATGACCTTCATGGTCCCACTTACAGCGCTTCGCTGAGGAGCTCGTTGCCTACCAGGTCGATTCCGACCTACACAGCCCAGGGTTGACGTCCCTGCGCTACGCCACTATGCAACGTTCGTGTCGATATAGGTCGACATGGATTCCTTCGTCAGTCGTTATGACCTTCCTAAGGTCAGCGTGCTGCTACAGCCTCGCCGGGGCCTTGGCCACGCCATTGCTACCTCGGGCGCCCAATTACAGCAATCGATGCACATCAGTCGTCATACAACACATGTGTATAAAATCTTCGAAAGCTACAAAAGACCTTGGTCCAAGGCCAAGTTACAAGATACAAACATATTAAAGGTCCTGATCTACCTTACATGGTGCCTGCGACGCAACCTAGACCGATGACGCACGTCGCAAGTTTTCTTCTAGCTTCAAGACCTCTTTGGAGCCCTCCACCACCGCCGAGGTCGTGGCCGCCACATAGCCACCTCTACTCTAGCCCCAGAAGGTTTCCTGTGGAGTCCCATATTTTGCTAGGGTGCTCTCACAAGATCCCAAATCGGGCTAGTGTCACCTCGGAGCTCTCCTGCTGCGACATCGTAGCCCCCAGCATGGCCTCAGGCCTTCCCCGACATAGGACAGTGGCCTCCAATACCACATTAGGCCCTTGCTCACAAGGTCCGTCAAGGCATGTACTGCCCCATGCTACACCTGTATTCTTCACTGGGTGCGGGCGCAGTGATTGGTGGAGTTCTCTCAACTTCGCAAGCATTCTTCTAGCTCCAAGAGATTACACCTTAGCTCTACACTCGGGTGGACATACACAAGACCAAGGAATGGCAAAATTAGCAAGAGAACGAGCCATGGTACCCTTACTGGATTCCCGAAGCAAGGGCCAAGGCCACCTATTTATAGCAATGGAGCTCAACACCGGCCACCTTTCATCACAAGGCAGTGTGGCAACCTTATCTGCAACACTGTTTGCACATGGAGCAACAGGTCCTTGTCTGTTATTGGAAGCAATGACATGTCTACCGCGTGTCTGATGACATCTTTTCAATCCCTGTCTTCTAGCAGCGACAACAGCATCTCCATTCGGGGATAGGTTCCGCGCCTGCACAGTGCGCCCATGGGTTGCTACACGACAATAAGCTCTGACGCTCGGCGCTCCTCTACGAAGATTCCTATTACTTTGTCTTATCCCAAGGAATGATCATCTGTTCCCTCAACAAGAAGGCCGTAGGTTCTTGACTTGTTCTTCGAGCATCAACCCGACCTTCCAGGTCACCTTACTGCTCGGGGGCTACTCCACGAGTGCGTCTCGTGACACCCTCTCAAAGCCGATGTCGCCTCGACCTACCAGAAGTATGCTTCTGTTAAATCTCCGCTCGACCTCCCTTTGGTTAGCATTCAGACCTTCCTTGAAGGTGTGTTGGTCTTACCTAATTTCGGTCAGGTCGGCGGTTCATCCAGCAACGACAGCGCCTTGTCTTCACTTCAAGCCCCTGGACCCGCTCTCCAGAAGCTTGATGTTCGCCTTCGTATGTGCTCAGGAAGATTTTCTTCTCTTTGATCCCCGTGCACCCTACACGACCTCACTGGCGCCATGTCTTCGCTTCGCATCGACATGACTTCGTCTCAGCCGCTTCACCTACACGTCGATCGGGGGCTTAAGAGACATGGGAACCCATGGGTCCTCATCGACCAGGGTCCCGGAGGTCCCTGTCAATTGGACCCAACCCGCCAGAAGCCCCACCGACCTGTAAGTGGGCCCGGTGTAAGGAATCAGATGCTCGTAGCCTAAGAGGGGGAGGGGGTTAATTAGGCAACTAAAAACCTTAACCTATATCTTCACTATTTTTACACAAAGATAAACTAGAACATACTATCTAGATGTGCAACTAGGGTTATTCTAGTGTGAAACTCCCGTCCCAAAACATGGTTTTCAACCTATAGCCAATCCTAGCATGATACTACTCTAGGAAAGCAAAGGCAAGCAAAGATTGCAATAGAATAAATGCAAAAACGTAAAGGGGATGGGAGGAAGCAAACTCTTGACACGCGATTTAGCCCGTGGTATCAGTAGGCACTAAGCCACCCCTAGTCCATGTTGTTGAAGCACTCACACAAGAGTATTGCTTCCCGGTCACCAAGTCTCTCCCAAGAGCACTACTTGACTTGCCACAAAGGCTAGCCACTTGGGCACTTGCCACGCTCTCTTGGTCACCTTGATGCCGTCTCCACTAAGGAGCTTCTCCACCAAGGCGTCGGTTCCCCTTGACCAAGGCGTCGGTTCATCCGGTGCTGAAGACTTCGTCTTGGCACGTCTTTGTCTTGATTCAAACTAAGCGTCGGATAGACCAATGGTTTCCTCACTCAGACCATCAGATCATCTAGTGCTACTGTCTTCACTGCTCTTCCTCTGCAATTCATCCGACACATCTACAAAATGGACCGTCGGTTCATCCGACAGTGCCAACTTCATCTTGCCTCCTGCGCAGTGTACCAACTACACCAACGCTATGCACTGATGGTACCGTCGGTTCATCTGATGGTATCTTTTCTTCTCTTTTTCTTCGCGTCTTCAACATGGAACTTTGCTTCAACTTAACATACTTAACATGCCATTACTTATAGCCTCAAAATATATACTAAGTCCTCAATTTTGCTGTAAGTAACCTAACATGTCCATGGTATGTTAACTTGTGGTATGACATGTTAGCTTGGGCATGGTATGTTAACTTGTGCATGGTATGTTAACATGTGATAACATCCATGGGACCTAGGAATGCCTATAAAGACATGCTAGACAATGTGGTTAGTCCCATTGCTTGTGTTAGCATGAATCACCAAAATCAACTTGAACAAATGGCAAATGGGGCCATGTTCGCTACACCCGGAGACCTTGTCCTCAATCCTGACGACCTTGGGAGACCTCAGACGACCTCATCCAGACTCCGAAAGACCTGCCGGGCTTGTTGCACAAGTTTCTCCCATAGATCATGGTGCGGCACCACTAGTAGGTCCGAGGATCGCGGGATCCTCTCTGTAATCACGGAAGGAAGCCTTCCTAATCTGTAACCGACCCCGATGAGGGTCCATCAACCTCAAATGAAACCCTAGCCCGCTGGCCATATAAGGCGGCCTAGAGCTCCATTCGAGGAGACTTCCCCATTGACGCCTAATTCCACCACACTAGACGTAGGGTTTTACTCACCGGAGGCCTGAACCAGTCTAAACCCTCGTGTCCATTGCCATTTTCGCCGAGTTCCGAGTTCCATCTGTGAACTAATCAACCTACAACCGCTTGGGTAGCCCCCTTGCAGATCTGCCAGGTCTCACCCCCTGACAGAATGATAGTGATATCCATTTAGGCATTTCCGTAGCGGGCAGGTTATGTTGTAAGGCTTTATTCTTAAAGTAACTATAGTCAGGGAATACATGTCTTCTTTCAGCTTCTATTTGGATAAGTGCCTTACTCACGGCATCAACAACGACAATACGTGTCAGTACGATAGTAGAAGAATTGACATGGATAACAATTGTATCACCACATCTTTGCTCTCGCATGCCCGCAATATTAATGGATAGAGAAACAATATAGCTTCCACGTGACGGAAGTAGCTTGTTCATAATTCACCATTGGAGCTTATTCGGTCACACCATATATAACTCGTTGAAACGATTGGATTAGTGAATTAAGAAACTTCATAAAAATGCAAATACTAAACATTATTGTTATCATTATAAAAAATACAAATTCATGAAATAGACTATCTAAGCACATACCACATTCCAACAAGTCGCTTGAGGGAAGTGGCGGGGGTCTGGGACAGGGTGACCTCGGCCACGACCACGACGACCTCCACGGCCGCCGTCACACCGAAAATATACATATTTGGCATTGTTATCCCTAAAATATGCACGATATTTTATTTAAAATTTTCTACACAATCTCTAGTCTAGTTTAACAAAATAAAGTATTTCTAATTCCTACAACCTCTCTGGTCTAACAAAATTTGGCGTTATATTTCACAACTGTAATATTTATCTAATATTCTTAATCCATAAATCTAACTAATAACTCTCTAGCTAGACTAACAAAATTTAGTATTTGAAATTATTTATCCACAATCTCTAATCTACACATAATCCCAATTTACATACATAATCCTAGATTATTGAATTGTAATACGAGAATAATTTAATAAAAAACAAATTGGATCTGCACAGGCGACACTCGTCGGGCAGGTGGGCACTGCAGCACCCTGGGCGGTGAAATGCGACATCAGCGAGGCAAAACGTTCACGACACGTGCGTTGGGCCGGGAGGCAGAGGGGCCGACCACCGGGGGCGAGATGCACGGGGGCCCATGGCGCATGGCTAGCAGGGGAGAGGCGGGGAAGGAGGGGCGTGCAATCGGAGGCGACAGCGCTCGGGCAGCCTGCCGGTCATACGTGAAAAACTCACTTTGGTAACGGGCATAGATCGCCTTTGGTAATGGGCAAAGCGCCCGTTATTGATCAAGTGTTACAAATGAGCCAAGAAAGGTAACGGGCAGATGCCCGTTACTGATAACACATATTCATAACGGGCATCAAACAACAATCATTACCACAACTAGTCACTGGTCACGTGAAAATGACTGTTTCTCTGGGCCCACAGGTAACTTTGGTAACGGGCACCAAAACAAAGCACGTTACTGATAAATCAATATCGGAGATGCGTGTGGTGAACCTGCGTCTCCGATGTCTCGACGAACGGACCATGTTGTGGGGCCCACCGCTTAGTACTGGTAACAGGTCTTACGGTGCCCATTACTTTGTTGGCATGTTTGTAACGAGTGTTCCAATTGAAGCCCGTTACTCAGTGATCAGTGTTTGTAATGAGCTTTAATTAACGCCCGTTACAGATACGTAGGCCACCCCTACAGTAACCTACTGCCAGCTTGCTGGCTACATCCTGAAACCAGCCAGGATTTGGCCACCATCAAGGGCTGCATCCTGGAACGAGCCAAGATATGACTAAATTCATAGAAATTAGATGCAACATACAAATTCACAGAAATCCACATAATTCACATGCATATTATGACAAAATTCAGCATCATCATCTCACAAGGAAGAAATGCATCTCACAAGGAGGAATGCAACAATATCACAAAAATTCATGGACGAGGAATGCAAAAATTTCCTAGTCACCATACATAATCTGAGCCCACACATTTTCATCAGCATGAAATTTTCCTCCAGCTATGATCACATGTTCCACGAGGAATGTGGCAATTCTTTGACGAACATTTGCCAGCAATGATTTGTCGAGAGGATGCTCATCTAGCCCTAATCTCTTGATATAACAATGTCACCAGTCAGCACACATATATAGGTGGTTACCAAACATGTGTTGTGCTAATAAGCAAGAACTGGGCTCAGTTGTAGGTTTTACAAATGAAGATCCCAAGAAAGTACCTCCATATGTGGGCCGCTATCTTTTAATTGAAGAATGTGATAGGCACAATGGAAGCCGCAGAGTCTGGATCCACTAGGTTGTTGGTGGCACTGTAATAAATGTACAAAGAAAAATAGTGGTGATCGAGAAGAAATAAACTCAAGCTTTAGTACTAGCTTCCACAGGAAGGAAATAAGTGGTATGTACCTTAACATCTTTGACGTGTTCCAAGGTGCCAAGGCGCAACAACTTCTTTTTGCCGCAGTAAAGTGCCCAACCCATACAACGAAACAAGCAACAATGGTTAGGATACTATTAATTAATATACTCTGTACAGTTTGTTGAGGAACATCCGCAGGTTAAGAAAGAAATAACTTACTCATTAATGATTTGCTCGAAAGGGTCAGTATCAGTATTAATTATCTTCAATGAATCAAGATAGTAGACATTCCGCTGCTTCGGAACAATCACCACTGCAATCCAGTGGTTCGTACTGAGATAAGCGGTAAGCATCAAATTTTTTTAGCATATAGTTTGAAGGCATTGCACATATAGGACACAGAGGAAGAAAGAGTGTTATCCGTGCTGTTCAACGTTGTCGAGCAAAGGCATTCAGGATCAAGAAAGCCAACTGCAGTGCCCGTGTTCTCAACTTCTACAGTCATATTCCCATTTGTAAGAAAAAACAAAGTGTAAGGAGGCAAAATACATGGCAATAAAGCTGATGTGTGGCAAAAGCACATTTCAATAGAGGATGTGATTAGTGAGAAGCAGATTAAATTTTCAAGCAACTTACAGGATGAAGTAGCGGAGAAGTGTCAGATCCAAAGCATATAAGTTGAAGAGATCGTACAAATCACTGAGTTTCACAGGTAGCTGCTGGAGTCCGTTTGACCATCTCGGAGGCCATGCACTGGGCTCGGGTCAAAGTGCGACCATAATGTGAGAATCATCATCTGACTTACCACGTTGCATGTAGAATTTGTGGAGCTTTCTAGTAAAAGGAGCAGCCTTTTTGAGATCATCATCATTGAGAAGGCTCTTTCCGAATTTGTAATTTGGGTTATCCATAGCCTAAGGATTCTTCTCGTGTCTCTCTCAGATTGCTTTGGGTTAGTCATATACCAACGATTCTCCTTGGTGTTTCTCTTAGATCGCTTTCTATTAGGCCACTTAGAGGTTTTATTTACAACAATTTCCTTCTACTACTTTGAGATGGCTGAAGAAGGTTTCTTAAGGGCTTGCTTGCCTACTGTAGGTTGTGTAGAGCTTTTATTTTTGGCAAGTTTTCTTCTTGCAGCTTTGAAATGGCTGAAGGTTTCTCAAGGGATTTCTTGCCTGCTGTACGTGGTGTAGAGATTTTATTTTTGGCAAGTTTCTTTCCTTGTTGATTTGAAATGCCTGAAGGTTTCTTAAGGGCTTTCTTGCCTAGTGGTGTCTCACCAGGAGCTATTGCAGAGGTATTGGGCCCAGATGTACCTACAACTTTCTTCGAAATGTCGTCGACAGATTTATCAGCACCAGCCAACACATCACTCTGGTTGACTGGTAACAGTGTTATCTCACCAGGACCTATTACAGAGGTATTAGGCCTAGATGTACCTGCTTTGACATGATTGTTTTGAGCACTTCTGTTTGGGGGTGTAGGTTTTGTTGTTTCATGAGGAGGAGGAGGAGGTGGTGGTGGGCGTGGTGGTGGGGATGGAATATTTGGTGTCTCTTGCGGATGTGGGGATGCATGTTTTTCTATTTTTTCAGGACTAGGAGTAGGTGGGGATGGAATGTTTATTGTATCTTGCGGATGTGGGGATGCAAGTTTTTCTGTGTTTTCATGATGATGAGGAGGTGGGGATGCAAGTTTTTTAGGATGACGAGGAGGTCCGAATGGAACGTCTTGCAGATGTGGGGATTGAGGAGGAGGATGATGATGTGGGGAACCATGTGAGGAAGAAACCTGTATCGTACTGTGTGAACTACAAGGAATCTGTACCGTAGCCTGTGAACGAGATTTACATGTTGGTTCTCCTTTGATGTCAATCCGACACCTTCTCCACTGTAACCTCTGTCCTTCAGCTTGTCCGAGTTCATCACCTCGTCATTAAGAAGGTATTCCAATAGTTCCTCCGCAAAGATAGTATATATAGTGAGCACTTCAACCACAACACAGTCTTCATGAATCGGGATTGTTTGTAGCGTAGTCTCCTCTGGATGAACAAGACCAATTGCGGCCTCACATTGAAGCCCCCTCCACGTGATCCATAGGCCACAATGTGTGGGCTCAGTCAACATGCCCATAAGGTCTTCGTGTGTACAATCGTCACAACGCACTTCTGTCGCCAACTCTGCAGTGCCATCGATCAAACCTACATTATCTCCGGACGCACAACTGCTCTTCAGTGTGGCGGGTGAAGGGCTTGCGCGATTGGACATTGGTGACAACACCATGTGATGACAACACCACCTCTACATCTGCATGTTCTGCATCTGCATCTCAGCCACCAGTTCTTGCTTGATTTGTTCCTTTATCTTTTCCGTATCAACTGATGTGTCAGTCTTCATCCTCTTCCTCTTCCTATACATCTCGACGTGCTGAGGCCATGCATACTTCCAGCCCTGGTAGCTGGAGACACCACACACACGACCTGGTTGTTCAGGGCGGCCCAAGCACTGACTTAGCACATCATACTCCCTCTGCCCTGCCATTCCTGGAGATTCTGCACATGCAATCTTCTCCTTGATATCCGCAACCAAATTTTCTGCCTCTTTGTTGTTGAACACTATCACGGCAACACGGTCTTTAATCACTACCTTACTCCTTGATCGTAGACAATTCTTGGAACGATCGTCAGGGTAGGCGTCATATAGGTTGGGGATACTGGCTGCAGCTAATTGTTTGTCCTCTTCCTACCATTGTTCTAGTTTCATAATATAACCAGCTGGACCCATGTTGTGCTCGCTTGTGTTCCGGCTTCGGAGTTCTTTGAACTTGACACTATCAGATGAGGCTTGCTTGGTTTCCTCCTGTTTCATGAACTCCTTCCACTGTTCCGGGACAATAAACGGGTGCCTTGTAAATGGCTCAAGTCCTTTTCTGATAAAATCTTGCCTAAGCTGAAATCTGAATTGTCTCCATGCCTTGGTTGGCGTCTTTTAGAAAAGCTTGAATGACTGCGGTTTCGCGTCTTCCTGGAACTTCAAGAGTTTCTGCAC
The DNA here is from genome assembly GCA_947561735.1 of Cenchrus americanus. NCBI lineage: Eukaryota > Viridiplantae > Streptophyta > Magnoliopsida > Poales > Poaceae > Cenchrus > Cenchrus americanus. The sequence continues at coordinate 70,284,162 of OX387239.1, read as the reverse complement.
ATGCTTATCAAACAAGTCCCTCTTTTCATCATTGCTTAGTTCTCTGATTTCTGGCAAGTTCAAAGGTATCTTTTGTCTAGCAACGGCCCCGCAAGCACCCTGAACCTGCGCTTTTGAGTCAATGGTACTGGCATCCCCACTATGTCGACCTTAGTGACTATCATTGTGTCACTTGGCCACTTCGTGGATGTCCTTGGCGCTCTGCCTCAGCGCTGAGCCCCACCAGGGTCTTGTTGTACACTAGCAGTGCCATAACTCTCTTCTTCATCTTATGGCCCAGGTCTATAGTCCTCGTTAGATTTATCCTGTGAATTAATAGTCAAGGGAATTACAATAACTACTTTAGCCCACTGTAATATCATTGGTTCTCGGTAAACCATTAACATAAATGGAAAATTCGGTAACCAAAAAATTAGTTCAGCCAAAGCAACCATACCGTTTTAAAGAGCAAGATGCAGGCTGCCTCGGTTGTTGATGAGGTACTTATTCAACTTGGAGAGAATGTGCATATGTACATAGGAACAAGAGCAAAACCAAATATAAGAGTCAATCTAAAGGGAAATGCTAAGTATGTATGTCCGCATGTACTTATACAAAGGAGCCACGACATACCCTGCAATTCCCACAAGTACAAGTATATTTATACGCATTTATATAAAAAGAAAACCATACACATGCATATGTTGTATACTTGATTATCTGAACGCATGTGTGCTGCAAAAGCGCGCTTATCCTAATTCCATAAACTCGAGCAAATATACGAAATTACGTTATTACTGAATTGTTGTTAATTTTACAATTATTACTGAGTTGGTATAATGCACTTACCGAATTGTATAAGACATTTTTATACTGGCATACCATAAACTCAAATCCTAGTTTCGCCACTCACCTTTGCACTGCTGGAGAGGAGGGATTTCTACTCCTTGTCGCTGCCTGCTCGCTGCCACGTCCTCGTTCTTGCGTCGACCTCGTGGCTGGATCCCTCCTCCTCCTCCTAGTCGTCGTCATCACCACCACCGCTGCCGGGTCCGTCCTCCTCCAGATCTCGCTGTCAGAGGTGTCGTGCGGGTCACGCCGAGAGTGGTGTGGCGCGTGTCTCAGCAAAGGGGTGTAGCGTGCGTTGCAGCGTGGGGGAGGTGAGGGGGATGAAGGCGAGTGGGAGAAAGCGGCGGCGGCGGCGCGAGGGGAGAGTGGGAGGAGACTGCGTGAGGGAGGCGTCCTTCCCTACTAACCTAGCATGAGTGGGCTTGTGTGGGCCTTAAAACGAGTAATGTAGTCAAGTACAGTACTACTCTGCTACTAGTATAGTATATCATAAACATGAGATAAAAAATCTAGTAATTTTAAGAAATTTGGTTAAATAAGTGTGGTTGTTGATATGGCATCACATGTTCACATATGACATGCATCACGTGTTCACATCACCAAGCAAACTGACTCATAACAAATATATTCACATCTGACATGCATCAGCAGGGCACATCACCAAATAAGACTGCATCAGCTGGGCACATCACCAAACTAGATTGTTGCTGCAAGGGAACTAGTTAGCTAGCTAGATGGCTTCTTTTGTGCTGATGCCTCAAGTTCAGCTAGCCTTGTCTCTAGTTTTGCAACTCTTTTTGCCAGCTCAACATTCTTCTTTAGAAGTTCAATCTCCTGCCTCTTTTGTGCGACTTTAAGTTGCTCATCCTGCTTGTCGATTCCTTTCCAGATCTAGTCAATGTCATCCCGAGTAACAGCACAGTCCTAAAAAAGGAAAAATTATATTGATGCAAGCATCATAACAGTTGTAATTTACAAAAGCTGTTTTAGCTCTAACTGGTTTCAAAACTTGTTTGCTTCTCTTCAGTCGATTTCTTGAGCTTGTTGATTTCAGTCCACATCTTGTCAATGTCATGTGCAACAACTTCCTACAACAAATGGAAATTGATGCATTAGAACAATTGATCAGTGAAGATGTGAAAGTACAAGGACAAATCGTGCATGATGGTTTCAGAACTTGCCTCATGGTCTTGAGAATCATCACCAGAGTTGTTGCTGGAGTCGTCGCCGGAGGAGATGAGGTCTACCAGCACCACTCTTCTGCCAGGTCGTCGTTGGAGGATTCCGCGCTCACCTCAATGCGCGTGGACCGCTTCTTCCTTCGTGTTGAGGAAAAAACCCTGCCTCTTCATGGCGGGCGTCGCTGGAGTCTGCTAACTTGGCCCTTGCGCACGTGTACGGCTTCCTCCCCCAGGCCGATGAAGAACCGGCCTCTTCCATGGAGCACTAACGAAGACGCACGGGGGTGGCGCGCTGGGATGGCTCCTCTTCGTCACCGCAGAACCACACTCTCTTGGCGGGGGTGGTGGAAAGCACAGAGGAAGACGGATGGGGATGTGGCCGCGGAGCCTCCTCATTGCAGAACCTCCCCCTAGAGTCGCAGACCATACCTACGACGGAGACGAGGAAGGTGGAAGCCAGAGCAGGGGATAGAAGGCGGAAGGCATGGCGGAGCGTTTATTAAAAAGGTTCAAATGCGCAAATGATACGATGATTAACAACCACCCATCGCCAATGAAGGGGCGGGGCCAGGTCTATTCGAATGAAGAACAGTTTGCTTTTCCCCTTTTAATCTGCAATCAAAATTTGTACCACATATTTCTCTGTCAACCGTAATCCAAATTTGATGATATTTGTTTCCGAATTTTTCTAAAATCAACATCTATTCATTTATGACAATTTTTCGTATGTAATTCCATTTCTTGGATGTTGTTTATACACCTTATATTGTTCCTTATAAGTACAACATATAAATAATATTTGTTTTACACAACCATTACTAATGAAACTTTGCATTTCGTAATCTTATGGTGAACATAAGGTTATGTTAAAATTTCAAATGCATATGAGTTCGAACATGTCTTAAAGTGTGGAAAACTTCAATGTTGAAGTAACATTCTAAGAAACTATGCGAGAGATGTAGACATCTGTACACAAGTGTAATCTTCTATTTTCGAAACCATTTGAATTTTTGTAGACAAGCTTAGGGACTTAAAATTATGTTGCCAAGTCAATTTGTAGAATTTTTAGAACACACTAAGACATTATTATAATTATTATATTGTAAACAAGAGATAAAAAATCTAATTTTAAGAAATTAGGTTAGACAAGTGTGCCTGTTGATATTTTATTCAAATACTAAATTACCAACTATGAATTGTTCGTATTTTTTACAAATTTTTTGGTGCTGTTTATGGGGTATAATATTTGAGGAAAGCAAGTTGCAATTCAGAAAAAATAGTGTCGAGCCCACGCGTTAGCGTCAGATAACCATAGCCTGCCTGACTGACAAATGCGATGCGGGTAGACTAACCATCGTCGCCAACAAGTGCTCCATTGTCCGAATGCCCCTGGCCGGCATCCGCCTCGGCGACGGTGGTACACTAACCATCGTCGCCAATAAGTGCTCCATTGTCAGAAATGCCCCTTACCGAATGAATAAGCATCCGCCCCGGCGCCCCGAACCCTGCCCCCTTCTTCTTCCCCGATCTGAGCTCCACCGCCGCCGCCCGCCCGTCCTTCCTGTGACACCCCAGGTTTTTAATTAACCTTAATCAAGGGTCAACACAGTTGACTGTGGTCAAAATCATGGTCAACCTGGGCCATCACCATGAAAACCTCCCTAGCACACCCATTTGAGCACTTTAGACAAGCCAACACAAGTCTCATAGGTCAAAACCCTAATTAAGGGGGGGGGCAAAACCCTTGATGCCAATATGTCCTTCTAGAACTTTGTCCATGTTCTCAAAATTTTGCCTAAACACTCAAAATTCTACCATTATGGAAGTTGTGTAGAATTATGAAGAACACATTTCATCTTCAGGTTGGCATTTGAAATTCGGAAGAAAAATGGTTCAAAAAATCAAATCTATCCTGTCGGCTACTGTTTATCGGGGCCGAGTTTTCCCCAGATTGGCATCCACTTTTCCGCATCAATTCGAGATCAATTGGAGCTCGGTTAGGGTCTATTGCGTAGAGGGTTGATCACAACACAATAGTCCTTGTTATAGTTTGAGTGTAGTTCAACTTTTACAAGTTTCGAAATTTCAAAACCGGGCAGTTCAAAAGGGACTTGAGCCTGCGGGCGCTAGTGCGCGCGCGCCGGCACGTTGGCCACGTGGCGCCTGTCGTACCGCCGCCCCGTCCTCGACGTCCCCCTCGGCCGGTCGTCCATGCGCCCGAGGCCATGATGGCGTCCCCTCGCGTCCCCGAGCAAACCCCCTCGGGACGTGTCCCTAAACCGGCGCCGCGCTCACTCGTGCTCCCGGCCGGACCCCCCGCCGCGTTCCCCACCGGCGAGCTCTGTGTGCCTCGGCCATCGCGCATTGCGCCATGATGTCGCCAACCCAACCTTCGACGCACCTCCCTACTCACCCCCGTGCACACGCCCGCCTATAAAAAGGCCACCCGTGAGCCTCCCCGCGCGCACAGCGCACCACCGCCCGCCATTGCCGTCGCCACGGTGAGCACACCCGTCCGCCCGCTCACACCGTCGGGCAAGCTGCTGGGCATCACCCCTAGGACCCAAGGAAGCTTCCACGGCCTCTTGTTCGTCTGCACTTTGCCACCACTCGCCGGAATTCGAGCCAGGGCGGAAGCGCCGCCATGGGCTCGCCGCCGCCGCTCGTCGGCAGCCTCCCCGACGCATCTGTCGCCGTGCATCGACCCCTGCTGAGCCCAATCACAGTCCCGTGTCGCTTGTGCGCCTCCTCTGGCTGTCGTTCGCCGCCGGTGAACTTCCCCCACTGTAGGAGGGCATATTTGTGAACACCGAGGGTATATCTGTGAATCCAAGGACTTGGTTGTAATAGTTTGAATCTTAGTTTCCTAGCATTTCAGTCTAGTGAATTAGGGAAATCCTAGGAAATCGTATAAAATTTAGAAAAATGCAAAACCAATTTTGTTGGTTTCTGTGAGACTAGACCTACCACTTTTGCAAAGCATGACCATGGTTTTGACTTAAGGATTTTGAATTAAAATTCAAATTCAGTTTTACCACATTTTGTTGTAGTTCAAAATCTAGAAGAGCAATGGGGTTGAACCTTGGATATGTTGCTAGTAATATCAATTGTAGGTTCTGGGCAAAAATTTGCACAAAGTTACTATGTAGATCTTTTTAGATGAATTGATTTGTATTTATGCTATTTCCGCCTTCTTAATTTTTGTACTACATTGTGTGATGATTTTTGTGCTGAACTTGTGGCTATGATCATGTTATACCTAGTTGCATCTTCTCTGAGTTTGCCATGATTTTATCTCTGTTAAATATATGTGATCTTGATTTTTGCTTAGAATGGCATATAAATGCATAAGTTAAATTTCAAATGCCTTTTTGATGAACTTGCTGGTTTTCTAGGCTTGTGTAGGACCAGAGTAGATGTGGTGAAGAGCTAGGGTGCAGGAGCACCTTATTTTAAATACTTGTGCATTTTCTCTCATTATGGTAACTACAAATGATAGTTGTGTGCATTTAAAATTTGTGGCTCTTTCAAGGATCTAAAGTTGGGTCAGTAGTCATGTCTAGGATCTTTAGGGCCAGCTGGGACCCTTGGTTTTGTTTTTGTGTTGGTTTGTGCACTTAGAAGTTAGGGTGCACATGAGGTCCTTATTAGATTTCAATTAGGAAAAATTTAATCTTTGGAGTCTTGCTTTTCTCTAAAGGGTTGCCTAGCTTGTTTAGGGTTATGAATTTTCACCCTTGCTGTTTTGTGTATTTAAATGGAATTACTTGCATAGATGTGCACACAATCACTATTAAAAAGATTAGAGGAATATAGGCTCTGAAATATAATTATAATAACTTTATTGAAAAAGAATTAGTAATTAAAGGTCTATCTAGGTGAATATGGCCAACAAGAGTTGGGTAAAATAAATAACCTCTCACTCCACATGAACCTTGCATTGCATGCCGTGTAGAACTCCCCGACAGTAACAACACTCTCGTGCCGGAAGCAGAGGAAGGAGGAGCTGACGCGGAGCTGTGGTATGTGGAAGTGAGCGAGGACACCGAGGACCAGCAGACTAACTGTGCTGACGAAGGCAAGCCCCAGTGCATCAACCCAAGTGTTTTCATTTTAAATGTTATGCAACTATTTATGTTTGATTGCACATTTACATTCAGGCGCTGAAATGAAACCCTAGATGCATAATCCTTATGTTCATATCCCTTTTACTAGAATGATAGGTTGAAAGCTGCTAAGCTATAGGACCGTTACAAGTCGTGTGATGTCCGTCACTCCTGAGAATAGGTTCTTATGTTGGAATCATAAGATCTCTCTAAATGGATTGCTCATGTGGTAAGAGCACGAGATGTGGGCTCCGGTCCAATGGCTTTCGTTGATTAAGTGTTTGAACGTACTAAACACTTGTCGGAAATGGGTACGGTAAGCCTAGTACCTAAATGAGGTGGTGCGGGAACTTTGCGCTACTACTCTTAGGGTTGCGGCCCCGGGCTCGCCACCTGAGTACATGTGTGATGCTAGGTGACCTTGGTGGCGTAGCGTAGCGAGCCTTGTACTTAAGACTGTAACATCTGATCCCAATCCGAAGATTTTTGGGAACCGCCTGGTGGTTGTCCTCGCGGGGGCACCCTATCGTGTGTTTAGGTCCACCTTGCAAGGTTTAAATCAACTGGTTGGCGGCCTCTCACCGTTATCTGAGACTACTTACCCGAGGGCCATGGTATCCCTAATGATAGAAGTCAATGAATATCTATGCTTGATTAATTGTATTATACAACATGTGCTTGCAATAGCTTGCTAACTTAGAAAAGAGTAATCAACTAGAACTTGTGCTAAAACTTGAAAGTAAGGACCTACTCTTTGTTGCTTTTCAGCTAAAGAAACCCAGTGGCCAAAAAGCCTCTCATGTCTAGAGTTCAGTGATGTAGTTTTCACCCGACAGTTAAGTCTTGTTAAGTATTAGTATACTCAACCTTGCTTTAATCTGTCGTTCCAGGTAATGCCTTTGCTAATGTGTGGCCTGGAGAGATCCCGCCTGGCTGGGCACTGGAGTGGGTGGAAGACGATGATTGAAGGCATCATGGATGGCCTCCCGTGATGTTTCTCGCTTCGCTTTGTTTATTTCCCCTGTTTTCAAAACTCTGAACTTAGTGTCATGTCAAAGACTCCGGTTTGTAATAATTAAGCCATTCGGGGTAGATTTGGTGTTAATCATGTAATGTACTCTGGACTCGCCTTCATGTGAGTTTTAATGCATATATGTCGATCCTTGTTGCTATGTAAGTGATTTACTAGGTGTTAACCCGGCAACTAATGATAGGATGATACTTTATTATTGCTTAATGACCAAAGTGGATTGGTTTAGGCGATAGTACGGTATTTTCCTGGGTGGGTTGTCACAACTGGCATCAGAGCAATTATATACACTAGAGATTAATTAATAACTTTATCACTGGTTTTTAAATAAAAACTTGCTAAGATTGCTTGGATTTGCAAAATACGTTGGCCCGTTAAGGATAAATTAGACCGAGAGGCCCTAGAGGGAATTTTGGGTTCTTTCAGGTGGCTTAATAATCTATGGTGTATTTGGCTAACTCCCAGCACATTCACTTTTTGTCAGAACTTACTTTCTGTACAACCATACTAGTTCATCACGTTTTGCCATACGTGGTGGTACCTTAGGAAAGTCCTGTGAGGGATGGATGGGACCTATTCAAATGGGAACCCACGTCGCGTCTGCGTCTCATCACGTTTTGCTATACGTGGTGGTACCGCATGGCAGTCATGCGAGGGATGGATGGGACCTAATCCAAAGGGAACCCACTGCCGCGTCTGTGTCTCGCCACATTTTGCCATACGTGGATGTTCTGCATTTTGTATATGTGAGGCAAGGGTCCACTTCATTCCCAAAGGAGCGTATCCGAGGTTGGACACTGTCCATGCAGCGGCTTGACGCATGGATACCGTTTCTATAAGTGAACGGTAATGTATGTGGATGCTTCCGTGACGTGCTGGCACGAAAGGTTCTTTTCTGCAAGTACATAATAGTGCTTCGTTAGACGCTAAGTGAGTACCGAGTAGCTCTCGACTAGTTATTATAGGGATAGAGGAATAAAAGCCTTGCCACCGGCACTGACTTCGATTTTTGGCTTAATTGCCGTGTGAAGACGATTAGGACGTCATGCATCATGCTAAAAATCGAAACAACCTAGAATGGACCCAAAACTCAATTTGTATGCTCTCTAAGGGAATATTCTTGCTAGTGTGTGCTTTTATATTCTAGCTTTACCTCTCATGTATAGGTGTTGTGCTGTTCAAGTTCTCGTAGGGCTGTTATTTTGAATTTTTGCACCATGTTCTAGGAGTAATTAGAGCAGATGATCTAAACCAAAGTTGCTCCATATATAATCTAGCTTTTGCTCGCAAAAATTCAAGGTCGTCGCTGTTATAAATCCTGAGTTGTACCCTTTTGGTGAACCTAGGTCTTGCTGTTTTCAGAGATCAGAATTTAGAATCTTGCATCGTTTGACCTTGTTCCTAAATGATCTAGCCCGACTTTTGAATACCAAAATTGTGCATAACAACCTTACCAAAAAGCTGGAAAAAATTGAGAATTTTTGGGGTTCTGGATTTTTAGTTATGACTTTTTATTCACAACTGCCAGATTTTGCACCATTTGACATGTTACTCTCTTTCGAGTCCTGACATGTGTTACATCTCTTGTAAAGATGGCTGCCCCCGTGTTTCTTGAGCATGGCACTGACGGTATGATCCGTACCGACGGTTTGCACCGGGAGGGTTTTCAACGCCTTGCATGGGAGGCACTCAACGCCGCCGGCTACACTATTCCACCGGTCTACGAGGTGGCCGAGTTTGAGCGTCTGGGTGTTCCCCATTGCAGGGTGACCGTCACCGAACCTCTTCACCCGGTCCACCCCGAGTGGTTCGACCTGAGCTTTGTGTACTGGGGTTTCCGTGGCCACGAGTCCATTGAGTCGGCCGCCCTCCGGGTGTTGACAGACTTTTGTGACCACAACCCGACAGTGGTCGCCCTCTCGCTGTTCGGGCTGTTTCCGACTGTGAGCCCGCACGACCCAGTGTGGCTGGACCGTGTGGACCACCTTCAGGAGCTGCTGTTGCTAGCGGAGCCACTAGATGTCACGAGTACGCTGACTCGTTGCCTCGACGTTCTATTCACACTTCAGGGGCTGCGCCACACCACCGCGATGATGATCAGCCAGCGGTTGGAGGCTACTCGGGTGACTTGGGACAGTCTTTCGACAGCTTACCAGCAGCAGAGTTACGCGCCCTTGCACGTTTAGGAGGAGAACGACTGGCTTCATACCAGGAGGTTCCAGCTAGAGCTGGAGCGTGGTGACCACCTGTAGAGGATCCTCGACTTGGAGGCGCAGACTACCACCCTCCAGGAGGACGTTGACACCGGAGATATTCAGAGGTTGACACTGTTGTAGAACATCGCGGATATGCATCAGCAGGTTGAGGAGGCAGAGGTATAGGTAGCAGCTTTGCAGGCCATTGTGGCTCTGCAGCCACCACCCCCAGTGGAGGCACCACCAGAGGAGCAACAGGGTCAGTCCGGGCTCGACCAGGCGAGTCAGGCTGGACCACCGCCAACGACCCCACCTGCTTCACCTGCCGCGAGTGACGCTTCTGTCGGCAACTAGGTTGCCTTAGTTTGTAGTAGGGTTTCCATACTCCTATGTATAGTCGTGGTCCGTTTTTGTGGTAGGCTAACTTAGGAGTATTCTTTTGTGCAGCATGACTGCAATGTAACCCTGATGTATGTGGTGATCCCAAAACTTAGCATCCATGTAATGCTTGGTGAACACCATTCTTGTAGTGCTTGTCGTGAAGTTAATGAACCAGCTAGTTGTGTTGAGTTTCATGTCCGATGTTGACTACAAATTTGTGGGAAATTTTATGACGACCACGCTCGCAAAAATTCAGCACATGTGCATGTTTCTACGCAGAGTTATGCGTGTTTTGTTCCAGTTTGGTCTGCTGTCCAAACAGCTAACCTGAGTTTAGGACCTGCGATTGGCGAGCGAGTGAACGTCAAAATCTTGTCATGCGTTGAATACCAAAGTTGAGTGAAATAATGAAACGACCGCACTCACCAATATTCAGCATTTTTGCATGAGGGTACTAAGAGTTATGCAAGTTCGGTGAGTGTCGGCTCGCTGCCAGATAATTAGGAAATTCATCGCAATTCAACCTTTCGAGCGTACAGACTTGGAAGTTACGATGGAGACTTATCATACATATTCTTACACTTGTCATTTCTTTCTGAGCAAAATTATGTCTATGTGTCTAACAAGGGCTCGCATTTTCAGATGGTGGGACTGTCGTATGGACCTGCCTGGGCCCACTACCTTGGTGGGTACCAGGACCGACTACTCGGTGGGCCCCTGGGACTACCCGACTTGCGCTGCATGGCACCTGATGGCGTGAAGCACAAGGACTACAGAGGAGAAGTACTCGGTTAGGAAGCTGTACATGTTCCACACTGTATGGAGGACTCCTAGACGTACTCGACTGGTACTCTCTCCCTGAACCGACTTGTAACCCTGCCTCCCGGACTATATAAGGTGAGGCAGGGACCCCTCTCTCCATCATCTCATCTCACGGTGTAAGATTGCATCATCTTGTAATCGTACCCAATCAATCCAGAGCTATGCAAAGATACAGACGTAGCGTATTACGCACCTCGCGGCCCGAACCTGTCTAAATTGTGTGCCACGTGTCTCTTCCTTCAAGTTACTGATCTCGGCGAGGCCACATTCATCTACTTCGGGTACTCCCCTTAGTAGGTTGCCGGTCTAAAACACCGATAGCTGGCGCGCCGGGTAGGGGATCTCGCCCGAGATCACATGGCGAACTCGACGGCTCCCATCTACGTCAAGCCAACCGTCGCCTTCAACCGCGGCAACACCTTCGTCTTCGGTGCCTGGGTCTGCACTGCTGACGGCGCTGGGTCTTTCCAACGCCGCTTCATCATGCCGCCCAACCCGGAGACCGGCCTCGTGACGCTTCCCGAAGTAGTCACGGGCGAACTCGCCGGCAAGTTTGGCGAAATTTCGCTTTTCGACCAACACGCCGACTTCGAGCTCGGATCCGCCTCCAACTCAAACTCGACGTCCCCGTGGGCTATCGTATGCGAGCCGACTACTCAGCCATCGCATGTGGTTGCCCCACCCCGCGAGCATTTCACGCGTGGCCCCCGCAACCTCAGCAGGGCCGGTACGGAGGCTCCCTCTACACGTCGGGCCGGCAAGGAGCCCGCACCCGAGTACAACTCGGACTCCGACACCGCCCCCGGCCACGCCTCGGACTCCAACCCCCTCTTCGGCTTCTACTCGAACTCCGCGTACAAGTTCGACTTCGGCCCGACTCGAGGATCCCGAGTCCGAGGACAACTCTACCGAGCAACCCTTATCGGCCGCCGGCTTTCGGCCGGTTATAATGTCCACACCCGCCGGGAGATTCGTTCATCGGCCGATCGCAAGCCCGCTGACCTGATAAGCGGGGACTCACGCTATATCGCCTACCTCGACTCGCTTCCCTTCCAGGAGGGAACACCACTCGCTCGGGCTGAGGAGTACACTCCAACTGAGGTGGCGAGCTCCGACTCCAGCCTTGGCAACCCCAACCGCCAAGTCTTCATGGCTGCCGGCGACATGCCAGGACCCTTAGGGACGGCAGACGACCGATACCTTGAGGACATCTCCGCAGACGAGCTGTCTGCTGAAGCACCCGCGGATGAGACTGACGCCAACAAAGACGCTCGACGCGAGTGTAACAGAAAGCGGAACGAACGACGCCGGCGTCTTCGAGACTCCCTCCCCATCCGCAACCTTGCGGAAGCACTCGACCAAGTCGAGAGCCGGGTACACACCACCCCCACAAAGCAATGCCTCATGTCTATCACCACGATAGAACGTTAGGCCCAGGGGATGCGCGCGGGGACAAGTCATCGCCAAGCTCGTGGAAGATGCTTACTTCATGCGAGTTGACAACAAGGTCGCTCGCCCGCCTCCCCGCCAGAACCGCGACAACGAAGCCACAAGTCGCAACGCGGACCTCGCCGTAACCCTACTCGAGGCGAGCTACCGCCCACCCCCAACCGTACTCGTGCAAACGCCGCCGGACCCTCTCAAGCCGGCAACAGCGCCGCAACCGGCCGGCGGCGATCGTGAGATCATCCCCCACCGTGACCCCGGCGGCGGAGGCGGGCGACGGCGGAAGCTCCAACCATGGGGACAACGGGAGGGCCGGTGGCGGAGGCGATCACGGCGGCCGAGGCCACGTGAACAGCCACGCTCCGAGTCTCACGGGGTGGCTTCGACGCCCGCCGAAGATTGAAGAACTACGGCGGAAGAAGTCCGCCACGCAGGGCGACAACGACGGCTTTCCCGCCTTCTCTCCTCGCCGCAACTTACTCCTCCCGACAAGTTCAAACCTCTCGGAATCACCAAGTACGACGCGAAGCAAGACCCCATCCAAGGGCTCGTGTGCTACGCCCTCTCCATCGAAAACGCCGGCGGCAACAACGACACAAAGTGCCTCTACTTCCCCTTATGCTTGAACCAAGCCCCGCTCACATGGCTCGAGTCACTGGACAAGCACTCAATCGACAAGTGGGACCAGCTGAAGGAGCAGTTCACCAGCAACTTCACGGGCGCTATGGGCCGCTCGGGTACTTGCATGGACCTAGCTATGGTGAAGCAGGAACAAGGCGAGACCCTCCGCAAGTACATGCGGTGCTTCTTCGACAAGCGTGCCACCGTAGTCGACGTCACCGACAAGGAGGTCATCGACCTCTTCCAAGACGGTCTCTACCACCGTTGCACCTTCGAAGACTTCAGTCGACGCCGCCCCAGGTCCACACCCCATCTCAAGGATATGATCACGTCCTGGGCCGACGAAGAAGACAAAGCCAACGCCAAGTACGATGCCATCCGTGGCAAGAGCAAATGGAACACAGGCGGTGGTAGCAACAACAACAGGAACCAAGGCGGTCGCAACAGCAACAACTACTCGGGTCCCAACCGCAAGCGCAAGCCAGACAACACTGTCGCGGCTATCCAGCATCCTGCGAAGGAGAACTCGAAGAAGACCTCCGGCGACTTCAAAGACATGCTGAAAGAGAAGTGCCCGTGGCATCTGGACGGCAACCACACCACCGAGCAGTGCTACCAACTCAGGCGAGCACTCAAGGGTACTCCAGAGCCACCGCACCCTCATGACAAGAAAGGCAAGAAGAAGAACGACAACGGCAATGGCGACTTCCAGGAACCCGACAAGACGGTCAACGTCCTCTTCGGTGGACTACCCGGCGAGATGGGAACAAAAGGCTACCCGTCGAGAAGTCATGAGCATTGAACCAGTGGTTCCGACCCCTCTCAGGTGGTCGAAGGTACCCATTACCTTCTCCCGCGCGGATCAATGGACTAGCTTCTCCGAACCAGGGCGATTCCCTCTCGTCCTGAAGCCGGTGGTCGCGGGCTCCAGGCTCAACAAGGTCCTCATCGGCGGTGGAAGCGGGCTCAACGTCCTTTTCACCAAAACCTTGAAGAAGATGAAGCTCGACATCACCGACATGCTCACCAAGAGCACCTCGCCCTTCTACGGCATCGTCCCCGGAACGCAGCCTATCCCACCGGGCTAAGTGGTCCCCGCCGCTACCTTTGGGGAATCTCGGGACAACTATCGTACCGAGTACATCAAGTTCGAAGTCGCGGACTTCGAGACGTCCTACCATGCCATCCTCTAGGTATCGGCTATCGCCAAGTTCATGGCGGTACCCCACTACACCTACTTGGTACTTAAGATGCCAAGTCCAGCAGGTGTACTCTCACTGCAAGGGGACTTGAAGATCTTGCACGACTGCGACACGGAAGCTGTGGAGATTGCCTCCACAAATCAAGTACCCAACGCAATGATGGAGATCTACGCTGCGTCAAAGAATCTTGCCCCAAGTGAACTCGACATCCCAGAGAAGTCAGACAAAGCTAGCAAGCTCCCGCCTAGCCGAGGAGGTTCTCGTCAAAACAATTGACCTCGGGACGTGCAAAAGTAGCAAGACTACTACCATCGGGGCGGGTCCCGACCCCAAATAGGAAGACGCGCTCATCAACTTCCTCCGGGCTAACCGCGACATCTTCGCGTGGAAGCCAGCGGACATGCCAGGAGTGACCAGGGAGTTGATCGAGCATTCCCTCAACATCGACCCTAAAGCTACCCCCAAGCGACAACACCTCCGCCACTTCGCCGACGACAGACGGGATGCCATCAAGAAGGAACTCGCCAAACTACTCGCGGCCGGCTTCATCAAAGAAGTCTTCCATCCTGATGGCTCGCCAGCCCCGTCCTCGTCCGCAAGAAGAACTCGAACGAGTGGAGGATGTGCGTCGACTACACCGACCTCAACAAGCACTGCCCCAAGGATCCCTTCGGGTTGCCGCGGATTGACCAAGTCATCGACTCCACGGCGGGCCGCGACCGCGCCCGCTTCCTCGATCGCTACTCCGGTACCACCGCATCGCGATCAAGGAAGAAGACCAGAGAAGAACTCGCTTCATCACCCCGTTTGGCGCGTACCGCTACACGACCATGTCCTTCGGGTTGAAGAACGCCGCGCCACATACCAACGAGCTATCCGAGCCGCCTTCAAGAGGCAACTCAACAAGAACGTCGAAGCCTACGTGGATGACGTGGTCGTCAAGACCGAAACTCCAACACCCTCATCGACGATCTTGAAGAGACTTTCGCATCCCCTCGCGCGAGTACCGCCGGAAGCTCAACCCAAACAAGTGCGTCTTCGGCGTACCTTCGGCAAACTACTCGGCTTCATCATCGCCCACCATGGCATCGAAGCCAATCTCGTGAAGATCTCCACCATCACCAGCATGAAAGCTCCCACGTGCATCAAAGACGCTCCGTAAGCCGACGGGTGCATGGCGGCCTTGAACAGATTTATCTCGAAGCTTGGAGAACGGGGGCTCCCCTTCTTCAAACTACTCAAGCATCAAGAGAAGTTCGTGTGGACTCTAGAGGCGGACCAAGCCCTTGCGCAGCTCAAGGACTTCCTATCGAAGCCACCGGTCCTCACGGTTCCTCGCAAAGGTGAGCAGCTACTGCTCTACCTCGCTGCGACTACTCACGTGGTCAGTACTGTCATCATCATCGAGCGGCAGGAAGACGACCACGCCTACCCGGCCCGGCGACCGCCTACTTCGTCGAGGTCTTGTCGAATCCAAGGCATGATACCAACCAAGTACGGGCTTCGTACGCAAAGGCTCGTCACCTCGCGGAAGCTACGACACTACTTCCAGAGTACTCGATCTCCGTCGTCACCGACTACCCGCTCGGCAACATCTTGCGGAATCAAGATGCTACCGGAAGAATCTCCAAGTGGGCGGGCCGAACTCGGCGCCCTCAACATCAACTTCAAGCCACACACAGCCATCAAGTCACAGGCGCTAGTCGACTTCATGGCGGAGTGGCGGGAGAATCAGCTACCTACTCCAACCGAGCGCCCAGAGCACTGGGTGATGTACTTCGACGGCTCACTCAACCTCGAGGGCGCAGGTGCGGGAGTACTCTTGATCTCTCCAACAGGCGAACAACTCAAGTACGTCCTGCAGATCTTCTGGAAGGTCTCAAACAACGAAGCCGAGTACGAAGCTCTACTACACGGGCTCCGCCTCGTGGCTTCACTAGGCATCAAGCGGCTACTAGTCTACAGCGACTCCGCAGTGGTCATCAACCAAGTCAACAAGTCCTGGGACCGCAACAAGGAGAACATGCACGCCATCGCCTAGTAGTCCGCAAGCTCGAGAACAAGTTCTACGGTCTCGAGTTCCACCACGTCGTCCACGACAACAACATTGGGACGGACGTCCTGTCGAAGCTTGGTTCTACTCGCGCTCAAGTACCAGCGGGTGTCTTCTCCACGAGCTCCACGCGCCATCCATCCCGGAGCCGGCGCCACCGACCACTATCCCAGCGCATCCCCCGGCTGGCCAGGAGGTCATGATGATCGACGCGGACGGGAGGCAGCCCTTCATCGACTACCTCAGCGAGTAGAAGGTTCCCTCGGACAAGAACTTGGCCGAGCAGCTCATCCGCCGTGCCAAGTCCTACGTCCTCGTCGGAGACAAGCTCTACAGGCGGGGCGCATCTTCCGGAGTACTCATGAAGTGCGTTCCCAGACAAGAAGGCAAGGACATCTTGGAGGAGATCCACAAAGGCGTCTGCGGCAACCACGCGTCCTCTCGTACGCTGGTCAGCAAGGCTTTCCGATGAGCTTTCTATTAGCCCACGGCTCTAGGCGACGCCGAAGAACTCGTCAGAAGGTGCCAAGGGTGCCAATACTTCGCCAAGCAGCAACACGTCCCAGCCTACAAGCTAGTCACCATACTGCCAACCTGGCCTTTCGCTTGCTAGGGGCTCGACATGATTGGGCCACTACCAACTGCTCCAGGTGGATTCAACAGAGTATTGGTGGCTATCGACAAGTTCACCAAGTGGATCGAGGTCAAGCCGGTTACATGCCCCAAGGCTGACAAAGTACTCGACTTCCTAGACGAACTCGTACATCGCTACGGACTACCCCATCGCATCATCACAGACCTGGGCTCCAACTTCAACAACCACCAGTTCTGGGAGTACTGCGAGAACACTCGGATCGACGTTCGATATGTCTCGCTTGCCCATCCTCGGCCAATGGACAAGTCGAGCGCGCCAATGGGATGGTGCTCGACGCCCTCAAAAAGTGGCTACACGACGCCGCCAACTCCAAAGGAGGCAAGTGGATCAAGGAACTACCCAATGGTATCTCGGGGGCTACGTACTTGTTGACGGTGAAAATCCGTCAACCTAGCCATGAGTTTACCTTCGGTGTTGGCATGAGTTTTACACCTTATCCATTGGTACTAACCCCCGTGGTATAACAAGTTCACGTGTGCATGTCGGTTTTGGAGTTTGATGTTTATGCAAGGATTTAGTGTTGAATGCAAGACTTTCGAGATAAGTTCATCAAGCACCTCATGACAAGACCTTGAAGCCCTGAACAAGTCATGCAATGAGGCAAACTTAACTCCAAGAAGCCGGGGACTCGATCCGAGAAGACGACAAACTCCGGGACCCGACCGGGGAAAGTGCTGAATCTTGCAAGACAAGGAGTTGAGTCCAATTCGGAGAGAAACCGACGACATGGACCTACATGCAGAAGGGGGAAACATCCAGGAAGCAAGGGAACCGACGTGGGGCAAAGGAGCCCACGGGCTGGGCCTAAATGGGCCCAGCCGCCGGCCGGGCCCCGTCGGCCGGCCTGTGCCCATTTTGGGCCCAAACGTGCTCTCCTTTGCCCTAGCCGCCAATCGGGCTATTTATAGTCCCCTGACCGAGAGCCACGGGGAGAAGATTTCGTCTTCGGCCGCCGAGAAGCAGAGAGAAGAGAGGGACACCATGTCGGGAGAGGAGAGGGTCGAGCTAGTTGACTAGGGTTTCCCTAGCCGACGTGGGAACCTTGCATGGAAGACCACGTCGGAGTTCCCGAGCTAGAAGCAAGATCAAGGAAGGATCCGGTGGTGATCTTGTGTATGTATCATTGTCATAGTTGAATTATCAAGTTGAATCTTTTTCTAGCGATCAAGTGTTTCCTCGAAGATTTCGTTTTTCGATCGGCTTTGCTTATTCCAATTCTATTCGCGCGATAGATTACATAGGGTGTTCTTGTAGCCGCGGTGGCTAGAGGTACACGCCGGATCTTCCGAAAGAATCTCGACTTGTCTTTTGACTCGCCCTAAGCTCCCCGCATGAATAGGGATACGTTGTGACAGAACGGGGGTCTCGAAAGGCGGATGTTTTCGGATTTGGACGGAAACCACGATTTAAAGAGGCTTCTATTAAGATTCGATTTGCTACTTCTTCTCTTGCTTGGAACTTCAACAAAAGGCTTACCCCGATCCCTCCGGATCGGTTTATCTACCCAATCTTACTTTGTTTTCTCCGGTTTTTAGTAGATTAGATTCGTTTTGTGTCTTTTACTTAGATGCATTAGGTTCTTTATTGAAGATTGCAGTTATTTGGCTTTAATAGATTAAGTCTTGCGTCACACATTTGTTCCACAGATTCGATACCTTGGGTTCACCACTCGAGGGAAGAAGGGTCCCTTGACTACGACGGGAGACTTGTACGCTTGCGAGTCACGAACGAACTTTGATACAATTATTAACCGTCAACAAGCCCCTTTTTTCGGCGGGCGCCGTTGCCGGGGAACAAGTGATCAAGATTTGATTTTTTATTGCTTTTTTTTGTAATTTTCAGTACTGATTTTGTTTTATTTTTGCATCTATTAAATTTTGATCATCCTCAAAATACATCTATTCTAGTTTGTCTAACTCTAGTCTTTATAGATTTGTTTTGTTTTCTAGTTTTTTTTTGCATACTTTGTTTATTGCTAACCCTAACCGGAGATGGTTGGCTACCTCTCCAAGAAACCCAAACCTTTTTGTGGATGATCCAGGAAAACTTTACAGGCAAAGGTGACATGCAACACAAGCTAAAGGGGTGGAAACCCTAGATTCAAAAGTTGAAGTCGAAGGACCGTCGCAATCTCCAAGGGAATCACCACCTCCAAGTCCAAAGGAAGATCAACCTCAACCACCGGAGTGCTGCGCACCCCGGACATCGTTGATCTACCTATCATAAACCTTCAAGACGCCGGGAGGCCGTTCAAGATTAAAGTCTCAACTATCCGTATGACGATTGCGAGAGCTGAATGCATATGAGTCGGATTCCTTGAGTGGCATATCGGTTTACTTAAGAGGAGGATGGAGAAGATGGAGATGGAGAAAGAAGCTCAACACCTAAAGGCCGCCGAAGCAAGATCCTCATGCAAGGAGTGTGTGGAGTACGACCATGTCCAAGGACGCCGTCACTAAGTTCGAGGCTATGGAGAAAATATTGAAGAATTTAGATGGCAAGGTGACGGAGGTCGGAAGCTCTATACGTGAAGTGTTCATCGTGATGAAGATGCTAGACGCAAGTGGGACAACTTGCCGGCGCCCGATGGGTAACGAAGAAGAATATCCGAGACAACTCCAAGGTCCCAAGACGGCGAAGGCTACTCAAGCTCATTCGGGAGAGATGAAGGATCACACTAGAGACCATGAAGATCACGACCGAAGGACCGGAGTTCGAGATGCCGAGCCACAAGGAAGATGTTGCATCCGTCAAGACCAAAGGACAAAGCCGACTCGTGAAGACCAAAAAAATTGACTAAGCCAAAGCGGGTACCCAAGATTGCAACACCCGCAAAGAGCGTTGATCCGAAGTAATCAAGTGAAGAAGTCTAGCCATGGACTATAAACGAAGCGCTAGGCGGGAGGCAACCCGTTTCGTCAAGTCAAGAATAAGCTACCGGGAGGACAACCCGATTCCAGGTTTTTCGAGTCTTTTTAATAATTTAGTTTTTGAGTTTTATTACGCAAAGACATTAGACTTAGAAGTGGTTGAACAATATTAGAGACATAATTCTTGATTGAATGTTTGCTTTATCAAAAACCCTTTGCATGAACCCTCCTATGTGCTTGTTTGTTCTTTTCTTTTCGAGAAACCCTCAACCAAATAATTTCAGAACCTTAACTCAACCTTTCACCCTCATTATGGTGCTGAGGTTGACTTATTTTTCATGCTAAAACCACACGAGTAGAGCCACGATTTATATTTAATTGTTAATAAAATTCAGCACGTGGTAGAACTCGCGTGAACCTAGAAATCAAAACTTTTGGTTGGTTTTAAAAATCTATATCCTTGGTTTCTCTAAGATTAGAATTTTTCTAAGCCTATTCTAATTTTGTTTTATTCAAAATCTTTCTTATTTAGCCAAAATTAGAACCTAAACCTATGCCCCCATGATCAAGCCGGGAAAAAGTCTGCTCTCAACCAATGAAGGCAAACTATACCGGTGAGACCGAAATCGACGTAAAAAGAAAATATTTTCGACTTGCATTTGTTTTTAATGGTTTAAAAACTTCTCTAAAATTATGTTCGAGCTCTTGCATGGCTCTGAAAAATATTTTAAATTTCGAATTAGAGGAGTGCTTAACCTTAAACACACCTTAATGGAGGCAATCTAGCAATCATGCATGCACCATTGGATTCCCTTTCATCAACTTTCACCAATTCCACATGCTAAGGACAAGCATGGTGGGCAGCAAGCATCAACTTTGTAGGAATTTCATGGTGGCATGTGAAGCAAGTGGAGCTAGGGAGCATGGACATGACCCAAAACATGAAGCATCAAGTGGAAGGACCAATAGTGGACGAGAGCGTTTGGGCGGTACAACTCGTGGAGCACGCGGGCGGGGAAAGTTGCGAGAGGTCAAATGATCGTCTTGGAAGAAAGACGAGACGGGGAGGAGCACCGAGGCCGGCCTCACCTACATAAGGAGCCCCCCCCGGCTCCCGTTTTCTGCAGGCAAGCTTCCCTCTCCTTCCTTTGTTTGTGTGTTCAAGTTTGTGTGCTCAAAACCTCCGTAGACATAGCCAACCTTCCCAAGCTTGATGACTCAAGAAAAAAATCCACATCCTTAATCCACTCAAAGTCCACATCCGAATCAAAGAGTTTAAGTGCCTAGTTACCGGTTGCAACCCGGAGTTTTAGTTGAAGAAAAGAGTGCAGCATGGAAGAAAACCACAAGTCTCTTCTCCAAGAAGAAGAGTTCGTCGTCATCCAAGCCATCATCAACCACGTCTTCGAGGAGTCACTTGGTTTCCGAGTCTCCCCGGAGCATGGAGACGGATACGGCACCACCGAGAAGGAACGATGCTCTCCTCCTTGATGGTATGAGGGCTGCGGGGAAGCACTTCCATGAGGTTTACCGAACCTCGTGGGCACACGGAGGAGCAGCCCGCGCCACCACGACGATCGACTCGCTCAACCGCACCACCTCCTTACACCCCGACACACTCTTCGTACGGCTTCATCATCTTGTCGACGGAGGAGGAGGAGAGGCTCGCCAATCTTGAGAAGAGGCTTGTGCCGAACGTCGAGTTCGACGACCAACCACTCTACACCTTGGGTTTTTGCACCGACATATACTATATGTTGGGGCACCTCGGATGGGTGCAGTTCTCCAACGGAGTATCGGTGGACAGCCATTTGGGGTTCGCCTTGGAAATTTTAATGACTATTGCACCCATTGTTGATGATGATGGGGTGCAAAGCTTGTCATTCCGTTTGGAGGGAGTCCAACAAGAGGTTCCCTACGAGCACGTTAGGGAGCTGCTTGGATTCCACAAGGGAGCTCCGGAGAAAGTTGACGTGCCACCCGGCATGTTAGCGGGATTTTGGAACATGATCTCCGGAGAAGCCCATCAACAACGCAATTGCATCCGCAACCCCATTATCCGGATATTTCACTCTTGGATGTGCAAGAGGGTATTGGGGAGGATGAAGGAAACAAAGGTGACCGACACGGAGTTCAATTGGTTATACTCGGCTTTATTGCCCGGGCAGCCAATAGACCCCTCTTACCTTATGATCAACCGTTGGTGTTGTGAAGCAACATCGGGGGCGAGTAATATTGGTTCGGGGTGTTACCTCTCCATGTTGGCCTTTTCCTTGCGGCCGGGGATCGCAAGAAACCCCGCTCACCTTTTGCGTGGTACCTCTCTCGGCATTGAGTATTTGCAAGGCAAGTACATTAGTGGAGATGAGAGAGGAGGTTATCGGTTGGCCATTGTGAACCTACCTCTTCCCAACGAGAGGCTTAGGCTTTTCAATGAAGGGGAGAGAAGATTGGTTGGAAGAGGGACTACTTGTCCCTGCAAGGAAGAACAAGAGAGGAAGAATCGTAGAGGAGGGAACATCCTCCGCACAAGCGAGTGGAGCACAACCCATGTGCAACCATTCGGCGGGGTCCCTCCTCCGCCAAGTTATTACGGAGGGCCACAAGAGCAAGCATGGGGGGGTGGTGCACCGGTACCCCCACCAAATTATGTTGTGCCCAACGCTAACTTCGCGGAGTCCTACGCTCATCATCCCCAACCACAACAAAGCATGGCCATTATTGGAGGGTTTGCTGCAAGTAACGCTCAAAACATCGCAGCCATCCAAACTAACGCAGCTCAACTTGGTGAAGGCAACGCAAATATTGCCTTTGAACTTGGACGCCTTCACCTTGTGGAGCCAAATCAATTCGACGGAGGAAGCGTCCAACCATATTATGAGCAAGGGTATTATTATCAAGACTATCAACATCAACCACCGGCGGAGGACTAGAAGATTTAGGAACTTTAGTTTTCTTTTCTTTTCTTTTTCTCTGTAATTTTCAGCTTTTGCTTATGTGTGTTTGCGTAGTATTTTCTGTTTTTATTTAAATTTCAGCAAGCATGTTAGTTTATTTTCAGTTTGTATTTCAACTTGATGTCATCATTAATAAAGACACCACCTTGATTATATCATTGGAAAAGTTACAAAATTCGTGCCATGATGATATATGATTAAAATTGCAGCTTTGTTCATCTTTGTAATTGATTTATGCATGTTTAAGCTAGTGCTCTCTTAAAAATACAGATCTGAATTTATTTAAATGCTAGCTTAATTTTCAGCAGAGGTCATGATTAAAATAAAGACCCATAGTGTTTTATGTGCTCTCAAGTTATGAATAGATTAAAGATGTCTTTTATGCTCAAAAATATCGCTAACCTTGTCACAAATATCGCTTGTGTGTTGCTCAACCTATCCAAAGCCTTATATATATTTGAGTGCATAAACCTTAGTGTACAAGATTTATTTTTGAGTGAGTTATTGCAGGCCATGATTTCTCTGGCCCGAGACTAAGTAGCTGGTCATTCCATTTTTGCGTATCTATCTTTTTGCTAGCCTTTTATCCGTGCATTGTGTATCCCCGCATCGGTGATCTCACAAACTTCGCCGGATATCCACCCTTAAACCAAATATCATCTTTTTGTGATTACCTCCTTGACCACAATCTATTGTTGAGAATGGATCATCAATTCAAGGAAGATCGCAAGACGGTGCCAACGTTGAAGATTTCAAGTATCTCTCCAAGGAAAAATATTCCGGTACCTACCTTATTTTTCGCCTCTTTGCTCGAGGACGAGCAACGTCTAAGCATGGGGGAGGAGGTAGGTACGGTGCAGTTTTAGAGTTCAAAGGGGAATATTTTAAAAAAATGATGATGAAAGAAAAAAAATCCAGCGATACTCATGACTTTCAAGGTATAAAAAAAAATCAAAACTTCGTTGTGGAAGTCATGGGCTGAATATATGACGAGGAAAAAAATGAATGAGAAATATGAGAAAGAAAAAAATGTGCATAAAGTAAATTCCCTAGCTCTCTAAAAGTGCATTCAAGGCTTCAAGTTAAAAAGATCCATTCTCATCTTCCAACCATGTGCAATCCGATAACGAGGACTTCCTTTGTGCCTCGGGATCACTCTTTGCCATTTGCACATGTCCACCTATCTAAAAGTGTGTGTATTTTTCTCTTTCCCCTCCTTGATTTAACATTATTTTCCAATGACCTTTTTGACGAGTCTCGGTAAGACCATGAGAAGCTTGTCTTGTTTTGACAACACCTCATTTATAAAATCTTGTTAGGACTAAACTTTCCCAAAGCTCCATATAAAGCCTACCACATATATATGAGAGGGAAAGGAGTAGAATATATAGGCTTGAGAGACAAGTGAGATGAGAGTTCATGAGCAATATACGGGATGACTTAAATTTGTGAATTTGGTTTAGCTTTTCTTATTCTCGTTCTTTATTTCAAAAATTCGAGATCTATTTAAAACTTTGTGAGCATGTTAATACTTGTGGGATAAGCTTAATAAGAATCTACCCTCCGTAGAGATGAAGGCTAGTACATTATGGAACTTTAATGAATTAAAATTTTGAGAGCATTATGTTTTCTCATGTGTATTCAAGTGCAAAGCTTAAACATTGTTTAGCAATGATGATATCCATCGAAGGCTTACTCGAGGATGAGCAAGGTTTAAGCATGGGGGAGATGTTGACGGTGAAAATCCGTCAACCTAGCCATGAGTTTACCTTCGGTGTTGGCATGAGTTTTACACCTTATCCATTGGTACTAACCCCCGTGGTATAACAAGTTCACGTGTGCATGTCGGTTTTGGAGTTTGATGTTTATGCGGGGATTTAGTGTTGAATGCAAGACTTTCGGGATAAGTTCATCAAGCACCTCATGACAAGACCTTGAAGCCCCGAACAAGTCATGCAATGAGGCAAACTTAACTCCAAGAAGCCGGGGGACTCGATCCGAGAAGACGACAAACTCCGGGGACCCGACCGGAAAAGTGCTTCGAATCTTGCAAGACAAGGAGTTGAGTCCAATTCGGAGAGAAACCGACGACATGGACCTACATGCGAAGGGGGAAACATCCGAGAAGCAAGGGAACCGACGTGGGGCAAAGGAGCCCACGGGGGCGGGCCTAAATGGGCCCGGGCCGGCCGGCCCGGATCCGGTCGGCCCGGTGCCCATTTTGGGCCCAAACGTGCTCTCCTTTGCCCTAGCCGCCAATCGGGCTATTTATAGTCCCCCGACCGAGAGCCACGGGGAGAAGATTTCGTCTTCGGCCGCCGAGAAGCGAGAGAAGAGAGGGACACCATGTCGGAGAGGAGAGGGTCGAGCTAGTTGACTAGGGTTTCCCTAGCCGACGTGGGAACCTTGCATGGAAGACCACGTCGGAGTTCCCGGAGCTAGAAGCAAGATCAAGGAAGGATCCCGGTGGTGATCTTGTGTATGTATCATTGTCATAGTTGAATTATCAAGTTGAATCTTTTTCTAGCGATCAAGTGTTTCCTCGAAGATTTCGTTTTTCGATCGGCTTTGCTTATTCCAATTCTATTCGCGCGATAGATTACATAGGGTGTTCTTGTAGCCGCGGTGGCTAGAGGTACACGCCGGATCTTCCGAAAGAATCTCGACTTGTCTTTTGACTCGCCCTAAGCTCCCCGCATGAATAGGGATACGTTGTGACGAACGGGGGTCTCGAAAGGCGGATGTTTTCGGATTTGGACGGGAAACCACGATTTAAAGAGGCTTCTATTAAGATTCGATTTGCTACTTCTTCTCTTGCTTGGAACTTCAACAAAAGGCTTACCCCGATCCCTCCGGATCGGTTTATCTACCCAATCTTACTTTGTTTTCTCCGGTTTTTAGTAGATTAGATCTGTTTTGTGTCTTTTACTTAGATGCATTAGGTTCTTTATTGAATATTGCGGTTATTTGGCTTTAATAGATTAAGTCTTGCGTCACACATTTGTTCCACGGATTCGATACCTTGGGTTCACCACTCGAGGGAAGAAGGGTCCCTTGACTACGACGGGAGACTTGTACGCTTGCGAGTCACGAACGAACTTTGATACAATTATTAACCGTCAACGGTACTCAACCCTCCAAGCCAACGGGGCAATCCCCATACTTCCTAGTCTACAGCTCCGAAGCAATCCTTCCTGCTGATGTCATGTGGGATTCACCAGCAGTGGAGCACTACAACAAATGTGTCTCCGAAGACAGCAGACGAATTGACATCGACGGACTCGAAGAAGCCCGCTGTGCCGCCCTCGTCCAATCAGCAAGGTAACTGGAGGGTATCCGACGGTACCATGATCGCAACGTCAAGGAACGCTCCTTCAATGTTGGTGATCTTGTCCTCCGTCACATCCAGAACACGGACGGACTGCACAAGCTCAGCTCGCCCTGGGAAGGTCCCTTCACAGTTGCAAAGGTGACCGGACCGGGCTCCTACCGCCTCCAGACGCTTGAAGGTGAAGACGTCAACAACTCGTGGAACATCGACCAACTCTATCGATTCTACGCCTAGTCTACACGACTACCCTGGAGGCTCAAGTCTATACGACTACATCAAAACCCCTTCGCTGTAAGCGGCCTCACGGTCTAGGCACCGGTCTCGGACTACTCTCCGAGATCCGGCCCATGCGGCTACCTACGGATCCGCGGGCCGAGACGAGCGACAAAGGACTCTAGCAGCGGTCTACTGAGAGACCATGTACTCCTAGATCCAGCCTACACGGCTACTAACGGATCTACTGATGTAAGCGGCTACACACCCTAGCACTACTTAGCCGTAGGCGGCCTCCGGGTCCTGGCGACCACTCTGTAACAACGGCCCTGGCCATCCAGGTGTACTTCTTCAGTAATAAAGTTTGATTATCCATCAACTACTTTACTGTCTTCCTCCCTCAACGGGACTACTGGCGAGTACGACTACTCGCGACGACTCCACGATGGGACTCCGCACTCACATATCGCGATAACGAGTACTCATTCATGGAAGTTTTCTTCATTCATACTTAAACAATTTCATTACAATTCTTTATGTACAACTCTTCGCTACGAGCTAACATTACGGGACTACGGGAGGTTGATCTTCTCGGCGACTTTGTTCGAAGCAATGGGTGCCATCTCGCTCCCGGCGCCTTCGCGTATTGCTCGTCGGTGCAGTTGGCGGCTAGCCCGCCAGCGACTACGTCCACAGGAGCCTTCAGGAAGTACGACTTCATAAAGGCAAGAACTTGGTTGGGGATCGACTTGGCCAAGTGCTTCACGTAGGTCGCCAGGCGGCTGGGGGCTTCCTTCAGCCGGTCCACCAGTGGATCTATCTTCGGACCGCTAGGGTAGGGCACCAGCAGCCTCGCGATGGGGAGCGCGGCTTCCTCGAGTTCCTTGAGCTGAGCCCGCATCTTCTCGCAGTCCTCGTTCAGCTTCTGCAAGGATTTGTAGCAGTTGACGAGGTCACAATCTGATGCAATACGGAGCTCCATGTGCTTGTCGCACTCGTAAGCAAGCTCCTTATAATCGTACTCCAGTACCTGGCGGGCCTCCTGCTCTCGATAGAAGAGGTTCTTCAAATCGGTCTCTGAAGCCCTCAGCTGATCGACACGGGTCTCAAGCTCTGCAATCAACAAGGCAAAGTGGGTTAGACTACCTCAAGCTACCATCAACAAGTACCCGACAAGGCGGTCACCTACCCTTATTCTTGTTGCGGAGAGACTTGTTCTTCCGCACCAGATCGTCGCTCTTCGCCTGCATCTCTTAGACGTCATTGTGATACTTGGCGAAGGCGGTGTCCAGCTTCGACTGCATCGCGGCGGCGTGCTTCCGGGACTTCACGAGTTGCTCCGCCAATGTCTCGGCCCGGAGCACCGCGTCGCCGTATCCTTGAAGCATCTCGGACTTTTGGCGGGACCTCTCCGCGACGTCCTGCACAGATAACACATGTCAAATGGGTACTCAACACTACGGGATTGACTACTCAAAGGTGTAGACTACTCACCTTCATCCATTGCTCAGCCTGGCGCACCGCATCCAGGTGTAGAGGCACCGTCGCCGGGTCGACAAGATCATCCGCTAACAACTCGAGCCCGCCACGACTACTCGTCGCAGCTCCGGACATTGGCGCCAAGCGGATTGGCTCCGCGTCCTGGATCTATGGCGAGCGGACGACCACCTCCAGAGCGGGTTCTGGCAGCACGTCGTCGCCCTCACCTCCAGTCGTCGTGGCGTCTTCTCCGATGGTCACCTCCATCGGCTCAGGGGCTCCTCCGGCAGCCTCCTGAGTCCCCGGTGCCACATCTTCAACGGGCACCGCCGACGGGATATTGCTTCCCTCGGCTTCAACACCTGTCATCAAATGACAACTGGATCACTCATACCCGGCGGCTGCGACTACTCTTCTGGGTTACTCGCACCTGAGCAGAGTACTCACCTTCAACGACGCTGGCCTCAGGCAATGTAGCCTCAGCGGCCGGCGCCTCGGGGTCTGACTGAGGGGCGGGAGCGGACTCCTCAGCGGGCGGCGCGACTTCCTCCTCCGCCACCTCTGCAGCGGTTTCATCCCCCTCCCAGGACAAGTCCGTCGATTTCCTGCAGTGTACAAGCTGGTTGTCAACCTAGTATGACTACCACATCTAACGCACTACTCGGGAAGGATCAACACTTACAGGCTAGACCAAACCACTGTCACGGTTGGGGCGCCGGGGGTACTGGCGATGTCGACCAATCCCGCCTCGGCAGGCGCCTCCTCCTGCGCCTCAGCAGCCGCTACCTCTTCAGTGGCAGCAGCGGCCGGTTCTGTGCTCCCCTGAGCAACAGGGGGCTGGCGCTCCAACTACGCCAAGAGCTCCTCTATGGTGGGGGCTGAGCTACGACTACCCCCAGCTAGCTCCCCCACTGTGTCCCAGTTGCCTTCGTCGCCCTGCTCAACGGGGTCGGAAGGTGGCATCTCCTGCAAGCAAGGAAACTTCGTCGTCAACACACAAACTCGAGACATCAGTACTCGACTACCTTATTCAAGATGGCTTACCTCTTGGGATGTGGTCTCCGTGACCTTCAACTTCTTGACCACGCGCTTGCGGGCCACATTGCGCGGCTTCCTTGGCGGCGCGGGCAAGCTAGCCTCAAGACTAGCTGGCTGATCCTGAACAAGAGGTATGTGCGGCAATCCAGGGCGGCCGAACCGCGACCGCAGCTGGAAGCGCTCTTGGAGCGTCTCCTCATCGTCGTCCTCCTCAGACGTTTCTTCGATGACAACTATGTCGTCTCCTTCGCCAACTTCGCGTCGCTTTTTGGCCTTGGCCTTTCCTTCCTCTGGGACCTCGACAAGCTGAGGAGGCGACGCCGGCTCGGAGACGAACTTCGCCAAGTCATCCTGCAAGAAGCACAACACATCCATACGACTACTCCTACGTAATGAGTACTCGGCAATGGGCACGACTACTAACCTGATTTGGTGGGCGCGTGGCAGAGTACTCTGGTACTGGGCACGGTGTGTACGCTGGCATATCTTTGAAGCTTCTGGCCAGCCTATCAACAATGTCGTCCTCGACTTCATCTCCAGGCATCCGTGATGTGTCGTCGTCGCCGGTGTACTCGTACCCTAGGGTGTCGCGGGCCATCAGCGGCTGCACCCTTTGCTTCATGAAGCTGAAGGCCACATGTTCGGCCCTCAGCCCGGCTTCCCTCAGCGCCTTGATCTTCGCCAACAGTTTGGGCAACTGGATACCTTCCTGCATCGTTGGCTCCGAGTTCCACCATGGCCGGTGCTTGGGCTGCTTCCCGCTTGGCTTCGGCAGCTCCGGGTGGTGGTTGGTCACATAGAACCACTTCGCCTTCCAATCCTGATTGGAATCAATGAGCTTGTACAAGAGGTACTGCTCCGCGGCTTCCTCCCTCATCTGGATCCCCGCTCCTCCGACTACTCGGGGATTGCTGGCGCTGGGCTGAGGCTTCACCCGGAAGAACTTCCGGAACAAGATCCAATGGGGCTTGATCCCCAAGAAGGCTTCGCGAGGAAATGTACAAAGACGGCGGCACGGAAGATACCGTTGGGGTTGAGGTTGAGGTACTTGATGCCATAGTACCCCAGCAACCCTTTGAAGAAGTCGCTGGCAGGGAGGGACAGTCCGCGCTCCGCGAACCGGGTGAACATCGGGATCTCGTCTGGGTTCTTCTCCATGGGGTACGGATCCCCTGCAGTGGCTCTCCACATGTCCACCTCCTTCTCCCGCATGAACCCACTGTTGAGAAGGGCCAGCAGGTCTTCAGTCTTGGCCTTGGACTTCTTCCACTCGCGGTTCGGATCTGGTCGTGGCGGAGACACCGGCGGTGATGCCCCCACAGTAGATCCGGCGACCTCTTCACGAGTCCTTTTCTTCCCACCGGCGGCCTTCGTGGTCTTCGACAGTGAAGGCTTCATTGTCCAGGTGCACGGTGTCTTCACGCGCATTCGCTCGAGGGCTACAGTGGTGGCTTCCTACGGCGGCGCGCTCGGATGTACAATCCTCTCAATGGCGGCAGTGTGCACTGGCGGTGATTTCTGGCTAGATCTGCTGGAATGGCTACGAATGCGTGGGGTGAAAAACCCTAAGGGTTTTGGCTTCTATTTATTAGTCAACAGCGGCCCCTTCAATGGCTGGATGGATATGTCTGTGCTCGGCTGACTCAGCGGCGGCGCGTGACCCTTCAACTTCTACTAGTCGACGCGCCTCACCTCGGGGGCTCAACTACTTCTACTCAACTTCCTGGGGAGCAACAAGACTCAAGAGCAACTCAGGACACATTCTACAAGATGACCCTTCAATTCGAGAGGAAGTACTCGACTCAAGGTTCGGGGGCTCCGTGCCACGTGTCCTTTGGTTTTTTCTCCGGATTTTTTGGGACATTCTTGCCAAAACTTCAGATGGACCCTCAGCCAGAGTCTACAGCTCAACCTAAGGCTCGGGGGCTACTCCATATGGAGTGCAATTTTGCAATCGCATTTCCATATCAGTTTCGGCTTCAAGACAACACGGGCATTGTTGAAGACCTTAAAGGGCAGCACTCGAGGATGCTTGGGACTACTCAAGAAGACTTCAGGATTGCTCAAACATCAGCTGGAGTACATTCAAGCCTCGGGATGCTTCGACTACTCTTGAGGACTTTTGACTTGTAGCACTCGGGGACGCTTGAGGACTATTCGTTAAGGCCGTCAAGACTACTCGAAGCTATCCTTCTCGACTACAAAGTACTCGGGGGCTTGTCGTATGGACCTCCCTGGGCCCACAACCTCAGTGGGTACCAGGACCGACTACTCGGTGGGCCCCTGGGACTACACGACTTGCGGCGCACGGCACCCGATGGCGTGAAGCACAAGGACTACGAGAGGAGAAGTACTCGGTTAGGAAGGCTGTACATGTTCCGCACCGTATGGAGGACTCCTAGATGTACTCGGCGGTACTCTCTCCCCGAACCGAGCTTGTAACCCCGCCTCCCCGGACTCTATAAGGCGAGGCACGGACCCCTCTCTCTATCATCTCATCTCACGGCGTAAGATTGCATCATCTTGTAATCGTACCCAATCAATCCAGAGCTACGCAGCATACAGGATGTAGGGTATTACACACCTCGCGGCCTGAACCTGTCTAAATTGCTTGCCACGTGGCTCTTCCTTCGAGTTACCGATCTCGGTGAGGCCACATTCATCTACTTCGGGTACTCCCCTTAGTAGGTTGCTGGTCTAAAACACCGACGGGGACCGACACGCAGCTCTCCCAATGGCTTTGGAGCATCGGGCAGTGGTCATCTACCACCACCACCACCCATGACTCCGTCGGAAGCCTTCATGGCCACCCAAACCGAGGTACTGCACTAGATCCCATAGACGTAGCAGCAGATAGCCCAACAGCTGAACCAGAGGCCGCCACATGGAGCTAATCACGAGGGGCTGAACCATGTCACCACCTACGCCCAGTTCATCGGGATGAAGCCCCCAACCTCCGCAAAGGCGGACGACCCCCTAGAAGCTGAGGCGTGGATCAAGGCCATAGAGGCCAAGTTCTCTGCTGCTGCCATGCTCAGAGGAAAACAAGGCCAACTTCGGGGCTCTGCAGCTGCGAAGGGAAGCCTTAATGTGGTGGGATAATTTAAAGACCATGCAGTAGGGGCATGCGATTGCTTGGACTAAGTTCAAGCAAGCCTTCAAAAGCCAGCACATTCGAAAGGGCTGATGGATAGGAAGATGAGGGAACAGCTAGCCCTCAAGCAGAGAAGTGACACTGTGTATCACTACGCATAGAAATTCAATAGCCTGTGCCAGTATGGCGGGCATCACGTGGATACTGATGCAAAGAAGATGGAGAGATTCTGTGATGGCCTGGATTGCAAGTTGTATGAACGGCTGAATTTTAATTGAGCCCAACGACTTCCATGACTTGGTGAACAAGGCTATATCCCAAGAGGATGCTATGAAAAAGGCCTAGAGAGACAAGAAGAGGCAGGTTGGTTCTGTTTCGGGAAGCGGAACGAACAAGAAGTTTCACTTTGTGAAAAAGAATATTCCTAACCCATCCCAACAATCTTCAACTGGACGTTGGACGATGAAGTCATCACAAAGCAATCCCTCAGGGAACTTCCAGTTCCGCAACACTCAGCAGTAGGCCCCTAAGCCCAATGCACCCCCATGTAACCCCGGTGATCGCCGCTGTTACAATTGTGGACAGCCAGGGCACTACATCAATGACTGCCCCAAGCCCAGGCAGAATAAGCCCAACCAACAAAATCAAGGTGCCGGGCCCACCGGCCAATCCAGCCAAGAAGCCCATGGTGCAAGTTCGCCAAGGCAAGCTGAACTTCACCACCATGAGCGAAATACCAGAAGGAGCTTCAGTGCTTACGGGTACATTCTCTATCAACGACAATCCTGTTAGGATATTATTTGACTCTGGTGCCACTCATAGTTTCTTAAATGAAAATCTAGCAAGCAAATTAAGTTTACGTGGTTCACATGTTAAGGAGGCTTTTAAAATTGTCACTCTGGGTGGACAGATCTCTTCTCACACCTTAACCCTCGGGGTACCCTTGCAATTGGGGAGTAAAACAGTTAAATCAAACCTCATCATCATAGGCCTAGAGGGTATGGATGTTATCTTGGGTATGGATTGGATGACCCGACATAAGGTGGTTCTAGATATCTCGGGTAGAGTTGTGGCAATCAATTCCCCTACTGTCGGACACACTACCTTATACCTACCTTTCAAGGATGGTGCAGACCCTTGCGCCTATGTGACCATCACTTCTCACCTTGATGAAATTCTAGTAGTTTGTGAGTATCCCGATGTCTTTCCCGAGGAGTTATCTGGCATGCCACCAGACTGGGATGTTGAGTTTGTAACTGAACTTCAACTGGGTACTGCACCCATCTTCAAACGACCCTATCGTATGCCTCCCAAAGAGTTAGCTGAACCAAAAAACCAACTCCAAGAATTGTTAGACAAGGGCTACAACCGCCCAAGTTCTTCTCCTTGGGGTTGCCTCTCACTCTTTGTCAAAAAGAAAGATGGTAGCTTGAGGTTATGCGTTGACTACAGACCTATCAATGCAGTAACCATTAAGAACAAATATCCTCTTCCCCGAATTGATGTTCTTTTTGATCAGTTGGCTGGAGCCAAAGTCTTCTCCAAAATCGATATCCATTCCGGTTATCATCAAATCAAAATTCGACTTTGTGACATTCCCAAAACCGCCTTCTCCACTCGTTATGGTCTCTATGAGTTTTTGGTCATGTCCTTCAGTCTCACAAATGCCCCAGCTTACTTCATGTACCTCATGAACTCCGTATTCATGACGGAGCTCGATAAATTCGTAGTGGTCTTCATCAATGATATTTTGATCTATTCCAAAAATGAAAAAGAACTTGTCGAACACCTTCGAGTTGTTCTGCAGCGTTTGCGAGATCACAAGCTTTATGCTAAGCTCTCCAAATGCGAATTCTGGCTGGATAGCGTAAAATTCATAGGGCACACCATTTCCAAGGAGGGAATATCTGTAGATCCTAGCAAGGTGCAAGAAGTAATGGATTGGAAGCCACCCAAGTCCATGCACCAAATCCGTAGCTTTCTAGGCTTGGTGGGATACCATCGCCGATTCATTCCGGACTTTTCCAGAATCGTAAAACCTATGACCGAGCTGCTCCAGAAAGGGGTAAAGTTTGTGTGGAGCGAAGCCTATGAGAAAGCCTTTCACACGTTAAGACAACATTTGACTTCCGCCCCATTGTTAGTCCAACCAGATAATTCCAAACCTTTTGAAGTTTTCTGTGATGCGTCAGGCACTGGCCTTGGCTGCGTGCTTATGCAAGAGGGCCGGGTCATTGCCTATGCCTCATGGGCACTGCGACCCCATGAGGTCAATTATCCTACCCATGATCTAGAATTAGCAGCAGTTGTTCATGCCCTCAAGATTTGGAGACACTATCTGATGGGCAATCGTTGTAATATCTTCACTGATCACAAAAGTCTCAAATATATCATCACCCAATCAGACCTGAATATGAGGCAAAGGGGATGGCTTGAGTTGATTAAGGATTATGATCTAGAAGTGCACTACCACCCCGGCAAAGCCAATGTGGTTGCGGATGCTATTAGCCGTAAAGCTCACTGCAATCACATAGCAGTGGAGTCGTCTAGTGACACCTTATGTGAAGACATGAGGAAGCTTCGATCAGAAGTTGTGGAACATGGAAATCTCTATGCCCTAGTGGCTGAATCTAATCTCTATGATAGGATTGTCGCTACTCAACGCGATGATGAGGGAGTGCAGCAAATAAAACAAAAGTTAGCAGAGGGAGATCCCAAGTAGACTTGTTTCCAGAAGGATGCAAAAGATGTGATATGGTTTGGGAAACACCTCGTAATTCCTGCTAATCTAGATCTTAAGAAGGAAATCTTTGATGAAGCTCATCTGTCCAAATTCTCTATCCACCCCGGAAGTACCAAGATGTACCAAGATTTGAAAGAGAATTTCTGGTGGTCCAATATGAAAGTCGACATAGCAAAGTATGTTTCAGAATGTGGCACATGCCACCGAATGAAAGCAAGTCATTGAAGTCGGACGGTGTACTCCAACCCTTATCGATTCTTACGTGGAAATGGGACGACATAAGTATGGATTTTATTGTAGGTTTACCCCTGACTGCTATAAAGAAAGATTCCATCTGGGTGATCATTGACAGACTCACGAAAACTACCCATTTCATTGCAATTCACACCACCTACTCAGTGCAACAATATGCAGAGTTATATATAGATCAAATAGTCCACCCGCACGGGAACGAGTTACATGAGTGTCTAGGAATCAAGTTGATCCGTAGTTCCAGCTATCATCCGCAAACCGATGGTCAAACGGAGAGGGTAAACCAGATTGTGGAAGATATGCTTCGGGCGAGCATATTGCATTTCGATAAGAGTTGGGACAAATGACTATCCTTGGCAGAGTTCTCGTACAACAACAGTTATCAGGCTAGTTTGAAGATGGCACCGTTTGACGCTATGTACGGACGGAGATGTTGTACTCCTTTGAATTGGTCAGAGGTCGGAGAGAGAACACTCTTTGGTCCCGACTTGGTCAAAGACGCTGAAGCAAAGGTACAAGTGATCAGGGAGAATTTGAAGTTAGCTCAAATGAGACAAAAGAGTTATCACGATAGAGGCACAACACCTTGTCAGTATAAAGTTGGTGATTACGTCTACTTAAAGGTCTCGCCAACCAAAGGCGTGCAACGGTTCGGTGTTAAAGGAAAATTAGCTCCCTGTTATATCGGACCGTATGAGATCATTGAAGTGTGGGCGCCCGTGGATTATCACATCCGACTTCCGGATTGGTTCTCTGTCATCCACAATATATTCCACGTGACCCAATTGAAGAAAGGTGTGCCTGTGCCGGAAACTGAAGTGATCACAGAAGCAAATTCTTGATTGAGCCGGATTTCTCGCTCATTGAGCATCCTATGAGGGTGTTGGATCGGAAGGAGAGAAAGACCCAAAGGCACACCATGGAGATGTACAAGATACAGTGGAGTCATCATACGGAAGAAGAAGCTACTTGGGAGACTGAGGAATATCTCAACACCAAGTACCCGGGTTTTCTATAATCTTGAAACCGTAAGTTCCTCTACCTACCTTGTTTTTCTCGAAACGAATCTCAGAACGAGATTCCGTTTAAGGGGGGTAGGTTGTGACGCCCCAGGTTTTTCATTAACCTTAATCAGGGGTCAACACAGTTGACTGTGGTCAAAATCATGGTCAACCTGGGCCATCACCGTGAAAACCTCCCCAGCACACCCATTTGAGCACTTTAGACAAGCCAACACAAGTCTCATAGGTCAAAACCCTAATTAAGGGGGGCAAAACCCTTGATGCCAATATGTCCTTCCAGAACTCTGTCCATGTTCTCAAATTTTTTCCTAAACACTCAAAATTCTACCAATATGGAAGTTGTGTAGAATTATGAGGAACACATTTCATCTTCAGGCTGGCATTTGAAATTTGGAAGAAAAATGGTTCAAAAATTCAAATCTATCCTGTCGGCTACTATTCATCGGGGCTGAGTTTTTCCCCGGATTGGCATCCACTTTTCCCCATCAATTCGAGATCAATTGGAGCTCGGTTAGGATCTACTGTGTAGAGGGTTGATCACTCTACAATAGTCCTTGTTATAGGTTTTTGAGTGTAGTTCAACTTTTACAACTTTTGAAATTTCAAAACCGGGCAGTTCAAAAGGGACTTGAGCCCGCGGGCGCCAAATCGTGTGCGCGCGCCGGTGCGTCGGCCACTCGCCGGCCCCTAGGACCCAAAGAAGCTTCCACAACCGCTTGTTCACTCGCACTTCACCGCCACTCGCCGGGATCTGAGCTGGGGCGAAAGCGCCTTCACAGGCTCGCCGCCGCCACTCGCCGGCAGCCTCCCCGACCCAACCGCCACCGCGCATTGCCCCCTGGTGAGCCCAATCACACTCTCGTGCCGCTTGTGCACCTCCTCCGGCCGCCGTTCACTGCCGGCGAACTTCCCCCGCCGCCGGAGGGCATATTTGTGAACACCGAGGGTACATCTGTGAAGCCAGGGACTTGGTTGTAATAGTTTGAATCTTAGTTTCCTAGCATTTCAGTCCAGTGACTTAGGGAAATCCTAGAAAATCGTAGAAACTTCAGAAAAATGCAAAACCAATTTTTTTTGCTTTCAGTGATACTATACCTACCACTTTTGCAAAGCATGACCATGGTTTTGACTTAAGGATTTTGAATTAAAATTGAAATTCAGTTTGACCTCATTTTGTTGTAGTTCAAAATCTAGAAGAGCTGTGGGGCTGAACCTTGGATATGTTACTTTTTATATCAATTGTATGTTCTGGGCAAACATTTGCACAAAGTTACTGTGTATATCTTTTTAGATGAATTAATTTGTATTTATGCTATTTCTGCCTTCTTAATTTTTGTAGCAAATTGTGCAATGATTTTTGTGCTGAACTTGTGGCTATGATCACGTTATACCTAGATGCAGCTTCTCTGAGTTTGCCATGATTTTATCTCTGTTAAATATATGTGATCTTGATTTTTGCTTAGAATTGCATTTAAATGCATAAGTCAAATTTCAAATGCCTTTGGGATGAACTTGCTGGTTTTCTAGGCTTGTGTAGGACCAGAGTAGATGTGGTGAAGAGCTAGGGTGCAAGAGCACCTTATTTTAAATACTTGTGCATTTTCTCTCATTATGGTAACTAGAAATGATAGTTGTGTGCATTTAAAATTTGTGGCTCTTTCAAGGATTTATAATTGGGTCAGTAGCCATGTCTAGGATCTTTAGGGCTAGCAGGAACCCTTGGTTTTGTTTTTGTGTTGGTTTGTGCACTTAGAAGTTAGGGTGCACATGAGGTCCTTATTAGATTTCAATTAGGAAAAATTTAATCTTTGGAGTCTTGCTTTTCTCTAAAGGGTTGCCTAGCTTGTTTAGCGTAATGAATTTTCACCCTTGCTGTTTTGTGTATTTAAATGGAATTACATGCATAGATGTGCACACAATCACTATCAAAAAGATTAAAGGAATAATAGGCTCTCAAATATAATTATAATAACTTTACTGAAAAAGAATTAGTAATTAAAGATCTATCTAGGTGAATATGGCCAACAAGAGTTGGGTAAAATCAATAACCTCTCACTCCACATGAACCTTGCATTGCATGTCACGTAGAACTCCCCGACGGTAACTACGCTCTCGTGCCGGAAGCCGAGGAAGGAGGAGCTGATGCAGAGCTGCTGTACGTGGAAGTGAGCGAGGACACCGAGGACCAGCAGACTAACTGTGTTGACGAAGGCAAGCCCCGGTGCATCGACCCAAGTGTTTTTTAAATCTTATGCAACTATCTATGTATGATTGCGCATTTACGTTCAGGCATTGAAATGAAACCCTATATGCATGATCCTTAGGTACATATCCCTTTTACTATAATGATAGGTCGGTAGCTGCTAAGCTATAGGACCGTTACAAGTCGAGTGATATCCGTCACTCGCGAGGATAGGTTCTTATGTTGGAATCATAAGATCTCTCTAAATGGATTGCTCACGCGGTAAGAGCACGAGATGTGGGCTCCGATCCAATGGCTTTCATTGGTTAAGTGTTTGAACGTACTAAATACTTGTCGGAAATGGGTAGGGTAAGCCTAGTACCTAAATGACGCGGTGCAGGAACTTTGCGCTACTATTCTTATGGTTGCGGCCTGGGCTCGCCACCTTGAGTACATGTGTGATGTTAGGTGACCTTGGTGGCGTAGCGTAGAGAGCCTTGTACTTAAAACTGTAACATCTGATCCCAATCCGAAGATTTTTGGGAACCGCCTGGTGGTTGTCCTCACAGGGGCACCCTACCGTGTGTTTAGGTCCACCTTGCAAGGTTTAAATCAACTGGTTGTCGGCCTCTCACCGTTATTTGAGAATACTTACCTGACTGGCCATGGTATCCCTAATGATGGAAGTCAATGAATATCTATGCTTGATTAATTGTATTATACAACTTATGCTTGCAATAGCTCGCTAACTTAGAAAAGAGTAATCAACTAGAGCTTGTGATTAAACTTGAAAGTAAGGACCTATTCTTTGTTGCTTTTCAGCTAAAGAAACCCAGTGGCCAAAAAGTCTCTCATGTCTAGAGTTCGGTGATGTAGTTATCACCTGATGGTTAAGTCTTGCTGAGTATTAGCATACTCAGCCTTGCTTTAATCTGTTGTTCCAGGTAATGTCTTTGCTAATGTGTGGCCTGGAGAGATCCCGCCTGGCTGGGAGCTAGAGTGGGTGGAAGATGATCATTGAAGGCATCATGGATGGCCTCCCGTGATGTTTCTCGCTTCGCTTAGTTTATTTCCGTTGTTTTCAAAACTCTGAACTTTGTGTCATGTCAAAGACCCAAGTTTGTAATAATTAAGCCCTTCGGGGTAGATTTGGTGTTAATCATGTAATGTACTCTGGACTCGCCTTCGCGTGAGTTTTAATGCATATATGTTGATTCTTGTTGCTATGTAAGTGATTTACCGGGCGTTAACCCGGCAACTAACGACAGAATGATACTTTATTATTGCTTAATGACCAAAGTGGATTGGTTTAGGTGATAGTAAGATATTTTCCTAGGCGGGTTGTCACACTTCCCCGTTGTCACGCACATGTCGCACTACGCCGATTCGTCTGGAGGTGCACGTGCGAGGAGCAGGGTGAGGACAATGTGTGGTTCGAGGACCGGTGGATGGTCGCTTCCTGGTGTGATGAGTGATTGACAACGCTGCGTGGACTGACTCTTGTCTAAGTATTGCAGGTGCAGGTTGCGACTTGACTGGTGTTGGTGCAGGTGAAGAACAAGCGTGATAGGTCGTCGCCGGTGAGGCCTCCAGGTGTGGAGAAGACAAGTAGGCTTCGTTCGAGGGACCCGGTGGCCAGCGGAGTCAAGTGCGGCCTGCATGG
This sequence comes from Cenchrus americanus, assembly GCA_947561735.1. NCBI lineage: Eukaryota > Viridiplantae > Streptophyta > Magnoliopsida > Poales > Poaceae > Cenchrus > Cenchrus americanus. The sequence goes on along the minus strand of OX387239.1, from coordinate 70,244,798 downwards.
TGGCACAAACAGCAGGACGAAGTCGTGGACGGTTTCTTGGTTGAGCCTCAAAACCAAGGTCGAGCCGGGACTACGTGGGAGCCGAGTCATGAGTGGAGATTGGCGGAGGCTACACCGAGTTCGTGGGGTTTGCAGTGGTTCACTAGGAAACCACTGGGTTACTCAGTTGAGCCACAAAACCGAGGGGCGAAGACTCGAGGAGGTGCGGCCACCCGGGCCGGTTCAACTTCCTAGGAGGGGCGGTCGGACCGCCCGGGGCGGTCGGATCGTCGGGGCTAGTCTAACCGCCCGGCGGCCGCCGCCGAGAAGCTTCGAAGCGGCGGACACGCGTCGGGATCGCAAGGCTTGCGTCGAGGCTAAGCAGGTTGCGGTCGCCAGGCATCCGTCCGATGGAAAAATTCTGAAGACTTCCAAATTCATCCTTAAGGGCCTTGTATCCCTAGTTACTAAGTAAGGGTAGTTTAGTCTTTTGGGTGCCTCCATATATACTCTTTGAGGGGGTGGATGGCAGCCAACTCTTGGGACCCTAGCTTATTTGTTTTCCATTTCCGTTCTCATTTTCCTCTAGTTTTCTAGGACTAGCTTGAGAGCTTCATGTGAGATCTAGAGAGAGGGATGGATGTATTTGTGGCAAGCTAGACCTTGTACGAACCTTCATGGTATGTATAGATGGTTCGGCGTGGTTCCTCAAGGTTGTGAAGTGCTTTTCCCGTCCTTCTTTGTGGTATTTTTTAGAGCTCTTTGTTGTGCTTTTCTTGGCGGAGTTTTGAGGATGATTGCTTGGGGATTTTGTTGGGTGTCACGTATGAGGACCTTGTGCCTCTTTGGCTGGTGACTTTGCCCCCCAAATCTCCCTTGAATCGGACTCGATTTGGTTGTTTTTCGAGTTGGCCGAGTTCTTGCCCTAGGGAGGAAATTTCTTCGATTCCTCTTGATTGTGAGCATTTCGGGTCGATTCCTTTGAGGTAGAGGTTGCCCAGGAGGTAACCCAGCTATTCCCAAAGTTTCGCTGCAATCCGTGGAGTGATTCGGGAGATCGGGCGATAGGAAGTTAAGGTTTGACCCGTGGGCAGGTTTTCTGGAAGGGGAGGTCTAACTGCCTGGGGGCGGTCTAACTGCCCTGGACCTTCCAGGTTGAAGTTTTGATTTTGCCGGATTTTCCTCTGTGAGTTTGTTCGCCTTGATCAGAGGAGCGTTCAGGTGAAATCTTGGGTCTTTTTCGTGCTGCCGGCGAGGAGTTCTTGCTTGGATTTCTTTGCTGGGTACAGGAGGTTAGACCGCCCCTGGTAGCCGGTCTAACCGCCCCTAGGCCCCTAGGTGAAGTTTTGGTTTTCGCCAAGATTTCCTGGTAGCTAGCTTGGCCTTGACCAGAAATCTTTGTTGGTGAAACCGTGGTGTGTTTTGGTGCTCGGAAGAGGTGTTTCGGAGGATTTCTTGGTTGCCTGGTGGAGGCGGTCTAACCGCCCCCCATACCCGGTCTAACCGCCCCCCTCTGGGCAGCCGGCTTTCGAGTTGTTTCCGCTGTCGTGGGTGCGTAGGAGTTGAGGCTGCTGGTAGTGTTTGTTCCTAGGACCAGTAGCACTCCAGTGGCTATGTGGTTTTGGCAAACGAAAGGTAGAAGTGCGGAGCGTGTGATTTTGGGGGTCCGACTGAGCGAGTTCATCTTGTTGGAGTTTCAATCTCCTTCGAGAAGAATTTTTATCGGCTCCCATTCACTCCCCCTCTCTGGTCGTCTAATCGGTCTTTCAATTGGTATCAGAGCCGATTCGGGTCTTTATTGACTCTAGTCAGTCTAAGATCCAAAGATGGCGTACCAAGAACGGGGTTCGGGTCCTCCACACTTCGATGGGAAGAACTACCAGATGTGGAGTAAGCGGATGGCGGCGTTCCTCCGCGGAAAGGGTCAGATCCATTGGGATGTCACGGTGGACACAGGTTATGTCCAGCCGATGAACTTCCTTGCTCCAGGATCGAGGGACATGTTCGGCGCCAACAACAAGGCGGTCGACTACTTGTTTCGTGCTTTGTGTCAACCTGAATTCGATCGGGTGCACACCGAGCACTTGGCCTGTAGAATCTGGTCGGTGTTGAAGGAAGCTCATGTTGGGAATGCCCAGGTTCAGGCTCGAATGTATGCGACCTACCTGAGAGAGTACAAGAACTTCACTCACCTCCCCGGCGAGTCCATCGATGCCTTGTTTCAGAGGGTCATGGTGGTTGTGAACAACATGAGGGCCAATGTGGACGTGCTCCCGTACGATGATCATGATAGAGCCGTCAAGCTCTTACACTCTTCGGATCGTATAGTTTGGGGCGGAAAGTTCGAGGCCATTGTGGAGTCGGAGAAGTATGACACTCTGACCGTGAACGAGCTGTTCTCGAAGCTCAAGATCGAGGGCCCGACTGACTCTCATAGTCTCACCCTCATTGGTGGTTCCAAAGGAAAGGCTAACGCTAACCCAACCACTAGGATGTTCTCTTTGTCCTCTTTGATGTCTATGCCAGATGAGGAGTTCGACGTAGGGTTCACAAAATCGCGGTAAACCGGTCGGTTACCGCGGTAACCGGCCTAACCGAGCCGGCTCGGTTACTAAAACCGACCAGTAACCGTCCCTAACCGTAACTACAAAACCGAGCTTTTTGGCTAACCGGTCGGTTTTGTCGGTTTACCGTTCTAGTTTCGTTGAATTTGAAAACTGCTACTGTAGCGGTTTTTAAAACCCTAGTTTGATGTGCTTGGAGAGGACGAGCTGGCGCTCCTGACGAGGCGATTCGAGAGGCTGCACGAGAACCGGGTGAACATGAGGAGGAACACGAGGACATGCTTCCAGTGTGGCAAGCCGGGACACTTCGTCGCCGATTGCCCGGAGAAGGTCGAGAACAAGGATGGCTACAAGCACAAGTCAAGGACAGATGGTAAGTACTAGTCTAGGCGTGATCACAAGAGCAAGCACAAGAACAAGCATAAGGACGAGCGATGATCAAGGAAGAAGGAGAGCCGAGGCAAGGCCCGAGCGATGGTTGGAGCGAGCGACGTCGACTCCAGTTCCACGTACTCCACCTCGAGCTCGAGCTGTAGTGAAGATGAAGGCGATCGTCACAAAGGCAAGAAGTCGTCAAAGAATCTGAGTGGGCTGAGCTGCTGCGCTAGAGCCGGCTTCTGCACCATGGCGCTGAGCTCCGGCAGCAAGAAGAGCACACAGAGCGACTCGGACTCTGACTCCGATGACGAGGTGCGTGATGAACTCCCCTTCTTGCGTCAGGAGAATGAACAACTTGGCTTATTACTTGATAATCGTGATGACATGCTTAGAGAGGCTAAGAAAATGAGGAAAGAGCTTAGAGCTTCGCTTGAGGATGCTAGGACTAGAGTGGCTGAGTTATAAACACAGAACTTTGATGCTAAGCTTGAAATTGATTCCTTGAAAGCCTCACCTGTTATTTCTGATGGAGTTGAATGTGTTGATTGTCGTATTTTCCTTGCTGATCTTGCTTTGTTTAAGGAAAAGCATGCCTCCTAGTGTGAGGAACTAGATGTGCTTAGGGTTGAAGTGGCTGAGCTTAAGGCTAGACCTGCTTTGCTAGGTGCTTGCACTTCTTGCCCTGTTTTGCATGAGAAAATTGATGATGCATGCTTATACTGTTTCTCATAAGGCTAAATTGTAAGAACCAATTCCTACATCTTGCTCTACCTGTGAATTGCATGCTTTGTGTCGGGGACAGCCATGAGGGCCCCCCTAAATAACCAGGGGAAACCCGCTTAAAACCCGCAAAAAACGCAAAACACGAACTAACCCACGAACCTAAAACACGCGCACGACACAATCACGACCCTGGTGCCCCCCGCAGCCCGCCAGGGTGGCACGGCGGATGCCCCCTCGAGCGAGGTTCGCCTCGCTCGAGGGTTAAACACTCCTTAGGGCAGGGGACGCCTCACTCGAGAGCCCCACGCCCCCTCGGGCGAGGTCTGCCTCGCTCGAGGGCTAAACGCCACCTCGGCGAGGAACGCCTCGCTCGAGGGCACCTGCATGCACGTCGTCCCCACTCCTGCCCTCGTGTACAGGCATTTAATGCTCCGACACCGCAGGACGCGCGCCACGACCCTGACACGCCTGGGGGTCACGCCCCGGTGCTATTCCACCGACTCCCTGGGGAAGGCTATCCCCGCCACTGTGTAGTACTGTGTGATGAGGCCGGTGTCAGCCCCATGACACTGCGCCGCCTACTCCTGTACGGCTAACGCACCGAGCCCTCGAAGGGGGCCGGCGGAACCCTCGAATACTTTTTCCGTGACTACACAGGGCTACGTCGTGACGTCAGGCCGGCGGGAGCGCTCTTCCCCGTCGTTGTCAACCCTGTGCGGCCATCCCCGCCCGCTGCGGCGCCACGCGAGGCACGCGTGGCCGACATCCTCGACGCTGTTGGAGTGCACGAGGACGGGACGCCGCCATGACCGCCACTGTGCCACGTACGGACCCCCCATTGGCGGCACCCTCGAACCGGTCCGCGGCGGCGGCCGGACGACCAACCACTACGCCGCCACCCTCGAAGCTGCTCCTGTACGAGCACAGGACGCGCCACGATGCCCCGACTGGAGCAGGATTCGTCAGGACGGCCGTTAGCTCTGTGGCACTGCTCGCCACGCCTCTACATGTAGGAGAATAGTGCGGCACACATGTAAACTGCTCCCTCCTTGGCCTATAAAAGGAGGGGCAGACCCCCAGTCGCAGGGGGACGACGGACAGCAATCACCCACACGCTCTCCGCCTTCACTGCGATATTGGCACTTGCCTCAATCAATACCTCTGGGACTTGGAGGCCCGGCCTCCTCTCCCGCCACGCTTGTAGCCCCCCTCTACGAGCACCATGGTGCAAAGCAATACAGTGCCCCGAGCACACCACTGCTGGACGTACGGCCCCGGCCGGAACCAGGATAAACCCAGTGTCATCAATTGCTAGCACCGGCCCATCGAGAGGCAGATCTCAGCGCTCATTACTAGTTAGTGTCAGGACTACATTCCGCACCGACAATTGGCGCGCCGGGTAGGGGGCTCGCGCTGAAGATCGGCTCGTCACCAGCTCTCTCGATGGTGATTCGCACCGAGTACCGCGGCCAGAGGTATTCCATGGGCAGCTCGGACCCCCTCTGTTGACGGTGAATTTCCGTCAACCTAGAGTACTTGTTATACATTGGTTTCTATTATGATTTGCAACTAACCCGCCACTAGGCATACTAATGATGTAACAAGTTCACACTTGCATGTCGATTTTGGAGTTTGTTGTTTACGCAGGAAATTAACGTTAAAGAGGAGACTTTCGGGATAAGTTCATCTAGCACTTCAAGAGAAGATCATGAAGCCCGTCACAAGTCAAGACACAAAGTGAACAAGACTCCAAAAAACCCAAGGACCGAAGCATCAACACGCAAAACTACGTGGACTTGGATGTTTACCAACGAGATCAACTCAGCCCGAGAGATATTCTCGCAGCTCAGGACAGCACGATCTTTCGGTACATATTCGGAGACTTAAACGGTCTTTAATGGCAAAAGTTTGACTACCAAAGTTATGGCCTCGACGATACCTTCGATTTGGACATGTGGAAGGCCCAATTCGGATAAGGGAGCTAGGAGATATAGCCCCCGAAATCCCTGCTGCGCAGTCAGTCCGAAATCAAAACAGATTATCTTCCAAGGCCGTTTTGGAGATCTTAACTTCGTTTTTAAGGAAAGAAATGAATACCAAAGTTGAAGATAATTTCGTGGCACACAACCTGGACACCGAATTTGCATTATTTGGACTCCGGACGTGGGAGATATGGCGCTGGCAAGGAAGGACTGCGAATCAGGAAAATCTGGCTGATTTTATGGAAACCAAGTTTGCTTCTCACCCAAGGAGGATCTCGTGCAAGGCAAGGTGGAGCATACCCAAAGGCACCCCAAGGACATAAATACAACCCCCTAGGCGCCCCAAGATGGTTACCCATCGAACAAATCATTCTACCGACGCCATTCACCAGAAAACCGCCGCCGCAAGATGAGGGAGAGAGTTAGATGGGCTCGTCGCAAGGATCAACGCCGGCGGAGAGAAGGAAGCGAGAGGAGGACTCGTAGCCGCTAGCCTAGGGGTGTTCCCAAGCTTCATCGCCGCCATCTTCATCGACGGAGTTCTCCGGAGTCTCCATCACCCCTATGTGCTTCAATCTTTGTAAGATGATGGGGTAATGTCTCCGTTCATCCCTAGGGTTAGATGGATGCATGCTATATGATCGCTACTTGATTCGTGGTTTCAATCTATTGCTTTCATGTTGATGATGCTTTGATGATTAAGGTTAGCTACCATGTTTTTCGGGCGTATGATATCCGCTACTCTCATAGATTCCGTCAATATACCGTGTCCATCATAGGTCTAGTCACGATTACCTCTGCGTAGTGACAGTACGAGGGGAGGGAAAGGGCGAAACCGTGGTCACAACCCCCGGTAGATTGGTTTACCACTCTCGTGTAGTAGATGCATATCCATGTTATCCTAGATCCTAGGGAGGGAATGCTTATCTTTCTTAATCACTCTCTTGTGTCCACCCTTTACCATCTATTTTAACCCTAGATTTGTTTGATCAACTTAGATTAACTTAGGTTAGATTGTCTTTACCTTTAGATTAATACTCTCTTTCAAAGGTTTTCCATTCAACTAGATTAGTACTTGGTTAAGCACTAGCAATCCCCTTGCTCCGCGGATTGACAAGAACCTTGGGAATCCCGTGGTGAAAAAGGTGTAGGTCCGTACGCTTGCGGATCGTAGGTGGATACGAGTTTTATCCGTCAACAAGCCCCTTTTTCTGGCGTCGTTGCCGGGTAGCAAGCCAGTTTGGTACGTTTAATCTTGTATTAGTTTTGTTGATTACTAACATCTATCCTTTATTTTCCAGAAAAAAATCTTTTTTGTTTTGTTTTTCTTTCTACTTTTCTTGTGCCTAGATGGATTTGTTCACCTCACCATTGGAAGACGAAGAGATGTCGCTAAGGGAGCTTGCAATGCCATCAATGGAAGACATTGAGATGCAAAAATCAGATTTGACGCTTGCTACAACCCACTATGAAGTGAAGCCTAGTATCATAAAGTTAGTGGCGACAAAACCATTTAGAAGATTGGAGGATGACAACCCATATAGACACATTAAGGAATTCACGATGATATGCAACACGGTGCAACAAGAAGGAGTTCCGGCCGCTTGGTTCAAGTGGAATCTTTTTCCATTCTCTCTCGAAGATGAAGCGCGAAGATGGTACACACTTGCGTCCGTTAAAGCAAAAGGAAATTGGGATGATCTAGTGAAGAAGTTTCTTTTGAAGTTCTTTCCCATAAGCAAGGTCCAAGACTTAAAGAGGCAAGTGCTCACTTTCAAGCACGGAGAGGATGAAGGAATTGATGAAGCATGGGACCGTTTTAATGAACTACTTGAGCGAGGCCCGAACTTGGGATTTTCCGGTGACTTGATGTTGCATACCTTTTATTTTTCACTAACCCCTAACTCGTCTCGTTTTGTAAGCATGTGTGCAGGCGGTGATATAATGGATAAAACAATTAGTGAAGCCGCATAAATCTTACAAAGGATAAGCAATGGACAAAGAACGCAACGAGATTGGCAAAGACGGTGTCGAGAGGAGCAAAATGACAAAAGCAAGCCCAAGGTTCTTGCTGAAATTTCTGAAAAAGATGAACCGGAGGTCAAGGAATATGAACCGACCATACAAAAAATTGAACATCCACTTCCCAAGGTAAGAGAAGTCATTTCGGATGTTAAAAATGTTGAAACTAACATGAATGTAGGCCGAAGTATGTGGAATGCTAGACCATTGGTGGAGTTCAATCAATCGGGATGGATTCAAGTTGATTTTGCCCCACTAATCAACTACCGAAGGAAGGAGGAACGCCGACACGTTGCCAAACTAGTTGAAGATATATTTGATCAAGAGATGAGTGGAGAGTCAATCCAAAAGATATTTGAAGAAAGAGAAGAAGGAGATGAAGGATGGATCGACCGGTTTGACAACTCAAGGATTTATGATGAAGAAAGAGAAGAGTACAACCGTGACGAGCCTAGTGACTCAAAGGATAAATGGGAGGAGAAAGGACTCAAGTTAGAAGGTTATAGCTTATGTTCTATTGAAGCCCACACAATAGCAAGACAAGACATGGAAGTACTCAAGGATGAAGAAAAGAGTGAATCAACGATGAGGGATCTTGACGACATGTGGTACATGGGAGATAAAGAAAGCAACATACAAGGCTTTGAAGATGAAGATTTGGTTGATAATGAAGACTTCAAAGAAGAGATGAATGCATACATAATTGATGGATTACACGTTCCACATGATGAGATGGAGGGGGTGCAAAAAGGTAACAAAGAGACACCTTCACTCGTTGAGATTGATTCGCCTTCAACACCTCTAGATGAACCAAATATCACTCTTGTTGAAAAAACTCTAAGGCCAAGGTACGTGCTGAAATCTCAGGATATTATTGGTATTGATGTTGATAAATTCAAATACTCATGCTCAACCAATAGTATGAATGATAGTTTAAATTCTATGCGTTGTTCCAATAATGATCATGTTGATAGGCTAGATTTTCTTGAGAATGAAAAAGAGGAAACATTTATGTTTGATCCAATTAATCTCCCACCTAAAGAACCTTTGCCTAATGATGAGCTAAGTGCTATGCATAAAACATATGCTTCTTTTATTTACACCTTGACTTGTTGCTACAATTCACATGTGGTGTTAATTACGGACGCGTATGTTTATAATAAGTTTTGTAAATCTCGATCATGTTTTGCGCTTGGTCAAGCTAATGAACTTAAAAGGTACATGTCGGGAGAAGGTCCGATTTTCACTAACCATGTAGACAAGGCTCGAATAATTAAAAAAAGAAGTCATGCTTAAAGAGTTGCAAGATAAATCATCAACCTCTCCAAATCCCGCAATGGATGCTGTTGTCTTCATCAATTTGAGAGCTTGTTAAGAGGTGTAAAAATGGAGAAAATGAGATATTCAGAAGCTCCATAAAGTTGTCGTTCCAACACATCAAGAACCAACGGATTTGAAGACCCGTGCAAGGAGTTATAGAGAAAACATTGAGCGTTGCGCGTTCTGAAATTCAAGACAGATTTCATCACCGAAGTAAAACGGACGTAACTCTCTTGTCCGGAGTCCGATTTGGGCAAATAAAAAACTTGTTGGAAAGGAAATTCTGTGCACTGTGCAATGGAGTAGAGATTCGGTATACTTTCTGTTCTGTATATTAAAGAAAAAAAATTCATGGAGTAAAGGCAGCACCGAAGGATGATAAAGAAGGAGATGGCGATGAAACAAAAGGATGCCTTGGGCAAATCTTCTATAAGTGATCAAGCAAAACATGGGAAGTAATTTAAAGCTGCATTGGTACCTTTTCTTCGTGCATGAAGGGCCATGGCTATGCGACGAAAAGAAGGTATGTGAGAAAGTCGAGCTCTATGACTTTAAATGAAGCACTTTTCGGGAGGCAAACCGTTTCTTTATATTTTTACTACTTTCTTAGAGAGAATAAAGAATGGCACTATCTTATGATGATAAACTTGTGGTTATTTATCTAAGTTCAGTTTTCCTTTTTAGAGCCACCATCATGTTCATGATCCTATTTATTTATTTGCATGCATTGCATTTTGTTATCAATGTGATGTCTCTTTGTGTATACATGTTTTGTACATAGTTGGCTTGGTTGTTATATACTTAATGATGTATGCTTCATTTTCCATGATAATACTTCATAAGGCCTTATGAGTATTTTCCTTTTGTGATCTTGTGTAAATGTGGTGTTTAAACATGATTGCGGACTATCATCGTTAAGTTCGATAAACCTAGCTAGATTTTCATATGTTTTCATGTTGCATCGGTTAGTTTATAAGCTCTGCAATGCGCTTAATTTTTCTTGTGCTATAAGAGTTATTGATTTAGGGATAGACATGGTGTTTTAACCCTTGATATATAAACCTTTATGGCTGTGGAGAAATTTGGCAACCTAGTTGTAAACATGGTGTTTAGAACTAGGTGAAAACAATGTCTTTGTTTATATGCTCTCCTATCATGTGCATACACACCTTGCACCACGTACACTCATTAGGATTTTATTCCTCATTAGACTAATTATGCCACAAGTTGAGAGTCCTAGGAAACATTGTTGGATTGTTGGCAATTTTATCTACTCCCAACCGTCACCTTGGGGGTAGAATGTGCGCTTAAAACGTCTTACAGGCAAGATAAAGACTGTCATTACAAGGAAATTGAAGGATGGCTAAGAAATGCTTTGTCTTCTTCTTCCATAACTAGCAAAATGCTAAGCTTGGGGGAGACCCTGAATCTTCAACACAGAAGTGCAACATGACACTCTAGAAGAATGATCAAGATCATTAACGTCTCCGGATCAATGCGCAAGAAGCCACCGATCTCATCAAAATTCTGCGTGGTCTCGAAGGGAAAACACTAGGTATTTTTGGATATTTAGAAGCCCCATGAAGTTAAGATTCCAACAAATCAAGAATCAAGACAATCGGAGGTTCCTACAAGCGGTTATGCCCGAATCACCGAGTGCTACACGTCCTGAAATCAGTTTTGGACAGCACGCAGCGCTGAAGTAAAACGGACATAGCTCTCTTGTTTGAAATCCATTTTCGATGAATGACCACACATTGGAAAGATAATTTCAGAAACTTTTCAATAGAGCTATATTTCGATATATGTTCTGTTCTGGACATGGGAAATCCATAAAAAAGAGACAGCAAGGAGATGATGAGAACAAGAAAGATGAGATGGTGATGACAACATTGAAGAGAAGGGCGACCAATGACTCCATTAAGCATACAAGATCAAATTCAGAAGTTTAGGAGCATTGATAAATCAAGACAAAAGAAAAAGCCACATTGATACATGGAGATGTCGGAAGAAGGCAATGAAGAACTACAAAGGATGGTAACACCTCCATAGACCTTCTCTTTTCCAAACACAAATGCTTGTAAGTATGCCTTCAACCTCAACTAGGTGCAACCTTTTGTTTTTCTCTTCCAACAATAACATGGCTACTAGGAGGACAACCTAGGTTTCTTTTTACTTTCAATAGATAGGCATGACCATGTGTTCACCTCGATGTTTTATATTGCCTATGCTTACGGAAAGATGATGAAAGTTGCCGCTTTGTTTTACCTACATCAAGTTATACATGTCTTGGCTAATTGCTCTCTATAATATGATCTGAAATTAATTTAAATACCGGCTCTTTTATTTGTGGAGGTGAAATGACTATGCTCTAGACCCACATACATATCTTTGCTCTTCGATTTAAGTTTATGGATAGCTGGATAACTTGTTGTTTTTATGAAAACTTAACATTTATGCTATCTACATGTTTGTGATGCTCTTGCAAAGTTCTACCTACCAAAGACATATACATATATGTTTTATGATAACAAAACCCGTAGATTGCAAACATATGTTTTGATGAGTTGGATTAGGATTGATTTCTATGGTTCGAGACTAAGAAGCTGGTCATTCCTTTGTGTAACTTTTTCATGCTAGCCTTTTTGTCCATGCATTGTGGGTTTTCGCATCGAGAATTTCACAAACTTCGTTGGGCCTCCACCCCAAACCAAAAACATCTTTTTGTGATCACCTCCTTGTCCACAACCCAATTTGAGTATGGAGTAAAATTCTCGATGGAGATTCAAATATTTCGCAATATTATAGAATTTATACTTACTTTAGCAGTCATTTCCCCTCTCTTTTATGCTCGAAGACGAGCATCGTTCAAGCATGGGGAGGAGTCATTCTCTGACACAAATGCTATGTAAGTATTATGTTGCAAAAAGTTTTGAGGAGCAAAAGAAAAAAAAAGAAAAAAAAGAAAAAAATTATGATGAGAAGAAAAGAAAAGTAAGAAAAATAGGAAGAATAAAATTGAAAAAAAGAAAGAGAGAAAAATGAGAAGGAAATAAAATAAAAGTAAGTAAATAATAAAGATGCTCCTCGGATCTTTTTGCTTCATAAGTTCTCAAGTGCATTGATGAGAAATCCATACTCAAATCTTCTAACCATGTGCAATCTGATAACGAGGACTTCACTCGTGCCTCGGGATCATCCTTTTGCCACTTGCACATGTCCACTTATCTAAATGTGTGTGTTTAATTCCTCTCTCTTTCCAACATTTATTTTCCATGGCCTTTTTGACGAGTCTCAGTAATTCCAATAGACCTCTCTCTTAATTTGACAATATTTCGGATGTATGTTTTGCTAGGATTGTTATTAACCTTCCAAGCTCCACATAAGCCTTCCACTATCACATATTAGTAGAGTAGGTTGAAAATAATCTAGTATAGGCTTGAGTGACTTGATGAGATGAGTGTTTCCATGAGCTCTTGCAAAAGATTTTCACTTTGTTGGATATGCATCTTTTTGAAAATTCTTCCATGTGACAAGGTAATGGTTTGAAGTTCACTCAAGTTTGAGAGCATCGTGCTTCTTGTGGTTTGTTCTTTATTGTTAGTCTATCTTCCATAATGAAAAAGAAGTCGGTCACAACTTGAACTTTAAAAATACATTCTTAAGAGAGAGCAATTTGCCTCGTCATGAATGACTAAGTGCAGGGACAACATTGGAAGGCAACACTGATTTCCCTTTTAAGCGAGGATTACTTACTCGAGGACGAGCAAGGTTTGAGCATGGGGGAGATGTTGACGGTGAATTTCCGTCAACCTAGAGTACTTGTTATACATTGGTTTCTATTATGATTTGCAACTAACCCGCCACTAGGCATACTAATGATGTAACAAGTTCACACTTGCATGTCGATTTTGGAGTTTGTTGTTTACGCAGGAAATTAACGTTAAAGAGGAGACTTTCGGGATAAGTTCATCTAGCACTTCAAGAGAAGATCATGAAGCCCGTCACAAGTCAAGACACGAAGTGAACAAGACTCCAAACAACCCAAGGACCGAAGCATCAACTCGCAAAACTCCGGGGACTTGGATGTTTACCAACGAGATCAACTCAGCCCGAGAGATATTCTCGCAGCCCAGGACAGCACGATCTTTCGGTACATATTCAGAGACTTAAACGGTCTTTAATGGCAAAAGTTTGACTACCAAAGTTGTGGCCTCGACGATACCTTCGATTTGGACATGTGGAAGGCCCAATTCGGATAAGGGAGCTAGGAGATATAGCCCCCGAAATCCCTGCTGCGCAGTCAGTCCAAAATCAGAACAGATTATCTTCCAAGGCCGTTTTGGAGATCATAATTCGTTTTTAAGGAAAGAAATGAATACCAAAGTTGAACATAATTTCGTGGCACACAACCTGGACACCGAATTTGCATCATTTGGAGTCCGGACGTGGGAGATATGGCGCTGGCAAGGAAGGACTGCGAATCAGGAAAATCTGGCTGATTTTATGGAAACCAAGTTTGCTTCTCACCCAAGGAAGATCTCATGCAAGGCAAGGTGGAGCATGCCCAAAGGCACCCCAAGGACATAAATACAGCCCCCTAGGCGCCCCAAGATGGTTACCCATCAAACAAATCATTCTATCGACGCCATTCACCAGAAAACCGCCGCCGCAAGATGAGGGAGAGAGTTAGATGAGCTCGTCGCAAGGATCAACGCCGGCGGAGAGAAGGAAGCCTAGGGGTGTTCCCAAGCTTCATCACCGCCATCTTCATCGACGACGTTCTCCGGAGTCTCCATCACCCCTATGTGCTTCAATCTTTGTAAGATGATGGGGTAATGTCTTTGTTCATCCCTAGGGTTAGATGGATGCATGCTATATGATCGCTACTTGATTTGTGGTTTCAATCTATTGCTTTCATGTTGATGATGCTTTGATGATTAAGGTTAGCTACCGTGTTTTTCAGGCGTATGATATCCGCTACTCCCATAGATTCCATCAACATACCTGTCCATCATAGGTCTAGTCACGATTACCTCCGCGTAGTGACAGTACGAGGGGAGGGAAAGGGCGAAACCGTGGTCACAACCCCTGAAAGATTGGTGTACCACTCTCGTGTAGTAGATGCATATCCATGTTATCCTAGATCCTAGGGAGGGAACGCTTATCTTTGTTAATCACTCTCTTGTGTCCACTCTTTACCATCTAGTTTAACCCTAGATTTGTTTGATCAACTTAGATTAACTTAGGTTAGATTGTCTTTACCTTTAGATTAATACTCTCTTTCAAAGGTTTTCCATTCAACTAGATTAGTACTTGGTTAAGCACTAGCAATCCCCTTGCTCCGCGGATTGACAAGAACCTTGGAAATCCCGTGGTGAAAAAGGTGTAGGTCCGTACGCTTGCGGATCGTAGGTGGATACGAGTTTTATCCGTCAACACCCTCCCAGCCAGGTTTGAAATCTGGTTCGGGAGCTTGAACTTTCAGGCCACGGGGAATGGCTACCTCATGCGCATCACCAATCGCGACGAACTCCGTGCGCGGCGGCAAACCAAAGCCGACCCGGCCTCCGTCGCACCCGCTACTCACGCCCCGGTGTCCGCCTAGGTGGATGCTGCGTGCCCTTCAGCGCCTCGACGCCATCGACGCCCCGGCCGGCGCTCACGACGGGCGCGGACGGAGCGCCGACGCGGCTGCGCGTGTCGCCTCACGGCTCAACGCGACCACCGGCGAGATGGCAACCACCCCGACGGGGGAGCGCTCGGTTTCGGGGCCACGCTTCCCCATCGGTCCGCGCGGCGCCACGACGGCGTACGTCGCCTCCGCCAACACCGACGCGCGGGGGTTCGCCCACGGCCGCCATGTTCCGGCCGGTGCGGGCTCCTAGCACCTCTGCGCCGACGGCGAGTCGTCCCACGGCTCCGCCAGCGAGCTGCCACCCGCCACCTCGCACGGGTACGCGGAGTGCGACTTCTCCGGCGTGCCTGACCCAGTGATGTTCCGGCGGTTCCTCGAGGCCACGGACTACTGGTTTTGCTACTCCGACAACTCCAGCACCGGGAGCTACGACCTCGCGTGGGAGTGCTTCGTCGTGCTTACCAACGACCAAGCAAACGCCGCAAACGCGGCAGAAGCCGGCGTCGGAGAGGTTCCCCCCGGCCCGGGAACTGGACTGCACCAGGGTGCAGGGCCAAGCGCTCCTCTCTCCTCACCACCCGGGGGGGCTGACATCAACGCGCAACTGGCTCAAGCACACGAGCTTGAAGCCAAGCTCGCGGAGGAGTACCGCGCGGTGAGGCTGCTTCGAGCCTCCATCGCCGGAGAAGCCTCCGCACGCAGCGAACACGCGCGCGAGCTAGGCAAGCAAGCCTGCGAGCGCATCAACGTCGACTTCGACGTCGACAACCCGAACACGCCCCCGCGAGCGAGCCAGAAGCTCGTTGCCGCTGTGAAACTGCTGCGGGCCATGCCCCAAAGCATCGGTACACGCGGGCGGCGCGGCGGAACGACCCGCCAACCCAGGGCGCACGTCGGTCAGGGAGCGGATCCTTAACACGCGCGGGCAGGCCCAAGACGGTGACGCTCGCAATGTCATCAACGCCCGGCGGACGGGGAAACGCGGAGACACGGGCGATGGCGGGCTACCACCCCCCGGCGCGGTGGGGCGCTATGACGGCCGAGAGGATCGCTCGCCGACGCCGGGAGCCCCCGGGAACCCGTGTGTTCAGCCGGGAGATCTGCACGGTGAGCTTCCCTCAACGCTTCCGCCAGCCCATGTCGATCGACAAATACACGGGAGAGACGAACCCCCGCGTATGGCTCAACGACTACTGCCTGGCATGCCAGCTGGGCGGAGCCACCACCGACGAGGTCATCATTTGCAACCTGCCATGGGAGGCGATCCTCGAGAGCGGCACGAGGTCCTCGCCGCAGAGAAGGCACCTCCCTCCTTCCTCAACTGGTCGGAGGACGCCATTACCTTCAGCCGCGAGGATAACCCGAACCGCATCCCCAATCCGGGCCAGTACCCGCTGGTGGTCGACCCGATTATCGGGAATGCCCGGTTCTCCAAAGTGCTGATGGACGGGGGCAGCGGCCTCAACATCCTCTATGCGCACACCCTGCGCTTGCTGGGGATCGGGTTGGACCAGCTACGGCCCAGCACGACGTCGTTCCACGGCGTCGCGCCGGGCAAGCGCGTCTAGCCCCTCGGGCAGATCGACCTGCCAGTCTGGTTCAGCACACCAGACAACTTCCGCAAGGAAACGCTCACCTTCGAGGTGGTGGGGTTCAGGGGCGCGTACCACGCCATCCTTGGGCGACCGTGCTACGCCAAGTTCATGGCGGTCCCAAACTACACCTACCTCAAGATGAAGATGTCGGGGCCCAAAGGTGTCATCACAGTGGGCTCATCCATCGAGCACGCATTCGACTGCGACGTCGAGTGCGTGGAGCACACGGAGGCTCTAGCGCTGGATGAAGCGTTCGTGGCGAATTTGGAGAAGCTGGTCAACGAGGACCTCGACTCCACCGCCAAACACGCCGACAGCTTCGAGGCTACTGAGCAGACCAAAGAGGTGCCCTTTGACCCTGCTACCCCCGAGGGCAAGGCGTTGAGGGTCAGATCCACCCTCAACCCGAAATAGGAAGTGGTGCTCGTCGACTTCCTCAGCACCAACGCCGACATCTTCGCGTGGAGCCCCTCGGATATGCCAGGCATTCCGAGGGAAGTCACCGAGCACTCCCTTGACATCCTACCTCACTCTCGCGCCGTGCAGCAACGGTTGTGCCGCTTTGACGAAGAACGGCGCCGGGCGATCGGAGTGGAGCTGCGGAAGCTCCTCGAGGCCAGGTTCATCACCCTACGTGGCTAGCTAACCCTGTTTTAGTTAAGAAAAAGAATGGGAAGTGGCGGATGTGTGTAGACTACACTAGTTTAAATAAAGCATGTCCTAAAGTTCCTTTTCCTTTGCCACGAATCGATCAAATCATTGATTCGACTGCGGGGTGTGAGCTCTTATGCTTCCTTGACGCCTATTCCGGGTACCACTAAATAAAAATGAAGGAGTCCGACCAGCTCGCGACTTCGTTCATCACGCCGTTCGGGATGTATTGCTACGTAACAATGCCTTTCGGTCTCCGAAACACGGGCGCTACATACCAGCGATGTATGCAGCACGTCTTCGGAGATCACATCGGGCGGACCATTGAGGCGTACGTAGACGATATCGTCGTGAAGACCAGGAAGGCAGACGACCTGGTTGACGACCTCCGCATCGCGTTCGGCTGCCTACGGGCCAATGGGGTGAAACTGAACCCCGAAAAATGTGTCTTCGGCGTGCCGCGGGGTATGCTGTTAGGATACATCGTCTCCCAGCGAGGCATCGATGCTAACCCCGAAAAGGTTGCTGCCCTCGAGCGAATGGTCCCAATTCGAGACCTCAAGGGGTCCAGAAGGTGTTGGGTTGCCTTGCCTCCTTAAGCTACTTCACTTCGAGGCTCGGAGAAAAGGGCTTACCCCTCTACCGGCTCCTAAAGAAACACTAGCGCTTCTCCTGGACCGTCGAGGCCTAGGAGGCGCTTGACAAGCTGAAAGCGATGCTCGCACACGCCCCGATCCTTACGCCGCCTCAAGACGGCGAGCCTCTGTACCTCTACGTCACCGCGACCACTCAGGTGGTTAGCGCTGTCATCGTAGTAGAGCGTACGGAGGAGGGGCACGCCCTACCAGTCCAACGGTCGATATACTACATCAGCGAGGTACTGTTCGAGATCAAGGTGCGCTATCCACAGGTCCAGAAGCTGCTCTACGCAGTGGTCCTTCCGCGGCGCAAGCTTTGCCACTATTTCGAGGCTCACCCGGTCAAGGTGGTCTCCTCCTTTCCGCTGGGAGAGATCATCCGGAACCCGGATGCGGTAGGCAGGATTGCCAAGTGGTCGGTAGAGTTGATGGGCGAGACACTCGCTTACGCGCCACGCAAAGCGATCAAGTCCCAGATCTTGGCGGATTTCGTCACCGAGTGGACAGACACACAGTTGCCGCCACCACAGATCCAGGCCGAGTGCTGGACCCTCTACTTTGACGGGTCGGTGATGAAGACAGGAGCGGGCGCGGGCCTGCTTTTTGTCTCACCCCTCGGGGAGCACATGAGATACGCAGTGCGCCTGCACTTCCCTGCGTCAAACAACATGGCAGAGTACGAGGCCCTCCTTTGTGGCCTCAGAATCGCCATTGAGAAGGGCATCAAGCGCCTCAACGTGGGGGACACTCGCAGCTCGTGATCGACCAGGTCATGAAGAACGCGAGTTGTCACGACGACAAGATGGAGGCATACTGCAAAGCCGTGCGGGCCCTTGAGGATAAGTTCTACGGCATAGAGCTCAACCATGTGCCATGTCGATACAACGAGGAAGCGGACGAGCTCGCCAAAATCGCGTCGGGGCGAATCACCATCCCCCCTAACGTTTTTGCGCGGGACGTCATCAAGCCGTCCGTCGACCTCGACCCCAACCCCTCGAGTTGTGAAGAACCCTCGGGGACGAGGACCCCTCGAACGAGGTGTACGTACTCGCCCTGCTCGAGGGGTATGGCGCTGACGAGGCCGAAGCCATGGAAATGGAGCCGGTCCCCAGCACGGGAGACTGGCGGGACAAATACATCGCCTAGATGGATCGAGGGGAGCTACCCTCGGACCGATCCGAGGCCATACACATCGCCAGGATGGCTAAGTCATTCGCCCTAGTCGACGGCAAGCTGTACAAGCGCGCCGCGTTGGGCGTCCTGCAGCGATGCGTTCCCATCCCTCAGGGGCGCGAGCTCCTTCGTGACATCCATGCGGGCGTATGCGGTCACCACGCGGCGCCACGCACCCTCATGGGCAACGCGTTCCACCAATGCTTCTACTGGCCCACTGCGGTCGCCGATGCCAGTGAGATCGTGCGCACCTGTGAAGGGTGCCAGTTCTACGCCCGCAAATCCAACCTACCTGCACACGTCCTGCAGACCATACCCGTCACATGGCCTTTCGCCGTGTGGGGGCTGGTGTTAACACCAAAAATTGGTACAGGAAAGGGACTGGCTTGTGGGCCGAGTTTGGTAAAGAAGCGCCATTCGGCAGGAAAATCTCCTCAAAGGATTCGGTAAAGGTACTTGCAGTCGGCAGTACGCCATCATTCAGCAAAGGGACTATTTGCGCTTAAAAAAGGAAGCTTTCGGGAATACGTGATGACGTAGCCTGGATATAAGGAAGGGACGAATTGATGACGGGTGCGAGATGGACATTAGCGCCGGAACAATTTAGGTAATAAATGTTGTACTCGTAGTCGACCAGGAGTCATGTTAGGACAAGGGTATAAATATAAACCCTTGGTGTCTGTAATAGGGATCGAACATCTACACAACAAAACCAGCCCCGTGCCAACCTTCGAGTCCTTCAGTCGAGTTGTCGAGTTTCTTCGAGAGGAGCCATCGATCCGTCGACCTCCGTAAGTACCGGCAACCTTGTATCATGTCTAGTATCATGCGGTGGATTTAGACTGTGATGCAAGTAGTCTTGTTACCTTGCTTAGTATCATGCGGTGGATTTAAGCTTGGTTCAAGAGGGTTCCCTGTTAGATCATGAGCCATGCAGTAGGCTAAGATCTAGCTCGAAGCTAGTTATTGGCTCTATTAGATTTGGCAAGATCTAATAGATTCATTAAGTTACCACATGTTGCTTTGAATTTTGCTTTATGTTTAATTCATGTAACACTCTTTTGCCCAATCTAGATCAATTAGTTTCGGCTATATCTCTTGGAGATCCATGTGATGTGTTTTTTCAAATCTTTTGTTTATTGTAAAGGATCAAGTGCTCTCAATAGCCGAATTTAGATCAATCTAGATTGTCATGTGTTGCGGGTTCAAGCTTTTTGACTTTTCAAATGTTTGTTCCTTCTTCATGGAACCCGAATCGGCTATACAGCCGTATTCGGCAATTCTTCCACAAGTGAAACGTGTTTATAAGTTTGTTTTAAATAATGTATGCTTCTAGCCTTCCATATTTAGATTGTATCATGCGGTGGATTAATCTACTTGTGGTTGGTGGCATGGTTTCAAACAAGTCGTATCATGCGGTGGATTAACTTGTTTGGTGTCACGCTCGACGGGTTTGAAAGTACCTAGACATGCGGTAGACTAGTGCTTTTGGCCTATGCATACTTGTTTACTTCATATTTATAATCATGTTTTCACCTTATTTATTTTTTATCGTTATTTATCCTTGAAAAATCGATCGACCATGTGCGAGCAATGCTGTTTAAACAAAGACTGATCTTTCGTCATGCTTACATCATGCATTCGGCTATATCCTGTTTTCATGTTTTAAAGCTCCCGAATGAAATTTAAATTGCTGACAGATAGCTTGTTGTAGTTATATGTCATTTTAATTGGCTCCCTAGCCGTAAATACGGAACTGTCTGGTACCACCCGGCAAGTTCCAGGTTTTATCTAACTGCTTTTCATCCTTTGTTAGTTTCAGGAAAATTGACTGGCACGCTTCAGATCCGGCACGTGTGTTAAGTCAGCTTTGTTCGGCTTGCTGTGTGCTTGGCGCGAGGCGCTGATTTTGCGCCAACACACTTTTTGGCACACCTGGTGGGACAATCTAGTGGATCAAGATGCCTGATATTCATGATGCCATGGATGTCACCATGGATGACCTGTCTCCAGAGCAGCAGATACAATTGAAGGATGCCATTGATCAATTTCAGCAGAAGTGCTTAATGTCATTTGGTAAAAACAGAAGTGGTGTGCCATATCTTAAGTCTGACATGCCAAGGGTTCTACTACCAGGAGAACCTGACACCACATCTGCTGAAGAGAAACAGGAAGCTATGAATGCCGTTCGGCAAACTATGGAAAACATAATGGCTAAACACCATACTACTTTCTTGACTATGTTCAAACAAATGATGGTTGGAGTCTTTGGCCCAGGCATGGAAAGGGTACTTGGTCGAGTATCACCTCAAGGGTCTACTGTGGAGATAGGAGAAACAAGTGCTGCTGTCAATAGCCAACCAGCTCGAGATGCAAGTGCTCAGACACCTTTGCAAAGTATGAGGGGTCAACCAATCCAGCCGCCTCTGCAAAGCGTGGGAAGTCAGCCAATCCAACCGCCTCTGCAAAGCACGGGAAGCCATCCAATCCAGCCGCAGAACCCTTATCAAGTAATGCCCAACAGACCTACTTATGGAGATTTGGCGTTCAGCTCTTCTGGAGTTCCATCTGGCTCTACTTATAGGATAGCCCCAGCAAATAATAGGCTACAGAAGAACATGTATGGGGAAGGATACTCAGAATTCATGGACTATGGTGCCATTGACGCTTTCCCAAATCCTGGATATGGTGCGGCCACATGAATGCCTACTGGGCCTAATGGAAGGCCAGGGGATCAAGACGCTAACGTTGATCTCATGGTGCAGAAAATGGCCGATGTGTTACAAAATCAATTCGGCCTGAAACCCAAGAATCAAGGGTAGGTATATACACCTCCTTTCCTAGAATGGTACAACAGGGTAGCTTTGCCACACAGGGTGAAACCTCTTGCAGATTTCACAAAGTTCTCTGGGCAAGATGATACTAGCACTGTGGAGCACATAGCCCGATATTTGATGCAGCTAGGGTAAGCTTCAGCTGATGAAGCATTCAGGATCAGATACTTTCCCTTATCATTGACAGGCCCGGCCTTTACATGGTTTGCTTCTTTGCCTGCTCAATCAATCTGTTCCTGGAAAGATTTGGGACAGAAGTTTCATGCTCATTACTTCATCAGTAGTAATGAGAAAAAGCTAATTGATCTAACCACCCTGAGACAGAGGCATAATGAAACACCCATGGAGTTTCTCAGGAGGTTCAGAGAGACTAAAAGCATGTGCTTCTCTTTGAATCTACCAGATGATCAATTGGCTGATATGGCTGTAGCAGGTATGTTGCCAGCTATTCGGGAAAAGCTATTCGGCATGGAGTTCGAGAATCTTGGCCAATTATCACACAGACTATCATTAATGAGCAACCAAGCTTATGGTTTCAAGAAAGACTCTAGGTTTGCCAAACGCAATGATATAGCTGACATCTATAACCAATTCCTCGAAAAAGCTGATCAAGGAGAGGAATTTGATGATGAAGAGGAAATAGCTGCAGCTGAAATGGTTTGGGGCAAAGAGCCGTTGATAGTGAACCAAAGATGGGTCAAGCAAGCCAAGGGCACTTATGATTTTGATGTGACCAAGGCTGATAAACTCTTTGAGTTCCTTGTAAAGGAAGGCCGAATCAAGTTACCAGAGGGGCATTCTATGCTTCATCTTGATGGAGTCAAAGAGAAAAGATACTGCGGGTTTCATGACAGGAACTCTCACTCCATCAATGAGTGCAGGGTTTTCAGGATGAGAATTCAAAAGGCTATCCAAGAAGGTCATCTAAAGTTTGACAACAAGATGAAGTTGGATGGCAATCCTTTTCCTCAAAACATGATTGGGTTTTCGGTCAACATGGTGACTGCTGAGGAAAAGGGGAAGTGAAGGTTTTGACTTCAGCGAGGGCAAAGCAGGATGGATCAGTTGATCCTGCTCAACAAGTAATAGTGGAACAAACTCACAAGGAAGTGCCTCGCATCCTAAAAAGTCAAATTGAAGTAGGGGAATCTTCTAAATCCAATCCCAGGGTGACTTCGCGCATCCTCCTTAACATGTGGCAGCGTCAGCAAGAGAAAGAATGCTACCAGAAACAAAAATGCGAAGAGGAGAAGCGAAGATATGAAGAGGAAGTACACAGGAGAGAACGGGAAGAGCACGCACGAGAGCAAGAGCGTGCGCATTGGGGGTGTGCGTTCTTCAGGCACTACTGGAATGAGGGTTTCAAGCTCCCCATGTTGAACAATTGTCCTGAATGCAGTGACAAATATACTGAGTATAGGCAGGATACTGTCAATTGCCGATCCGTCCATGAAAGAATTGGAAGGATACATCCTAGTGACGGTCGGCGCATAAAAATAAATGAAGTTGATGATTACCCAAGAAAAAGATATGCTGATCATAAGTGGGTTGATCATGAAGAAGAAGAGCGTGAATATGTCTGGCAGGAAGGACAGTGGTGCCCACCTGGCTTGAGGAGAAGCCAAAAGAGAAGAGTTCAGCGCTTGAGGAATCAGGAGTTGAAACAAGCGGGGATCAAGAGGAAACAGGTGTGGTGTCCGAAGGATAAGCCTGATGGATCTGGTCGTTCGGCTCCTACATGCATGGTATGCTTCTTGCCGAATGAATTCATGGCTCCAGCTAATCAGGTTGTGCAGGAAGAGGCGTCACCAGACATCAATGAGGATGAGCAACTTGGACTGATGGCACTGCTGGTGTTGGCCAAGAAAGCAACTTTTGACAAACCAGCCAAGAATCGGCACATGAGACCGCTGTACTTGAGGGGAAATGTCAATGGAAAACCATTGACCGAGATGTTCGTTGATGGTGGAGCTGCGGTCAATGTGATGCCGTACACCACGTTCAGGAAGCTTGTCTTGGGCCCTGGGGATTTGACGCCAACAAGTATAGGTCTGAATGATTTTTCTGGGAATCCTTCAGACACCAAGGGCTGTGTACATGTGGACCTGATGATCGGGTCTAAGACTTTGCTCACGACCTTCTTTGTCATTGAGGGCAAAGGGGTATATAGCTTGCTGCTTGGACGCGACGGATCCATGCAAATTGCTGCATCCCATCTACCATGCTTCAACGGCTTGTTCAATGGGGGGGATGATGATATAGAAGTGGTCCAAGCGAGATGATTTAATGAGCGTGGCTAACGTGGAACCAGCCTTACGGGAGTATCAAGGTATAGACTCGCTTCTCGGGCAAGGGGCGGGGTGAAGGTCCTATTGAACCAGTCAGCAGTGATCAACAGCCGATTCAAGCAGTCGGCTCTTATAGCAATTTTTAATGGATAATCCAATTGATGGAACTGATGAAAAGTTAGGACGTGGATTCATGTCGGCTGACAAATTGGAAGAAATTGATATTGGAAATGGTGATAAACCAAGGCCGACATTTATCAGTGCTAACTTGGATTCAAGTTTCAGAGAAGAGTTGATCAAGCTATTAAAAGAGTATAAAGATTGCTTCGCTTGGGATTATTCGGAGATGCCTGGTTTGGATCGGTCCATTGTTGAGCATCGTTTGCCAATCAAGCCTAGTTTTAAACCTTACAAGCAACTTCCCCGAAAGATTTACAAGGATGAAGAATTGGCCGACGTGAAAAAAGAAGTTGAAAGATTGATCGAAGCAAATTTCATTCGGCCATGCAGATATGCGGAGTGGATCTCTAACATTGTCCCTGTTTATAAGAAAAACGGGAAAATGAGGATTTGCATAGACTTTAGAGATTTAAATAGAGCCACGCCCATGGATGGATATCCAATGCCAGTTGCTGACTTGTTGGTTGATGCCGCTGTTGGACATAAAGTTATTAGTTTCATGGATGGCAATGCAGGGCACAATCAAATTTTTATGGCAATAGAAGGTATATCAAAGACAGCCTTTAGATGTCCTGGACACATAGGCCTTTTTGAGTGAATTATTATGACATTTGGGTTGAAAAATGCCGGTGCAACTTACCAAAGAGCCATGAATTATATTGTTCATGAGTTGATCGGCAAGATTGTTGAGATATACATTGATGATGTCGTGATCAAGTCTTTGGATCGTGAATCACACTTGAATGATGTGAGGAAAACTCTAGAGTGCACCCGAAAGCATGGACTTAAAATGAACCCGAACAAGTGTGCCTTTGGGGTTTCAGCTGGAGAGTTCTTGGGATTTTTGGTGCATGAGGGAGGAATAGAAGTTGGCAAGAAAAGCATGAAAGCTATTGATGAAGTTGTTCCTCCAACCAATCTCAAAGAATTACAATCACTACTGGGCAAGATCAATTTTGTGAGAAGATTTATTTCAAATCTATCACAAAAGGTGTTGCCTTTCTCTCCACTGTTGAGGATCAAGAAGGATCAGAAGTTTGTATGGGGTGACGAACAACAAAAGGCTTTCGATGAGATCAAGCAGTACATGAAGAAGCCACCAGTGTTGGTGCCTCCACAATTGAACAAGCCTTTCAAGTTGTACGTGGCGGCCGATACCCAAACTATTGGATCGGCCCTTATACAAGAATTTGAGGGAAAGGAACGGATAGTCGCATACCTTAGCCGAAAATTTCTTAATCCTGAGACCAGGTATTCGGCTGCGGAGAAGCTTTGCCTGTGTGTTTATTACTCGCGTACCAAGTTTCGGCACTATTTGTTGAATGCCGAATGCGTTGTATATTCAAAGTTTGATGTAATTAAACACATGTTATCTATACTAATTTTGAATGGAAGGATCGGCATGTGGATTTTGGCTTTGTCTGAGTTTGAGTTAAAGTTTGAATCGGCAAAAGCTGTTAAAGGTCAGATTATTGCTAATTTCATTACTGAACATCGCGATCCATCAATTGATTTTCTTGAAATCACTCCTTGGGCTTTATTCTTTGATGGATCCTCATGTGGCAAAGGTGGTGGAGTAGGAATTTTATTAATTTCACCTAGAGGTGAGATGTTTGAATTTGCTATCCCTATTCAGTCCACTGTCACAAATAATCAAGCTGAATATGAAGCACTACTTAGAGGGCTTCAATATTTGAAAGAAGCAAATGCTATTTTAGTTGAAATTTATGGGGATTCAGAGCTAGTTATAAAACAATTGAATGGCCAATATGAATGTAAGAAATGATATCCTGAGGAATTACTACGAGGAGTGCAAGGAAATTTTGAAAAGTTTTCAGTTAGTGATTCTACAACATATTCCTAGGGAACACAATGAAGAAGCAAACAGGTTGGCTCAAAGTGCTTCAGGTTATAGAGAAAATCAAGAAGTGTTTGCCAACGATGTGTGTGCTTTCGGGAGTGATCTAGCAGAAGATGATTGGAGAAAAGAAATTGTTGATTATCTGGAGAATCCATCCAGAAAGGTTTCTAGGAAGCTCAGGTATAAAGCTATAAAGTTTGTTCTTCTTGATGGACGTTTGTTTTACAAATCATTAGATGGGTGTTGCTACAATGCTTGGGTCAAGAAGAGGCAAAGAAAATGATGAGTGAAGTGCACGATGGGCTATGTGGAGCGCATCAATCAGCTTACCGAATGAAGTGGGTTATCAGGCACACTGGGTGTTATTAGCCCACGATGCTGGAAGATTGCTTTGAATATTACAAAGGGTGTCAAGATTGTCAGAAGTTTGGGAATATCCAAAGAGTTCCAGCATCAGCTTTGAATCCAATTATCAAGCCATGGCCATTCAGAGGATGGGTTATAGATTTGATTGGCCGGATAAATCCTCCATCTAGCAAGGGGCATAAATTTGTGCTTTTGGCAATAGATTATTTCACTAAATGGGTTGAGGCGATTCCACTCAAGAAAGTAACATCAGAAAATATGGTTGAATTTATTAAAGAGCACATCATCTACAGATTTGGAATTCCTCAAACAATTTGAATATCCAATTTGCTGAATCTTGTAAAATCTCTAGAAAATCGTAGGAAATTCAAAAAAAATGCAAACTCAATTTTTCTAGATTCCTGGTGAGGAGAACTACAACTTTTATTATACTCACTTAGGTTGTTTCCTAATATTGTTGGCATGAAAAATAGAAATGTGAAAAACCAAGATTTGTGCTATCTCAAAATCCATAGGTCCTATGTATCTAATTTTTGGATATGTTGTGTGTTATATTATGGCTAGCTCTTGTACCAAAAATTGCACAAAGTTATGAGGAAAATCTTTTTATATGTATTGTTTTCCATTTATGCAGAATTTTTCTAGATGATTTTTGTAGCTAAAAATAATTATGTTTTGGTGCCCAACTTATGCATATGGCCTTCCTATGCCAAGTTTCACCTCTGGTGATTTAATCAGAATTTTGTAGTTATCAGAAGTATTTATTCTTAATATATGCATGATTTCTTTTGTAACTTAATAATGCAAGATCAGTAGTAGTTCTAGGTGTAATTGCTGCTTTTCTAGGATGGTTTAGGACCAGAGAGCATGTGTGAGGAAGTTTGGAGCTTTTGGGTGCTTATTTATTTTTGTATGCATTTAACTCGATTTGCTAGCTAGTTTTTGTCATTTCCAAAATAATTATTTTTCTAGCTTTCCAAGCATGCCAAGTGTATTCAGTGGCTTAGTATATGTGTTTTGATGCTTAAGAAACCCCCACTGAATTTTAGTGATTTATTTTTTAAATAAAAGCTTTGGAGGCTTTTATAAATTAATGTGTCGTTAAATAGGAAAATGTCTTTTTATTCTTTATACCCCTTTTGTGAAATGTTTGGAAAACGTATTTAATATCTAAGAGTGCACCTTGCTGTTTAAAGAATTAAATGTAATTGATTATCTTGTGTGCACACCTTTACTACTGAAAGGTGAAGTATTAAAATCTCCACATGAAATAACAATAATAAAAGGAAACATTAATTAAGTGTTTAATTAAAAAAAGAAAACACATATCAATAATAACCTTCCTAAAAAGGAAGTTAATTATCAATTATTTGTTAAGGTGAATATGGCCAACTAGAGTTGGATAAGATAAATAATCTATCACATCACCTGAACCCTGCATTGCATTCCGTGTAGATCTTCCTGATGGTGAGTACTCGCTCGTGTCGGAAGCCGATGAAGGAGAAGCAGAGGCTGCACTGCAGTACGTGGAAGTACTCGAAGACACCGAGGGTGCTCATGCTAACTTTGCTAACGAAGGCAAGCCCCGCTGCATTTAACCTAGTATTTCCAAATTTGAATGCGACTATTTATGGATGCTTGTGCATTTAAGTTCAGGAGTTGTAGGGAACCTTAGATGCATGATCCTTAGGTACTTGTGTCCTTACTAGTATGATAGGTCGATAGCTACTAAGCTATAGGACCGTTACAAGTCGGGTGATGATGTCACTCGCGAGAGTAGGTTCCTAGATAGGAATCATAAGATCTCCTGAAATGGATTGCTCATGTGGTAAGAGCATGGGATTTGGGCTCCGGTCCAATGGCTATCGTGGGTTAAGTGTTTGAACGTACTAAGCACTTGTCGGGAATGGGACCGGTAAGCCTAGTACCTTAATGAGCCAGCTAGGGATTTAACTGTCACTACTCTGGGATGCGTCTCACGGCTAGCTACCAGTGGTGTATGGTGAGTCCGGGTGCTTCGCGGGGTATACCGGATAGCCTGCACCAAAGACTGTGGCCTTTTATCCCGACCCGAGGATTTTTGGGAACCGTTTGGTGGTTGTCCTCGCGGGGGCACCCCACCGTGTGTTTAGGTCTACCTTGCAAGGTTTGAATCAATCGATTGTCGGTCTCTCACTGTTATCTGAGACTACTTACTCCACTAGTCATGAGATCCCTAATCATGGAAGTTGATGAATATTATGCTTGATTATTTGTATTGTACAACCTTGTTTGTACTAGATTGGCTAATTTAGAAAAGAATAAACCCACTAGAACTGGTGCTAAAATCTTGAAAGTAAGGACATACTCTTTGTTACTTTTCAGCAAAAGAAACTCAGTGGCCAAAAAAGTCTATCATGTCTAGAGTTGGTGAAGTAGTTATCACCGACGGGTAAGTCTTGCTGAGTATTAGTATACTTAGCCTTGCTATAATCTGTTGCTCCAGGTAATGCCTTTGGTGTATGTGGCCCGGAGAGATCCCGCCCGGCTGGGAGATGGAGTGGGTGGAGGACGACGAATGAAGTCATCATGGCTGGCCTCCCGTGGTGTTCTCGTTTTCCGCTTAGTTTAATTCCGTTGTTTTAAAACTCTGAACTACGTTATCATGATAAAAATCTCGGTTTGTAATAATTAAACCCTTAGGGATGAATTTATTTTGTTAATTATGTTGTATCTCTGGACTCGCCTTCGCGTGAGTTTTAATGCATATATGTCGATCCTTGTTGCTATATAAGTGATTTACCACGCGTTAACCCTGCGACTAACGACAGGATGATACTTTATTACTACTTAATGACCAAAGTGATTGGTTTAGGCGGTAGTACGGTATTTCCTGGGTGGGTTGTCACAGTTGGTATCAGAGCAATTTTATGCACCAGAGATTAATTAATAACCTTAATCACTGGTTTTTGAATAAAATTTGCCAAGATTGTTTGATTTTCCAAAAACACGTTGGTCCGTTAAGGATAAACTAGACCGAGAGGCCCTAGAGGGAATTTTGGGTTCTTTCAGGTGGCTTATTAACCTATGGTTTATTTTGCTAATTTCCAACACATTACTTTGTGTCAGACTTACCTTCTTGCACAATCAAACTAGATGAGCCATGCACGTGTTTTATACGTTTGTTGTGCCGCATCACGGGAATTGCGAGGGTTGATGGAGTGATCCATTCCTCAGATCCCATCTTCGCGTCTGATTATAAGTTGTGTCGTCTCCACGTGTCTCATACGTGAGCATTCTGCATGCTGAATATGCGAGGCAAGGATACACTCCATTCAAACGGAGGGTGTTCGAGGTTCGCTGTCCATGCAGCGGCTTAATGCATGGATGTCATTTCTGTAGTGAACGGCAATGTATGTGGACGCTTCCGTGACGTGCTAGCACGGAAGGTTCGTTTTCTGCAGGTACATAACAACGCTTCGTAATCGCTAAGTGAGTACCGAGTAGCTCTCGACTAGATATTATAGGGAGAGACGAATAAAAGCCTTGCCACCGGCACTAACTTCGATTTTTGGCTTGATTGCCATGTGAGGTCGAATAGGACGTCTAGCATGCATGTTAAAAATTGAAACAACAAAAATGGACCCAAACAGAACTTCTATATTCTCTCTAAGGAAGATTTTGCTAGTGTGTGTTTTCTATAAACTAGAGTACCTCTCATGCATAGGTGTTATGCTGCCCAAATTTTGTAAAAGCTAGTTCGTCTTGTTTTTACACCATGTTCTAAGAGTAATTAGGATAGATGTTCTAAACCAAAGTTGCTCCAAATCCGATCTAGTTCCTGCTCGCAATAATTCACGATCATAAATTTTGTCTATCTCAAGTTATGCTCGGTTTAGTCAACCTCTATCGTGTTGTCTTTCCCGGAACCAGATCTAAAATCTTGCTCAGTTAAAGCACCTTCCTAACCTTTCTAATAGATCTTTGTATACCAAAGATGTGTCTCGTAATCTTGCTGAGTGCTGCAATAATTCGAGAATTTTTGGGCTCGGGTTTCTAAGTTATGGATTTTGTTCACAACTGCCAGAAGGATTCCAGGTGTATATTTGTACCAATGACTACCCCAGTTTTGCTCAGCATGAGGGAAGAACTTTTTCTATTCTACCATGTCAGTGGGAATGTCTTTAATTTTAGAGTTCGATCGTCAGTGGTGATCTTCCCCTGCCTACATGTATTCCTTCCACCCCATGGTGTTTTTACATGATGGAGCACTAAGATATTCTTGGTATTGATATCCTTGTCATGGTTACTTCGAACTTTCAATCCTGAGCTTATCCCTCATGGTCTTGCTCACAACAATTTGAAAATAAATAAATAAATAAATATGTCCCTTCTTGAGCATGCATTCACATAGCATGTGCATTTGGGAACCTTGGGGAACTAACGTGCATACGTATGGCAGATTTTAATATCTCCTACTCTATCCTTTATATTGGCGATGTTGTTGTCTCATAACCAAAGGTGTCGCAACGGAACCTAGGGCATCATATGTGCTGCAGCCATATGATGGCCACTAGGAGCGCGCTAGGTATCTGGGTTGTGAGAAGGCGACTCGCCATGCATACTCCTTCTCAACCGACGATTGCCACCTCAATCACTAACTCATTTGGTAGGTAACCGAGTCGTGCTAACATGCATCATCAGTGCCGTACTACATGAGCATGTGCATAGTGTCTCCATAAACATGTGCATCACACCAATGTTGAAAAGCATTGCACCGTTATAGCACGAAACAATGCCACCTAAGGTTGCAAAAAAATAACATGTGAGCAAGATCGTTCGAAGATCCTATACCAATTTATCTCTCCATACTTTCCGCTTGCATATGCAAGTAAACTTCGTGCAAAAGCTTTCCATTACTTGTCACCTTTGACTACTCTTATGGGCTAATCTTGAACCGATAGTGGTTATACTCTTTGCCCAACAATTCCATCGTGTTGCTCCCTCAGAGTAATTTTAGAAAACTCTTAGAGGATCACTTCCCTATTTCCCTATCTTGTCTTTGGAATTTCGAATATCAAGACGGGATTCTTCTTAAGGGGGGTAGGCTGTGACGCCCCAGGTTTTAATTAGCATCATTAACGCTAATGGCCGGATCAGCCGAGTCAAACTGGCCGACATTAGTCAAACCTAGGTCAACCTAAGTCACCATGAAAACTGAGCCGACAACCCCTATTGACCCCTTGACCAAGTCAACACACAGTGGTGGTCAACCCTTGGTCAAAGACACGGTCAAACCCTGTTAAAACCCTAATGTCGATGAACATCCTCCGGAACTTTTGCCGCATTCTCCAAATTTCACCTAAACACTTCAAAATCTACCAATATGATAGTTGTCTAGTTTGTCGAGGGACACAACTTTCATGTAGATTGGCATTTCAGATTTTGAGGGGGAAAAGGTGAAAAACTTGGTCAACTGCCAGCAACTCCTGTTCACTAAAACTGAGTGACATTCAAAGTTTGGCTGCAATTTGTGCAAAATCCGTTGAGAAAAACACTCTATAGCCTTTTTGAAATTTGTAGAGGGTAGTTAGATCTACAACTTTCCTATTCATCACTTTGTGCACTTTAGTTGAGAAATTTTGAGATAAACGCAGTCAAAACCAGGGCAAACCGCAACGAGCACCGCCGGAACGCAATGTCGAGCCGTGCTCTCGCGCGCGCCGCGCGCGCCGCCACGCCGCCCCCTTGATGTCCGCGCCCCACGCGCACCTTCCCAAGGCCGCCTCGCGCCTTCCCAACGTCCCGCGCCCTGAGACGCCTCGTGCTCCGCGCTGTTCCCTTACGCACCGCGCCGGACCACCAGTCCGCTCGCGGTCTCCTTGTGCGCGTCATCCCGAGGCCACCGTACCACGACGCTGTCCATCCCTTAGCCTCTAAGCAAGCCGACCCTCTCTATTTAAGGCCGCCACGCTCCCCCTTGCGTGAGCACGCTGCACCTCCGTGCCTGGCTCGGCTCCACCATGGTCGCCGCCGCTGGACACCTCCCTTTGTCTTTCCCCAATGCCGCCCCACCACCCCGGCGCCTCATCTAGCCCCCACCGAAGCTCGACGCTCACCCTTAGCCGCTGCCGTGGCTCCACTTCGCCGGAGCAGGGCGTACCGTGGCTGGCAATAGCCGTCACCGCCGCAAGACCCCACCGAAGCTACCACCACCCCAGCCTCCGGTCGAAATCGAGCCTAGGGACCCCCCTAGTCGCCCTCCGCTCTCGCCCGGCCGGTCCCGGCCGCCGGTTCACCGGAATTTGGCCGGACCACCGCCGGCCGATGCCCGAGGACTACATTGCAATGTCCAAGTCTTTCTGAGGGCCTAAGCGCAAACTGAGAGCACTTCTGTAAGGATCTTAAACTTCTAGGGGCCCTGTCGCAAAAGGGTAACTTCAATAGTATATCCAATTTGCTGAATCTTGTAAATCGTAGGAAATTCGGAAAAATGCAATCTCAATTTTTCTATATTCCTTATGAGGAGGACTACAACTTTTGTTATACTCATTTAGGCTGTTTCCTAATATTTTTGGCATGAAAAATAGAAATGTGAAAAACCTAGATATGTGCTATCTAAAAATTCAAAAGTCCTATGTATCTAATTTTTGGATATGTTGTGTGTTATATTATGGCTAGCTCCTGTACCAAAAATTGCACAATCTTATGAGTAAAATATTTTTATATGCATTGTTTTCCATTTATGCAGAATATGTCTAGATGATTTTTGTAGCTAAAAATAAATATGTTTTTGTGCCCAACTTTTGCATGTGGCCTTGTTATGCCAAGTTGCACCTCTGGTGATTTTATCAGAATTTTTGAATTATCAGAAGTATTTATTCTTAATATATGCATGATTTCTTTTGTAATTTAACAATGCAAGATCAGTAGTAGTTCTAGGTGTACTTGCTGCTTTTCTAGGATGGTTTAGGACCAGAGAGCATGTGTGAGGAAGTTTGGAGCTTTTTGGTGCTTATTTATTTTTGTATGTATTTAACTCGATTTGCTAGCTAGCTTTCCAAGCATGCCAAGTGTGTTCAGTGGCTTAGTATAGGTGTTTTGATGCTTGAGAAACCCCCATTGAATTTTAGTGATTTATTTTTTAAATAAAAGCTTTGGAGGCTTTTATAAATTAATGTGTCGTTAAATAGGAAAATGCCTTTTATTCTTTATACCTCTTTTGTGAAATGTTTGGAAAACGTATTTAATATCTAAGAATGCACCTTGCTATTTAAAGAATTAAATGTAATTGATTATCTTGTGTGCACACCTTTACTACTGAAAGGTGAAGTATTAAAATCTCCACATGAAATAACAATAAAAAAAGGAAACAAAGAATAAAACACATATCAATAATAACCTTCCTAAAAAGGAAGTTAATTATTAATTATTTGTTAAGGTGAATATGGCCAACAAGAGTTGGATAAGATAAATAATCTATCACATCACCTGAACCCTGCATTGCATTCCGTGTAGATCTTCCTGACGATGAGTACTCGCTCGTGCCGGAAGCCGAGGAAGGAGAAGTCGAGGCTGCACTGCAGTACGTGGAAGTACTCGAAGACACCGAGGGTGCTCAGGCTAACTTTGCTAACGAAGGCAAGCCCCGGTGCATTTAACCTAGTATTTCCAAATTTGAATGTGACTATCTATGGATGCTTGTGCATTTAAGTTCAGGAGTTGTATGGAACCTTATATGCATGATCCTTAGGTACCTGTGTCCTTACTAGTTGATAGGTCGATAGCTGCTAAGCTATAGGACCGTTCAAGTCGGGTGATGATGTCACTCGCGACAGTAGGTTCCTAGATAGGAATCATAAGATCTCCTGAAATGGATTGCTCATGTGGTAAGAGCATGGGATTTGGGCTCCGGTCCAATGGCTATCGTGGGTTAAGTGTTGGAACGTACTAAGCACTTGTCGGGAATGAGACCGGTAAGCCTAGTACCTTAATGAGACAGCTAGGGATTTAACTGTCACTACTCTTGGGATGCGTCTCACGGCTAGCTACCGGTGGTGTATGGTGAGTCCGGGTGCCTCGCGGGGTATACCGGATAGCCTGCACCAAGGACTGTGGCCTTTTATCCCGACCCGAGGATTTTTGGGAACCGTTTGGTGGTTGTCCTCGCTGGGGCACCCCACCGTGTGTTTAGGTCTACCTTGCAAGGTTTGAATCAATCGATTGTCGGCCTCTCACCATTATCTGAGACTACTTACTCCACTAGCCATGAGATCCCTAATGATGGAAGTTGATGAATATTATGCTTGATTATTTGTATTGTACAACCTTGTTTGTACTAGATTGGCTAATTTAGAAAAGAATAAACCCACTAGAACTGGTGCTAAAATATTGAAAGTAAGGAAATACTCTTTGTTACTTTTCAGTAAAAGAAACTCAGTGGCCAAAAATGCCTATCATGTCTAGAGTTGGTGAAGTAGTTATCATTGACGGGTAAGTCTTGCTAAGTATTAGTATACTCTGCCTTGCTATAATCTGTTGCTCCAGGTAATGCCTTTGGTGATGTGTGGCCCGAAGAGATCCCGCCCGGCTAGGAGATGGAGTGGGTGGAGGACGACGAATGAAGGCATCATGGCTGGCCTCCCGTGGTGTTCTTGTTTTCCGCTTAGTTTAATTCCGCTGTTTTAAAACTCTGAACTACGTTATCATGACAAAAACCTCGGTTTGTAATAATTAAACCCTTCGGGGTGAACTTCTATTGTTAATTATGTTGTATCTCTGGACTTGCCTTTGCGTGAGTTTTAATGCATATATGTCGATCCTTGTTGCTATATAAGTGATTTACCGGGTGTTAACCCAACGACTAACGACAGGATGATACTTTATTACTGCTTAATGACCAAAGTGAATTGGTTTAGGCGGTAGTACGGTATTTTCCTGGGCGGGTTGTCACACCTATCAAAGTTTGTGAGCACTTCAGGGAAATTGTTCTTTGGGAAAGAAAGTGAGAAGGCT
Source organism: Cenchrus americanus (assembly GCA_947561735.1). Lineage (NCBI taxonomy): Eukaryota > Viridiplantae > Streptophyta > Magnoliopsida > Poales > Poaceae > Cenchrus > Cenchrus americanus. The sequence goes on along the minus strand of OX387239.1, from coordinate 70,209,612 downwards.
AGTGAGGAGAAACCGGTTGAGAAGCCGAGTGGAGAGAAACCAAGTGAACAGCTCCAACCTAAGCCTAAGCCTTAGCTTGTGAGGTTTCATTGTGGCTATTGTGGGAAAGAGGGTCACAAGGATGAGTTTTGCTTCAAGAGGAAGCGTGAGGAAAGGATGGCAAAGGAGTGGCCTTCCCATGGTGTACCTAAGCCTCATATGCCACTACCCAGGGGTAAAGCTGTGGTGAGAAGTGTTCCGGCATGGGGAGATGCGAGTTCCTGCAGCCAAGGAGCTGTTCTGGAGAGGGCGGTCAGACCGGCCTGACTAGGCGGTCAGACCGGCCCTGCCCAGAGGGGGGCGGTTAGACCGGCCTGGCTAGGTGGTTCAACTACCCCCCCAGAATTCTGGGCGGAGTGGTTTTCGAGCTGGTGAGTCGAGTGGCTTCAGTTTTGGAGGTCGTCATGCTTGTGGTTGGTCTGGAGAGTCTGCAGGTGGTTAGTTTGCTAGGCATTCTCCCCCTCGTGCTCAATACGGGTATGGGAGGAGTCGTAGCTTTGAGATGGAGAGGGACGGTCCACGGTTTTCCTTTCGTGGTAGAGAGGGTTGGTTCCCGCATGGTGGTTGCCGTGGCGGTGTTTGTGGTGGTAGCTTTCGTAGGAAAGATGTTTTGGATTGTGCTAACCCCACTTTTGAGGAAATGGCTTGGCACTGGTTTTACTCTTTTGGTACTAACCCCAGTACTGAGTCGTTTGTTCGCTCATGTGCTCGTTTTTGAATTTCAGGTGGGAGACTTGAAGAACATTTGGTTGATTGACTCCGGTTGCTCGAGGCATATGACCGGAGACAAGGGGTGGTTCTCAAGTCTCGTCCCGGTGGTGACAAAGAGGTACATCACCTTTGGGGACAATGGGCGTGGGCGAGTGCTTTCAGAAGGTGAGATTAAGGTGAGTGACAACATCACTCTCAGGCGTGTTGCTCTTGTTCAGTCGCTTGGATACAATTTGCTTTATGTGTCCCAGCTCTTGGATGAGGGTTTTGAGGTGTTGTTTCGGCCGAGTGGTTCTCGAATTTTGGACTCTCGAGGGGACCTTGTCTGTATGGTCGTTCCCGAGGGTCAGGTGCTTCGAGCTGATTTTTCTCAATCTTCTGGTGTTGAGCGTTGTTTCTTGGCTGGTTTTTTGAGTGAGTTGTGGAAGTGGCATAAGAAGTTGGGTCACTTGATCTTTGATCTTTTGTCTCGCTTGAGTATACTCAATTTGGTCTGAGGATTTCCACGGTTGAGGCTTGAGAAAGAGTTGGTCTGTGCGCCGTGTAGGCATGCCAAGATGGTAGCCTCTTCTTACCCGCCTCTCATCGATGTGATGACTGAGCGTCCATACGAGCTACTCCATATGGACCTTGTTGGCCCAGCTCGTGTGCGATCTGTGGGTGGGAAGTGGTATGTCCTTGTTGTGGTGGACGACTATTCTCGGTATGTGTGGGTGTTCTTTCTTGAGAATAAGGGGGGCGTTTGATTTTGTCCGAGATATTGTCTTGAGGTTGAGGAACGAGAGGCACGGAGATGCCATACGAGCAATCCGCAGTGACAATGGCTCAAAATTCAGAAACTCTCATTTTGAAACCTTTTGCCATGACTTGGGTCTCGAACACCAGTTTTCGAGTTCGTATACGCCTCCCCAGAATGGTGTTGTGGAAAGGATAAACAAGACCTTATGTCAGATGGCTCGGACGATGCTTGATGAGCATAGGACTCCGAGAAGGTTCTGGGCTGAGGCGGTGAATACCGCGTGCTATGTGTTGAACAGGATCTACCTCATGGTGCATAAGAAGAAAACCTGCTACAAGTTGATGCACGGTCGCACACCCAAGGTGAGTCACTTCCATGTCTTTGGTTGCAAGTGCTTTATTCTAAAGAAAGGGAAGAAGTTGGATAAGTTTGAGGCTAGGTCAGTCGATGGTATTTTCTTTGGTTATGCATTTCACTCTAGAGCATTTCGTGTGCTCAATCTTGAAACTAACCAAATCGTGGAGACTTGCGAGGTAACCTTCGACGAGACACAGCCACGTAGTCAGCTTGTTTTTGAGTGTGCAGGTGATGATGAACTTGGCGAGGAGATCTTTCAGGAGGAGGAGCATGAAGATGGAGACGATGAAGACGGCGGTGTGGTGCCCGCGGCTGAGCATGTACCTACTACTTCGACTATGGTGATGGATGGCCCCTCCCCTACACCTACGACGACGAATCAAAAATCAAGGAGAAGCTGCTATTGAGGGGGAGGTAGCATCAAGGCGAGAACCTCCCCGGTGAGTACAAGTGGATCACCCAGCTTCAAGGATCATCGGTGACATGAATGAACGCACTACACGGTCGAGGGTTCGAAACAATTCTCATTTCGCTCATGCTGCATTTGTTGCTACTTTTGAGCCCAAAGACATTGGACACGCACTATCTAATCATAATTGGGTTAATTCGATGCATGAGGAGTTGGAGAACTTTGAAAAAAATCAGGTTTGGGAATTGGTTGACCCTCCCCCAGGGTGTAAGCCGATTGGTACAAAGTGGGTGTGGAAGAACAAAGACGGAGAGAAAGGTGAAGTGGTGAGAAACAAGTCAAGGCTTGTTGCTCAGGGGTTCAGTCAGAAAGAGGGGATCGACTACGAGGAGACCTTTGCTCCTGTAGCTCGTTTGCAGGCAATTAGGATCCTTCTAGCCTTTTTCGTGGCTAAAGGGTTCAAGTTGCATCAAATGGATGTGAAGAGTGCTTTCCTGAATGGTGTGTTAGAGGAAGAGGTGTATGTGAGGCAACCACCGGGGTTTGAGAGTGAGAAGTACCCCCACCAGGTGTACAAGTTGAGGAAGGCGCTGTATGGGTTGAAGCAGGCGCCTAGAGCTTGGTATGGTAGGTCGAGGGGGTTCCTGTTTGAGCGAGGGTTTGAGATGGGAAAGGTCGATCAGAACTTGTATTTACTCAGGCAGGGCAAAGATATCCTAATTGTACAGTTGTATGTGGATGATATTGTCTTTGGTGGCTCGTTTAACTCTCTTGTTGCAAGGTTTGCAGAGGATATGAGCAGGGAATTTGAGATGAGCATGATGGGTGAGTTGCAGTTCTTCCTCGGGCTACAAATCAAGCAATCAAAGGAAGAAACATTTGTGCATCAAGCTAAGTACACCAAGGACATTGTGCGGAAGTTCAATATGGAGGACTCCAAGGCTATGGCGACGCCGATGAGTACGACCAGCTCTTGATGCGGACGAGGAAGGTGAACACATGGACCAGAAGGAGTACCGAAGCATGATCGGGTCGCTCCTCTACTTGACGGCGACGAGGCCGGACATCCAGTTCTCAGTATGTCTGTGCGCTCGTTTTCAAGCGTCTCCAAGGACTTCACATCGGCAAGCGGTGAAGCGAATTTTCAGGTACTTGCGTCACACTCCCGACTTCGGCCTTTAGTACTCCGCATCCTCTTCTTTGGCTCTTAATGGTTTTTCGGATGCGGATTTTGCCGGGTGTCGGTTGGATAGGAAGTCCACTTCTGGGACTTGCCAGTTTTTGGGATCTTTTTTGGTGTCTTGGTCTTCCTGCAAACAGTCGAGTGTTGCTCAATCCACTACCGAGGCAGAGTACGTTGCCGCTGCTAGTTGTTGCTCTCAGCTCCTTTGGATCACATACACCATGAGTGACTTTGGTGAGGAGTATACCCATGTCCCACTTCAATGTGATAGCACCAGTGCCATAAGAGTTGCAAAGAACCCAGTGCTCCATTCCAAAACCAAGCACATAGAAGTAAGGTATCATTTTCTGAGAGACAATGTAGAGAAAGGAAAGATAACCTTGATCCATGTACCCACACATCACCAACTAGCCGATATTTTCACCAAACCCCTAGATCAAGCAACTTTCACTCGTTTGCGGGGGGGAGCTTGGTGTGTGTTTGATTTCTTGAGTTGGGTGCATGGGAGCTCCTTTGTAGCATATGTATAGCTTTCTTTTATGCATTTCTTGCATTTGGCATGGCTTATGTATCATGATGTATATGCATCTTTGTATCATAGGTTGCATGTGTTTTGTATCATATGCATTTGTTAGGAAAAGCTTCTCCTATATACATTGTTCACCATGATGTGCTATATATGATCGTGTGAGCTAGTTTGGTATGCTAAGGTTAGTTTGGCTTAGCTCTTGATGATCTTGATTTATAATCCATGGTTGATGGCTATGTTTTGAAAAATGTCACATATATGCTCTCTCATGTGTAAATGCCTTTATATGATCTTGACATGATTTAGTGGCTTCGTTATGCTTAATTTGTGGTTGGATAACTAGTTTATTGATCATATGGGGCTAAAGGCTCATTTGCCATCATGAATGTTTAGCCCTCTTGCTTTATCTTGTGGAGGGGCATAAGTTCCTTTTTGTCGCAAAGACATTTCATGTACCATTTAAGAATCTGAAAATGGAATGTAAAATGCTTGGAAAATGTGCTCCCATGTCATATGTGCTAAAATTTAATTTGCTTTGGGTGCTAAACCGTTGCATGATGCCTACCAATGAGAAGTCTCATATATAGAAGTAGGCACATGGCTCGGTGGCTTTGACATGACATGAGGTGCTTGTGGGTGTTTGTGATGGTCTTATGATTAGAATGGTTGTCCTAGCATGAAGTTTGTGTGGCTTTGCCATTTTGACATGTTTTGCTCATGTTTAGGTTTTTGCTCATGAGAGGGTAAATTTTCGCAAAATTGCTTAAATCCTTTTTAGCCTTGTCAAATGGTTGTGAAACTTGGTGATCATGTAGTTGAGGTCATTACGAACCTGTAGAGTATCTAACTTGCTCATTTGGACATGTGTAGCACCTTGTGATGAATTTTGTATATTTGAGAAGCTATATGTTGAAACTTTTCACATTTTGCCTTGATTCATGCATTGTCAACAAGGGGGAGAAGTTTGTGCATGATTTGAGCACCTGGGAGCATTTGGAAGGTGTTCAAATTGGTTTGGGCAATTTTTGTGTAGTTTGGTGCGGGGCCGGTCACATGGGGCGGTCTAACCGCCCCCCAGGCGGTCAGATGTGTGGTAGGTGATATAACCACCCTGGGCAAAGTGAGCAGATTTTTGCTCCTTGTTGCATTCTCGTGTTGCATTGCTGCATTGGTTCAGGGGGAGTGCGCTTTGGCTCAGGGAGAGTTTGCATATGTGCAGGGGGAGCTCTTGTGTGAGTTTTTGGCTCGTGGTCTTGTGTGCCTTTGGGGCTAGTTGCTCTTTGCTTGAGCATGTTTTGTCTCGGATGTGTCGAGTCGTTGCCCTTGCCTAAGGGGTACGAGACTTGTTCTTCTTCAAGTGATCTTGCTCTTTGCCTTTCGTTGGTTTTCGATCACTTGTTGGAGTTTCTTTTAGTTGTTTCTTTTTTTAATTTTCTCTTTGGTTATGTCGGGGACAGCCCTAGGGGTCCCCTTAAACAACGGGGGAATCCTCACTTAAAACCCACAACAAGGCCAAAACACAATTTGCCTAACCGTGCAGAGAACAGCCCACGCCGCAGGGACTCCGACGGCCCATCGAGGCGGCCCTCTTAGAGATCCCCTCGAGCGGGCTCCGCCTCGCTCGAGGATACGCACTCCCCTCGGGCGGGCTCCGCCCCGTTCGAGGGGTAGCACCTCCCTCGAGCGGGCTCCGCCTCGCTCGAGGGCTCGCTCCCCCTCGAGCGGGGTTCCGCCTCGCTCGAGGGGTACGCCCCGCCCTCGGCGGGGTCCGCCACGCTCGAGGGTGCCCCTCACGCGTGCGCCGGCCCCCGTACACGGGCATTTAACGCCCGACGCCGGCGGGGACGGCGCCATCATGCGCCCGGGGCTCGCCCCCCGGTGCCGCCGCACCAACTCCCCAGGGAGGAGCCCATCCCCACCACTGTGGGGAGGGACTGTGTAGCGCGGCCGGTGTCAGTCCCGTGACGCCGTGCACCTGCTCCAGTACGGCTAACGCGCCGAGCCCTCGAAGGGGGGCCGGACACACCCTCGATTCGCTTTCTTGTGACCCTACAGGGTTAGGTGGAGGCGCTAGGCCGGTGGAATACCATCCCTGCCACTGTAACAGCGTGGCCGCCATCCCCGCGCGTGCAGGCGCACGCCGGACGCTGTAGCAACCACTCCGGCGCTGTGGAGCGCGTTGGGAAGGAACGCCGTTCTACCTACTCCTGTACTTCGTACGGGCCAATGTCAGCACCTCCCTCGAGCCTATCAGAGGACATCGCCACCATCCGCCGCCCTTCTACCCTCGAACCGCCACTGTTCGGGTACAAGGTAGGCCATGATGGCCAGATCGCCGCGAGGGGGATCGTCCGGACGGCCGCCCATTCTACGGCGTAGCACGTCGCACTCCCCCACGTAGCTAGATAGCGTGGCGCGCATGTAATTCGCCTCTCCCTTGATCTATAAAAGGGGGGCGAACCCCCCAGCCGCAGGGGACAGACGACACACACAAGAGCGCACAACGCACCACGCACTCATTCTCCAATTCTCCCACAATATCTTCAGCCACTCCACCAGGGACTTGGAAGCCACGCTTCCTCTCCCGCCTTGCTTGTAGCAGCCCCACTACAGGCACCCCGGTGCCGAGCAATATAGTGCCTTGAGCACACCCGCGCTGGACGTACGGCCCCCTCGGCCGGAACCAGGATAAATCCCGTGTCTCTTATTGCTTAGCATCGACCATTGAGGGATAGACCTCGGCGCTATCTACTGGTTAGTGTCGGGACCATATTCCGCACCGACAGTTGGCGCCCACCGTGGGGCAATCGAGCGCCTAAGGTCATTCCGTCAACTCCCTCCATGGTGATCCGCACTGAGTACCGTGCTACACGCTACTGCATGGGTAGCTCGGACCCCCTCCCAGCCGGGTTTAAAATTCGCTTCGGGGACCTGAACTTTCAGGCCACGGGGAACGGCTATCTCATGCGCCTCACCAACCGTGAGGAGCTCCGCGCGCGGCGCCGGAGCCGGGTCGGCCTTGGCCCCCGCCGCACGCACCACCACGGCGCGGGCGCCCGCGGGCACGGATGCCGCGGGACCGTCGCCGCCACGACGCCACCGTCGCTGCGGGCGCGTTCGCGTCGGGCGAGGTCCGAGCGGCGGCAGGCCGAGCCCGCCGCCGCCCGGCGCGGTGCGCCCGTGATCACGACCGCCACCGCCCGGCGGGGCGGCGCACGGTCTCTCGGGCCGCGCATCCCCATCGGGCCGCGTGGCGCTACGTCGGCCTACAACGCCAACGTCAATACCACGATGCGCGAGGGTTCCGCCCGGCCGCCACGTCTTCGTCGCCGGGGACCCGGCGCCTCGGCGAGGGACGAGTCGTCCCCGGGATCCGTCGACGCGTTGCCACCCGCCAACCGCCACGGATACGCGGAGTGGGACTTCTCGGCGTGCCGGACCCGGCCACGTTCGGCGTTTCCTCGACGCCGCGGACTACCGGTTTGGTCGCTCCGACGACTCCAGCGACGCGGGAGTTACGATCCCGCGCGGGAGTGCTACGCCGTCATCACCAACGACCCGGCCAATGCCGCCGGTGCGGTGGGCGCCGGGAGACGGGGAAGTCACGCCTGCCCCAGGGATCGCCGCGCGCCTGGCCGCAGGGCCAAGCGCTCCTGCTGGGGCCGACGCCGACGCGCAGCTAGCCCAAGCCCGCGAGCTCGAGGCCAAGCTGGCGGAGGAATACCGAACGGTGCGGCTGCTCCGCGCCTCAATGGCAGGGGAAGCCTCCGCGCGCGGCGAACGCGCACGGGAGCTGGGCCGACAGGTCCGCGACCGCATCAACACCGTCCCCAACGTCGACAACGCGGACGCGCCCCCACGGGCGAGCCGAGGCTCGTCGCCGCCGCGACGCTGCTACGGGCCATGCCGGCACCCTCGACCCCCGAGGCTCGAGACATGCACCGCGAGGTGCAAACTCTCATCGAGCAAGCGGCCGTCCGGCAGGCCGAGAGCTCGGCCTCGCGCATCCGCCAACGGGGGGGGATGCGCGGGACGATGAAGCTGCACCGGGGGGCGAACCCTCGGTGCACGCGGGGAGACCGGCGGAGCAGACCCCGCCGAGCAAGGGCGCACGCCGTCCGGGGAGCGACTCCTTGACGCACGCGGGCGCCGGATGGCGACGCCCGCAACGTCATCAACGCCGGGCGCACCGGCAAGGAGGACGCACGAGCGACAAGGGGCTACCACCCTCGACGGGGTGGGCGCTACGACGGCGGCGAAGACCGCTCCCTAACGCGGAGCCCCCGGAGCACCCGTGTGTTCGGCCGGGAGATCCGCGCGGCGGCGTTCCCCCAACGCTTCCGCCAACCCTCGACGATCGTCAAGTACAACGGGGAGACGGACCCCCGCGTGTGGCTCAACGACTACCGCTTGGCTTGCCGGTGGGCGGGGCCACCGGCCGACGAGGTCATCATCCGCAACTTGCCCCCGCATCTTGGCGATGCGGCCGGACATGGCTCGAGCACTTGCCCGCCGGCCCGGATCCATAACTGGGACGACCTGGTCCACACGTTCGTGGGCAACTTCCAGGGCACATACGTGCGCCCCGGAAATTCATGGGACCTGCGATCCCGCACGCGAAACCCGGCGAGTCGCCGCGGGACTTCATACGGCGCTTCTCCAAGCGCCGCACGGAGCTCCCCGCCGTGGCGCGATCCGAGATCGTGCATGCCTTCCTCGAGGGCACCACGTGCCGGGACCTCGTGCGGGGAGGCCGGGACGCAGCCCGCCCGCGGACTCCAACGAGGCGGTTCGACATCGCCACCGGCTTCGCCTCCGGGGAGGGAGGCCGTGGGGGGCGATCTTCGACGGCAAGAAGGGCAAGCGCTCGGAGGACGCGCCCGCGGAGGGCAGCAAGTCCAAGGAGCCCCACCGCAACGACAAGCGGGGCAAGAAGGGGAAGAAGCCACGCCGCGAGGCGCGCGAGCGAGGGGCGTGAAGGCGGCAACGCCGAGGCCCTCGCCGTCGACCGGCTCGACGGGGCCCTCGACCGGCCCCTCGAGGCCCGGGGGTGTTCGACGACATGCTGAAAAAGCCATGTCCTTACCACAAGACTCCCGTGAACCACACCCTTGAGCAGTGTGATATGCTCAAGAAGTTCTACGGCCGTGCCGCCGCGAAGGAGGCGAGAGGCCAAGAAAGACGGAGGCGATGGCGACGCAGGCGGCTTCCCCGCCGTCGAAAATGTGTTCCTCATCTTTGGGGGACCAACGGTCGACATGTCAACACGCCAGCGCAAGAAGGAGCGGCACGAGGTTCTCGCCGCGGAGAGGGCGCCTCCGTCCTTCCTCAATTGGTCGGAGGACGCCATCACATTCGGCCGGGAGGACCACCCAAACCGCGTCCCCGGCCCCGGCCGCACCCGCCGGTGGTTGACCCCATTATCGGGAACGCACGGTTCTCGAAGGTCCTCATGGACGGAGGCAGCAGCCTCAACATCCTCTACGCGCATACGCTGCGCCTGATGGGGATCGGATTGGACCAGCTGCGGCCCAGCACGAAGCCGTTCCATGGCATCGCGCCCGGCAAGCAGGTCCAACCCCTCGGGCAGATCGACCTGCCAGTTTGGTTTGGCACCCCAAAGAATTTCCGCAAGGAGACCCTCACCTTCGAGGTGGTGGGATTCAAGGGGGCCTACCATGCTATACTTGGGCGACCCTGTTACGCCAAATTCATGGCGGTCCCCAATTATACCTACCTAAAGATGAAGATGCCCGGCCCAAACGGCATCATCACCGTCGGCTCGTCGATCGAGCACGCATTCGACTGCGATGTCGAGTGCGTGGAGCACGCAGAGGCACTAGCGCTGGATGAAGCGCTGGTGAACACGCTGGAGAAGATGGTCAACGAAGACCTCGACTCCGCTGCCAAACACGCTGGCACCTTCGAGGCCGCGGAACAGACCAAGGGGGTCCCCCTCGACCCTTCAGCCCCCGAGGGCAAGGCGTTGAGGGTCAGCTCCACCCTCGACCCCAAATAGGAAGTGGTGCTCGTCGACTTCCTCCGCGCCAACGCCGACATCTTCGCGTGGAGCCCCTCGGACATGCCAGGCATCCCGAGGGAAGTCGCCGAGCACTCCCTTGACATCCTGCCAAACGCCCGCGCCGTGCAGCAATGGCTCCGCCGCTTCGACGAGGAGCGGCGACGGGCAATCGGAGCGGAGCTGCGGAAGCTTCTCGAGGCCGGATTCATCAAGGAGGTGTTCCACCCAACGTGGCTAGCAAACCCCGTGCTTGTAAAGAAAAAGAATGGGAAGTGGCGGATGTGTATAGGCTACAGTAGTCTTAATAAAGCATGTCCTAAAGTTCCTTTTCCTTTGCCACGCATTGATCAAATCGTTGATTCAACAGGTAGGGTGCGAATTGCTCTGTTTCCTTGATGCCTATTCCGGGTACCACCAAATAAAGATGAAAGAGTCCGACCAGCTCGCGACCTCGTTCATCACACCGTTCGGGACGTTCGCTACGTCACGATGCCATTTGGCCTCGAAACGCGGGTGCAACATACCGGCCGCATGCGGCACGTTTTTGGGGATCACATCGGGCGGACGGTCGAAGCATACGTGGATGACATCGTCGTAAAGAACGAGGAAGGCGGACGACCTAGTTGGCGACCTTGCCGTCGCGTTCAATTGCCTACGGGCCAATGGGGTCAAATTAAACCCCGAAAAGTGTGTCTTTGGAGTGCCGCAAGGCATGCTCCCGGGATACATCGTCTCCCGGCGGGGAATCGAGGCCAACCCCGAAAAGGTCGCGGCCCTCGAACGGATGGGTCCGATCCGGGACCTCAAAGGGGTGCGGAAGGTCTTGGGGTGCCTTGCCGCCTTGAGCCGCTTCATCTCGCGGCTCGGTGAGAAGGGCCCGCCCTCTACCGCCTACTCAAGAAGCACGAGCGCTTCTCCTGGACCACCGAGGCCCAGGATGCGCTCGACAAGCTGAAGGCGTCCTTAACGCACGCCCGATCCTCACGCCGCCGCAGGACGGCGAGCCCCTGCAGCTCTATGTGGCCGCAACCACCCAGGTGGTCAGCGCCGTAATCGTCGTGGAGCGCATGGAGGAAGGGCATGCCTTGCCTGTGCGGCGGCCGGTCTACTACATCAGCGAGGTCCTCTCAGACACAAAGACGCGCTACCCCCGAGGTCCAGAAGTTGTTGTACGCGGTGGTTCTTGCACGGCGCAAACTCCGCCACTACTTCGAGGCCCACCCCGTCACGGGGGTTTCCTCCTTCCCACTCGGGAGAAATCATCCGCAACCCCGACGCCGCGGGCCGGATCGCCAAGTGGTCCGTGGAGCCGATGGGCGAGACGCTCGCCTACACCCCGCGCAAGGCCGTCCAAGTCCCGGATCTTGGCGGATTTCGTCGCCGAATGGACGGACACGCGGCCTACCGCCGCCACGGATCCAAGCGAGGCTTCGGACTCGTTCTTCGACGGCTCGGTGATGAAAACGAGGGGCGGGCGCGGGCCTGCTCTTCGTATCACCCCTCGGGGAACACATGCGGTACGCGGTGCGCCTCCACTTCCCCGCGTCTAACAACATGGCCGAGTACGAGGCCCTCCTCTCGCGGCCTCAAAATTGCCATTGAGTTAGGCGTCAAGCGCCTCGACGTGCGGGGCGACTCGCGCTCGTGATCGATCAAGTCATGAATAACGCGAGCCGCCACGACGACAAGATGGAGGCTTGCGCAAGGCCGTGCGAGCCCTCGAAGACAAGTTCTACGGCATCGAGCTCAACCATGTGCCCCGCCGGTACAACGAGGAGGCGGACGAGCTCGCCAAGATCGCGTCTGGGCGGATCACTGTCCCCCCGAACGTTTTCGCACGCGACGTCGCTCAACCCTCGGTCGTTTTCGAACCCTACCCCTCGAGTCACAACGAACCCTCGGGGGCTCCCTCGAATCCAGCGGCTGCGGAACCCATGGACGAGGACCCCTCGAACGAGGCGTACGTGCTCTCCCTCCTCGAGGGGTACGGCTCCCACGAGGCCGACGTAATGGACATCGAGCCGACCCCTGTCCAAACGGACCGGCGGGAAAAATACATCGCCGGATCGCTAAAGGGGAGCTCCCCGCGGACCGGGCCGCGGCTAGGCGCATCGCCGGGGATGGCTAAGTCTTTTGCCCTCGTCGACCGCGAGCCGTACAAGCGCGCCGCCTGCGGCATCCTACGGCCGATGCGTGCCCATTCCCGAGGGGTGCGAGATTCTCGCGGGACATCCACGCGGGGATTTGTGGCCACCACACCGCGCCCCGCACCCTCGTCGGCAACGCGTTCCGCCGGGGGCTTTTGCGGCCCATTGCGGTCGCGGACGCCGCCGAGATCATGCGCACCTATGAAGGGTGCCGGTTCTACGCCCGCAAGTCCAACTTGCCCGCCCATGCCCTGCGCGACCATCCCCGTAACATGGCCATTCGCCGTGTGGGGGCCGGACATCGTCGGGCCCCTGCGGAAGGCGCCGGGGGCTTCACCCACTTGTTGGTCACGATCGACAAGTTCTCCAAGTGGGTGGAGGTGCGCCCCATCACGAACCTCAGGGCAGAGCAGGCGGTAACATTCTTCACCGACATCGTCTACCGCTTTGGAGTGCCAAACTCCATCATCACCGACAATGGGTCCCAGTTCACGGGCAAGAAGTTCTTGGAGTTCTGCGACAAGTTCCACATCCGTGTGGATTGGGCGGCTGTGGCGCACCCACAGACCAACGGCCAAGTAGAACGTGCCAATGGCATGATCTTACAAGGCCTAAAGCCCAGGATTTTCGACCAGTTGAACAAATCTGGGCGGAAATGGCTCCAAGAACTACCAGCGGTTGTGTGGAGCCTAAGGACCACCCCAAGCAGAGCCACTGGGTTCACCCCGTTTTTTCTAGTCCACGACGCGGAGGCCGTCCTCCCCACGGACTTAGAATACGGTTCGCCCGGGGGTTCGAGGCTATGACGAGGATGCCGCCCGGCCGAGCCCGCGAGGACTCGTTGAACCGGCTCGGACGAAGCACGCCTCGTGGCCCTGATGCATTCCGCGAGGTACCAGCAGTCCCTCAGGCGCTATCAAGCACGCAAGATACGCCGGCGGGATTTCAGCGAAGGGGATCTGGTCCTAAGGCTACGCCAAGACAATCGAGGGCGCCACAAGCTGTCGCCCCCATGGGAGGGACCCTATGTCGTGGTGAAGGTACTCAAGCCCGGCACGTACAAGCTGGCCAACGAGGACGGTGAAGAGCTCACAAACGCTTGGAACATCCAACAGCTACGTCGTTTCTACCCCTAGCTAGGATTCCCAAGCATTTTTTCTGTTGTAAAAATCACACGGCCAACGCCCCAGTTGGTAGCAACTATGTAAACGCCTCAAGTTTAATAAAAAGGGCAACTCGGCTTTCCCCTGAAACCCAAGTTACCCTCGGGGGCTACTGCGGGGGGCCACCCCCCCCCCAAAATGGTCCTATTTTTCGCGCAAAAATAAAAACTACTCACACGCGCTAAGTTTGTTTTCTACTTCGACTACGAGCAACGATTCGAACAGGGCGCAGGCGGCCTAGCGGAAGGAGCGTGCGAGCCGGATATAGCCTACGCCGCGTGGATACGGCCCTTCTCTCTCGCCTCCAACCCGGCGGGCCCCCCGCGAAAATCGAACTCCCCTAACTAGAATCTACTCGGGAAGAAGGGAGAAACAAAAAGCGTGATAAACAAATGACTTCATTACAGCAAATGTTTATGTCCAAGAAACAACTTGTTCATTTACAAAAGGCCACGAGGCCGAGTACCGATACACATCAAAACGGGCCTAGCGCCCAGCGCTTTCGAGGGCGGGAGGAGCGGCGGCGTCGCCGGCGTCCGGAAGAGGAACTCCTCGAAGGCTTCGGCGAGCGACCCGGCGGCGTCGGCGGCGAGCGCGTCCACACGCTCCATGGCCACCTCGTCCTCGACGCCCTCGGGAACGATGTAGCCCTCCGCCGCCTCGAAGTTAACCTCGTAGTGGGACCGCACCACTCCGAGGGCCTTCTCGGACGCCCGACCGCGCCGCGCCGGCGCATCCGCTCGGTGACATGGCCACCAAGGGCACGCGAGCGGCCGGCCGGGAGCTGCCGGCACGTGCCTCGCCCTCCTCGACGGCGCGGCGGGTCTCGAGGGCCGCATCGCGCGGCTCCCGCAGCGGCCTCGGCTCGGAGGAGTTGTAGGAAGCTCCGCGGCCGCCTCGCCCGCTCGGCCCGCGTGCCCCGGGGCGGTGCGCAAGCACGGAATCGCCAAGACAAGAAAGAAATCGAAAGGGGGATGCGAGCCCTCTAACGAAAAACCAACAAGGCAAGAGTCGAACGGTGGCTCACCTTCAACCCGCTTCCTCTCCATCTCGAGAGCGCGACGCTCGGCCTCGCCCGCCGGCTCGAGGCGCTTGACGGCCTCGCTGCTCGCTCCCCGGAGGGCTATCTCCTGGTTTGCGCTCGCAATGCCGAGCACAATGAGCTCGCCCTCGGCCTTGGAGAGCTTGGCGTCCCGATCCGCCAAGGACTCGCGACACCTCGTGGGCGGCGCGCTCTGCTCCCGGCGCCGCTCGGGCGTCGACGAGGGCGGCTCGCTCCCGCCGGGAGCCGCCCCTCGGCCCCTTGGCGGGCGGTACTCTCTTGCAGAGCCGCTCCTCGGTGGCGACGAGGGCCGCGGCCTTGGCGTCGAGGGCGGCCTTCGGTCGTCGGTCTCCTTGGCCCGCCTGCTCCGCGCCCGCGCGCCCGCTCCTCGGCCCGGGCGCGCCGCGCGCTGCGCCCCCACAAGCGACGAGCGAAGCTCCCGGTTCTCGCCGCGGACGTTAGCCACCTCCGCCTCCCCGGTTGGCGGCCGGCGTCCGCGTCTTCTCCAAGTCCGAGCGCGCATGCCACGGTGCCTCATCACGATCGATGAGGGCGGCGCGGACCCGCTCGAGGCTCGAGCGGCGCGCCGTGTCCCGCCTCGAGCTCTCGGGGAGTTCGTCGAGGGCCGAGCCGGGGCCCGTACGCCGGCCCGGTGTCCGGGGACACGAGGGCGTCGGCAAGCGCGTCGAAAGCGCTGCACCGCTCCCGGAGCTGGTGGACCTCGGCGTTCACCCGGTCGAAGGCATCGTATTTGTCGTGGGCGCGGCGCTCGAGCTCCTGGCACCCACACACCAAAATCCGTAAGCGCTATGGCACAGAAACAGCACACGAAGATGAGAAGAAGAAGAAAACGAGCGACGACGCCCTACCTGGAAGACGCGCCATGCAGGGCCGCCATGAACCCGCAATGCCTCGTTCAGCGCGCGGTTGAGCGTGGCGCCGTGGCTTCGGAGCTCGCCCCGAGCTCCTGCTCCCCGGGGCGTCGCAAACGTCGGGGGATCATCGATGGCCCCCTCCACCCGGGCGGGGGGTGGCCGGCGCGGGAGGACGAGGCCTCGGCACCGTGTCCTCGGTCCCCCGCCACCATGTGCCCCTCGTGACGCCTCACGAGGGCCCCCTCCGGGGCTCGGGGGAATGCGTGAGGAAGCTAGCCCACTGGTCCCACCGGGCGGCGGGGAGTCGTCATCCGGGACCTCCACCACCTCCGCCGGGAACCGCCGGCGGGCACCGGCCCTTGTGCCACCTCCCACCGGCGCCTCCACTCACACCTCCGTGGCCGCGGCGCGCCGACGCGGCGCCACGACCACCACCTCTCGGCGCGCCTCCGCAACCACGGGCGCCGCCGCGGGGCCGCGCCCGCCCCGCCTCCTCTCGCGGGCCGGGCGCCACCGGACCGCGCCTCCGCGGCCAACGGCCTCGCGGGCCGCGCCTCCGCCACGACCACCGCCGCGACCTCGCGCCCCCACGACGGCCGGCGCCGGTAGCTCCTCGGGGGCCGCGGGCCGCGCCGCGGCGGACCGTTGACGGATAAAAGACGTATCCCTCTACGATCCGCAAGCGTACGGACCCCACACCTTTTTCACCACGGGATTCCCAAGGTTCTTATCAATCCGCGGAGCAAGGGGGATTACAAGCGTTCGATCAACAACGACACACTAGCTACTAAAACCTAACTATATTATACTAGAAAACACTAAACTACACTAGAGAGAGTGGTAAACGATCAAGGAAGAAGACACTCGCCCACGGGTCTACGATACTAGAGCATGCAATCGCTTAAAGACATGAAAAACCAATCTAATCTATCGGGGTTGTGACCACGGTTTCGCCCTTTCCCTCCTCTCGTATCGTCACTACGCGAAGGTATTCATGACTAGACCTTTGATGGCCACGGCGTATTGAATGGATCCAAGGAAGCATTGGAGCTCTTACTCCCTCTACGGCACGGTTGCAAGCCTTAAGCATTAAAGTATATTCAACACAAGATGATAGATAGATAATCCGACAAAGTGCGATTACATCTCAAGATCGATTACAACCCATGGACGAATGAGAAGATTACCCCATCAAGGTGCTGATCATGGCACCGTTGATCATGGTTTCCCTTACGCGGTGTCTTCCTTCTTCTCCACGAGAGGGTGCTTCCTTCGAGGTGGTTGATCTCCCGCCGGAGATCCTCCTCCTCTCTCTCTAGCTTGTGGATGGCCTTTCGGTGCGAATAACTCCTCCTCCCCGTGTTGGCGGCGCGTCGGGGGTTTTAGGGTCGAAGATCCTTCGAGGGCAAGGAAGACGGGACCGAACCGGTGCCGAAGTGGGCCGGGCCGGCCCGCCGGGGCCGGCCGGCCCAGCCCGGTTCGGCCCGGTTCGGTCGCCCTTTTTGCTCCGTGGGTCCTCGTGCACTTATCTACTTTGCCCCCTCCACTTAGATGATTTTGACGCCGTTATCCTCACGATCAAGATGGAGGCTCTCTTTGCATGAAGTTTGATCTTTTACGCTTCAATCCCCGGGGGTGTTCCTCGTAGCACTTCGGTCCTCACCACCATTGGAAGTAATTTCAGCAAGCTCATGAACACGAACAAGACTCCATGAATGCTCCTTTGAACTTATTGCGAATCCGTCCTTTATGTCCATGATTTCCTACATAACCATAACACTTCCAAATGCATGCACAAAGATGAACTTGTTATATGATTAGTGTGCCTAGTGGCGGGTTAGTTCCATAATCAAATCCAAACCAAAGTGTAATGAACATGCTAGGTGCACCAAAATACACCGTCAACATCTCCCCCACACTTAGCTCTTGCTCGTCCTCGAGCAAGTACTCGTAAAAGAACTTCGTCCAAGGAGTGTAATCGTGTACCACTTATCCTTCTTCACAAGTTAGTCAATCCCTTCATCTTTAATACATAAACACAAAGTAATGATAATCAAACATAAACATGGACGTTTAGAATTTTTACCACGTCAAGATTTACCCCACAACTCAAACCTTTCACTTGAAGTCTTCAATTTCAGCCATGCTTACTCCTTTGCTTCCATCGGAGGGTTTTTATGGTTTTCAAAACAAAAATCCCCGCAACAAGTATTAGACAAAAACCTTTCTCCAAGCTCTCTCAAGTCACTCATATGAAGTGTCTATCCTAACCAAATTTTATAAAACTCTCACCTCCCATTAATCTCTCATATATCATGTAAAAGTGGAGCTATAGGTAGGGCTAGCGCAATCAACACAAGTATTGTCAAACTAAGAACTTCCTCTAATGGTTGTCTACCTTTCAAAGCCAATGATCATGAGAATTAACCATATGTAGGGATATCAAGGATGAGAAGATTTAGAATGGTGGACATGTGCAAGGGCAAAAGAAAATTGTGACTTCAAGGCACCAATGATGTCCTCGTTGTCGGATTGCACATGGTTGGAAATAGAGTAAAAGTTTCGTCTCACAATCAACGTGACATCCTTCCTTACACTTTATTTTTTTTTCTTTTCTTTCACTTGATCCATCCCTCTCATATCTTCATTGCTAAATCATCTTTCTCTCTTTTTCTTTTCTTCTTTCATTCACATATGATTTTTCTTTCTTTCTTTTCTTTCTTTTCCATACACATACCCCTTTTTTTTCTCTTTATTTTTCTCTCCCTTGACAACTTTTCAAAGCTTTCAATTCTCTCTTTCCTCGCATGCATACAATCTGAATTTTTAAAATAAATCATGCTAGAGGCGAGACGAAACTTTGAAAATAGGTTGTGTTCAAGGAATACGATGTACAAAAGAGATGTATAGGGTTGGGTATGGAATTCAGCGATATTCATGACTTTCGTTGTGAAAGTCATGAACTGAATATATGACGAGGCTAGCAACAAAAGATAAGCACAAGGACATGATCATTGCTTGAAATTAAAACTCACCAAGAGAGAAGGGTCCTAGCCTAACTCGTCGTGCTAATCACACTTATGGTGGAGCGAAAAAAATAAACTTGGCTTTGGATAGGAATTTTTTCTTACTCTCAACTTGGAAAAAGAGGTTTTGCTAACCTTTATTACAAGGGTTTTAAAATAATTTTCAGAACTGAAATCCTCCAAGTTTTAGCATCGAACATAGCACAACTAGCATGTGAAGCTCAAGATCGAAGTGCGGTATGGGTACTTTAAGTAGTAGCGATTCCACTAAGCACCACGGTAAACGTTTTTCAAACCACATATTTGTGCTCATATATCAAGAATCGAAGATTAAGCAAACAAGTAAATAAAGATAAACAATACATAAAACACAAAGATATATATAAAGACTCTTTTTATTTGGTTTTCTTGACTCAACACTAATTTAAGACACTTGCAAAAATTTAAAAACAGATTCGAAAACTAAAGACTCATTAAAACACTAAGACTCTCATACGAAGATTAAACTGAACCTAAATTTGAAGTTCAAAAGCTAAGGCTAGCGAGCTAGCTCTCCCCCACACTTAAAACATACGACGTCCTCGTCGTATCTTACAAAAACCAAAGGGGAAAACTAGATCTAGTGGTACTTCGAGCAAGCTTTGCACCACTTGCCTCTCATGTTTCCAACCATGCCGAAAAGTTTGCGCACGTTGCGGTTAAGGAACTTGTAGTCATCTTCAACTACGCGCTCCAAGTCCTCCATACGCTGCTTCATCGCTTCCATGGTTTGAAGACATTCGTCGGCCGACGCGTAGAGAGCTGCGATGGATTGACGGCAAACTCGACAGCACACCGGATGCAATCCGAAGGGGTCGTCGTCGCCATAATCTCCACCGTTGTCACCACCGTCGTCGCCACCTCCATTGTTGTCGCCTTCGCCACCGCCGTTGCCGTCGCCATTGGGGCCCTCGGGAGTCCTTTCATAAGGATGCTCATCCCAATCATCATCATCTCTACGGCGGCCGCCCACGAGCTCGGGCTACGATCGTCGGAGTAGTCGCTATCCCCATAGTCCTTAGGCTCCGACGACATCTCCTTGTAATCCTTGCGCTTGATGCCTTGGAGACGTGTCGACCTTCGAACGGGTGTAGGGACCTTCTCTCCTTTGACGGGGTTGCGAGATGCAAGAGCTCCGGGACACGTCCTCCGCAACGGATACGTCCGGTCCTCTTGACGGGTAGCTTGACCTCGCATCGCATCGCCTCCTCCATCGATGGCTTCTTGGCTTCTACCTTCAACTCTAAGCTTTTTGGAGGCTCAATGGCTGCTACAAGGGTGCAACACATTGCTTGAAAGGTTTAATTCTCGAGCTCCCAATTTGGCCAAATATATAGTCCTGAGAGAAAAGCCACGGGAACCTTATTTTCCTTTTTTACACTTCCCTTAAAATTTTCCGACCAAACAAGGAAGTCAAAAAGGAGCAATTCGGGCGAAATTCGGGGACATCGGGCGTCGGGCCACCACCGGGCCGATCCGATCGGGGCCGGCCGGCCCACCCTGCCTCGGGGGCCGGGCCGGTCCGGTTTTTTGCACACCGCCCTATTTTTTCGTCCTCGGCCCATGGGAAAAAGTTGGCCCCAGTAAATCTTCGCGAAAAACTCCAGAGAACTAAAAGAAAAATTATTTACGAGAAGTTGGTGCCTTGTTTTTCGTCCTAGGCGGGACGTTCGGGCTCTTCCTCCATGGTAAAGACGTCAACATGATGAATGGGCACGACATCGGGTTCGTAGTAAACCTTAAGCCGCTGTCCATTCACCACAAATTGATCGCCGTTTATATCCATAATGGTTACCGCTCCGTTGGAGAACACCGAATGCACAACATAAGGTCCGTCCCACTTGCTTTGCAATTTCCCCTTTCCGAAGGTTTTAAACCTCGAATTGTAGAGGAGGACCTTATCTCCTTCTTTTAATTCTTTTTTCTTCAATCTTTTATCATACCACCTTTTGATTCTCTCTTTGTATATGCTTGCGTTTTCATAAGCTTTCAACCTCAACTCCTCTAGCTCGCTTATTTGAATCCTTCGTTTCACCACCGCGGCATCGAGATCAAGGTTCATCTCTTTAATCGCCCAATAGGCTTTATGTTCTAACTCAACCGGAAGGTGGCAAGCTTTTCCATAGACGAATTGATAAGGGGTCATACCTATCGGTGTTTTAAACGCCGTTCGATAAGCCCATAAAGCTCCGTCTAATTTCTTTGACCAATCCTTGCCTCCCTTCTCTATGGTCTTGTTGAGTATGCCTTTTAATTGCCTATTTGACGTCTCCGCTTGTCCGTTGGTTTGTGGGTGATAGGCCGTGGAGACCCTATGCTCAATTCCCAACTTGGACAAGCACTTTTTGAAGTTCTTCCGGTGAAATGAGTTCCTCCATCACTTATCAAGATTCTCGGTGTACCGAAACGGGGAAAAATCACGTTCTTGATCATAGTGATGGACTCCTCCATGGAAGCTTTACGACATGGTATAGCCTCTACCCACTTGGATACATAATCAACCATAACAAGTATATACTCGAATCCAAATGAGTTTTTAAAAGGCCCCATGAAGTCTATGCCCCATACATCGAATATGTCGATTCGCAAGTTGTATTTCAAAGGCATAGAATTTCTTTGAGAGATGTTTCCGGTTCTTTGGCATTCGGGGCATGACGCAACATATCTTTTAGTATCTTCATGCATCTCCGGCCAATAGAATCCGCTCGACCATACTTTGGCTTCGGTTCGAAAATGGCTATAATGCCCACCGTACTCCGCCGAGTGGCACTTCCTTAGAATCTCAAGCCTCTCTTCTCTTGGCACACATCTTCTCATCACTCCATCATTGCCAAGTTTGAAGAGGTATGGTGCATCCCAAAAATATTTCTTACTTTCAGAGATTATTTTCCTTTGACTGTTTTTGTCTAGATGATCGAGGGGCATCTTTCGAATTGCTCGAATGATGTCGACCATCCAAGTGTCTTTATCAAGCACTCTATAGAGGTGGTCATCTCTCATCTTATCTTCTATGGGCTCTTTATCATCTTGCCCACGATTCATCCTAGACAAATGATCGGCCACAACATTTTCCACCCCCTTTTTATCACGAATTTCAACATCGAACTCTTGGAGAAGAAGGATCCAACGAATCAAACGTGGTTTAGCTTCCTTCTTAGCCAAGAGATACTTTATGGCTGCGTGATCGGTGTAAACAATGACTTTTGAGTTCACGATGTTAGATCTGAATTTTTCGAAAGCGAATACTACCGCTAGCAACTCTTTCTCCGTAGTGGCGTAATTTAATTGTGCCCCACTAAGAGTTTTGCTAGCGTAGTAAACGGCGTGAACTCGGCCTTCCTTTCTTTGACCCAAGACCACGCCTACGGCGTAGTCACTTGCGTCACACATGATCTCAAAAGGTTGGCTCCAATCCGGAGGTTGGATGATGGGAGCACTCACCAACGCATTTTTCAAGGTCGGAATGCCGCTAGACACTTCTCATCAAAGTCGAAAGCCACATCCTTTTGAAGAAGGTGTGTTAAAGGCTTAGTGATCTTCGAGAAGTCCTTTATAAATCTTCTATAGAATCCGGCATGGCCTAGAAAGCTCCTTAAGGACTTAACATCCGTGGGAGGTGGGAGTTGCTCAACCGTCTCTACCTTAGCCTTGTCCACCTCAATTCCTCTCTCGGATATAACATGTCCGAGCACTATGCCTTGCTTAACCATGAAGTGGCACTTTTCCCAATTTAAAACCAAATCTACCTCCGCACACCTTGTAAGGACCTTTTCTAAGTTTGCTAAGCAATCCATGAACGTCTTCCGTAAACGGAAAAATCATCCATAAACACTTCAACAATCTCTTCGATGAATTCCGAAAACACGGCCATCATGCAACGTTGAAAAGAGGCCGGAGCGTTGCATAGGCCGAAGGGCATCCTCCTATATGCAAACGTTCCGTAAGGACACGTAAACGTTGTCTTATGTTGATCTTACGGGTGAATGGGAATTTGCATGAACCCCGAGTATCCATCGAGAAAGCAAAAATAAGCGTGGTTTGCTAACCTCTCGAGCATCTCGTCTATGAACGGTAGGGGGAAGTGATCTTTCTTCGTCGCTTTGTTAAGCTTACGGTAATCGATACACATCCGCCACCCGGTCACGGTTCTTTGCGGTATCAACTCGTTCTTCTCATTCTTCACCACGGTCAAACCTCCTTTCTTCGGTACACAATGTACGGGCTCACCCATTCGCTATGCGGAACCGGGTAGATGATTCGGCATCAAGTAACTTGATAACCTCTTTTTTTACTACCTCTCGCATGGCATGGGTTAGCCTCCTTTGGTGATCCACTACGGGCTTACATTGGTCTTCCATTGGTATACGATGAGTGCAAAAGGCTGGGCTAATACCTTTGAGATCATTAATCGAATATCCAATCACCTTTCTATGTTTTTTTAATAAAATCAGCAACGCTTCATTTTCTTCGGGGCTCAACTCGTCGCTCACAATGACTGGATAGGTTTTATCTGGGCCCAAAAATTCATATTTTAATCCCTTGGGCAAAGGTTTAAGGTCTACTTCGGGCACTTGCGGCTCCTCGGGTTTGATTTCTCCTATGTCTTCGAACTTCTCTTCCTCCACGCTACCGTCATGCGGCTCTAAGCCTTTTGTTGCTTCCTCTAGTTCTTCATCTTGTTGATTACTAATTTGATTTTCCATCGCTCTTTGCAGCGGGTCTCTAAGGGTTTCAACAAAACAAAGACTATCTATCTCATCTATTTCTTCATCTTCGGGAGGAAAAGGAGTAAGGTGTTTAGAAGCACGAAGAAAGTTATATGTGTACTTAGTTCCATTAAGGTTCATTGTTACTTTGCCTTCTCCGGCATCTAACACGGCATCAACCAACTTAAGAAAAGGCCTACCTAAGATTATATGATCAGAATTACCATGGTAAGCATCAATAACAAAGAAATCGGTTGGTATATAGTTTCTAGAGATTTTTACTTTCAAGTTGCAAGCAATACCTAGAGGTTTGATAGTTCTACCATCTCCCATAATTAATTTCGTTGATGTTGGAGCTAAGTCTAGGTTGTGGTATTGAACTTTATTGTAAATTTTAGAAGATAGAACACTTACTTGGGCTCCGATGTCGCATAAAGCTTTGCATTGAACTCCGTTGATCTCGCAACTCAAGTGCGGCGTCATCTTCTCTTCTTCTTCGGATCCGATCGAATAAATTTCAGCAAGGCGAGCGTATGGTGATGCTTCGGGCTTGATCCCCATGATCCTCTTCACCTCGGCAATATGTTCCGGATCCACCACGTCATCTCCAAAGAGCTTTTCAAAAATCTCACTGGTGGTTTCGAGGTCGTATGAATTTTCAGCTTTCTTCTCCGGTGGGAAATCCACTTCCAATGCTCTTGCCATTCCCTTTTGATTAGGGAACGGTCTTCTCTTGTCGAATACTTCTCCGTAATCAATAGGAACCCAATCCATTGGCTCGAACTCCCTTAGTGGCTTCGCGCTTGACATGCTTCTCTTATTCGTCTCATTTGGTGCGGCGAAGTCGACGTTTGGTGTAGTTCTTGACTTGATGTGTTCTTGTTCAAGCTTTTCCATGATTGGCTCCTCTTTTGTGACTTCCGGGGTTGCCTCTTTAGAAAAATCAGCAAGCTTTTTCTTCCTTGAATTGAATTCGGCTCTTCCGCAAGTCTTGTTTCCCAATCTCTTCGCATGGCAGCCGCTTTACTAACTTTTTGTAGAAGTTGGGCGGCTTCCGTGAGTGTTTTCTCCATAAGATCCCCACCGCACACATTTCGACGTGTCGCATGCAACTAGGGGTTAGGGAAAAGAAAAATGTATGCAAGAGTACGTCACCGGTGAAGCCGAGTTTTGGTCCTTGTTCGATTAATTCATTAAACCTTTCCCAGGCTTGGTCTATCCCTTCCTCTTCTCCTTGCATGAAATTGATCACTTGCCTCCTTAGATGTTGAACCTTGCTCATTAGAAAGAACTTCTCGCAAAACTTTTTTGTCAACTTGTTCCAATTGCCTTCAACTTCAAAGGACGCAACCGAATACCATGTCTTTGCTTTGCCGGCAAGTGAGTAGGGAAAGAGATTCCATTTGAACCATTCATCGGGAACTCCTTCTTGACGCACCGTGTTGCATATTGTCGTGAAATCCCTTATGTGTCTATATGGGTTCTCCGTAACCATCCCTTCAAATGGGTTTTCTCGCCACCATCTTCATGATCTTGGATTTAATTTCATACTTGGTCGCTTCGAGCTTCGAATCCGACTCTTGTACCTTTATGTCTTCACATCGAGGGCTAGCGTAATCCCTTAATGATTTCTCCGGTTCTTCCACGGGTTGATTCACGGACTCCATCTAGACAATAAGATAAAAACAAAAACAAAAAAGAAACAAGTGTTTTTTTCGATAATATATGTTAGATATAGCAAATAAAAGATAAACTAAAATATAAAACTACGTTAGATGCAAATCAAACGATGTAAACTAACTTGCTCCCCGGCAACGGCGCCAGAAAAAGGGGCTTGTTGACGGATAAAAGACGTATCCCTCTACGATCCGCAAGCGTACGGACCCCACACCTTTTTCACCACGGGATTCCCAAGGTTCTTGTCAATCCGCGGAGCAAGGGGATTACAAGCGTTCGATCAACAATGACACACTAGCTACTAAAACCCTAACTATATTATACTAGAAAACACTAAACTACACTAGAGAGAATGATAAACGATCAAGGAAGAAGACACTCGCCCACGGGTCTACGATACTAGAGCATGCAATCGCTTAAAGACATGAAAAACCAATCTAATCTATCGGGGTTGTGACCACGGTTTCGCCCTTTCCCTCCTCTCGTACTCGTCACTACGCGAAGGTATTCATGACTAGACCTTTGATGGCCACGGCGTATTGAATGGATCCAAGGAAGCATTGGAGCTCTTACTCCCTCTACGGCACGGTTGCAAGCCTTAAGCATTAAAGTATATTCAACACAAGATGATAGATAGATAATCCGACAAAGTGCGATTACATCTCAAGATCGATTACAACCCATGGACGAATGAGAAGATTACCCCATCAAGGTGCTGATCATGGCACCGTGATCATGGTTTCCCTTACGCCGGTGTCTTCCTTCTTCTCCACGAGAGGGTGCTTCCTTCGAGGTGGTTGATCTCCCGCCGGAGATCCTCCTCCTCTCTCTCTAGCTTGTGGATGGCCTTCGGTGCGAATAACTCCTCCTCCCCGTGTTGGCGGCGCGTCGGGGGTTTTAGGGTCGAAGATCCTTCGAGGGCAAGGAAGACGGGACCGAACCGGTGCCCGAAGTGGGCCGGGCGGCCCGCCTTGGCCGGCCGGCCCGAGCCCGGTTTCGGCCGGTTCGGTCGCCCTTTTTGCTCCGTGGGTCCTCGTGCACTTATCTACTTTGCCCCCTCCACTTAGATGATTTTGACGCTGTTATCCTCACGATCAAGATGGAGGCTCTCTTTGCATGAAGTTTGATCTTTTACGCTTCAATCCCCGGGGGTGTTCCTCGTAGCACTTCGGTCCTCACCACCATTGGAAGTAATTTCAGCAAGCTCATGAACACGAACAAGACTCCATGAATGCTCCTTTGAACTTATTGCGAATCCGTCCTTTATGTCCATGATTTCCTACATAACCATAACACTTCCAAATGCATGCACAAAGATGAACTTGTTATATGATTAGTGTGCCTAGTGGCGGGTTAGTTCCATAATCAAATCCAAACCAAAGTGTAATGAACATGCTAGGTGCACCAAAATACACCGTCAACACGGACCGATCCGCCGGTCGAGGCCTCGGGGCCCCGGCCCACGCCCGCGAGCTCTCGCCCGCCGCCGCCGTGCTTGCCCCCGTCCGTGACGCCCTTGACGAGCGCCGCCGGGTGGGGATGGACGCATCCGTCCTCGGCACCTTGGCCGGTGCAAGGGGGAGGCACGGTTGGCACCACCCGCACGACGGGCACGAATAAAGGGTTAGAACGCCTGATCGTCAGGAAACCGAACCAAAAGTAAAGCATCGAGCCCCTTACCTCGAGGAGGAAAAGGCACGCTTCCTTTTCCTCGAAGCCTCGGCGGGTGAGGCCGGCGCGCCCCGCCGCCTCGCTCCCCGATGTCGCCGCCGAGCGCGCGGGCCCCGCCCCGCGCGTAGGCGCGCTCGCCGCGCGCACGAGCACGCTCGCCGCGCGCGCCCCGAGGTGCGCGCGGGCGCCCCGGCGCGCGCGCCGCCCTCGATGTCGATTGCCGGCGACGGGCGCCGTTGCGCCCGCCCCCGGCCGGCCGCCGCCCCGCCGCCGGAGGCCGGCTCCCGGCGGCGGGGCGACGGCTCCCACCTATCCGAGGGGCCTCCCCCCTCGGCCCTCTTCCTCTTCGTCATCCCCCCGAGGACGAGGGCTCCTCGGGTCCCCCGGGAGGAGAGCCCCGGCTCTTCGCGGCCGCCGGTACTCCGCGTTCGGCGCTCACGGCGCTCGTTGCGCCGCCTCGCGCGCTCCCTCCCCGCGCGCCGCCCGCTCCCGCTCCTGGCTGGCCGCGCCGCCCGACCAAGAGCGCCGGAGTCGGGGGTGGGCGGAACGGACTTGGAGGCGGTGAAGCTCACCGAGCCGCATACGCGAACACCAAGGACGCGTTAGGTGGCAAAAGCAACACAAAGAACTAAAACGAAATCAAGAACCACACTCACCAATGGGCCGGTGGGGAGCATCTCGAGGTCCCACGGGGGACCCGGTCCGGACGCGGCCGGCATCCGGGTGTCGACGGCGTTCCGCGCCGGGTGAGCGCATACGCCCGCCCGAGCGGGGACGGGAGCATCCGCGACCGCGCCGGTCAACGGGGTTGGCCGCCTCCGCCATCTCGAAGATGCGAGTGGCCTCTCCATCAGCGGCACGATCCGCCGGTGATGGAGGAACGCGAGGACACCCAACACGTTCAGCCCTTGCGCCGTCAGGCTCTTCAGGGCGCCAAGGACCGAGTCCTGCCGCCTCCGGTGCTGGGCCGTGGACACCCCGTAGCCCCACGAGCTGGGCTTCTCCTTGAACACCCGACCGGTGTAGGGGGGGAGGCCGGGCTCGGCGTTGCACAAGTAGGAACCATCCCCGCTCCCCACCGGCGTTGTTCGTCGTCATGGTGCAGGGGATGTAGTCGTCCTTGAATTGCCCCCGCAGGGCAAGCGACATCCCGCCGGCGCGCACCGTGCGGCGGGTCCTCGGCTCCGTCGTGGGCTGCGTGAAGAGCTCCGCCGGAAGAGGTGTACCCAGAGCTCCTAGTTGGAGCGGGATCCCCCGGGTACCCCTCGCGGACACCCACGAACGTGGCCGCCGCGAGATCGCGTTGGGCGCAAAGTTGTGCAACTCCACGCCGTAGTAGTAGCACGGTGCCCGCATGAAGCGGCTCGCCGCGCGTTGAAGCCCCGCTCGTGGAAACGGACGAAGCCGACGACGTAGCCCTCCGGCGGGTTGGGCGCGCGGTCCGCCGCCGGCGGCACAATCCACTCCGCCGGGCGGCCATCCTCGTTCGCCGACAGCTGGCCGGCGGCGACCAGCTCGCCAAGGGCCAGCGGCGTCACCGTCGACCGCTCCCAGGCATATGGGTCAAGGATCGTGAGGGGCGGAAGCGGTGCCATGAGGAGGAAGCAAAGGGATGCGAAAGCGGAGGCCGAGAAACGGAAGAAAGGCTCTAATGGCGGCACCGCACGGTAGCAAAGGCGAGACGAAGACGAAGGCGCAGGGGGCTAAAATGGCGGAGCGCAAAGGTAAAAAACCGCCGTCTCCCCTTTCCCTCAGATTTATAAGCCGCAGGCGAGCTCTCCGGAGCGGATGCCCCGCGCGCGCGTACTTGCAGGGGAATCTTCTCTTCACGCCGACGAGCGGGCCCCACCACGACCGCAACGGCCACATCACCGCGGGCGAGCAATCATCGCGGAGAAGACTAGCAGGGACCGAGGCAAGCGGTCACATCCGCCCGCCACGTCGCCCACTACGCGCGCGCGCGCGCGCGCAACGCACGCGAAAAGGCGCGCCCACGTTGCAGCCGCGGCCTCGACTGTAAGGCATTTAATGGCCTGTTCCCTTGCCAAGCAAGGAGGACCCTCGAGCGGGGCGAACCCCTGACTCGAGACAAAAATAGCCCTCGAAGGGACATCGACGCGAGAAGGCCGCCGAGGGCCTCGCTTGAAGTAAAGCGAGGCACCACGGGTGCCCATGCCGCGTAAAACCCTCGAGAGGAACGAGCCCTTGGCTCAAGACGATTTCAGCCCTCGAAGGGACATCGACGCGAGAAGGCCGCCCAGGGCCTGCTTGAAGTAAAGCAGGCACCACGGGTGCCCATGCCGCGCAAAACCCTCGAGCGGCACGAGCCCCCGGCTCGAGACGACGACAGCCCTCGAAGGGACATCGGCGTGAGAAGGTCGCCCGGGGCCTGCTTGAAGTAAAGCAGGCACCACGAGCACCCATGCCACGCAAAACCCTCGAGCGGCGCGAGCCCCTGGCTCGAAACAATATCAACTCTCTAAAAAAGGGGCACGTGCGTGAGAAGGTCGCCCGGCGCCCGCTAGAAGAAAAGCAGGCTCTGCGAGCACCCATGCCACGCAGTGCTACCGACCAGCGCCTCGAGGGCTGGCAAGCCCAGACCCCTCGATGGCCGCAAACGCAAAAGACGGGGCCGCCCAGACGCCGCCCCGCACGGCCCTACTGATCAGGGGTTCGAAGCCTGACCCTCGACGGGTTCGAACAGGCGCCTCAGATCGCGAGTCGGGGACGATGAGGGCACGCGCATTCGAGCCGTTCCTCGAGCCCGTCGGCTCGAGGGTGCCTCACATGTCGTATTCGAGAGCCAGCGAGGGCAGCTAGCCGGGGGATCCCACCGAGGGAGAGCTTCCGCGCCCTCGGTCCCTATCGAACGGGACCGAGCCCCACCTAGCAAACCCATGCAAGCGCTTCCATGGACGTGTCTCCGGACCACGCAGCCTACCCTTATCGAACGGGGCATGGGCGTCCACTCGAACCACCCACTAACGGCTCGAAGAAAAATCCGCAATTCTCGACCCGCTCGATGGGGGTTGCGGAAACCTCACCCTCCGTCCCACGAGAGAGACGGCGAGGGCGCGTTAAAAAACAAGTCGTAAAGCTCTACCCGATCGCCTCGAACGGGCCAAGGCTCGGGGGCTTAACGCACGGCTACACCTCCTTGGCACCGCACCCGCCGGAGACAGAGCGCCGGCGCCGCGTGCGTCACCGAAGCCGGGCCGAAACACCGCCGATGCCGGTTGAGACATGTGCCACGCCCTCGACCGGTTCTCGCGGTTAACCCCTCGCGGGAGAGCACCCACACTCCCCGGGGCTTCGGGGGGCTAGACCCGCGGGTCCGCCGACGCGGCCCCACGGAAAGCGTTCGCAAAACAAGGAGGGAAGAACGTCCTATCGGTAGATTCCGACATCCGCGGGAGCCTCAATGGCAAACCCGCGATGCTCGGGGCTACCGTCGGGGGACACCCTAGGGGTCCCCTTAAACAACGGGGGAATCCTCACTTAAAACCCACAACAAGGCCAAAACACAATTTGCCTAACCGTGCAGAGAACAGCCCACGCCGCAGGGACTCCGACGGCCCATCGAGGCGGCCCTCTTAGAGATCCCCTCGAGCGGGCTCCGCCTCGCTCGAGGATACGCGCTCCCCTCGGGCAGGCTCCGCCCCGTTCGAGGGGTAGCACCTCCCTCGAGCGGGCTCCGCCTCGCTCGAGGGCTCGCTCCCCCTCGAGCAGGTTCCGCCTCGCTCGAGGGTACGCGCCCGCCCTCGGCGGGGGTCCGCCACGCTCGAGGGTGCCCCTCACGCGTGCGCCGGCCCCCCGTACACGGGCATTTAACGCCCCGACGCCGGCGGGGACGGCGCCATCATGCGCCGGGGCTCGCCCCGGTGCCACCGCACCAACTCCCCGGGGAGGAGCCCATCCCCACCAATGTGGGGAGGGACCGTGCGCGCGGCCGGTGTCGTCCCGTGACGCCGTGCGCCCTGCTCCAAGACGGCTAACGCGCCGGCCCTCGAAGGGGGGCCGGACACACCCTCGATTCACTTTCTTGTGACCCTACGGGGTTAGGTGGAGGCGCTAGGCCGGTGGAATACCATCCCCGCCACCGTAACGGCGTGGCCGCCATCCCCGCGTGTGGCCGGCGCACGCCGGACGCCGTAGCAACCACTCCGGCGCCGTGGAGCGCATTGGGAAGGAACGCCGTTCTACCTACTCCGTACTCCGTACGGGCCAACGTCGCACCTCCCTCGAGCCTATCGGAGGACATCGCCACCATCCGCCGCCCTTCTACCCTCGAACCGTCACGGTTCGGGTACAAGGTAGGCCATGATGGCCGGATCGCCGCGGGGATCATCCGGACGGCCGCCCACTCTACGGCGTAGCACGTCGCACTCCCCCACGTAGCTAGATAGCGCGGCGCGCATGTACTTCGCCCTCCCCCTTGATCTATAAAAGGGGGACGAACCCCCGGCCCGCAGGGGACGGACGACACACAAGAGCACACAACGCACCACGCACTCACTCTCCAATTCTCCCACAATATCTTCGACCACTCCACCGGGGACTTGGAAGCCACGCTTCCTCTCCCGCCTTGCTTGTAGCGACCCCCACTACGAGCACCCCCTTGCCGAGCAATATAGTGCCTTGAGCACACCACTGCCGGACGTACGGCCCCCTCGGCGGAACCGGGGATAAATCCCGTGTCTCTTATTGCTTAGCATCGACCATTGAGGGATAGACCTCGGCGCTATCTATCGGTTAGTGTCGGGACCATATTCCGCACCGACAAAAGTTACAAATCATGTGTGTTGTCAATGCACTCATCAAGGGGGAGATTGAGGACCATGTGTGGTTCGAGGACCGGTGGATGGTCGCTTCCTGGTGTGATGAGTGATTGACAACGTTCTGTGGACTAACTCTTGGCTAAGTATTGCAGGTGCAGGTTGCAGCTTGACTAGTGTTGGTGTAGGTGAAGAACAAGAGCGAAAGGTCGTCGCCGGTGAGGCCTCCAGGTGTGGAGAAGATAAGTAGGCTTCGTTCGAGGGACCCGGTGGCCAACGGAGTCAAGTGCGGGCCGCATGGTGGCAAGAACAGCAGGACGAAGTCGTGGACGGTTTCTTGGTTGAGCCTCAAAACCAAGGTCGAGCCGGGACTACGTGGGAGCTGAGTCATGAGTGGAGATTGGCGGAGGCTACACCGAGTTCGCGGGGTTTGCAGTGGTTCACCAGAAAACCACTGGGTTACTCGGTTGAGCCACAAAACCGAGGTCGAAGACTCGACGAGGAGGTGTGGCCACCTAGGCCAGTTCAACCGCCCAGGAGGGGCAGTCAAACCGCCTGGGCCGATCAAATCGATAGGGTCGGTCTAATCGCCCTGGGGGGACGGTCTGACCGCCCTGGCCGCTGCCGCCGAGAAGCTTCGAAGCGGAGGACACACGTCGGGATCGCAAGGCTTGCATCGAGGCTAAGCATGTTGCGGTCGCCGGGCATCCGTCCGATGGAGAAATTCTGAAGACTTCCAAATTCGCCCTTGAGGGGCTTGTATCCCTAGTTATTAAGTAACGGTAGTTTAGTCTTTTTGGTGCCTCCATTTATACTCTTTGAGGGGGTGGATGGCAGCCAACTCTTGGGACCCTAGCTCATTTGTTTTTCCATTTTCGTTATCATTTTCCTCTAGTTTTCTAGGACTAGCTTGAGAGCTTCATGTGAGATCTAGAGAAAGGGATGGATGTATGGGTGGCAAGCTAGACCTTGTACGAACCTTCATGGTATGTATAGATGGTTCGGCGTGGTTCCTCAAGGTTGTGAAGTGCTTTTCCCGTCCTTGTGGTGCTTTTCGGAGGTCTTTGTTGTGCTTTTCTTGGCGGAGTTTTGAGGATGATTTCTTAGGGATTTTGTTGGGTGTCACGTTTGAGGACCTTGTGCCTCTTTGGATGGTGACTTTGCCCCCCAAATCTTCCTTGAATCGGACTTGATTTGGTTGTTTTTCGAGTTGGCCGAGTTCTTGCCCTAGAGAGGCGATTTCTTTGATTCCTCTTGATTGTGAGCGTTTTGGGTCAATTCCTTTGAGGTAGAGGTTGCCCAGAGGGTAACCCAGGTATTCCCGAAGTTTCGCTACAATCCGTGGAGTGATTCGGGAGATCGGGCGATGGGAAGTTGAGGTTTGACCCGCGGACAGGTTTTCTAGAAGGGGCGGTCTAACCACCTGGGGGACGGTCTAACCGCCCTGGACCTTCCAGGTCGAAGTTTTGATTTTGCCAAATTTTCCTCTGTGAGTTTGTTCGCTTTGATCAGAGAGTGTTCAGGTGAAATCTTGGGTCGTTTTCGTGCTGTTTGCTAGGAGTTCTTGCTTGGAGTTCTTTGCTGGGTACAGGAGGTTAGACCGCCCCTGGTAGCCGGTCTAACCGCCCCTAGGCCCTTGGGTGAAGTTTTGGTTTTCGTCAAGATTTCCTGGTAGCTAGCTTGGCCTTGACCAGAAATCTCTGATGGTGAAACCGTGGTGCGTTTTGGTAGTCGGAAGAGGTGTTTCGGAGGATTTCTTGGTTCCCTGGTTGAGGCGGTCTAACCGCCCCCCATACCCGGTCTAACCGGCCCCTTTGGACAGCCGGCTTCCGAGTTGTTTCCGCTGTCGTGGGTGCGTAGGAGTTGAGGTTGCTGGTAGTGTGTGTTCCTAGGACCAGTAGCACTCCAGTGGCTACGTGGTTTTGGCAAACGGAAGGTAGAAATGCGGAGCGTGTGATTTTGGGGGTCCGACCGAGCGAGTACATCTTGTTGGAGTTTCAATCTCCTTTGAGAAGAATTTTTATTGGCTCCCATTCACTCCCCCCTCTCTAGTCGCCTAATTGGTCCTTCACAGGGTTCAAGGTTGCCTGAGCAGCCGCAATCACTCCATCGGCTTGGATCTAATCGGTGAGCTAAGCGGCTTTCCACTGGTCCCTTGCCCGGACTGTGGTATGGCTCGGGTGGTGGAGGGGTGGACGCGGAAGGAAGGTGAAAACCACGGTCGTCTTTATTTCAAGTGTGCAAGGAACTCGTTGAGTAGTCTACTGTGTCTCCCAAATTTGAGTTAGGGTTCTTATGAGCTTTTGATTCTGCAGTACACCAAGAATTGTGGATTTTATCGTTTCCACAAGGAGTATCTCCAGATGCTGAAGGATGCTAGTGTCCTTGTTTTTTGACTGTCAAACTGGGCAGACATGGTCGATGAAGTAGTAGATTCAGTGGAATGTAAAATTGGGAGTGGCGAGCAGAGGTAAGCACTGGAGGACAAGCAGAGGAAGAAAGCACTGGAGGAGAAGATGGACAATGTGATCTGGAAGATGAACTTGATTCTTGTGGTTGTTGTTTGTGTAGTATTTGTATGTTTACTGGGGATGTATGCTGCAAAGAAGTAATTCTGATGTTAAAAGTGGTGCTTTTTCTTCATCTGTGTGGATGAAGAATGAAAAATTTGTCACATATGACAAACTTAAATGTATGAATGAAGAATGGATGGAATGACAATTGGGTCACAAATCTTAATGTGTCACACATCACAAAATTCATCAATTCATCTGTGCTAACATTTCATTGCAGCACGAGGCAAAGGAAACGTGGATTATTAACACAAACAGAGTAACAAACTTCTGGCATAACTCTCGCATATATACACATTTCAATTCATTGCGAACTGCTGCCATATAATGACACAAACAGAGTAACAAACTTCTAACATATACATTGCAATTCATTGTAAGTTGCTGTCATAGACATTGCAATGCCTTACAAAATAGGAGATCTTCCGCATCTCTTAGATCTACTAGTTCATCACAAGTTCAACATACACACAGGAGGAACATATTAACAGAGGATCTACTAGTCCATCACAAGTTCAACAAGCACGCTGGAAGAACACATTAACAGAGGAACAAATTAATTAAGCAGAGGTAGTCGCCGTCGGAGGAGCCCAACCGTCAGGGTCGGAGTCGGAGCAAGAGCCGGAGACGTCGAGGCCTCCATCGTTGTCGACGGGGCCGAGCAATCCTCTCTCCAGGTCCCCAACTATCGGTGTTTTAGAACGGCAACCTACCAAGGGGAGTACCTGAGGTAGATGAATGTGGCCTCGCAGAGATCAATAACTCGAAGGAAGAGACGCGTGGCACACAATTTAGACAGGTTCAGGCCGCAAGGTGCGTAATACCCTACGTCATGTATGTTGCATAGCTCTAGATTGATTGGGTGTGATTACAAGATGATGCGTACGAGAGAGAGAGGGGTCCCTTCCTCGCCTTATATAGCCCGAGAGGCAGGGTTACAAGTTGGTTCGGGAAGAGGGTACTAGTCATGTACGTCTAGGAGTCCTTTACATGGATCTAGTCAGGCACAGTTTCCTATCCGAATACTAATCCATTGTAGTTCTTGCACTCCACACCATCAGGTGCCGTGTAGCTCAAGTCGAGTAGTCCCAGGGGCCCACCGAGTAGTCGGTCCTGGTACCCACCGAGATAGTGGGCCCAGGGATGTCCATACGACAAGCCCCCGAGTACTTGACGGCCTTGACGAGTAGTTCCCAAGCGTCCCCGAGTAATACTAGCCAAAAGTCCTGAAGAGTACTTGAAGCACCCCGAGGCTGGAAGGTACTCTAGCCGATCCTTGACTAGTCTTGAAGTCTTCTCGAGTAGTCCCCAAGCGTCCTCGAGTTCTCCTCTTGAAGGTCTTCAATAGTAATCGTGTCGTCTTGACAAAGAAACCATATGGAAAATGTGATTCGAAGAATCGCATTCCATATGGAATGTAGCCCCGAGCCTTAGGTCGAATCGTAGATTCAAGCTGAGGGTCAATTTGAAGTTATGCCAATCTTATCCCATAAAATCCAGAGAAAAAACTAAAGGACATGTGGCACGGAGCCCCCGAGCCTTGAGTCGAGTACTTCCTCTCGAATTGAAGGGTCATCTTGATTGTTGAATGTGTCCTGAGTGGGTTTTGAATCTTGTAGCAACCCACTATATCGAACGGATGTAGCCGAGCCCCCGAGATGAATAGCATCAAGTATCAAAAGCTGAAAGGTCGGGCTGGCACCGCTGAGTCTCACGATAATGCTTATCCGCCCAGTCATTACGGTGCCTCCTGTTAGCTTATAAATAGGCCCCGAAACCCTTAGGGTTTTCCATTCTCCTCAGTAGCAGTCGCTTGGATAGATCTATTCGATAGACTTCCCTACACTGCCTTTGTTGCCACGCGAGAGAGAGAGGAAAACCAAGCATGCCGCCACCGTCCGCCACCAGCACAGCCCCCGAGCGAATGTGAGTGAAGACCCCCTGCACTTGGAGGATGAAGGCATCTCCGTCCAAGAGCTCGAAGACTGGTGGGGGGAGGAAGAGGTCCCGTAGTGAGGCGGAGGGATCTGCTCAAGAGTCGTCGCCTCCATCATCTCCTCATCCCAACCCTGCCAAGGAATGGAAGAAATCCAAACTCAAGACTGAAGATTTGCTAGCCCTGGTCAATAGTGGCTTCTTGCAGAGAAAGAGATGGATCTATGGTGCGCCGCCACTGGCGACCCATATCCAATGGGGAAGAATCC
Organism: Cenchrus americanus; assembly: GCA_947561735.1. Taxonomy (NCBI): domain Eukaryota; kingdom Viridiplantae; phylum Streptophyta; class Magnoliopsida; order Poales; family Poaceae; genus Cenchrus; species Cenchrus americanus. The sequence goes on along the minus strand of OX387239.1, from coordinate 70,173,725 downwards.
GGATGAGATTCCGATGTTTGCCAGGTTCACTGAGCGTGGGCTAGCAGTTCCAACCAGCGACTTCTTCAAGGGCTTCCTCAGGTACTACGACATCGAGTACCTGAATCTTAATCCCAACTGCATCTTCCATGTTTTGTCTTCGTGCACTTCTGCGAGGCGTTCGTGGGGATCAAACCCTACTGGGTTTTGTTCCGGAAATTCTTCCGAGTGAAACTGCAGCCAAGCACCAATGACCCATGAATAGTTAGAGGGGCAGGTATTCAGATGCGTGAAGATGCGGCCGACCAGTACTTGTCGTATAAGCTGATAGAGTCAAACCAAGACTGGAAAGCCAAGTGGTTTCATATTTGTAACCACCATCCGGAGCTAATGGTGGAACATAGAGCCGACAATGCAAAAGGGTATCCAACTACCCGAGCTAATGAAGAAGATCAAGGCCCTTAGAGAGGCCGGGCTGAGGGCCGAGCACGTGGCCTTCAGCTTTAAGAAGAGGAGGGTGCAGCCGCTGATGGCTGGCGACACCCTCTGGTATCAGTACACGGGCGACGAGGACACGTCGAGTATGCCCGGCGACGAAGTCGACGACGATGACATTGTCGAGAGGCTGGGTAAAATATTCAAGGACATGCCACCGCACACTTCTTGCCCAATCCCCGAGTACTCCATAGCCCGTCCGCCGAACAAGGTTAGTGTTTGTGACTTCTGCCTTCGAGTACTAATTTGCTTGGTGTTGTCGCACTCATACAAGTTGTTATCTGTAGGATGACATCGCCAAGTATGTCTCCGATCCACCTCCCATACCACAACTTGAAGATGTACCGGAGGAGGGGAAGGGTAAAGCGAAGGAGCACCGTGAAGTCAGAGAGGGTGACGACATCATCACCACTGAAGACACCTCTGACGATGAGGATGAAGAAACGCTCCAGGAGCGGTTTCAGCTGCGTTCAAGGTTCAGCCGCCCTGGACTGCCCAATGTCCCCCTCATCATCGAGAGGCCGGCTAGTCTGGAAGCTAGCCTTCCCGCACCGCCAAGGAGGCCACGTAATGTGGCACGGAAACGCGCCGCCAAAAAAACTAAAGATCACCGAATCAACTGCCCAAGAGGTAAGTTCCTCGAGTAGTGTCGTCGAGTACTTTCCATGGAGTACTATATGCTAACAATTGGATTTTGAATTGTCGCAAGACATCCCGTCGTGTGAGCCAGTGGATCAGGGAGAAGAGGTCACTTGGGACACGGTGGGAGGGACGTCTGAGAGAAGCTGCAGTCCAGCCCCCACCGTTGAAGCAACTATGCCGGAGGCGGCACAGCAGGCAACTATCACCGACGAGCCGCGGGAGTCGATAGAAAAGAGGAGGGCAGACCCCTCCGCGACTACTAGATCTGTGGAGCTAGTAGTAGCCCATGTTGAGGATGAGGAGTCCGCGGAGGCTGGGATTGTTGATATTGCCAGCATACTTGGCGCTCCGACCGTGACTGTGGTCCAGTCAAGCTTGTGAGTATAACTAGTCACCGAGTAGTTTACGTAGACCAATAATCTTTGCTTGAATGATCATCAGAATTTTGCTATGTAGGAAATCTTCCGATCTGTCCTGGGATGGTGAGGAGCTCAGTGCAGCAGCCGGTGAAGAAAGCCGGACAGCAGAAGTTGAGGAATCTGCGCTGCTGCCGCAGACCGAAACCGCAGGACAAGCCGCGGAGGCTACGCCACAGGAGGCCACCATGGTGGAAGGTACGTAGACTGCACCAATGCTAGCCGCCCCGCGGAGTAGTCGTAGCCCCCAGATTCTAACTTTTTATGCTCTGTGGTGATAGAAACACAAGTCGAAGGGTCCACGATCCCTGAAGTCGTGGCCATTGAAGCCGCCGTGCCTGAAGCCGGGGTGCCGAAAGGAGCGGCTCCCGGTCCGGAAGATCCAGTAGCCCCCGCAATCACAAAGGCGATACATGTGGATATGCTCCCGGAGTTGAGCATGGACGTAGTTGTTCGATCACCAGAGATCCAGGACGCGGAGCCAATCCGTTCGGCGCCGATGTCAGAGGCAGCGACAACTAGCCGTGACGGACTGGAGCTTCTAGCCGACGACCTTGTTGATCCGGCAACTGTGGCTCGCAACCTAGAGTCAATGTGCCGTGCAGAGCAATGGATGAAGGTATGTTGCAACACCTTGAGTAGTCGAGTTCCCTGAGATGTTGAGTACTCAATAGTGATTGTTGCCTTGTGCAGGATGTCGTGGAGAGATCGCGGCAGAAATTTGGTATGCTCCAGGGATATGGTGAAGCTGTGCTCCACGCAAAGTCGATGGAGAAGGAACTGAGCAAGGCCAGGAAGCACGCCACCTTGTTGCAGTCCAAGCTAGATGGGGCCTTCTCTCAGTACCATAATGAGGTACAAGAGATGCAAGCGAAGAACGACGACTTGATCCGAAAGAACAAGTCTCTACGCCAAAAGAACAAAGGTATGCCACCTGGCAGACTGTTGAGTACTTATTTTGGGGTACCTTGCAGTAGTTCAACATTGCCTTGGGTTGTTTGTAGAGCTGGAGACCCGAATGGACCTGCGAAGGCCTCAGAGACAGATCTTAAGAACATCATGTACCAGGAGAAGGACGCCCGTGAGGTACTTGAGTATGAGTATAAGCAACTGTCCCATGAGTGCGTTTATCACATGGAGCTTCGCGAAGCCTCAGATCGTGACCTTGTGAGCTGCTATAAATCTCTGTAGAAGCTGAACGAAGACTGCGAGAAGCTGCGCAGCCAACTCAAAGAGCTTGAAGAAGTCGCGCTCCCAATTGCGAGATTGCTAGTGCCACATCCAGGCGGGCCCAAGATTGCTCCACTGGTATACCGGTTGAAGGAAGCCCCCGGTCGTCTGGCGACTTATGTGAAGCATCTGGCGAAGTCTATCCGCAACCAGGTCTTGGCGTACATGAAGTCGTACTTCCCCAAGGCTCTAGTAGATGTAGTCGCGGGAGGACTAGCCGCGAATTATACGGACGAGCAATACAAGGAGTTGCTGGAGCAGATGGCTCCAATCACAGAACAAGTCGCGGAAAAGTTGAACCTTCAGTAGCGGGTCCTGTAGGGTTAGCTTTTGGCAGCATATGTAATATAAACAAAATTTGTGGAAGTTTGTGAATGAATGTTATCCACAATGCATATTGAAATGAGTACTCGTTGCCGCTACTTTAGATGTGCGGAGTACCCAACCATGGAGGTGTCGCGAGTAGCAGTACTCGGCAGTAGATGCCTGATGAGGAGGCACAATAAATGAATTGATTGGAAATCAATCTTTATTACTAAAAGAAAAGTACACCTAGATGGCCAGGGCCATTTTACAAGTGTAGTCACCTGGACCCAGAGGCTGCCTATGGCTAAGATGCACTAGGACCCATGGCCGCTTACAGCTGGAGATCTGTTAGTAGCCGTATAGGCTGGATCTAAAGTACATGATCTTGGAGACCGCCGCTAGAGTCCTTGATGCTCTGAGCAGCCCAAGATCCGTTAGTAGTTGTTGACGCTGGATATTGGAGTAGAGTAGTCTAGAGACTAGTGCCTGGACCAGGAGGCCCCTTACGGCGAGAAGTCCAGGAGGAGTCGCATAGACTTGGACCCCCGAGTAGTCGAGAGACTGCGCATAGAATCGACAGAGCTGGTCGATGTTCCACGAGTTGCTGATGTTGTCTCCTTGAAGTGTCTGGAGGCGGTACGAGCCTGGTCCGGTCACCTTGGATACTGAGAAGGGACCTTCCCATGGTGAGCTAAGCTTGTGTAGTCCTTCCATGTTCTGAATGCGGCGGAGGACTAGATCACCAACATTGAAGGAGTGTTCATTGACATTGCGATCATGGTAGCGTCAGATACCCTCTAGGTACCTTGCTGATTGGACGAGGGCGACGCAATGAGCTTCTTCGAGTCCATCGATATCAAATCGTATGTTGTCTTCTGAGATGCCATCGTCATACTGTTCTACTGCCAGCGATTCCCACGTTACGTCGGCAGGTAGGATAGCTTCGGAGCCATAGACCAAGAAGTAGGGTGACTGACCCGTCGGCTTGGTAGGTTGCGTATGAAGCACCCAGAGTGCATTAGGTAGCTCCCCGATCCACTTGCCCCCTTTGGTGTTAGCAGCGTCATGCAGTCGCTTCTTGAGAGCGTCGGGTACCATCCCGTTGGTGCGTTCGACTTGTCCGTTGGCCCGAGGATGGGCGACTGAGACATAACGGACGTCGATCCCGTTGTTCTCGTAGTACTCCCAGAACTGGTGATTGTTGAAGTTGGAACCCAAGTCTGTGATGACGCGGTGGGGTAGTCCGTAGAGATGCACGAGCTCATCCAAGAAGTCGAGTACCCTGTTGGCCTTTGGGCAAGTGACCGGCTTGACCTCGATCCACTTGGTGAACTTGTCGATAGCCACCAGAACTCTGTTGAACCCTCCTGGCACAGTTGGGAGAGGCCTAATCATGTCGAACCCCCAGCAGGCGAAAGGCCAGGTTAGTGGTATGGTGACTAACATGTAGGCTAGGACATGTTGTTGCTTGGCGAAGTACTGGCACCCCTGGCACCTTCTAACGAGTTCCTCAGCATCACCCAAAGCTGTGGGCCAGTAGAAAGCTCGTCGGAAGGCTTCGCTGACCAGCGTGCGAGAAGACGTGTGGTTGCCGCAGACGCCTTTGTGGATATCCTCCAAGATGTCCTTGCCTTCTTCTCGGGGAACACACTTCTTGAGTACTCCAGAAGTGGCGCCCCGCCTGTAGAGCTTGTCTCCGACTAGTACATAGAACTTGGCTCGGCGGATGATTTGCTCAGCCAAGTTCTTGTCTGAGGGAACCTTCTGCTCGCGGATGTAGTCGATGAAGGGTTGTCGCCAGTCCATGTCGATCATCATGACCTCCTGGCCAGGCTGAGAGGGCGTCGGCTCTGGGATGGATGGCGTGTGCAGCTCGTGGACGAAGACTCCTACTGGTACTTGTGCGCGAGTAGAACCAAGCTTCGACTGGACATTCGCTGCAACGTTATTGTCGCGGACGACGTGATGGAACTCGAGACCATAGAATTTGTTCTCGAGCTTGTGGACTTCTAGGTAGTAGGCATCCATGTTCTCCTTGTAGCGATCCCAAGACTCCGCGAAGTCGCCGTAGACTAGTAGTCGCTTGATGCCCAATGATATTGCGAGGCCGAGCCCGTGTAATAGAGCTTCATACTTGGCTTCATTGTTTGAGACCTTCTAGAAGATCTGCAGGACATACTTGAGTTGTTCGCCCTTTGGGGAGATCAAGAGTACCCCTGCAACTACGCCCTCGAGCTTGAGTGAACCGTCGAAGTACATTACCCAATGCTCTGGTCGCTCGGTTGGAGTTGGTATCTGATTCTCCTGCACTCTTCCATGAAGTCGACTAGAGCTTGAGACTTGATGGTTGTGCATGGCTTGAAGTCGATGTTGAGAGCGCCGAGTTCGACTGCCCATTTGGAGATTCTTCCAGTAGCATCTTAGTTCTGTAAGATGTCGCCGAGCGGGTAGTTGGTGACCACGGTGATTGAGTACTCCTGGAAGTAGTGTCGTAGCTTCCGCGAGGTGATGAGCACTGCATAGAGTAGTTTCTGCATTGGCTTAGCATGCCTTTGACTCTGACAGGACCTCACTGACGAAGTAGACTGGCCACTGGACAGGGTAGGCGTGGCCGTCTTCCTGCCGCTCAACATTGATGGTAGTACTGACCACATGGGTAGTTGCAGCGAGGTAGAGCAGTAACTGCTCCTGTTTGCGTGGAGTCGTGAGGACTGGTGGCTTGGAGAGGAAGTCTTTAAGCTGAGCCAAGACTTGATCCGCCTCTGGGGTCCACATGAACTTCTCTTGGTGTTTGAGTAGCTTGAAGAAAGGTAGCCCCCGTTCTCCAAGCCTCGAGATGAATCTGTTCAAGGCCGCCATGCACCCGGTGAGCTTCTACATGTCTTTGATGCAGGTGGGAGCTTTCATGTTGGTGATGGAGGAGATCTTCTCAGGATTGGCCTCGATGTCGTGATGGCTGATGATGAAGCCGAGTAGTTTCCCTGATGGTACGCCGAAGACACACTTGTTGGGGTTGAGCTTCCACTGGTACTCCCGCAAGGATGCCTAAGTCTCTTCAAGATCGGCGATGAGCATGTCAGAGTTTTGGGTCTTGACGACCACGTCATCCACATAGGCTTTGATGTTCTTGTTGAGCTGCTTCTTAAAGTAGGCCTAGATAGCTCGCTGGTAGGTGGCGCCGGCGTTCTTCAACCCAAATGACATCGTTGCGTAGTAGGCGCCAAACGGGGTGATGAACACGGTCTTTTCCTGGTCTTCTTCCTTGATGGTGATCTGGTGGTATCCCGAGTAGCAGTCGAGGAAGCAGAGCAGGTCACAACCCGCCGTGGAGTTGATGACTTGATCAATCTGCGGCAACCTGAAAGGGTCCTTGGGGTAGTGTTTGTTGAGGTCAGTGTAGTCGACGCACATCCTCCACTCATTCGTATTCTTCTTGCGGACGAGGACAGGGTTGACGAGTCACTCAGGATTTAAGACTTCTCTGATGAAGCCGGTCGCGAGTAGTTTGACGAGTTTCTTCTTGATGTCATCCCGTCGGTCGTCTGCAAAATGGCGAAGGTGTTGTCGTTTGGGGTAGCTTTAGGGTCGACGTTGAGTGAGTGCTTGATCAGCCTCCTGGGCACCCCGGGCATGTCCACGGGTTTCCAGGCGAAGATGTCTCCGCTAGCCCGGAGGAAGCTGACGAGCACGTCTACCTATTTCGGGTCAAGACCCGCCCCAATCATGGTAGTCTTGCTGTTATCGCCTGTCCCGAGATTGATGGCCTTGACTTGCACTTCCTCAGATGGTTGAGGCTTGTTGGCTGTGTCAGTCTTCTCTGGGATCTCGACTTCTATGGGGGCAAGCTTCTTGGACGCAGCGTAGATCTCCATCATTTTGTTGGGTACTTGATTAGTGGCTGCGAGTTCTATAGCTTCTGTGTCACAGTCAAAAGATATCTTCAAGTCCCCTTGCAATGAGAGTACTCCGGCAGGACTTGGCATTTTGAGTACCAAGTAGGTGTAGTGAGGTACCGCCATGAACTTGGCGATAGCTGGTCTGCCAAGGATGGCGTGGTAGGATGTCTCAAAATCTGCAACCTCGAACTCGATGTACTTGGTGCGGTAGTTCTCCCTAGTCTCCCCGAAGGTGACTGGTAGGACCACTGAGCCTAGTGGAATAGCCGCGCTAGCAGGGACGATGCCGTAGAAAGGCGATGTGCTCTTGGTGAGCATGTGGGTTATGTCCAGCTTCATCTTCTTCAAGGTCTTGGTGAAAAGGACGTTGAGCCCGCTTCCCCCGTCGATGAGCACCTTGTTGAGTCTGGAGCCCGCGACTACTGGTTTCAAGATGAGTGGGAAATGTCCTAGCTCGGAGAAGCTTGTCCATTGATCCGCGTGGGAGAAGGTGATGGGTACCTCTGACCACCTAGGGGCGTCGAGACCACTGGTTCAATGTTCAAGACTTCTCGTCGGGTGGTCTTTTGGGACCGTCTATTGGGTAGTCCGCCGAAGAGGACATTCACTGTCTTGTCGGGTTCTTGGAAGTTGTCGTTGACCTTGTCGGCCTTCTTCTTGCCCTTCTTGTCGTGAGGAGGGCGTGGGTCTGGGGTGTCTTTGAGTGCTCGCCAGAGTTGGTAGCACTGCTCGGTGGTGTGGTTGCCCTCTAGATGCCACAGTCACTTCTCTTTCAGCAAGTCTTTGAAGCCACCAGAGGTCTTTTTCGAGTTGTCTTTTGCAGGGCGTTGGATAGCCGCGACTGTATTGTCTGGCTTGCGCTTGCGGTTAGGACCCGAGTAGTTGTTTTTGTTGCGACCCCCTTGATCCCTGTTGTTGTTGTTGTTGTTGTTGTTGTTGTTGTTGTTGTTGTTGTTGTTGTTGTTGTTGCCGCCCGTGTTGTGTTTGCTCTTGCCGCGAATGGAGTCGTACTTGGTGTTTGCCTTGTATTCTTCGTCGGCTCATGAAGTGATCATGTCCTTGATCTTTGTAATGGAACTCAGGCGGCGGCGACCGAAGTCTTCGAAAGTGCGGCGGTGGTAGAGCCCGTCTTGGAAAAGGTCGATGACCTCCTTGTCGGTGACGTCGACTACCGTAGCACACTTGTCGAAAAAGCGTCGCATGTACTAGCGCAACGTCTCGCCTTGTTCTTGCTTGACCATTGCCAGGTCCATGCGAGCACCTGAGCATCCCGTGGTGCCCGCGAAGTTGCTGGCGAACTGAGCCTTGAGCTGGTCCCACTCGTCAATCCAGTTCTTGTCGAGCGACTCGAGCTAGGTGAGTGGTGCTCGGTCTAGGCAGAAGGGGAAGTAGAGGCACTTCGTATCGTTGTTGCCACCAGCGTTTTCAATGGATAGGGCATAGCAGCTGAGCCATTGAACTGGGTCTTGCTTCGCGTCATACTTGGTGACCCCCAGAGGTTTGAATTTCTCTGGGAGAAGCAGGTCGCGAAGTCGAGCGGAGAAAGCGGGGAAGCCGTCGTTGTCGCCTGCCTCAAAGGCCTTCTTGCGACGTATTTCTTCAATTCTACGGTGGGCATCGTAGCCGTCGTGTGAGATGCTGGTGACGTGGCTGTTTGCGTAGCCTCGGCCCCCGCGATCACCGCCGCCACCAGCTCCCCTGCCAACACCGTGTGATGAGCTCCCATCGTGCCTCTGCCTCTGCCACCGCCGTCGGCGTGACTAGCACCACCGCGGCTTCCGCCGGCACCACCAGCACTATTGCCGCCTTGAGAAGGTCCTCCAGCTGATGCCCTGAAACGGTTGGGGTTCTATGGTTGTTCTCCTCAGGAGCGGTTGCGTCCACCATCCGCTGGACTGCGACTAGTAGCTTCGTGGTGCCTGGGTTCACGAGTTCTAAGAGGAGGTGCTTGAGTGACCCTGTTGTCCACCCTCATGAAATAGGCGTCTTCAGCTAGCTTGGCGATGACTTCGCCCGCGCGTATCCCCGGAGCCTGACGTGCTATCGTAGTGATGGACATGAGGCACTTTTGGGGGGTAGTGTGCACCCGGATGGCGACTTGATCGACAGTCTCTGTGAGATTCCAGATTTGGAGAGATTCGCGGAGACGTCTGCGCTGTTCATCTCGCTTTCTATTGCGTTCACGTCGGGCGCTCTTGTCGTCATTGGTTTCGTCAGCGAGTGCATTGGCGGAAAGCTCGTCTACTGAGATGTCGTCAAAGTAGCGGTCGAGTCAAGTCCCTAAAGGTCCTGGTGTCTCGCCAGCAGCCATGAAGACTTGGCGATCAGGGGTACCGAGATCGAAGTCAGTAGTCGCCACCTCGGTTGAAGTATGCTCCTCTGTTGGAGCTAGGGGTGTTACCTCCTGGAAGGGAAGCGAGTCGAGGTAGGCGACGCAGCGCAAGTTGCCGTCTGTCAAGTCCGCAGGCTTGCGGTCTGGCCAGTAGACGAATCTCCCGGCGGGCGTGAATGTTATAGCCAGACCGCTGGCTGTTTCTGATAGCGGTTGCTCATTTGTGATGGCCTCGGATTCAGGCTTGACAGTGTCCAACTCAAAGTCGAACTCATAGGAGGAGTCCGAGTAGTAGCCGCAGGCGGGGTTGGAGTCTGAAGAGTAGTCGGAGACGATCTCCTTGCCAGCCCGACGTGCAGCGAGAACTTCCGCGTGAGCCCTGCTAGCATTGCAGAGGCCATATGGGAAGTGCTCGTGGAGTGGGGCATCTTCACACGATGGCTCAGTAGCCGGCTCGCATGCGATGGCCCACGGGGATGTCGAGTTCGAGTTGGAGGCGGATCTGAGCTCGAAGTCGGCATGTTGGTTGTAGAGTGAAATTTCGCCGAATCTTCCGTCTAGGTTGCCCGTGATCACCTTGGTAAGTGTCACGAGCCCAGTCTTCGGGTTAGGTGTCATGGCGAGGCAGCGTTGGAAAGAGCCAGCGTCGTCAGCTGTGTAGACCCAGGATCCGAAGACGAAGTTGTCGCCGCGCTTGAAGGCGACGGTTGGCTTGATGAAGATTGAAGCCGTCGAGTTCGCCATGAGATCTTCGGCGAGATCCCCTACCTAGAGCACCAGCTGTCAGTGTTTTAGACCAGCAACCTACCAAGGGGAGTACCCGAGGTAGATGAATGTGGCCTCGCCGAGATCGGTAACTCGAAGGAAGAGACACGTGGCACACAATTTAGAAAGGTTCAGGCCGCGAGGTGCGTAATACCCTACGTCATGTATGTTGTGTAGCTCTGGATTGACTGGGTGTGATTACAAGATGATGTGTATGAGAGAGAGAGGGGTCCCTGCCTCGCCTTATATAGCCTGGGAGGCAGGGTTACAAGTCGGTTCGGGGAGAGAGTACTAGTCGTGTACGTCTAGGAGTCCTTTACATGGATCTGGTCATGCATAGTTTTCTATCCGAATACTCCTCCACCGTAGTCCTTGCCCTCCACGCCATCAGGTGTTGTGTAGCTCAAGTCGAGTAGTCCCAGGGCCCACCGAGTAGTCGGTCCTGGTACCCACCAACATAGTGGGCCTAGGGATGTCCATACGACACCAACCAAGACATTGATTTTGAAGGCGTAATCCTTCACGGTCATCTGTAGCGGATGACTGGGTGGTGGGAGCCCAAGATGAACGGCCACCTTTCGAAGCTTCACGAAAGCCTCGTGGAACAAGTTCGCTGACCAAGTGGCTTCGTCAGCATTTAGTGCAGGAGCACGCACGACCGCCACAGTTTGCAGCGCCACCTTGCGTCGGGGCGGCTTCACCTCCTTGGCTGGGGGCGGCTTCACCTCCTCGGGGGAGGGCGGCTTCACCTTCTCGGGCTCGGCGGGCGAGGGCGGCGGCATCTCCTCAGGCTCGGTGGGCGGGGGCGGCGGCACCTCCTCCCTCCCCCACTTCCTAGATGGCTCGCTTGACGATGCCATGCGTTCGCTTGAGGAAGAAGAATGTAACATACCAGAAATTAGGTGTGAAAATTTGCGAAAATTTAAAACTTTTTGTTTGAATTGGTGTGCTACCAATTTTCAACCCAAATTGCTAGCCTTTCCCTAAAATCTACACCAATCTAACCCATTATATAAAAATATAATTTCAAATTATGGTAAAATTTGTGAGTTGGAAATTTTCTGGATTTATTTGGAGTTTATTTGATTGATGTTTGAATTTGAATAGGATTCAAATTCAAATAATTTTCCAAACCTAAGTTCAAATAAATGAAAAACCCTAACTTCTCTTTCGGGCCCTTTTCCCTTCCTAAACGAACCCGCCGGCCCAACTGGCCCAGCAGGCCGACCGAACCGGCAGCCCACCAACAAGCGCCCCCTATCTTTTATCTTCTGTCGCTGACGTGTGGGACCCCCACGTCGATCTCACCTCCTTTCTTCTCCTTTGCTTTCTCCCCACCACTGCGTCGCACCACTGACCGGCCCGCGCCGCGGCCGCGCGCGAGAGGAGGGGACGGCCGGCCGCCGAGCTGGCACGCACGCCGAGCTCGCGCGCGCGCCCGTGACCCACCCCAGGGGGAATCTGCTGGAGAAAAAGTCCCATATGCCCCTACCAGTGACGCGACAGGCGTGGTGACGGCCATTGGGGGCCGGCCACATCGCCAATCCCGCTCGGGCGCCCAATCCTGGAGCCCCGAGGCTTCTTTGCCCCTACGCCGCTTTGACCGCGCATCTACAACTCCCGGGACCGAGCCGCCTCTCGCAAGCCAAGCCGCCTTGGGGTCTTTCCCCTCTTCCTGTGTGCACCGCCGCAAGGGGGAAGGGGAGTGGAGGCGGGAAGGAGGCAGTCGTGCGTCGCGCTGCCGCCGACGTGCCGCTGCTGGGGACCGTCCGTGAACGTGTGGAGGCGGACCTGTCGCCACGCGGGGAGGGGAGCATCCATGTCGAGCGGAAGGCCGGGGCAGTGCAAGAAGCAGGGCGCCGCCGTGAACGTCTACCCGGTGCCGCCACCTTCATCAAGCCGGCGATGACTACATCGCCGAGCGAACGTGAACCAACCCGCAGCTTTGCCTTTGCTTGTGTCGTCTCCGTCCTTTGAATCCCTACCTGTGAGCGCGTCGTCGAGCCGCTGTGCGCCGGTTCCGTCGTCGTTCCCCCATGAACGGCCACCGAACCGCGCCATCTCTGTTGTAGCCTGTCACCACGGTGACCCAACGTCGTCGCTGCAGGACTCCTACGTGTGGGTGCCCTTGTGTTGCTCTCGTTGCAGGTCAGGCTGAGGAACACCCCATGACACGCCGCCGCGCCGGATGCCGGGCGCCGCGCCGTGCCTCGCGCCTCTGTGTTCCGGCCTTCAAGCCGTGTTGGTTCTGTGTTGGTGGGGGTTTTCACACCCGAGCCACGGCCATGCGTACCCCAGCGCCCAAGGACACGGCTACTCAACGTTGCTGCTCGTTCGTGTTGACGCGCGACGCTGCCGTGTCTCGGTGAGGAATGTCGACGCCACGCCGTGTGTCTGCTAGCTGGCCTTCATGCCGTGCGGGTTGTTTCCGCAGGAACTTGCGTGCACGCATGTGTCCTGGTCCGGCCGCACCCCAGCGCCCAAGGCCAGGACCTCGCCGTGGTGAGTACCGGCACGTCGCCGCTCGGCGTTGTGCCGTGCGCTGTGACATGCTTTCCTGGGGCCGGTCTTCGTGCCAGGCGTGTGTTTCTCGTGCAGGGGTGGTGAGTGCGCGCGCCGTGGCGGGCCAGTCGGGTGCACCCCAGCACCGGTACTGAATGTTGCGCGCCTGCAAGCGCACGCCGGCGCGATGCCGCGCGCCGTGTGGGTGTGGGCGACCCCGTGCTGCCGCCTGCGGCTTGCCGAATCCTGACACTTAGGTGAGCATGCGCAAGGATGGGGAAACTTTCCCCCACTGCTTGTTGACCCTCGAGGCCGGCCACACTGTCGCCACTGGCGCGTGCTGGCGCGGGTGCGCGCCGCGCGCCTAGGAAGACAGCGACGACCGGGGTGTTGCTGACCGGGTTAGGTGGTTTAGTTTGATGGGCTTGAACTGGCGCTCCAGCCCACCGAAGCCCAGTGAGGCCCATCGTTCCTCTGTGGGCTAACTGTTCGAGTTGAGGAGCGTTGGTGGACTTCGGTCTACCGGGCCAGCTGGGCCGAGCCCACTGGTCTAGCTGGGATGAGCCCACCGGGTTTATTTTCGAAAACTCATTTACTCATGCAAGGGTTTATTTTCGAAAAGGTTTCCGCAAACAATTTTTATAACCCAAGTAACTCAGTAGTTTTGAGAAAAACCAATTAGGGCCTACCGGACTCCCCGTCTGCAGTACCCCAGGCACACAGCCTCACACTTTTCCAGAAAACAACTCCCACCATGAAAACATCCTAAACCCAAACACTAGTTTTGTGACCACACCATGACTCGTCCAATACCGTGGACACGGCTATTCGAATAGGTTTTACACTCTGCAGAGGTTGTACATCTTTACCCACAAGTAGGGTACCGCCACACGAACACCTTAGCTATCAAAGCCATTACCCACCTTAGCTAACCCTACGAGCCACAACAGAAGCAACCAAGGGGTTATCTCACATAACCAGGGCGTACCTCACACAGATCGTACCCCTACTCCATGGTCTCCCGCTCCTCACCCGCACTCCTGATGGCAAGTAGATTAACTAGTGGGATTTATGCTAAGTCGTTGCCACATACAACGGTCGAGTGGTAGTACGATAATTGGGCCAGGTGAGATGTCAAGCAACCCGGTCCTTAACGACAAGATGGACATCTCCCAACATGCTCAACCACAAAGTTACGAGCTCACCCATACTCCTGACACACACGTCCATCCCGTCTACCCAGTTCTTTACTCATTTTCCAAAAATATCCCATTCCCGTTTTCAAAGCACTCACACCATTTTAAAGAAATCATTTTGGCCAAAAAAGGTTCAATCATAGCAATCAAGGGTGGCTATCCTACCAGGTTTTTGCAGTGCAATAATATGCAATTTATAAAACGGGTACAGGGTTGTGTTTATAAAACTGGGACCAAAGCATGCATCAAAGGATGAGATTGAACTTGCCGTCTTCGAAGTCCTCGAGGAGTTCCGGCTCGGGGTTTGGGATCTGGGGCTCCTGCTCGCAGTACTCGGCTCCAAGCTCTGGCTCGTTGTACCCTCCTTCGTTCACTCCGTCGTCTATAGCGCACACACAAGCAAGCATGCAATCAATATAAGCACACACAATTTTACCGGCTGAGCTCGATGAAAAGTAATTAGATAAAATGGAGGAATAAATGTTATGTAGGGGGTTTGGGTGATGGATCGGTAAAGATATACCCAGGACGGGTGTGATGAATTTTTGGCACGATTTGAATTAAAATCGCGCATGAAATGATGGGTTAAAGGGGGTGTTTAGGGCTAATTATGTGGTTAAGGGCCTATTAGTGATTTAGGTTTAAGGAAAAAGGGCCTAACTATAATATTTAGACATGGTGAGGGTTTAAACAGAATAGCCTAAGGGTCTAATTGTAAAGGGACAGGGTTGTTTTGTGGTATAGCTTAAAGGGGTAGGGTTTAATTGAAAACGGAGAGAGAGAAATAGAGGGAAAAGATTCGGTGGGGGAAAAGAAAGAAGGTTGGGGGGTTATTGGCAAAACCGCCATCTCCTTCCTCCCCTTAATTCGGAACAGAGGGAGGGGGACAGAGCCGAGCGGACGGCCGACCGGTGGGGGGGGGGGGGGCGGCGTCCCGAGCACGGCGGCGGCCGGGGACTAGGGCAAAATGGAGAGGAGGCCGAGGGGGTTCGATTCCCCTACCTACCTTGGGCTGTGATGGTGTGCAGAGGTGGATCGGCGGTGGTGGGCGGAGGGAGGTGGTGCCGGCTATGGGCGGCGGTGCTCCGGTGCTCTGGCAAGGGAGGGAGGTGGCCGTGGTGGTGCGGGATGAAGCGGGGAATGGCGTGGGCTACTTATAGCCGGAGTAAGGCGGTTCGTCGGCCGATATTTCAAGCTCGAGAAGCTCCTGCGGCCGGCAATGGCGGTTCGGGAAAAATCCCGGTGTGGACTCCGGCCGGCGGAATTCACGGCCAATCAAGCGCTGTTGGATGCGAACCGTCGTGCAGGGGGTGAGCTGGTAGTGGCAGCGGTGACGCGGAGTTGGACGGCAGTGGCTGTGGTGTTGGAGGGGACGGCTCGGGCAGGGCCTTTATGGCGGCCGCGGTCGTCGGGCGTCGGGGGGGGGTCGCGTCGGCGGCGACGGGACGGCTCGGCGGAGGAAGCGGGGCGGGGGGGTGGCGTCTTTGCGCCGGCGTCTTCGCCGGTGCGCGCGGTCGGCCCCAGGCCGAGGCAGAGGTGCCAGCCGAAAGAAGAAGAAGGAAGAGGGAAAAGAAGGAAGAAAGGAAGAAAAGGGAAAAAGAGAAAAGAAAAAATAGGGAAAAGGAAAATAAGAGAAGGTAAATATAAAAAAGAAAAGAGGTTTAGAAAATTAGGAAAAATGCTAGGAAAATTAGGAGGGAGGAGGAAAAGGAATTTTGCGGGGTTTCCCGGTTTCGGGCGTCCGCGTGATTTTCGGGACGGCGGTGATGGCGAGGTTGACCGGCCGGCGGGACCGTGGCGTGAGCGAGATTCCCGGCGCGGTGGCCGACAACGCCGCTGGGGTGGCAAGCGGTGGGCGAGGACTCGAGTGCGGGCGGTGCCGGCGGGATTTGCGGCACGCGCGTTGAGGGTGAGAGAGGGGAAAGATGACCGGGGTTTCGAAGGGGATAATTGAGCTCAGCGGGACGGTTTTGAAAACACGCGTGATTTAGTAGGTGATTTAATAGGAGCTAAAAACGCGGGCGTTACAAACCTACCCCACTTAAAATGAATCTCGTCCTCGAGATTCGGCTAGTTCCCGAACAGGTGGGGAAACTCCTTCCTCAACGCATCCTCTCGTTCCCACGTAGCCTCTTCTACTCCGTGTCTGCTCCATTGGACTCTACGCACTCGCACTTCTGATGTCCTTGTCTTTTTCACCACTGTGTCCAAGATTTTGACGGGCATTTCTTGGTACCTAAGATCTAGCTGTAAATCAAGTGCCTCTACCAGCACCCGCTTTTCTTCGAGTACTTTCAAACATCTTTGTAACTGGGAGACGTGAAACACCGGATGTATATTTGACATTTCTTCTGGTAGCTCCAACCGGTACGCTACTGCTCCAACTCTCTTCAGCACTTTGTACGGTCCAATGTACCGAGGGGCCAACTTCCTGTGTACTTGGAATCTTCAAGTTCCCCGGATGGGTGAAACCTTGATATAAGCAAAGTCTCCAGGATTGGAACTCGCTTCTCGCCTCTTCTTATCTGCATAGCTCTTTTGTTGGGATTGGGAAGCCTTCAACTTTTCTCGGATCTCGGCTACTCGCTCTTCGGCTTCCTTTATAAGTGCGGGCCCGACCAGGGTACGTTCTCCTACTTCGACCACATCAAGGGTGTCCTACACTTCCTCCCATATAGGGCTTCAAACAACAACATTCCTAGGCTCGCTTGGTAGCCGTTGTTGTAGGAGAATTCCGCATACGGCGGAGACTATGTTCCCATTCCTTACCATAGGTGAGGACACATGCTCTCAACATGTCTTCTAAAATTTGGTTTACCCTCTCGGTCCGTCTATCCGTCCGCAGGTGACACGCCGAACTAAAATCCAACTTGGTACCCATGGCTTTATGCAAACTCTTCCAAAACCTAGAGGTGAGCGGGTCTCTCTATCCGAGACTATCCTGCTCGGTACTCCATGTAATTTTACTATGTTCTCTATGTAGAGCTTCGCCAACTTCTCCCCACCATAAGTGGTCCGTACGGGTAAAAAGTGAGCTTCGCCAAATTCTCCCCACCATAAGTGGCACATACAATAACAAGAAGTAAATTCGAAGTTTTAAAGAAACACGGGGGTTAATGAATAAACCGGGGCTTGCCTTCGTCGGACAAGCAGACACACAAACTTCCGGACTTTGGCCCGGGTCTTGCTCTACGGTCAAGTAGTGCACGTCTCCCCTCGCTCCCTCGTCCTCGTCGGCCCGGCACAAGCGTATAGCTACCGTCGGGGACTTCTACACGGGGAATGCAATGCAGTGATTAGGAGTGTAATTATTTTAAATTAATTCAAAAACAGTAGCAAACAGCTGCAAGGAGTATATGGTTGGCCATATTCACCTTAACAAAAGTATTTAAACATTTTTCCTTTTAAAAGAATAATCAAAAAGCATATTTAGATTTCTCTTTAAGGTGATTGTGTGCACAACTATTAAAGAAATATTTTATTTAAAAACAAACAGCAAGGAAATTACTTTCCTAGCACCATTTTACTTTTCCTAACACTTCTCCTTAAGTCATGTACTAGACAGAGTGATTTCCCTATTTTCCCTTTACTAGATTAATCTAGTTTGAGCTCTTTTGCATAACTAAATCATAACAACCTGATCCAGCAGCACCCACTGGTCCAACTGACCAGGATGCATGCCTCTGGACAGCAAGAAAACGGATTTTGCACAATTGATTTTAATACACCAATTTATGGGCATTTCTAGTTAGCATAAAAGGACATATTTATGATTAAAAACAAGCATAAATGAGGAAATAATATTTCTAACAAAGATAAAATCATGGTAAATTCACCAAGGATGTTGTTTAACATAACAAGACTAAAGCCAGAAGTTGGGATCAAGATTAATTATATTTTGAGCTACAAAAATCATCTAGGAAGATTTATCAATATCACTAAATGATTTTTATAAAAAGATTTCTTTAGTAACTTTGAGCAATGTTTGGCACAGAACCTAGACATACTAGTTACCACAACATATCCAAAATCTAGCTCAAGATCTTGTGTGGATTTTGCAGAAACACAAATCTAAGTATTTTACATTCCTATTTTTCAAACAAAAACTATAACTCAAAAGTATATACACATTTGGAGAAAGTTGTAGTTCTTGTTACACTGAGCATAGTAAAATTGGGTTTGCTATTTTTGGATTTTTCTACGATTTTTAATCGATTTTACAAGGTGCTGGACCCAAACACAAAACTGAGAAGAATCTTTTTACACTGCAGACCCTAGAACTTTTAAAATCCTCACAAAAATACCCTCGGCTCTCCTCCCTTGGGCCCGACGGCGGAGGCGAGCTCGCCGGCGGTGAGGTGGCGCATGGAAAGGTAAATGTGCTGCAGGGATCGTCGATTGGGCTTACCAGTGACTGATTGGTGGCGGTGGTTCGGCCGGAGGAGTCTCCGGCGAGCAACGGCAGCGCGCCTGTGGGAACTCAGACGGCGATGGGGGAAGGGGCTAGGCTCAACCACATGCCGCACGGGGAGCTTCCATGTGACCTAGGGGAGGCGCTGAGCGGTTGCCTGGGCTCGGGGAATCGGCGGAGGGGCGAGCTCGACGGCGGCGGTCCGGCGGCGGCCGCAGGAACTCGGGTTTCAGCGATCGTGCTGCTCGGCTAGCTCAACAAGCGGCCCGGGAAGGTTTTGTGGTGCACAAGGAAGAGCTTAGGCGCTAGGGTGAGTGAGGAAGGCGACCGGAAGGGGGGGTTCACACCGGCGGCGGCGGCTCGGTGGCGAGTGCGCGTGCGCGCGGGAAGCGACCGGGGCGGGTTTATAAGGGCGCTGGAAATCGGTTAAGAGGTCATGGGGTCAACCACGTCTCTGGTACACGCACGACGTGGGCAGCAAGGCGCTGCGACGTGTGGCAGAGCGGCGACCAATGGTGTGCGGCGGTTGGCACGCCAGCGAGTAGGAACTGGCCACCTGGCGCCGTCCAAACACTCGCGATCGTCACCAACAGTGGCACTCCCGGCGCCGCGCATGGACCGCTGGGGTCCGCCGGTGCCTCGGCGTGCACGCGCGCGCGCGCGTACGGCCGCTGGCGTGGCACGCGTGCGCGACATCGCGCGTGGGAGTGCTCTGGCGTTCCCAGGTGAAAACAGTTCGCTGAAGCTGTTTTCAAAATGGCTTTTCTCCAATTTTTCAAACTAAAGTGCATCTTAGGGTCTGAAGAAAAGTTGAAGATCAGACATTCCTCTACAACTTTCACAAAGGTTGGTAGGGGTTTTGTTCAAGAATTCGAACAAGAACGCCATGCCAACTTGGCCAATTTCTCGGCGCCTGTGAACAGTACACCATGGCCTTGTTTTGCCATTTTCACGCTCCTCCACTCCAAACCAGCCATGCCACTCAATAGCAAAGTTGTGTGCCTCAACATTCTGCACATTTTTCCTTTTGGGTGGTTTTGAAGTGTTTAGGGAAATTTTGGAGAACGTGCCAAAGTCCTAGAATGGCAACAAGGGGTCAAAGGGGATAATAGGGTTTTGAGCTAGGGCTTTGACCAAGGGTTGACCTAGTGTCCTCAAGGGTAGTTAGAGGAGTGGTTAAGTGAGTCATTAGCACAAATTACCACTGAGAAAAAACACGGGGTGTTACAGCCTACCCCCTTAACGGGAATCTCGTCCCGAGTTCGAAATCAAGAGTACGTGCGAAGGGTTCACTTACGAGCTTGACTCGGAAGAAAGTCGAGGTACTTGGTGTTTAGAAACTGCTCTGTCTCCCATGTAGCTTCTTCTTCTGTGTGGTGGCTCCATTGTACCTTGTACATCTTCACTGTTTGTCTCCTAGTTTGCCTTTCTTTATGATCCAATACCCTCATTGGATATTCTGGTAGCGATAGATCTGGTTCTATTTCCGCATTGGTCTCTTCAATTATTTGTGTCTCTGGGACTTGCTCACACTTCTTCAATTGTGAGACGTGAAACACGTCGTGCACTGTAGACAATTGGTCGGGAAGTCGAATACGGTAGGCAACCGTACCAAACTTCTCAGTGACTTCATAAGGACTAATATAGCATGGAGCCAATTTCCCTTTTACTCCAAAGCGTTGTACGCCCTTGGTCGGAGATACCTTTAGGTATACATAATTACCAACTTCAAACTCTCGGGAAGCTTTCGTTTTATCATGGTAGCTCTTTTGCCTCATCTGAGCTGCTCTCAGATTTTCTCTAATCACACTCACTTTTTCTTCGTCTTCTTGTACTAACTTAGGGCCAAACAAGGTTCTCTCCCCCGCTTGTGACCAATTCAAAGGAGTACGACACCTTCTCCCATACAAGGCTTCAAACGGGGCCATCTTCAAACTAGCTTGATAACTATTGTTATAAGCAAACTCTGCTAGAGCTAGGCATTTGTCCCAAGATTTATCAAAATGGATGACACAAGCCCTCAACATATCTTCTACTATTTGATTTACTCTTTCCATGTGACCATCAGTCTGAGGATGGTAACTGGAGATATGGATTAGCTTGGTTCCCAAGGATTCGTGCACTTGTGCCCAAAAGCGAGCAATGAATTGAGTGCCTTGATCTGACAGGATAGTCTTGGGAACACCGTGTAAGCGCACTACAAGGTCAATATAGATTTCTGCGTAGCGCTCAGCTGAGTAAGTGGTGTGAACGGGGATAAAGTGAGCGGTCTTGGTAAGCTGATCCACTATTACCCAAATGGAATCATGCTTCCGGGGCATGAGAGGTAGTCCGACAATGAAATCCATGCTGATATCGTCCCACTTCCATGCAGGAATGGATAATGGTTGCATTTGACCTGCAGTCTTTAGATGACTAGCCTTGATTCTTTGGCATGTATCACAACTGGACACATACACGGCTATTTCACCCTTCATATTTGACCACCTAAAGTTTTCCTTAAGATCTCTGTACATTTTGGTACTTCCGGGGTGAATGGTGAACTTAGAGAGATGAGCCTCGTCTAAAATTTCCTTCTTTAAGTCTTGATCCCGATGTACCACTAATCTTTGTCCGAACCAAACAACTCCCTTGTCATCCTTTCGGAAACAATCGTACTTGGGGTCTCCTTCTTCTAATTTCTGTTTGATTTTCTGAACCTCTTCATCATTGAGTTGAGCTATAGCAATTCTCTCATGGAGAGGGGATTCGATCGAGACAGCATGAAGCTTGCCATGCTCGACCACCTCCAAGCTAAGCTTCCTCATTTCTTCACATAAAGCTTCATTCCTCAGCTCTAACGTCACATAGTTGCAATGCTTGCGGCTAAGCGCATCTGCAACCACGTTAGCCTTGCCGGGATGATAATGGACTTCTAAATCATAATCCTTATTTAATTCCAACCATCTTCTTTGCCTCATATTCAAGTCAGATTGAGTGAAAATATACTTGAGACTCTTGTGGTTGGTGTAGATATTGCAGTGATTACCCATCAAGTAGTGCCGCCAAAGTTTCAAGGCATGCACGACGGCTGCTAACTCAAGATCATGAGTCGGATAGTTCTTCTCATGAGGTCGAAGGGCCCGTAAGGCATAGGCAATGACTCGGTTTTCTTGCATAAGCACGCAACCAAGACCAGTGCCCGAAGCATCACAAAACACCTCAAACGGTTTGGACATATCTGGTTGAGTCAATACTGGAGCTGAGGTTAAGTGTTTCCTCAAGGTATGAAAAGCTTGGTCACACTCCTCGCTCCACACAAACTTGACACCCTTCTTCAGAAGTTCAGTCATGGGTTTAGCTATTCTGGAGAAATCCGGAATAAACCAACGATAATAGCCTGCTAGACCCAGAAAGCTACGGATTTGATGTAATGATTTGGGTGGCTTCCAATCCATGACCTCCTGCACTTTGCTAGGATCCACGGAGATACCATCCTGGGAAATAGTGTGACCCAAAAACTTCACACTATCTAGCCAGAATTCACATTTAGAGAATTTGGCATAGAGTTTGTGATCCCTCACCCGCTGCAAAACAATACGAAGATGCTTCGCATGCTCAGCTTCGCTTTTGGAATATATGAGAATGTCATCGATGAAGACCACTACGAACTTGTCCAGTTCATTCATGAAGACCGAGTTGATAAGGTACATGAAATAGGCAGGTGCATTGGTGAGACCAAAAGACATCACTAGGAATTCATAGATACCGTATCTGGTGGAAAAGGCTGTCTTTGGTACGTCACTTGCCCAAATTTTGATTTGATGATAGCCAGATCGAAGATCAATCTTGGAAAAGACCTTGGCACCAGCCAATTGATCAAAGAGAACATCAATGCGGGGCAACGGATATTTAATCTTAATTCTCACTGCATTGAGTGGACGATAGTCAACGCACATCCGCAAACTACCATCTTTCTTTTTCACAAACAGAGCGGGACTTCCCCAAGGAGAAGAACTTGGGCGGATATATCCCTTATCAAGCAATTCTTGCAACTGAACTTTCAACTCTGCCAGCTCTTTGGGTGGCATTCGGTAGGGCCTTTTAGATATTGGTGCGGTACCTGGCTGAAGTTCTATGACAAATTCGACGTCCCTGTCTGGTGGCATACCAGGCAAGTCGTTGGGAAATACGTCGGGATACTCGCACACCACTGGAATATCTTCTAGTTGGATGGCTACGGCAGCATAGGAACAAGAATTGGTGCTTTCCACCTTGGGTAGGTACAAGATAGTATGACCACTGGTAGGGGAATGGATTTCTATCATTCTAGTGGCAATATCCAAAACAACTTGATGTTGAGTCAACCAATTCATTCCTAGAATCACATCTAGGCCTCCTAACCCCAAATGAATTAGGTTGGTTAAGAAGCTTTTGCTGCCGAGCTGCAAAGGAACGGCTTTGGTTATAGTGTTGGAGAGGATTCTCCCTCCCGTCGTGGCTACAACGAAGGAATCTTTAGTATGACAAGAATGTAATCCCAACTTGCTCACTAGACTTTCACTGATGAAACTATGAGTTGCTCCGGAATCAAACAATATTCTAACAGGGTGATCACGGATAGAGAATGTACCCGTCAGCACTGTTGCTCCCTCTGGGACGTCAGTCAAGGTGGTGAAGTTGAGTTTACCCTGCTTGACTTGCACCACGGGCTTCTTGACTTGGTTCCCATGACAGAAGCATGAGCTTTCGCCCTGGTTGTACTGCCTTGGCTTAGGGCACTCATTGGCGTAGTATCCGGGCTGCCCACAATTATAGCAGCCACGATCCTTGGTAGCGTTGTTGTTGATGTTGCTAGCCGGGGGTGCACTAGGCTTGTATGGCTGCTGCTGTGCCTTACGGAACTGGAAGTTCCCAGATGACTTGTTCTGAGACGGGGTCACCCTCCAGTGTCCAGTTGAAGATGACTGGGAAGGACCCTGAGTACCTTTCTTGATGAAGCGGAATTTCTTGCCTGACCCACCAGTGGTGGTGAATCCGGCCTGTCTCTTTCTATCCCTCTGGGCTTTGGACATGGCATCCTCTTGAGAAATGGCCTTGTTCACAAGGTCCTGATAGTTGTTAGGCTCATAAAGATTCAGCCTCTCATAGAGATCCCCGTGTAGCCCATCACGGAAACGCTCTATCTTCTTGGCCTCGTTGTCAACATGATGCCCACCATACTGACACAAGGCATTGAATTTCTTTGCATACTCATACACAGTGTCAGATCCTTGCTTAAGGGAAAGCAACTCCTTCATCTTCCTATCCATGAGACCTTTAGGAATGTGGTGTTCCTTGAAGGCCTACTTGAATTCAGCCCAAGTGATCTGATGTCCGGCGGGGATCATGGTCTTGAAGTTCTCCCACCATATCAATTCTGCACCACGGAGCTGGAGAGCAGCGAAGCTGGCCTTTTGCTCCTCGGAGCAGGGCAAGGTGAACACAGAGAACTTGGCCTCAATGGCCCTGATCCATGCATCGGCAGCCAGTGGCTCCTTGGCCTCTTCAAAAGTTGGGGGCTTCATGGCATAGAAATGCTCATATTTGGTGACTCGGGGCTGGCCGTCGATGTTTTCCCCACGAGGGTTATTCTGCAGCTGCTGAGCAAGCTGCTGCTGCGTTTGCAATAGCTGCCGCATCACCTCAGTCTGGGTGACCATAAACTGCTCCTGAATGGTCATGTTGGGAAGAGGAGGCGGAGCGTCACTCCCGCTTGCACCAAAACCATTGGGAAAAGCACGAGTTTGTCCCACCATCTGAAATCCATGAGATTTTCATTAGTCACATATTTGCAAGCTTGTTTACATTATCCACAAGAAGAATATGCAAAATGAAGCGCCTAGCATCAATTTGGTGAAAACCGGGCAGCACAGCGGAGTTACTAGAAAATTCATAACTCTCTGCCCTCAATAACAAAAACTCCCATTTTTGGTCAGCAAGTGCAAAATTTCCTGAGCTCCAACATTGGTATTCAACCCGAGGTCTAAATCCAACGTTAACATGCCCGAAGAATTTCAACACCGGGATCCTGCCTAGCTGTTTTTGCTGTAGGCCGAACTGCACCATTTTCGCTATAATTCTCGGTACACTTATGCAATGGTGGTGAGTTTCGGTGAGCATGATCTCCACAACATAACACACAAGGTTGGTATTCAACACAAGGCGAGATTTGGATCACAACAACCCTGAATTATTCATTAAAACATGACAACACCGACATGTCCACCTAAGCATTACATGAAGCGGAGTCTTGGGATCGTTTACATACTTTATACAACAAAAGGTCATCAATTATACTCTCTGAGCAGCCTCTACCCTTACACAAAAGCTAGCTGAGGAGGCTAAACTAAGAGTACATGATCATCCTCCAAAGACACGGCTAAAACCACTAATAGCCCGCAGCAGAGCCAGTACTAGTGTCCGGAGAGTCGGGTGGTGGACCACCAGCACTGTCCTCGCTCAAGCCCGAAACTCCCTGTAGCTCGTCTGGAGCGGCAGGTGCGGCCGGTGGTGCGATCGGCGGCGCCGACCCCGCCGGGCCATCGCCCGCCACACCTCTACCTCTATCTCCATCTCGGCTACCGGTTCGCATCTCCATTACGTTACGCGCCAAGGAAAAACGCTGGGCCTCAGTGTGAGCTAGCTGCACCTGAGTCGTCTCAAGAGCGTGCTCTCGGGCAAACAACTGCTCCGTGAGCTCAGCACGCTCCTGGTGCCACTGAATGCGCTCGTCCTGAAGCATAACAATCTCCTGCTGGAGCTGAGCAACGGTCTGGCGCTCGTACTGAAGGTCAAGGGTGAGGATATCCCTCATCGCTGTGGAGTCCATCAACACAACTGAGAGCATACCCTGAGTGGAAAGACGAAACACCTGCATGTTGTACACCGCCTCCAAGAACCTCAGAAGCTGGCGCACAACAACCACTGGAGGGTCTGCCGTGAGTAACACGTCGGTGAGCGAGATACGCTCACGCCAAGCTGGGTCGAGTGGGTCCATGGCCGGGAACAAACCCAGCGCAGTAAGCATCACCTCGTCCGGGTGCTGCTCACAGAAGGTGTGAAGGACCCGCATGGCCGCGGACTCAACTGACTCAACACTGCGGTGAGCAAAGAACACCATGCTCAAGTACGCCCACTCCGGGTGCTCGGGGTGAGGAAGCACGGTAGCGGTCGTGCGGGCGTAGGGAACACCCTGGTCCCAAAAAGAGACCACCTCGTACAGCGGCGGCGTAACGTAGCCCACCTCACTGAGAGTCTCCCACAAAATACGAGGAAAACCCTCCCAGTGAAGGGCATCGGTACGAATCATACCGTCCGCGTCGATCTCGTAGATCGGTGGCTGCGCCATTTGTACAACAATTAGGAACTACATGTTAGATATCAATCGACATCAACGAGCAATAGGGTAAAATCTGGTAGGTATGAACAAAAATTCATAACATAAAAACCAGGGCCCCAAAAATTCCCAATTTTTCACAGCAACTTAATGACATGATTATGCACACTTTTGGTATTCAAAGGTAAATCTAAATTGGATCGGGGACACGCTCGAAAAATTTCTTTTGTGGAAGGGTGTTGTTCTGAAAAACAGCAGAACAGAGACTCACTAAACTGAGCATAACTCTCTGTAGACAATTCCTAAAATCCTGAAAAATTTACATTAGATTCTCAACTTCATAAGAAACAACTTTCCTGAAGGATGTCTAGTCAGATTCCTTACAGATTTGGCTACAAAATTGAGAAATGACAGAGACAGAATCTGCCAGAATTTTCCTGAATTCAAAAGAGAGGAAAACCTTACCTAAGATCAAGCAACCTCCCTAGAAAGGTTACTCCAACCAAGTAAGGGTAAATTTGAGGTTCATCAAGATTTTAATCATGCATGCATACGCCTTAAACGACCTTACACAACTAGATACAAAAGACGTAGTTAGTGCGTTACACAACTAGATACAAAAGACGTAGTTAGTGCCGGTGGCAAGCTTATAGTCAGCTCTCCTTATAATAACTAGTCGGAGCTATTCGATTCGCACTTAACGACTTACGAACATTGTTAGTGTACCTGCAGAAAACGAACCTTTCGTGCCAGCACGTCACGAAAGCGTCCACATACAGTACCGTTCACTTATAGAAACGATATCCATGCGTCAAGCCGCTGCATGGACAGCGTCCAACCTCGGACACCCTCCGTTTGAATGGAGTGTATCCTTGCCTCGCATGATCGACATGCGGAATGCACACGTATGAAACACGTGGCGACACCATAACCCATATCTAGACGCGAAGATGGGATCCGTGGAATGGATCACTCCATCAACCCTCGCAATTCCCGTGATGCGGAACAGCACACGTATGAAACACGTGGCTCCTCTATTTTGGTTGTGCAATAAAGTAAGTCTGACATAAGATAAAGTGCTGGAAGTTAGCAAAATAAACCATAGATTCTTATGCCATTAAAGAACCCAAAATTCCCTCTAGGGCCTCTCGATCTAGATCATTCCTTAACGATCCAACGGATTTTCAAAATCCAATCAATCTTGGCAAGTTTTATTGTAACCCATGTGATTAGTATTAAGCTAATCACTCCGGTGCATTCGGTCGCTCTGATACCAGCTATGACAACCCCACTGAGATAATTCCGTACTATCGCCTAAACCACTCCATTTGGACATTAAGCGATAATAAAGAAGTATCCCGTTGACTGTTGCCGGGTTTACACCCGGTAAATCACTTGAAAACAGAGAGGATCGAACGTATGCATAAAACTCCCACGAAGGAGAGTCCAGAGTGCCTTACACATTAATACCAAATTCCCCGTAGGGTCCATTATTACAACATAGTTCTTTGTCATGGCAGTAAAAGGTTCAGAGTTTATTGAAAACAGCGGAAGATAACTAAACGATATGATCACATCATAGGAGGCCTGTCCATGATGCAATCACTCTTCGTCATCCACCCATTCCAGCTCCCAGCTGGGTGGAAGTTCTCCGGGCCACACATCAGATGCATTACCTGGAACAACATTTATAAAGCAAGGCTGAGTATACTAATACTCAGCAAGACTTACCCGTCTAAAATAAAGACTTTACCTCTAGTCATGCAAGGCTTTTGGCTAGTGGGTTTGTTTGCCAAAAACCTGCTAAGTAGTGAATCCTTACTTTCCATATTTTAGCTCATGTTCTGGTTGAAGTAATCATTACTAGATAAGCAACTATTACAACCAAAGTTGTACAAACAATTAATCAAAGTAATAATCTTCACAAAGTTCCATCATAAAGGGATATCATGGCCAGTCGGGTAAGTAGTCTCAGATGACGGTGAGAGGCCGACAATCGATTGATTCATAACCTTGCAAGGTGGACCTAAACACACGGGAGGTGCCCTCAATAAGACTTCACCAACCAGGCGGTTCCCGTCATTCTTCGGTTTGGGGATAATAGCTCACAGTCTTAAGTACAAGGTTTATTTGGGTTACGCCACTAAGGTCACCCAGCCTCACGCATGCACTCGGGTGGCGAGCCCAGGGCCGCAACCCTAAGAATAGTGATAGTAAAACCCCATACCGCCTCATTTAGGTACTAGGCTTACCGTACCCATTTCCGACAAGTGTTTAGTACTTTCAAACACTTAGCCCACGAAGCCATTGGACCGGAGCCCAAACCCCATGCTCTTACCACATGAGCAATCCATTTTCACATATGGTGATTCCATAAAGGAGATCCTATTCTCGCGAGTGACGAACATCACTCGACTTGTACCGGATCCTTAAGCATAGCAACTAGCGACCTAACATGCTAGTAAAAGATCATAGGTACTTATGGATCATGCAACTAGGGTTTCATTTCAACTCCTGAACGTAAATGCACATACAATAACAAGAAGTAAATTCAGAAGTTTTAAAGAAACACAGGGGTTAATGAATAAACCGGGGCTTGCCTTCGTCGGTACAAGCAAACACACAAACTTCGGACTTTGGCCGGATCTTGCTCTACGGTCACGTAGTGCACGTCTCCTCCTGCTCCCTCGTCCTCGTCGGCCGGCACAAGCGTATAGCTACCGTCGGGGACTTCTACACGGGGAATGCAATGCGGTGATTAGGAGTGTAATTATTTTAAATTAATTCAAAAACGGTAGCAAAGAGCCGCAAGGAGTATATGGTTGGCCATATTCACCTTAACAAAAGTATTTAAACATTTTTCCTTTTAAAAGAATAATCAAAAAGCATATTTAGATTTCTCTTTAAGGTGATTGTGTGCACAACTATTAAAGAAATATTTTATTTAAAAACAAACAGCAAGGAAATTACTTTCCTAGCACCATTTTACTTTTCCTAACACTTCTCCTTAAGTCATGCACTAGAGAGAGTGATTTCCCTATTTTCCCTTTACTAGATTAATCTATTTTGAGCTCTTTTGCATAACTAAACCATAACAACTGATCCAGCAGCACCCACTGGTCCTACTGACCAGGAGGCATGCCTCTGGACAGCAAGAAAAAGGATTTTGCACCATTGATTTTAATACACCAATTTATGGGCATTTCTAGTTAGCATAAAAGGACATAATGCATAATAAAAATAAATGTGACAGAAATGTGTCCCAACTTTCTCCTACATATACCCAGGTCCAAAACAAGCCTAAAGAACCCACAAACACACATATAGCCTTCATGATATAGCCTTCATGAAACATGATACACATATTTATGATTAAAAACAAGCATAAATGAGGAAATAATATTTCTAACAGAGATAAAATCATGGTAAATTCACCAAGGATGTTGTTTAACTTAAAAAGACTAAAGCCAGAAGTTGGGATCAAGATTAATTATATTTAGAGCTACAAAAATCATCTAGGAATATTTATCAATATCACTAAATGATTTTTATAAAAAGATTTCTTCAGTAACTTTGAGCAATTTTTGGCACAGAACCTAGACATACTAGTTAACACAACATATCCAAAATCCAGCTCAAGATCTTGTGTGGATTTTGCAGAAACACAAATCTAAGTATTTTACATTCCTATTTTTCAAGCAACAACTATAACTCAAAAGTATATACACATTTGGAGAAGTTGTAGTTCTAGTTACACTGAGCATAGAAAAATTGGGTTTGCTATTTTTGGATTTTTCTACAATTTTTAATCGATTTTACAAGGTGCTGGACCCAAACACAAAACTGAGAAGAGTCTTTTTACACTGCAGACCCTAGAACTTTTAAAATCCTCACAAAAATACCCTCGGCTCTCCTCCCTTGGGCCCGACGGCGGAAACGAGCTCGCCGGCGGCGAGGTGGGGCATGGAAAGGTAAATGTGCTGCAGGGATCATCGATTGGGCTTACCAGTGACTGATTGGTAGCGGTGGTTCGGCCGGAGGAGTCTCCGGCGAGCGGCGGCGGCGGAGCAGCGGCGGCGCGCCCGCGGGAACTCGGACGGCGGTGAGGGGAAGGGGCCGGGCTCAACCACGTGCCGCACGGGGAGCTTCCATGTGACCTAGGGGAGGCGCCGAGCGGTTGCACGGGCTCGGGGAATCGGCGAGAGGGGCGAGCTCGACGGCGGCGGTCCGGCGGCGGCCGCGGAACTCGGGTTCGGCGATCGTGCTTGCTCGGCCACCTGGCGCCGTCCAAACGCTCGCGATCGTCACCAACATTGGCACTCTCGGCGCGGCGCATGGACCGCCGGGTCCGCCGGTGCCTCGGCGTGCACGCGCGGCGCGTGTGTACGGCCGCTGGCGTGGCACGCGTGCGCGACATCGCGCGTGGGAGTGCTCTGGCGTTCCCAGGTAAAAACAGTTCGCTGAAGCTGTTTTCAAAATAGCTTTTCTCCAATTTTTCAAACTAAAGTGCATCTTAGGGTCTGAAGCAAAGTTGAAGATCAGACATTCCTCTACAACTTTCACAAAGGTTGGTAGGGGTTTTGTTCAAGAATTTGAGCAGGAACGCCCTGCCAACTTGGCCAATTTCTCGGCACCTGTGAACAGTAAACCATGGCCTTGTTTTGCCATTTTCACCCTTCTCCACTCCAAACCAGCCATGCCACTCAACAGCAAAGTTGTGTGCCTCAACATTCTGCACATTTTTCCTTTTGGGTGGTTTTGAAGTGTTTAGGGAAATTTTGGAGAACGTGCCAAAGTCCTAGAATGGCAACAAGGGGTCAAAGGGGATAATAGGGTTTTGAGCTAGGGCTTTGACCAAGGGTTGACCTAGTGTCCTCAAGGGTAGTTAGAGGAGTGGTTAAGTGAGTCATTAACACAAATTACCACTGAGCAAAAACACGGGGTGTTACATTAGCTTTGCCAACTCAGGGGCTGCCATCCTATAAGGTCTCTTGGCTATGGGGGAGGTTCCGGGGATAAGGTCAATGACGAACTATATATCCCTATCTTGTGGCATTCCGGGGAGTTCTTCGGGGAACACATCCGGATACTCCCGTACTACTGGGACATCCTCTATGGATTTTGCTTCCATGCTAAAAACCATTATGTCTGGTCTGTGTCCTCGAGTGTGGCAGGTCACTTGTATTCCGTCTAGGTTGGTTAGGTGCACTACCTTATCGGCACAACTTATGAGACCATGGTGTTGGCTTAACCAATCCATCCCAAGGATCACATCTATCCCCTTGGACTTCAGTACTACTAAGTCCGCTAGGAACTCTACCCCACTTAAAATGATCCTTACCCAGGAGCATCCCAGTTGACACTTGATGTCACCTCCGGGCGTTCAAGTTAATAGGGGTGCTTTCAGTAGTACTGTAGGTATG
This sequence comes from Cenchrus americanus, assembly GCA_947561735.1. Taxonomy (NCBI): domain Eukaryota; kingdom Viridiplantae; phylum Streptophyta; class Magnoliopsida; order Poales; family Poaceae; genus Cenchrus; species Cenchrus americanus. Next base: position 70,142,775 of record OX387239.1, on the reverse strand, counting down.
TTATGTTTTTCCACAAAACTTGAGGATATGAACGAATGTGATGCTCCTGAATCAAATATTATGGTTGCCAAGACTGAGATGACCAGGAACTCACCGAGCACTATGCCTTGTGCTTCTTGAGCCTCCTGTGCGTTGATGTGGTTGACGCGGGCTCGTCCATAGGACTGCTGGGGCTGCCTCATCTGCTGGTTGTTGTTGTTGCCAAAGTTGTTGTTGTTGCGCACTGGCATGCGGTTGGCTCCAGATACGAGCGGTCTTGGCCCATTCACTGAGTTGGAGAAGGCTGAGGCTGTTGGCTTTTTGGCATACGGGTAGTTGGCAATGAAGTATCCAGTCTCACGGCAGTTGAAACACACCCTGGAGTTGTTGTTGGCAGTGACCTGGCTAGTGTTGCTTTGTGGGGGCTTCATGGTGTTCTGGTTGTTGTATGGTTTGAACTGGGTTCTAGGGCCCTGGGAACCTGTGGCTTGCGACTGGGTTCGGTACTGCATGAGGGCTTGGAACCTGGACATGGGGTGTCCAAAGCTTCTCTGTCTCTGGGAGTGCTCTTGCTGTTGAGCCTTGTGCTCCATGAACTTGCGCTTGTTTTTCCTTCTTCTCTTCTGCCCTGGCTCTCTCTGTGAGGATGGCCATGTTCATGAGGGTGTTGAAATCCGGGTAGATCTGAGGGGTAAGCAGAGTCCTCATCTCCAGAGCCAAACCCTTCTTGAACATCTCCTACTTCATGGAGTCCTTGTCCACTTCTTCTGGGGCATATCGAGCCAGCTCTATGAACTGGTAAGTGTATTCCTCCACGAACTTGTTGCCTTGGTGGAGTTCATAGAACTCATCCACCTTGCTCTTAAGTGTGGCTTCTGGGATGTGGTAGCGGCGAAACTCTTCCACAAACTCATCGCAAGTGATGGCGGAGGGATCCTTTGCTGTTGCACAGTAGTTTTCCCACTAGGCTAAGGCTGTTCCGGTGAGCTGGTGGGTGGCCACGAGAACCTTGTCTTAGTCTTCACTGTTGAAGGGCTCCAGTTCCCTTAGGATGGCTCTCAGCCAGTCATCAGCATCCAAAGGATTCACGGACCCGCCAAAAGTGGGTGGCTTCATCCTGAGAAATTCGATTAGCTTCTCATTCATGCCCAGAACTCAGGGCCTTGGACGGTTGACGACATTGAATATGGCCTCCATCAGTAGAGTCTGGTTGGCCAAGACTTGTGCCAGGTCTACGGGAGGGGGTGGCGGTGGCAGGACAGCGTTCTCTCCTCCATCTTCGCCTTGGTTCACTTCCTGGTCGTTAAGGCGCTCCCTTCGATCGGCTTGAGATCCTTCCACGTCCATACGACCAGAGCCTTGGTGGGTATTAGCAGGGAGCCTGGAAACCATCTATAAAGGAGCGGGTTTCTAAGAGGTCTAGGTTTTATGTGATGTTTCAGTGGATTAAAACGGATTTCTTTTTGAAAAGGCAGGGTCTACTCCTACCGGCAAGCACACAACAAGCACATAGAAAACAAGCACAGACAAATTTTCATTACAAACAAGTGAGGAGGATACATCCCGAACTACTTGACTAGTACAATGCGGACACACTACTCGACTCGGTACTACAACAAAAGCTAAGGGTGCAACTCCAAGCTCGGACCAACGTGGCTTCCTTCCCTGGGTCAAGGCTACTGAGGCATGTTATTCACAAGGAGAGCCATCTTCTAGGGCTGAGTGCACTTCCAGCGGGATGAGCAGCTCAATGTCATCCTCACCCTCGGGGTTTCCATTCTCATGGGGCTGTGCTGCAGCTTCTGCGGTCGTTGTTGGTTGTTCGGTGACTATTGGTGGTGCTGGCGGGGTTTCAATAGTTCCTCCCCATCCTACAAGGGGTGTCCCAAGCAGGACTTGTGCCTCTCCAATGGCCAGAACGGGTGTTCCGCTGTTAGTCCACTCTTGCATGCGCTGATCTTGGATCCGCCTGAGGCTTTCATGGGCAGCAGCTTCACTGCTTATGGCAGTTGTGGTCCTTGCTTCCGCTTGAGCTACTCGGACTTGGTGCATCCTTACTGTGACTTCTACTTGCTCGGCCCGACTGATTTGCTCCCTCAAGAGCTTGGCCTGATCATCAAAGAGTTTGTCCAGAGAGACGAGGTAGGCAACTATGTGGTACAAAAGGTCTTCTTGGTGGCGGTGTCATTCCAGGTTTCTCATGCGGGCCTGCCAGACTGGGGTTCTGATGGCGGGGGGAAATACCTCATCGGTGTGGGGACGAGATGTTCCTCATAGATCCGACACAGGTAGAGGAGGGCTTTTCTCAGGGCCAAGGGGTAGGTGTCTCGGTGTCGAAACCCTATGGCGGTCACCCGCCATGGCTCGACGTTGGGGTAGCGGTTGCTTCTGGCGATGGAGAGGACTACTCTACAGCGAAGAGTGCCGAGTTGCTCGTACTCTCTATTGTAGTACCTTGGGCGCTCAGTGATACCGAGGCGCTCAGTGAAACAAGGGTAGAGTTGAACAAGTTGTGGTAGGGTACAAAAGATAGTTTTATTTATCAACACGGTTGGGGTACACTCCTCGGGGTACACTTATTATTACTAGAACACAGCTCTAGCCTAGGCATTCCAGTCTATCCTCATGGGGACTCTTTCTCCGTCTGAATGCGACGCTTCTTTGGTGGGAGGTCTTGCTCCAGTATCACGTCCTCGGTCTGGGTTCCTTTGTCCCAATGAGTTTCTTCGGGTTCATCTTCCTCTAATCCGGCTTCTTCTCTCCTTTACGTTCCCTGACCTCATCCCATAGGGCTTTATTGGCCATTAGAGTGCGCTCCCTTTCCCTAAGGTAATCTTGCTCCATGTTGGCTAGGGCAACTTCCGCCATTATTGTCTTCACCCTTTCAAATTTTATCCTTTGCTCGGCTCTTTCCGCCCTGTCGATCTGGTGCTTCAGCTGCTGGGCTTGTTCATGGTAGAGGTGGTCTAGGCCATTGAGGTAGATGGACAGGTGGGAAACTGCATCTCTAAGTCTTCTTCTCTCCTCATGCGGTCAATCCATGAGCGTCCTCTACCTCTTGATGGTGGGAAAAGTCCCATTGGAGTCCTTCTGAGATGCTGCCTATAAACCACTCGTAGACGTCACAGGGCCTTCCGGGCAGCCTTCGGGTAGGTGTCTTGAAAACAAAACCCAGTGGTGGAGATGAGCCATGGTTCGATGTCGGGGTAGAGTGTGCTTCTACCCACGAAGATTAGCACTTTACACCGAATGGTGCCATAGCGCTCGTATTCCCGATAGACAAACTTCGGTGGGTCCCTAACTCCGACGCACTCCAGGCTGAGTAGAAGCAAGTTAGGAAGATCAGGCTGTGCGGGGCAGACTCCTCCGTTCCATTCCAGGTTAGCCATCTGGAACCAGGCAAGGATCAAGGTAAGGATTTTGGGAAAAGGTGAACTTAGCAGAGGAAAGGTTAGAGAGGGCCAGAGGAGGTCTCGGATCCTAGGGGTCGCGTCCTACGGCCAACCTATGGCTCTGATACCACCTGAAGCGTCTCCTCATCAGAGGTGACTAAATGTGACACAAATACCAGTCCTAGGAGGCTGGTAACACATTCATTACAACAAGTGGTTCAGTCTCTTACATCACGGCGGCATAGTGGGCTCGGAAGCGCCAATGCCACGAGAAACAACACAAACACGAAAGACCAAACTACAATAGCGAAGGCTTCTAAAGCCTCATCAGAGTCACCATGGAAGCGCTCTGTGGAGGCCCTGAATACACAGGCACGGTTGGGTGTAGGGCAGCGACCTATTCGACATCTTCGGGAACGAAGTTAGGATCCTCCTCTGAAAAAACAATTATTTAAACAAGGGTGAGTACAAACGTACTCAACAAGTTCAACCCCACCCACGGAGGGGTTTATAAGCAAATCATGCACAGGATATAACAAGGATCAGGTTAAGGTTTATTTTGCAAACTCATTTACTCATGCAAGGGTTTATTTTCGAAAAGGTTTCTGCAAACAATTTTTATAACCCAAGTAACTCAGCAGTTTTGAGAAAAACCAATTAGGGCCTACCGGCCTCCCCGTCCGCAGTAGCCCAGGCAATAGCCTCACACTTTTCCAGAAAACAACTCACACCATGAAAACATCTCGAACCCAAACACTAGTTTTGTGACCACACCATGACTCGTCCAATATCGTGGACACGGCTATTCGAATAGGTTTTACACTCTGCAGAGGTTGTACATCTTTACCCACAAGTAGGGTACCGCCACACGAACACCTTAGTGCCGGCGCGGATCCTATCAAAGCCATTACCCACATTAGCTAACCCTACGAGCCACAACGGAAGCAACCAAGGGGTTATCTCACATAACCAGGGCGTACCTCACACAGATCGTACCCCTACTCCTTGGTCTCCCGCTGCTCACCCGCACTCCTGATGGCAAGTAGATTAACTAGTGGGATTTATGCTAAGCAGTTTCCACATACAACAGTCGAGTGGTAGTACGATAATTGGGCCAGGTGAGATGTCACGCAACCCGGTCCTTAACGACAAGATGGACATCTCCCAACATGCTCAACCACAAAGGTACGAGCACACCTATACTCCTGACACACACGTCCATCCCGTCTACCCAGTTATTTACTCATTTTCCAAAAATATCCCATTCCCATTTTCAAAGCACTCACACCATTTTAAAGAAATCATTTTGGCCAAACAAGGTTCAATCATAGCAATCAAGGGTGGCTCTCCTACCAGGTTTTTGCAGTAAAACAATATGCAATTGATAAAACGGGTATAGGGTTGTGTTTATAAAACTGGGACCAAAGCATGCATCAAAGGATGAGATTGAACTTGCCATCTTCGAAGTCCTCGGGGAGTTCCGGCTTAGGGTTCGGGATCTCGGGCTCCTGCTCACAGTACTCTGCTCCAAGCTCTGGCTCGTTGTACCCTCCTTCGTTCACTCCATCGTCTATAGCGCACACACAAGCAAGCATGCAATCAATATAAGCACACACAATTTTTGCGGCTGACCTCGAGGAAAAGTAATTAGATAAAATGGAGGAACAAATGTTATGCAGGGGGGTTTGGGTGATGGATCGGTAAAGATATACCCGGGACGGGTGTGATGAATTTTGGGCACGATTTGAATTAAAATCGCGCATGAAATGATGGGTTGAAGGGGGTGTTTAGGGCTAATTATGTGGTTAAGGGCCTATTAGTGATTTAGGTTTAAGGAAAAAGGGCCTAATTATAATATTTAGACAGGTTAGGGTTTAACTAGAATAGCCTAAGGGTCTGATTGTAAAGGGACAATGTTTTTGTGGTATAACTTAAAGGGGTAGGGTTTAATTGAAAAAGGAGAGAGAGAACTAGAGGGAAAAGATTCGGTGGGGGAAAAGAAAGAAGGCTGGGGGGTTATTGGCAAAACCGCCATCTCCTTCCTCCCCTCGATTCAGAACAGAGGGAGGGGGACAAAGCCGAGCGGGCGGCCGGCCGGGGGGGCGTCGGCGGTCCCGAGAACAGTGGCGGCCAGGGAATGGGGAAAATGGAGAGGAGGTCGAGGGGGTTTGATTCCCCTACCTACCTTGGGCTGTGATGGTGTGCAGAGGTGGATCGGCGGTGGCGGGCGGAGGGAGGTGGTGCCGGCTATGGGTGGCGGTGCTCCGGTGCTCAGGCAAGGGAGGGAGGTGGCCGTGGTGGTGCGGGATGAAGGGGGGAACGGCGTGGGGCTACTTATAGCCGGAGTAAGGCGGTTCGTCGGCCGATATTTCGAGCTCGAGAAGCTCCTGCGGCCGGCAATGGCGGTTCAGGAAAAATCCCAACGTGGACTCCGGCCGGTGTAATTCGTGGCCAATCAAGCGCTGTTGGATGCGACCCGTCGTGCAGGGGGGTGAGCTGGTAGTGGCAGCAGCGACGCGAAGTCGGACGGCAGTGGCGGTGGTGTTGGAGGGGACGACTTGGGCAGGGCCTTTATGGCGGCCGCGGTCGTCGGGCGTCAGGGGTCGCGTCGGCGCGCGGGACGGCTCGGCGGAGGAAGCGGGAGCGGGGGTGGCGTGCTGCCGGCGTCTTTGCCGGTGCGCGGTTGGCCAGCCGCGGTCGGTCCCAGGTCGAGGCAGAGGTGCCAGCCGAAAGAAAAAGGAAGAGGGAAAAGAAGGAAGAAAGGAAGAAAAGGGAAAAAGGAAAAATAGAAAAGAAAAAATAGGGAAAAGGAATATAAGAAAAGGAAAATAGAAAAAAGAAAAAAAAAGAAAAGAGGTTTAGAAAATTAGGAAAAATGCTAGGAAAATTAGGAGGGAGGAGGAAAAGGAATTTTGCGGGGTTTCCCGATTTCTGGCATCCGCGTGATTTTCGGGACGGCGGTGATGGCGAGGCGGACCGGCCAGTAGGACCACGGCGTGCGTGGGATTCCCGGTGCGGTGGCCGACAGCGCCGCTGGGGTGGCAGGTGGTGGGCGACGACCCGAGTGCTGGCGGTGCCGGCGGGATTTGCGGCACGCGCGCCGAGGGTGAGAGGGGGAAAGATGACCGGGGTTTCGAAGGGGATAATTGAGCTCGGCGGGACGGTTTTGAGAACACGCGTGATTTAGTAGGTGATTTAATAGGAGCTAAAAACGCGGGCGTTACACTGAGCTTCGACCAGGAGGACGCGGAGGAGCCCGAGTACACTGCTCCGGACAACGAGTGCTCCAATGGCAACGAAGGTGTCATGTCACTCCCAACCATGTAGATCCCATGTTGATATTTAGATGCTAGTGCTTTACTTTTATGAATTGCTTGGATGAATTGCATAGCCAGTTGATTAGCCATGCCTTGATAATTTGATATATCCTGATTCCTTGTTCTACCTACCTCGGGACTAGCTACAAACCCCTAGCTAGTCCCATATATCAACTATCCATACTTTTGTTGCTTGATTATGGATGGTATTTTGGGCATGATCTGAGATGCAGGAGATCTCGGTGTGTTGTAGCGTGCGTTCTGGGTGCGTATCGCCTTGACGTGTTTCGGCGGGACTAAGCCACTTGGTTACTGGTGAACGCTTGCCTCGGGAAGATGCGATCTAGCCTCTAACCCGAGCGGTGTGTCGTATGGGGTGGATATGGGGAGTGCTCGCTCTCATCCCTTAAGGACCGATCGTCAGACTAACCATGCTTCTTTGGACTCTTACCATACAAACCGCCCGCCTTGTTATGGGCGGGGTGCGGGGTGAGACTCGTAGTGGATAGCACCCCTCCTGTAGGCGGATCCTTGTGATCGTGTCAGGAGACGGCTCTTTCCTCCTTAGAAGTCTTCGCCCCGGCGAGGCTGGGTAAGGGTTCCACAGCTTCGAGGGACCTCTCGCGAACAGTATGAGCTCTACCGCGGAGGCTGAGCCAGGCTCGGAGACGCAGGAGGGTACTATCCACTTACTTGGCCTTCTGCCGTATGGTAGGGCCTGGAACCGGTGACAGCCGGTTTCGGTCCTATTCGGGTGGGTACAGCTGTACAACCTCTGTAGAGTGTTTAAACCTATAGCTATAGTCTGTGTCCACTGGTTATGGACAGTCTTGAGATCTGTTATTCTGGCTAGATATACTTTTCTTGTGCTTCTTCTCTCCCCTGAGTGTGTGAGCCCGGCTGAGGCCGTTGAGATGTGGGGATAGGAGCAGGTGGGCCCCACATCGCAGATGAGAGTTTGGAGCTGGATCGTGGTTGTGATCTCGTGTTCTGGTGTGGCATCCTTGAGCGGGGGTGTGGACCCCAGAGGTGTGGACCTTGGGAGCGTGAGCTTCCCCGAGGTGTTAACTTCACAGCATATCTCTGCTTGCCTTGAATGTTGCCTCGCTGCTTTGCTTAAGCCTTCTACAGCCAGAGTAGGAATATATCCTGCATAGTAGAACATACACCGCTTTTGCCTCTTTGTTGGGAAGCTGACATGACCTACCCACTTATCAGGTAGATCCTGGTGTCTCTGACACAGAGCCGGACTACGACTTCGACAATGACGGATGGGGGGACTAGGTCTCTTTCTACGCTCGAGTTGCCTGCGGATATGGAGTTCCCCGCGCTTGCATGGAGCCGCTGCTAGACGTTTTCGTTCTATTTGATTCAGTCCTGATGGACTTGTACCCGGCATGTGCCGAAGAGATGTACTCTGGTTAATGTAATAAATAAATGTTGTGCTCTATCTATTTTACACTTTTTGTATGGATTTTTGGTATTGCTGAACACTTTCTGTATGGATTTTTGGTATTGCTGAGACAGGGATTGCACGTGGTAGCCCTCCTGGGACTACCACAGAGGTGCAGAGAGTCGGGTTTCTGTCCGCGGAAAACCGGTTCGTTTCAAAGAAGCTCTTGGATTCACTTCTTGGTGACCAGTGGTGCTGGGGTTTTCTTGGTGCCGCGGTTGATGAAGTTCTTGGCCGGCCGGGATTTATATTGACAAGACGGTGAACCGTCAGGCGGCCGTTCACGTGCCTCGGAACCCATGTCCGCTCAGGAGAGCGCTTGGCCACAGAAAGAGTCATGTGGTCACAAGGAGACGTGTGACTGTTCATATTTTATTCAAAATACCAAATTCCCAACTACTCCAATGAGTTGTTCGATTCTTGAAAAACTATGAATTGTACGTATTTTTATTAATTTTTAGGTGTTGCTTTATGGGCCCTAATTTTTTAGGGAAACAATTAAGTGTCATTTCAAAAAAAAGCGTCAGCGGCCTAGTATAAAGAAGGTAACCATTTCCTACCCGCACACCAGCCAACAAAGCGACACGGGTTTGCTAACTCGCATCAGCATTGACTACTCCCTCCATCCCAAATATTTACACTTGTTGACTTCTGTGCTTCACATTTGACCATTCGTCTTATTTGAAAGAATTGTGAAAGTATTATTTATTTTACCATGACATGTTTGATCATAATATATATTTTAAGTATATCAAAATTATTTTTACATTTTCACAAATTTTTTGAATAAGATGAATGGTAACATGTGATTTGTAAAAGTCAAAGGGTCTAAATATTTTGGGATGGAGGGAGTATCCATTTCGCAAAATGAATATTCAACCGCCCCCTTCTTCTTTCCGAATGGATAAGCGCAACAGTTTCCTTGAAAAAAAGTACAGAGGAGGCGTGAGAGGTGGCGTGGAGACAGAGACGACGATGAGCGTTAGCGAGGGGCCAAGCAGCGGACAACCCCGCGCACCCGGTATCAAGGAGAACCGGAACGCGAAGCAGTGCCGCAACTGGATCTGCGCATGCCGGTGAGATGGCGGAAAACAGGGAGACGACGATGAGCGCCAGAGAGGGGCCAAGTAGTGGTGGAGTGAACCCAATGCCGGTGATGAGGGTCCTCGACTGGATCCTCTCGGATTCTGACGAGGGGCCAAGCAGCGGCAAGAAGGAGCGTGCCGACGAGGGGGCAGCGAATTGGGTGAGGGGCCTTCCTCAAGTTTGCGAGCACAAGTGTCTAGCAACTACAAATAGGTGTCGAGGGAGCGGCGAAGAAGGTGTAGAGGACCTCATCTCTTACTCTGGCAACGACCACAACGACGGCGAGACAAGTTTCTCTGAATCTCACTGCCTTTTTACTTGTTCTATAGATGGAGCTTAAGGTAGCTTGAGCTTGAGCTTCATAAAGTTAATTAGTGCCTATGATGATGTCTTCCATGCTTGTCATGATCTTATACCAAGTTCTGAGGCAAATCAGTTCTGAACTAAGTTTTGCTTTTACTTGTCACACCCTGCTATGAAGCCTACGATAATTTTTAATTTCTTATATAATTTTCCTATGGCTGTTCCTATACTGCTCCAAGTTCTGAGGCAAATTAGTTCTGAATTAACTATGTTATTCTTATACCATGTTTAACCCTGTTTCAGGCAAAACTCTTTGAGTCGCGAGCAGAGCTTGAGTTACTTCTAAACCTTAATGTCTGAGATTATGTGAAACCTGAGTTTGAAAAAATCACGAAAGAAGTGAACATCCTCATCAAAAAGGCTAAGCACATAAGGAGGTACAAGTATACTACTGAACAAAATCTCGAGCCCATTAAAAGTGCGCTCGAAGGGCTTCAAGAATCCTTGGTTGCTTATGAAGAGGTTGCAAAACGAGCCAATCTTGATGGGGCATGATCTAGTTCAAGCTTGTTGACGTGCAGGGTCAGTAGCCATACTTTTGTGGATGTTCAAGAGGCATGCCTTTGTTGATGTGTATGGTCAGATAGCACGACCATAATAAATAATGTGATGGACAAGTTAAGTCCTAACCTGATATCTGGACAAGTTAACCTTTGGTAATAATTGTCTTTATTCTTGTGGACAAGTTATCTTCATCTTTGTGGACAAGTTATCTCTCTTATTATGTCTGTTTTGTCTTAGAAGATATGTGTGTTGATTGTGCCTGTATGTCGAAATGGAAGCAATGAGAGATGGAGTTGACCTGTCAATGAGGACAGACTCAAAGGAGACGATGATTAACAAACCTCTGTCTCATTTATTCACTGCTGCCGCGCTCTCGCTTCACGGCAGTGAAGAGTGCTTTCAGACTTTAATTATTGGGCTCTCAAACTAGTAACAGGCGTCAAATGCTCATTGGTAACGGACTTTATAGCACGTTACCAATACAGACTGATCAGTAACGGACTTAAACAATTCGTTACGATAGGGCATTGATCAGTAACGGACTTTACGAGCTCGTTACCGATAGGTTTAAGTTGTGTAACGGGCTCTATTTAACGTCTGTTACAAAGAATTCATGTAACGGGCGTTTAAGAAGACCACTACCAGCAGTCCAAATTGGTAACGGGCGTTGTGGAGGCCAACCCCGGGGTCGGCCTGCCACGCTTATCTGTAACGGGCGCCAAGTAACAACCGTTACAGATGTGGGTGCATGTAACGGGTGTTAAGGGCCAATTACAAATGTTGTGTGACCTATTTGAGGTTTTCATGTAGTGGGTGTGACCCACTCGCTTCACTTTAATGGCGCATTGCGGTCCCGACACTAACGGTTATGTAAGTGTTCAAACATGTTTCAGGAGCGGATGATGCAATCACCCACTCCTGAAAAAGATTTATAGGAGCGGTTGATGCCATCACCTGCTCCTGTAAATGGCACCAATTTTCTGGTGCAGGTGATGGCGTCACCAGCGAGTGACAGGGTCACCAAAATGGCAACCCATTTTCAGGTGCGGGTGACCCCGTCACCCGCTCTTGAAAACACTTTAACAAGTGCGGGTCGTAGAGCTACAGTGTCGCGCATTTTTGCTGGATCGGGCGGCGTTTTCGTCTGCTCCTAAAAACAGGTCGCTCTTGCAAATGTTTTCTATAGTAGTGGCAGCAGGCAGAATCGAGAGGCGTCCTAGGGAAGGAGAGCGATTGTTTCCTTGGAATTGGACTTGGACTGATATAAGTTAGAAGTTAAGGTTTTCATTCATTAATTACACATTAAAAGTCCACACATTCATATGGATGAATTCACACACACACTTCTCCCTTGGTTTGAAATGAGCATTAAGGGGTGTTTGGATCCACCGGACTAGTAGTAGTCAGACTAGTTTTAGTCCCTAAACGGACTAAACTTCCAAACACTAAGCACTAAAACCTGACTAAAACTAGTTTAGTCCTAGTCAGGGGTACCCCAACTTAGGTGACTAAAACTCTCTCTCTCTCTCTCTCTCTCTCTCTCTCTCTAATCATTATTCTGGGGTCCCCTCCACATGCCACGACTGCCATGCTGCCCGCCGCCGCGCGCCCTGTCGCGCCCACCATTCTGCCTTCCGCCGCCACCTCCACCGCGCACCCTGCCGCGCTGCCCCGACATGCTGCTCCATCATGCCGCCCCCACTGCACCCGCTAGGCCGCTCTCCATCCACCGTACTCAATGGTGGGGCTCTACCACCTCAACCTCTCCTTTCCTCCCCCTCGTGCTCCCTGTTTAGGATGGCTCTAGCCGTGGTGGTGGCGGCTGCCTCCGGCCATATATAGCTACATTCGGCTGATGACAGCCTGATCTACCGCCTAGGCTGCTCGATTTGCTATCCCGTGGTGGCTGCCCTTGCGGTGGCAGCGGCGGCAGTCGCAAGGGTCGTGGGCACGGCTTGACCCCACCACGTTGACCTCCGTCGTGGTGGCCCTACCGGCAGGTCGCCATCGTTGCTCAAGGTAGAGGCAATGCGCAGTGGATGGCGCCCGTGCCGGTGGATGACCGTCCTGCTCCCCACGTGTGGCCACCACGTCGAGGACGAAGGTGGTGGCGGGTGGATGAGTGAAGACAACGCGTGCTGATCTGGTCTCCTAATCTGGACAAGGGACCACACCTCCGCGGCGATGCGCGGCGGGGAGGAGCGGCGGACGCGGCGCTGCCGCCCTTCGTCAAGTGCGATAGGGCGCTGTGGGGATCGGCAGCGAGGCGCTACGGGTGTGCGTTTCTGGTGGCGCGGGAGAGGAGAGAGAAAGGGAGGGAGAGGAGAGGAGAGAAGATGAGAGAGAATGGGGAGGGGGAGAACAATTTAATGGTGACTATCTTTAGTCACCCTCCAAATAGGTGGTTGACTAGAAGCTTTTAGAGGGTGTTTGGATCCCTTTAGTCACCTGACTAGAGTTTAGTCGGGCTAAAACTTTTTAGTCAGCTCCTGTTTGGGGTGACTAAAATTAGTCATCATTAATTATTCTTAACATTGAATTGTTCTTTCTCCCTCCTTTCTCTCTCCTCTCCTATCTCTTATTGGGTCCACGGAATTAATAGGAGCAACAATTAATTAGGTAAGAGAGGGGATTTTAGTCACTAGAAGTTGGGTGAGGGTGACTAGAGACTAAACTAGTTTTAGTCACCCTTTAGTCAGGGGTGCTTGGAGGTTTAGTCACTTAACTAAAATTAGTCTCTAGTCACCCATGGATCCAAACACCCTCTTAGTCCTAGTCATAGGACTAAAAGGGTATCAAACACCCTTTAAGTCTAATTTATTTAACTTTGATCATATCCATAAATAAATACATTGTTGGGGAATTCGGGAGAAAACCTTACACTCACGGAACGTCGGTTTTGTCAAAGTTCATTAGATAAGTTTTTGGGTAACGTGTGAAAATAACAGCCAAATCTGGCTTCTTCACGTGAATCTACTGTCTATTTTAGGAAGATTGGAACCTGTGAAAATCTGGAACCATGAAATCTGTGAAGCGCTAGAATCATGAACCTACGAAGATTTGGAACCATGAACCTACGAAGATCTGGAACCATGAACCTGCGAAGATCTGGAATTATGAACATGTGAAGATCTGGAATCATGAACCTGTGATGATCTAGAGTCATGAATCTGCAGAGATCTAGAATCTCAGACCTACGAAATTGTGGGTTCGAATCCCCGAAGTTTGGGAATCATGGATGGGAAGTTTGGAAATCAAGAAGAGGCCAAGTCAAAGACGCTACCTCAAAAAGTCCGGGTTTGACGTGTGAATTAGTGGCAGGCTTGTAAATGTACGAAATCAGCCCTGTAAATCACGGGATGTGAAAGACATTCTTGTACGTGTTCACACTAGGAATATTCCCTAGATTCGAGGGTATTTTCGGAATGTAAAAAGTCCCTTCGTCTCCCTATAAAAGGGGGCGCGGGGGCACCTATAAAGGGATTCACAACTTTTGAGACACGAGCAGTCTTTGGGAGATTCTTTGTCTCCTCTTTCGTGAATTACATTCCAGACTTGAACGTTCGCGGATTCTGTATTCTTGCACGCTCGTGTTCGGGGAACCCATCCGAGTTTTCGAACTCCCCCCCCCCCCAACATTGGCGCCCAACGTGTTTCAGTCGAAAAACAACTCACGATGCCACCACAAAAGAGGGCGAAGAAGAACACTCCCGCTGAGACCAATCAAGAAAACCACCACCAAGATGAAGACAACGGAACCTCTCAAATTCCTGAACCTTCAAACATCACAGACCAAGAACGAAGAGCAAAAATTGAGGCCCTCCAAAGGGCAAGAGCCGAGAAAATAGCACACATCCTAGAACAACTTCCAAAACAACAAACTCAAGAAAACGATGATGATGATGATGATGATGATGATGATGATGATGATGATGATGATGATGATGATGATGATGATGATGATGATGATGATGATGATGATATAGACAAAGAACTAGAAATAGTTCCGCAAAAAATACAGTAGCTGTAGAAAGAAAAAGAAATATTTGCAAGCCAACTGCAAGCAAAAAGAAAGGCCTCTGAAAAGCTAGAGAAGCTCAATCAGGTAAAAGAGAAAATTGAGGCAATACAAAGAGAGATAAATGAAATAAAAGAACAAGAAAACAGCTCACTTTGGCAAGAATCACCACTCCAGAACTCTGGACCAAACAGAAGAACCCCGAAAGAAAAAAATTTTCACGAGAAATGGAATCTCACAATTCGTGGATCTTGAATCACCACTATCCCTAGGGCTGCAAATTGCACCGTGGCCACCGAAGTTCAAACCAGTTTCTCTCCTGAAGTACAATGGCTTCGGAAACTTGAGACAATTTCTTATGAGATATGAATCAGTCGTGAATTTGGCAGGAGGAGATGATGTTGCACTAGCCAAATCTTTCATCATTGCCTGCGAAGGTCCAGTTCTGAACATGTATTCTCTCCTACAACCGCACTCGATCTGCAGCTGGGTCGACCTCAAAACAAAATTCATGCAAGCATTTCAGATGTTCCATGACACAACAGCCGAGTCATCAGATCTGTACAATTGCAAGCAAAAAGATAGAGAGCCATTACGGAACTTCGTGAGAAGATTCATGCAGCAGAGATCCCAGATTCCTGAGGCGGATGAAAAAACAACGATCAAGGCACTGATCAAGGGTCTGACTCCAGGACCAACAGCTTCGCACTTGTCACGAAAGAAGCCAAAGACAATTGATGAACTTTTTCATGAACTTGAGGAATACATCTTGTCTGATGATGATCATCGCAGAAGAGTGGCTGAATGAAATGAATCACGACAAGGCAACAGAGAAATGACTTGGAGACCTCAATCCCAGAATCCGCGAAACATCAACAACGTGGAAAATCCTCAGGCTGACCAGAATAATAGACCAAGCACAAGAGGAGGATTTGCACCTAGGGAAAGGGGAAGAGAAATAGGACCCCCGAAACTCACGAACCACAATCCAAGAGATCCATACTTCTACTGCCAGTATCACGGAAGAGGACATAGCACCGAAGGGTGCCCAGAAACCAAAAAGAATATCGCTAGGATTCAGCAAGACAAAGCAATGTTGAGCATCACCTCCTCAATGTCGAACCAACTTCGCCTGAACTTCTGGCAGCCACACTTCATGAATTCTCAGCCAAATCCAGTTGCCATGCAGCAATTTCAGTAACCACAACCATCCTGGCAACCTTCTCAACAGTTCTACCCTCGGTCACAGGCAATTCAGTCAATCTAACAGCCACAGCCAATCTGAGAAATATTGCCACCACCACCTGATAGTTCACCAAGGCCAGAGTCAAGTTCAAGAACTCAGAATTCGAAAGCTTTGCCATCCTTCGGAACAATCATGCCATTCACAGGAGGGTCTGCCATGGAATTTGAAACCAAGAAGCAAAGAAACAATTACTTCAGATCTGTGAACACCATCATCAATGACGGTCCAGCTGCGCGACCAGAATGGGCCAAGGTGCCAATCACTTTCAATGAAGAGGATTTCAAGATGAAATCCGCGAATCATAATGATGTCATGGTCATCGAAGTGAACATAGCTGGATGGGTTATTGGAAAGATATTGGTAGACAATGGAAGCTCGGCAGACATCCTATTCTTGAAAACTTTCGAGAAAATGAACCTGAGTCAGCACATGTTGCATCCGCCAGAATATCCATTGCAAGGTTTCGGAGGAAAACCAATCAAGCCAGTTGGAAAAGTATCTCTTCCTGTATCTTTCGGAGATCTTGACAACGCCAGAACATAATCACTCACTTTTGATGTAGTCAGCATCTATCACCCATACCTTGTGATTTTCGGTAGAGGTTTCATGAACAAATTTGATGCAGTCATAAGACATCAATTCTTATGTATGAAGATACCAGCACCCAAACGGGTTATCACTGTGTTTGGCGATCAGCAAGAGGCTCGAAACATATAAAAGGGTCACACTCCGGGTCAAACCAACGTGTATCAGCTAAAGTCAACTGAAGAAAGGAAAGAGCCTTATGCAGAAGCCAAGCGAGACAAAGAAAAAATCGAGATAGCGGCTAACGGTGAAACCAAGAAAGTGTACTTGAACGATATGCCCGACAGAGCAGTCACAATTGGGGCTCACCTCAACCCCGAAGAAGAGAAAAACTTATAGAATTCTTGAATAAGAACAAAGATGTCTTCGCCTGGTCAGCCAAAGATTCTCAAGGTGTTGACAGAGACATCATTGAACATACTCTGGAAACAAATGAAAAATAATGCCGAAAAAGCAAAAACTTCGGAAGATGTTCGAAGAAAAGGTGAAAGCAATTGGAGCTGAAGTTCAAAGGCTGTAAGACGCGAAGGTGATCATAGAAGTGAAATATCCAGTCTGGCTGGCCAACACTATACCTGTGAAGAAGAAAAATGGAAAATGGAGAATGTGTGTAGACTTCACAGATTTGAACAAGCCATGCAAGAAGGAAGCTTTTCCCTTAGAGAGGGTAGATAAAATCGTAGATGATGCAGCCAACAGTGAAATGCTCTCACTCATGGACATGTTCTCAGGGTATCATCAAATAAGAGTACGCAAAGAAGACGAAGAAAAGACAAGCTTCATCACCCCATTCGGAACATTTTGTTTCATGAGAATGCCAGAGGGGCTGAAGAATGCAGGATGCACATTTTCGAGAATGATAGCATAGTCCTTCATCCTCAACTTCAGAGAAACATTCGGGCATATGTGGATGACATAGTCGTCAAAATTATCCAAAGAAGACATCATATCAGTGATTTGGCAGAAACATTCGCAAATCTAAGAGCAGCGAACCTAAGATTGAATCCTGAGAAGTGTGTTTTCGGCATTCACAAAGCGAAAGTTCTTGGATGCCTAGTCTCAACAAAGGGCATAGAGGCGAATCCCGATAAAATCAAAGCATTGATAGAAATGCAAGACCCAGTTTCTGTGAAGAATGTGCAAAAATTGACAGGAAGAGTCGTGGCGCTCAACAGGTTCATTCATAGGGCTGCAGAAAAAAGTCTGCCATTCTTTCAAGTTCTCAGAAGTACTAAGAACTTTCAGTGGTCCGAAACTCAAAAGAAACCTTTCCAAGAGCTAAAAGATTACTTGTCAAACATGACCAAGTTGTGCCCTCCTGAGCCAAGATCACCACTTCTGCTATATGTGTCTGCATCAAATTCGGCAGTGAGCACTGTGTTAGTGCAAGAAAAGGAAGGAGGAAAGCTCAAGAAAATCTCAGTGTATTTCGCTTCAGAAGCCCTCTCTGGCTCAAAAATCTTTTATTCTGAGTTGGAGCAAATAGCATATGCAGTCATCATGGTTGCGAGAAAGCTGAGACACTACTTCGAGGGTCATAGAATAAGAGTCATCACAAATCAACCACTGAACGACTTGTTCGCAAATAGAGAAGCATCTACCCGAATCATCAAATGGGGTGCTGAACTCTTAGAATACACTGTGGACTTCGAGAGAAGAAGCATGATAAAATCGCAAGTCCTGGCAGATTTTGTCATAGACTGGACTTCGCCAACACAAAATCTTGACGAAAAAATACCTACACCTTGGATAGTGCAGTGTGATGGAGCTTGGTGTCACAGGGGAGTTGGAATTTCAGTAGTCGTAACATCTCCGACGGGACTTATGATAAGATATGCAGCTCGACTCATATTCGCGAATAGCGAGCATTCCACAAACAATACAACGGAATATGAAGCTTTACTTCTAGCATTAAGGAAGATGAAAGCTTTGGGTCAGAAAACCTTCATAATCAGGATGGACTCAAAAGTTATTCAGGAACATATTGAAAAAGAAAGTGAAGCAAGAAATCCTATTTTGATGAAATACCTTGAAAAAGTCAGAGAAAAGGAAAGACATTTCAAAGGTTATTCAGTGCAACACATTCCAAGAGATGACAACAACGAAGCAGACAAACTAGCGAAAGCGGCAGTCAGAAATCAAGAAATGCCTCCTGATGTGTTCTTCGAAATCATCAAAGAACCATTTATCAAGGAATCAAGGCCGAAAATCGTAAATATTGTGGAAACTCCCGATTGGAGAGCAGAAATCATGGCTTATCTGAGAGGCCACTACAAACCACAAGATGAGTTGAAGGAAAAGAGATTGAAGCAAAGGGCAAGGGGCTATGCAGTGGTAAATGGAGAACTATACAAATCAGGAGTCACTGAGTCGTGGCTAAGGTGCATAACTTCCGAAAAAGGCATCGAACTTCTGAAAGAAATTCATAGTGGATTTTGTGGTGCACACATAGGCACAAGAGCCCTGGCAGGAAAGGCAATAAAGCAAGGATTCTATTGGCCTACCATAAACATTGATGCGAAAACACTGGTTCGGCAATGTGAAGCATGTCAGAAAACGGCGAATCAACAAAATTTACCTTCCATGCTAGTCCATCTCATTCCACCGTCATGGCCTTTGCAAAGGTGTGAAGAATCGGATGGCGACTAGAGAGGGGGGGAGTGAATAGGAGCCGGTAAAAATTCTTCTCAAAGAACCCGGCCTATACCCTAGACAAATCCCGGTCACACACGAGCGATGGATCGAATCACACACCAACCGCCAAGACAACAAGGTTATGGATCAACCTTAAGTCTTAGGAACGATTCCTTGAAGCACACGCGGAAGCACGAAAGAAGAAGGAAGGAATCGAACTAAGGAACAAAGCGATCGAGCTACGGCGGGATCGTCCGCACGGGCCACACGGACCGTCCGGCCGCTACCGCGGACCGTCCGCACCCGTACCGCGGACCGTCCGGCCCCGAACGCGGCGGACCGTTCGTTAAAGCCAACAGAACCTCCAGTAGCGAACCCCGAAAAACGGACCGTCCGCCGGGGAGCACGCGGACCGTCCGCCAGCACCCGCGGGATCGTCCGCGCGCCGCGCCGGACCGTCCGAAACCTCTTCCAACCAAAGCTCGAAACCAAAACGGATCGAAAGCGAAGCCGAGCAAGAACAGGAAGAACACGCGACGAACACAGCCCGCGCGGACCGTCCGCCACCACCTCGCGGACTGTCCGCCCTACACGAACAGACCCAGAAACAGCCCGACCTCGAAGGTCAACTCCCCCAACTCATCACCGGATCTCCCAAACGGTAGAAGCTGTAGAGACAAGAGTTTGGGGACATGATAAGTGTCAAACAAGGATGCTATACCCCAAAAATTTTGCCTCCTAACTCCCTAAATCACTGGGAATCGCGGATCCTTTGAACACCACCAAAAACTAGAGCTCCAACCGAAAATCCTTGAATCGAAGTGGTTTCCCGGCGTTTGAGGGAACAAGATCAATCACAAAGATGCACAAGACATCCATCCATGTTTCCCTCAAAGAAATCCGGGGAGAAACCCACTCAAATCCACGGAATCACACCAAGGACAAAGGCACCAAAAACAAGCACGAAAAAGACCACGAATTTCAAAACGCCGAATCTTCTATACAAACCAGGAAAGATTCACAAGGTCTAGCATGCCGCCCTAGCATCCATCCCTCTCAACAAATCTCTCATGAAGCTCTCATGCTAGACAAGAAATGGAGGAGAAAATGTCTAAGGAAAAAGCGAAATGGAAGGGGGGAAATGAAACCCTAAGTCGCGGAGAGAGAGCCCCATCCACACACACTCATGGCTTATATATCGGGTCCCGCCGGTGTGGGAAATGACTCGACTACCCCTAACTCAACTACTGGCGATACAACCCACGCAGGGGCATTTATGTAATGTTTGTGGGTCTTGCCATCGGACGGCCACGCCTTCGCCGCACCCCGTGTCCTCCCGACGCAAGCCATGCGATCCCGCCACGTGTCCTCCGCTTCGAAGCTTCCCGACACGCCCGGATCCCGTCTCCGTCATGTTGGGCCTTCGGACTTGGTTTTGAGGCCCAAACCAAGAAACTGTCCTCCGATGGTTTTGTGGGCAAACCACCAAACCACGCGTGCCAGGCCCGGCCTCCCGCCAAGCCTCTTGACTCGGCCGCCACCATGCACCGGCTCGATCGTCCATGACTTCGTCATGCTCGTCTCACCACCATGTGGCCCGCACCTAGTCCCGCCGTCCACCGGGTCCCTCGAACTGAGCCTACTTGTCTCTCCATCTCCCGGAGGCCCCTCAAGGCTGAAGACCTTTCGCGCCCGTTCTTCACCTGCAACAACATGAACAAGGCCGCAGCCTACACTGCGCACTGAGCCAAGAGTCAGTCCAACACCCGTTGTCAATCACTCATCACTGAGGAGCGGTCATCCATCGACCACCGGGACGCACTTGGTCCTCCATCTCCCCCTTGATGAGTGCATTGACAACACACAACGTGAAATTAAATTCAGAGAGAAAAGAAATAAGAAAGAAAAACAAAGAAGCTCAACTCATGACCAAAACCAAAGAAAGGCAAAGAAAGTCACAAGCCGAGCAAAGCACAAACTTCACACTGAAAACAGCAAGAAAGCTCCCCCTGAACAAATGCAAGCTCCCCCTGAACATGTGGATGCAAACTTCCAGATTTTAGATGCATTTTTCTGAATTTTTTTATTAAGCTCACCTCTTCTCCCCCTTGTTGACAATGTATGAATCAAGTTGAAAATGCAGGAATGTAAAACAAAGCATATAGACATCTACATGAGCTTCTCAAATAGGCCAAATCGAGTGTCAAAGGCTAGAAATGAGACAAAGAGCACACAGATGGGTCATAGCATAGTCAAGGCATTGCCACAAGTAATATATGGAAATATAGGCATGTGACAAAGCAAAGTTTCAGATTTGAGCAGTTTTATCAAAAGATGGCTCACTTCAAATTTAAAGGCCTATCCATGTCATATTCTAGCCAGAAACATGCATATCATCCAGAGATCATACAAGAATATCAAATTCTCAACAAAAGATCATTGCAAACACCCATAAAGCAAAGCATGTATATACATCAAAGGAAAACATAGTATGATACATATGGTACAAAAGTAAAACCCCCAAGAATTAACTAGAAAGCACAACAAACCCCAAGTTCCCCCCGCAAGCGCACAAATGTAGCTTGGTCGAGAGGCTTTGTAAAGATGTCTGAAAGCTGATCTTGGGTAGGGACATGACTCAACACAATGGTCCCTTTCTCCACATTGTCTCTCAAGAAATGATACCTCACTTCTATGTTTTTTGGTTCCGGAATGAAGCATCGGGTTTTTCGCTACGCTTATGGCACCGGTGCTATCAAAAAGAAGTGGGATCGGGTGCACTCCTCACCAAAGTCTCTCAAGGTGTATGAAATCCACAACAAGTCGGGAACAACAACTCGCGGGCCGCAACATACTCCGCCTCGGTGGTAGAGCGAGCTACACTAGATCGCTTGCGGGAAGACCACGAAACCAACGAGGACCCAAGAAACCGACAAGAACCGAAGTAGACTTCCTCTCGACTCGGCAACCGCCGAAATCCGCATCGAAAAACCATGAAGAGAAAGAGTCGAGGAGGAAGAATACCAAAGGCTAAGACCGGGGGTAGACCGTAGGTACCGAAGATCCTCTTGACGGCCGTCGATGTGATGTCCTCGGCGAAGCTCGAAAACGAGCGCACGGACACACACCGAACCGTATGTCGGGCCTCGTCGCCGTCGAGGTAGAGGAGGGAGCCGATCATGCTCCGTACTCTCGCCGGTCCACATCTTGTACTCCCCATGGGTGTCGACATAGGCTTCACATCTTGCATCCGGAACTTTCTCGCATGTCTTTCGTGTACTTGTTCGATGTACAAATGTTCCGTCCTTCACTTGGTCCGATTTGCAACCCGAGAAAGTACCGCAACTCGCCCATCATGCTCATCTCGAATTCCCTCGCTCATCTCATCCGCAAACTTGGCAACAAGGTTATGTGACGAGCCACCAAAGACAATATCATCCACGTATATCCGCACAACCAACAAGTCATTACCATGCTTGAGGAGAAACAAGGTCCTATCCACGGTACCCATCACGAACCCTCTCGCTCAACGAGAAAACCTCTCAATCTCCAATACCAAGCCCGGGGCGCCTGTTTCAACCCATACAGAGCCCTTTTCAATCTGTACACCCTGTGTGGATACTTCTCACTTTCGAACCCTGATGGTTGCTTCACATACACCTCCTCCTCTATGACCCCATTCAGAAAAGCACTCTTCACATCCATTTGAAACAACTTGAACCCTTTAGCCACGGCAAAGGCTAGAAGGATTCGAATTGCCTCAAGACGGGCCACAAGAGCAAAGGTCTCCTCATAGTCGATCCCCTCCTTCTGACTATATCCCTGAGCAACAAGTCTGGACTTGTTCCTCACAACCATCCCATTCTCACCCTCTTTGTTCTTCCAAACCCATTTGGTTCCTATAGGATGGCAATTTGGAGGTGGTTCAACTAACTCCCACACCTGGTTCCTCTCAAAATTTTCCAACTCCTCATGCATAGAATTGACCCAGTTTGCATCAGATAAAGCGTGTCCAATGTCCTTGGGCTCAAAGGTGGCAACAAATGCAGCATGAGCGAAATGAGAGGAATTTCTGGACCTTGACCGCGTGGTACGTTCGTCGATGTCCCCAATGATCTTCGATAGGGGATGCACTTCTTGAATCCGTCGGGGAGCTTCACGCCTCGAGACTACCTCCCCCTCAACTTCGCCTTCTCTCGCCCGGTCCTCTTGTCGCACCGTCGTTGTCCATGAAGTAGACGGTCCACCCTCCGTAGTGGTCGTAGGGGAAGTAGTGGGTACACACTCAGCTTCAGGCGCATGGTTCTCTCCATCATCATCTCCAGCTTCATCCTTCTCCTCTTCAAAGAGGTCCTCAGCCATCTCTTCATCACCTGCACGTTCAAAGCCAAGAGAGGTACATGGCATTGTCTCGTCGAAGGTTACCTCGCAAGTCTCCATGATTTTGTTAGTCTCATGATTAAGCACCCTATAGACTCTAGAATGATTAGCATATCCAAAGAAAATCCCATCACTAGACCTTGCCTCAAACTTGTCGAGTTTTCCCTTCTTAAGAATAAAGCACTTGCAGCCAAAGACTCGGAAATGACTCACCTTGGGTGCCCGGCCATGCATAAGCTCATAAAAGGTCTTCCTCTTGAAAGCTCGCAATAAAATCCTATTGGAGACATGACAGGCCGTATTGACCGCCTCAGCCCAATACCTCGTAGGAGTCCTGTGCTCATCGAGCATCGTCTTAGCCATCTCACAAAGAGTCCGATTTTTCCTTTCCACAACTCCATTTTGAGGGGGCACAAAAGGGGTCGAATACTGATGCTCAAGACCTAGATCACGACAGAAGGCATCAAAACGAGAGTTCTTGAACTCTGAGCCATTATCACTGCGGATAGCTCGAATAGCATTCCCATGCCTCTCGTTCTTCAACCTCACGATCAGATCTCGAACAAAACCAAATGTCTCACTTTTGTCCTCCAAGAAAAACACCCAGGGATAGCGAGAGAAATCGTCCACCACAACAAGGACATACCACTTCCCACCCACCGAGCGAACTCGAGCTGGCCCAACAAGGTCCATATGCAACAGCTCTGTCGGACGCTCGGTCATGACATCGGTCAGGGGTGGATGGGGAGTGGCTACCATCTTGCCATGCCTACACGGAGCACAAACAAATCCTTCTCAAACTTCAACCTCAGCAATCCTCGGACAAGGTCATGACCACTCAAGCGGGAAACCAAATCAAAGCTCAAGTGACCCAACCACCTATGCCATTTCCACAAATCGAAGAAGGATCGGCCATCAAACAGCCGAGCGAGGACCCAGAGAACGAGAGAAATCGCCCCGAAAATCCGACCCTCGGGGATGATCATACAAACAAGATCACCTCGAGAATCCAGCAAACGAGACTCACCAGAGTTGAAACGCACTCAAAGCCCTCATCAAGCAACTGAGAAACTGAAAGCAAATTGAAACCCAAAGACTTCACAAGAGCAACCCTCTTCAACGTTACCTTGTCACTCACATGCACTACACTTTCAGAAATCACCCTTCCTCGTCCATTGTCCCCAAAAGTGATGTACATCTTTTCCTTCACTAGGGTGTGGCTGGAGAACCACTTCTTATCTCCGGTCATGTGTCGGGAACATCCGGAGTCGATCAACCAAATGTTCTCCAAGCCTCCTGCATGTAGTCAGAAACAAGAACGAGAATGAGCCAACGACTCGACACTGGGGTTAGAACAAAGAAAGTTGAACCAGTGTCGAGCCATCTGCTCAAAAGAGGGTTTAGCAAACATCATTCCCTTGCCACCAAACTTCCCATGTCCCATGGAGGGAGTACGAGCACCACGAGGGGGAAAACGTGGTTCGTAGTTCCTCTGGAACCCAAAGCTGTGATCATCTCCCCTAAATCCGTATTGAGGACAAGTAGGGGGACGTCCAGCAAAACCACCACGAGCCCGACCAAACCTCTCACCAGCACGCACACCATCATCTCTCCTATCAAACCTCTCACCACCACCTCTCTGTGGGAACCTGCCACCCTGAGCTCCAACTATACCAACACTCCTCACACTTCCCACATCCCGTGGAAGTGGAACTCTAGGCTCGGGGAATACCATGAGACCGGCGATACTGGGGCCCCTGGTTTGCTTGCTCCCTAGCAAGCCTCTCATCCCTCTTCCTCTTGTAGCAAAACTCTGCTAGATGCCTCTCCTTGCCACAATACTCACACCTGAAGGGGATGGGTTTTGGTTTTGGCTCTGGCTTCTCTCTAGGCTTCACACCCTTCTCACTCACAAACTTCACCGGTTTCTGGAAGTCATTTGTTTTAGGTGGGAATTTGGGTGGATCTTGGGTTGTGTCAAGCTTGTTGCAAAGGTGGTTGGGCTTTGGAGTGAAAAAGTTCTTGGGTGCTTTTGGAAGTGGGACTTGGATGTCTCCGATAACCTCAAACTCGGGGTTAGACTCAACACACTTCTCATACACACTCTCCCCACTGTTCTCTCCCACTTTCTCACCCAACTTCTCAAAACCCAAACCACGACCATCCGCTCTCTTGAGCTCCTCAATCATGATTGTCAATTGAGGTTCCTGACCAGACAACCAACCCAACACCTTCCTCAAATATTCATTCTCCTCATAGATGACATCCAAACGGGAAGTATGTTCAAGATTGCGCAAAGTAACTTCATCACAGCTAGTGCATGCATTGACAACGGAAGATTTCAAAGAATCTTCCAAAGTGCTAATGGTAGAATGAGCATCAACAAGCTTAGCATGCATAGCAGGACATGATTTACAAGCACCAAGCAAAGTGGGTCTAGCCTTAAGCTCATCATACTCAGTCCTAAGAGCATCTAGTTTAGCCAAAGTGGAAGCATTCTTCTCATTAAGCAACTTGATCTCATTCAACCATTCATCACATTCAGGACAATCAACATCATCAGAAATAGTAGGAGTAAGTTTCAAAGAGTCAATCTCAAGTTTCAATTCAAGCAATTTAGACTCTAACTCTCCTACTTTCTCACTAGCATTCTCAAGTTAATCCCTAAGATCTTTCCTCATCTTCTTAGCATCCCTCAACACACTATCACAGTTGTCAATCAAGCCATTCAACCTAGTGATCTCAGCAAGCAAAGCATCGGGTCACGGTTTACCTCATCCTCTGAGTCGGAGTCGGTGTCTTCCTTCTCGTCCTTCTTGCTGCTTGAGCTATGGGCCATGCCACAAAACCCTCCAAGTGCAACACAGCTCAAACCACTGAGGTTACGGCTTGCATTCTTCTTGCCCTTGCGCCTCCCGGTGTCTTCATCCTCACTGCTTGAGATTGAATGTGCGTCGCTTGAGCTTGAGTCGACGTCGCTTGCACCGGCCACCATGGCTCTTGCCTTGTCCTTCTTGTAGCCGCCCTTGCTCGATCGCCGCTTGTTCTTGTCCTTGCTCTTGGACTTGCCGTAGTGCTTGCCCTTGGAGGAGTACTTGTCTTCACGCCTCAGGTGCGCCTTGTACTCACTCATCTTGTACTTGTTCTCCTCCGCTTCCGGGCACTCAGTGATGAAGTGTCCACGCTTGCCACACTTGTAGCATGTCCCTGAGCCTCGCCTTGCATTCCTCCGGTTCTCATGTAGTCGATCAAACCTCCTTGAGAGCAAGGCCAGTTCCTCCTCGCTCAGCACATCGAACTCATCATCTGGAATGGACATGAGAGAAGACAAGGAAAACTGTCGACAGGAAGGGTTAGTGTTGGCTTTGCCCTTTGATCCGCCCACAAGAGCAAGACTATGATCAGTCGAGCCCTCATGCTTGGATTGCAACTTCCTGTCAACCTCAGCCGACTTGAGCTTAGAAAAGAGGTCATCCAACTCAATAGTCAAGTATTGCCCGGACTCCTTGATGGCCTCAACCTTAGCACCCCAAACATTTGGGTCCAAGATATGCAAGAGATTCAAAGCTTGATCATGCTCGGTGTAAGGGAAATCCTCAACATTGGCCTTCATGTTGTTCACGATGGCGGTGAACCTCTGAAACATCACATCAATGTCCTCACCGGGAAGTTGAGTAAAGTTCTCATATTGCATCTGGTAAGAAACAAAGAGGCGAGCCTTCATATGGTTATCACCACCGTGAGCAACCAACAACTTCTCACAAATTTGCCAAGCAAGATTCAAATGGCGAACACGCTCAAACTCAGGATCACACAAGCTCCGGACCAAGTGATCAACGGCTTTTGCATTTGCCTCATACTTGGCCTTAGCACTGGCATCGGTCACCATAAGAGTGTGGATCTCAGCCGGAATAGCATAGGTCTTGTCAAGCACAATGAAATCCAACAACTTGCCACGAAGAAAGATCATCATACGAGCCGCCCACTTGTGGTAACCCTTCCCATCGAAGTGAGGCGGACCGCCCTGCTCAACGTACGCCATCTTAGGATTCAAGACATGTCAACTGTAACATTCTGGAATTTCCTCCGGGATGTTAGCAATGCAAAAATGTGGATTTCAAAATTTCGATTTGAAATTGAGTGCATAATTAAGATGTAAGGCTGTCTTCTTTGAACCTCCCCTGAATTCCTGGATTTATTTTGAGCAAAATCATAAAAATTAGGAAATATAACTTGCTAGTGTGAGAACCTTGGAGTTTGATGGGATTTATTTTGCATCTTAATTGTGTGGGATTCAAATTTGAATTCTAATTCAAATTCGAATCATAGTTTAAATAGGAGCTAAGGTTTAAGAAATTAGAAAAGGAGCCTTTGCACCATGGGCCGCATCTCAGATTGCTAATCCTCTCCAACACCCCTAAGCCCCCTAAACCGCCAGCCCGCCTAGCCCTTTCGGCCCAACACACCCAGCCAGCCCACTTACCACCAGCCACACCCCGCAGCCACTTACGTGTGGGCCCAGCCGGTCAGGCCTTATCCCTTTCTCCCTGTTGTCTTCCCCGTGACACCACCGTGGGGGCGCGGGGGCAGGAGGCGATGTGAGCGCGCCGGCCCCATGGCCGCCGCCCCTCCTCGCGGCCGGGCGGCGGCCGCGGATGGCCACCGCGTGCCCCCCTAAGCCGCATCCCATCCGTCCGCTCCAAAGTGCCCGGAAACCCTAGGGCGCCGCCCCTATAAGTAGCGGCCCCCGGTCAATCCTTCCCCGATCCGCGCCGCCATGGGAAGTTCTTCCCCAATCCATCCATCGTCGCGCCGAATCGCAGAGGGAGGAGGAAGGGGAGGAGCCGGGAGTCGCCGGGGGTGCCATTTGTGGAGGAGCCCAAGGTCGCCGCCCCGCCGGGATCGCCACGTCGCCGCCGGCCCGCGGCGAGGCCGCTGGACGGGGGAACGCCCGTGCTTGGACTGCGGAGCCGGAGCAGTTCAAGTCGCTGACGCCTGAAGCCGGAGCCGCCCGTGGAAGGAAGAAGCCCGTCCAACCTCTACTCCTTCTGCTCCAACCTGTCCGCCACCGCCCCCTGTTCTGCCTCCTCTTCACCGAGCTCTTCAACACCGCCTCGCCGGAACGCCAAGGAGCGGGACTGCAGCACCAGGAAGAAGTCGTCGTGGAAGCCATGGACCGCGCCGCCCTGCTTCCTCTGCTCCAGGCCGTTCCGCTGCTCGTCACCACCTCCTCGCCGCCGTGTCCAGAGCGCAAGGTGATAAACCCCCCTCGACCTTGTTGTGGACCCAGCCTTCGAGCCGAGGCTGGACCGAGCCTTGTGAGCTCGCTACTTGTGTGATGCCCGCTGTCCCGCACCGCACCGCCGCGCAGACCCGCCGTCGCTTGAGAGCCGGCCATCGAGTCGAGCCGGTCGCTTTGCAGGTGCCGCTGCCGTCATCGCCGCGCGCGCTCCCTTGCCTTGCAATCGTGTCGTACCTTTGTTCCGACGAGCGCACGCCGGGTTCCGGCTCGCCGTCGGCACCCACACACTGAGCACGCCACCGTCGAGCGAAGGCCCTACCTTTCTTTGGACAGGGGTCGTGTGAGCACAGACCCTCGTCGTGTGCACTCCCCCGCTTTCCGTCACCCTGTTTCTGTCCCTTTGTCGTGTGCATATTGTCGGCTTTGTGCCATCGCCACGGCTGTGCCGCCGACGTGTTGCCCGCACACACCACCATCGGGTCGAGGCCCTGTCCTTCCAGGCCGAACCTGTGCACGCGCACTCACGAACACGCGAGGTCGTTCGCCGGCGTATGTCCCCAACCAACACCGCCGGGCCGTTCCTCGCCGTTTTCCCTTTCTCTGTTCCCTTGCCTAGTGCACGCCATCAATTTTGTGTCGCTGCCATGGCCGAGCCGTCGGCGTTCGGCACGCACACATACGCACGCAACCGAGGGGCCGAGCCCCCTGCTTCACCTATCTGTGACCGTGCTCGACGTTCCGTCGTGCCGTCGCCGCGAACCCCAACGCACCGGCGCACGTGTGTCCGTCGAGCCATCGACCCCAAGTTCGAACCTTTCGGCCACTTCGACCCTGAACACCGCCTCGCCTAAATCTGCTCGTTGAGCTCTCGTCTCTGTGTCGTCGCCGTGCACGCGCCGACGGTTTTGTGTCGCCCCCGTGGCCACGCCGCCGGCGTTCGCACAAATGTAAACACGTACACCCGAGGAGTCGAGCCCCTCTGCTCTCCCCGTGCAACCGCACACATACCCGTGCGCACACTCACGCTCGATCTCCGCACGTATTCGTGTGATCCCCACCGGCACCGCACAAGAGTTTGTGTCGGTGAGCCCCATCTCGCAGCGCTCTGCCGCCGCCGCGAACCCCAACGCGTCGGCACACGTTTGTTCCCCGAAGCCATCAGATGCGAGGTCGAACCATCTTGGCCGCCTTGATCCTCATCACCTCCCGGCCTTAGCCTGGTCGCCGCTCTCCTTTCTTTGCGCCGTCACTGTGGCACGCCGCCGCGCTTACGTTGTCGCCATGGTCACGCCGCCGTCGTTCCGGCCCACCGCCGTGGCCCGGACGCCGTATGCGCAAGCGTTCGCCCTTGCCTTGTACAACCACGCACGCTCGTGCCCGTGCCTAGCCGCGCAACCATGCGTGCGCTTGCCGGAGAGGTCAAGGCCAAACCTTTGGCTCCCTTTCGCGCCAGACCTTGTCGGCACTCCGTCCCGCCATGGGACGCGGCTTTGCCGCCGATGGAGATCCTTCCTCCCCGGAGTGCGAGCGCCAACTCGATCCCGTTCTTGCACACTTGCTCGGCGCATGAGCGCGCCAACCCAGTCGTCGCCTTCCCCACCTCGAGCGAAACCAAAGCATCCAGATCGCGACCACCCCGTCGCTCTACTTCACTACCGAGGACGTCTTTCCGCCTAGACGCATGAGCGTCAGGCCAAGTCAGTGCACGTGTTCGTCCGCACGTACGAACGCAAGCGAACACCCCGGCGTGCCACCGAGGAGCTCGCCTTTCTGTGGCCAGACCTCGTGTGAACTCAGATCCTCGCCGCCGACCTTATCATCGTCACCAGGAAAGCCCCGTTCTTGTCCGTGATCTTCTGTTCGCAAGACGACGTCCCCGTCGTGTAGTGCGTTGTCTCTGTCAACCTTCGCCGCGCCTGACTGCTCTCTTTCACCGCCGGCGTTCTGCTCAGGCACACCCGCACCCGCGGGAGTCGAGCCCTGCTCTCCGTGTCCAAACGGTGCACGCACATGTTCACGCGCACGCACGCCCTCGCAAGCGAGCTGCCACGCCGCCGCGGACATCCCAGTCGCGACGCTGCGGAGCTCGAGCCGCACCGAGCCGTTTACCTTCACGCCGTCGTGCTCGTCCGGGAGCTTCATCTCACGACCGCACGCTCGTGCAGGCGCTCGACCAAGCTGTCGCCCTTGCTCTCCTTGCTCGAGTCCGGTGAACGCATTCACGCGTGTGAGCTGAACCTGACTACCGCTCAGCCTGTCGCGACCGGAACCCCGTCATCAGGAGCATCATTTCTACCGAGGCGCGCGAGCGCCGAACCAACTCGTGTACGCATTCGCTCTCAGGCACGCGAGCGCATACAACCTCATCAACGCCGACCACCCTAGTCTTGTCGCCGAACCCTTCTGCTTTGCACCGCGCGCCAAGCTGCTCTCCGTCACCGTCGTGCCGAGTTTCCGACCAAGGCAACCCTTTTCTTTGCTTAGGTGGATCCCTAGGTGTACCAGAACTGCGTCGAGTCGCGTGAGGTCGAGTCACCGACCAACCTCGCCGCCGACGAGCCCCTTTCCACCCGTCGCTCCTCTGGGACTTACCATCGAGCACCTGGCGCCCACGCCAGAGCCCCGTAGGAAATAGATGCACACACGCGCCCGCACGCCTTCGTTACCGTAGTGGATCATGTCGGATCTAGTGCGGTCGACCAACCACAAAAACACCACACCTGCGCCGCTCGGTGCGAGCCGCGGCAGCATCCGACCGAGATCGTTTGTGGCGGCCACCCCTTCGGCCATGTGGGCGGCCACTTGTGCATGGGTCGGCTTATAGCTACCTATGTGGCAGCCATGTGAGCTCGAAGAGCTAGCTTGCGGCTGCCACCGTAGACGACTTAGATCCCTTTTGAGCCTGCCAGTAGTTAGCTTATAGTTAAGTGTATTGTGTATACGTGTTTTAATTTCAGAAATCTATTTTATCTTTGGAAAATCCTAGAAAACTCATTTCAACTCCGAAAATTGTGAAACCTTTTCCAAAGCTCTTCTACAATTATAAACTACGTGTTAGGCTAGTGTTCGGTCTCTTTTGGCTCTTAATTGTTGTTCATTTGGAGTTAATTGCAATAGGACCCTCCTTTATTTTAATTGCACGTTAATAGGAACAGCTGGAGCCGGGGAGCTGAGCTCGGAGATCGACTACAACGACGACTACGTCACCGATGACTACTCGCACGCAGGTGTTCACGCCCGACTGATTCTGAAATACCTATTAGGCATTGCTATGTAGAATGCTAGTGCTTTACTTTAAATGCATGATGATGATGAACCTTGCACTGCCTTCTTTTATTATCTTGTCCTTGATTGCCCCACTACTAAATATGTGTATATAAGCGTGTATATGCGCTGAGCTTCGCGATGCATGTGTTGGGATGGGAATAGTGGTTCTTGGCGTGTGTGGGGTAAAACCGGCGAGGAGAAGGCGTTTTGGGTACTTTGGCGGGGTGAGCTCGAAACAACCGATCTGGGATCAGGGATAGGGATGCACTCCTCAGTGTATCCCTACTTTGACGGTTTTCGGAGCCTAGGTGTTGGGGTTTTACTTGCGGATGGAGGACATGAGCTTGCCCGGTCTGAAAGCGAGTGGATCAACCTTGTCGATAGGACTTTCGTACACACCACCTCGCCGAGAGTGGGGATAGGGCCGAGTTGAGCTCGGCAAGTGCGGAACCATACCGCTAGGAACCGTGGGGGAGCGGTGGAGGTGAGACCACCCTCTCAGAGCGTCTCCCGTGTGGCCACACGGGAGCATTTCACAGTTCCGGTGCAATTCCCTTTGCGAGGGGGATCGCTTTGAGGGCCGGATGCAGGATGGGACCGAAACTACCGAGAGTTCGCACGGTAGGATGGGCTCGGTTGGCTGATCACCGTCGGGTACCATCCCGAGTTGGGTACAGGTGTACACGCTCTGCAGAGTTTCGATCTATACGTATAGCCGCGTCCTCGGTCATGGACAAACCTTGAAGACATGTTCGTTCCTCATGTTTTGGGATTTCTACCTCCCCCTGTAGTTGAGAGTGTGGTGAGCCGTGGTTGCAGTCGGCTAGAGGAGAGTGGCTCCCTCTACCTCGTCGATCCGATTGCAATCATTGAGGTGCGAGGAGAGGAAGTTCTCGCATCGACCCTAGATGGAGATAGGTTGTGGAGACGGGGCCCTGGGGTACCAGGTGGTTCCGAGCTGTGTTTGAGAGATTGGTTTGGGACCTATATGGAGATGATTTCTGTTTATGCTTTGCTGCTGCATAGGAAACCTGAGCTTCTACCTTGCCTCTTTTCTTACCCTTTAGAAGATAGGCCACTTAAAGCTGCATACAGTCGGTGACGTGAACCTATTCCACTCCTTGGGGATAGACCTTGAGTGTGCAGGTTACGAGTTCGACTTCGACAACAACACTAACGGATGGTACGACTGAGGGATGCGTCGCTTCGCTCAAGGGTGCCTGTGGGCGCGAAGAACAGAAGATGGAGACCCATCTGAGATGCTAGCTACCGCCGCGTAGAATTTTACTCTGATTCAGCCTTGAGGCTTGTAATGTTGTACTCCATTATGGACATGTAATAAATTATGTACTAATATTTGTGTGATGCGATGTACGGTTGTGATTTACCTGCTGTGATGAGATCTGTACGCGATAGCTACTGATCCCGGGACTATCGCAAAGGTACAGGGACTCGGGTTTTCCTCACCGAAAATCCGGGATCGTTTCAGGTGGTATCAGAGCCGTACTTGACCGTAGCGCGTACCCCTAGAAATGGCCGATAGTAAATAAAGATTCTATACGTTTCCTTCCTTTATATAAACCCCTTGGATTATTTTATAAAAGCTTTTCCCCTTTTGAAAAGCTTCTTTCTTACCTACGAGCTTCAACTTTTCTCGCGAGGACACGACCTTTGGTCGAGAGCTTGTCCTGAACACGATGGAGTGGAGCAGTGTTGAAACACCATACTAGGCACAACCCCTCGGAGATCTTTTAACGATAAACTAGATCGTTGACGTGCTCGCGACCTCTGAGGCCCGAGTCACCCTCGAGGAAGCTTATATGTGAATCTATCATATTTGCTGAGTGTCTGGCTCTTAATGGAGTTAATTGTGTTTTAATGCATCTTCTCATTGAGTGATAGGATATATAATTAGTGATATTTTCATGGTTGTGTCTGACTCATTGGTTGGTGAGTGATGTTTGCTAGAGTTTTGCTCCCCTGGTCGTGTTTTCCAAAATGTTATCGATCCGAAGGTCGGGTCGCCTGCTGGCACGCTTTGAATAAGCTGCCAAGGAAGAGGAAGTTCCGCTGGGTCGTGGTCGTGCCGCTGCCACCGCCACCCGACGACCCTGAAGCTGATGACGAAGAGGAGGAAGCTGAGCCCGAACCGGAGTAAGGCCAGCCTGAGACAGAGCAGCTGCCATCGCCACCACCCAACTTGGTGGACGTGATGGCCCTGCAGACTCAGCTGATGCAGAGGATGGCGGAAGCCATGGAGCATCGAGGCAATGGTGGGAACCGCAATGCCCCGCTAGGGGTGGACCTCACGAAGAAATTGAGGGGTTCATCCGCTTGAAGGCCCCCACCATCGGCCACTCGGACAAGCCGCTCGATGCCGACGACTGGCTGAGGAAAATCGAGACCAAGATCGACCTCACAGTCTACACTGGCGAGGAGTGTGTCGCCATCGCCGTGCACCAGCTGGATGGTTCTGCAAGTCTTGATGGGACAACTACGACGCCAGCCACCTGAACCCAACTTTCATCAATTGTCTGGAGTTCTGTGAGGTGTTCTGCAAGCAGTACCTACCCAGCGAGCTGATGGTCCAAAAGACTCAAGAGTTCTGCACCATGACACAGGGTGCGATGAGAGTGAAGGAGTACGCGCGCCACTTCATGAAAATGATGCGCTACGCTCCCGAGGACACCAACCTCGAATAGAAGAAGCAGTTCTGGTTCCTAAGAAGCCTTCACCACGGCCTTCGCCAAGGACTGAAGGCAGGTGAGCACAACTCTCTACGCCACCTCGTGATCCGCGCCATCGCACTCGAGGACGAGAGAAGGAGTCGTGAAGACCACATAAAGAACATGAAGAGGATTGGAGATCAAGACCACATCGACTGATCGTTCCAGAAGTGGAGTGATGGGCCAACCAACATGACGAGAGGGAGTTTCCGCTCAGGGACTAACCAACATGGGAGCAACTTCGGAGGAGGCAACAACTACTACTCGAAGAGAAGGGAGCTTCAACTACCAGTAGCAGAATGGAGGATACAACCGTCCATAGCCGAGCACTCCGAGACCCAGCACCGGAGGGTTCACCCCAACTTGCTTCGCTTGTGACAAGCTTGGGCACAAATCCTTCCAGTGCCCCGACAAGAAGACCACAGCTATGCCCGCAAAAGCACCGACTCCAGGAGGAGGACATCCTCAGTCTACTCTTCAGCAATCTGCAAGCCATGGAATGCTTACCCACCTGAAGAAAGGAAAAGTTACCAACGCTTCTGTCACCGCGATCGGAGAGTTTTAAGTTGGATCGCATCGGCTCTAACTCTTTTTGATGCTGGAGCAACTCGTTTCTTCTGTTTTCTCATCGCCTCAAAAACCGGGAGTCAGCTCTTAATCTCGGGGACAAGATTCTTGTGAGGGGGGAGTTCTGTAACATCCTGGAATTTTCTCCGGATTGTTAGCGATGCAAAAATGTGGATTTCAAAATTTCGATTTGAAATTGAGTGCATAATTAAGATGTAAGGCTGTCTTCTTTGAACCTCCCCTGAATTCCTGGATTTATTTTGAGAAAAATCATAAAAATTAGGAAATATAACTTGCTAGTGTGAGAACCTTGGAGTTTGATGGGATTTATTTTGCATCTTAATTGTGTGGGATTCAAATTTGAATTCTAATTCAAATTCGAATCATAGTTTAAATAGGAGCTAATGTTTAAGAAATTAGGAAAGGAGCCTTTGCACCTTGGGCCGCATCTCAGATTGCTAAGTCCTCTCCAACACCCCCAAGCCCCCTAAACCGCCAGCCCGCCTAGCCCTTTCGGCCCAACACGCCCAGCCAGCCCACTTACCACCAGCCACACCCCGCAGCCACTTACGTGTGGGCCCAGCCGGTCAGGCCTTATCCCTTTCTCCCTGTTGTCTTCCCCGTGACACCACCGTGGGGGCCCGGGGCAGGAGGCGACGTGAGCGCGCCGGCCCCATGGCCGCCGCCCCTCCCTGCAGCGCTGGCAGCCGCGGATGGCCACCGCGTGCCCCCTAAGCCGCATCCCATCCGTCCGCTCTAGTGCCCGGAAACCCTAGGGCGCCGCCCTATAAGTAGCAGCCCCAGTCAATCCTTCCCTGATCCGCGCCGCCATGGGAAGTTCTTCCCCAATCCATCCACCGTCGCGCTGGAATCAGAGAGGGAGGAGGAAGGGAGGAGCTGGAGTCGCTGGGGGTGCCATTTGTGGAGGAGCCCGAGGTCGCCGCCCCGCTGGACTGCCACGTCGCCGCCGGCCTGCAGGCGAGGCCGCTGGACGGGGGAACGCCCGTGCTTGGACTGCGGAGCCGGAGCAGTTCAAGTCGCCGACGCCTGAAGCCGGAGCCGCCCGTGGAAGGAAGAAGCCCGTCCAACCTCTACTCCCTCTGCTCCAACCTGTCCGCCACCGCCCCCTGTTTTGCCTCCTCTTCACCGAGCTCTTCAACACCGCCTCACCGGAACGCCAAGGAGCGGGACTGCAGCACCAGGAAGA
The DNA here is from genome assembly GCA_947561735.1 of Cenchrus americanus. NCBI lineage: Eukaryota > Viridiplantae > Streptophyta > Magnoliopsida > Poales > Poaceae > Cenchrus > Cenchrus americanus. The sequence goes on along the minus strand of OX387239.1, from coordinate 70,106,809 downwards.
AGTCGCCGTGGAAGCCATGGACCGCGCCGCCCTGCTTCCTCTGCTCCAGGCCGTTCCGCTGCTCGTCACCACCTCCTCGCCGCCGTGTCCAGAGCGCAAGGTGATAAACCCCCCTCGACCTTGTTGTGGACCCAGCCTTCGAGCCGAGGCTGGACCGAGCCTTGTGAGCTCGCTACTTGTGTGATGCCCGCTGTCCCGCACCGCGCCGTCGCGCAGACCCGCCGTCGCTTGAGAGCCGGCCATCGAGCCGAGCCGGTCGCTTTGCGGTGCCGCCGTCGTCGTCGCCGCGCGCGCTCCCTTGCCTTGCAATCGTGTCGTACCTTTGTTCCGACGAGCGCACACCGGGTTCCGGCTCGCCGTCGGCACCCACACACCGAGCACGCCACCGTCGAGCGAAGGCTGCGCCTTTCTTTGGCCGGGGGTCGTGTGAGCACGGACCCTCGTCATGTGCACTCCCCCGCTTGCGCGTCACCCTGTTTCTGTCCCTTTGTCGTGTGCATATTGTCGGCTTTGTGCCATCGCCACGGCTGTGCCGCCGACGTGTTGCCCGCACACACCACCATCGGGTCGAGGCCCTGTCCTTCCAGGCCGAACCTGTGCATGCGCACTCACGCACACGCGAGGTCGTTCGCCGGCGTATGTCCCCAACCAACGCCACCGGGCCGTTCCTCGCCATTTTCCCGTTCTCTGTACCCTTTCCTAGTGCACGCCATCAATTTTGTGTCGCTGCCATGGCCGAGCTGTTGGCGTTCGGCACGCACACATACGCACGCAACCGAGGGGCCGAGCCCTGCTTCACCAATCTGTGACCGTGCTCGACGTTCCGCCGTGCCGTCGCCGCGAACCCCAACGCACCGGCGCACGTGTGTCCATCGAGCCATCGACCCCAAGTTCGAACCTTTTGGCCACTTCGACCCCGAACACCGCCTCGCCTAAATCCGCTCGTTGAGCTCTCGTCTCCGTGTCGTCGTCGTGCACGCGCCGACCGTTTTGTGTCGCCCCCGTGGCCACGCCGCCGGCGTTCGCACAAATGTAAACACGTACACCCAAGGAGTCGAGCCCCTCTCGCTCTCCCCTTCCAACCGCACACATACCCGTGCGCACACTCACGCTCGATCTCCGCACGTATTCGTGTGATCCCCACCGGCACCGCACAAGAGTTTGTGTCGGTGAGCCCCATCTCGCAGCGCTCTGCCGCCGCCGCGAACCCCAACGCGTCGGCACACGTTTGTTCCCCGAAGCCATCAGATGCGAGGTCGAACCATCTTGGCCGCCTTGATCCTCATCACCTCCCGGCCTTAGCCTGGTCGCCGCTCTCCTTTCTTTGCGCCGTCACTGTGGCACGCCGCCGCAGTCGCGTTGTCGCCATGGTCACGCCGCCGCCGTTCCGGCCCACCGCCGTGGCCTGGACGCCGGTATGCGCAAGCGTTCACCCTTGCCTTGTACAACCACGCACGCTCGTGCTCGTGCCTAGCCGCGCAACCATGCGTGCGCTTGCCTGGAGAGGTCAAGGCCAAAACTTTGGCTCCCTTTCGCGCCAGACCTTGTCGGCACTCCGTCCCGCCACGGGACGCGGCTTTGCCGCCGATGGAGATCCTTCCTCCCCGGGAGTGCGAGCGCCAACTCGATCCAGTTCTTGCACACTTGCTCTGGCGCATGAGCGCGCCAACCCAGTCGTCGCCTTCCCCACCTCGAGCGAAACCAAAGCATCCAGATCGCGACCACCTCGTCGCTCTACTTCACTACCGAGGACGTCTTTCCGCCTAGACGCACGAGCGTCAGGCCAAGTCAGTGCACGTGTTCGTCCGCACGTACACACGCAGGCAAACACCCCGGCGTGCCACCGAGGAGCTCGCCTTTCTGTGGCCAGACCTCGTGTGAACTCAGATCCTCGCCGCCGACCTTATCATCGTCACCAGGAAAGCCCCGTTCTTGTCCGTGATCTTCTGTTCGCAAGACGACGTCCCCGCCGTGTAGTGTGTTGTCTCTGTCAACCTTCGCCGCGCCGGACTGCTCTCTTTCGCCGCCGGCGTTCTGCTCACGGACACCCGCACCCGCGGGAGTCGAGCCCTGCTCTCCGTGTCCAAACGGTGCACGCACATGTTCACGCGCACGCACGCCCTCGCAAGCGAGCCGCCACGCCGCCGCGGACACCCCGGGGCCGCGACGCCGCGGAGCTCGAGCCGCACCGAGCCGTTTACCTTCGCGTCGTCGTGCTCGTCCGGGAGCTTCATCTCACGGCCGCACGCTCGTGCGGGCGCTCGACCAGGCCGTCGCCCTTGCTCTCCTTGCTCGAGTCCGGTGAACACATTCACGCATGAGAGCCGAACCCGACTACCGCTCGGCCCGTCGCGACCGGAACCCCGTCATCGGGAGCATCATTTCTACCGATGCGCGCGAGTGCCGAACCAACTCGTGTACGCGTTCGCTCTCGGGCACGCGAGCGCATACAACCTCATCAACGCCGACCACCCTAGTCTTGTCGCCGAACCCTTCGCTTTGCACCGCGCGCCAAGGCTGCTCTCCGTCACCGTCGTGCCGAGTTTCCGACCAAGGCAATCCTTTTCTTTGCTTAGGTGGATCCCTAGGTGTACCGAACCGCGTCGAGTCGTGTGAGGTCGAGTCACCGACCAACTCGCCGCCGACGAGCCCCTTTCCACCCGTCGCTCCTCTGGGACTTACCATCGAGCACCTGGCGCCCACGCCAGAGCCCCGTAGGAAATAGATGCACACACGCGCCCGCACGCCTTCGTTACCGTAGTGGATCCTGTCGGATCTAGTGCGGTCGACCAACCACAAAAACACCACACCTCGGCCGCTCAGCTGCGAGCCGCAGCAGATCCGACCGAGATCGTTTGTGGCAGCCACACCTTCAGCCATGTGGGCAGCCACTTGTGCATGGGTCAGCTTATAGCTACCTATGTGGCAGCCATGTGAGCTCGAAGAGCTAGCTTGCAGCCGACTGTAGACGACTTAGAGCCCTTTTGAGCCCGCCGTAGTTAGCTTATAGTTAAGTGTATTGTGTATGCGTATTTTAATTTCGGAAATCTATTTTATCTTTGGAAAATCCTAGAAAACTCATTTCAACTCCGAAAATTGTGAAACCTTTTCCAAATCTCTTCTACAATTATAAACTCTGTGTTAGGCTAGTGTTCGCTCTCTTTTGGCTCTTAATTGTTGTTCATTTGGAGTTAATTGCAATAGGATCCGCCTTTATTTTAATTGCGCGTTAATAGGAACATTTGGAGCCGGGGAGCTGAGCTCGGAGATCGACTACAACGACGACTACGTCACCGACGACTACTCGCACGCAGGTGTTCACGCCCGACTGATTCTGAAATACCTATTAGGCATTGCTATGTAGAATGCTAGTGCTTTACTTTAAATGCATGATGATGATGAACCTTGCACTGCCTTCTTTTATTATCTTGTCCTTGATTGCCCCACTACTAAATATGTGTATATAAGCGTGTATATGCGCTGAGCTTCGCGATGCATGTGTTGGGATGGGAATAGTGGTTCTTGGCGTGTGTGGGGTAAAAACCGGCAAGAGAAGGCATTTTGGGTACTTTGGCGGGGGTGAGCTCGAAACAACCGTTCTGGGATCAGGGATAGGGATGCACTCCTCAGTGTATCCCTACTTTGACGGTTTTCGGAGCCTAGGTGTTGGGGTTTTACTTGCGGATGGAGGACATCGGCTTGCCCCGGTCGAAAGCGAGTGGATCAACCTTGTCGATAGGACTTTCGTACACACCACCTCGCCGAGAGTGGGGATAGGGCCGAGTTGAGCTCGGCAAGTGCGGAACCATAGCTCGCTTAGGAAGGATAGAGGGTATCCGTGGGGGGAGCGGTGGAGGTGAGACCACCCTCTCGGAGCGTCTCCCCGTGTGGCCACACGGGAGCATTTCACGATTCGGTGCAATTCCCTTTGCGAGGGGGATCGCTTTGAGGGCCGGATGCGGGGATGGGACCGAAACTACCGAGAGTTCGCACGGTAGGATGGGCTCGGTTGGGCGATAACCGTCGGGTACCATCCCGAGTTGGGTACGGGTGTACATGCTCGCGAGTTTCGATCTATACGTATAGCCGCGTCCTCGGTCATGGACAAACCTTGAAGACATGTTCGTTCCTCATGTTTTGGGATTTCTACCTCCCCCGTAGTTGAGAGTGTGGTGAGCCGTGGTTGCAGTCGGCTAGAGGAGAGTGGCTCCCTCTACCTCGTCGATCCGATTGCAATCATTGAGGTGCGAGGAGAGGAAGTTCTCGCATCGACCCTAGATGGAGATAGGTTGTGGAGACGGGGCCCTGGGGTACCAGGTGGTTCCGAGCTGTGTTTGAGAGATTGGTTTGGGACCTATATGGAGATGATTTCTGTTTATGCTTTGCTGCTGCTGCATAGGAAACCTGAGCTTCTACCTTGCCTCTTTTCTTACCCTTTAGAAGATAGGCCACTTAAAGCTGCATACAGTCGGTGACGTGAACCTATCCCACTCCTTGGGGATAGACTTTGAGTGTGCAGGTTACGAGTTCGACTTCGACAACAACACAGACGGATGGTACGGCGAGGGATGTGTCGCTTCGCTCAAGGGTGCCTGTGGGCGTGAAGAACAGAAGATGGAGACCCATCTGAGATGCTAGCTACCGCCGCGTAGAATTTTACTCTGATTTAGCCTTGAGGCTTGTAATGTTGTACTCCATTATGGACATGTAATAAATTATGTACTAATATTTGTGTGATGCGATGTACTGTTGTGATTTACCTGCTGTGATGAGATCTGTACGCGATAGCTACTGATCCCGGGACTATCGCAAAGGTACAGGGACTCGGGTTTTCCTCACCGAAAATCCGGGGTCGTTTCATCAACGTCACCATGAATCCGGCACTGAGCTCTGATACCAATTGAAGGATCAGATGGCGACTAGAGAGGGGGTGAATAGGAGCTGGTAAAAATTCTTCTCAAAGAACCCGGCCTATACCCTAGACAAATCCCGGTCACACACGCGCGATGGATCGAATCACACACCAACCGCCAAGACAACAAGGTTATGGATCAACCTTAAGTCTTAGGAACGATTCCTTGAAGCACACGCGGAAGCACAAAAGAAGATGGAAGGAATCGAACTAAGGAACAAAGCGATCGAGGCTGCGGCGGACCGTCCGGCCGGGAGGGGCGCACCGTCCGCACGGGCCACGCGGACTGTCCGGCCTGCTGCCGCGGACTGTCCGCACCCGTACCGCGGACCGTCCGGCCTTGAGCCGCGGACTTTCCATTAAAGCCAACAGAACCTCCAGTAGCGAACCCCGAAAAACGGACCGTCCGCGGGGAGCACGCGGACTGTCCGCCAGGCACCCGTGGACTGTCCGCGCCGCTGCAGCGGACTATCCGAAACCTCTTCCAACCAAAGCTCGAAACCAAAACGGATCGAAAGTGAAGCCGAGAAAGAACACGAAGAACACGCGATGAACACAGCCCGCGCGAACCATCCGCCACCACCTCGCGGACTGTCCGCCCTACACGAACAGACCCAGAAACAGCCCGACCTCGAAGGTCAACTCCCCCAACTCATCACCGGATCTCCCAAACGGTAGAAGCTGTAGAGACAAGAGTTTGGGGACATGATAAGCGTCAAACAAGGATGCTATACCCCAAAAATTTTGCCTCCTAACTCCCTAAATCACCAAGAATCGCGGATCCTTTAAACACCACCAAAAACTAGAGCTCCAACCGAAAATCCTTGAATCGAAGTGGTTTCCCGGCGTTTGAGGGAACAAGATCAATCACAAAGATGCACAAGACATCCATCCATGTTTCCCTCAAAGAAATCCGGGAAAAAACCCACTCAAATCCGCGGAATCACACCAAGGACAAAGGCACCAAAAACAAGCACGAAAAAGACCACGAATTTCACAACGCCGAATCTTCTATACAAACCAGGAAAGATTCACAAGGTCTAGCATGCCGCCCTAGCATCCATCCCTCTCAACAAATCTCTCATGAAGCTCTCATGCTATCCTAGACAAGAAATGGAGAAGAAAATGTCTAAGGAAAAATAGAAATGGAAGGGGGGAAATGAAACCCTAAGTCGCGGAGAGAGAGCCCCATCCACACACACTCATGGCTTATATATCGGGTCCCGCCGGTGTGGGAAATGACTCGACTACCCCTAACTCAACTACTGGCGATACAACCCACGCAGGGGCATTTATGTAATGTTTGTGGGTCTTTCCATCGGACGGCCACGCCTTCGCCACACCCCGCGTCCTCCCGACGCAAGACATGCGATCCCGCTGTGTGTCCTCCACTTCGAAGCTTCCCGACACGCCCGGATCCCGTCTCCGTCGTGTTGGGCCTTCGGACTTGGTTTTGAGGCCCAAACCAAGAAACCGTCCTCCGATGGTTTTGTGGGCAAACCACCAAACCCCGCGTGCCAGGCCCGGCCTCCCGCCAAGCCTCTTGACTCGGCCGCCACCATGCACCGGCTCGATCGTCCATGACTTCGTCTTGCTCGTTTCGCCACCATGTGGCCCGCACCTAGTCTCGCTGTCCACTGGCCGGTCCCTCGAACCGAGCCTACTTGTCTCCCCATCTCTCGGAGGCCCCTCAAGGCTGAAGACCTTTCACGCCCGTTCTTCACCTGCAACAACAAGAACTAGGCCGCAACCTACACCTGCGCACTGAGCCAAGAGTCAGTCCAACACCCGTTGTCAATCACTCATCACTGAGGAGCGGTCATCCATCGACCACCGGGACGCTCCTGGTCCTCAAGGTGGGGAATGGATCTAGTTGGACCGCTACCTACAGCTCAAGGAAACTATAGATTCGCAGTTGTTGTTGTGGACTATTTCACGAAATGGGTGGAAGCAAAACCACTCACAAACATCAAGGCACCAACAATTCAGAAGTTTTTCTGGCAAAACATAATTTGTAGATTTGGAGTTCCGAGAGAACTAACTGTTGACAATGGGAAACAATTCGATTGTTACACTTTCAAAGAATATTGCAAGTCCTTGGGCACTCATGCGAAATTCTCATCAGTGTATCATCCGCAGTCTAACGGAGCAGTTGAAAGAGCAAATGGGCTAATATTCTCAGGAATCAAGAGGTGCTTATTTGATCAGAAGAAGGGCAAATGGGTTGATGAATTGTCGAGAGTAATCTGGTCCCACAACACCACTGTGTCAAGGGCTACATGTTTCACGCCTTTTCGCCTACTATTCGGCACTGAAGTAATGACACCAGAGGAAATCAAGAATGAAAGCATGAGAGTTCTCAAAGCAAAAGAAATCGAAGAGGTTGACCAGAAAATAGAGAAAGACATGATTGAGCTAACAATTCTTGAAGCTGCTGAGAACGTCGAGAAGTGCCGAAAGGAAACCAAGGCATGGAAGGACAAGAAAGTGGTTAGAAAAGACATCAAAACTAGTGATTTGGTCTTGAAAAGAAAGAAGAATTGGGAGAACCCTAGAAAACTTCAGGAATCTTGGGAAGGGTCATACATAGCAAAAGAAACAGACATGCCAGGAGATTTTCATTTGCTATAGCAGACTGGAGATGAGTTACCATATTCGTGGAATGCTGACAGCCTGAAAAGGTACTACCCTTGAAAAATCCAGAGTTAGATAGATTTACTTTAGAGTATTTCCTTTTTCTTTTGCAAGTTTACATTCCAGAAAAACAAAATCCGAGTCACGAATCTATAAGTGATTTCGGGAACAAAAACATTTGCTTTCTTTTCCGCAATTCCATTAGAATAAGGAGGACTGTACTCTTTTCCTTGCAAAGGGGGCTCTAAATCAAGAGGCAAGGTTTTTAACGAGGCAGATCCTATGTAAATACTTTTTGTGATATATATGAAAAGAGTATTCCCCCAAATCGTGCATTTTGTGGATTCCATCATGTGAAAGAAAAAATCGTGAAAAGGCTCCGTGATAGCCGAGACTCCATCGTGTGAAAGAAAAATTCATGAAAAGGCTTCGTGATAGCCAGAATTCCATCGTGAAAAAAGAAAAGTTCATGTGAAAGGCTTCGTGGTAGCAAGAATTCCATCGTGAAAAAAGAAAAGTTCATGTGAAAGGCTTCGTGATAGCCAGAATTCCATCGTGAAAGAGAAAGAGTCCGTGTGAAAGGCTTCGTGATAGACAGAATTCCATCGTGAAAAAAGAAGAGTTCGTGTGAAAGGCTTCTTGATAGCCAGAATTCCATCGTGAAAGAGGAAGAGTTCGTGTGAAAGGCTTCGTGATAGCCAGAATTCCATCGTGAAAGAGGAAGAGTTTGTGAAAGGGCTTCGTGATAGCCAGAGGCTCCGTGAAAGCCTAAAATCCCACCGTCAAAGGGATTCCCACCGAAAGGCCTGAGACAACAACAAGTTGTGTCCTAAATCCCACCGTCAAAGGGATTCCCACCGAAAAGGCCTGAGACAACAACAAGTTGTGTCCTAAATCCCACCGTCAAAGGGATTCCCACCGAAAAGGCCTGAGACAACAACAAGTTGTGGCCTAAATCCCACTGTTCAAGGGATTCCCACCAAAAAGTCCCGAAACAACAATAAGTTGTGGCTTAGTTCCCATCGTGAAGGGATGTTTCGACAAAAGTTTTGAAAATTATGACTAGTCGAAGTGTATATGTTCTTGTTAAAAAAAAATTTGTGAAGTTCGTGAATTACATTTATGATGATTATTTTCCGTTAAAGAGGCAAGGGGCTTGAGTAAAGATTCGTAAGCAATCATGGTTGAAGCAACTGAGGGTTGTGATATCAACCTGGGCAAGTGTGCCAAACGAGTTAAGTCCACAAAATTCGTGAAACAAATTTTGTCGACTACCATTACATTGCTTGAGATTTCAAAACTCGCGAAAAATTCATAAAAGTTTCAGTAAACAAAATATTAATAGAGAACTTTAACTTCCTTAGCCTGCCCCCAAAATTTTCATGCAAAAAGGCAAGATGGGGGAGGGTGACATTTTTTCTCTCAAGAAAAACGTCTTTATTGCTTTAATTGCATAAAATTTTGGTATTATTACGATTACATCAGGGAATTCAAAATTTCTAGAATGAAAGTTCAACAACATGTCCTGGATCACAGCTATCATTCTCTACAACATCACAAGCGTAGGTGAAGTCAAGTCCAGCGGTGACTGGGATAAGGGGCTCCGTCTTCATGATCTTCGAAGAACTAGAATTCGCAGCAGTAGAACTGTCATTTTCGCGAAGAAGGAAGAATGAAGAAAGATCGAAACAATTTATTGAAAATTTCAAAGGACACTTCAAGCCAAAAATTAGAGAAATTTTGTTCGGGTGAGTTTCCTTGAACAATCACCATGCTTCGCCACTGACAATCACATTTCCATGATGAAGTCGCAACGGCAACACATCCTGCGCAGGCCCAACTTGTAGGACCTGCGCAGGTTAAAGTTTACAGAGCAAGTTGTTCAGATAACACAACCCCATGAATTTACATATTTGTACAAAATTGCCACAAAGGGCAAGTGTTTCGGCAATTTCAGCCGGTGATGTCAACCTTTGGGGAACCTTCCTCATGATCAGAATCATCTTCAGCGTCGCTGCCACTGCCGCTGCTGTCGCCACCATTATCACCGGAATCTCCCCCATCTATGTCAGTGTCCTCATCACCCTCATCTTCGGAAGAAGACTCTGGCGGCACGACGCTCTTTCCTAGCTTTTCCTCTTCGATTAACTAAAAAGATCAAAGGAAGAAATCTAAGAAAAACCAAAAGAAAAAATTTGTGAATTGGCAAAAATCAATAATGTCTTCTAGAAACCAACCTGGCCAAGTTTAGCACGAGCGATGCTCTTGACAGCTTCCTTTCCGTTGGCAAGCCAGAATTCTCTTGCGAATTTAGCTTTGATAGCTTGGACATCTTCATTGGACGAAGTCTTGAAGTGCTCGAAGTGTCGGGAAATTGCAAAAGTTTCTCATGAAACTTCACAAGATCCGCACAGTCGAAATCATGGAGCAGCTTCAAAATACTTTCGACCGAGAAGACTACAGCAAAATCACTAGCGCCAGAGATGACTTCAGGAAGTGCTTTAAATTCAGTGTCGATCCATTCCAGAGATTCCTATGTCATCAGGAAGTGGAGTGGTACGAACACCAAAATTCATCAAAGATTTTTCATATTCCTTGAACAAAAGCTTCAGGACCTCATCGGCGACTTTCTTTCCATCATCAGCGATCTTCTTGTCATCCTGGCACTTCTTTAGGGCCTCAGTCAATTCAGCCACCTTCTTTTCCAGGTCTAGATTCGTAGCTTGGGCTAGATCACAGTTGCTCTTCAGCTTCTTAGATTCTTTGGACAATTTTTCAGCAGCCTTTTCTTGCTCAATCAAGCATTCGGAAGCAATCCTTCCAACTATAGAGGCTTTCAAAGAGTAATCCTTCTAATAATTTGTGATATTGGAGGCTGGATATGATCGGAGAAGATCCTCAAATTCTGAAAAATCGCAAGAAAAAAACCTTCAATGAAAAGTCATGAAGACTAAAACTAAAAGCCAAGCAAGAATAACGAACCTTTCTTACTAAGACCTCTCACAGTAACTTTCTTTCTCGAACCTTTGTCCAGAGAAACGGAAGTTTTCTTCGAAGAGGTGCAAGGTTCATTTCCAGAATCACGAACATGTTGTCCGAGCAAGTGAGTTGATTGTTCTAAAACTCCTTCTCATGTTTCATTAATAAGTGTATGCGATTTCCAAAGTGTTAAAATCTTGGATGCACCACCTCCGACATCAGCCACCTCATAACCAACACTTAACAATTCATTGTGGTATGACGTACCAAAGCTTTTGTTGAAGGCAACTACGGAGGGAGAAGGGTCTTGGCCTTCAGGGAGATTTTCACGAATCTCGACCAAGGGAACATCTTGTACGGGATCTTCACCTTTGTGAATGGTCAGCTCGAATTCCCGTGCAAATTCAGAGGACGCCTCGGTGGAAGGCCGAGCTTCGGTAACTTCAATCGCATCAGCAGTAGCAGCAGCAGTAACAACCTCTTTCTGAACTCCAGTAACAACATCTGAAAACGAACCAATATCCACGAACTCATTTTCAGAACCTGGAGTGCAGTGTTCACGAAAATTGAATCTTAAGAAAGGCCAAGAGGAAAAACCTTGTTGGCCAGCTTCCGTGAAGATGACATCATCGAAAGCAGAAGGAACTCGTCAAACTTCAGCAGCAACGATCTTCTTAACAGCTTTCTTAGCCTTCTTTTGGCTCATATGAGCAAGGCTAGAAGCTACTTGAAGCTCGACGTCCAAAACTTGTTCGGAAGATTTGCGCTTCTGCTTGGTTGATTCAAGAGATTTAGTCTTTGTAGGTTGAACACTGGAAGATGTTGTCTCATCAGTCTTCACTTTGCTCTTCTTTGAAGATCTCCTCCTTAAGGCTTTCAGAGGCGCGGCCGAGTAGCTAGCCACAGCAACACATGGCATCTTCACAGGAGGGCCTGGGTGATGAGAGCGGAAGGATTTTCCTCCGCAAATCTCATAAAACACTCGGTTTATCTTTTCCTTGTGTTTCACTAGATTCTTATATGCCTTGTATTCATTCATGGTATATCGCCAATTATGTCGTTCACCTTTTTCTCAACTTCAACCATGAAATCTTCGGCGCTCTGGCCTTCTCTCAAATGAAGGCCGAACAAGGGAAAGGGAACCTCCTGTGTTGCCCAGTTGACATTGAAATTCACGATTTCTCTAGGGGGCATCCATGAGAAATCAGCCAAATGTTAGCAGCAACAAATTGTTCAATAAGATCACGTCCACCGACGATGGTGCTGGCAAGATGAAACATACTTTCACAATTCCTGATACCCGCCGCTTGGTGATTGTACGAGGCGGTGCTAATAGCAGTCAACGCTTCAATAGGCGTGGAAAAAGGATTAGCTGGTCCGTCATAGCCACGAATCGTAGACATGTCTACCTTCACATAGAACCCGTAAGAGCTCCAATATTTCGCGAAATTTGTCTTGCAGCAGGGCGCGATCTGAATTCGTGTAAGCCCCTTTCGCGTATTCTGCCTGCGAGTATTGAAAGTGCAGCACGTGTAGTGAGCCTCATGAGCCTCATAATATTGACCGTCGTCGAGCTTGATGATGTCTGGCACGATGACTAACTCGAAAAATCAGGCGAAAACATCGGCGCTGAAGTTACATCCAAAAGTCTTCATAATCTAGAGAAACTTTGAGATTTCTAGGAATGAATTCGGTGAGAGCTAGTGAATCTTCGCAGAGAACTTATCCAAGATTGCAGGCAGAAGGGGATCGCAAGGGAACCTTAACCCACAAGTGAAGAAGTCACGAAATACGACAATCTCGTCGGCTTCGGGAGTAGGAATTTCTTCATCTAGGGGAGCGCGGCCACTGCCAGCAGGAAAGAACCCAGCTGCCTCGTATTCCCTGATCAAGTCGGCCGTGAATTAGATTCCCCGAAAACAAAGGATGCAGGGAGAGCATTCGATCGCTTTGCTGTAACAAGATCTTTTAGATCAGCATCGACATGTCCGATATCTTCCCCTTCTGATATAATCTCCCCGTCTTCACGGTTCCCAGATCCACTAGCAGCAGGGGATGTATTATCTTCATGAAGTTGAGCAATTTCTGGTTCTTGAATCTCTTGCTCGGCGGACGGAATGCCAGCAGCAGCCAACTCTTCGGTTGTCATGGGTCTGGCAGTGCTCTTTTCACGGGCCACCTAATTGAAAATAACGCAAGGAAAAGTCTAAGATAAGTTTCGCAAGTAAAAATGCACAAAATCCACGAAACTAAATAATGAAAGGTAAAAGATGACAATAGAAGAACAAAGGAAGCAATACCTTCGAAAGTTGAGGAAGTCTCGGAGCCTCGAACTCTTTATCACGAAGAACTTTTTCGCGAAGATGCGAGCGAAAGTTCGGAGAAAGTAAGGAAGCGGTGAAAAAAATTTTACGGAGTGAGCTCTCTATTTATAGGGGGGCGAGGGGGGTAGTTTCAAGAAATCGCCTCGATTCGACCGTTGCGAGTTTTCAGGGGGACGCGTGTCCACTCCGACGTTCCGAGGGTGACGTTTTTCACCAGAATTCAAGAGTTTTCGTGGAAAAGGATCGTCGGAGTCAACCCGCTTCCCCGAGGGGCTAGTGTTGGGGAATTCGGGAGAAAACCTTACACCCACTGAACGTCGATTTTGTCAAAGTTCATGAGATAAGTTTTTGGGTAATGTGCGAAAATAACAGTCAAATCTGGCTTCTTCACGTGAATCTACTGTCTATTTCAGGAAGATTGGAACCTGCGAAAATCTGGAACCATGAAATCTGCGAAACGCTGGAATCATGAACCTGCGAAGATCTGGAACCATGAACCTGCGAAGATTTGGAACCATGAACCTGCGAAGATCTGGAATCATGAACCTGCGATGATCTGGAGTCATGAATCTGCAGAGATCTGGAATCTCATACCTACGAAATTGTGGGTTCGAATCCCCGAAGTTTGGGAATCATGGATGGGAAGTTTGGAAATCAAGAAGAGGCCAAATCAAAGACGCTACCTCGAAAAGTCCGGGTTTGACGTGTGAACGAGGGCACGTGCAAAAGGGATTCACAACTTTTGAGGCGTGAGCGATCTTTGGGAGATTCTTTGTGTCATCTTTCGTGAATTGCATTCCAGAATTGAACGTTCGCGGATTCTGTATTCTTGCATGCCTGTGTTCGGGAACCCATCCGAGTCAAACCCCCCCCCCCCCCCACACACACATACGTTAACATGCCGATATATATTTTTGTACAGATTTGATCAAAGTAAGTGTAGTTTAAATTTATTGCCAACTACAAACAAGGAAGCTCATCGCGGTCTATCATATCTGCCGTCTCTTGTAGCTGACCATCAGCTTCCCCTGAGGCCCCGGCATGACGACGCTCCAGTCCGTCCCGGGGAACGGGGACACCATCTCCAGCTCGAAGTTCCTCAGGAGATGGCTCCATATCAACTTGATCTGCATGTAAGCGAATGCTTCGCCGATGCACATGTGCCTTCCGGCGCCGAAGGACAGGTACTCTAACGCACCGCCGGTGGCGGCGGCAACGGCATTGTCCTTCACCAGGGCTTCCGCTCTCCACCGGTCCGGGCGGAACTCATCTGGTTCATCGTAGATGTGCGGAAGCCTGTTGTGGACCACCAGCGGGCTCGCCACCGCGTGGCCCTTGGGCACCTCGTACTCGCGGCCGTCCGTGGCGCGCACGGTGAAGCTCCGGCGCACGCTGCGGAGCAGCAGCAGCCCCGAAGGGTGGAGGCGTAGGGTCTCCTTGACGCAGCGGTGCAGCGTGTCCATCTCCTGCAGGATGTCGTAGTCGATGCGGCGGTCCCCGTGCCGCGCCACGAGCCGCCGCTGCTCCTCCACAGCGGCGCGCAGGTGGACGGCGTTGGCGCGGGTGAGGAGGCGCGCCCCGGTAAAGGTGGCCGTGCCGGAGCTGTTGTGCTGCCCCGCAAAGAGGGCGGCGACGAGCAGCCCGACGACCTCTGCCTCCGTCGTCCCACGGCCGTTCTTGTAGCGAGAGTCGATCAGACACTGCAGCATGTCCTTGTTGCCGTCGCCGTTGGTGCTGTTGCGGGACCGGGACCTGACGATCTCGGTGAACATCTCGCCTAGCCTGGCGCGCGCGGCGTCGCGCCGGCGGTGCGCGGGGATAGGCAGGTGAGGGAAAAGGATGCCGACGAAGCGCATGCCGTCGTTGAGGTGGCGGAGCAGTGGCCCGACCTCGCTGAGCACCTTCTCCGGGAGGGCAGCACCGAACAGACACCGGCTGGTGATGAGCGTCACGAGGTGCTCTAGTTCCAGCCTTAGATCCACGGTGCCGGACTGTCCCCATCTCGCAAAATGACCCTGCAGCAGAATAAATATATATTTTATATATTTATTTAAAAAGAAAAAAAGGTCATCGATGGATACTATTATACCACATACTCCTATATGCATGCACGCTTATATACCTCGACTTCAGCAAGCATGAGGCTGACATAGCTCCTCAGCTTGACCGGCTTCATGGCGTCGCCGAAGAAACGGAACTGCTCACACCGGGTGGCGTAGTTGACGTCGAAGGCGATGCCAGGGCCGAAGATGGGGACGGTGAACTTGGAGACCTCTTCCTGGCCGATCTCCGAGTCCATGCCATGGTAGAAATGGCTGCACACCTCTGGCCCGACCAAGAAGGTGATCTTCAGGCCAGGGAAGCGCACAGTGAAGACGCTTCCCAGCCTCGCGTAGCGGTCGCGGATCAGCGCCAACGGCCCCTTGGCGACGAGCGCTGGCAGGTCGCCGAGGAGAGGGATGCCCGGAGACACCGGTGGAGGTGGGCGTTTCGTGGTGGTTGATTGCTGTCGTCCTGTGATGATCATGGTGGTCGCTACTATGGCGATGAAAATGACAGCAATGGACAGCCATAAATCCATAACCGGATTGCCCTGCAAGCACATGCTAATATTTCAATTCATGCTAATATTTCAATGGAAGATGCTAATCCATATATACTACCCCAGTACCCCTCCCACCCCTCCAAAGCGGATTGAGATTCGGTGACATTGCTCGGTGCCATTCTCGGTGCATCGAGTCAGTCGACGTGTGGGACCATGTGGGTCCCACACGTCGCTGACTCAATGGCACCGAGAATGGCACCGAGCAATATCACTAAATCTGAGTCCCTCCAAAGCGCCCATTAGATCAACATCACGTGGCACAAATTGAAATTTAATTTCCATATTTTGCATAGTGAAGAGGTTAGCTTCCATTAAATATGTCTCACAAATACTCTTTTGGAGCGACATTATTTCCGAGACCGAGGGAGGACGTAGTTGTATGCTAGTCGCAAGCGGACGCTAGACCTGACTAGTAGCATGAGCTACGTTGCACCCTAGCTAGCTAGCCGCCCGGGACGCGTTTTGCTAGGTGGGACGAAAAAAATATTTTTGTCTCCCATGCACAAAAACACTTGTTTAAGGCCAACTCAGTCTCACGAGAGCTACAATACCATTTTGTATTGGTAGGGCAAGGATTTGGGGTTAGGGCGTCTCCAATCATATGAGCTAGCACTAGCTCTAAGCTGATGAATTTAAACGAGAAAATAGTGCAACAACTAGCTTTGAATATTGTGCAGTGAGAGAACAGTGTATTGGGAATTAAGCGAGCTTATCTCTTCTCTCATAGTTAGTCTCTTGTCTTTTGCAATGTTTCATGATTAAAAAATTAGTTTCACTAGATCTAAGTTAGATTGTTGGGGACGCCCTTAGCACCATGCGTGAGGGTTGTCTTAATGTAGGACTTCTTTGCAGTAGTAGTGCGCTACACTTCTTTGCAAGTTAATTATCTTGGTGTAGTAGGAAAGTTCTTCTGTTAATATTTAGTCAGCTAATTGTCTTCAATTAATCCAATGATAAATTCGATACGATTCACTTAAGGCCAAGATATACAAATCATCATATAAAAGCGTCATCATGTTTAATTTATTCGAAATCACAGCCCACAGGTACGGATGGATATAATTAACAAGAAACAGTATATTCATTGCCAATTGGTGTTCAATCGAGGAATAAGATTTTTCAATCTGAGGATTAAGTATGGCTGTTTAGCCTACTTATTTTCGGTTTGTTGCAGCTTATTCTCTTTCTCTTTCACTAAATACTATTCAATCAGCCGAAATATATAGGCCGGCTTACCGAGGTGTAGGATGATGACATGATCAACTTGCTTTGTGGCTCGCTTCTCCGGCTCGGATGTCGGATCGGAGCAGGGGAGTCCAGAGGTGACACTGGATGGATTACGTCATTAGGTGAAGGCTAGCTAGCTGGTGTAATCAGAATGAAACATGAATATAAGTACAGAGCACCAGGACTTGTAGGCTGGCTTTATAAGGCCGTAGATGAGGCATGGAGCGGTCAAGATTTTTCATTTTCAATAAGCAAAACGACGACGATGACTTGTTCCAGATTCCTTAGTTTGACTATGACTGTAACAAACGACGACAAAGACTTGCTCATGGTTCCTCTCTTAGTTTTCTCGTACATCTTGACTACCAAATGTGTACCATCGTTATCCACTATTACACTTAATTGGCCTGATCTAATCTTACTTAAATTATAAATTCTAAGGCTCATAAAAATCAAAAATAAAAAGTCAATACTTAGCCGCCTTTAATTATTATCCAAACTTAGCCGCCTTTATACATCTAAATTACCCACCTCTGTAGCAACAAAAAAAACTCAAGGTGAATCGATCCTATTTGTTTTTAGTACTACTGATTTTAATTAGTACCATTGACAAAATCTTTTGATTCCATCATATCCTTGACGTGTTCATCATCACATACACGAGGCTAAGACATCTTCAAGAGTTCCAATTTTACTTGGTAAATCTTGTGTGCCAACTTCTAAAAAGATGCGGAAATGCTTAGGCTCGGGCGTCCGGACGCGTCGGACGCACGCCCGTCGACGAGCTGCAAGCCCCACGTCTCGCACCTCGCGCCGCCGCTGCCGCCGCCGCCGGATCTCCATGCGCCGGCCACCTCCGCCTGAATTGAGCCCCAATCTGTGGTCCCCGCTGCTCCACCTTTCCATCGCCTCCGGTTTCACCTCCTCCCGTGGTGTGTGTGCGGAGATCAGGCACCCACCGCCGGCGCCGCTCGTCGTGGTCAGGGCGCTCCACCACCCTCCCCCGACGCCATGATGGTGATTCGCGAGCTCCTCAACGACGAGGACCCCCTCTCCGCCGGATCGCCTCCCTTCGTCCCCGAGCTCGGTGTCGGTGAGCGTGCTCCCCTCCACCCCCGAGCTTGCCTCCAGTGAACACGCTCCCTTTCATCCCCGTTCGGGGGAGGAGCTGCGCTCCCACATCGGGCGGCTGGCCGTAGCTGCGTAGGTCGGCACTTCGTCACGGCAGCCATGGCCCCAGCCGGTGACGAGCACGAGCGGCTGCTCCCCTCCCCCCGCCCCAGCCTCCCTCCAGCACCAGCATGCCTCCTCCCCACCAGCCTCCATCGGTGGTCGCGCATCCCGTCCCCAGCCTCAGCCACGGGGATCTGTCGTCGGCCGTCATCGTTGCAGGCGCGGGGAAGCTTCTGCAGCCGCCGCGGGCGCGCACGGGGGAGGTCGACCCCACCCGCCGCTTTTTTTAATGTTGCCATCGTTGTATATTGGTCTTGCAACAATGTTTTTGGCATGTTGCAATTGCTTGCATTCATGAATCAATCGTTTGTCGTTCATGTTGCAATCTGCGAACATGTTGCATCCACATTCTCGACGTGTTGTGAGTGTTCCATGTAAATATTTCAAAATTCGATCTAAATATTTTTTTTGTTGCAAACATTAATTTTTGATGTTGCGGATGTTGAGTTTTGATGTCACAGACATGTGATGTTGGGTGTTGTGTGCAGTGGAAGGAGTATTACCCTGATGTTGGATGTTGTGAACATTAAACTTTAATGTTGCGAATGTTGAGTTTCGATGTTGCATACATTTGATGTTGGGTTTGTGTCGAGGTGGAGGAGGGGGAGAGGGCTCCTGATGTTGGATGTTGCACGCAACACGGGTCACAACATGGGGGAGGAGGGAGAAAGACTCCTGATGTTGGATGTTGCACGCAACGTGCTCGGAACATGCTCGCAGCATTTACTCGCTGGACTTTAGATCTAACGGCTGACGATTGAGCATCTTAGGCTCCAACGGTCGTGAACCCGTCTGATGTTAGCGCCCAGAACAGACGTCCGGGCGCTAGAACTGTCGAAAAAGATATGCCAAGTAAAAGAAGTGTACATCTCCAATAGTTTGGCATAATTCACTTGTCAAACTCACATCTAACTTACATCAGGAACCCTAAGAGACAAACAAAATTATGTTTATGCCCTTTCATCTCTTAAAAACTTACATCAAGAACGCTAAGACAAACAAAATTATGTCTGTGTCCTTTCACCTCTTCTGACAAGGACGGATGTGCCGCGGATACGAGATGAAGAGGTGGAGGCTCTTTTTCCGAACTTAGGATAAATGACAACCTGAGATGGAGAACTGTTGGAGAATGTTTTTTCTGTTATTACAAAAAAATAAGAATGACCATCTGGAAAAGGGAAATGTTGGAGATACTCTAACAACAGTGTACAATCAAATGGATAATATGCACTGCTATTTTCTTCCATTAGTACCCAACCACCTCTAGTGATGCAAGAAATTGTGTGAGCATTTTTTTGCGATGAAAAGAAGAATTATATTATATGATATCGAGCACTTTGGATTTTAAAAAGTACCCACTTTGTGAATAACACAACTCAAAACATAACATGTTAGATGCTTTGCAATGTGGACGATTGCACAGTCAAACACTCGGCAACGAAAGACGACATGAGAACAAATGCCCAACAAACAACTGCATGTAGGCGGTGTCTTCTTTCTTCTTCTTTCTGCCACCGAAGAATGAGAAAGACTGATCTTCAAAAATATTCTCACTAGTACTTCATTGTAGCTAGATCTAACCACAATAAAACGGAGAAGGGATTAGAGAAAATTATTCCATAACGGCAACATTATATGCTTCTTGATGCCACCTTCCAGATATAAAAGTCTCCATGTCATCATGTCGATAAAGATGATGACCCCGAAGTTATCACCCTCATCTTCAGAGGAGCCACAATGGAGAAGACAATTCCACCCTTCATCGTCACCGGAGAGAACGAAGGGGGACTGGAGGAGATAAACCACCAATATCAAGAAATCTATTATGGAGAGACACTCGATAAAGCCTTTGTCGAGTGTCACCGAGGAACTCAGCAAGGAAAAGTGCCCATCACGGCTCACCTTGGGCATTTGGCAGAATTTAACGACTTGATTCTTCAGTTTTCCAGCCTGTTCGTTTGGCTGGTGGCTGATGGCGTCGTGTCGATTTGTTCCGAGAGAAAAGTCTTTTTTGGCTGGTTGCTGATGGATGGTTTGTTCTGAGAGAAAAGTACTGCTGGCTGGTGGCTGATAAGCCAAATGAACAGAGCGTTCGAGCAAATTCGGTTACCTGAGAAATGTTGATCAATCAGTTCTTTGGAAAAGTGTGAACCACACAATTCGGTTTCGGTTATTTTCGATTTAGTTTCATTTACTGACCGAACTAACCGATTCTAAACTGGGGAACATCCAAAATCCATAGAGAGAGAAAACCAAAATCCATTTGCCTCGGTTAAACAAGATCCCCAGAGGGCCACCGCCTGCGGCCTTCTGACTTGTACCCTGCACGCTGAAGGGGACCTCCAGACCTACATTTAGAGGTGCGCCGCAGCCGCTCACACTCGCGGGAGGTGCGCCACTGCCGCCCGCCTCCCGTGCTTGCAGATCTTTGGATGACAAGCAGACCATGTGGGGAGGGAGACCCCATATACTGTAGTAAATTATGAATTAATTGAACTTATTAGATTTGTCACACATATTTGTACTCATCTATGAAAATGTTTTGCAAATAGATTTTCTAGGTGAAATTTTTTTGACCCCATCCAAAACGCGGCAAGATGCCACTCGGAGACCGACTAGCCCTGGCGCTGAGTGGAAATAAGAGCAGTTCTCGCATGCAATTTTAGCCCGTAGCACCATGAACATCTCGTCGCTCTAATTATGGCAACATCCTTCTCGATTAGTTGCTAACTAGTCCGTCAACCCGTGCGTCCGCACAGGCTAGCAATTTACTTTAATTATTAGTAATTATTGTTTACCTTTATTAGGAGCATCATAATAAGGTTTACACAATTTTGCAACATAGACTCTAAATATAATATATTAATTAGCATTTGGTCAGAATAATTTGAGAGATCCTTATAATTTTAAGATTGTATATCATAATATGCTTGAAAAATAATAAGTACAATAAACTTTATTTTATTGAAAGTTCCACCACAATAATAAGACACAAATCTCGGTATTTAGTTTGCTCCTTTGTAGCACTAATCAAGAGATAATTTAATTTGAGTATATGGGTGTGTCAGAGGTCGGTCTTCTGGAATTGAACCGCGTAAATATTTACATTTAAAATGACGTCGGTTAGTTTATGATTTATAAATGAATAATTAATAACTAAGAGTTGTTCAGATCATTATATATAACGGTTCCACCAGTGTATTGTTTGTTTTTATGTGTTTCATGATTTGCTTCATTTTCTTGGACCATGTTATGGTTGATGTCAGGTATCACTGCTAAATTAGTTCGATGGGCACTGTGGAATATATTTTTAATTCAGTGTAGGTTTTGTAGCATGCATGTAACATTGAAAGTTTTGTAGCTGCTTTCTACTTAAAAAAGAAGAATTACTCAATCAAGAGCCGATAAATCCAAAATTTGTCCCTGTTTTTTCTACCGGTCCAACATGTGTTGTGACTCCTATAAAATCTATGAAAACATAAATATAAATTATTGTTAAATGGTCACAAAATGAGGGAAAGTGTAGAAATTGTAAAGTCAACAATGTTTTACCTGATAGGTATGTGTCCACATTTATTCTTATTGAACGCATATTTGTGCTCATGAACTTGAAACTATACTTTGGAATATTTTCATTGTCTTTGAACCTTTTTAGAGTAGTTGTAGGCAAGAAGTTGACGAACGATCCTGTCATTTTCCATTAGTCGATACTTCTATGTTGTTGGTGTAACTCTGACATTTGAAATTATTGACACATTTCCTTCTTAAATCAGTGGTTTAAACATTTCCATATAGGTCTTATTGATAACACCATGCATTATGGTTCCTTTTTTCCATCATTGTTAATTATTTGTAAAACGAAAATAATAAAAAAGGCAGTCAAACAGAACATATCCACAATTTGGTTGCCTTTACTTGTTGTTCGACAATTCCTTCCCAGTATAATTTAACTTAAGGTCTTATTCATCATTGCAACTTCTTTTTTTAGCAAAGTTCACCATTGAAACTTGTTCAACTGCATTAGCAAAAGATGGTGATAGATCTAATTGTCTTATTTTTCCATACAAAAGACATAATATACAAATTTGAAATTTTTCTATACATAAGTTATGGTACACAAATAACAATCAAGTATATAATTCAATAGAAAGAATTGAAAATAATAACAATTTGATAATAATGGTGAGAAGCAAGTCATCTATACCTAATATGCAGCAGAGATAACAATAAACAAATAATTTAGCAGTCATGACATGGGAGCGTATCAGGTGAAAACTACCCTATTGGTGGAAACTATGGAAACTCTGATCTCCACCACCGGATCTGGATCTGATGACTCACGAGTGATGTGGCGGCAATTTGCAAAGACACGCCCGCCAGAGGCCTCTGTGTCTCAGGTTCTTTGCAAAAGCCCCCTCTCTCCCCACGACGCCCGCCCCTTCCCAATCGACTTGCCCTCCCTCCCCCGGTAACTCGCGAGTCGCCCCCCACCTCCGGTAGCACCGCCGCCCCGGGTGGTTAGCGCCGCCGGCCCTGGGGCCCCTCTCGCCGCCGCACCTGGGTGGACGCCAGCTCGTCGAACTCCACGGTGCCGTTGTCGTTGGCGTCCATGGTAGTGGTGAGCGCGTGGATCTCGTTGCCTGGCCTAGGGAGCGGAGCAGCGCCGCCATCTCCAGCTTTGTGAGGCTCTCCCGTTGCCATCGAGGTCGAAGCGGAGGGACATCTCGTGGAGCTGTCGCAGGTTCTCGTCGCGGAGCGCCCCCCGCTAGCTGCCGGAGCAGGGTCCCGTCCTGCTGTCGGCCCTGGGGCACTCCCTCCACCGGCCAGGTCGATTTTCTTTGTGGATTCCTACCCTGAAGCTCTTCAACGATTGCAGGTCTTATGCATCTTTCTGTTGCAAAATGATGTGTCGACTCCATGAGTGGCTATTGAGATAGCTAAAGCTGTCTTTGGAGCTGTGAAAGGGGAGCTTGCAGCTTCTGCAGTCAATGCTCCAATGGTTCCTGCTGAGGTATGAACCTTTTTTATTATTATCTCCTTAATCCAAATAATTCCTAACATTTGATATGCTACATCTTTATGCTCCACGCAGGTGTTGTCAGAGCTTGCACCTTTTGTTGTGCTTGCAGAAAAGCTTTGGTGCCTGGCTATTCAACTAGTTGCTGATGGTGGCGGCATCAAGTCTGTGAAGGTGACCTATGCGTCTGCACGGGCTCCTGATGATCTTGACACAAGACTTCTCCGTTCAATGATCACCAAGGGATTGATCGAACCAATTGCCAGTGTTTTTGTCAACCTGGTGAAAGCTGACTTCACTGCAAAACAAAGGGGGGTTCGCATCACCGAGGAGAGAATCATGTTGGATGGCTCACCAGAGACACTATTGATTACATTAAGTTCAGATCGCCAATGTCGAGTCCAAATTTCCCAGTGCGGAGACCGGAGAGATTACCGTCGAGGGGAGGGTGAGGATGGTGTCTAACGAAGGTTGGAGCATTCCAGGTAGATGTGAGTTTGGAAGGAAGCCTGATCCTCTGCAGGCAGGTTGATCAGCCGGGCATGATTGGGTCAATAGGAAGTGTTCTGTTGTGCTCATGTATGTAGCTGTGCAATGTCATAATTGTGTGTGAACCGCATGAGCTCCTGCAATGCCAATTGTAATGGTTGCAATTGTAATGGCAATTGTGCCTCCTATGTAATCTAATTGTAATGTAATTGTGTGTGGAGCTTGAAAATGAATGAAATGAAGATTGTTCAATTGTGTGTGGAGCCTGAAAATGCAGCTTTCTGTTGTTCAATTGTGTGTGAACTGCATAAATTTAACTGCATCAAGGAATAAGCTTCACTCATTTTTCTGTTAAGATCAATGTTTCTGTTTCTGTTAAAATCAAAAATTCACTCATTTTCCAGAGATCAAAACCATGTTGGAATTTCTCAATTTCAATTTTTGTTGAGTTCAAAGTTTTACTCATTCGTCTGTTTCTGTTAAGATCAAACCTTCACTCATTTTTCAATGTTTCAATTTATCAGTTTCGTACACAATTGCAAAAGAGAAACACATCATTTGTACATTTCCATGATCCTCATACAATTGCCATTGCAGTCGAGGCCATACACAGGTAACAATATCACAATTACATCAGACACAATTTCACAGGCTACTGCTCCCACTTTTGGTCATGTACACATTGTTCATGCACAATTGCACAAAATACACAAGAACCATTGTGCAGAGTAGATCACACACATTTTGTGCTGCTTTTCAGGTACAAATTCATTTTCAGCTTTCTGCTCTTTGCTTTCTCATGTCTTCTCCTTCTGGAGGGACCTTCATGAGTCGCTATTCAGTGAGGCAATCCGGCATGGAGGGACCTGCAGGAGGAGTCGGGCAATCTAGCGTGAAGGGACCTGTAGGAGGTGGCGCCGAGGTCCTCCAGCAGCGGCGCGTGACTTCTCCATTTGGACGGCGGCGCTAGGGCCCTCCACTCCAGGGGCGGTGGCGCTAGGTGAATCCACATGGGGCAGCGGCCGGGCGGGGCTCCCTAGGGCGGCAGTGGCTCCCTGGGGAGGCGACGCTGGGGCACTGCAAGGTGGGGAGAAGAAAGAAACACGGATGGAGATGAGTCGCAACGAAGGAGCGATGCTCTGTGCGGGATGAGGGGTGTGGGTGGGGTCGGGCGCTGCAGGATGGGCGGGGGCTAATTGCAAATCCACCTGGGAGGCAGAGGGAGGCGGTGGGCGGCTTCATGTAAATTTCCCCCTCTCCTTTCAACCATCTGATCTACATCCGGTGGTCCTGGTGTGAGTTTCCATAGTTTCCACCAGTGGGGTAGTTTGCACCTGATACGCTCCCTCATAACGTATGTTATGAAAAATTAATCTACTTATAGCACACAACAGACCGAACAATAAACAAATAAAATTTAAAAAATATCTAATTGTAGAAGAGAAATCAAACAAACTCGAAAAATAATGTCTCGTCGTGGATGGATTTCTAGTGTTCTAGTGTAACTAATGGGTGTAAAAGGTTCCGTGCAGCCATAGAAGAATGCTTAGGTTGATCGTACATTTCTATTGAATAGCAGCAGGGGACCTAATTTTGTTGGTGAAAGTAGTAGCAATCCCTAGTCGATGGAACCCGTACACAAAAGAGATGTTTCTCGAAAGATGTTATCTCTCTTTTTGTAATTTTATATATGCACAGGTGAACTATATAATTTGTTGTATTAGCTAACAACTTTTTAGGATAGATTGTTTTTATGATTCAAGAAAACAAAATTCTAATCGACATGTATATACACATACATTCTAGTTTGTTAGTTGTATTATCTAAAGATCCTTTTAGAATAGATTCTTTTTATGATTTAAATATGTGAAAGAGGTAAAATGTAAGAGACTAATTATGTCATTACATTACATGTGACAGACACGATATGATAGTTGGTCAATTTTTTATTTGAAGAAAAAAGATTTATTGTGTTAGATGTGACTCGGAGATGGTTTAAATTCAATTTTTCTATAGTGTCACGTGTGGATAATTTAGACAAAGATATAAGAGGGTTGTTTTGTTAATTCTTCATAGTAGCAGGCACAATATGATAGTTGGACAAAATTTTAATTGATGCAAAGAGATTTATTGTGTTAGATGTGACCGAGAGATGATTTAGATTTAATTTTTCAATAGTGACACATGTGGATAATTTAGACAAAGATATAGGATGGTTGTTTTTGTTAATTCTTCATAATGGCATAGGTGGGTAATTTTAGAAACAAAATACATCCGACGGCTATTAAAAACAATGATTATTCCACATAGGACTCCTAAGGCCGTCCGCAATGGCTGGCTATTTTGGTAGCTATTATGACGTGGACAGGCAAAAAGTAGGAGAGAGAATAGTCACTAGCGACGAGCAAATAGCTTATCTATTTTACGTAGTTCAAGAATATGTGAGATGAGCATGTGGGTCCAGCAATGTAAAATACTTTTTCCCTTATCTCTCACCTCCACGTCAGCTAACTATATAGCTAGCACTAACTATTATCATTGCGGACGCCCTAAGTGGCTTTATGTGGGGGCTTCTTTTTTGACTGTCCACCTAGGATTCCTAGGTGGCTTCATGTGAAAACTTCGTAGGAGACTCGAATTAGTAATAGTAAGATAAGATGGCTTTGACTTTGGGAAACTCACCGGAAAGACACCAGCGTGAGGTGTGCACGCTGATAGTCAAAGGCATCGTGCAACTGCGCGGGGAGCAATGCACATTACTTTCGTTGCAGGACAAATATATCGTATAAATCTGTAGAAGATATGCTGAACAGAGTCTACGAATGATCTCGATCACATGAGCCCCACGAACCTACCGCCAGATCTTTTGTTGGGGACTTGCAGAGCCATGGGTAGCGGGAGCAGGGCGGCGAGGGGTAAAGCGAGATCATGAGATGCAGCTTTCACTACGGCTGTGATGAGTAGCAAAGCAATAGCAACCGGCCTGGAGTGCCACAGGTTACTGAGATGAGTGAGTGACTACGGCGGCAAAGGATAGTGGCCGAGTGTGTAGATTGTAAAACTTGAGTCTACAGAGGATCAGCATCCCTCACTGATCTTACCTTCTTCTTGTATAGATGATTCTTGTTAGGACTTGTACATGGAAACACCACCATTGAAGATTAGTACGAAGAAGCTCCGTTTGCTCCGGTAGAAACAAGAGAAAAACGATCACTTACCAGGAACTTTCTGCCCCGCCGGCGGCTGCCAGCGACGTGGCGCCGGCGCCTTTTTCTTTTCGGCGGCAGCCTTTTTTCCAGGTCCGAGCGCGACAAAACCACCACGCGCTGGCTGCTTCCCTGCAAGTGTTTCCCCTCCGAACTCCGAAGTGCTTCCGGCAAGGAGTTTTGCTTGGACCATCAGAGCAGCAGAGTGTTTGTACTAACGTGGCTAATAATCACCTGTCCCATTGGACTATCACCGTGCTGTGCTGAGAAAAGTCTTGTTGACAGTTTTACCTCTGCACAGTAGACCATTACAGTATTTTTTGAAAAAAGTAGACCATTAGGCTGGTCGCACTGGTCATACTCCAAAGTCATCCCCTAAAAGCGAATATTCCGTCCGGTCGCCGAGATTCTCCAAGACGAGATCAATTTCCCCGCACCCGTCATCCCCTAAATCTCCTACTCCATACCAACCAACACCCGCGAGCCCCACATGTCATACTCGTTTTCTCCCTCCCTCCCTCTCCCCTCCCCTCTCCATTCTATCTCCTCTCTGCTCCTCCGCCCCCGTCTCCGAGAGCGCCGCCGCCACCGGAGCCGGCCTCGCGTCGGCCGCCGCGCGCGCGCTCCCTCCCTCCCCGGCGGCAAGCCTCCCTCCCGGGCCTCGATCCGGGAGCGAGGCCTCGATCCGGAGGAGCCCCTCTCTCGCCGAGCCCCCGATGGCGGCGGGAGCAACGACTCCCGCGACGACTTCCGCGAGCACGGTGGCGGAGGCGGGATCTCCGGTGCTCGTCGGCCGGCCGGCGGATACGAGCGGGGGGATCTCGCGGCCGGCGGCGAAGGCGGGATCCGCAACCATGGAGGCGGAGGAGGGCACCCCCATCTCCGTGCCCGCCGGCCGGCCGGCGACTGCGAGCGGGGGATCCCCGGCGGCGATTTGCGGCGGCGGGGTCCTCGGCCTCGATTTGCGGCGGCGGGGTCCCGAGGACGGCGGGTCCACGGCGGGCAGCGGATCTCCGGCGGCCGCTGAGCTCCACGGCGGCTTTCTCCTTCTCTCCTCTCCTCTCGTGATGGCGCCGAGCGGCGACCGGCCGGTCGCAAGGTGGGGCCGTCGCGGGTGTAGCGCACGCCCGGGAAGCGCCGGATATGGCGCACCCGGGCTCCGAACGGGACGTCCCGTCCCCCGTAGCGCATGCCGGTGCGGGCGTGAAAACGCTGAAACGCGTACTGGACGTGGCGTACCGTTCGGCTTACCGCACCCAGTGCGAGCAGCCTTACAGTAGTTTTGAAAAAATTCTTGCGCTCTCTGCAACGTGGGCCCACTGCATGTGCGCCAAGCAGCGGGAATTCCCCCGCGGTGCATGAGCAAGCATTGAAGTTGCCGGGCCAAGCCCACGAGCCGTTTCACGAGTAGTAGGGGGCTAGCATTGACACTGTAGCTATTTTTTTTTTTGAAACGACGCTGTAGCTACTGGTCAGACCACCTGCCGGTCTTTACTGTTGCGTAGGAGTACTTTCCCTTCCCCGTGCTGGTGGTGGTGGCTGTTGGTGCTTTGCTAATCGCAATGAATGCGATTCCAGCCTTCCCAGACAAAACAAAAATGCATGACACCACTCAGAAACAAACTCGGCAGGAGAAAGAGAAAACGAGAGCTTTGCATTTTTTTATATATGTAGATCTCCATTGAAGATGACAAGAACAGCATGAGATCCTACGGAGACCATCATCCACAGCTCAAGAACAGTTTGCTACGACAGCTACCGGACCACTACCGGCCACTAGCTAGTTGCTACTACTAATCGTCATCAGCAGCGCTAATCCTGAATCATCATTACATCATCAGATCCCGAAAGCCCACGCTCCGCGGGAGATCTTTCTTGGGCTCCACCATTAACAAAGACCAGCACAGCAAGCAAAGCAAAGCTTCACTAGCGCCATGCATCCGCCATTAGCATTAGGGTTGGTTATTAATTAGACACGAGGCTACAAAAGGGGTGGTTCCACGACCGATTAACACTACTACTACTAGAGTCTCTTGAGTCTTGCATGACTAGGAGGATTGCGGGGAGCCGCCGCTCGCCGTCGCCGTTGCCGGCTGGACGCGGAAGTAGTCGGCGGTGCCGTTGATGTTGAAGTCAGCGTGGACGGGCGCGGGCGGCGGGGGAGGAGGAGGTGGTGGTGCCAGGGCGGCCGCAGGTGGTGCGGCGGGGGCAGCGTGGTGGTAAGGGTGGACGGCGGCGTGGGGTGGAGGATGGAGGATGGTTGGTGCGGCGCCGGCGGCGGTGGCGGCGGCGGAGGCGGCCGCGGAGGCCGAAGCGCTGCGGCGCGCGCTGTGGCCGCCGACGAAGTTGTGCTTGTTGTTGTGCATCCAAACCTTGAAGACGCCCTTGGTGACGCCGATCTCACGGCAGCTGTCCTCGACCACCGCCTCGTCGCGCTTCTGGAGCCGCCACCCCAGCCGCTCCGACAGCGCCTGCATCCGCTGCTTCTGCTCCGGGCTGAACTTGGTGCGGAACCGCTTCCTCATCGCCGCGGCGGCCGACCCCGCCGCCGACGCCGACGACGCGGCGCCGGGCGCCGGCATCGGGCCCAAGGAGGCCGGCGGTGGCGGCGGCCTCGGCGCCACCGCGGGGGTCGACGGCGCGCCGGTGCTGAGCGCGAGGAGCATGTGCGGCGCCGGCTGGAGGTAGCCCGGCGGCCTCATCGCGGCCGGCGCCGGCAGCGGCGACATCGGACGATCCTCGTCGAAGTCCGATCCCTCGTCCGACTCGTCGGTCTCTTCGTCGTCGTCGTCGTCGAAGGCGGCGGGCAGGCGGTCCTCCCGCGCCTCACGCATCACGTGCTGCGGCACCGGAGCCGGAGCCGGAGCCGGCAGCTGCAGCGGCGGCGCGGGAGGGGGAGGCGGGGGCAGCGCGAGGAGGGGCGGCGAGGGCGGCGCCTCGGTGAGCCGGCGGTGAAAGTTGCGGTGGCACCCGCACGCGGCGCACCGGAGCGAGGCCGGGTCGGCGGGGTCGGCCTCCGGCGACGGCATGAACTCGCCGCACCCGTCCAGGGCGTGCCCGCCCAGGCTGGCCGCGTGGTTCTTGAGGCACTCCCGGTACACCCCGGCATCACCCGCGCCCCATGCCGCCGCCGCCGCCGAGGGCCTCATCTTCTTGGCGGCCGCCGCCACCGCAGCCCCAGCGCCGCCGTTCAGGAACATGACCGGCCTGTGCTTGACGTCCACCACCGCCTCCATTGGCCTCCGTCCTGCCGGGCTCCACCACCCGCTCTGGCAGCAGAGGAACGCCCCCCACTCCAAGATTATTGGCTGTTTTGCCCCCTGGCCGGGAGGACGGGGACAAGGACGAGGAGGGGGAGGTGAGAAAACTACAGGTGGGGAGGTGAAGAGAGGGCGAGGGGATAAGAATGGAGCAGGCGGCGAGCTGGGAGCTGAGAGTGAGAGAGATGTGTGTGAAATACTAGATACGCACACTGATAACTAATTAGCGTGTGGGTGACTGTAATTGAAGAAAAAAACTTTGGAGAAAAAAATCGAAAAGGGTCACGAGGAGGCAGGCAATGCTATCAATTATCAACGGGCTCCCATCAGTAGGGTGATGGCCGTGATGCAAGGCGAGGCCGATCCGAGTGCGAGGAGGGGGAGGGTACAAGTGTACAGTGGCGCAGGCCACGTTTTGAGCTGCGAGGCCATAGCTCATGGCGTAGTGGCTGGCAGCAGGGCTATCCTAGCCGCCTGACGGGAGTAGGGATCAGGGCTATCAGGCGGCGTAGGCCTGGCCGCCTGGGTGGGGAATCACGACGGCACATGACGACGAGTCAGGGGAGAAGGGGAGGAAGCTGGGAGCACTGAGCACACGCACACGCGCGCGCGTGGGAGGAGACGGGAGAGGGGAAAGAGTGCTTACGACGACCGCAGGATGCTGATCGCACGACATGTGATCGGTAACCAGCTACTCTGCTGTGGAGTCACCGCCGTGTGGGCCCCGTACTATCCCAACGGTTCGATGTCACCCCGTCACGATCACACAAATTCGTTGAGGCTAGTGAAAAATAGAGTTTCATGATATTACAAGAGAATGAATGAAGAAGTTTTATAGAATGTGACCAAAATTTTATCTTCGTAAAATCATTTTCACTCAGACCGGCTTTACAAAATTTTGAACATACTGATAGTTGTGACAAATGATCATGATATCTCTAATTACTCGTATTGAAAATTGTATAGTTTATTTCATTTTATGGATTCTTAGGTCAGTCTCGGTGAGAAGGATCATCACACAATTACTAAGATTGTAAATTTGAGAACCGTGTCAGTGGAGGAAATAGCATGACATCTAGCAAATAGCATCCGGAGGAAGAGGACTAGCGGGAGATGGAGGCCGTGGCTGCGGACCTTCCTTGCCTCGCTGACTGTTCACTGTGGTGGGTGGCTGATAAGGTAAAAAACAGTCACCGTGTGGCGGCGTTTGGTAAGAGTGAAAAAATTCGCACAGAGAATCTTGTATGCATAGAATATAAAATAAAGTCTAATTGTCAATTTTTTTCCACAGATGAGGGTAACTTTGCACGCCTAATTTAATGAGTATAATTAATTCATAATTTGCTGCAATACAGCTACAGTAAAATTCTCTAATGATGCAGTCAAAGGGCTCATTAGGCTCGTCTCGCGTTTTTGCCTAGAGTTGTGAAGGTAGTTTTGAAAACTGACTTTCCGTTCGTTGCGCGAGCACCACACACGAAGTGCTCGCCGCCCACGGCAAACATTCCATGGCCGGCTGTGAGTCAGCGGGGATAGACGGAGGCATCCAGCAGCGATGGAGCCGTGCCCCGTGCGCGTGTGGGTACGGTGCGGGAGGGGACTCCGGCGTCCTGCTTGCGGGCAGCGAGCGCGCGATGCCGCATGGTGAACAAACGGTGAACCCTGCTGAGACCCGCACACATTTCAGGTGTTGCTTGTTCGGTAAGAGTCTATTTGGTTCGCGTATAGTTGAGCCTGGCTCGTATTTGGAAGCCAAGCTCACATGGGACAGGTTGAGCGAATACACTATCGTGTTTGGTTGTATGTACTTATTTAGCATAACTGAGACGAGATGTTGTTTGATTGCGTGTAAAGGCATGTTGCTTGAAATAAAAATATTATAATATTATGATTAAAAAATTTATTTTGTGCAAAAAAAACCAATGTTCTTATTTTAGATGATTATGCTTAAATATATTTAAAACATATTAATATCGCTCAATATTTGCTAATAATAGACTAATACCAGCGTTAGCGGACTAAGTGATGAACCGAGCGAGTCAGACCTTAAAAAAAAACGACCTATACGGGTGTTTTTCTAGAGCCAGACCCGAACGGGATCTTACACGAGCGCAAAGCGGCAGGTCCAGCCGTCCAGGCAACGAAACATGGTCAGACTGCATCTCGGATCCTGGTTCGCCGTACGCAGATAACCAAATCACCCCCGCCGGTCGAGCGCCATATTACTGGTCCTTGTTCGGCCCGTCACACGCAGCTTGTGTTACGGTAAAATAAGGGCGCTGCATAATTTTGCTCCTCTTTCTCTCTTGGCGCTCGACAACATTCCATTTTTTTCCCTTGTACATTCTTTTATTGCTTGATTTTTGGGACACTTTTGTAATCCTCAAAGTGGGCGCAATTTTGATTCTTATCTTTACGTTACGAGTTTCGATCTGCCAGCAAATTGGTAACGTTGTATAGGTTCTCTTAAAAACACTCCAAAAATCAATTGTTGGGGGATTCGGAATCGAGCCTTCGCATACCCAAAGAGTGGAGAACAGCTATGCGAAGGACGCCGGCGGCAAAACCTCAGAGGCAGTAGATTACACTCCCACCTTCTAGGCATTGCGATTTGGCAAATACCCTTCGTCGCCGCCAAAGCCATCAGCACAAATCCGACTCAACACAGGGCGGCAAAATTGCGTTTGTCAACTCATTCCACGACGAAACCCCTAGAGCGAATGTTATTCACACAGAGGGCCCCGACCTGGGATTCGAGCAGGGGGTTTCGTCGTTTCTAACACTTAATGAATTCAAACTTGAGTGTGGTTTCTGTTTCAGGTGACGATGGGTGCTAGGCGAAAGGGGGGATCTCCAAGAGGCCAGGGGGTTTTTCTTCCCGACAGGCGCACGTGATGAGAGCTGGAAAGGCGCCGCGATTTGCGGCATGACATCATGAAGCGTCGATTACGTGGAGGCCCAATTGGAGATTACCCGAAGATAGCCTAGCACATTCCGTTTTGATTCGTTTTACACGAGGGTGTTTTCGGAATGTAAAAAGTCCGCCCGCCTCCCTATAAAAGGAGACGGACCGGCGCATGTAAAGGGGATCGACTTTTGAGAAATCAACTGTTGAGTAAAGAACTTTTCGGTTGTCCTCTGTCCTGAGTTTTGGTTTTGGTTCTTGAGCTCTTGTCTTCTCTCATTGTTCGTGTGCGAGAGCTGCGGCTTTCCCCACAACAATTGGCGCCCACCGTTTGTGTTTGGCTCGAGTATCAAACCCAGAATGTCCACAAGGAAGAAGAGAACCACCGTCAATTCCACCAAAGGAGCGTCGTCCTCCTTGGACGAGGAGCTCAATCTCTCAGCTATGCTCACCCAGGGAGAGGCGCTCCCGGATCCCGACCCAACGCAGGAAGCGGAGCTGGCCAAACTGCGCAAGGAGGCTGAGGAATTGGCCAGGACCAAGAAACGGCTCTTGGCAATTCAACACGAAGCCGAGATTCAAAAACAGAAAGCAGAAATAGCTACCCTAAAGGAGGAATTGCGCGCTCTAAAAGCAAAACAATCCTTAAGCTTCACCCAACCTTCACCTGAATACACAGTTCCTAATCAGCCTAATTTCAGCGAGCGCACCGAGTTTTTCACCCGGCCCCCCCTCCGCATACTACATTCAGCCGCAACCCCTTCGCGAGCCATTTTGAGTCTGGTCCTTCGCACCAAGACATTCACACCATTCGCACGAGACCATGGGACCCTAAATCCCCCTTGTCTCAAGAGATCCAAATCACCCCATGGCCGCAAACCTACAGGCCAGTTCCATTGCCTAGATTCTCGGGCCAGTCGACCCAAGACAATTCCTAATGAGCTACGAAGCCGCCATCCTTTCGGCCCGGCGGTGACGACTCCGTGCTAGTGAAATCTTTCATCATCGCCGCCGATGACGCGGCAGACACGGTGGTATTCTCTCCGAGCCCGGGCGTGATT
Source organism: Cenchrus americanus (assembly GCA_947561735.1). Classification (NCBI taxonomy): domain Eukaryota; kingdom Viridiplantae; phylum Streptophyta; class Magnoliopsida; order Poales; family Poaceae; genus Cenchrus; species Cenchrus americanus. The sequence continues at coordinate 70,072,957 of OX387239.1, read as the reverse complement.
CACGGATGGGATGATGCGAAAGCGCCGAATTCTCTCAAACTTCCAAGGTTTCCGGCGTCCGAACTTACGAGAGAGTGACCTTTTCTCCGTAAGCGAAGGACAAGGAACCCCTTCAAAACTACTTCGAGAAGATTCGTCCACTTAAGAGCCCGGGCACCAAACGTGTTGGACGCCGTCGCCATCAACGCCGCCATCGTGGGTTTAAGAGCCGGTCAATTCCGCTCACATCTCATGCGCGAAAGGCCCAAAACTATCCGGCGCCTCTACGAAGAATTCGAGAAGTATTGTCGCTCGGACAATGACTTCGAATGTGCATGGAAGAACAATCCCGGCGAGAAAAAGTCCGCGAAAGCCAACCAACCCGGCGAAAGGGAGTGGTCCAATCCCGAAACACCTCTCATACTAATCCTCGAAGCGTTTTCGGCATGGAGGGCGAAAACACCCAAGAGAATCCCTGCCCACAAGCTGACCCACAGAGTCTGGTCCCAAGCCCACCCAGTCCTCCTCATCCCAACCAGGGGGGAGGCCGCGAGGGCGGAAGAGGTGGAGGCAGGGGCAGAGGCCGAGGCAGAGGCCGAGGCCATAACGAGAAAAGAAAATGGTACTGCATTTTTCACAAGGAAAACGATGACCATAGCTCAAACTATTGCCCAGATAAGAAAAGGTTCGAAGCTATCCTCGAAGAGGAGAGGAAGGAGAAAGAAAGAGCGAGTGCTGTAAACCATTCTGCTCCGGCTTGGCAAAATCCTAGTTTTGGGAGAAACCCTTTCGCAAACCCATTCCAACCACCTCAATACCAGCCACCACTACCCAATTACCCACAGCCTCCGCCTTGGCAATCACAAACCTTCCAAGCTCAGAATATCGAGCGCAGGCCCATCGAGCAACATCCTATTCCGCCCCCTCCCCCTCCATACAAAGGTCCTTCAGCTCCACCGCTCCCAGCCAAGCTCGAGGGCCAAAACGACCCTCTACCATCTGTCGGCACCATAATGCCTATTTCAGGGGGCTCCGCCCTGGAGTTTGAAACCAAGAAGGAACGAAAACACTACTTTCGCGAGGTGCGAAACATCTGTGTGGAAGGTAGAGTGGAAAAAACAAGATGGTCTCACATCCCGATCACCTTCTCGGAGGAAGACGTAAGGCTGCAAGGCTTCCCTCACAATGATGCTCTTGTGATAGAAGCCAATATAGCGAGTGGACTCTCGGAAAACTTTTGGTGGACAACGGTTCATCAGCAGACATCATTTTTGCCGATGCCTTCGACAAGATGGGGCTCAATAGAGACTTGCTGCAACCACCAGACACACCTCTGTATGGCTTCGGGGGGCGTGTCATCCACGCAGTGGGCAAGGTGGTCCTCCCTGTATCTTTCGGCACAGTCCAAAATGCCAGAACTGAGTACTTATCCTTCGATGTTGTGGAAATGTACTACCCATACAACTGTATCCTAGGCAGAGGGTTCCTCAACAAGTTTGAAGCAGTCATCCACCAAGCGTTCCTATGCATCAAAATCCCGGCGACGCTAGGGGTCATCACAATATGGGGTCATCAAAACGATGGCCGCAACCTAGAAAGAGGTCGCACCCCAGGGCAGCGAAACGTGCACGCCCTCGACGAGGCAATCGAACGCAACGACGCAGAAAAGCAGCCGAAGGCAGACAAAGAAAAAATCAACATCCAGCCAGACTGCGAGACCAAGCGAGTCCTCCTGGACGCAATGATCCTCGATCAGGCCGTCGTCATCGGCTCGGATCTTTCGGCTGATGAGGAATCAAGTCTAGTTCTTTTTCTCCAGAGAAACAAAGATGTTTTTGCATGGTCCGCCAAAGATCTCACTGGCGTCGACCGAAGTTTCATCGAACACAAATTGAACATCGACCCATCGGTCAAGCCACGTAAACAGAAGTTAAGAAAGATGTCCGACGACAAGGTGGTAGCCGTCAAGTCAGAGGTCCAAAGGCTACTTGACGCCACCGTCATTCGCGAAGTCATGTACCCCAAATGGCCGGCAAACACGGACCTGTTGTTGACGGATAAAATACGTATCCCTCTACGATCCGCAAGCGTACGGACCCCACACCTTTTTCACCACGGGATTCCCAAGGTTCTTGTCAATCCGCGGAGCAAGGGGATTACAAGCGTTCGATCAACAACGACACACTAGCTACTAAAACCCTAACTACTATTATACTAGAAAAACAACTAAACTCACTAGAGAGAATGATAAACGATCAAGAGAGAAGACACTCGCCCACGGGTCTACGATACTAGAGCATGCAATCGCTTAAAGACATGAAAACCGATCTAATCTATCGGGGTTGTGACCACGGTTTCGCCCTTTCCCTCCTCTCGTATCGTCACTACGCGAAGGTATTCATGACTAGACCTTTGATGGCCACGGCGTATTGAATGGATCCAAGGAAGCATTGGAGCTCTACTCCCTCTATGGCACGGTTGCAAGCCTTAAGCATTAAAGTATATTCAACACAAGATGATAGATAGAAAATCCGACAAAGTGCGATTACATCTCACGATCGATTACAACCCATGGACGAATGAGAAGATTACCCCATCAAGGTGCCGATCATGGCACCGTTGATCATGGTTTCCCTTCCGCCGGTGTCTTCCTCCTTCTCCACGAGAGGGTGCTTCCTTCGAGGTGGTTGATCTCCGGCCGGAGATCCTCCTCCTCTCTCTCTAGCTTGTAGATGGCCTTCGGGTGCGAATCAACTCCTCTCTCGTCCGTTGGCGGCGCGTCGGGGGTTTTAGGGTCGAAGATCCTTCTAGGGCAAGGAAAACGGGACCGAACCGGTGCCGAAGTGGGCTGGGCCGATCCGACCGGGCCGGCCGGCCCGGAGCCCGGTTCGGCCGGTTCGGTCGCCCTTTTTGCTCCGTGGGTCCTCGTGCACTTATCTACTTCGCCCCCTCCACTTGGATGATTTTGACGCTGTTATCCTTGCGATCAAGATGGAGACTCCCTTTGCATGAAGTTGATCTTTTACGCTTCAATCCCCGGGGTGTTCCTCGTAGCACTTTGGTCCTCACCACCATTGGAAGTAATTTCAGCGAGCTCATGAACACGAACAAGACTCCATGAATGCTCCTTTGAACTTATTGCGAATCCGTCCTTTATGTCCATGATTTCCTACATAAACACAACACTTCCAAATGCATGCACAAAGATGAACTTGTTATATGATTAGCATGCCTAGTGGCGGGTTAGTTCAATAATCAAATCCAAACCAAAGTGTAATGAACATGCTAGGTGCACCAAAATACACCGTCAACATCTCCCCCACACTTAGCTCTTGCTCGTCCTCGAGCAAGTACTCGTAAAAGAACTTCGTCCAAGGCGTGTAATCGTGTATCACTTATCCTTCTTCACAAGTTAGTCAATCCCTTCATCATTAATACATAAACACAAAGTAATGATAATCAAACATAAACATGGGCGTTTAGAACTTTTACCACGTCAAGATTTACCCCACAACTCAAACTCTTCACTCGAAGCTTTCATTTTCAGCCACACTTACTTCTTTGCTTCCATCGGAGGGTTTTTGTGATTTTCAAAACAAAAATTCCTGCAACAAGTATTAGACAAAAACCTTTCTCCAAGCTCTCTCAAGTCCCTCATATGAAGTGTCTATCCTAACCAAATTTTATAAAACTCTCACCTCCCATTAATCTCTCATATATCATGTAAAAGTGGAGCTATAGGTAGGGCTAGCGCAATCAACACAAGTATTGTCAAACTAAGAACTTCCTCTAATGGTTGTCTACCTTTCAAAGCCAATGATCATGAGAATTAACCATATGTAGGGATATCAAGGATGAGAAGATTTAGAATGGTGGACATGTGCAAGGGCAAAAGAAAATTGTGACTTCAAGGCACCAATGATGTCCTCGTTGTCGGATTGCACATGGTTGGAAATAGAGTAAAAGTTTCGTCTCACAATCAACGTGACATCCTTCCTTACACTTTATTATATTTTCTTTTCTTTCACTTGATCTATCCCTCTCATATCTTCATTGCTAACTCATCTTTTTTTTTTCTTTTTCTTCTTTCATATGATTTTTTTTTTCTTTTCCATACACATACTTTTTCTCTTTATTTTTCTCTCTCTTGACAACTTTTCAAAGCTTTCAATTCTCCCTTTTCTCGCATGCATACAATCTGAAATTTTTAAATAAATCATGCTAGAGACGAGACGAAACTTTGAAAATAGGTTGTGTTCAAGGAATACGATGTTCAAAAGAGAAGTATAGGTTTGGGTATGGAATTCGGCGATGTACATGACTTCCGTTGTGAAAGTCATGTTACCGAATGAATGACGAGGCTAGCAACAAAAGATAAGCACAAGGATATGATCATTGCTCGAAATTAAAACTCACCAAGAGAGAAGGGTCCTAGCCTAACTCATCGTGCTAATCACACTTATGGTGGAGCGAAAAAAAAACAAACTTGGCTTTGGATAGGAATTTTTTTATACTCTCAACTTGGAAAAAGAGGTCTTGCTAACCTTTATTACAAGGGTTTTAATATAATTTTCAGAACTGAAATCCTCCAATTTTTAGCATCGAAAATAGCACAACTAGCATGTGAAGCTCAAGATCGAAGTGCGGTATGGGTACTTTAAGTAGTAGCGATTCCACTAAGCACCACGGTAAACGATTTTCAAACCACATACTTGTATTCATATATCAAGAATCGGAGATTAAACAAACAAGTAAATAAAGATAAACAATACAAAAAACACAAAGATATGTATAAAGACTCTTTTTATTTGGTTTTCTTGACTCAACACTAATTTAAGACTCTTGCAAAAATTTAAAAACTAACTCGAAAACTAAAGACTCATTAAAACGCTAAGACTCTCACACGAAGATTAAACCGAACCTAAATTTGAAGTTCAAAAGCTAAGGCTAGCGAGCTAGCTCTCCCCCACACTTAAAACATACGACGTCCTCGTCGTATCTTACAAAAACCAAAGGGGAAAACTAGATCTAATGGTACTTCGAGCAAGCTTTGCACCACTTGCCTCTCATGTTTCCAACCATGCCGAAAAGTTTGCGCACGTTACGGTTAAGGAACTTGTAGTCATCTTCAACTACGTGCTCCAAATCCTCCATACGCCGCTTCATCGCTTCCATGGTTTGAAGACATTCGTCGGCCGACGCGTAGAGAGCTGCAATGGATTGACGGCAAAATCGACAACACACCGGATGCAATCCGAAGGGGTCGTCGTTGCCATAATCTCCACCGTTGTCACCACCGTCGTCGCCACCTCCATTGTTGTCGCCTTCGCCACCGCCGTTGCCGTCGCCATCGGGGCCTTCGGGGAGTCCTTTCGTAGGGCCGTTCGCCCCAATCGTCATCGTCTCTACGGCGGCCGCCCACGAGCTCGGGCTACGATCGTCGGAGTAGTCGCTATCCCCATAATCCTTAGGCTCCGGCGACACCTCCTTGTAATCTTCGCGCTTGATGCCTTGGAGGCGTGCCGACCTTCGAACGGGTGTAGGGACCTTCTCTCCTTCGACGGGGTAGCGAGATGCAAGAGCTCCGGTCGGGACACGTCCTCCGCAACGGATACGTGCGGTCCCCTTGACGGGTAGCTTGACCTCGCATCGCATCGCTTCCTCCATCGATGGCTTCTTGGCTTCTACCTTCAACTCTAAGCTTTACGGAGGCTCAATGGCTGCTACAAGGGTGCAACACATTGCTTGAAAGGATTGATTCTCGAGCTCCCAATTCGGCCAAATATATAGTCCCGAGAGAAAAGCCACGGGAACCTTATTTTCCTTTTTTACACTTCCCTTAAAATTTTCCGACCAAACAAGGAAGTCAAAAAGGAGCAATTCGAGCGAAATTCGGGGACATCGGGCGTCGGGCCCCGCCCGGGCCGATCCTCTCGGGCCGGCCGGCCCACCCCGCCTCGGGGGTCGGGCCGGTCCGGTTTTTTGCACACTGCTTGCCCTATTTTTTCGTCCTCGGCCCATGGGAAAAAGTTGGCCCGGTTAATCTTCGCGAAAAACTCCCGGAAAGCTAAAAGAAAAATTATTTACGGAAGTTGGTGCCTTGTTTTTCGTCCTAGGCGGGACGTTCGGGCTCTTCCTCCATGGTAAAGACGTCAACATGATGGACGGGCACGACATCGGGTTCGTAGTAAACCTTAAGCCGCCTGTCCATTCACCACAAATTGATCGCCGTTTATATCCATAATGGTTACCGCTCCGTTGGAGAACACCGAATGCACAACATAAGGTCCGTCCCACTTGCTTTGCAATTTCCCCTTTCCGAAGGTTTTAAACCTCGAATTGTAGAGGAGGACCTTATCTCCTTCTTTGAATTCTTTTTTTCTTCAATCTTTTATCATACCACCTTTTGATTCTCTCTTTGTATATGCTTGCGTTTTCATAAGCTTTCAACCTCAACTCCTCTAGCTCGCTTATTTGAATTCTCCGTTTCACCACCGCGGCATCGAGATCAAGGTTCATCTCTTTAATCGCCCAATAGGCTTTATGTTCTAACTCAACCGGAAGGTGGCAAGCTTTTCCATAGACGAATTGATAGGGGGTCATACCTATCGGTGTTTTAAACGCCGTTCGATAAGCCCATAAAGCTCCGTCTAATTTCTTTGACCAGTCCTTGCCTCCCTTCTCTATGGTTTTGTTAAGTATGCTTTTTAATTGCCTATTTGACGTCTCCGCTTGTCCGTTGGTTTGTGGGTGATAGGCCGTGGAGACCCTATGCTCAATTCCCAACTTGGACAAGCACCTTTTAAAGTTCTTCCGGTGAAATGAGTTCCTCCATCACTTATCAAGATTCTCGGTGTACCGAAACGGGGAAAAATCACGTTCTTGATCATAGTGATGGACTCCTCCGTAGAAGCTTTACGACATGGTATAGCCTCTACCCACTTGGATACATAATCAACCATAACAAGTATATACTCGAATCCAAATGAGTTTTTAAAAGGCCCCATGAAGTCTATGCCCCATACATCGAATATGTCGACTTGCAAGTTGTATTTCAAAGGCATAGAATTTCTTTGAGAGATGTTTCGGTTCTTTGGCATTCGGGGCATGACGCAACATATCTTTTAGTATCTTCATGCATCTCCGGCCAATAGAATCCGCTCGACCATACTTTGGCTTCGGTTCGAAAATGGCTATAGTGCCCACCGTACTCCGCCGAGTGGCACTTCCTTAGAATCTCAAGCCTCTCTTCTCTTGGCACACATCTTCTCATTACTCCATCATTGCCAAGCTTGAAGAGGTATGGTGCGTCCCAAAAATATTTCTTACTTTCGAAATTATCTTCCTTTGAGTGTTTTTGTCTAAATGATCGAGGGGCATCTTTCGAATCGCTCGAATGATGTCGATCATCCAAGTATCTTTATCAAGCACTCTATAGAGGTGGTCATCTCTCATCTTATCTTCTATGGGCTCCTTATCATCTTGCCCACGATTCATCCTAGACAAATGATCGGCCACAACATTTTCCACCCCCTTTTTATCACGAATTTCAACATCGAACTCTTGGAGAAGAAGGATCCAACGAATCAAACGAGGTTTAGCTTCCTTCTTAGCCAAGAGATACTTTATAGCTGCGTGATCGGTGTAAACAATGACTTTCGAGTTCACGATGTAGGATCTGAATTTTTCGAAAGCGAATACCACCGCTAGCAATTCTTTTTCCGTAGTAGCGTAATTTAATTGTGCCCCACTAAGAGTTTTGCTAGCGTAGTAAACGGCGTGAACTCGGCCTTCCTTTCTTTGTCCCAAGACCGCGCCTACGGCGTAGTCACTTGCGTCACACATGATCTCGAAAGGTTGGCTCCAATCCGGAGGTTGGATGATGGGAGCACTCACCAACGCATTTTTCAAGGTCCGGAATGCCGCTAGACACTTCTCATCAAAGTCGAAAGCCACATCTTTTTGAAGAAGGTGCGTTAAAGGCTTGGTGATCTTTGAGAAGTCCTTTATAAATCTTCTATAGAATCCGGCATGGCCTAGAAAGCTCCTTAAGGACTTAATATCCGTAGGAGGTGGGAGTTGCTCAACCGTCTCTACCTTTGCCTTGTCCACTTCAATTCCTCTCTCGGATATAACATGTCCGAGCACTATGCCTTGCTTAACCATGAAGTGGCACTTTTCCCAATTTAAAACCAAATCTACCTCCGCACACCTTGTAAGGACCTTTTCTAAGTTTGCTAAGCAATCCATGAACGTCTTCCCGTAAACGGAAAAATCATCCATGAACACTTCAACAATTTCTTCGATGAATTCCGAAAACACGGCCATCATGCAACGTTGAAAAGAGGCCGGAGCGTTGCATAGGCCGAAGGGCATCCTCCTATATGCAAACGTTCCGTAAGGACACGTAAATGTTGTCTTATGTTGATCTTCGGGTGAATGGGAATTTGCATGAACCCCGAGTATCCATCGAGAAAGCAAAAATAAGCGTGGTTTGCTAACCTCTCGAGCATCTCGTCTATGAACGGTAGGGGGAAGTGATCTTTCTTCGTCGCTTTGTTAAGCTTACGGTAATCAATACACATCCGCCACCCGGTCACGGTTCTTTGCGGTATCAATTCGTTCTTCTCATTCTTCACCACGGTCAAACCTCCTTTCTTCGGTACACAATGTACCGGGCTCACCCATTCGCTATGTGGAACCGGGTAGATGATTCCGGCATCAAGTAACTTGATAACCTCTTTCTTTACTACCTCTCGCATGGCATGGGTTAGCCTCCTTTGGTGGTCCACTACGGGCTTACATTGGTCTTCCATTGGTATACGATGAGTGCAAAAGGTGGGCTAATACCTTTGAGATCGTTAATTGAATATCCAATCACCTTCCTATGTTTTTTTAATAAAATCAGCAACGCTTCATTTTCTTCGGGGCTCAACTCGTCGCTCACAATGACTGGATAGGTTTTGTCTGGGCCCAAAAATTCATATTTTAATCCCTTGGGCAAAGGTTTAAGGTCTACTTCGGGCACTTGTGGCTCCTCGGGTTTGATTTCTCCTATGTCTTCGAACTTTTCTTCCTCCACGCTACCATCATGCGGCTCTAAGCCTTTTGTTGCTTCCTCTAGTTCTTCATCTTGTTGATTACTAATTTGATTTTCCATCGCTCTTTGCAGCGGGTCTCTAAGGGTTTCAACAAAACAAAGACTATCTATCTCTTCTATTTCTTCATCTTCGGGAGGAAAAGGAGTAAGGTGTTTAGAAGCGCGAAGAAAGTTATATGTGTACTTTGTTCCATTAAGGTTCATTGTTACTTTGCCTTCTCCGGCATCTAACACGGCATCAACCAACTTAAGAAAAGGCCTACCTAAGATTATATGATCAGAATTACTATGGTAAGCATCAATAACAAAGAAATCGGTTGGTATATAGTTTCTAGAGATTTTTACTTTCATGTTGCAAGCAATACCTAGAGGTTTGATAGTTCTACCATCTCCCATAATTAATTTCGTTGATGTTGGAGCTAAGTCTAGGTTGTGGTATTGAACTTTATCGTAAATTTTAGAAGATAGAACACTTACTTGGGCTCCGATGTCGCATAAGGCTTTGCATTGAACTCCGTTGATCTCGCAACTCAAGTGCGGCGTCATCTTCTCTTCTTCTTCGGATCCGATCGAATAAATTTCAGCAAGGCGGGCGTATGGTGATGCTTCGGGCTTGATCCCCATGATCCTCTTCACCTCGGCAATATGTTCCGGATCCACCACATCATCTCCAAAGAGCTTTTCAAAAATCTCACCGGTGGTTTCGAGGTCGTATGAATTTTCAGCTTTCCTCTCCGGTGGGAAATCGACTTCCAATGCTCTTGCCATTCCCTTTTGATTAGGGAACGGTCTTCTCTTGTCGAATACTTCTCCGTAATCAATAGGAACCCAATCCATTGGCTCGAACTCCCTTAGTGGCTTCGCGCTTGACATGCTTCTCTTGTTCGTCTCATTTGGTGCGACGAAGTCGACGTTTGGTGTAGCTCTTGACTTGATGTGTTCTTGTTCAAGCTTTTCCATGATTGGCTCCTCTTTTGTGACTTCGGGGTTGCCTCTTTAGAAAAATCAGCAAGCTTTTTCTTCCTTGAATTAAATTCCGGCTCTTCCGCAAGTCTTGTTTCCCAATCTCTTCGCATGGCGGCCGCTTTACTAACTTTTTGTAGGAGTTGGGCGGCTTCCGTGAGTGTTTTCTCCATGAGATCCCCACCGCACACATTTCGACGTGTCGCATGCAACTAGGGGTTAGGGAAAAGAAAAATGTATGCAAGAGTACGTCACCGGTGAAGCCGAGTTTTGGTCCTTGTTCGATTAATTCATTAAACCTATCCCGGGCTTGGTCTATCCCTTCCTCTTCTCCTTGCATGAAAGTGATCACTTGCCTCCTTAGATGTTGAACCTTGCTCATTGGAAAGAACTTCTCGCAAAACTTCTTTGTCAACTTGTTCCAATTGCCTTCAACTTCAAAGGACGCAACCGAATACCATGTCTTTGCTTTGCCCGCAAGTGAGTAGGGAAAGAGATTCCATTTGAACCATTCATCGGGAACTCCTTCTTGACGCACCGTGTTGCATATTGTCGTGAAATCCCTTATGTGTCTATATGGGTTCTCCGTAACCATCCCTTCAAATGGGTTTTCCGCCACCATCTTCTTGATCTTGGATTTAATTTCATACTTGGTCGCTTCGAGCTTCGAATCCGACTCTTGTACCTTTATGTCTTCACATCGAGGGCTAGCGTAATCCCTTAATGATTTCTCCGGTTCTTCCACGGGTTGATTAACGAACTCCATCTAGACAATAAGATAAAAACAAAAACAAAAAAGAAACAAGTGTTTTTCGATAATATATGTTAGATATAGCAAATAAAAGATAAACTAAAATATAAAACTAAGTTAGATGCAAATCAAACGATGTAAACTAACTTGCTCCCCGGCAACGGCGCCGGAAAAAGGGGCTTGTTGACGGATAAAATACGTATCCCTCTACGATCCGCAAGCGTACGGACCCCACACCTTTTTCACCACGGGATTCCCAAGGTTCTTGTCAATCCGCGGAGCAAGGGGATTACAAGCGTTCGATCAACAACGACACACTAGCTACTAAAACCCTAACTACTATTATACTAGAAAAACAACTAAACTCACTAGAGAGAATGATAAACGATCAAGAGAGAAGACACTCGCCCACGGGTCTACGATACTAGAGCATGCAATCGCTTAAAGACATGAAAACCGATCTAATCTATCGGGGTTGTGACCACGGTTTCGCCCTTTCCCTCCTCTCGTACTGTCACTACGCGAAGGTATTCATGACTAGACCTTTGATGGCCACGGCGTATTGAATGGATCCAAGGAAGCATTGGAGCTCTACTCCCTCTATGGCACGGTTGCAAGCCTTAAGCATTAAAGTATATTCAACACAAGATGATAGATAGAAAATCCGACAAAGTGCGATTACATCTCACGATCGATTACAACCCATGGACGAATGAGAAGATTACCCCATCAAGGTGCTGATCATGGCACCGTTGATCATGGTTTCCCTTCCGCCGGTGACTTCCTCCTTCTCCACGAGAGGGTGCTTCCTTCGAGGTGGTTGATCTCCAGCCGGAGATCCTCCTCCTCTCTCTCTAGCTTGTAGATGGCCTTCTGGTGCGAATCAACTCCTCTCTGTCTGTTGGCGGCGCGTCGGGGGTTTTAGGGTCGAAGATCCTTCGAGGGCAAGGAAGACGGGACCGAACCGGTGCCCGAAGTGGGCTGGGCCGATCCGACCGGGCCGGCCGGCCCGTGCCCGATTTCGGCCCGGTTCGGTCGCCCTTTTTGCTCCGTGGGTCCTCGTGCACTTATCTACTTCGCCCCCTCCACTTGGATGATTTTGACGCTGTTATCCTTGCGATCAAGATGGAGACTCCCTTTGCATGAAGTTGATCTTTTACGCTTCAATCCCGGGGGTGTTCCTCGTAGCACTTTGGTCCTCACCACCATTGGAAGTAATTTCGGCGAGCTCATGAACACGAACAAGACTCCATGAATGCTCCTTTGAACTTATTGCGAATCCGTCCTTTATGTCCATGATTTCCTACATAAACACAACACTTCCAAATGCATGCACAAAGATGAACTTGTTATATGATTAGCATGCCTAGTGGCGGGTTAGTTCAATAATCAAATCCAAACCAAAGTGTAATGAACATGCTAGGTGCACCAAAATACACCGTCAACCCTGTCAAGAAAAAGAACGGCAAATGGCACATGTGCATCGATTTCACCGATCTAAACAAGGCGACGCCAAAAGACAACTATCCGTTGCCTCGAATGGATCAAGTGGTAGATTCTGCGGCCAACGCCGCGATCATGTCTCTGCTGGATTGTTTCTCCGGTTACCATCAATGTTGGATGGCGAAAGAGGACGAGGAGAAAACCAGTTTCATCACACCCTTCGGAACCTTTTGCTTCGTCCGCATGCCAGAGGGGTTAAAAAATGCCGGCTCAACATTCACCAGAATGACCGGAACAGTATTCAAGCCACAGATCGGCAAGAATATTCAGGCTTACGTCGATGACCTCATCGTCAAAAGCTCCGACAGGCCGACCACATAAATGATGCGGCCGAAACATTCGCCAACATGAGGAGGGCGAGGTTTGAAACTAAACCCAGACAAATGTGTGTTTGGGGTTACAAAAGGAAAAATTCTAGGGTGCCTCATCTCCGCTAAGAGAATCGAAGCCAATCCCGACAAGATCAAAGCAATCAGGGAAATGGAGGAACCCAAAACAAAGAAAGACATCCAAAAATTGAACGGCCGAGTAGCAGCCTTGAACAGATTCATTTCAAGGTCCGCAGAGCGAAGCCTTCCATTCTTCAAGGCGCTGAAAGGCAAGGGCGCAGTCGAATGGGGCCCCGAGCAAAGCAAGGCTTTCGCCGAACTCAAGGATTACATAGAGAAGATGGCAATCTTGTCCCCACCTTCACCCTCGGAGCCGCTACTCCTCTACGTAGCCGCCTCAAAAGCCGCGATCGGCGTTGCTCCGGTCCGAGAGGTCGAAAGCGAAAAAAGCAAATACCAATCCCCGTCTACTTTGTCTCCGAAGCCTTAGCGAGGGTCAAAAGCGCACTATTCGAGCTAGAAAAAAATTGCCTACGCCGTAGTCATGACCACAAGAAAGCTCGGGCATTACTTCGAAGCTCACAAAGTCACGGTGCTTACGGATCAACCTCTCGAATGATGCGTTCATTAACAAGGAGGCCTCGTCCCGGAATTGCCAAGTGGGCAACCGAACCGTCGAGTACACAATAGATTTTGGAAAGAGATCGGCAATCAAATCCCAAGTCCTAGCGAGACTTCATCGTAGATTGGACTTCGCCTAGCAATGTCAATACCGACGAAGAGCTAGTACCAATGCGGGAAATCGGATGTGACGGAGCACGGGGGCGCAAAGGCGGCGGCATTGCGGCTATCATCACCTCCCCGGCGGGCATCAAGCTAAGATATGCCGCCGGCTAGATTACAAGGATCCATCCGACGGATGCACTAACAACACCACCGAGTACGAAGCCTTGCCGCTAGGCCTTCGCAAAGTAAGAGCTCTAGGGGCCAGCAACTTCCTAGTCAAGTGCGACGCCAAGGTCATAAAAGATCACGTGGAAAAAGAGAGTGAGGCCAAGGAGCCAGAGCTGATCAAATACCTAGCGGAAGTACGCAAAATGGAAAGGCATTTTCGGGGGTTCACCATCGAGCACCTGCCAAGGAAACACAACGGCGAAGCCGATGAGCTCGCCAAGAAGGCCGCAAGGGGGGAGGCGATGCCCTCAGACGTATTTTTTGAAATTCTAGTTGCTCCATCCACAAAGCCAGACAAGCAACCACTCAGCACTATCAATGCGATAGCAAGCCTGGACTGGAGAGCCCCCATAATCGCTTTTCTTCGCGGACACTATGAACCTGTCGAAACCCATGACCTCAAAAGAATGCAGGCACGAGCCAAAGGCTACGTCCTTAAGGACGATGTCCTGTTCAAGCTAGGCGTATGTGCACCCATTGCTCAAATGCATTTCCCAAGATCAAGGCATCGAACTCATGAGGGAAATCCATGGAGGGATGTGCGGCTCGCACATCGCGGCGAGAGCATTGGCGGGGAAAAGCCTTCGGGCAAGGTTTCTCTTGGACAATGGCCATAAAAGATGCGAGCACATCGTGAAAACTTGCAAGGCATGCCGGTTCGCCGCAAAGCACCGGCGAAGGCCGGCGCGCGCGTCGCGGCTCATCACACCAACCGGCCGGCGCAGCGATGGGGAATGGACATCGTCGGGCCACTCCCCACCGCCGGGGCAACTTCAAGTTCGCGGTGGTAGCGAGTTGAATACTTCACAAAATGGATCGAGGCAAGGCCTCTCGCCACCATCACCTCAGCCACTATCAGGAAATTCTTTTGGCGCAAGTCATTTGCGGATTTGGGGTACCCAAAGAGCTCACTTGTCGACAATGGAAAGCAATTCGATTGTCAAGATTTCGGGGAATACCGTCGTTCAATTGGGACAAAGCTATGCTTCGCATCCGTGTACCACCCTCAATCCAATGGCGCCGTGGAAAGGGCCAATGGGCAAATTTTCTCCGCCATCAAGAAATGCCTCTTTGAGCGAGAAGAAAGGAAAATGGGCAGATGAGCTCTCGCGAGTTGTCTGGTCGCACAACACTACAGAGTCAAGAACAACCAAATTCACACCATTCAGACTGCTGTACGGGGCCGAAGCAATGTGCCCCGAAGAGCTATCCAACCAAAGCGCTAGAGTTTTGGCTGGTAGCTCTCGCGAGAGCGAAGAAGCCGACAAGGACTTGGTGGAAATCGACAGACTTGATGCAGTCCAAAACCTATTGAAGTATCAAGAGGAAACCAGAAAGTGGAGAAACAAGAAAGTATCCCTCAAGAACATCAAAGTGGGAGACTTCGTCTTGAAAAGAAAGAAGAACGCCGACGCTGTAGGAAAATTCCAGTTTGCTTGGGAAGGACCTTATGTGGTTTCAAGCTCGGTTCGAGATGGGGCCTTTCGTCTCAAAGACGAAGCAGGTGTGGAGTTGCCTTATTCGTGGAATGTGGACAACTTGTGTAAGTTTTTTCCGTAGTTTACTTTCAGTAGGAGCCTTTCGCACGGTACTATAAGTGCGGAGGATTTATCTTAGATTTGCTTTTTCCAGCATTTACTTTCGCATTTTACAATTCAATAACAAGGCGGGTACTCTTTTCCTCACATAGGAAGGACTCCACTCTGGAGCGTGAGGTTTTTAACGAGGCAGCCTTGATGTAAAATTTACTTCCAAAATGAATGGAATACTTCCTCCCTAAAATTTTGTTGTGTCTCTTTCGCATGGCTTAAAGTGCTATTTCAATATAGCCCATCCCAAAAGAGGATGAATTGAAGTGCTATTTCAAAATAGCCCTCTCCGAAAGTGAGAGCATCAAAGTGCTACTCATTAGTAGCCCACCCACAAGTGGTGCAGTCGTAACGATTCACAAGAATCAATTTTTTAAAGAGCTGCCCTCTCGTCAGCCCGTCCAGGAAGGACGTTCAAAAGCGATTCAATCTCGAATCGAAACAATTTCATAACGGAAGCGTCATAGTCCTTAACTTGCGCGGAAACTGCGTCGCAAGTAATAAGGCACGTTTCAATATCGACCATCTCTAAAAAAAACGCGAACAGATGCGTCGTCAAAAAACAGCTCAAAAGCTGTAAAATTTGACAAACCCAAAGCGGCTCCTAGTCCTTCGACACGTTCCACGCCTAAGCGTCGCGTCGAAGGCTAGTCCTATTTGTTTTTAACCAAAAAGGAAAAACCGTAAGCAACAAACGAGAAAATTCAACACTAAGCATCGTGAAACGTTTAAGTGGACCGACAAGCTCTAAACTTTGACGACATAACAATCCCAAGCGAAGTAGTCGATCTTAAGTTATCTCTCGCTTCCGAAGGGGGGAAGACGTTTTCTTTCGAAACCCGTAACTCGAAAGCGGCGATAACTTAAGCTCGAACATTCAACAGCCTTAACACAACAAAAATTACGATCGACATCTATAGCACATTACAGTGGCATTCAAGTTTACACTTCATCTTTCAAATGTTCAACGGGCTAACACGCCATTCTCAATTCTCGTTCACAACGTTGGTCCACTAATTCAGAGCCGAAGGGGAGCCAACGCTTCTCCGGTGACGGGATCCACCTGGCTGCTTTCGCCTTGAGGCGCCTCGCGAACTGGGGCTCCGGGAATTGCCTGTTCAGGGGCATCATCTGCGGGCTTCGGCGGCCAATCCCTTGCGGGTCCATAAGGCCCCAAAGTAGCCTCAGGACCATGCGTTGTGCGATGCTCTCGAAGCTCCAAAGCTTGTTTTGCCTGCCCAAAATGGAGCTATGAGAAGGAAGAAAGCATTAACAACCATCATAAGCAGCCGATTAGTAAAGGTGACCGAAGCTGAAATAAACCAAAACGACTTACCTTCGCCAAACGGTCCACCGCCTTCTTCCGCGCATGCGCTCGCCCACTTTTGGCCCAAAAGTTCCGAAGGATGATCTTATTTATCAGATCAACCGTCTTGCTTGGGGGCTGGAGCGTCGTCGGGTGAAGGAAACACGAAGCCTCGGCTCCCAAAAGTTTTGAAGTGCTCACAACCCTGTTGCTCGAGAAGGCTCAGCAACATCTCAGAGCAGGTAGCGGCGCCATAGTCCCCAATCTTGCTCATGGTATCGGGAAGAAGCTTCAATTCGCTATGTAGCCACTCTACAAAACTTGAGATGTTGTCGGTAATTTTGAAGTCCTGGGCCTCGGCACCAAAGCTTTCCAAAGCTCGACGATACTCAGTCGCTAGATACGCCCCCCATTGGTGGCAATAAGCTTCATTTTTCTCCAAAGTATCTTCGAGCTCGCCTTTCACTTTTTTCAGCTCTGTAATGAGATTGGCGTTGGCCTCCAACGAGATGTTCGCGCGTCGTTTTGCGTCACCATATCTTTTAACTCTTGACGACACTCTTCATAGCATTTAACGCTCAACTCGAGCTCCCTTTTTAAGGCGTCGAGGGCTTCTTGATGCTTGACGCGCTGATTCGCCCAACCATCGGCGTCGCGTCTCAACTTTTCATTCTCTTCCCTCAGGCGTCGATTCTCATCTTCCAATGCCTTTTGCCTATCGAGGTCGAGGTTTTTGCTTCCGACGTAGCCCTTTCGAAGCCCTTTTGGCAGGCGAGGATACCCCTTGAAAGATAAGCGCGTACAATCTTCATTAGATCATCGGCTGAGGCCCTCCAGGGTACGCTCAAAATCTGCGAGATGATTAGTAACAATGTCATCTAGCGCACATCCTCCGCATCGTTAGCACGACGAAGGTGCAAAATCAAAAATCAAAAAGCAAAACGGCAAACAAAACATCACACCTGGCTCCCCTAGCATTGACGCGAGACCCGGCCACGATGCGGAGGGATCCGCCTCAATACGGAACACTTCTTCCTCCCGGTCTTTAACGCTCAAGTTGACCAAAGTGTTCGTTGCCAAAAATAATAGCAAAGCAAAAAGCGTAAACAAACAAAAATGCGTAATGAAAAGGAAAAACACGAAAGAAAAAAGTTCGGAAGTTCGCATTGTACCAGCATCTTCGGGCTGAAGACTTTCGGACGCCGTTAATTTTCCCGACGCGGCAGCCTCAATAGGTTTCGCCGACGCCGGGCCAACATCTTGCGACACGGAGGAGGCGAGCGAGACGTCGGTGCCGCCGAAGCCTCAACTTCCGGAGCATCCAGATCAATCACATTCGGGCTTTCGCACCGGAGCCCTCGTTAAGAGTCGTCGCAGCTTCGCATTGGGGCTGCGACAGCGGCACATCTGGTCCTCGTTCTGATCGAGTGGTGTCGTCATCAATATAACAAAGCGATTCCGACTCATCCACAACATCCACAAGACCGGCCATACGCCCTCTCGGAGCTGCCTCAGCCATGGCAATATCCTTCTGAATCAATTCAGCCACACGCCTACCTCTAGCCTCCCGCGCCTCCAACTCTTCTGCATCAGTTTGACCCAACAGCGGAGGCCCCTCAACCAATTTCTTTGCCGATCCCTTCGGAGGATACTTAGTGCACGGTTGAATCTGAGGTGCGGGCATAATATCAACATCTTCTTCAGTCTCTGCAACTGGATCAACTCGCGCTCTCTTAGCGGAGGCTTCAGCATCTTCGGTCTTTTTCTCTTTCACCGCAAGCTGCTTCACCTTTTCAGCAGTGTCCAGCGGTCTCTTCTTCAGGGACGGTCCCTTATCTGTCTCCACAGGGATGGTGGGGTCTTGCGTTTTCTTCTTCTCCCTTTCGGCCGCAGCCACTTTTGCCGCCTCAATCTTCCGTCGAGCCAAAGTTTCGCTAACTTTCGACAACTTTGTGGATTTTTCAGCAAGCGGTGGCAGGGTCGCTTTCGCAGCGTCCGCTTTCCGCTTGGCCAAGATATCTTGGGCTTTACTGTTTTTCGCAACACTTTCAACAGCTAAGCTGGTCTTGCCTAACTTAGCCTTTCGTCCGGTATCAGCGACTTCAGACCCAACGTTGCCCGGAGGCTGCATCTTCTTGCCGGCCGTCGGAGGCACCGGACGAGGGGAATATGTCACTCCCCATCTCGTCAAAAACTCGGTTAACACGGCCCCGATGTTTCAAAATCCTCCGGGCACACTCCCATTCCTTATGGGTAAAATTCCCCTATCATCTGTACGACCTTTCTCTCCACTTCAGCAACAATCTCTTCGTCTGTCATATTTTCTGGTCGTTTGACATTGAAAATGGGGCTTCGCACATCATTGTCGAGCCCGGGCAACCACTGCACCTTGAATGCCCACGACCCCCATCGGGGCTGGCACGGCCAGACATCAGCAGCCACAAATTCTTCCAGGGCATCGCGCGTGGTGATCACACGCGTAGCACGATAGAAAGCCGTCGTACTTGCCGAGGACCGGGCGGCTTTCGTCAACTGCGGCGACGGCTCAACCTCAAGATCGACCATGCGGCTAGCCAAATCGTAAGTCGTCACTTCTTCTTGCTTCGAGTTTCGACCAATCACTTCGATGGGAACATAAAACCAGTACGAAGTCCATCGATTAGCCCACTTGTTCTTGTACGCCGGAGCCAACTCCACCGGAGCCTGATTTTTGGCTAAGCGACGGGTTTGAAAGGTGCAGCAGCCATATTGAGCTTCCCTGTCTTCATCATCAACCTTCACTAGCTTTCTAGCCCAATGAATCTCGAAATGTCGAACGAAGGTCTCGACATCGTTATCTCCAGCAAAGGTTCGTCATGCCCACAAAAACTTCAGCACTTGAGGGATAGAATTGGGCGTCAACTGATGAATTTGAACACCATAGGCCACCAAAATATCCGCAAACTTCTTGGATACAGGCAACCGAAGGCCCGCAGTGAAAAAGTCCCGGAACACCACACTTTCATTCTTCCGGGGTTTGGGCGTGGTCTCATTCCCAGGCAATCTACACACCCCGGGCTCGAAACATCCCTCTAACCGCAAGGTATCTAAATCGACCGAGTCATCAAGGACCGACCAATATAGCAAGTGCGAGCCTTCGCCCCAGACGGGTTCCCTTCAGACTCCTCCATAACTGCATCAGCCTCCACTCCTATTTCGCCCTCCTCCACGTCCTCAAGCACTCGTTTTTCAACATCTGTGTCGCTAGGCATTATTTCGACATAACCCCCATCCGAACCACTACTTGCATCGCTACTAGAAGAAGATGAGGTAGTGCCGCTCTCACGAGAGCTGGCAGACCAATCCAAGCCAGAAATCTTACCAGACTCCGAGCTAGACGTCGAGGTGGAGGAGCTCGCGGTAGCTTCCGCAACCGCCGGCGCAATCTGTTTCCCACGGTTTGACGACGATCCTTCGTCCTCCATGGTTTCGCAAGAGTGCTTGACGCAAACAACTAAGTCTCTTCAGTAACATGGACTCAAGTGTCCAGTATTGGAAAGTGAAGAACGAAAGCGAGTGTGAAAAGCGGAAGCAAAATTAACCTCGAAAATTGGACTGGGGCTTCCGCGGAAGCGACTCGCGGAAGCGGAGGCGAAAACAACAAGCAAAAGCCACGAGGAAGAATGAGGATGGGGAAAACAGGCGGGGCTGCACCGGCAGCGGTCCCCGTCTATTTATAGGCGGTAAAAACCCAACGGTCGAAAATTTCAAACTCAACGGTAAAAAACACCCGTCCAAGGGCAGTCTGGGTATTTCAAGCGAGACTCCGGGGGCACCGCTGCCGGGGAAGACGTTTTCTTTTGCCTCGATTCTCGATCCCAGGGTTTCGCTGGCTCAGGTTTGCATTTAAGGCAAGCGCCTCGCCATCGAGGGGCTTCTGTTGGGGGGATTCGGAATCGAGCCTTCGCGTACCCAAAGAGTGGAGAACAGCTATGCGAAGGACGCCGGCGGCAAAACCTCGAGGCAAGAGATTACACTCCCACCTTCTAGGCATTGCGATTTGGCAAATACCCTTCGTCGCCGCCAAAGCCATCAGCACAAATCCGACTCAACACAGGGCGGCAAAATTGCGTTTGTCAACTCATTCCACGACGAAACCCCTAGAGCGAATGTTATTCACACGAGAGGGCCCCGACACGGGATTCGAGCAGGGGGTTTCGTCGTTCCTAACACTTAATGAATTCAAACTTGAGTGTGGTTTCTGTTTCAGGTGACGATGGGTGCTAGGCGAAAGGGGGGATCTCCAAGAGGCCAGGGGGTTTTTCTTCCCGACAGGCGCACGTGATGAGAGCTGGAAAGGCGCCGCGATTTGCGGCATGTCATCATGAAGCGCCGATTACGTGGAGGCCCAATTGGAGATTACCCGAAGATAGCCTAGCACATTCCGTTTTGATTCGTTTTACACGAGGGTGTTTTCGGAATGTAAAAAGTCCGCCCGCCTCCCTATAAAAGGAGACGGACCGGCGCATGTAAAGGGGATCGACTTTTGAGAAATCAACTGTTGAGTAAAGAACTTTTCGGTTGTCCTCTGTCCTGAGTTTTGGTTTTGGTTCTTGAGCTCTTGTCTTCTCTCATTGTTCGTGTGCGAGAGCTGCGGCTTTCCCCACAACATCAATCCGTGAACCTCCCAAAATCACCAGAATATGAAAACTAGCCAAAAAAACAGTGCTAAACTTACAATTTACTTGGTGCAAATTGTGCTTTGGCAGGGGGGGGCATGGCCCCCGTTGGCCACAATGAAGCTCCGGTGGTGAATTAACCCTTTCTAGAAAAAGATCAATCCTATGCTTATTTAAATGCACATTAGGAGGCCAGAAGTTAAATTATCCCCATTTTCTAGTTCCAAATGGGACAGACTTGCACAGATTCCTCAGATGAGACTTCTTCCGGTTTTGTTCACAGCTCTCAGACAAATGCCAACCGAAAATAGGCAAATACATGAATCAAAGATTTTGAAAAGGAAAAAAAAGCTGATGTATAGCAGCATGTCATTTCATCACCTTACCAACACAAAACATTAGCAAGTCACAATTGACCTTCGAGTATTACAGGCAGCTGCCAGCTGGCAATGATGTTGGGATCAACTAAGGAGACGGCAGCTTTCCTAAAGGAGCAAATTCAACTTCCACTTCAAAAAAAAGGCTGTTACACAATGAAAATGAGGTGTACAAAGGAGCAAGCAAAAAAGAAGCTAAATTAGAAGTTAGTTTTTGTTAGATGCTTGTGTATAAGGCCATAGACCCCGTTGGGCTGTGGCGTGCTGGCCCGTATGGCCGCCGCCCAACCCCCTTGGTTTCTTGTGTAGAGGGTAAGGGTCTCCTTGTTTGGTGGTGGTTATATAAACCAACTGTTGGTGGAAATCGGGCTCCGAAGGGTGGACGCCGACACAACAGCCCCCTGAATTCTCTCCCTCCCTACGCTTGCTTCCTCAAGGCTTCCACTACTTCTTGCGCAAGAAGAGGGAACGCTAAAGCTTAACAGGACAGTAAAGGAAACAAGGTTAATACTCAGCGGACCGAAGACCGAAAGACACGCGAGATGCCTTCGGAGCTCTCTTCTCATTCCCGTGTGTCCGTTTCATTACAAGGGGTTCACTATTTATAGGAGACCCCCGGGTATAGTCATTTGCCTCAATTACACCTTTTCCGTTCCGACAAACTGCTTTAAACACTTTACCGGGGTATAACGATAAGTCCCCGCGCCGTACGGGCCTCCGGCGTGTCTTCGTACGGCCGAAACGCCTTTACACGCGGCCGCTCTTGTCTGCCTCGTCGGAGCCCACTTTACACGTCGGCGGCGGCCGAGTGTCCCGAGATTGCCGCGCCTTCGGTGCCGAAGCGGCGACTGCGGACCGAAGGCGTCGCGCCTCATCGAATGCCCTGCCCGCGCCGCCGCAGGCCCCGGACGCGATGTCCCCGGCCAGCGCGTCCCGTCCCTGATCCATTCGGACCTTCGTCGCCGGAGCATGGCCATCCGTACCTTCGGCGCCGAAGGTAGGCGCCGCCACGTGGGATCATTCCTGCACAACAAAACTCACATGGCACAGCGGCATTAGCGTTTCGTCAGCGCCCGTACGGCGAAGGCTTCCCCACGAGACCGAAACCGTACACAGACCGAAAGTGGCTGGCGTGGCCGAACGAGGGTGATGCTTCCGAAGACCA
Source organism: Cenchrus americanus (assembly GCA_947561735.1). Classification (NCBI taxonomy): domain Eukaryota; kingdom Viridiplantae; phylum Streptophyta; class Magnoliopsida; order Poales; family Poaceae; genus Cenchrus; species Cenchrus americanus. The sequence goes on along the minus strand of OX387239.1, from coordinate 70,050,283 downwards.
ACTTCCCCAACGTAGCCCCTCGTCGGTGAGGGCCGTCCCCGATCTGCGATGGGCCGAACTTACGATTTGACCTTGTCAGGGTGAAGAGTGGGCTTCGGAACTCCCCCGGACGGCCCACCCTGACACGGCGACCCGAAAAAAGACGCGCGCTGCCCCTTGGGGAAATTACCGTTGTGAAGCGCTGTTACTGGGTAAAAAGGTAATTTCGGTCGTCGTCGGCGTGATTATCGGGGCTCATTACTATAAAAGGGAAGGCCGCCCTTTGGGTTGCCCCCACATTGCAGCTGCGACCCCAAAGCTACGACGCGCGAGAGCTCCGAAGGTCTACTGTAAGACTTCCTCCAGCCCCTTCGTCTCCGTTTTTGCTTCGTGCTTAGTTAGCATTCATGGCGCCGAAGCGGAGACGCGATACTGTCGCAAGAGAGATTGCGAAGACCTACACGTTCGGTCGGAGCCAGATCGACAAGACCGACGTGGAGTCGCTGGTGAAGAACCGCATGGTTGGGGCCGGCGGGAGCCCCCCGGGCGGGAGAGGCGTGCGCGGCCGCGGGACAACGAAGTTGTCATCTTTCGCGATCGCGTATGCGGGGCTTCGGTTCCCCTGCACCCCGCAGTCGTCGACATCCTCCGGTACTTCGACATCTACCTGCACCAGCTTACCCCAAACGCCATCCTGGCCGCTTCGGTGTACATGTGGATATGCCGGACAACGAAGATCAAGCCCTCCGCCGAGGGGTTCGCTTCGGCGCACCAGGTGCACCACCAGCGGCGGACAGTCTTCGAGGAGGAGGGGGACCAATCCGTGGAGAAGGACTGCCAGTTCGGCTGTCTCAACTTCTCGTACAAGGCTGGCGTGGTGAGCCCGATCACCGCATACCGAAACAAGTGGCCTTCGGATTGGCAGCAACACTGGTTCTACTACACCTTGAGCCCCCCTTCTTCCGGAGGCTCTCACCCGCTGGCGACGAAGGAACTCCCGCCCCTCCACGAGTCCTACGCCAAGAACCCTTCGTGTCCGGAGGGTGACGAGTTCATGATGATGCTGCGCCGGTTCGCGCGGAAGTACGGTACTCGCGACATCGTGGAGGAGTATCGCAGCATCCCCGTGTGCCCGCTGGTGGACGGCTGGTCCGTGGCCGAAGAAGAGTGGGCGGAGGATATCGGGGGCATCCCCCCGCCCGACCGGACGAAGGTCTTCGGCTTTACGGCAAATGATTGTAAGTTATTTTGCGTCCTTCGGAGAGTTGTTCTTAGCTACGTCCTTAGTAAACGAAATGTTGACCGGCGGACTCGTTTTCTGCGCGTGTTGAGGAGAAGGAAGGTGGAGGCGCACGGGGACTTCATCCTCGGCCCCGTGTCGCCGAAGGAGTATAAAGACACCGTCGCGGAGCTGAACGGGTCCCGGACGAACCGCATATTCGAATTTTTCAAGATCACACCACCTGAGCGCGTCGGTTTTGCCAAACACCGCGAGGCAGCCGAGAAGAAAGCCGTGGCGGTCACTGCCGCCGAAGCGGACGCTGATGAGACGGCGACTTCGCCGCGCGCCGCTCCGCGAGAAACCGGCGGGGAGGGAGCGCGCTGCCCGCGGCCACCGCGCGCCGCCGAAGGGAAAGCCCGGAAGAAACGGGGCGGGGCGGCCGGCGGACTCGCCCCCGTCCCCCAAGAGGACCCGCGTCGTTGACGTGGAGACGGGCATCGTCGAAGACGTGATAGCCGCCGTGCCGCGCGCGCGGCCGCGCCTCGGACGTACCTTCGGGCGCGCCTTCGGCGAGGGCTGGGCAAGGGGCCATCGGGCCGCTACTTGTCCCCCTCGGCCCACGGAGAAAGACGGTGGACGACGATAGCGACGTTCGCATCGTGTCCTCCGTCGGTGACGCGCCGCGCAAGGCAAGCCCTGCCGCCCTCGGCGCCGAAGACCCACAAGAAAAAGATGAATCCAGCTCCACCTCCAGCAGCTCGTCTGACACGTCCTCTGATGGCACCGAGCAGTCCGCCTCCCCTTCGGCCCCTGCTTCCGAGAAAAATGATGTCGTCCCCGAAGCGGAGGAAGAGGAGGACGAGGAGCCCAAGAGCAGCGGCTATCGGGTGACGTCTGAGGAGCCCCGGGCCGCCGCTGTTCGTCTTCAAGTCCCTGTCGAAGCCAAGCTGATTGGCGGGAAGACGATCCGCTTTTTGGGGCTGACGAGCGGCGGGCATGAGCGCCGGTTCCTGGAAGAGGCCGGGGCAAGCTTCTCCATACCTCATGAAGAGGAATATTTTGGGAAGCTCACCGCCGCGAAGCTCACGACGGCGTGCGGGGACCTGTCTCTGAAGGCCTTCATCGCGTCGCGGTGCCTCTCCCGAAGGCCGGGGAGCGGGGAGAGCAAGGAGGCGAAGGAGAGATCGGTGGCCGCCGTCTCCACGCTTGAGAACAGAGTGGCGGAGCTGGAAGGACGGCGGGTCGCGGAGCGGAGCGCTCTGAAAGCTGCAACAGGAGAAGGAAAACTCGGCGAAGTCCTCCGAAGCCCTCCTCAACACGCTGCGCCACGATGTGGAGGTCCTGAGCAGCGCCAAGGGGGACTTGCGCGTTCAGCTTGCCGACAGGGAGGCCAAGTTGGCCGAAGTGCAGAGAGAAGCGAGTGAGCTGAACGGAGCGCTGGAGTGGTACCGCACAGATCACATCCGGAGCGCCGAAACCCTTCATGATGACATACTGCAGCTGCTGGATCAGTGCAATCTGAGTGCGCCGCCTGTCCCGCTCCCCCGGTGCACCGTCGAGTCATTCTATGAGTGGGTGAATGCCTGCTTCGACGTCATCTCGATGAACACGAAGATCTTTGGAGAGCTTGGGGCTGCAGTGGGGGTTCACACGCTGGCGTATTCGGTGTGCTCGTTGGCGCCCCCGGATCGGCCGTCTTCGGAGAAGACGATCAGCAAAAGCGATCTTCGTCGTCTTACGAAGGAGAACTTCGAATGGCCTAGCGACGCGGAGCTAGATGTTGGCCGGCTCCCGGTGCTCCCCAAGAATCTTGCGAAAAACTTCATGAACACCTTCTTCGCCCGACGCGGATATCAACTCACCTTGGACGAGTCCGAACGCCTTAGAGCTCAGGTACGCCGAAGCTACTTCTTCCTTTTGCTTGTGGTCGTGTTGAAAACACATCCTCGTAAATACTTTAACACATTGCCCTTGCTGTTTTGCAGATAAAGCCTCAGCTGCAACAACGTGTTTACGAACGTCTCCTGGCTCGATACAGCGGCGCTCCGCCCCTGCCCCAGTTCATGATGGATGGGGATTGGATCGCCATGCCTGGCGTTCCTCTTATCACCGCTGAGGGCTCCGTAGCCGCGGCACAGGAAGGAGGCGAAGCCGCCGGCGCTCCTGTGGACGAAGCTGGCGCCGCCGAAGACACGAAGGCTCCCACCACCGAAGAAGGGCACGGGGGCGGCGCGCCAGGGCCCGCAGCCGAAGGGGGGAGCGGGCGGGGGCGGCCGCGGGGACCGCCCCTTCGGCACCCGCCGGTCTCGGCGCCCACGCCACCGAGGAGGAGGTCACGCCGCCCACGTTGATGCCGTGGCGGCCGCGGTCCCCCGCGGGAGAAGACGCCGCGGCGGATGCTTCGGAGGTGGCGCATGCGGCGAGCTCGAGGCTACACCGCTGCGCCGGTTCCCCGGCGGCGAGGGACCCGCGGGGGCAGCAGTCAACACGTCTGTCGCGTCGGTCGAGGCCGCCGAAGCTAGCGCCGTGCTGAGCGAGGCCCCCGTCGTCGCCGAAGGTGCCGAGGTCTGAAACACGTCGGTCTAGTACTTGTAAAGGAGTGAACCAGTCTCCCCTTGGCGGGATGGAATTTTTGTAAAGTAAACTGATGCACGGTATCTCTGCGCAAGTTCCTTCGGTGGTCCCTGCGCAGAGGGCCGAAGGTGCGAGCAGCTCAACTCTGCCCCTTAACTCCCTTTTTGTCGTGCCGAACGTTTGGACGAAGTTTAGTATTCGCCATCCTAATGTTTCGTACGCCGAGTTTTTGTCGTACCGAGCGGAGCGTTACCGCCTTCACAACGAAGCGGCTAAGCGCTTTTTCGCCGATTTTTCAGGGGATCCCGCGCGTCGGGATGCCATTCTTAGAGAGCGGGCCGCCCGTAGGGCGGCCAAGCGTAACTTAGTGGACCCCTTCGTGGCCGAAGGGGTCGTTCCAAAAATAGAGCCGATCGAAGAGGGGGTCCTTGGGCCACCCGAGTATGTATATTTGATTCCTGACGCCTCGTCGGAAAGCTTCGCGGCGGTGAAGGTGGAGACGGAGTGATCCCCTTCGTATAGACTCTAATCCCGACTTCGGCGCAGGACGGATGCCTACCGACAACGAGCTTCAGGAGATGGCTCTGGAGATCATAGACATGGCATATCTTCGGGCGATCGACGAGATCCGACGAGGACGTCTTTGAACGAAGATTGATCGTTAAGTGTGGCTACGGGCTGGCGCGAAGACTTGAAGCACAGGACTTCGGAACTCCCCCCCGGAAGTGTTCGCGGCATGCCCGGAGCGGATTTCTGACCACGAACTTGTAAATTTATCGTTCGAGGCAGTGTGTGTTGTAACTGCATTGTTTTTTCCCTTGTAAAGTCATATTGTTTTTACGAAGGATGTTGTATGTTGAAAATGTGAACAGGAAAACGGACGAGAGGTGTTTTCGCCCATCTTTTACGTGCTTCTGTGTTTCGTTCGCTACTTGCTTGATCAAGAAAAACCCTGAGTGCGTTGGGACGAAGCGGCACCGCGCTTCCCCTTCAGAGTTAACTTGCAACGGCTCGCCTCCTCGGGTTAGAAAACACCGTTGCATCAAGCGGTTTTTCTCTTCGGTCAACTCGAGACCGACGCATCGCTCCAGGCGTGCGCTTACTTCGGCCGAATCGTGGCCCTGCCCCGCGTCAAGCGGTTTTTCTCTTCGGTCGACTCGAGACCGACGCATCGCTACAGGCGTGCGCTTACTTCGGCCGAATCGTGGCCCTGCCCCGCGTCAAGCGGTTTTTCTCTTCGGTCAACTCGAGACCGACGCATCGCTCCAGGCGTGCGCTTACTTCGGCCGAATCGTGGCCCTGCCCCGCGTCAAGCGGTTTTTCTCTTCGGTCAACTCGAGACCGACGCATCGCTCCAGGCGTGCGCTTACTTCGGCCGAATCGTGGCCCTGCCCCGCGTCAAGCGGTTTTTCTCTTCGGTCACGACAATAAGTGACAGGCTTGGTGCGTGCGCTCCCAAGGCGATCCGTGCCTAGGCTGTCACTTACCGTGCCGAAGGCCACTTCGGAGACTAGGCCCCCCTCAAAGGCGGTGGCCTAGCTTCGGCAGAGTGGCGAGAGCATTCTTTGAAAAGAAAGTAGACTGCATGCGAAGGGATGGGGGAACACTGACTTATATTGCATGTCAGGAATCAAAAGGGGTACAAGGGGCCGCCTCGTTAAAAACCTCACACTTCGCGGATCCGGAGGGGAACCGCGAAGCCTCCCCCGTGAGGAAAAGAGTACGTCCCCCACTACTTTAATGTACATAGGATACATAGTCGTTATCTCGACTTAAGAGAAAAAGAAACTAACGAAACCCAAGACCTATGTTAAAACTTGCAGTTGCTTCAGAAGAAGTACTTCTGAAGCATGTCCACATTCCAGGTGTACGGCTCTTCGTCGCCCGTTAGCCGGCGCAACTTGAACGCTGCTTCGTTTGCGGTCGCCGTCGCTATGAACGGGCCTTCCCATTTCCCATGCATCTTGCCCTTCAGTTTGCCCTTCGGCACCTTGCGTAGAACTAGGTCCCCTGACCGTATGAGCTTCGGTTTGATCTTCTTGTTTTTCCACCTTCGGGTCTCATCTTGATAGAGCGAGAGGTTTTCGGTACTGTAGGCGGACCTCCTCAATGTTCTGAACCGATGCCTTAAGGTCTTCGTCTCCTGAGGAGGGAGCGCTCCTCCGGGTGCCCGGACATAGCTCTTCGGGTAGCATGGCCTCCTCCCCGTATAGGCGCTTGAAGGGGGAGAACTGTGTAGTTCTGGATGTGGTGGTGTTGTGGGACCAGATTACCCTCGGTAGCTCTTCGGCCCATTTGCTCTTGGGTAAGTCAGTGATGTTCCTCTTGATGCCGGCGAAGATGATCCCGTTGGCCCGCTCCACCGCCCCGTTGGACTGCGGGTGGTAGACCGAAGCGAAGCACAGCTTCATTCCCAAGTATGTGCAAAATTCTTTGAACTCAGCACTGTCGAACTGCTTGCCATTATCCACTATGACCTCGTGGGGGACGCCGAAGCGGCACACTATGTTCTGCCAAAAGAACTTCTGAATAGTTGCCGAAGTGATGCTCAACAACGGCTTCGCTTCAACCCACTTGGAGAAATATTCAACCGCCACAACCGCGTGAGTGTAGTTTCTGGGTGCCGTGGGTAGCGGGCCGACGATGTCAACACCCCACCGGGCGAAGGGCCACACCGGTGGTAACAGCTGTATCTCATTGGAAGCGAACTTGCTGTAAGGCGCATGGCGATGGCACTCTGGACAATGGCGCACAATGTCATGGGCATCTGCGACCGCCGAAGGCCAGTAGAAGTCAAGATGGCAATGGGTACCCGAAACCCGAGTACCCGACGGGTTTTACCCGATAAGGAGGTGGGTACGGAAGGAACTTCGTACCCGCGGGTACGTTATTGGGCAAAATCTCATACCCATCGGGTATGCGGGTACGGGTGTGGGTGTAGACTACCCATACCCGTCTACCCGCGGGTAAGAAAAACCCGCATAAATAACAGCCACCCTAAGTCATTTTAGCTCATATGGTGCATGAATTTGGCCTATATATTGGTGCTAATGTGTGTTACTCTATTAGCTTGTTGCAATGATATGGTTATATCAATATTTATAATTTGTAACTTACTAAAAAGTTGGAATTATTTATTATTTTTGTGTGATGATGTCCGATTATTTATGCAATTCCCGGGTATGTTGTCAGGTACGGGTTACCCGTCGGGTAGAATTTACCCGACGGGTACGGGTATGGAATTATTTTCCTACCCGTGTGCATTTGCGGGTAACCCGACGGGTAAAATTTAATCCTAACGGGTACGGGTACGGGTGGGCACTACCCATTGGGTATGTACCCGTTGCCATCTTTAGTAGAAGCCCTGGCGGAAGGCTTTCTGCACCAATGCCCTGGTGCCGAGATGGTGTGAACACATGCCGCTATGGATTTCGTGGAGCAGTTGTTTTCTCTCGGTGAGCGATATGCACTTTAGCAGTGGAGCACACACCCCCCTTCGGTACAGGTTGCCGTCGACGAGGTGATAGTTCCTCGCCCTGATGGCCACCCTCTTGGTGATGACCCCATCTTCGGCCTCATAGTAACCTTTGAGCGCCGCTACTATTGGGGCGCGCCAGTCCTCGCTCTGTATGGCGTTCACAAATTTGGGGGGTGCTGCTTCGTCGACTGCGGACCTCGATGTGGTTGTTTCATAAAAGACATCCGGTGGCAGGGGCTCAAGTAGTGCGGTTACCTTCGCGATAGCATCGGCCTCCTTGTTATAGTTCCTGGGAAAACTTCTCACTGTGATACCGATGAAGAACTTTTCCATGCCTCGGACGGCCTGCAGGTACTTCATCATATCCGGGTTCTTTGCTTTGTAGGTTTTCCCAATATGGTAGGCAACAAGCTCGGAGTCCGTCAGGATGACGAGCCTCCTTGCACCTACAGCCCTGGCCTTCCGAAGCGCGAGCAGCAGGCCTTCGTACTCTGCCACGTTGTTTGTGCAGTTGTCATAATTCAGCCGCAAGGCATATCGGAGTTTGATGCCCGAAGGGGACTTTAAGACTGCTGCGGCCGCCGACCCAAGGTGGCAGTATGCGCCATCACACTGGACTTCCCATATTGGCTCTGTGACTACTGCCTCCCCCTTCGGCGCCGAAGGCGTCCAATCAGCTACGAAGTCAGCGAGGACTTGAGACTTTATCGCGCTGCGGGCGACGAAGCTTATGACGTGCTCCGCCAGTTCCGAGGCCCACTTGCCCATCCTGCCTGTTGACTCCTTGTTCTCGAACATGTCCCGAAGGGCGAAAGCTGTGGGCACCGAAACGTTGTGGCTCTGGAAGTAATGCCGAAGTTTCCTTTTTGCCATTACGACAGCATATGCCATCTTTTCCATTTTGGAATAGAGGAGCTTTGAGCCGCTCAGAGCTTCGGAGACATAATATATAGGAAATTGCCTCAGAACATCTGCCTCTTTACGCTCTTCCACGAGCACTGCACTAACCGCTGTGTCGGTTCCCGCAATGTACAACAGCAGTTCGGCCTTCGGTGACGGTTTGGTCATGACTGCTGCATCTTCAAGGTATTTCTTGAGGTCGTCGAAGGCTTGCTGCTGCTCTGGGCCCCATTGGAAAGTTGAATTTGCTCGGAGTACCTTGAAGAAAGGAAGGCTTCGTTCGGCGGCTCTTGAGATAAAGCGGTTCAGCGAGGCGATTCTGCCTGTGAGCCTTTGGACTTCCTTTCGAGTGGCTGGGGGCTGCATCCTTCGTAGGGCTTCGATCTTTTGGGGGTTCGCCTGGATGCCCCGCTTGGAAACCATGCAGCCCAGCAATTGCCCTTTCCGGATGCCGAAGATGCATTTCTCTGGGTTGAGCTTGAGGCCGTTTTGCCTCATGTTGTCGAAGGTCTCGGTTAGATCTGCAATGTGATCTTCCTCTTTCTCACTCATGATGGTGATGTCGTCGACGTACGCCGAGGCGTTGCGCCCCAGCTGGCTGCCCAGGATCAGCTTCATCATGCGGTTGAAGGTGGACCCGGCGTTGCGTAGGCCTTCGGGCATTCTGACGAAGTAGAAGATGCCGAAGGGGGTTGTGAATCCGGTTTTTGCTTCGTCTTCCCTTCGCATCCACACTTGGTGATAGCCGGAGAAGCAGTCTAAGAGGCTCAACATGTCGCAGCTGGCGGCCTGATCAATAATGACGTCGATCCTTGGCAATGGGAAAGGGTCCTTCGGACATGCCTTGTTGAGTTCAGCGAAGTCAATACACATTCTCATGTTGCCGTTCTTCTTCGGCACCATGACCACGTTTGCCACCCAGATAGGGTATTGGACTTCTCTGATGATTCTTGCGTCGAGCAACTTTTGTACTTCGGCCTCCGCAGACTTGACCCTGTCCGCTGACATTGGCCGCTGCCTCTGCAGCTTCGGTTTAACTCTTGGGTCGGTGTTGAGCGCATGCTCTATGACTGAACGATGGACGCCTGTCAAATCGGACTTGGACCATGCGAACACATCTTGATTGTTGCGAAGGAACTGCAAGAGCCGGCCTTCGTCTTCTGTGCTGATCTCGGCACCTATCATCACGGTTCTGCTGGGCACGTCCGCGCATAAGGGGACTGTTTTCGTGACATCGACAGCTTTCATACGCTCGGCTTCGGCCCCTTTCATGGACTGCCTCATTTGGGCTTCGGCCTTGTGCTCTTCGGCTACTGCGGCTTCGTTGCTCTCGTCTTCGTTGATGACATGAACTTGTCTGTTGTGGACTGAAGTGTTGCTCTCGGCTCTTCGGGCCTCCTCCTGGCTACCATACACGGATATTACCCCCGCCGCCGTCGGTATCTTCATCAGCAGGTACCCTTGGTGGATGACCGCTGCGAACTTGTTTATGGTGTTGCGGCCGAAGATGGCGTTGTACGGGTATGCGAAGTCTACAACATCGAATGTTATGACTTCGGTCCTCATGGTGGCGTCTTGGCCGAAGGACACATTGACATCAATCTTGCCGAGGGCTTCGATTTTCTTGTTGCCGAAGCCGTACAACGGGTGTTCTGCCTTCTTCAAGTCTTCCTTTTTGAACCCCATGCCGGTGAAACACCGCCGAGTCGGGATATCCGCCGAGGCGCCGTTATCCACCAAGATCCTCCCCACGTCATTGCCGAAGTAGTACTTTGTGTTCTTGCCGATGTTGGCCCTTATGACGAGCGGATCGTTGTGAGGGTAGTCTTTGCGGCCGGATGTCGAGGCCGTGAAGGTTATGGGGACGTGGGACCATGGCAAGTGAAAATACTTGCCAGAGCAGATATGCGACACGCTTCGGTAGTAGTCTTGGCGTTGCCTCTTTGTCTCGTGCGTTGGTTCATTGGATCCGCCGGAGATCGCATTGATGATGTTGAGCATGCCCGTCATCCCCGAACTGCTGGAGTCAGGGGCCTCTTGCTTCGGTGGGGCGGAGGTGGCGGTTGGGTATGGGTGTAGTGTGCTTGGTGGTGGGCAGCTGGGTTCGGCCACGAAGGCACGAAAACCGAAGGTTGTTGCGCGGGCGGGGGAGGAGGCGGAAGCAGCTGCGGCGCGGAAGGTGTGTATGGCTGTGGTGGGTGGAAGGCATGCGTAGGTGCCGAAGGTTGGTAAGGCTGGTGGTGGTATGGTGGTGGCAGGGCCCTGAACTGACCCGCATTTTGGTACTTCATGACATGGTTCACGGCCATGCCTGCTGCCTTCGCCTTCTCCTCCGCCTCCCACTCCAGTTTCATCTTGACCGCCGAAGGGCACTGGTGCGTGTGGTGCTGGGCATCAATTCCATGGAGCCAGCAGAAAAACCGCTCACCACCGGCCCGCTGCGGCTGGTTATGCTGCTGTGGCTTCGGCCCCCTATTATGTTTGTATTCGCCCTTGTGCCCGTCGCCCCTGTTCTGGCTCTGGTCGGGGGGCGCGGACACGTTGTTGATCTGACGGTTCGCTTGCTTCGGCGGCTGGTTTTGCCACCCCTTCGGTTGGTCCCCCGCCCCCGTTGTTTCGCTTCTTTCTTTGCGTTTGCCCGGTCGAGCCTTCGGCGGCGGCCTTTGTCGGACTTGCAGTATTCTTGCATGACTTCAAATAACTCTTGCAAAGACTTCGGCTTGACCCTATCGAGCACATCTTGACAGTTTCCAACCCTCAGGCCCCCGACGATGGCGTCGATGATGCTGCTTTCGGACATCGTGGGCGCACGCGCTGTCAGTTTGACAACCCTGTGCATGTACTCTTGCAGTGATTCACGGTCCCCCTGGACACACATGTTGACGAGGTCGTTGGAGTCCAGCTCTTCGACCTGCATGCCTTTGAAGCTGGATAGCAGCTTGTTCCGCAGCTGGAACCATGATGTAATATGCCCCTTCGGTATGTTGGCATACCAATACTGGACTTCTCCTTTGAGCGCGAGCACAAGGGCATTGGCCTTCGTAGCGGTGGCGCCCCCGTTGGATTCTACCGCCGCCTCGAACTTCATCAGGAACTCTTTGGGATCGTAGTCTCCGTCATACTGGGGCAGGGTGTTGGCATTGAACTGACGGGGCCACGGCGCGCTCTCGAGCTCGACCGAGAGCGGGGACACCGGGACGATGTTGCGGAGTGGTGCGTCGTCGGGAGCGAAGTGCTCGTGCGCCGCCCCCGTCTTGGCGGTGGCCTATGCTTTGCCCTTCGGAGGCATCCTTCGCCGCCTCCATTGGTCCGGGGGCCCGAGCACCGCATGGCTGCGGGGGTGAGCCGGGCGTGCTGGCCGGGCCGCCGGCGCGGCATGCGCGGCGGGTGTCGGCGTTGGTGCGGGCGGCGCGGGGCGACTGTCGTGGCGGCGTCGCGCCGGCGATTTGGCTTTGCAGCATGGCGAGGTAACGCTCAGCCTGCCGGATGTTGAAGTCGATGGCGTCGGAAGCGGCGTGCGGCACAGCCGCGTCCTGGTGCTGGGACGGTTGCATCTGCGAGGAGGATGGGCGCGTCTCCTGCTCAGGGTGAGCCGGCACGGACTTGCCAGCGATGAGGGCCCGGATCCTTCGGAGAGCTTCGATGTCTTGCGCCGAAGCCCCCAGCCCTTCGAGGCTGACTTCGAACATTCCCGAAGCGGTGTGCTCTACCTCCGGAGCGCTCGGCCCGGCATCGGTTCCCGCCGAAGGCTGGACGGCAGAAGGAGATGGTTTGGTGGGCTCCGACACGAGTGGAGGGGTCGCCGCCTGAGCCGTTGCGGCTTCAGCGCCTGCCGAACGTGTCCTAGCCATGTGGTCTTGAGTTCTTCCACGAGGCGGGCGCCAAACTGTTGGTGGAAATCGGGCCCGAAGGGTGGACGCCGACACAACAGCCCCCTGAATTCTCTCCCTCCCTACGCTTGCTTCCTCAAGGCTTCCACTACTTCTTGCGCAAGGAGAGGGAACGCTAAAGCTTAACAGGACAGTAAAGGAAACAAGGTTAATACTCAGCAGACCGAAGACCGAAAGACCTGCAGATGCCTTCGGAGCTCTCTTCTCATTCCCGTGTGTCCGTTTCATTACAAGGGGTTCACTATTTATAGGAGACCCCTGGGTATAGTCATTTGCCTCAATTACACCTTTTCCGTTCCTGACAAACTGCTTTAAACACTTTACCAGGGTATAACAGTAAGTCCCCGCGCCGTACAGGCCTCCAGCGTGTCTTCGTACGGCCGAAACGCCTTTACACGCGGCCGCTCTTGTCTCCCGCCTCGTCCGAGCCCACTTTACACGTCGGCGGCAGCCGAGGTGTCCGGGATCGCCGCGTCTTCGGTGCCGAAGCGGCGACTACGGACCGAAGGCGTCGCGCCTCATCGGATGCCCTGCCCGCGCCGCCGCAGGCCCCGGACGCGATGTCCCCGGCCAGCGCGTCCCGTCCCTGATCCATTCGGACCTTCGTCGCCGGAGCATGGCCATCTGTACCTTCGGTGCCGAAGGTAGGCGCCGCCACGTGGGATCATTCCTGCACAACAAAACTCACATGGCACAGCGGCATTAGCGTTTCGTCAGCACCCGTACGGCGAAGGCTTCCCCACGAGACCGAAACCGTACACAGACCGAAAGTGGCTGGCGTGCCGAACGAGGGTGATGCTTCCGAAGACCAACTTCCCCAACACCAACCCAAGACCCTTGCCTATGTATGTATGTGTGTTATGCACCTCATAATAAATCTACTAATTTTCTCAGTCATAACTTCCTTCATGGTATCACGAGGTTTCCCCAATTCGCTTCCGCTTTCCTAGTCCTGTGCACCCTGCACGGACTCTGCTCCGTGCCGCCGATCCGGCCGCGCGGCTCCACCTCCACCCATGGTCGTGCCTCCTTCCACGCCACCCACCCTGCTTCGCGCTACCGACCCTGTCGCGCGATTTCTTTTCCACGCCGCCCGATTCCTCACATCCGCGGCCGCGCACACCCCTTCCTCGACGTGCGTGCCACCGATTCTGCATCCGCGCATGCCGCCCGCACCGACGATTCCGCGTTCGTGCCCCGTCCGCGTCCGTGCCGTCGATTCCAAGACCGCCCACGCCTTCGATTCCGTGGCCGCGCTTCCTCTGTGTCGCACCATCTTCGGCCGAGCTCCTCCCTTGTGTTGCACCCATGGCGGGAACCCCTACTCCCTCTACTCTCGCCGCCGAGGAGCAGGAGGGCACCTCGGCGGAGGCCAAGGAGTGACTCCGCCTCACCGCTGAGCGGGCCCAGGCCGACGCCGACGCGCGCTAGAAGGAACGCGACGCCTGCCTCGACCGCGCTAAGGCCACTGAGGACGAGGCCGCTCTCGCCGTCAAGGAGCGCGAGGCTGCAGACCAGCATATTCGCGATGCTCTGGCACGTGCTGCCGCCGAGCGCAAGGACGCTATCGTGGCTGTTGGCGCTAAGGACGGCAACGACCATGACGGGTCCCATGTCTCTGACGCCGCCCCAGATGCCAACACCCTGACGATGCACGAGGCCGTTGCCCTCCTGCACCTGCACTCTGAGGCCGTCGTTGTCCACAACATCCGCCTTCTCGTCCCGATTGTCCTTGACCTCGTCGCCAACAACTACACTCATTGGCGCGAGCAGTTCCTCCTCATTGTCGGCAAGTTCTCCCTGCAGGACCATGTCGAATGTGACAGCCCCGCCGTGATCCTCCCCAACTTGGATCGGATGGATTGCGTCGTCCGCTCGTGGATCTACGGGGCGATCTCCAATGACCTCGTGGAGACCGTGCTACAGCCTGGCACCTCTGCCCGGGTCATCCGGCTCGCCGTCGAGTCTCAGTTTCTCGACAATCGGGAGTAGCACACCCTCCTCCTCGACACCGAGTTCTGCACCTTTGTCCAAGGCGACCTCTCCATCAGTGAGTATTGTCGGCGCCTCAAGACCATGATTGATGCCCTAGGTGGTTTTGGTGAGGAGGTCTCCGATCGTACTCTCGTCCTCAACGTCATCCGCGGCCTCAACGAGAAGTTCGCCTACATCGGTGTTCACCTTCGTCACGGACGTCCGTTTCCCACATTCCTCGAGGACCACAACGAGCTTCTCCTCGAGGAACTCACCGTGGGCATGCCGCGACCGACTCTTCTACCGTTCTTCTCGCCTCTGCGCCTGGTGGCTCCGGGACGGCCGCCAATTGACAGAACCACCCCAGCAGCCTCCTCGCACCAACAACTCCGGTGGTGCCTCCGGGGGTGCTGGCGGTGGTGCTCCAAACCAGCACCGCTCCGGCGGCAATGGCGGCAATGGCGGGAACAAGAAGTCTAGTGGCCAGTGTTCGAGGTCCGGCGGTCGCAGCAGTTCTAGTGGCAACAGTGGCGGCGGTGGCCGTCAACAACAACTACCCTCTGGCGGCTCCTCTGGCGCCCCGCTAGGTCTGGTTGTCACCTGGCCGGGTCTCCAAATGTAGCCTGGTGCTGGTTAGGTGCCCCGGCAGGCGCTCCTGGCTCAATACCAGGCCACCCACGCGCAACAAAAGGCTCGACCGCACAAGCACAGGCCTACGCCCAAGCGCAGGCTCATGCACTGCATCTTCAGGCGCAGTCACCCAGCTCCTCTCAGGCTTTAGGACAGTGGCCGCTTGGCGTCCCCAACATCTATACCACCACCGCTGGCGCCCCATATTGGGATCTGCAGTCCCTGGCGTCCACCATCAGCACCATGATGCTGAATCAGCCGCAGCAAAATGAGTGGCACTTCGACTCAGGTGCTACTTCTCACATGACTTCCGATTCCGCTTTTCTTTCACATACTTTTTCCCAGCGGTATCCTGTTCCTTCTAACATTGTTGTCGGTGACGGTTCTTTACTTCTTGTCACTTCCACTAGTTTTGCACAACTTCCATCTAACCTATCCCTTAATAATGTTTTAGTCTCACCTAAACTTATTAAGAATTTGATCTCTGTGCGCCAGTTCACTACCGATAACAATTGTTCTGTTGAATTTGACCCCGCTGGTTGTTCTGTGAAGGATCTCAAGTCTCGGAACGTGATCATTCGGTGCAATAGCTCTGAGCCGTTGTACCCTCTGCATTTACCTGTTGTTGCCGCCCTCACTACTAGCTCCACCTCCACCCTTTGGCATCGTTGTCTTGGTCATCCTAGTCAAGCAGTGTTAGCCAAATTAATTTTTTCGTGTAATAAAGACTAAGCTCATCTCTTTGCCTGCGTGTCAGCTTGGTCGTCACACTCGTTTGCCCTTTCGAATATCATCGTCTAGAGCTTTGACCCGGTTTGATCTTATACATTGTGATCGGGAAAATTGGATTTGTAGCATCAAAAGAACCGGTGGTGTTTTGATATATACCATCAAAAGATTGAGCTTGAGATATGTAGCATTGAAAGATTAAGTCATTAAGGTTATAGCTATATAGCATTTTTGACGGCTACCGTCCGTTTTCCCGTGAACTCCCGTAGGAGCATCCGTTTGAGCTCTTCTGGGAGCCCAAATAGCCACGACGAGCTTCGTCTAGTCGACGGCCACGGCAGGGCGGCATGGCCCCAGGAGCAGCGGTGTGAGGGAGGACGTCGTTGCCATCGGCATCCATGGCGGCGATGTGTGTGTGGATCTCGTCGCCCGCGCCCGGGCGGAGGCCTAGGTAGTAGAGCAGCGCCGCCATGGCCTTGCCGCCGGGGACGACGGAGAGTTGGGGCATGGACACTGAGAGCTTGGTGCGGTCGGCGGCGGCCGTCGTAGACATGGTCGCAGGCTGGGCAGGGGACGACGATGCTGTTGTCGCGCGTCCTTCTCAGACGTGGTCTTCGGTGGCCGGGCGGGAGCTCTGCATGCCGTTCCGTGCCCGCTGGCGGCCCCGTCTCCTCGTCCCCATCACCGCGGACATGGCGGCCTCCGCATGCCGGCCGGCAGCTGCGTCTCCGCGTCCCCGCTGCCGCGGCCATGGCGGTCTCCGCATCCCAGCCGGCAGCTGTGTCTCCTCGGTCCCTGCCGCCGCGACCATGGCAAACTCCGCATCCCTGTCGGCAGCTGCGTCTCCTTGTCACCACCGCCGCGGCCATGGCGGGCTTCTCCTCGCCGGCAGTCGCGTCACCTCATCACCGCCCCTTCGGATCCGGCGGCGTACATGGCGGCTGTCCCGGCCTCCCGGCGCGACGAGTCGAGGCTGGTGGCGTTCGCTGATGGAGTTCACAGCAAAATCAACGGGAGCCGCGAAAAATGGTATACAGCTATAACGTTGGATCTTTTGATGCTACATATCTCAAACTCAATCTTTTGATGGTATATATCAAAACACCGATTCTTTTGATGCTACGAATCCAATTTTCCCATTGTGATTTGTGGACATCACATGTTACAAGCATTTCTGGCTTTAAGTATTATTTGGTTATACTTGATGATCACACACATTATTTATGGACTTTTCCTCTCCGACTCAAATCTGACACCTTTAGCACTCTTGCTAATTTCTTTTCCTATGTGAAAACACTGTTTGGGACCACTGTCAAAGTTGTTCAGTGCGGCAACGAGCGCGAGTTTGATAACTCCAGCGCCCGCACCTTTTTCTCCACTCATGGTGTCTTGCTGCGCATGTCGTGCCCCTACACCTCAGCCCAAAATGGGTGGGCTGAGCGTATCATCCGTTCTACTAACAACATCGTGTGTTCTCTGTTGTTTCAGGCCAGTCTTTCGCCCTCCTACTGGGTCGAAGCTCTGGCTACAGCCACATATGTTCTGAACATCTTGCCGACCAAGTCCCTGCCCACAGGCACTCCTCATAGTGCTCTCTTTGGTACGGAGCCCTCTTATGAGCAACTCCGTGTGTTCGGTTGTAAGTGCTACCCGAACCTCTCCGCTACAGCCACTCATAAACTCTCCCCGCGTTTCGCTATGTGCGTTTTCCTTGGCTATTCCGCTCATCACAAAGGATGTCACTGTCTTGACATGTCTTGCAACAGGATCATCATCTCTCGACACGTCAATTTCGACGAGCACAGGTTTCCCTTTGCGAATCGTGCACCAGCACCTCGGACACCTATGAGTTTCTTGATGCACCTCCTAACCCTATGTCGGCCAGTCCGTTTGAATCGCCACATCTTCTTTTTCCTATAGGTCGTCCCAATGACGTTCCAGCGACGCCCACATTGCCACATGCGGCTGGTGACGCCGCCTCCATGCCGACTCCTGAGGCCACAGTGTCGTCCCACACACAGCCACGTGCGGCCTTGGCAATCCTCGCACACCTATGCCCGTCTCCAGCGCAGGCCACGTGCGGCCCCAGGAGCTTCTCCCGCACTGCCACTTGTGGCCCCGGCGCTTCTGCGACACCCACCCTGTGTGCTCCCATCGTCTCGCCTGGTTTTGTGCCGCTCCCGGTTCATGCTCGGGATTTTCGGCACATCTTCGTTCGCTGGCAACCTGCCCCTGCGACTTCAGCACCTGCTACATCACCGGTGCCCCCCTGTTGCTAGCCCGGGGGCGCTACCTGACAGCATCGCCGCCCATGCTCCCAGTGTTGTTGTTCCTCAGCTGCCCAAAGCAGCAGTTCTTGTGTCTCTTGTCGTCAACCTGCACCGCATGACGACATGGGCCAAGTTGGGTTTTCGTCAGCCGGCTCTGTTCCATACAACGCCCCTCTCGCCAATTCCCAAGTCCTTTCTCCATGGCTTGCTTAGTGAGACAGTCTACTGCGCTCAACCATCCAGGTTTGAAGACTCTGCTCATCCGGAACACCTTTCTCCATGGCTTGCTTAGTGAGACAGTCTACTGCGCTCAACCATCCAGGTTTGAAGACTCTACTCATCCGGAACAAGTCCTTGTATGGTTTGAAATAGGCACCCCGAGCATTAAACAACACATTTGCATATGTTCTGTCTCTTCGTTTTGTGGAGTCCAAGGCAGACACTTCTCTGTTTGTCTACCACCGTGGTTCCGAGACTGCATACATGCTGCTCTATGTGGATGACATAGTCCTTACGACAATTCAGCATACAGCCAGTAGTGGTCTTAACCTCTCTCAACGCCAGTTCATGATTGATATCTTGGATCGTGCCGACAGTTGACACCAACCCCAAGTTGTCTGCCGCTGCAAGGAAACTTTTGGAGAAACAACATGCTACTGATTTTCGCATCCTGACAGGTGCTCATCAGTACTTGGCGTTCACCAGACCCGACATTGGTTATGTCGTTCAACAAGTGTGCCTCCTGCATGCTCCACCGGAACCTCACTTGGCGGCCCTCAAGCACATCCCGCGCTATGTGCGTGGGACCCTTCACCTTGGACAGTCTAGTGGCCTATTCTGATGCAGACTGGGTTGGCTGCCCAAACACACGCAAGTCCACTTCTGGGTACGCTATCTTTCTTGGCGACAACCTGGTCTCTTGGTCTTCGAAGCGCCAAGTTACTGTCTCCCGTTCCAGTGCAGAGGCTGAATACCGGGCTGTGGCCAATGCTGTGGCCGAGGCTACCTGGTTGCGTCAGTTGCTTCTTGAGCTCCACTCGCCATTACTGTCGTATGGACCTCCCTGGGCCCACTACCTCGGTGGGTACCAGGACCGACTACTCGGTGGGCCCCTGGGACTACCGGCTTGCGCCGCACGGCACCCGAAGGCGTGGAGCACAAGGACAACACGAGAGTAGTACTCGGTTAGGACTCGTACACGTTCCGCACCGTATAGAGGTCTCCCTAGACGTACTCGACTAGTACTCCCTCCCTACTCCGACTTGTAACCCCGCCTCCCGACTATATAAGGCGAGGCGGAGGACCGATCTGGGGATCACCTCATCCAATCTCATACAACCCACGGCGCACCGTTGCACCATCGTGTAATCGTGCCCTATCAATCCAGAGCTACGCAGCATACAGGACGTAAGGTATTACGCACCTCGCGGCCCGAACCTGTCTAAATTGTGTGCCACGTGTCTCTTCCTTCGAGTTACCGATCTCGGCGAGTCACATTCATCTACTTCGGGTACTCCCGTAGTAGGTTGCCGGTCTAAAACACCGACAGCTGGCGCGCCAGGTAGGGGCTCTCGCTCGAGATCACATGGCGAACTCGACGGCTTCCGTCCACATCAAGCCAACTGTTGCCTTCAACCGCGGCGACACCTTCGTTTTCGGCGCACGGGTCCGCACCGCCGATGGCGCGGGCTCCTTCCGCCGCCGCGACCATGCGGCCCCAACCCGAAGATAGGCCTCGTGACGCTTCCCGAAGTTGTCACAGGCGAACTCGCCGGCAAGTTCGGCGGAATTTCGCTCTTCGACCATCACCCCGACTTCGAGCTCGAGTCCGTCTCCAACTCGAACCCGACGTCGCCATGGGCCATCGCTTGCGAGCCGGCTGCTCAGCCATCGCAGACGGCCCCCTCATCATGCCAGCGCTCCGCGCGTGGCCCCCGCGTCCCCAGCCGGGCCCGCACGGAGGCTCCTACACCACGCCGGCCGGCAAGGAGCCCGTAACCGAGTACAACTCGGACTCCGACGCCGTCCCCGGCCACCTCTCGGACTCCAGCCCTCTCTCCGAGTTCTACTCGAACCCGGATTACGACTCGACTTCGGGTCGGACCCCGAGGAGCCCGAGTCCGAAGATGACTCCACTGAGCTTCCCTTGTCAGGGCCAGCCTCGGGGCCGGTTATAAGATCGACGCCGGCCGGAAGATATGTCTCTGGCCAGACCTCAAGCCTGCTGACCTGGCAAAGGAGGACTCACGCTACGTCGCCTACATCGACTCGCTACCGTTCCAGGAGGGAACACCACTAGCCCGAGCTGACTCAAACACACCAACTGAGGTGGCACCTTCTGAGTCAAGCTTGGGTACCCCCGATCGCCAAGTCTTCATGGGCGTCGGCGACACCCGAGACCCTCGGGCACGGCCGCGGACAAGTACTTGGAGGACATCTCCGCGTACGAGCGGCGTCCGCCGATGCTCCCGCGGACGAGACCGACGCCAACAGGGACGCCCGGCGCGAACGTAACAGGAAGCGCAATGAACGACGCCGGCGGCTCAGAGACAACCTTCCCATCCGCAACCTTGCGGAAGCTCTCGAAGCGGTCGAGAGCAGAGTCCACACCACTCCTGAGCAATTCCTCATGTCGATCACAACGATCGCACGCCAGGCTCAGGGCATACGCGCTGGGGAGGTCATCGCCAAGCTCGGCCGAAGAAGCCTACTTCATGCGGGTCGACAAGAGAGTCGCCCAACCTCCCCCCGCCTAAGCCTCGCGACAACGAAGCTACTAGTCGCGGCGGCGACCCCGGTCCTAACCGTACTCGGGCGACATCCCGGCCGACCCAAACCGTCGACGCTCCACCGCCGGCGGACCTTCACGACAAGAGCAAGGCAACCGAGAAGTCGTCTCCCACGCGTGCTCCGGCCGGTGGCGGCGGCAACGACCCCGACGGCGGCGGCGGCCGACGGCGAGAGCTCCAACCACGGGGCCCACAAGAAAGCCGGGAGGCGGCGGCGCCCGCGGCGGCCGCGGCCACGCGCATAGCCACGCCTCCGTGCCTCTCATGGCGGGTACGATGCTCGCCGGAGGATCGAGGAGTTGCGGCGAGAAGAAGTCGACCATCGCCGCCGAAGGCGACGCGCTTCCCCGCCTTCTCACCACGGCTTCGCAACCTCGCTCCTCCCCGACAAGTTCAAGCCTTTGGGGATCACCAAATACGACGCGAGCGAGGATCCCATCCGGTGGCTCCGATGCTACGCTCTCTCCATCGAGAACGGCCGGCGGCAACGGCGACACCAAGTGCCTCTACTTCCCCTTCGCTCGGACCAAGCCCCACTCACGTGGCTCGAGTCGCTGGACAAGCACTCAATCGACAAGTGGGACCAGCTGAAGGAGCAATTCACAAGCAACTTCGCGGGCGCCATGGGCCGTTCGGGTACTCGCATGGACCTTGCCATGATCAAGTAGGAACAAGGCGAGACCCTCTGCAAGTATATGCGCCGCTTTTTCGACAAAGCGCGCTACCGTCGTGGACGTCACCGACAAGGAGGTCATCGACCTCTTCCAGGACGGGCTCTACCATCACCGCACCTTCGAGGACTTCGGTCGTCGCCGCCCCAGGTCCATTCCCCACCTCAAGGACATGATCACGTCCTGGGCGGATGAAGAGGACAAGGCCAACGCCAAGTACGACGCCATCCGCGGCAAGTCCAAGCGGAACCGGGCGGCGGCGGCGCGGAAGAATCCAAACCAAGGCGGCCGCAACAACAACAACAACAACAACTTCTCGGGTTCCAACCGCAAGCGCAAGCCAGACAATACCGTCGCGGCTATCCAGCGCCCTTCGAAAGGGAACTCGAAGAAGAATTCCGGCGGGTTCAAAGACCTGCTGAAGGAGAAGTGCCCGTGGCACCCGAACGGCAACCACACTACCGAGCAGTGCTACCAGCTCAGGCACGCACTCAAGGATACGCCGGAGCCACCGCACCCTCACGATCAAAAGAACAAGAAGAAGGACGGCGACGACAACGACTTCCAAGAACCCGAGAAGACCGTCAACGTCCTCTTCGGCGGACTACCCAGCAGGAGGGAGCAGAAAGCTACTCGCCGCGAAGTAATGTCCATTGAACCAGCGGTTATGACCCCTCTCAGGTGGTCAGAGACACCCATCACCTTCTCCCGCGCGGACCAATGGACCAACTTCTCCGAGCCAGGACGTTTCCCTCTCGTCCTGAAACCAACAGTGGCGGGTTCCAAGCTCAACAAGGTGCTCATCGACGGTGGAAGCGGGCTCAACGTCCTTTTCACCAAGACCTTGAAGAAGATGAACCTCGACGTCACCCCCATGCTCGACAAGAGCAGCATGCCGTTCTACGGCATCGTCCCAGGCAACGCGGCTATCCCACTAGGCTCAGTGGTACTGCCAATTACCTTCGGGGCGTCTCGGGATAACTACCGCACCGAGTACATCAAGTTCGAGGTTGCGGATTTCGAGACTTCCTACCATGCCATCCTCGGCAGACCGGCCATCGCCAAGTTCATGGCGGTGCCCCACTACACCTACTTGGTGCTCAAGATGCCAAGTCCAGCCGGCGTACTCTCCCTCCAGGGGGACTTGAAGATCTCCCACGACTGCGATACAGAGGCCGTGGTGATCGCTTCAACAAACCAAGTACCCAACCCGATGATGGAGGTCTACGCTGCGTCGAAGAAGCTTGCCACAAGCGAACTCGACATCCCGCAGAAGTCCGACAAGCCGCCAACAAGCCTCAGCCACCTGAGGAGGTACTCGTCAAGTCGGTCGACCTTGGAACGAGCGACCCCAAGCAAGACTACTACCATCGGGGCCGGCCTCGACCCCAAATAGGAAGACGCGCTCATCGGCTTCCTTCGGGCTAACCGCGACATCTTCGCGTGGAAGCCGACGGACATGCCGGGAGTGCCCGGGGAGCCGATTGAGCACGCGCCTCAACGTCGACCCAAAGGCCACCCCCAAGCGACAACACCTCCGACGCTTTGCCGACGACGGACGGGACGCCATCAAGAAGGAGCTCGCCAAGCTACTCGCGGCCGGCTTCATCGCAGAAGTCTTCCATCCCGAGTGGCTCGCCAACCCCGTCCTCGTCCGCAAGAAGAACTCGAACGAGCGGAGGATGTGCGTCGACTACACCGACCTCAACAAGCATCGCCCCAAGGACCCCTTCGGGTTGCCACGGATTGATCAAGTCATCGACTCCACGGCGGGGCCGTGACCTCGCTCTCGCTTCCTCGAGCGCTACTCCGGTACCACCGCATCACAATCAAGGAGGAAGACCGAGAGAAGACCGCGTTCATCACCCCGTTTGGCGCGTCATCGCTACACGACCATGTCATTCGGGTTGAAAAATGCCGGCGCTACATATCAACGGGCCATCCGGGCACGCTTCAAGCGGCAACTCAACAAGAACGTCGAGGCCTACGTGGATGACGTGGTTGTCAAAACCAGGGGACTCCGGTACCCTCATCGACGACCTTGAAGAGACCTTCGCATCACTACGCGAGTACCGCCGGAAGCTCAACCCGAACAAGTGCGTCTTCGGCGTACCTTCGGGTAAACTACTCGGCTTCATCATCGCCCGCCGCGGCATTGAAGCCAACCCCGAGAAGATCTCCGCCATCACCGACGCATGAAAGCTCCCACGAGCATCAAGGACGTCCGTAAGCCGACGGGGTGCATGGCGGCGTTGAACGAGATTCATCTCGAGGCTAGGAGAACGGGGTCTCCCCTTCTTCAAACTTCTCAAGCATCACGAGAAGTTCGTGTGGACCCGGAGGCGGATCAAGCCCTTGCCCGGCTCAAGGACTTCCCGTCAAAGCCCCCGATCCTCACGGCTCCCTACAAGGGCGAGCGCCATCTTGCTCTACCTAGGCCGCGACTACTCACGTGGTCGATCTTGCCATCGTTGTCGAGCTGCGGGGAAGACGGCCACGCCTACCGGTCCCGGCCGCCCGGTATACTTCGTCGGCGAGGTTCTATCGAGTCCAAGGCTCGCTACCGGCCCCGTGCGGGAAGCTACGTACGCTCTACTCATCACCTCGCGGAAGCTACGACACTACTTCCAGGAGTACTCGGTTTCCGTCGTCACCGACTACCCGCTCGGCGACATCCTGAGGAACCCAGACGCCACCGGAAGAATCTCCAAGTGGGCTGTCGAGCTCGGCGCCCTCACCATCGACTTCAAGCCACGCACGGCCATCAAGTCGCAAGCACTAGTCGACTTCATGGCGGAGTGGCGGGAGAACCACCTACCTACTCCCACCGTGCGACCGAGCATTGGGTGATGTACTTCGACGGCTCACTCAACCTCGAGGGCGCAGGCGCAGGGGTACTCCTGATCTCTCCAACGGGCGAACAACTCAAGTACGTCCTGCAGATCTTCTGGAAGGTCTCCAACAATGAAGCCGAGTACGAAGCTCTCCTACACGGGCTCCGCCTCGCGGCTTCACTTGGCATCAAGCGGCTACTAGTCTACGGCGACTCCGCAGTGGTCATCAACCAAGTCAACAAGTCCTGGGACCGCAACAAGGAGAACATGGACGCCATCGCCTAGAAGTACGCAAGCTCGAGAACAAATTCTATGGTCTCGAGTTCCATCACATCGTCCGCGACAACAACGTTGCAGCGGACGTCCTCTCAAAGCTCGGATCCACCCGCGCCCAAGTACCCGCGGGCGTCTTCGTCCATGAGCTTCACGCGCCATCCATCCCGGAGCCGGCGCCACCGACCACTGTCCCAGCTAACCACCCAGCTGGACAGGAGGTCATGATGATCGACGTGGACTGGAGGCAACCCTTCATCGACTACCTCAGCGAGCAGAAGGTCCCCTCCGACAAAAACGCAGCCGAACAACTCATCCGCCGCGCCAAGTCTTACGTCCTCGTCGGCGACAAGCTTTACAAGCGAGGCGCATCTTCCGGAGTACTCATGAAGTGCGTCCCTCGCGAAGAAGGCAAGGACATCTTGGAGGAAATCCACAAGGGCGTCTGCGGCAACCACGCGTCGTCACGCACGCTGGTCAGCAAGGCCTTCCGGCGAGCCTTCTACTGGCCCACAGCCCTGGGCGATGCCGAAGAACTCGTCAGAAGGTGCCAAGGATGTCAGTTCTTCGCCAAGCAGCAACACGTCCCAGCCTACAAGCTAGTCACCATACCGCCAACCCGGCCCTTTGCCCGCCGGGGGCTCGACATGATTGGGCCCCCGCCAACCGCGCCGGGCGGATTCAACGGAGGTGCTGGTGGCTATCGACAAGTTCACCAAGTGGATCGAGGTCAAGCCGGTCACATGCCCCAAGGCCGACGCAGTACTCGACTTCCGGATGAACTCGTACACCGCTACGGGCTACCCCACCGCATCATCACGGACACCGGGGTCTAACTTCAACAACCACCGCTTCCGGGAGTACCGCGAGAACGGCGGAATCGACGTCGATACGTCTCGGTCGCCCATCCACGGGCCAACGGACAAGTCGAGCGCGCCAACGGGATGGTGCTCGACGCCCTCAAGAAGCGGCTACACGACGCCGCTAACTCAAAAGGGGGCAAGTGGATCAAGGAACTACCCAACGCACTCCGGGGGCCGCGGACGCAACCGTCCAAGCCAACGGGGGCAATCCCCCTACTTCTCGGTCTACGGCTGCGAAGCCATCCTCCCCGCCGATGTCATATGGAACTCGCCGAGCGGTGGAGCACTACGACGAAGGCGTCTCGGAAGACGACAGACGAGTTGATATCAACGACCTCGAAGAAGCTCGCCGTGCCGCCCTCGTCCAATCGGCAAGGTACCGGAGGGTATCCGACGCTACCACGATCGCAACGTCAAGGAACGCTCCTTCAACGTTGGAGATCTTGTCCTCCGCCGTATCCCGAACACGGAAGGACTCCACAAGCTCGCGGCTCCCCCCCGGGAAGGCCCCTTCACCGTGGCCAAGGTGACCGGGCCGGGCTCCTACCGCCTCCAAACGCTTGAAGGCGAAGAAGTCAACAACTCGTGGAACGTCGACCAACTCGTCGATTCTACGCCTAGTCTATACGACTACTCCGGGTTCAAGTCCACGCGACTACATCAACACCCCTTGCCGCAAGCGACCCTCCGGTCCCGGCTCCAAGTCTCCGGACTACTCTCCTCCAGGTCCAGCCCGTGCGGCTACCTACGGACCCTGGGCTGCAACGAGCATCAAGGACTCTAGCAGCGGTCTACCAAGAGACCACACTCCAAGATCCAGCCCGCGCGGCTACCTACGGATCTGCGATCCAGCCTACATGGCTACCTACGGATCACTCGCTGCAAGCGGCTACCCGCTCCAACGCCACTTAGCTGTAAGCGGCCTCCGGGTCCATGCGACTACTTGTAACTACGGCCCTGGCCACCCAGGTGTACTTCTTCAGTAATAAAGCTTGATTGTTTATCAACTTCTTTTCTGTCTACTCCCTGCTACGGGATTACTAAGCCGAGTACTACTACTCGCACCTACTCCACGATGGGCGCTCCGCACTCTGAGATCGCGGTTACGAGTACTCATTGCTGGAACAACTTCATTTCATTGATACATGACAAGTTCATTACAAGCGTCTCCCCGTACAATTATGGCTACTAAGCTATCTATGCGAGCTACCGGAGGTTCAACTTTTCGGCTACCTCGCTCCGCGATGGGAGCCATCTCGCTCCAACGGCTCGCGCATCGCTCATCCGAGCGGTTGGCGGCTACCCCGCCGGCGACCACCTCCACCGGAGCCTTCGGGAAGTACGACTTCATGAAGGCCGGCACCGCTTCGGGATCGACCCGGCCATGTGCTTGACGTAGGCGGCCGGCCGGCTTGGCGCCTCACGAAGTCGATCCGCCGGCCGGAGCGATCTTGGGGCCGCCGGGTGGGGCACCGGCCGGCCTCGCGATCGGAAGGGCGGCCTCCTCAAGGTCCTTCGGTGGGCTCGGAGCGCCTCGCAATCTTCGTTCAACTCTCGCAAACATTTGTAGCAGCTTGACGAGGTCTCTATCGGATGCAATCCGCGGCTCCATGTGCTTCTCGCACTCGAAGGCCGCTCCTTGTAGTCGAGTTCAAGTACCGGCGGGCTTCTTGCTCCCGGTAGAAGAGATTCTTCATGCCGACCTCCGAGGCCTTCACTGCTCCACCCGGCCTTCGAGTTCGCAACACCGGAACACAACAACGGGTCAGGGCTTGGTGACTTCCAACAAGTACCCGGCAAGTCAAGAGACATACCTTTATTCTTGTTGCGGAGGCCTTTGTTCTTCCGCACCAGCTCGTCGCCCTTCGCCTGTAAGTCCATCACGTCGTTGTGGTACTTGGCGAAGGCGGCGTCAAGTTTCGACTGCATCGCGGCCGCGTGCTTCCGCGACTTCACGAGCTGCTCCTCCAGGGCTTCGGCTCGGAGCACGGTGTCGCCGTAGCCTTGCAGCATGTTAGACTTCTCGCGGGATCGCTCCGCGACGTCCTGCACAAGACAAGCTCAAGTCAAGCAGAGTACTCAACGCAAAGGATTGACTACTCGGGAGGCAACGGCTACGTACCTTCATCCACTGTTCGGCTCGCCGCATCGCCTCCAAGTGCTGCGCTAACACCGCCGCTCAACAAGATCGTCGGCAAGCAGCTCAATCCCGCCGCGGCTACTCGATGTAGCCTCCGTCATCGGCGCCGAACGGATCGGCTCCGCGTCTTGGATCTCGGGGGATCGGACCGCCACCTCCGGGGCAACCCCCGGCGACGTGGCGGCCCGCCTCCCCCCTCGGCGGACTTCTCGACGGCTTCCCTCTCGGACTCGGGGGCTCCTTCCGTGGCCTCCGGGGCCTCTCGGGTGTCGGCCTCCCGCATGGGTACCCCCGCGGGGGATGTCACCTCCTTCGCCGCCCGTCAACAAGGAACACGCGCATCGGTGCCTACGACTACTCCTTCCGGGAGCTCTAGAGTTTCAAGAAGAGTACTTACCTTCAACCACGACCGCCTGCGGCGGCGGTGCTTCGGCGGCCGGGGGCTCGGTCGCGACTTGGGCTTCAGTAGCGGGCTCCTCGACGGACGGCGCGGCCTCTTCTGCCCCCACCGTCGCGGGCTCCTCCCCGTCCCAGCTCAAGTCTGTGGATTTTCTGTAGAAGTATCCACAGAGGGTCGTCAGACAAAATCGACTACTACAACGAGTACTACTCATGAAGGCGTGGTACTTACAAGTTCGACCGGATGATAGTCACGGCCGGAGCACCGAGGATGCTGGCGATATCAACCAGTCCACCCTCGGCGGGCGTCTCTTCCTCCGCCTCTTCGACTACCGCCTCCTCCACGGTGGCGGCGGCCGGCGCGGGGGTCTCCTCGCGTCCCCGCGGCTTCCACCTCTTCAACGGCGGCGGCCGCGGTACTCCTGCTCTCCACCGGAGCGGGGGCCGGCGCTCCGAGCCGCGCCGAAGATCTTCGACGGGTGGGGGGGCCGGACTTCGGCTTCCCGCTGGTTCCCCCACTGTGGGCCACATGCCCTCTTCGCCCTCCTCCACGGGCTCTGTTGGCGGCACCTCCTGCACACAAGGACGACTACTCGTCAGCACCGTACTCGATCACTAGGTACCCGACTACTCTGCTCAAGATGACTTACCTCCGGAGGCGTGGTCTCTGAGACCTTCATCTTCTTCGCCACCCGCTTCTTGGTGGGGTTGCGCGGCTTCCTCGGCGGCGCGGCAAGGCTAGCCTCCAGGCTAGCCGGAGGGTCTTGGATGAGTGGCACGTGAGGCAAGCCTGGACGGCTAAACCTCGACCGCAACTGGAAGCGGTCCTGTAGCGTTTCCTCGTCTTCTTCGTCATCGGAGGTATCCTCCACGATGACGGGGTCGTCGTCTTCTCCAACGACGCGGCGCTCCTTCACCTTCCCCACCGCCGGGATCTCGATCCCGCTTGGCGGTGGCTGCGGCTCGGAGACAAACCGCTTCACATCATCCTACGCAAAAGACACAAGGCGTCAGCAACTCTGCTACAAGTGCCTACTACTCGACGAGGGGGGTACGGCTACTCACCTCGTTGGGCGGGCGCGCGGCGGAGTACTCCTCGACAGGCACGCCGTGTACTCCGCATGTCCTTGAAGATCCTCGACAACCTCTCGATGATATCGTTGTCGTCCAACTCGCCCTCTGGCATCCGCGACGTGTCGTCGTCGCCGATGTACTCGAAGCCCATCGTATCCCGCGCCATCGGCCGGCCGGATCCGGCGCTTCATGAAACCGAAGGCCACGTGTTCGGCCCTCGGTCCCGCATCCCGCAGTCTTGATGCGCGCTAGCAACTCCGGGAGCCGGATTCCCTCCCCGCATGGTGGGCTCCGTGTTCCACCATTCTTGGTGCCCTGGGCCGCCGTCCGCTTGGCTTCGGTAGCTCGGGATGGTGGTTCGTGATGTAGAACCACCTCGTCTTCCGTCGGTGTTGGAGTCCACGAGCTTGTACGCTGTGCGCCGCTCCGCGGCATCCTCCCTCGCCCGGATCCCGCCCCTCCGACTACTCCGGGGTTGGAGGCGCCGGGCCGCGGTTTCACGCGGAAGAACTTCCGAAGAGAACCCGGTGCGGCTTGATTCCCGTGAAGGCTTCGCGAGAAGTGGACGAAGACGAAGTATGGAAGATACCATTGGGGTTCAGGGTTGAGGTACTCGATGCCATAGTACCCGAGCAGCCCCTTGAAGAAGTCGCTTGCTCGGTAGCGCAAGACCGCGCTCCACGAAGCGCGAGAACATCGGGATCTCGTCTTCGGCCTTCTCCATTGGATAAGGATCTCCTGCGGCGGATCTCCACATGTCGATCTCCTTCTCCCTGATGAACCCGCTGTTCAACAGGGTCAGCAGGTCCTCGGTCTTGACCTTCGACTTTTTCCACTCGCGGCTTGGGTCAGCGCGCGGTGGAGATGTGGGCGTTGCTCCGGTGCCGGCCGCGGCGGCCTCCACACGGCTCCTCTTCTTCCCGCCGGCCTTCGACGTCTTCGACGGTGACGTTTTCATTCTCCAAGTACAAGGAGTCTTCACTCGCATTCGCTCGGGGGCTAACCTAAAGCTTTCGGGTGGCGATGCGTTTGGATCTACTACGGCGGCGGCGCTCGCTGGAGTGGATCTACTTCAAGATTCAAGTAGCAAATGACTGCGACTCACTTGGGTGAAAACCCTAAGGGTTTTGGCTTGTATTTATAAGCCAAATCTCCCCCGCAACGGGCGGCCGGATAAGTCCACGCGCGGCTGACTCAGCGGCTGTGCGTGACCCTTCGTATTCTACTAGTCGACGCGCCTCACCTCGGGGGCTCGGCTACTTCTACTTGACTACCTGGGACGCGGCTAGTCTCAAGAGCATCTCAGGACACATTCTCCAAGAAGACCCTTCAATTCGAGAGGAAGTACTCGACTCAAGGCTCGGGGGCTTCGTGCCACGTGTCCTTCGGTTTTTTCTCCGGATTTTTCGGGATTTTCTTGCCAAGACTTCGGATAGATCCTCAGCCAGAGCCCGCGGCTCGAGGCTCGGGGGCTACTCCACGTGGATTGCGGTTCTGCAAATCGCATCTCCACGGCGGCTTCGGCTTCAAGACAAGACAGGCATTTCTTGGGGATTTTCGAAGGCAGATTTCAAGGACGCTTGGGACTACTTGAGAAGACTTCAAGATTGCTCAAATTTCAGCTGGAGTACATTCCGGCCCTCGGGATGCTTCGACTACTCTTGAGGACTTTTGGCTTGTAGCACTCGGGGACGCTTGAGGACTACTCGTTAAGGCCGTCAAGACTACCGGAAGCTATCCTTCTCGACTACAAAGTACTCGGGGGCTTGTCGTATGGACCTCCCCGGGCCCACTACCTCGGTGGGTACCGGGACCGACTACTCGGTGGGCCCTCGGGACTACCCGCTTGCGCCGCACCGGCACCCGAAGGCGTGGAGCACAAGGACAACACAGAGTAGTACTCGGTTAGGACTCGTACACGTTCCGCACCGTATAGAGGTCTCCTAGACGTACTCGACTAGTACTCCCTCCCTACTCCGACTTGTAACCCCGCCTCCCGACTATATAAGGCGAGGCGGGGACCGATCTCGGGATCACCTCATCCAATCTCATACAACCCACGGCGCACCGTTGCACCATCGTGTAATCGTGCCCTATCAATCCAGAGCTACGCAGCATACAGGACGTAGGGTATTACGCACCTCGCGGCCCGAACCTGTCTAAATTGTGTGCCACGTGTCTCTTCCTTCGAGTTACCGATCTCGGCGAGTCACATTCATCTACTTCGGGTACTCCCGTAGTAGGTTGCCGGTCTAAAACACCGACAATTACGCCGAGCCACCCTGGTTTATTGTGACAACATCAGCGCCGTCTACATGTCTGCCAACCCCGTTCAGCATCAACGCGTCAAGCATATCGAGATAGACCTCCACTTTGTTCGGGAGTGTGTTGCTATTTGTGTTGTCTGCGTGCTTCATGTTCCTACATCTTCGCAGTACGCACATCTTCACCAAGGGGTTGCCTTCTTCTGTATTCACAGAGTTTAGGTCAAGTCTAAACGTTCGTGGCACCGAAGATTAGACTGCGGGGTTAGAATGCTTGTGTATAAGGCCATAGACCCGGTTGGGCCTCTGGGGTCCTGTGGCGTGCCGGCCCGTATGGCCGCCGCCCACCCCCCTGGGTTTCTTGTGTAGAGGGCAAGGGTCTCCTTGATTAGTGGTGTTTCTATAAACCAACCCTAGACCCTTGCCTATATATGTATGTGTGTTATGCACCTCATAATCAATCTACTAATTTTTCCAGTCATATCTTCCTTCAGTTTTTACCCAATGTGCAACAAGGGAATATTGACCTTCTGGTGCTAGAAATCCCTTCACTAGTGAAATGGGGCATATTGATACTGTATGTAGCGGAGCATGGCACACCAATAAGAAAACACATGTGCGAACAGCAGTAGCCTCCATA
Organism: Cenchrus americanus; assembly: GCA_947561735.1. Lineage (NCBI taxonomy): Eukaryota > Viridiplantae > Streptophyta > Magnoliopsida > Poales > Poaceae > Cenchrus > Cenchrus americanus. Next base: position 70,018,690 of record OX387239.1, on the reverse strand, counting down.
AATTATCATGCAACCACATTGAGCACAAATAGGTACTAAATAAATAAAACCATAAAAAAGGCGTACATATGGTGTCATTCTACTTCTAAAGCAAGCATGAAATAATGGCATAATTTCTCGTCACTATAAATTTTAAAATATTAGGATGTTTCATGCAATCACTAATGAACAAGCACAAAAGAATGCCAGATTGTGAGAGAAGGCAATGTCACACCCGGATTTAAGGGCAAATCCGAATGCAAGAATACATGTGCGCCGGGATCAAGTTGCACACATGCATCGACTCGGTGAATACCAAAACACGGTGTAAAGCGTAAAGAAAGTATTAAGCAGCTTATTACATGACCGAATGTCTCAACTAACAACCGTTCGAGTAGCTAACAGCGGAAAGGTAAACACACGCGAAGTCCTCCACGGGCAACTGATCGGGAGAACGAACGCCTAGAATTCTCCATGGAAATCCTCAAAGCGTCCATCTGAGCAGCAGCCTGGTAGTGTAGATGCAATATAGAAACAACAAGCATGAGCGCATGTCGTACTCAACAAGGGAAAAGCTTTATAAACAACATGCAAGGCTTTATGGTGGAAGCTGAGGGTTATAAAGCAAGTCAGCATTTTAGTTGGTCAAGTTTTATTTAGCAGCTATTACTAGCAAGTGAAAGTATATACCAAACCCAAATAACAAATGCAACTGATCCATAGAATGTAATGCACAAGATTAAAAGTTCCATCTTTCATAAATTACTCATGTGAGGGTCCAGTCGCCTTGACCGTGGGTACGGCTAACTAGGCAGTTTTACACTCTGCAGAGGTTGTACATCTTTACCCACAAGTCGCGTAAAAGTCCCGAAGAACTTTAGACCCAACCATGCGATGCTAGCTAGGCACCATACCACATGCACACTACCGAGGTGTGATTGCATAGGGACGCTACGAGGCCGTTACAAAGATCCCCGGATGCGGCCGCCCGCCGGGTTACCTCGATCAGTGCAGCGTATAAAGCTCTCGGACGAGTACCGTGTCTTAGCTAAGCCCACACCTACGCCCGAGCAGGTCCATACGCCATCTACCGTCACCCTCCAACCATTATCAGGTAAAGCATACCTAACACCTAGTTCTCTAATTATTAAGCCAAGATAGAGCCATATGTCTTGTGGTTGTACTGTTTTCCTGGGTGGTCGCTCCATATTCCGATTAACAGCATAAATTATTCTTGCATTACATGAATGATAGCATAAATAAATCCATATTGACAAGTGTTCATTAAACCACCCGAAACCACTTAAAGCTCTAGCATGTGCTACCCAACATAAAGTAAACCCAGGTTGATCAAGGCATAGGATAACAAAGCTAGTCGAACCTTAGCAATAGGACCCATCAATTTAATGCAAAGCAATAATAAATAACGGTGTAATTAAAATGCATGTTGTAATAGGATCAACGGGAATGCAGCAAGGACTTGCCTTCTACAAGCTCCGGAAACTGCTCAGGGTCTTGAAATTCTTCAACAGCAGCGAAGTCCCCGAACTGCTCGTACTCTACGCTCCACACATTCACATACAAGCATACAATGGAAACAAATAATAAACAGTACACCAATCATCTCAAACAGAAATAAAAACAACAGAAAACTAATCTACTCGTCGAGACGATCGTGTGGACATAAAGAACGCTAAAATCGGAGCTAAAACGTGTATTCTACGGCCAAAACAAGGTACGGGGGCTATTCGCAGAAAACTAAACTTCCAGGGGCTAAACTGCGAGAATCTAAGGGCTAAAACATAATTTTATATAAAAACTCAGAGGCTATAACACTAAACTAGCAATTTAGGACCTCGGGTACAAAACCTAAGAATCTAGGGTTTAAACCGCAAAGAAAAGGACCTAACCGAGAGAATCTTTCTATGGTGGGAGGGCCGGCTTGCAACAACTTAAAAGGGCAAGGTTTCTTTTGCAAAACCCGCGGAGACCCAGCCGCGTTGACCGGTAAAGACTGGGAGCGGTTGGATCCGGCCCGTCGGATCTGAATCCGACGGCCGCGCTGGCACGCACGCGTGCGGGTGGCGGCGACGCGCGCGTCGGCGCCGGCGCGCGGCGCGCGCGCCGGACGGCGAGCTCACCGCCGTGAAGTCAATCTAGGGCCGCGCTACATGATTCGGCCTACGGGTTGCACCAAAACGACGCGCGCGACGCGGGAAAGCGAGCTAGGGCGGCGCGGTCGGACCGGGGTGCGGCGGAGACGCGCGCGCATCGCGGCGGGCGGCGACGAGCGGCGCGCGACAACGGCGAGCCCGTCTCGACGACTCGCAGCACGGGGACGGCGTCAAACAAAGATCGGCGACTTCCTCACCTTGCGACGGAGGTCCGGGCGGTGACTCGACGGGCCCGGGAGGCGACGGGGGAGCGCAAAGTTGACGGCGGCGGCACGACAAGGAGCGGCGGCGGTGCCGTGATTTTAGGGTTTGGCGACGAGGGACGCAACCGAGGGGGTGGCGCGACTTTATAGGGCGGAGAGCCTAGGGGGAGCGGGCCCGTGGGCTCGGGACGGGCGGCGCGGACGCCGAGTCGGGATCCGCCCCGAGCTCGACCCCGGCTCGGTCGCAAAGTTGGTGAGGGCCGGCGAGAGGAGGCCGATGACGGTGGGGGGCCACCCGTCGGCGGCCGGCGGTGGGCGCGCGCGCTAGTGGGCCGAGCGGGCCGCGTTGGGCCGCCAGGAGTTGCTGGGCTATGATGCTGCGGGCGATGGTGGCGGGCTGCGTGCGAAACTGGAAGCTGGGCTGCGGCTGGGGTTGGCCGAAAGGGAAGGGGGGTGTGGGGAAAAAGTGAAAAGGGTTTTGTCTTTTTTTTCCAAATTTCTTTTGAAACACTCAAACCAATTGAATTCAAACAAAAGTTTGAATCCAAACACTCAAAAATCATGCACCGACATGAATGCAACAGGGAACTCCTATATTTCATTAATTAATTAAGAAAAATGATTAAATGCCTAGAAAAACACAATCTCCTTATATTCCTTAAACGAGAACGAATTGTTGCTAAGCAAATTTTAATTAAATTCAAAAGGTGGAATTTAGGGTGTTACAGGCAAGGATGTGAAAAGACAAAACCAGTACCCCTCCTTACATCATCTTCCATCCTAGCAACAAAAAGCTAACTGAAACATAGAATTATAGAAACAAAATAATATAGCAATGCATTAACTGACAAAACAATTGGAGCTAAAAAAGTGAGTCAGGCTGCCAAATTCGATGAAGGTTTCCAACTTACCTCTACATGCCATTTTTTCTAATGCTACTCCTTGTTAACATCTCTATCACAACCTGAAAAAAGATGCTAAAACATGGTTGCCTCTGCTGCAACCATTTAAAGAGAGACCCTACCTTTGGCAGAAAATAATAATAAGAAGGCAAAATAGTGAGTAGATAATAAATTGACCGCAACTGCATATCTAAATAGTCTAGTTTTTGTACATAACTGAAATAGGCAGTCTAGGATATCATGATCTCCTCAAGTTGCAAGAATTGAATCTCAGCATTCAGTATTGACAAAACTGATTGCAAAGAACAAATGGAAAACAAATAGACTACAAAAATAAGATATAAGTGAGGCAAGAAAAAACATTGCATGATAAAGCCCATGTCAAAATAAATCAACTGGGATAAACAAAAGCCCATGTCCACAGAAGAAACAGAATCCTGACTATGGGCGTCTCTACCGAATCATAACTGAACCATTTCTTCCAAAAGGAGCTCTTCATCATCATCTTCTTCTTCTTTTCTTCTTTGCTCAGCCTTTCTCCTCTCGTTATTCTTTCTTGTCTCCTCACCTATAGCATTAGCAATCGCAATGGGTAACCAAAATCCAGGTCTTTCGAGGAACTGGGCTCGGTGCAGAATCATTGCATCACGTTCTGTCACACCAATGCCCTCAAATGTCCACAACGAAACAGTGGCAGTGCCTTTGAGGCCCAAGGAGTACCATCCAAGGCCAGAAACAGCGATGTCCATACTGTTGACATCCCAGCTCGCCCCAGACACCTCAATTTGTCTTCCTGTCCATTGACCCAATTCATTGACTCGCTCTGGGCCAATGGGCGGCTACAGCAACAACTATAAGAATCAGTATAATATAAGGTATGTAAAATTTTATTTTCATAATTCTATGATAGATGGAAAACTCCAGTTACATATGCATTGGACCCAGCACATAATAGAATGTTGCTTATTCAATTAACAGCAAGGCATGTACTATTTCTTTAATTACAAATACCAAGTAATGTGCAAGTGGTCTTCTGCTAAAGATGACTAATATTGTCATTACAAGAGACTCCCCAGCATGTTAAAACATATTTACCTGAAGTCTGATGCCAAAATGTCGGTCTCGCAATTCATCAGCATTTTCAGTCTTTCCAAGATGGAGGGGAACATTTGAAGATGCCCAAACAGTTATATAGATGGTCTGAACTGATGATTTTAGCACATCCAGACGAGCTAAGCCTCCAATATGGATGGATTGCCCTACCTGCAACAGTTTACAGCCATAAAGAAGAAAATAAGACAACTCTAGATATCCACCACTACTCCATTAGAATCATTTTAACGCTGATATTGTCAGTCAGATTTTTAAAAACTCCAAGGGTAAAGACTTGCACAAGGATATTCAGGGTATAAGGTCAGGATAGTTGAATTATCTGTGTTCAACTGTTTCATTTGTTAACTGAGAAACTACCATGTAAAATGCCATCATCTTACAATTCAAGGGAAGGAAATGCTAGGAGGGAGTGGGAACTCAGGTTTTTTCTCTTGGTCATATTACGATAGTGATATGCCTCTAGTAAAAGAACAAGAGCATGTGACTTATTTCAAAAATAATGATCACGTCCATATAACAGATGCACAAAACAGTCCTTTCCAGTTATTTCCAGGTACGGAACCATGTAGATATGAAGTCCATATTATTTAAATAATTATACAGGTCAACTACCTTGATGAAAAAAATAATGGAACTAGTAATAAAGCCACTTACTTTCACCCTGAAGGACCGTGGCCGCAATTCTTTTCTTATTTCAATCATCTTCCGTTCCTCGTTATTTAACCTCATTGCCATTATGTATGGATGCAACAAGCCAGGAGTGTCATACATCTTTGCCTTTGCAGGTAAAACACCTGTTACCCTCAGTATGCCTAATGTTGTTCCTGGGACAGCAGCTTCAGTCAATCTTGTGATTTTAACACCTTGTTTCTTTGCAATTGCATTGATTAGCGTAGATTTCCCAGCATTCTGTGCACCAATCACCCAAACATTGCTACGAGGGCCTGCTGATTCCTTTATGTATGAAATTAGGTTTCTAACAGCCAAATCTCTGTGGACACTGATCAAGAAAACAGCATCTAGCTTAGGTGCTCCAAAAGCCTTAGCACGGCCACGAACCCACTTATCAAACCGCACTCCCATTAGCTGCCACGGAAGCAAATCTACCTTTGTGCCAACAAGAATAAGCCTCGGTGTTTCACTCACCTTAGAATTTCTCCTTCCTTCAAGTGCCTTGAACAGTGACTTGGCAGCTCGCTTCGGAAATGAGCCATCAAAGTCTGCACAATCCACCACCATGATGATAACCGGGGCGCTAGTTGACCGCTTCATCAGCCGAGACGAAATGAACCGATCAAAATCAAAGTCCGGGATCAAGTTCTCAGCCTTGTCATTCTTCACAAGCCCATAATTTCTCAGCGAGTGGCACCGGGCACAGACCACGGCCAAGTCCTCCTCAGCCTCAGCTCTCTTGGCCTCCTTCTCCCGGCGCTTCCTTTCAGATTTGGACAGCTTCTCTTTCTTCAGCCTCTGGATTGTCTCCTCAGTGATGTTTCCATACCCGACACCAGGTGGGGTGAAACCATCAAGTTCTTTCCTCCATTTCTCATCCTCGTCTTCTTCCATCTCCTCCCAATCAGAGTCCCAATCACCAGAAAAACCAGCAATATCAGCGCCAGCCTTCACCGCTGATTCATCCTCTTCATCCTCCTCAATTTCTTCAAGAAACTCATCAATATCGCTGTCCAGACCCTCCAATTCATCATCTGATTCTGACGTTAATGCATCTTCTGCCAACCCAGTATCCTCATCTTCAAGAAACGCAACGGTATCAGCGGTCAGATGCCCCTTTTCAATTTCACTCATTTCATCCTGGGAGCTGCGGGAGGGATTCTTGAAGAAGCCGGGGAGGTTGGGATCCGCATCCTGCATGAAGACCCCGCATCCAGGACATACAGGCCGGCCTACGGCGGTGTCCTCACCATCAGTGCCCTCGCTTATGACCGGAGCCAGTGGCCTGCGGTGCCTGCTGGTGGATACACCAAAGGAGGAAAGGCTGCGTCTCTGAGGCAAGAATGGCGGGGGGAGGAAGGGGAGGAGGCAGGGAGGTGGAGCTTGAGGGGAGAGGATGTGGAAGGGAAGGCGTGCCCCCGCCAGGGCAGGGATCGGGAGGGGTTTAGCCATTCGGGAGGTGCAGTGGTGAAGAGGATAAGAGTGTTCTGTCTAATTTACTCGCAAGAGTGGGAAATTTCTTTCCTGACCGTTTTCCTCTCTCTTTTTTTCTTGCGTGCCAGAAAGTCTTAGGAGTAATCTTGATTCTTCAATCCCTTGGGTCCTGAAAAAAATGATAACTAGATAAGTGGAAGGATTATTCATAACAGCAACAATCAACATGCCAATATGCCATTAGTAAAATTAGCAGCTAAAAAACAATTTATTTATAACCCAATGGTAAACACAATCCGAAGTTTCAGTAGTGAAGCTAAAAAATCTAGAAAACTGAAGTTAATATCAGTATATCACTAAATAATTTAGAACATATGTTGCAAATTTCACTGTCACAGAAGTTGGCTGCTCATCTGTGAATGCTTGCCTCTGATTTTGCTATCTAAATATAGTTGTAAGAACGGTCCTAACATAGTGTTCGACAGACTTAGCATGGACTATGGAGCAACAACAATCAGTTCCCCTATGCAACACGGATACGAATTTGCGTATCGGTACCTGGCGTGTCCATGGATACAACATTCCTTAAAAAATTAGTAATGGCGCTATGTACCATTCCAAACTTGCAAAATCCAAATAAGAATGAATACCTCAAGCTTTCAGTCTCGGAGGAGATCAGCATGCCAGTGCTCCTACACTTTTTCCCTTCCGCTTCAGTTCCAGCAAGAAGCCGAACACAAATTATAATTGATGATAGTGTTCGCAGAAGCTGTGAGCGGTGCGGGCGCCGCGAGCCGCCGGCCGGAAGCGACTGCCTGCTCGAGCTCGTGCCTCCGGAAGCGCTTGGGATACGAATGGGTCAGATTGGGATGGAATGGAAGGAATGAACCAAGAAGAAGAGTCGATCGTGGACAGGAAAGGGGAGGAACTCACCGGAGGCCGCCGGCGAGGTTCGTCGTCGGCGGGCCACGCGTCGCGGAAGGGCGGAGCTCGTGCGCGCTGTGCCGGGCGTGGGCGGTAGTCCTTGCCGACGGCTCGTCGCCGTAGGCTGGAGCGCGCCCCTGCGGGGCTCGCGCGTTCGGGCGGGCCGGCGGTGGTGCGACGCCGGAGTGTGGTGGGTTCCGGCCTTCCGTCCGGGGGGACTAGGCTGGGCAAAACGGATGAGATAGGAAGGGGCGTGATTTTTTTTTTACATTTTTTCTTCTCAATTTTGCAAAAACTATATCTATATGATCCGAAAAAAGTTGAGGAAAAAGTCTATTTCACCCCAACCTATGAGGGTTGGAACACATCACCTTCCGACCTATGAAAATGGATTTTTTTACCCCCTGAACTTTCTAAAACAAGACAAATCACCCCCTAAAACAGTTTTGAAAAATCATAGTAAATCACAGAAAAATCATAAAATGGAAAATTCAATTGTGTTGGATTCTAAATGAGTACATCTACACAATGAACATATAATATGATATATATAGTACATTTTTTACAGTTATGGAGAAAGGCATAGATCTAAAGTTATAACAAAAAATATGTACTAAAGTATCCCATATTGTATGTTTACTGCGTAGAACTACTAATTTGAAGTCCAACACAATTTGATTTTTCAATTTATGATTTTTCTGTGATTTAATATAATTTTTCAAAATTGCTTCAGGGGTGAGTTGTCATGTTTTAGAAAGTTCAGGGGGTAAAAAATCCATTTTCATAGGTTGGGGGTGATGTGTTCCAACCCCTATAGTTGGGGGTGAAGTAGACTTTTTCCAAAAAAAAAGTTTTCAAAACTATACATGTGGGGCCGTGGGGACGGCGGCAGGGACCTACCGCCTTGCCCCAACGGGTAGGCAGGCGCCGCGCTATGGGACGCGGCGGTAGGGGTCCAATCTCTTTTCAAAAATTTGTAATTTTTTGTTTGAACTCAGATTGAGGTAAACTTTATATGAAAATTGTAACTTTCGACGAGATCTACAACTTTGTAGTTCAAAGTTTTTTCATTTGAAGTCATCTTTATAGTCAAATAATCGATATACTATCCAGATCTCAGTTTTCATATACTGATCTTAGTTTTCGGTTTATGTTCAAATAATTATAACTTTTTTGCATGAACTCGGATGGAAGTAAACTTTATATGGTAGCTTTCGACGAGATCTACAATTTTGTAGTTCAAAGTTTTTCCATTTGAAGTCATATTTATACTAAATAATCGATACACTATTCATATCTGAAGACTGCAAACTGAGATCTAGATAGTTTATCGATTATTTGACTATGAAGATGACTTGAAATAAAAAACTTTGAACTACAAAGTTGTAGATCTCGTCGAAAGCTACAATTTTCATATAAAGTTTACCTCCATCCGAGTTCAAACAAAAAAATTATAAATTTTTGAAAAGAGACCGGACTTCTACTCCTCACGGGGCGCCAGATGTATTGTTTTGCGAACCATATATTTTTGGAAAAAAAAGAAAGAAAAACGTAAAAAGAAATTCAAGGGGCGTGGACGCGTCGTGGTTATATTGGGCTAGGCTGTACTGAAATATACTATACGTGTTCGGCCCGCGTGGGTTACGTACGTGCACGGTCGCTGCCAGCCCAAGTAAACAAGACGGCTTCATTTTTTTTTTATTTTTTTTTACCGTTTCACAAAAATAATGGGGCATAAAGCATAACAAAAAAAATGCAAGAATAACACTGAAGTACCGGGTGAAACGGCAGTAATTTGCTACCACCGTTTCACCTGACGGTTTTAGCAAAAAAAAATTACAGTATGAATCGGGGTTACTATAGCAATAAACCGTCGGTAAGTCCAAGCACATTTTCAAAATAATCATAATTGTTTCATAATTATTTTCATATACATATATATATGAAATAGTTATGATTTTACAAAAATATGTTGGACCATTTTAGGAACAACCAGGTGAACCGGTAGTTTTATTGCTAAAAGCAACTCCTACAGTGTTGTTTCATCTGGTGGTTTTTTACTACAGTGACAGATGAACTTTTTATCCAGCCCATACATTAATTTCCCAATCCTAAAATTCAATAACAAAAGAATGTTCTCTCAGAACCAAAAACTCTTCCCCACCCGGTTGAGTGTTATTTTTTAAAAAAAAATTCTTGAGGCACAAATATTTTTGCAAAATCATATAAAAATAAACAATTAAAAAATCAGTTTCGTTCGTGCATCACCTAGTTGAGAACGATTCTGGCGCTCCAGCATCTTGACGATCAAAACGTGCACAAAAAATTTAACAAATAATATGGATGGATACATAACCCACTAATACATGTTTATGAAAAAATCAGAATTGAAAAGTATATGATAATGCTACGGAGTGGTCGTCCGATGCACCGACGCTCCACTCCTATCCACTCCCGGCTACATGTCGCTCCACCCACCTTCGTTCTCTTCTTCACCTCACCTCACTTCTGTCCTCTCGTCTCAAATTCTCAATATCCCTCCACTCCGCGGCTTGAGGAGCTCCGTCGGGAGGGAGCTTGGCCATTTGGGAGCTCCACACCGAGGTAATCGGGAAAGAGCGTCGAGAGTTGTCCCGCGTGACTCGGGACGAGGTGCACTTGCCTCCACTTCTGCGCGGTCTGAGGCATGGCGTACCGGCCCGTCGCTCCCCCGCCGCCCGACCGCCGACGAGGAGCTCTTGTGCATGGCAACGCCGCTTCCCCTCTCCTCCCACGAGCTCATCAGTGTGTGCGAGCTCTTGGCAACTCACCACCCTTCTTCCTCCTCTAGTCCTTCACACATGTTGTGCTTCTCTTTTGCTAGGATTTGCTACATGTTGCAAGAGTATGTTTCGTATGTTTCGAATGTTTCAGAAAAATATTGCAAATTTTTCATGTAGATGTTGCAAAAGTAGATCTTAATATTGAGATGTTGCATTTTTATTGAGATGTTTCGTGGGGATTTTGAATGTTCCATGCAACATGAAGTAGACTAGAACATTCGGCGCACGTTGTGCGCCCTATCCTAAACAAAACTATGGTCAACCAAGACATAAAACATCTATATACAAAGTGTATGAAAGGAATAAACAAATGAACTACGAGATCTCTTAACATGACAAACTCCAGTTCACAACAACTCAGTTTAGTCCCTTTAAACATTGAGGTTCTGTCGATCACACAATTTGCAGTACATAATGGATAAGGAAGCACAGTTCCTGAAAAAGAGAACAATTTGAACATTAAAGAAGGGCAATCTCTAAAGTGAACTATAATATAGGGTTATTTGGTTCCAGGCCATTATAATTTGTCAAACTTGGAAAAACACCATTACTATTCGTCTTATTGTAAATTTGCCACTGGTACTCTGACTTCACACAATTTTACCCTTTTCTACGCCTGCCGCGACGTCGGGCCCATTGTCAGGCCATGTATTTTCGTATGCGGACCAAACTGCCCCCGTGCCAACGTGGATTAGGACCCCCCGGCCCGTCGTCCCCATTCTCTCGCCTCTCTCATCCTCGCACTCGTCTTTCCTCCTCCCCCTCTTCAGATCTCGCCGCCGCCTGGCATTCTCGCCGCCGCAGACGCCACCCCGTTTCCCACGAAGACGAATGGAGGCACCGTGACGGCGACGCCCGCATCTTCGCCACCTTGTTGTCGCACTGGTGCGGCGACGATGGAGGACGACACATCGAGGTACCCAAAATCCCCAAACCCTAAGCTGTGATTTGTGACTGGAGTTCGTTTTGATGTGGTAGTTGTTCACGATTAGGGTTGACGATTCATGGTTTAGACTTACATTTGGGCTTTGATTTACTGCATTTCGTAGGGATGGGATGTTTTTGCTTGAGCTTAAAGTCCAAGGTTTTGCTTCCAAAGACTTGATTGGTAGGAAATCGTACACAAAAGACCGAGTTTTTACGTGGGATGTGGAGTATGGGTCGATGACCTTGGAGTTGCTGTTGAAATCTTTGACTTCAGAGTTGAACCTAAGCACTAACCAGACACCCATTGTGTGGTTCTTTGACAAAAGATTGAATGAGGATTGCAGATTAGTGAATGAGGTACAGATGGTTGATTTCTTTGAAATGTATAAGGAGGAGATGACCTACCAGGTTGTAGTTGGCGTTTTCAATAGCGAGGAAGCTTTCTTTGATGCTATGGAGCCTATCTGTGTGGTTCCTCCTGGTGCAGATGCACCTGTAGACGTCGGTAGAGAGCTAGAGCCAGAGCCCAATGTTGATGTCGATCCTCCTGTTAATGTTGATGATGTAGAGCCCGATAGAGAGCCTGACATATTTGATAACCCTGAAGAATACGTGGGTGTTAATGATGAGTGCATGTATGGTGCAGTGCCACCTGCTCCTGAATTTTCACAGCCAAACTTCAATGCTAACAATGAACCTGCTGAATTTGTCAATGTTGAGGCAGAGGTCCGTGATGAAGATCCATTGGAGGTACATGTGTTGCATGACCCTGAAAACCCAAAGATAGTGGAGGGGGAGTTGTTCCCTGATATCAATACATTCAGGAAATCAATTAGACACTACGCTGTAAAGACTGGTTTTGCTTTTGCTCTTGGTGGGAAGTCAGACAAGACAAGGTTCATAGCAAAGTGTGCTAGTAAGGGTTTCCCTTTGGAGAATTCATGCCTCTGTCTTTTGGGATAAGAAAACTATACAGGTGCCATTCTTGACATGTGTGTTTTAACTGTTAACATTATTGTACGGGGTTCATTCTTTGACCTGTGTTTCTATCATTTGTGCAGATCAAGAAGCTTTGTCCAGATCACAACTGCCCAACCACCAAACTGGTTGAAGGCAAAATGGCTAGTCAGGGATGGTGTGCAGACAGGCTACGGGACTGGATCAAGAAGAACCCAACAAAGGGAGCAAAGGAAGCAAAAGAGAAGCTGGAAGGTGACTTTGGTATAAAGTCGAAGTATTCAAAAGCTTGGTCTGGTTTGAAGGTTGCCCTGGATCAAATTCATGATACGTATGAGGAAAGCTTTCAACTTCTTTTCAATTGGGCTGCTCATTTAGAAGAAGTTTCACCTGGTAGTCATGTAGAAATTGAAATTGAGAAGGATGGTGAGAAGAATAGGTTCAAGAGGGTGTTTGTTGCTTTGAAACCATGCATTGATGGATTCCTAGCTGGTTGCAGACCCTTTATAGGTGTAGATGTATCTTTCCTACATGGAAAGTATACTGGTCAGTTGGCTACAGCCTCTGGTGTAGATGGGCATAACTGGCTTTATCATATTGCATATGCTGTGATGTAGAGGATGAGGATAACTGGGAGTGGTTTTCTTGAAAATTTGCACAAAGTCATAGGAGACCCACCTGGCCTAGTTCTATGTTCAGATGCTTGTAAAGGTTTAGAGAATGCTATAGTCAAAGTGTTTCCAGAGGCTGAAAATAGAGAGTGCATGAGGCACATGTACAACAATTTCATGAAGTACTATTCAGGTTATGTTTTTACTGATCATCTGTATCCTGCTGCCAAGAACTATACAGAGTATATGTTCAAGTGGCATATGAAGAAAATTTTTGAAATAGCTCCAGATGCAATTGACTACCTTGAACAGAATCATAGAAGGATCTGGTACAGATCTAGATTCTCTGAGCTTAGCAAGTGTGATTACTTAACTAATAATGTCTCAGAGAGTTTCAATGCTCAGATCAAGCACTTGAAGGCACTGCATCTCCATGAGCTTCTAGACAGAATTAGATAGCTGATAATGGAGAAGAGATATATTAGAAGGAAGTTGGGACAAGAATGGGCAGATGGGATCATACCTCAAGTCATGAAAGATCTGCACGAAATAAGCAAGAATATGAAGGTAGTCAAGATTATGATCAGTGATGAGGACTTTGCAGAGGTGACATTGCTTGATGAATGGAATAACCAAAGGAGGCACACAGTGGATCTGAAAAACAACAGCTGCTCATGCAGAGAATGGCAAGTAACTGGCAAGCCATGCAAGCATGCTTTGGCATGGATACTCTCCAATAGAGGCATGAAGATAGATGACTATGTGCATGAGTATTACTCAGTTGCAAGGTTCAGAGCTGCCTATGAAGGAAGAGTAGAGCCAATGCTAGACAGATCCCAATGGCCAGAAGTGAACCTTGGTTACAAGGTTTGGCCACCTTTGCTGGGTAGAGCACCAGGCAGGCTAAAGGTGCAAAGGATCAGGGGGTGTATTGAGAAAAAACAGAACAAAAGGAAAGTGAGATGTCGTAGGTATGTACTGTCATGCATCCATTTTAGTTGTACTAATCCTCTACTGTTGTCTTAAGGTGTCGAGGTCTTGGGCACTTTGCCAAGACCTGCAAACTTCCAATGGTAGGAGAAGATGGTGAGCTTGGTGGGAAGAAAATCTACAACAGGTATTGTTAAGTAGGCATGAATCTTGTCTGCCATGGTCACTTTGTATACTGAACCTTGTTTACATGTATTCATGAATCTTGTAGGAAGAGATCTGAGGAGGAAGCAGCAGGACCATCGAAGAAGAAGAAGAAGGTGAAGCCACCAAAGAGGAAGAAGACACCAAAGAAGAAGAAAACACCACTGAAGAAGAAGCAGAAGAAAGATGCAGCTGCTCCTCCACCAAAGGTTGTTAGAAGCCTGAGAGATCTACTTGCTGATGGTTGAAATGATGTAATCATTAGTGGTAGTCAGTTCCCTATTTTGTGATAGCACATGAAACTGTATGATTTGTGCTTGTGATGCCATATGCACCCGTGATGGCATATGAACCCGTGATGCTTTTGTGATGGCACATGAACCTTTAGCTTTTGTAAATTAATGGTTGTGAAATGTTTGTGAACTGAAATCATGCTTGTGAATTGTCATGAATTGTTTGAATGAAATGCATATGCCTTTGTACACAAGATTTCCATGAATTATCATGCTTGTGAGTGAAATTCATCAACTGTCACAATTCCATTCACAAAGTTGTCACAATTCCATTCACAAAGTTATCACAATCTTATTCCATTCACAAAGTTGTCACATTTTTGTCACAAACACAGATTTCTACAAACACTACCACATTCTGCTCATAACTAAACCAATAGCTACACCACAAATTGCCATTGTAACACAGCCACAGCCTAAAGCAACACGGATTGCAGTCATCTTCAACTTTTGCACATGCACTCTAACTTCACAAAGCTCATTGGCGACACTATCCACTCTCACCTTCACTTCTTCCACCTCTTGCTTCAGTTCATCCAGGTCCACAGCCGCCCCATCAACACCATCAGCAGAGCAACAATCAGGCATCACTCCTCCCCTGTTACCCCGACCGTAGGTGCCTGCATATTGGTCCTCTGACAAGATGAAGCGGCACATTGTTGGGTTTCCCTGCATGAAACCCCAAACCCTAGACCCATCAAAACCATACATGCAACTCAAAATTGAACCCAAATTGAAGACAACTTCACTTACTTTGACGGAGTACGGGCACTTCAAGAACATTTGCCCGTAGGTCTCTGGCTGTTTGCTTCTAATTCGCACCAATTTCACGCGGCAAAATGGGCACAACTCTTGGGTCACTCCTCGTCCCGTCCCGCTGCTCGAAGCTGCGCCGGCTGTCCGGCTGCTTGAAGAGCCTGCTCGCCTGAACTGCATAGTCGACATGGAGATGATGCTCCAGAAGATGGGGACGACGACGAGATTGGCAGGTGGCGACAGCGAGCTCTGCTGTATGAGAAAGGCGAGAGAAACGAGAGATTAGGCGACGACAGCAGCCCGGGCCGAGTCCCTTATCCACATTAGCACAGGGCAGTTTGGTCCGCATACGAAAATAAATGGACTGACAATGGGCCCGACGTCGCGGCAGGCGTAGAAAAGGGTAAAATTGTGTGAAGTAAAGAGTACCAGTGGCAAATTTACAATAAGACGAATAGTAATGGTGTTTTTCCAAGTTTGACAAATTATAATAGCCTGGAACCAAATAACCCTATAATATAAACACTCTCCAACACTTGCTCCTCTGCATCAATTTACGAAATTCTTGAAACAGCAAAAACCTCCAATAGAAACCTCCAACAGTGACAGGCAAAAACAGATTATTCCTTCATTCCTTGTGATCGAACCACGATATTGCCGATGCAACAACCGAAGCTAACAATCCGGAATGTAAATTACCAGAGGATGAGGTGCCCTGAGGAATCAGCAAAAGAAAATACTGTGGAACCATTTAAAAATTACCAGAGGATGAGGTGCCTTGAGGAATCAACAAAAAAAAATACTGAAGAACTATTTGAGATTTATTGGGATAACAAAACATGTCAGGCATCAGCAGCCTCAAAACAATGTCAGCTATCGTGGGAATAACAAATTGGAGGTATCTCTGATCCATCTCGCATCAGAGCATGGTTTCACATTTCACTCAAGTCAACTGCCAACACCACATAGACTGATTTTTAGTAAGAACCATGCCTAGCAGAAAATTGGCTTGCTATGATCCTCCAAACACGGAGAATATTCACCTAAACGATCTAAGTGAAAGAGAAACTGAACATATACAACACATATAGCAATCCACCCATCAATTAACTGGATATCGCACTAATCCAAGATTCGAAACTCATGGACAGTTGAAAGCTTGAAGCAAGCCACATAGTTCATAGAGGAAGATTGGCATACCTGAGTTGATATTCTTTAACCTATGCCAGATCCTTCCCGAGCAAATCCAGCCACTGCACATTGCCTTTGGCATCACACTTGCCATCACCGTAGTTGGCCTTTTTCAGGCAACTCTTCGTCAGCGCAATACAAATATGCAAGACCTAGAAATACAAATACAAGTTATTCTTGTCAATAAGCAATTGATAAAAGCAAAAGTCAAAGAAGCAGGATGTCAGTGGAATCAACCTTTCTGTCTTTATCACTGGATGCACTTGCATTGATAGCACAGTTGTGCCCTGCAGCAAAACATATCAAAAGAAACAATTAAGGTGGCTGCAACTCAAGTACTATGGCAATACTAAATTATTAGGAATTTGATGCAGCCAAGGTAACTAAAGGAAAGCACTAATATAAATTATTTTGGCAATAAGAGAAATAAAGGAAGGAAGAATAACTTAGCAGACATGAATGTAACTGATGATATATCAAATAATTAAGAGAAGCATTGGAATGGACCATACTACCAGAATGCTACTACCTGAAGCCGCCACTACCCATCCAGTTCTCGAGCACAAGAAGCACCTTCAAACAAGGAGAAGCACAAATTTGTGAACAATTCGGTGATAAAAAAACAGTAGAAAAATACTTTACTAAATGTTATCTATCTATAAATAAATTGTTGCATGGTAACCCTCCTTTATGCTGATTTAGATCTAGATTTGGACTTTATCATCTAATTCACTAAATCTGCAAGAGAATGATTTAACCCTGGCATCCAGGGAGAAGAGATGGAGAAGGGAGATATGCACCTGGTTGGAGAAGTCGTCGTTGCCGTCTAAATCGACGCACCGTCATAGTAGCAGCAGCAGCTGTAACTTTTGTTACCACCGCCGTCTTCCAAACCCTAGCCACCGACGGCCATGGCCCCGCTGCGCCATCCCGCAAGCGCTCGGAGCACCCCCATAGAGCTACCGCAGACCGCACAGCCCGTCAGATTTGGATGGCGCCGCACCGAATCCCCGGGGGGGGGGCGAGCTCCCA
This sequence comes from Cenchrus americanus, assembly GCA_947561735.1. NCBI lineage: Eukaryota > Viridiplantae > Streptophyta > Magnoliopsida > Poales > Poaceae > Cenchrus > Cenchrus americanus. The sequence goes on along the minus strand of OX387239.1, from coordinate 70,001,566 downwards.
CGGCAACGGCGTTAGACCACGTCGGTGAGCCCCCCATGGAGGTCTTTGCGGCGGCGTCTGGCCAGACATGGAAGGGAAAGGAGAGGCCCCGCCGCCGCCCTACTCGCGAGCAGAGCAGGCCTCCCACGACGCGCTCAGGCGGTGGCGGTGGAGGGGGAGGGAAGCAGGGAGTAAGAGGGTGGCAGTAGTGAGGAGGAGAACAGGCGGGCCGAGCCGACGGGGGACGGGAATGAGTAAGGTAGGGTTCGGGACCGTGGGGGGGGGGGGGGGGGTAGGCGTGGAGGAGGGTGGTGGGAGGGTTTGTTTGCAACGGTGTCTCAGGGGTATTTGCAAATACTGGATTTCCGCTTCTTCTCGCAGAAATGCTCTTAATCAGAGGGCTTTTCCGAAAAAGTTTTGAACGTGATTCCTGTACGTTATGGACTTTGAGAACCATTTCGCGATTCGTTGCAAACCGGAGGGTTTTTTTCGCAAAACAGTCAAACTCGCCCCTGCTCGCCACGTACGCCCGGAAACGCGGAGAGGAGAGGGGGTGACTTTTAAGAATTCTGATGCTGCGGCAGATTTTTTTTCTCATCATCAATTGATGCTAAAAAATCAACATATTTTTTATGTCGCAAAAACCTATTTTCAATGTTGCAAATGTTCATTTTCTATGTCGCGGACAATGTTTTATGTTGCAACGGACTATTGTAGCATTCGATGAGAAATGCTCCCGATGGACGTCCGAGCGCTAGCACATCTGAAAAAATATGCGCAAAGAAAGGGGGATAAAAAGACTAATTTTGTACACCAATTCCGCCGACCGCATACACCTCTTAGGCGGTTGCAGTTGATTAAAAACCCGCCTAAAACACGTGCTCAGTCCAAGAAATTTCTATTTTTTATTTGGAAAAAGTGTATTTTTTTATCCTTCAAGTACCGCAAAAGTGTGACTTTCGTCTCTTGTGTTTTAATCGGTACACATCAATCTTTTAACTAATTAAATCAGTAACAACAATTTAGCATCATCCCACACCAATTTATACCACATAATAAGTTGATTAACAACTAGTACTTAGACACGTCAGGCAGGGGATCAACAGCTCTAGGCAAACCTTCCATTAATCATGCGCTCACATCACATGGATCACCCAGTATTCGATAGGAATAATTAGATCATCTCTACCCTACATGAAGATGTGTTCTAGGTGGTCACCACAATCCGGTCATGTCGGTAAACAGTGGACGGACATAGCTCATTAAAAGAAAAAGATGCAGACAGCAGAGCTTACTTAACGAATTGTAGGTTTGGTGTCTTATAATCAATTTTTGTGCATCTACCGTCTGCGTATGTATGCTGCCGCTAGCGGGGAATTCTCCTCGAGTTCAGCATACCAAGCGTGGTTTCTAGGTAGAACACCGCTAGCGGGTGCTGATCGTATTTGGAAAGTGCAGGCCCCCGGCCGGTGTCGTTTCTTTGGCTGGCTTGTGCTTCACGGTCGTTGTTGGACTTCGAACCGGCTACGTCGACATGGGATGCGCGATTCGGATTCATGTGCGCTATGTGCACAGGAGGTCGAAACTTTGGACCACCTACTTCTGGGATGTGTCCATAGTCGGGAAACCTGGTTTAGAGTTTTGCGATTCTACGGACTCGATCACCTGACACCGCATGAGGAGTTGCCATATTTCGTTTGGTGGTTAGCTGTCAGGAAGCGGGTCCACAAGTCACAGCGTAAGGGCTTCGACTCTCTGGCCCTTTTGGTCGTCTGGTCGTTATGGAAAGAGAGGGATTTGCGTGTTCATGAGAGAGTCGCGCTCCAGCAGGTGTTGCTAGCGCCACGTATTTTGGAGGAAGCGCGAAGGTGGGCCCGAGCGGGCTTTCTGGGGATTGGCTCACTTGGTCGTCGTAGATTGTTTCGTTAGTTTTGTTTTGTGTTTTGTTGTCTTTTTGTTCTTATGCTTTGTGCTTCCCTGGCTTTGTTTCCAGACTGTTCTCCTCCTCTTAATGAAAAGCGTGCTATGCACGTCTTAATAAAAAATATGTATGCTGCCGCCACTGCCCCATCTTCACGTACACTCACGCGCATTAGGCTTTAATTTGTTAACCACCGTATTGCGAGGATCATATGATGTGGCTAAGAGGTTAATGGTCGGATGATTATGTGGCATAAACCGTTGTTAAATCGAGTGGAATGAATAAAGCAGCGGTTTAATTAGTTAGATGATTGGCTTGCACCACTTAAAATACAAAAGATGAAAGTCACACTTTAGCGATACTTTAGAGATGAAAAATACATTTTCCCCATTTTATTTTAACCCTTTTACTTGTCGACTATACACTTCCCAGCGAGAGCTAACTAAACCCCCACCCAACCAGCAGTCACACGCATCCTGCAAATCACGCCATGTTAAGATAAGCGAACTCCAACTAGATCTGACTTAATCACTTAACTAACTGAAACTGATGCGATGTGTGCAACATACGTCAGGTACCGGGAGCTTCGATCCCGCCACCTTTGACCGTCGACAAATAGAGACTCGGCTCTTGCCCGATTGTTCGATCGCGGCGCAGCATGCGCATGCAGCTGACATCTTCAAAGGGATCGGAGAGGCACGACCCACGAAGGCACGCGAACACATCGTCCTAGGATCAGCATGCATAGAACGCAGAGGCCGAGGTCCACGGATTGATGAACTCGACGATGATCGGTGGTCTGGAGGCGCCCTTTGTCCTTCGATCCTCGGATCTCCGGTTCTCGCTCTCATGGACCATGGTTCTTGAAGATGTCGAGTGGTGATGGTGACTGGTGAATTGGAACTCTCGCGCGTCGTGTTTCCTGGATGGTGTTGGAGAGGAAGATGCAGCCAACATTGCCGCCGCCCGAGCACCGGAGGGCCCTCCGGTTCGTGGTCTTCCTGGCCGTTTCCCTCCTGGCCTTCTCTTGTTGGGCTCTCGTCAATTCCAGGATCAACGACGCCATTCCCGACTCCGCCGTCCTGGTGCGCGACGCCGACGACAAGAAGGCGCCCCCGCTCACCGGCGACGATCCGGCGGTGGAAGGTGCCGTAATCACGACGGCGCGCGCGGCGAATCTGAGCGATCCGGTGATCCGGGAGCCGCCGCTGGTAGGAGGAGGAGGGGAAGGGGAAGGGGAGCAGCGGATCATCAGCGAGAGGTGCGACGCGGACGTCGCCGCGCTCCGGGTGTACGTGTACGACCTGCCGGCGGAGTTCCACTTCGGCATGCTGGGGTGGGACGGCGGCAACAAGGGGAAGTCGTCGGTGGCGGCGTGGCCCGACGTCCGCGACGCCCGCGCCGCGCCGCACTACCCCGGCGGGCTCAACCTGCAGCACAGCGTGGCGTACTGGCTCTTGCTGGACATCCTGTCCTCCTCCTCCTCGGACCCGCCGCCCGGCAGGCCCTGCGTCGCCGTCAGGGTGTCGAACGCGAGCCTCGCCGACGTCTTCTTCGTGCCCTTCTTCGCGTCGCTGAGCTACAACCGCCACTCGAAGCTCCGGCGCGGGGAGAAGGTGAGCCGGAACCGGGCCCTGCAGGCCGAGCTGGTGAAGTACCTGTCGCGGAAGCAGGAGTGGAGGCGGTGGGGCGGCCGGGACCACCTCATCGTGCCGCACCACCCCAACAGCATGATGGAGGCACGGAAGCGGCTCAGCGCCGCCATGTTCGTGCTCTCCGACTTCGGGAGGTACTCACCGGACGTCGCCAACCTCAAGAAGGACGTCATCGCGCCGTACAAGCACGTCGTCCGCTCCCTCGGCGACGACGAGTCGCCGGCGTTCGACCAGCGCCCCGTCCTCGCGTACTTCCAAGGCGCCATCCACCGGAAAGCTGTAAGCAATTCAATTGCTGGGTCCTCATGAGTCACGAGTACAAGATCGAAGAAGGTTTTGATCAAATTGGCGGCGTTTTAATTTTCAGGGCGGCAAGGTTCGGCAGAAGCTGTACCAGCTGCTCAAGGACGAGCGCGACGTGCACTTCACCTACGGTAGCGTCCGGCGGGATGGCATCCGGCGCGCCACAGTGGGGATGTCGGCGTCCAAGTTCTGCCTCAACATCGCCGGCGACACGCCTTCGTCGAACCGGCTCTTCGACGCCATCGCGAGCCACTGCGTCCCGGTCATCGTCAGCGACGACATCGAGCTGCCGTTCGAGGACGTGCTGGACTACTCGGAGTTCTGCGTGTTCGTGCGCGCCGCCGACGCCGGCAGGAAAGGGTTCCTGCTGCGCCTGCTGCGGGGCATCTCCCGCGACGAGTGGACAAGGATGTGGGTGAGGCTCAAGGAGGTAGCGCGCCACTTCGAGTACCAGTACCCGTCGCAGCCCGGGGACGCCGTGCAGATGATCTGGGGCGCGGTGGCGAGGAAGATGCACTCTGTGAAGCTGCAGCTGCACAAGCGCGGGAGGTATCAGAGGACAGGTTCTGAATCATGAAGATCTGAAGTTCTTAACGTGAATGGAGATGGACAGATGGTTCCGAGCTGAATAGCAGACTGAACGTGAAGTACTACCTTCGTTCCAAATTACTTATCATTTTGGCTTTTCTAAAAACATTTTTTTATTATGCATCTCGATATATATTTATGTCTAGGTATATAACAAAAGGAATGTATTTAGAAAACCAAAACGACAAGTAATTTGAAACGAATGTAGTAGCAAGTTGCAACAACTGGTTAGAAGATAAATTTTGGGTGAATAATTTCCTTTTTGTGGTTTCTATTAGCAAGGAAGACACCAAACACGCTTCGTGAAAAGAGGTGATAAAACAATTGCAACAGAGGTTGACTGAATTGCAGGCTTGCAGCAGCCGATTAAGAAGAAATGGTGCTTTTACAAATTACTTGGCAGAACAGGAACATATGTAGCAGGATTTGAAGATAGTCTTTGTTCAGTTGAATTGTACAAAGACAATAGTGCAAGGCCTTCATTTTGAGAAGCCTCCAATAACTGGAAGTTCCGTGTGAAGAATAAAAACGCTCACGACATTATCCTACGAAACAACATTGTGGCAGTTCTGAGCTCATGCTATAGAGGGATCGTATAAAAAAAATACTGGAACACGATCTGTGTGCGCGAATACTGGAAGACGCTATTAGGCTGTCAGCGGTCAGCCTGAGCCCTACCCTGGTCCCTGGAAGATGACAGCTGATCGCCAAAGAAACAGAGACAGAGCTCAAAGCCTCAAACAGCCAAACAGGGGCCGCTCGATCGGAGCTGTTTGTGGATCAAATTATAATAGCCCTGTTGCATATTTTCTAACATTTGCATTGTTAGTAGTGATTCGACTACAAGAAATCATCCCAAGAGATAAAATGAATATGAACTCATTTCTTCTCAATTAATATAAGACAGGCAGATTCCTGGTCATCAACATAGTCATCATAATATCATACATTTATACCAGCTGTTTTGATGATTTGAGCTCTATGTTTTCAATTTAGACATCATATTAGCTCTCCTTGAGTTAAGCCTAAAGCTTTTTCAGATTAACAGGGTGAATACAAAAAGCAGAAATCTCATTCCCTCTCTGTGTTGTGATGAACCCAAATACACTTCTACTTAACACGCGCGCACTAATGACAAGTCTGTGTCTGAAGGCTGTCATTCAGAAAATTCTCCGGTAATAATCAGTCACTCTGGTTTAGATGTCCGGAACGTACATCTCTAGTTTCTTACTTAAACTGCACAGCTAATAAATATAACATTTCTAATTGAGCATGGTAACCTATTTTCCCCTTAATCTGTCCAAATTGAAAACATACTTGAATTATCATCTCCTTGAAAAGTCAGCAGTTCCAGAGTCATGTGGGTGTGTCACTGCATCTTCACGGTGGTAGCAATCTGCCTTTTGCAAGATCTGAAAAGAGAATACAGAAAGCTTTCAACAATGCTATACATTTACACATATTTGAGACGTGGATTTGCATTATTATAAAATTGGGATTGGAACATGCATCAGATTGGACGTAAAGGCATAAAGTTGATGAAAGAGCAATAGATCATCAAGTTCTATAAACATCAAGCAAAATTTTAAAAAAAATCTAGAACAAGACTAAGATTATTAGGTTATCTTGGAGTATAAAATTTCAACCTTTCACATATTCATTTTCTGATAACAGTTAACAGAAAAAAAATACATCATCTAATTTTGCTAACTCTTAGTCTAAGTTAAGGTACATATATCACGGCACAAACAGTTAAACGCAAAGTTCTACGCATAGGGTTAAAGACTGGTGAAATCAATGTGGTGCATATGTGGTTGCAGTTTTCTAATTTCATAAATAGACTGCTTCCGACTCCTAGGCACAGACAACTTCCGATTCATACTTTTATGCTGCTATAAGTAAAATTTCGCAAATCACTAACCTGGAGTGTAGAAGCTCAGGTAGGGTGCAATGGCGTAGTTAGACCCTCTCTCTCCGACCTTCTTCACCTGCGCCGACTTGGGCATGATTGCAAAGACACCCACATCTGAGATAATGAAAATGGTACCATTGCCTTCTATGAAGCCAATCACATCGAGTGAGGCCAACGGATCAATAACCGGAAGCAGCATCCTAAGATTTAGGACCCTGTCTTGCATCCATTCTGCGACGCCGTGAGGACCAGCAGCCTGCCATGACCACAGGTGGAGATTACCATCCTTAACTGCGGCGAGTCCTAGACCACCGTCCTCGGAGGTCACAACAACGCCATTCGTCTCCGTCTCACACATGTCAGGCCCGCCGATAAGTTGGAAGCCCTGCCCAACCAAGTCATACTTGAGAATTCCAGCCCTGCCGCCTTGCTGATAGCTAAAGTGGAGCGCGTCTCCGGCGAGGAGGCTAGGCCTCTGCTCGACGTAGGCATCAAGTCGAATGGAGGACGACGTGGTCCATGCGCCGGTCTCGGATGAGTACACGCTCGCCCACATGATATCCGCATTGTCGTCGCAGTAAGAGCCGATGACGACGACGAGGAACGGGCCGCCGCGGCAGTCGAGGTGGCCGCATCCGTCCGCGGCGCAGAGCACCGCCGCGGTGCGGCAGAAGTAAGGGTACTCGGGCACGGGCACGGGCTGCTGGTGGCCGGTGATGGGGTCCCAGACGACGAGGTACGCGGGCGCAGGATGCTGCTCCAAGGATTCGAGCAGCACGCGCCCGTGGCGGCACTCGACGATCCACCAATTGGGGCGGTCGAACGCCGGCGCGGAGAAGGGGGAGGCGCGGCCGGTGGTTTCGATGGCGACGACGAATTGAGCGCGGGGGCCTTCGTCGTAGATGTTGTGGAGGAAGCCGAGCAGGGGCGGCGCGGCGTGGAACGCGCGGTAGCGGCGGAGGAAGGCGGGGCCGGAGAGGAGCTCGCGCCAGGCCTTGCAGACGAGGGAGGCGCGCACGAGGCACGCGGGGTCGTCCGGTGGGAGGCGGAGGAGGATCTCGGTGGTGGCGTCGTCGATCAGATCCGGCGGCCGCGCCATGGCATGAACGCGGTCGGCCGAGGCGAGATGATTTGGATTGGGTGGCGGATTTGGGGGGAACGGCGAGAGGGACCAGAGACAGAGGAGGGAAGACCGACCGAGCCAGGCAAACCGATTGCTGATCCAATTGTTGTTTCTTGAAACGAAATTTCTACTCCAATTCCTATTGGTTGTCCAATTTTCGAAACCGATTTCATCTGTAAGATTTTGGCATGTACTACAGTTTATTCAAGCTGATGTAGTATCATCAGCCGATGATCAGATAAACAAACTCCCAATATTCATCTTGCAACCAGAGTTTCAAACAGGCGGCCATGTGCAGTGCAGATGATCTTTGGCTGACTGGAAGATAACCTCAACTGAACGAGAGTCAATATCGTGATTCTTTTACGGCCTTAAATTAAACTAGTAAAGTGCGCGTGCGTGTCAAACAATTAATAATTACATGGAAAGACGATGAAAAAGAAGTTATCTAAAAAAATTTTCTCATTTGGATTTCCATGTTTTCAAAAGAACTAAATGCTTTGATCACATTGGGATTAGCAAGATACATAGTAAACCCTAGGCCTCCCTAGATTTGATATGGATCATACAAACATTGGACCGCACCATTCTCCACAAGGTCTGATTTTTCAAAAAAAAAAATAAAAAACCGAAAGTCTAGCATCAAATTCTCAAACCATGATATTAATATTCATTTACGAGATAACCCATTTTAGAATTCCTTTGTAATCATTCCTTCACTCAGTAGTAGAAATTGTAAGAATCATCACATGTGCACCACGCAAGACAAGTTTAGCAAACTATCTAGAAAAAATGAACTGGTGAGAGAAAACCTCCACTCCAAAGCAGTCATAATACTTTAGCAAAACTGGGGAATGACTTTCAGCCAACACCGCAAGCCATAGATATAATGTTTGACACATGAATCAATGCTCCGAGCCCAATGTAAGTAGAAGTGTGTGTAATTTATTATATTAGTTTCCAGGTCCAATTAGCTTTTAAGAAAAGCTATCTACCCTAACAGCCAAACGTCCAGACTCGAGTATCCTTCAAAATTGATGTTCTTGATGAACCTAGCAATATCCCAACATAATTTTCAACTCACATGTGAAGCATCCTCCCAGAAATTCAGTGTGTATAATTTTGTAGCTCTTTTCTAAAAAACAAACATGATGTTTAAGCATTTCACTAATTATTACACCACCTCTTTCTGGATCGCTACCTGTCAAAGTGCATAAAAAGGTTAAATGGAAAAGACAACATTATCAGTTAGTGAGATGAAACAAAATGGATAATTTGACGATTATGGATCAAATGGGACATTTCAAACAAAGACAGTATGTCTTTAAACCCCCCCCCCCCCCCCCCCAAATATATGTACCATTTTTTCAATATCACCTAAAACTAGTCAGATGTATGATTATGACAATTTTTCCCTAAGAATGAGCAATAGATAATAATGAGCTCCCAACCAAACCATAACAAACTATATAACTCTACTTGAGACTGACTAAAATTCAGACAGCTTTATGCTTTTCACATAAAGATTCCAGCTGTTGTTCACCAAAATTATACATCTAGTTAGAGGATAAACTGTGAACAATATTTGCTGGAGTGAAATGAAATTAAGTTTTACAAGGCTAGAGAAATCTTATTTATCAGGTCAAGCATTTTTTATTTCTTCCACATTCGTCCATTTTCATCGCCCAAAGCCATCTAAACCATAAAAAGTTTCAGATAAAAAATATAGTAAAATTAGGACAAAACAATAGAAAAAAGCTATGTGTGAAATAGGTACTTGTCTATCATGAAGAAATTATAAAATATAAATAATAAAAAATAAAAAGAGCTATTAATACAACAATACTGCTTAACCAGGTAACACCAATTTTGTTACTTTGGAAAACATCTATCCATCAACAATTGTTGGCGAGACTGGAACTCCTTGCCACTGGCAGTGTCAGCATCACCCGTGCAGACACCACTATCAAATTAATACTAAACATTGGGATTTTACATATAAAGAAAGGTCTAGCTGAAAAATATGGGGAAAAGAATACGTGACAACTTGATTGACAGAAAATATAAAAAGGTCATAATATAGTCATAAGCCAGATATGACAACAACCTGAAATCTAAAATGCTTGATAATATAGAATACATGTTAGGTATATGTTCTAGCTTTTTACAAGGAACATCACCAGGCAACTTAATTGGCAGCACATCATTTCCGTTTGTCCACTGATATTCAATCTGGTACCATAATTCTTTCAATTTAAGTAAATGCTTGTATTCAGTTTAGTAAATGCTTGTCCGGGTCCACGCCGGCGCGCAAGAGGTTTCGGCTCCGCCACCACGCGTCGTGTGACCGAGTCGTAGAGGATAGTCGCGTGTGTGATATGGGCCAAATTTGGCCGGCCAAGCCCACCGGAGCCACTTTCGCGTGTTTGATTCTCATTCCCTGTTCCTGTACCAGGCTCCCACGAAGCAAAAAAACCTTCTCTCTCCTGACTCCCGGCCTACGCTCCTGGATTTCGTTTTTCTGGAGCCAACCTTGGCCCGTGCTCGCGCGAGCCGCGGGAGAGGATAGCGATACCTCCCCTCTCTCTCACCCACCACGGTACCACTATGCGCCCCCTCGTCGTCGTGCCCGATGACGCCACGAATCCCAGGCGGGCGCGCCAAGAGGAGGAGCCGGCGCCGAGGCGAGGTCCCCCAAGGTCGCGCTTGCGCTCGCGGCGGCGGGACCGGGGATGGAGCAAGCTCCATCGAGCCCGCGCTCGCGGCGGCGGCGGCCGGGGGCGGAGCTCCCCCGTGCTCATGCTCGCGCGCGCGCGCGGTGGCGGCGGCCGGGGGCGGAGCTCCCCCGCGCTCATGCTCGCGACGGGGGACGGACGGGGGCGGAGCTCCCCGCGCTCACGCCCACGCGCGGCGGCGGTGGTCGGGGCGAGCTCCACTGAGCTCGTGCTCTTGGCGGTGACGGCCGGGGGCGGAGCTCCCTCGTGTGGCGGCGCTGTCCGGCGGAGGCGGAGGGGGCGCTCGTCGCCGGCGCGGCCTAGCAGTTGTTCGATGCAATGTCAAAAAGGAAGAACTGAGGGTAACTTCACCCCAGTGTTAATACAAGGTCATCCTACCCATTTCTATCCTAAATCAAACACAATCCTAAATTGACCTGGCTCACTAAGAACAAAGAAATCAAACAAGAGGATGAGCCCTGTGAACCAGGCCATGGCCGGCCTCACCCTGGCTCGTCGGGCAGGTCTTGCAGGGCACACACATCAAACACGCCCAGGAGTACGTGGTGTGCGTGTGGGCGAATCTTGCAGAGGAAGCCGTCGTGGCCGTTGCGAGCATGCAGGAGCTCGTGCCCACGGCTGAGTGCGTTCCGCGGGGTCATGGCGCCACGGCCGGTGTGAGTCGTGTTCCCCAACCTATATGAGCCCCCTTAACTCCCTCACCTCGTTTTGCTAGTTGAAGTGCCAAGATACACGAGCTAGAGGCTCTGCGACGTTCGCCGGTCTTCGCCATTGTTCATCTTCTACCTCGGGCTCCAGGCGTGTGAGCGAGCTGCAGTGAGCGAGGCGAGGGGTGAGCACCGGGAACACGCGTTCCCGGCCTACTCCAATAATTGCCATCAGAGCCTGGTCGTGATGGTGAAGGGCAAGATCGGCGACAGCTCAACCGACGGCGTCGTGGTGCGCGGCGCACCCAACTCCGGCGTGGTGGAGCTGCCGCTGCTGTCCAAGGGAAGCTACCAGGAGTGGGCGCTTGTGATGCAGGTGTCCTTGGAGGCGCTGGAGCTCTGGGAAGTCGTCGAGGCGGAGGGCAAGGACCAGCGATTCTTTGTGGCGTTCCACCGGAGATAAAAGTCGGGCTCGCCGTGAAGAAGATGGCGAAGGAGGCTTGGGACTCCATGAAGCGGATGCATGGCAGCGACGAGCGCGTGAAGGCGGCCAACGTGCAGCGCCTCATGAAGGAGTTCGAGCTCCTGAGCTTCCGCGACGTCGAGACGGTGGTGAACTTCACCGTGCACGTCGACTGCCTGGACGCACGACTAATCGACCACGGGGAGGTGCTGGGTGACTCCCGTGTGGTGAGGAAGGTGTTGCGCGCCGTGCCGAAAAGGCTGAAGAAGGTGGCGGTGTCCATCGAGATTCACAACGACCTTAACACCATGACGCAGCTCGTCGAGCAGCTGCAAGTCGCAGAGGATGCGGACGCCGAGGACGAGCCGGCGGCCAAGGGCGGGGGCAGCGAGCAACTATTGCTCACCAAGGGCCAGTGGGAGGCTCGTTCGCGCCAGCGTGGAGGCGGCGGGCGTCACGGCGGCGGCGGCCATGGAGGTGACCGCGGCGACGACGGCGGCGGCGGGAGCAGCACGGGTTCCAGGCGTGGGGAAGCCGCTACCGCGGCCAGCGCGTGGGCACATGGCGAGGGACTGCCCGAGGAAGAAGGAGAAGGCCTTGCTCGCCGGCGTCGACGAGGAGGCGACGCTCCTGTGAAGCTCCGTCTCCGCCATGTCGTGTTTAGGGGGAGATTGTTAGGAATAAAGCACGCCATGGCTGCGTCCAGAGCGTGCGCGTGTGTGTCGCGTTTGTGCGTGTGGGCGCCTGCAGGGAAGCTGCGGCGCGGTCCGGCGTCCGGCGCGCAGGAGGTTTCGGCTCTGCCGCCATGCGTCGTGTGACCGAGTCGTAGAGGATAGGAGTACATGGTGTGCGTGTGGGCGAATCTTGCGGAGGAAGCCGTCGTGGCCGTTGCGAACAGGAGCTCGTGCCCACGGCTGAGCGCGTTCCGTGGGGTCATGGCGCCACAGCCGGTGTGAGTCGTGTTCTCCGGCCTATATGAGGCCCCTGTACTCCCTCACCTCGTTTTGCTGGTTGAAGTGTCCAGATACAGGAGCTAGAGGCTCCATGGCGTTCGCCGACCATCGTCATTGTTCATCTTCTACCTCGGGCTCCAGGCGTGTGAGCGAGCTGAGTGAGCGAGGCGAGGGAGCGGTGAGGGGCGAGCACCGGGAACACGCGTTCCCGGCCTACTCCAACAGTGGTCACCCGCGGCAGCGATGTCCACGAGCTTGTGGTTCATACATAGCACCAAACATGTTGTGGGCCATATCGTGGTCGGCTGCTCAGTGCGACAAGAGTGTGCTCCTCCCGGTGCTTGGTGGCGGCTCCGATGATGAACGCCTCTTGTCTGTGGCCTCCCTAATCCCACAAGGAGAAAGGATTTCAGGGCTGTCGTTTTGAATTTGTGCAGGACGGAACAGAAGGATTTTGGCGATCGTGGCAGTGGGTTGGAAGAGGACAAACTGAGATTTCCTTGGATTTGGAGTTGGTGCTTACTATCAGGAAGACGGAGCAGAAAGATTAGAGGGAGGAAGAGATGCTGCTGTTGGTTTGCTCGATGAAGTAGAAGATCAGGGAGGAAACTTCGATTTGATTGCCGATGGGAATCAGGAGAGAAATAGCGACGTGCTTGGATTTGCTCAGTGGAAATAAACAGAGAGAACAAAAAGGGAAGAAGGAAGAGCAAAGTGCTGCTTCAGAGAGCAAAGGAGAGCAGAGTGCGGCAGCTGTTGAGAAATGGAGAGGAGAGCGGGTGAGGATATTTAAGGCAAGAGGTTAGAGTTAAATTAGGTGGGTTATAAGATGATCCTAAATTTTGGGCCGAAACATATTAATCCCGCGAAATAAATGGATAACAATTTATTTCGTAGGATTGGAACAAATGAATTAGACTAAATTTTCAGGAGCGAATTAAATACCTATGACTTTTAATTCGAGAAGCCACAAAACATCGTCATAATTCAAATCAAATCGACCCCTTGGAATTTAATCCAACAAATTATAGTTCATTCTTCTAAATTGAATCAATTGCAAAGGATCAATACAAAGAGTCTGAAAATATTCTCATAATAATCCATTAAGAAACTCCGGAGCACTTTGGAAGAGATCAAGCTGGGAAAGATTAGCGGGTCTGAAGCTTAGATGTGGTGGTTAGTTTATCTAGCTTTAGATTTATATTTAAATTTAGAATTCAAATATAAACCACACTCAAAAGAACCAAATAAATCCATTAAGAACCAAATCACTCTAATATGGAGTTTGTCCTTAGAAAACAAGGCAATTTAATTAATTTACTCACTAAGAGTTTGGAAAGAGCACAGGAAGATAGTCTTATGATTTTGAGAGAACACATCAAGCACAAAATTTTTGAAATCCACATTTTTGCAAATAACATTCCGGAAAATTCTGAGATGTTTCAGAGATGACGATTCAAAAGATACAGGTGTACCTGCTAATGCTGCTGCTAGGTAAATGAATTTCTTGAGCCGTCTGCAATTCTCCTTTTTTTCAGGGATAAGTTCTTGAGCATGCCTCGTTGTTTTATAGATGATACAGATAAGCAAGATGTAGTTGTACATAGCATACCTCCCTACTTTGCAATGCGCGACATGCTGATACTGCTTTGAGATGGGTGCAACACGACACCAATCCAGGTATTTGCAAGCTACTTCTCAACCCCCGGTTTGTTGTTGTCTCCGAGAATGTATTAATCCCCATCTTCTTCCATGGGTTTTGCACTCCACTGCTGTTCTTTTGTTTAGTCACCTTTGACCTATGACTCCAGACTTTCCCCCACAATCCCCATTTTTTTGTTTATTCTTGGATTGGGGTTACAAGGGATATCCGGATATGAAAGGAGGTGGGATGGCAACTTCCGAAGCTGGCCGTCGCCTCTAGCCTAAGCATTTGTGTGGGGCAACCAACAATGGAAGATGCAGGTCGACAAGACCCACAAGTGACGGGCTGGAGGTCATCGATGAAAGCTCAATAAGTTTGATGATTTCTCAAATGTCACTTGCTCAGTACATCCGTTTATAAAGTGGTTTGGGATGTCAAAATCAATGCATCATAAACCACTACTATAATATAGATGAAAGTTTCTTAGTTGTTATCCCTGATCGATAGCCATTCTCTAAGTCGAACAATCTCTTCTCTTGTCACAGGACAGGGTTAGGAGATTAGCAGGATGATGCATGGACGACCAACATAAGTTGGTTCAAAGAGTATACTAACATTTGCAGGGTAAGTGAGTATTTCTACAGAATTGAATTTCTCTAGATCTATCGAACTGAAATTGAATTATCTCTTCTTTCACGGAGTGGAAAAGGCTACCATCTGCTGCTTCTTGGATGTCCAAGGGATTATGCAATCTAGATGATGGCATTGATTTATTGTCAAATTTATGTGATGCTATATCGTTTGGTTATTAATATTGTTTATTATATGTTTTAAACGGAACCTTAACACGTGTATATATTACTACAAATACATAATAAATATTTATTAGATTTCTAATAAATATATTTTTACTGGACTTTTTATATTTCCAGAAATACATCTTGGAAAATATCAATTGTTAGTTTATCTAATTTTTTACTACGCGTGCCTGTCGCACGTGCTCTTTATTACTATAGTTAATTTACGAAGGATGGTCACAAAAGCAGCCTTAATATTTCCATTAAATCCTTTTTGGAAACTAAATTGAACTTCAAACACGAGTCCAATTATTCTGGCGCATTGTACGAAACGACTGCTTGATTCATCCAGGACCTCAGCATCCTTTTACAAAAAAAGTTTTTACCACTATATATACTGCGAAAGAATCATGGGCAGAAATGATCCGCAATGAAACCATAGAACAAAGTCGGGGAAAAATAAGTAGAAGAACAACAAGCAAAATGACAAAAAGGAAACCTTTAGAATCTTCAACATCACGTGCTACAACCCTTCATTTGATGTATTGCTGATGCCCTTCTCTTCAGTCGCACAAATCCGATCCGCTATCTGGTACTGTTGTGTATGGGATCAGACCCCCTCCGGACTCTTCTGTCACTCATCCTGTTTGGATCAACTGAAGAAGCTCTCTTGGCCGGGTAACCCTTGTTGTGGACGCTGGCGACAGTCCTCTCAGCAAGTATCCGCGGCTTGTTCTCTTGTCTGAAGAAAAGACTGACGCCTTTCAAGCCTGATGCCTTCTGCTGATGAGATAACAGCAACAGGCATAGAAGAATGGCCAGGAGCCTCTTGGCAAGCACGGCCATTTCAGCTCCAATGTTTCCTCCTGTGTGAGTAGCACTAGTTTGTCATCTATATACAAGCAGGCAGGCAAATGGCCGTTGCTACATCCATAGTCCTACACTCCTACTATATACTAGGTGCAGAGATAGCAAGAGGGCATTAGATTCTGCAACAATCATATGCATGCGGCTTGGACGAGAGAATGTAGGGAAGGGCTGTGCTTTAGAAGGTTCTGACAGGACGGATAAAGAGACCGTGCCACATACCCTTGGGAAGCGGCCAAGAATCTTTAGACCGGTTCCTCGGTCTTTCCTCTCCTCACTGTCTTGCACAGCAAGCAACCTCTGTAAAGAAGAGAAGCGTTATTTGCTTTATAAAGAAAATTCCTTTGAATCAAGATGCATTCTATCCCAGGCAAATTAAAAGAAAAGAGAAACTGAACTATAATGCAAGTATACAACATAGTTTGTTGTGCTGAATAATCTTATTTATGTTTTTGTTCTGCCATTTCATGGATATATGCCCTCTAACCCAAGCTTCAAAGATTGGCAGAAAAGGTATACGCCCTGTTCGCTTGGCTTATCAGCCACCAAACAAGAAGTACTTTTCTCTCACAACAAATCAGATCACCAAAGAACCAGCAACCAAGTAGAGATTTTCTCTCGGAACAAACCAAAGACTACCATCACCACCAAGCCAACCGAACAGGCTAATAGCTTATTGCTATGTCCATTCTTATCTCCATTCAGGTTTGAGCTGCTTCTGGATTACTACATTACAACATTATTATATAGCCGCCCACATGATGGCATGCCGCTTGGAGATTCCTAAAGCTCGATTTCTCTTTACTTTAATCGAGAAAAGAAGTGAGTTTGCATAGTGCTTCTTGTTGGAATGCACAGCATCCTAGCCAAGTAATTCCAGCTAAGCGGCTTTGTTCTTTTAACTTTGCGCCAAAGAGTAGATGAAAGAAACTATAGCGAGAGAGAAACAAACACTAGCTTAATATGCTTTCTATAACTATCTCTGCTACAATGAAGCAGTATGTTTTCAGAAGAAGATGTTTTGTGTTGGCAAACAAAAAACATTTCTAGGGAGACACATTTGAGAATTTTCGCTCTACCTGTTCCCACTTCCTACCTCTGCATTTGATGTTCCCTGCTACAAGCCCGAAATGTCGTCCCTACCCATATGCTACAGTTCACGTGCTTAACAAACGTTTATATCGAGCACTGTGACGACAAAGGTTCAGGACTACTACAGCAAGATGAAATGACATACTCCCTCCGTCCGAAATATAAGACATTCAACGATTCAAAATTTGTCCCCAAATATAAGGCATCATAGAAGTTTTTGGCAAGTACACAATCAACTCAATTAAAGACTTGCCAAATATTGCACTTGTTAACTTAAAAAACTTACCTTTAATTATCATTGGCTAAGGGCATATGCGACATTTTCTCACCTCTTTAATTTGTCCTACAAATCCTAGAATGCCTTATATTTCAGGACGGAGGGAGTAGACAATTTAGCATCTATCCGAAGATACTGGCGTTGGTATTTCCATAAATCATGGCATCAGTAATCAATGCTAGTCATATGGAACTTTTTTTTAAAAAAATATTAGTCATATGGAACTACTAAGTCAAGTTATGTGGTTCTCCCTTTCAAAACGAGCAATAGAGTATGCATTGTACTCCCTTTGTTCCAAATTATAGTTCGTTTGTCTTTTTTTCTCTCAATTTTGACCACTCATCTTATTCAAAAAAATTATGCAAAATATCATATTTTGTTGTGTCTTGCACTCTTGCTTTATTAATAAAAAATCACCAAGAATGATTAAAAATTGACTATGTTTGCGCAAATTTTTTAATAAAACAAGCGGTAAAATTTGAAGTTAGAAAAGTCAAACGAACTATAAATTCAGAACGATACAAGGATGGTGTTCAAAACCTAGTTTGGGCCAAGTTGAGGATCAGACATAGTTCTCCAACCGCAGGTATCCTCTGAGGTGAGGACGGTCCATACGCAGGACGACGCCCCCTCACGGCCTCCTTCCGGCAGTTGAGCTTGCAGCCGAGGAGAGCTCCCTGGCTCAGGAGGCCAGCCGGGACAGGACACAAAGCAGTCGGTTATCTGAGTGGTCGGGAGAGCAATTTACAAACCATAGGAGGAGCATACTGTTTAAATGTATTTCTGAAACACGATGAAGAGAAAGAAATGTCGCCTCAAGAGGCTAAGACCCGCTTATTATTTCCGAGGCAAATCCGCTTACATCCAGCGCTTCAGAACAATGGGCAAGCACAAGCTTGCAAACAAACGCGGGTTAATCTCACTATGGAGTTATTTGCTAGTACCATCTTGGAACCTCGTGATGTGATTGGGGTCTATCAGCTAAAAGAATGGTGAATCATCTGATGCTGCAACTTCAGCAGCTTTGGTAAACACAAATACACAATGCCGACGATAGGTCAGTCAGTCATTGGAAGTCGGGCTGGCCTGTGGATGTGAGGCACCGATGCCACATCCTGCTGTTGGGGTTCACACGCTTCGGCGCCCTGACGACCTCCGTGATGGGAAGGTAGACGTAGTGGGTGTTGCAGATGCAAGAAGTGATGCCGCTGAAACCAGCAAATGCTCCATGGACCTGCAGGCATCGTCATACGGATTGCAAGCAAGGAACTAGCTAATGTGGGTGCCTCTTGCTCTTACAATTAGGAAGGCGTGCGGGGATAAGAGGCAACTTACTGCGTTTTGTCCAAGTACAGTGCACAAGATTGCATCAGATGCATTAGCACGGCATGCCCGAACCATGTAAGTTGGGTCGATGTATTTCACATCAGCTGGAACACCAATGTCCTTGAAATGTGACTTGATCTGTAGAATGAAAGCAGTGTTGCTTAACATCAACATATTATCATTGATTTCTGAAAAGGACAGTAGTGATAAAAAAAGAAGAGCGGGAAATCATTGGTTTAGCAGCTGCAAATGAGCATATTACAGTAGTAAATACTTAAATGTACTGTAATCAGGATGCTGTCCTACACCACAGAACAAACAATAAATGATAAATCCACCCAAGAAAAAACTTGTCAAGTACAGGCCTTTTGTTGCATGTGAACACCGATGTCACTAAGTATCACATTGCCTGATGCATCAGTTGCACCTGATTTCTGCAGTAGATCCTGTAACAAAAGGGGGAGAAAAGGGGGGAAAGGCTGAATAGTTAGTTTCCATTCTCATCTGTGCTGCCACTATATATGTGGAACAGAAGTAGCTAGAAGTCAACAGCAGCTGTGAATTTTAGCTTACTTGTCCCGCAGCTTCTGCAACACAAACCACACAAAATCCCTTTGTCTTTAACAAATGCTCAAGGTGCTGCAGAACACCAAGTTCTCCATCTAGAGTGAATGGGACCTTCATTCATATTGTAAGCTTCTGTTGGTACATGTACACCATGCACGCGGGAAAAAAAGCAGTTATTTCAAGTTTAGTACAAGTAACATATGCATACCTCTGGTATCAAACAAACATCAACCTGCCCACTTGAAAGGGAAGCATGCATCGCAATAAACCCACTGCTTCTTCCCATTAATTTGACCAGACCGATACCATGGTACGCACTACGTGCCTAAGAACAGTATAGCATATCCTCCCTTAAAAACCTTTAATCTCTAAGCAATGATAATTTCAGAACAGCTGCAAAACAAGTACCATAAACCTACCTCTATATAGGCAGAATTAATGGCTCGTTGGGCTTCTTCCACAGCTGTATCAAAACCAAATGTCTTATCCATCAGAAGTATATCATTATCAATGGTCTTTGGAACTGCTACAACTGAAACCTTCAGCTTTCTCTTACGGCACTGCAATATGATAAAGATTGATATAACCTTCAATATGACAAATTGAGAATTGGATAAATTGATATAACCTTCAATATGACAAATTGAGAAGGCAAGATGATGCCTATTTTGGTTTTGCGCATAGGTAATGCTAAAAAGGATTACCCAAAGATTCGTGAGTGTAGAATGTAGAACACTTATTTGACCAAGAACATGCAGTTGAATGGATAATTCTTTCACAAAGAGGGGAAAAAGGACACCCCTTATAAGGACACATAATAGGCAGGAAACATAATAGTGAATGAAGGAATGAAATAGAACAGTAAAGACATAAGAACCTCTTCATGGATAGCATTTGCCCCTGCATGGGTACCATTTCCACCAAGTACAAAAAGCATGTCAATTCTCCTGGCCTACAAATCATATCCATATCATTGTAGAAGAGGAATAACTATCAAATACTAAAATCCCAGATTACTTACCTGTATACTATCGACAATCTCACTAGTTTTAGCTCCACCACGAGAAACTCCAAGAAAACTTCCACCATTAAGATTTATATTCTCCACTAGATGACGTGAAAGCTGGATGATGTTATTGAAATGAAACTTGAGAATGAGAACATCATGAGCATTAAATTTCTGAAAACGGTACATGAAGAGATGCATTCTTACTGGCATTTCTTTTAGGCCTTTCTCAAAAAATCCACGATAACCAAATGGAATTCCAACAATATTCTTGACACCATAAGTCTCTAGGGTGAATACTATCTGCAAGCAAACATATTCACCAAGTCATATGTTAAACAACTCTTTTTATAAGAAAGTTGGAGAATATGGATGTTCTCCAACCATTGAATAAAGACCATCGGTTAAAATTAGAGCATATATTAACAGTATACAGAACATCTTTACTGATAGAATCATACATTTCAAATGAGAGTTAAAGTGCTGTTGTTTCCAGTACAGGATCAGGAGATAAAAGGAAGTAGTAATCCGTGTTCAAGGAAAAAAAAGGAAGCAGTAAGCACATTACTGATCAAGTGATCATAAGCAGTGATGGATCTTAGCCCCGCTTTATGTTTGCAATTCACATCAAATGTATTGTTAAGCTTGTGCTCAAACTCAATTAAATATTTTCATTTTTGATATTCTAGCTAAGTGGAGTAATTATAGGGTAAGCATTAAGCACACTTTCATAGCCCTAATGCAAATATGATCATGGCTGATTCTATTTTACTAAAGTTGATGTTTTCTGTGAATATCAAAAGTTTATTTGAAATGTGAGAATGCAGAAATGTGTGGACAATTCTTCGAGATAAGAACCTGTCTGATGACATCATTCAAACCAGGGCAGAGTCCTCCACAGGTAACTATAGCAGCTTTAACTTCCTCTGGCTCATAGTATATCTCCTTGCGTGGTCCTGCTCGATGCACCCTGCATAAAGCTGTTTATCACTGCTTCACCCTTCAAACATTCTAATGGGTTGAATTAGATACAACAAACAGGCATCCAGAAAAGGTGAAAGCTGATATACAGTAGCACAGAAGCTGATATACCATTGCTCCACCCAGCTACAGTCAGGATCAATGCACTCTGCTCCAGCAGATGTAGGTGATGAATACTTTATCACCTAGAAAAGGATGATATGATAAGGGCAAAGCATATCCCGTAAGAACATAAGTAATTTGTTTACTGAAATTTCTCCCATAGATGCTAGATGTAGTGATAGTGTCTGTAATAGATGCTTGAAATGCTTCAGTTGATCTATGAATCAATTAGTTGGATTTTGACGAAAACCAGTTACACATAAGCATTATTTACAGCTTCCATTGACCCATCAACATAAAGTTAACATTCAAATTTGTGCATTGAAGACTCCAAATTTTTATAGCAACATATCTTTTTTCTGGTGCAGAGCCGGTAATTATCCTCACAAAGTTTATAGTAGCTCTGAGCTGTGACATATTACATATCAAAACCCAATTACTCTGTCAAAAAATCATTTTAAAGTTAATCTCCCTGTGATGCATCATGCTAATTATCCTAAGGGAATACTGACCTTCAAAAGTGCCCTATCATCATTGTTAACATAGCCATTCCACATATCCACATTTTCATTACCTGCAGGAGCTCTGCCAGAGTAATAGAAGATGGTTGTTGCATGAGAAAATGTTGTGATGCTTTGAAAAAAGTTAATTGCTTTGAAGAAAGTTAAGTTAATTCAATCAAAGCCGAATAAAGGGTGAGTGAGACCTGTTTTTCTTGAGTGAGAATGTAGTTGGCCTTGGTTTCAAATCATATATATCAGTAATACTTGGCAAATTAAATCTTTGTTCCCAGTCTTCCTGAAATTTCTGCTTCCAAGATGGATCGTTAAAATCCAATTCCACTTTCGATGAAGTAGCTTTAACACAAAGTGGGGAAGGCTTTTTTATCTTCTTGCTTGTGCATTGTTTGGCATTTGCGTGCAAAGAACCGTGTAAATTTTGATCCTTTGTTGACAGCAGCCGCTGGTGCTGTTGTGTGCTACAAAAACTGCTGCTTGTTTTCAAAGCAGCAGCCATCACAAATGGATGCTCCAATGAGTTGAAAGTGGCAATCCTCTAGTAAACTGCATACGAAATTTGGGTAAGTTTTGTAGTTAGTAATCTTCAATCAGAGAACACCATAAGAATTAGCAGAGAAAATATTTCCACCTAAAAGGATAAAGCGACACTAGATCCACACAATTGAGAAGCAGTTGTTGCTACACAACGAATCATGGAGAGAAAAATACAAATTAAATAAAGCAACATTTGCTCCATCTCGGGAGGAAATTATATCATGGATACTTCTTCAACTGAGTATCGGCATATTACTAGTGATGAGTTGGAGACCAAAATTTGTTGAATGGAAGAGGTGACAACACTAACAACTAACCAGTAGTATTGAGTAGTTAGGAGTTAGGACTAGGCTCCAGTATGGACACCAGTATATGTCAAATCGTGAGCAAATTACCAAGCACTGAACCAACCTTCATCTTGCTGTTTTACATAATGGGTAAGAGCAGGTGCTTGACACAGCATAATCAGATAGCAGACATAATTTACACACTGTTATTGTGTTACAGCAACACAACCCAACATAAGAAACCAAAAGGCAATTAACTCCCCGAAGCTGACTCTACAAAGCCCAACACCAAGTGACCGTCACAGCATCTGGAAGTTCAGCGATGTGGACTGCTACATCGTTATCAATCAGGACACTGGTTAGTGTGGCCAATTAGCACAGTGGGGACAGCGACCGATTGGCGACCAAATAGCTGAGAAAAAAACAAAATTCAACATCACGGGACTAAAAGCCATTGCGCTAGTGGCCGTAGTGCCAAAAACAAGTACACCAACAGAGCAAGGAACCAGAGCCTTCCGGCTCCCAGACCTTGGGTGCAGATTCAGCTCAAACCAAATGCGACCTGCACATTACTCCCAAATGGTGGCCGGGGGCAACCCATACCCCTACAACCCAGCAACATCGTAACGCGCAATCGACCAAGGCAGCCACACAGCCCGAGAGCGAGCGGCGGCGGCGATTTAAGCGGATATGGATCCTAATTCCTAGTTTCCTACCGTCAAGCCGGCGGCGGCGGGCGGGCGGGGAAGACCGGAAGCAAAACGAGGGGCGGAGACGAGCGCGCACCTACCCCGCTGGCTCACAACCTGCTCCGAGCGAATGGCGAGAACCGGGAGGAGAAAAGCAGCTAGGGCTTTATGCGCCTCCCCTTTTCGGCGAGTCTTTTTGCCCCCGCGCCCGTGGTTTCGGTGCTCTCTGCCAGTTTGCCTCTCCCTGCTTGGCTTCGCGAGTTCGCGTCGGCTTGGTAGCGCGGCGGAGAAATTGTGAGTGGAGGAGTGGGCCGGTGCCCGGCGCTGGCGGCGCTGCTACTGCTGTCGAGCTGCCTCTCACACCAGGGGATGGATGATGCCACGGCTACAGGGGTGCATCGCGCTCGAGATGCGATGCCGATGCCGTTCTGTTGGTTGACCGGCAATGGCGGGATCGAACGCCGTTGGATGGCTGGGTGCCTGGGTGGGTCGCTCACCTGCTGGCAGTGGGCACGTGGGAGCTGGTGAATGGCTGTGCCCTTCTCACCGTCGTGATCCACCATGGCGGTCATACACGCGTGCTTCTAGAACAGCTCTATCAAATCAATGGTCCCCCCTTCTGCAATGCTACCGGCCGTCAAATTACTCGATTTTATGGCCAAATTGCCTTCGGTCAAGCGACAAATCAACTTTTATTTAATAAAAAACAAAAGCGACAATCATCTGGTACTCTGGTAAAAAAAGTCGTTTTGTACTAGATTTGAGTCAAAAATTAGAAATATAAATCATGAATAACTTTTAAGTCGTTAAGTTTGGAAATGTGAAAACTACATTTGTCTTGTAAAATACTTTCATAAAAACACACATATGTTATTATAATTATTTTTATAAAAATAAGAAGTTAAAGTTGTATTTGGAGACCGTGTCGTTGTCCTAGACGACTTTCTTTACCGAACTGGAGGGAGTACTTTGCTTTGGCCTTTGGTTCATGGGCATGCTGGAGTCCGGGTGGCGATGGACCACTGACCAGGAATAATCAACTGGATTTTAAGGTAAAGCTCATATATGTTACCTGTGTGCTTTGGACCAACTCCTCACAGGATTTTTTTTTCTTCCCCAAACTCACCTTCTTCTCCAACTCCGGCGAGCTTTCCGGCGAGTTTAGGGTTCAAGGTTAGGATTCGGTGTTAGGGGTTCGGGGTTGCTGGGGGAGCTGCTATCCCCGCCGGACCTAGAGGGAGGGTCGGCGGTGGCAGGCCGGCCCGGCGGAGGTGGCGATGGGCGGAGCGGCGAGGCCGGCGGTTGGGACGGGGTCGGGCGGGGCGCGGGGGCGCCGCGAGTCGGGCGGCGGCGGCGGGGGGGTGGGAGGGGCGGCGGTGGTGGCCGGAGGCGGGCCGACGCTACCGAGCTAGGGTCCGGTGGTGGAAGCGGGCGCGGGTGGTGTCACACCCTGAAATTTCCAATTTCAGAATGTGAATAGAGAAAATAATTAAATAACGATTTTCTCATAATTTTAAAACTTTTCCAACATTTATTTTCTTTACAGGAAATATAGTATAGGAAAATCCTTGTTTGATTCTCTGAATCAAATAAAAAGTTGTGAGTGTTGCATTCATGCCGATGCACCATAGTGTTTTGAGTGAAAAAGGTTTTTAGATGCGCTTAGGTGATGACCAAACCCTCCCGAGAATTTTCCGTATTTTCCTGGAATTTATTCTCATTTTTCCCTGAGCTTATTCTATTTATTAGAAGGATCTAAAATCTTTTTTATGAGTTCCAAATGCTTTATTTGGATTGTTCATGTCTTAATCTATCTCTGAGAATTTTCCTGAAATTTTTGGAATTTTTCGAGCATTTTTCGTGCCTTTAAAACAATTTCTAGATTTTTTGGAATTGTTTTTGCATAAAAGATAAATTCGAAAACAAATCTTATCCTACCCTATCTGGGTCGAGCCCGTGGGCCCGACCCAACCCGCTCCAACCCGGCCCGCCGGCCGGCCGGTGCCCATCGGCCACCGAGAGGCCAAGGCCTCCACCGCAGTCGCCGCCGCCGGCGGCGCGCCCTTGGCCCCGGCGTGTGTGCCCCGCCGGGCGCGGCCGCCCGTCCCTATAAAGGGTGAGGCCTCTAGGCTCGCGCGCGCCCTAGCCCCGCCTCCCCGCCGCGCGGCGCGCCGTCGCGAGTCGAGCCGCCGCCGGAGCTCACATCGGTCGTCGCCTTGTTGACCACGGAGCAAGCGGACGCCACCGAGAGCTCCGGGGCGCCGAGCCGCACGTGCTGCGCCGTTCCCCGTCACCAGCCAAGCACCGGAACGCCGCCACCGCGTGAAGGCCGAGCCGGCCACTGTGGTCGACCACCGTCGTTCCCTTCGATTCCGGCCGCTCCCGCCTCTCTCCTCCGCCCGTGAGCACCAACCCTAAATCCCCTTCACCTCCCCTCTCTATTCCACGCCTCGGCCAAGCCGGAGACCGCCCAGGGCGCCAGCGATTGGAGCCGGCCAGTGCCCCTGTCCGCCGCCGGTCAAAGGCCAGAGGTAGGAGATGAAGTTGCGGCAGTTTTGCAGTTAGGCCCCTGTGCAATCTCGAAATCCATATGTTATCTTATGTGTCTTGCAATTTCCAGCATAACCCCCTAGATCTTTAGATTCCTTGCAATTAGATCCAAACCGAGCCCCTTTTCTAGATCTAACCCGATCTTTATTCTTTTTGCGAACACTATTTCATGTGTCTTGCAGATCTTCTTTGCTAGCCCCTAAAATGTATAGTTAATTGCGAATAGGTCCCTGCAGCCTTATTTTCTCCATATCTTGCATGTTCTAGTTCCGTTTTAATCCGTTCAAATTGCGTTAGGTTCGAAATGAAATAAAGTTCACGTTAGTGGTGTGTTCACATCATGTATGATTTCTGCAAAATTAATTTGGTAATGATTTTGCTAATGCCTTATTAAACATGCTTTTCTAAATAAAAATAATATAGTGTTGTACACCGTTTTTCTTTATTAAAATTAATTTGAGTAATGTTTGTTTTACATGTTTTCATGAATAAAAGATAATTAGATCTTTATCTCCGGTTTTTGGAAAACCAAATGTTAATTTGCTTAATGATTAATTAACTTTTCTAATTAAAAGTTGATAGGCTTTTACACGGGCTTTTATTAACAAAAGTTAATTGGATAATGCTAATGCCATGATGTTTTTAATAATAATATGATCTACTCGAATTATAAAGTTTCGTTTAGATTGTTCATATAGTTTAGTTTTTCTAAATTAAATGTTTAATTGGTTAATTCATATATGAATCTTTATAAATAAAACTTGACTAGTTCTTTACACCGGTTTTGTAAATAAAGTTTAATTTGCTTTAATTCCAACATGGGGTATTTTATTTATGAAATATCCTTACATATATTTTGTTAATTAAAATAAATCTAGCTCATAGCCTTGTTCTCTTATATATGCAGACTGTTCGTTAGTCGTTCTTTATCAAGCTCTGTCTCAGTATGTCTCTGTTGTAGGGCTAGCCTTCTTTCAAGCTCCAGATCTTTCCAATCCTAGTACATGTCACCCAATCATAATTGTCTTTCAGTTCTTTGAGCCAATCTTGTGCAACTATCTTTCTTAGAATCAGTGTCTCTGTCATCTAGCTGTTCTTTCTTCATCCTAGTTCTCTTTGTAGGCTAGTCTTCCTAGATCCTAGCCTAAGGTTTCTTATGCGCTTGATAGTTCGTTGCTACCAATCTAGTTTCGTTTCACCATAACCTGTACGTTAACATGTGTATCACCTGTTATTTATTTTGATACTAAAGTTGCGTGTTAATCTTGACTAATATGTATTCCATTACTTTTCGATAAAAGTGACTAGGTTCTATCCCGGTTTTCATAAGTTAAGATTTAATTTGGTTAATTCTTATTTATAACTAGCTTTTGTTAATATAAAGATGTCTAGTGTTAAACATCGGTTTTCATAATAAAGTTAATATGCTTAAATGATATTATAATTGTCTTATTAATATTAATATGCTTAGTTGAACACGTAATGTAAAATTATTCGACTAAGATATCTTATACACGCTTTATCTTCCTAAAGTAATTGTTAATCTGATATAACTTGTACTTAAATATCTACTAATAGAATATGGTTAAGTTTACTGTGTTTTTTAATTAAATATAACCTGCTTTGAAATATTCTTGCCATGTGATTTTTGTAACTAAAATATGTCAAGCACATAGTCTCTTATTGATGGATAATAATCTTTCGATAGCTTCGACCTTAGTTTCGTTTTCAGCGTTTCTTGCGCTTGCGTAACCATAGAATCGAGCCTATCCTTTAGTGCATTCTTTTAAACCTTTCTTTTGATTGGTGTATTGTTCTTAGAGTGTTTGTTTGTTTGCTTTGTATGCTTGTTCCCGATGATTGATGCGCTTAGAGTGAACGCCGTTCAAGAAGTTTTGAAGAGCTTGAAGTTGAAGATTCTGAGCAACTACTATCTGGTTAAAGGCAAGTGTGTCCTTGATCTTTTGTCCTAAGAATTTTATTTAATCACTCACTGCATTGCTTTACATTAATTTTGATGAGTTCTGTGATGCCCCAGGTTTTTAATTAGCGTCATTAGCGCTAATGGCCGATTCAGCCGAGTCAAACCGGCCCACAGCAGTCAAACCTAGGGCGACCTGGGCCATCACCCCGAAAACCGAGTCGACAACCCCTATTGACCCCTTGACCAAGTCAACACACCCTGGTGGTCAACCCTTGGTCAAAGACACGGTCAAACCCCACTGAAACCCTAATGTCGATGAACGTCTTCCGGAACTTTTGCCGCGTTCTCCAAATTTCACCTAAACACTTCAAAATCTACCTTTATGAAAGTTGTCCAGCTTGTTGAGGGACACAACTTTCATGTAGATTGGCATTTCCAATTTTGAGTGGAAATTGGTGAAAAACTTGGTCAACTGGCAGTACCTCCTGTTCATCGAGACAGGGCGGCATTCAAAGTTGGCAAGCCGTTCCTGCAAAAACCATTGAGAAAAACACCTATGAGCCTTTGTAAAAGTTGTAGAGGGTAGTGAGATCTACAACTTTGGTATTCACTGCTTGGTGCACTTTAGTTCAAATTTTTGACGAAAAACCCGGTCAAACCGGCGTCGACTAGCGAATTGATGGCCGGGTTGGTGCCCTGGTGCTCTGGAGCGCCGACGCCCGACGCGCGCGCAGCGAGCGGCCCGCTTCCCTCGGCGTCCGGCCCGCGTGGTCCCGAGGGCTCTCACTCCAAGGCGCATTGGAGTCCGTTCCCTCCGCGCGTTGCACCCACACTCGTCGCCCGGTCGCACGCCTTGAATCCGCCCGTCCGTCCGCGTCCCTCTCCCGGGCACGCGCGCGTGCCGAGGCCGGCACCGCACCGGCGGAGTAATGGCCGGGGAGTCGTCGTGGCGGAGGCCCCGGGGCCGCGCCCCATCCCCTGACGCCTATTTAAGCGGCCGCCGCCCGTTCCTCGCAGGGGAGCGCATCGCCACACCGTCAATAGGGCCGCCGCCATGCTCCATGGGAGGCCGTCGCCGAGCTCGTTTCCACGCCCCACTCCTCTGTCTTTCGAGCCCACCACCCCCTCTCTGCAACCACGCGTGAGCCCTCGCCGCACCGGCCACGACGCGGCCGGCGCCGCCCCAACTCGCCGGAGCGGTCGCCCCCGCCCGCGCCGGTGCCGCTGCACGCCCCGCCGGCAGCCCCTCTACCCTATTCAAGCTGGCAAATCGGTCGCGGGTGAGCTCCCCCTCCTCCCCACACCCTTTCCCGGCCAATCCCCTCACTGGAGTCGCCGAAATTTGGCCTCCCCGCGCCGCCGGCCATGGCCAGGGGCCACATTGCAAGGGGCTAAATCTTTTCAGGGGCCTCAGCGCAAAACCTCAACTTCAGTAGTATTTCTAATATGATGAATCTTGTAAATTCGCTAGAAAATCGTAGAAAATTCAGAAAAATGCCAAACTAATTTTGCTGGATTCATTGTGGAAAATACTACAACTTTTGTTATTCTCACATGGTCTGATTCTTGATAGTTTTAGCATGAAAAATAGGAATGTGAAAAACCTAGATCTGCAATATCTCAATCTATAAATCCTCTGTGTCCAATTTTTGGATATGTTGTTATTAGGGCATGACTAATTCCTGTGCCAAAAATTGCACAAAGTTATGCAGTAAATCTTTTTATATAAATTGTTTTCCATTTATGCAGAATCTGTCTAAATGATTTTTTTAGCTAAAAGTATTTAGTTTTTTTGTGCCCAATTTGTGCATGCTGACTTGTTATGCCAAGACACACCTCTGGTGATTTAATCATGATTTTTGGATGATCACAAATATTTATTCTTAATTTGTGCATGTTTTCCTTTGTAAATTAATGAAGCAAGATCAGTAGAGCTTCTAGGTGTGCTTGCTGGTTCTTTAGGCTTGTTTAGGACCAGAGAACTTGTATGAGAAAGATTGGAGCATTTTGTTGCTTATTTATTTTTGTATGCATTTAATTTGATTGCTAGCTAGTCTTTTGTATTTTCCAAAATATTTTATTTTCTAGCTTCCAAGCTTTGCATGTGAGTCCAGTGGTTCAGTATGGGTGTTATGATGCTTAAGAAACCCTTCTTTAAATTTTTAGTGATTTATTGTTTAATCAAAAGGTTTAAAAGTCTTTTGTAGATTAAAGATTGATTAAATAAGGAAAATGCATTTTAATTCTTTTCCCTTTTTGGGAAGTGTTACCTAACTTAATTAAAGGCTAAGAACACACCCTTGCTGTTAAAGGAATTAATTTATAAATAAATATCTTTGTACACACCCTTACTAGTGAGAGGAAAAAGGAATAAACCTTCACATGAAATATCAAGTATAAAGGGAACATTAATTCAAGTGTAATAAAAGAATGAAACACATATCAATGATAACCTTCATAAAAGGGATTTAATCTTTAATTATTTGTTAAGGTGAATATGACCAATAAGAGTTGGATAAGATAAACAAACTATCACATTGTTAACACCAAAATTTGGTACAGGAGAGAGTCTGATTTGTGGGCCTAATTTGGTAAAAAATCTCATCTGGCGGAGGAAGATTTCTTCAGAAGATTCGGCAGAAGAGCTTGCGGTCGGCAGTTTGCTTCCGTTCGGCAAAGGGACTGTTTGCGCTGATTTTGCGGGATTGCGTGGTGACGTGGCCCGAGCGGAATAGACGAATGGATGGATAAACATTCGCACTTGGGCGATAACTTAGGTATCAAATATTGTGCTCGTAGTCCACCAGGAGTCATGCCACGACAGGGTATAAATATGAACCCTGGATGTATGTAATTGTAATCGAAAACATTCTCATAACAAACCGGCTTTACACCAAACTCTTAGTCCTTTAGTCGTGTCGTCGAGTTCTTCGAGAGGGTACATCGATCCGTCGACCTCCGTAAGTACCGGCAACCTTGTATCATGTCTAGTATCATGCGGTGGATTTAGATCGTGATGCAAGTAGTCTTGTTACCATGCTTAGTATCATGCGGTGGATTTAAGCTTGGTTCAAGAGGGTTTCATGTTAGGTCATGAACCATGCGGTGGGCTAAGATCTAGCTTGGAGCTAGTTATCGGCTCTATTAGATTTTGGCAAGATCTAATAGATTCATTAAGTTACCTCATGTTGCTTTGAGTTTTACTTTATGTTTAAATTCATGTAACACTCCTTTGCCCAATTTAGATTGATTTGGATCGGCTTTATCTTGTTTGGTGATCTTTGCATTGCACGCTTGTATCTTGGCTCAATAAGGCACGTGGGTCACGTGTTTCCCAAATAGCCGAAACCGAACCAATCTAGGTTGTTACGTGTTGCGGGTTCAAGCTTGTTAATCATGTGTAAATCTTGACAGAACCGTGTATCATGCGGTAGATGCAGGTTTTTGGGTTGTCTTAGAGCTAATCATCCGGTGGATTGGATTTTTAATTCAATCTGATAGGTTTATCATCTTTGGCAACGTTTGTTCCCTCTCCATGGACCCCGATTCGGCTGTTTAGCCGTATTCGGTTATGCTTTCACGAGTAAAACGTGTTTATAAGTTGTGTTTTAAACAACATGTGCTTTTAGCTTTCCATATTTAGATTGTATCATGCGGTGGATAGATCTATTTGTGGTTGGTGGTGTGATTTCAAACAAGTTGTATCATGCGGTGGATAAACTTGTTTAGTCTCATGCTTGACGGGTTTTGAAGTACCTAGACATGCGGTAGACTAGTGCTTTGGGCCTATGCATGCTTGTTCATTACATGTTTGTAATCATGCTTTGCTTCGTTTATTTTTTATTGTTATTTATTCTCGAGGATCGGTCATGGTCTTGTGCACGTGCAATTTTGTCCAACTAAAGACCGATCTATCGTCATGCTTGCGTCATCCGTTCGGCTATGTTCTATTTTACACTTCAAAGCTCCCGAATGGTTTCTAATTTGCTGGAAGATAGCTTCGCATAGCTATATGTCATCTTACACGGCTTTCTAGCTGCAAATATGGAACTGCCTGGTACCATCCGGCAAGTTCCAAGCTTTGGTATTTAACTACTTTGTCTTTTGTTAATTTTCAGGTAAAATTGACTGGCACGCTTTGGAATCTGCTTGTGTGTGAAGATAGCTTGTTCGGCTTGTTGTGTGCTTGACGCAGGGCGCGGATTTTGCGTCAACACACTTTTTGGCACGCCCAGTGGTTCATCTGTAGCTGAAATCGAGATGCCTGAGATCGTTGACGTTATGGACGTCACCATTGATGAACTATCTCCAGAGCAACTGCAACAGTTGAAA
This sequence comes from Cenchrus americanus, assembly GCA_947561735.1. NCBI lineage: Eukaryota > Viridiplantae > Streptophyta > Magnoliopsida > Poales > Poaceae > Cenchrus > Cenchrus americanus. The sequence goes on along the minus strand of OX387239.1, from coordinate 69,969,790 downwards.
GACGCTACTGACCAATTCCAGATGAAGTGCTTGATGTCGTTCAAGAAGAACAGAAGTGGCGTTCCATACCTTAAATCTGAAATGCCTAGGGTGCTGTTGCCGGGGGAATCTGACGCCACATCTTTTCAAGAGAAAGAAGAGATTCTGCAGGCTTTTTGGGATACTGCGAAAACTGTGATGGGCAAGCATCATACGGCCTTCTTGGGCATGTTCAAGCAGATGATGATTGGCGTGTTTGGCCCAGGCATGGAAAAGGTGTTCAGTCGAGTATCCCCTCACGGATATCATACGGAGGTCGGAGAGACCGCCCGCTCAACCAACGAGAGCTCAACCACCATTGCGAGCCGGCCGATCCGACCTCCTCCACAAAGCGTTGGGAGCCGACCGATCCGGCCTCCTCCACGCGGCCGGGAAGTCGGCCGAGTGCAACCTCCTCTACGAGTCGCGGGGGGACAGCCAGTCCAGCCACCTCTACAAGGCAATGCAGGTCAACCAGTTAAACAGCCAAACCCATATCAGCCTACATATGGGGAAATGACATTCGGCTCGTCTGGAGTACCGCCCAATTCCACTTACAAGATAGCTCCAGTCAGTAACAGGTTGCAGAGAAACATGTACGGTGAGGGTTACCACGAGGTCATGGATTATGGCGCTATTGACGCTCTCCCGAATCCTGGGTACGGCACAGCTGCAGGAGTGCAGGAAGATGATATTCTGGTTCAGAAGATGGCCGATCTGATGCAAAATCAATTCGGCCTCAAGCTTAAAATGCAAGGACCAGCTTACACGCCTCCCTTCCCGGAATGGTACTACAGAGTGATCCTGCCACTAAGGGTGAAGCCTCCTACGGAGTTTACGAAGTTCTCTGGGCAGGACGATACAAGCACGGTGGAGCACATTGCTCGTTATTTGCTGCAGCTTGGAGAGGCCTCAGCTGATGCGGTGTTCATGGTTAGATATTTCCCTCTGTCATTGACGGGCTCGGCGTTCCAATGGTTTACTTCTTTGCCTCCCCAGTCAGTTGGCACATGGAGGGAGCTGGAGCAAAAGTTCCATGCCTATTACTTCAGTGGTAGCACAGAGAAGAAGCTGATCGACCTGATCACCTTAAAACAGAGGCACAATGAGACGCCTCTGGAGTTCCTCAGGAGGTTCAGGGAAGTCAAGGGCATGTGCTTCTCTTTGACTCTACTGGATGATCAGCTGGCTGATATGGCCGTTGCAGAATTGTTGTCGGCTGTACGAGAGAAGTTGTTTTGCATGAAATTTGACAATCTAGGTCAATTGTCTCAGAAACTGTCATTAATGAGCAACCAGGCCTATGGGTTCAAGAAGGACACCAGATTTGCCAAGCACAATGACATAGCTGACATCTACATTCAGTTCCTCGAGAGGGCCGACCAGATGGGAGATTCGATGATGATGAGGAAGTGGCCGCCGCCGAGATCATGTGGGGCAAGGAACCTTTGACTATGAACCGGTAGTGGATCAAGGAAACCAAGGGCACATATGACTTCAATGTCACCAAAGCCGACAAGCGTTTTGAGTTCTTGGTAAAAGAAGGCCGAATCAAAGCGCCCGAAGGGCATTCTATGCTTCGGCCCGATGGGGTTAAAGAGAAACGTTACTTGCGGCTTCCATGATAGAAACTCTCACTCCATCAATGACTGCAGGGTCTTCAGGATGAGGATCCAAAAGGCTATCCAGGAGGGACACCTGAAATTTGACAATAAGATGAACTGGATGGCCATCCTTTCCCTCAAAATATGATTGGCTTTTCTGTCAATATGGTGACTGCTGAGGAGAAGGGGAAGGTCAAGGTCCTGACGTCAGCTAGAGCAAAACAAGGTGGAGCAGTGGATCCAGCGCGACAAGTGGCGTTGGAACAAGTCCACAGAGAAGCCCCTCGTGTCCTCAAGAGCCATGTTGAAGTTGGGGAATCATCCAGGACCAAGCCCAGAGTCACCACGCGCATCCTCCTCAACAAATGGCAGCGTCAGCAGGAGAAAGAACGCTACTAGAGGCGAAGACTCGAGGAGGAGAGGCGCAGGTTTGAGGAAGAAGCGCGCAGGAAAGAAGCGGAACGTGAAGACACGCAGAACGAGGAGCATGCACATTGGGGATGCGCATTCTTCGTACATCTTTGGAACGAGGGTTTAAAGCTTCCCACATTGAGAAACTGCCCTGAGTGCAGTGATCGATATTCTGAATATAGACAGGAGACTGTCAATCGCCGATCCGTCCATGACAGAATTGGAAGGATGCATCCTAGTGATGATCGACGTCAAAAAATAATTGAGGTCATTGATCACCCCAGGAAAAGGCAAGCTGACCAGAGAGGGGCTGATCAAGAAGAAGAGGAACACGAGTACATCTGGAAGGAAGGATAGTGGTGCCCGCCTAGCTTGAGGAAAAGCCAAAAGTGAAGGGTTCAGCGCTTGAGGAACCGGGACTTGAAGCAGGCGGGGATCCAGAGAAAACAAGTGTGGCGCCCAAAAGACAAGTCTGAAGGATCGGGTCGTTCGGCTCCAGCATGCATGGTATACTTTTTGCCGAATGAATTCATGACTCCCGCTAACCAAGTTGTGCAGGAGGAAACGTCCCTGGATATCAATGATGATGAACAGCTTGGGGGATTGATGGCGCAACTGGTATTAGCCAAGCAGGCCACCTTCGACAAACCGACCAAGAATCGACACATGAGGCCGTTTTACTTGAAGGAGTACGTCAATGGCAAGCCATTGACCAAGATGTTTGTTGATGGCAGAGCTGCGGTCAACGTGATGCCGTACACTACCTTCAGGAAGCTTGGCATGGGCCCCGGGGACTTGACACCAATGAGCATAATTCTGAATGATTTTGCTGGAAATCCTTTAGATACCAAGGGCTGCGTGCACGTGGACTTGATGATTGGGTCCAAGACATTGCTCACGACTTTCTTTGTCATCGAAGGCAAAGGAGCCTATAGCCTGCTGCTTGGGCGGGACTGGATCCATGCCAACTGCTGCATCCCATCTACCATGCATCAACAGCTCGTTCAGTGGGTAGATGACAATATTGAAGTGGTCCAAGCAGATGATTCAGTGAGTGTTGCAAACGTTGAACCAGCTTTCTGGGAATATCAAGGCATCGATTGTTTCTCAGGAAAAGACTGGGGTGAAGGTCCTGTTGAACCTGTCAGCAGTGATCAACAACCGATTCAAGCAGTCGGCTCTTATAGTAATTTTTAATGGACAATCCTGTTGATGGAACCGATGGAAAGTTGGGACGAGGATTCATGTCGGTGTTTTAGACCGGCAACCTACTAAGGGGAGTACCCGAAGTAGATGAATGTGGCCTCGCCGAGATCGGTAACTCGAAGGAAGAGACACGTGGCACACAATTTAGACAGGTTCGGGCCGCGAGGTGCATAATACCCTACGTCCTATATGCTGCATAGTTCTGGATTGATTGGGTACGATTACAAGATGATGCAATCTTACGTCGTGAGATGAGGTGATCGAGAGGGGGGTCCCTGCCTCGCCTTATATAGTCCGGGAGGCGGTGGTTACAAGTCGGTTCGGGGGAGAGAGTACTAGTCGAGTACGTCTAGGAGTCCTCCATACGGTGCGGGACATGTACGGCTTCCTAACCGAGTCGAGTGCCGTGCGGCGCAAGTCGGGTAGTACCGGGGGCCCACCGAGTAGTCGGTCCCGGTACCCACCGAGGTAGTGGGCCCGGGGAGGTCCATACGACAAGCCCCCAAGTACTTTGTAGTCGAGAAGGATAGCTTCAAGTAGTCTTGACGGCCTTAACGAGTAGTCCTCAAGCGTCCCCGAGTACTACAAGTCAAAAGTCCTCAAGAGTAGTCGAAGCATCCCGAGGCTGGAATGTACTCCAGCTGACATCTGAACAATCCTGAAGTCTTCTCGAGTAGTCCCAAGCGTCCTCGAGTGCCGCTCTTGAAGGTCTTCAACAATGCCCATGTTGTCTTGAAGCTGAAACTGATATGGAAGTGCGATTGCAAAATCGCACTCCATATGGAGTAGCCCCCGAGCCTTAGGTTGAGTTGTAGACTCTGGCTGAGGGTCCATCTGAAGTTTTGGCAAGAAAATCCCGAAAAATCCGGAGAAAAAACCGAAGGACACGTGGCACGGAGCCCCCGAACCTTGAGTCGAGTACATCCTCTCGAATTGAAGGGTCATCTTGTAGAATGTGTCCTGAGATGCTCTTGAGTCTTGTCGCTTCCCAGGAAGTTGACTTGGAGTAGCCGAGCCCCCGAGATGAGGCGCATCGACTAGTGGAAGTTGAAGAGTCACGCGCCGCCGCTGAGTTAGCCGAGCGCGGCGTTATCCATCCGGCCGTTGGAGGGGCCGCGTTGACTTATAAATAGAAGCCAAATCCCTTAGGGGTTTTCACCCAACGCAGGCGCACCATTCCTAGCAGATCTAGCCAGGAATCACTGCTAGTGCACACTGCCGCCATTGAGAAGTTGTAGATCCAAGCACGCCGCCGTAGGAAGCCACCACCGCAGCCCCCGAGCGAATGCGCGTGAAGACACCGTGCACCTGGAGAATGAAGCCTTCACCATCGAAGACCGCGAAGACCGCCTCTAGGAAGAAGAGGGCCCGTGAAGAGGTCGTCGGATCTACTACGGGGGCATCGCCGCCAGTGTCTCCGCCACGACCAGATCCGAACCGCGAGTGGAAAAATTCCAAGGCCAAGACCGAAGACCTACTGGCCCTTCGCAACAGTGGGTTCCTGCGGGAGAAGGAGGTGGACATGTAGAGAGCCGCGGCAGGGGATCCGTACCCCATGGAGAAGAACCCGGACGAGATCCCAATGTTCGCCCGGTTCGCGGAGCGCGGATCGTCTCTCCGGACGGCGACTTCTTCAAGGGGCTGTTGGGGTACTACGGCATCGAGTACCTCAACCTCAACCCCAATGGTATCTTCCACACCGCCGTCTTTGTACATTTTTGCGAAGCCTTCTTGGGGATCAAGCCCCATTGGATCTTGTTCCGGAAGTTCTTCCGGGTGAAGCCTCAACCCAGCGCCAGTGATCCCCGAGTAGTCAGAGAAGCGGGGATCCCGATGAGGGAGGACGCGGCAGAGCAGTACCTCTCCTACAAGTTGATAGATTCCAATCAAGACTGGAAGGCCAAGTGGTTCTACATCACGAACCACCACCCGGAGCTGCCGAAGCCCAGCGGGAAATAGCCCAAGCACCGGCCATGGTGGAACTCGGAGCTGACGATGCAAGAAGGATTCCAGTTGCCCGAGTTGTTGGCGAAGATCAAGGCGCTGAGGGAAGCCGGGCTGAGGGCCGAACATGTGGCCTTCAGCTTCATGAAGCGAAGGGTGCAGCCGCTGATGGCCCGCGACACCCTAGGGTACAAGTACACCAGCGACGACGACACGTCGCGGATGCCTGGAGATGAAGTCGACGACGACGACATTGTTGATAGGCTGGCCAGGATCTTCAAAGATATGCCGGCGTACACACCGTGCCCAGTACCGGAGTTCTCCGCCGCGCGCCCACCAAATCAGGTTAGTAGCCGCATCCATAATTGAGTACTCATTACGTAAGAGTAGTCGCACTGATGAGTTGTGCTTCTTGCAGGATGACTTGACGAAGTTCGTCTCCGAGCCAGCGTCGCCTCCTCAGCTGGTCGAGGTCCCAGAGGAAGGGAAGGCCAAGACCAAGGGGCGGCGCGAAGTTGGCGAGGGAGACGACACCGTTGTCGTTGAAGACACATCCGATGAGGAGGACGATGAAGAGACGCTCCAAGAGCGCTTCCAGCTGCGGTCGCGGTTCAGCCGCCCTGGGCTACCGCACATACATCTCGTTCAGGATCCGCCGGCTAGCCTAGAGGCTAGTCTGCCCGCGCCACCAAGGAAGCCGCGCAATGTGGCCCGCAGGCGCGTGGCCAAGAAGTTGAAGGTTACGGAGACCACATCCCGAGAGGTAATCCATCTTGAAGAAGGTAGTCGAGTACTGATGTCTCGAGTTTGTGTGTTGACGATGAAGTTTCCTTGCTTGCAGGAGATGCCGCCTTCCGAGCCCGTTGAGCAGGGCGATGAAGGCGACTGTGACACGGTGGGGGGCGGCTGGGGGTAGTCGTAGCCCAGCCCCCACCGTAGAAGAGCTTCTGGCGCAGATGGAGTGCCAGCCCCTGTTACTCAGGGGAGCAAAGAACCCGCCGCTGCTGCTACTGAAGAGGCAGCGGCTACGGAGGCGCAGGAGGAGGCACCTGCCAAGGCGGGACTAGTCGACATCGCCAGTATCCTCGGCGCCCCAACCGTGACGGTGGTCCGGTCGAACTTGTAAGTGTTGATCCTTCCCGAGTAGTACTTGGATGTGGTAGTCATACTTGATTGACAACCAGCTTGTACACTCTGCAGGAAATCGACGGACTTGTCCTGGGAGGGGGATGAACCCGCTGCAGTGGTGGCGGAGGAGGAAGCCGCGCCGCCCGCTGAGGAGTCCGCTCCCGCCTTGCAGGCAGAGCCTGAAGCGCCGGCCGCTGAGACTACTTTGCCTGAAGCCAGCGTCGTTGAAGGTGAGTACTCTGCTCAGGTGCGAGTACCCTGAAGAGTAGTCATAGTCGCCATGTATGACTGATGCACTTGTTCTCTTGTCGACAGGTGCTGAAGCCGAGGGAAGCGATATCCCGTCGGCGATGCCCGTGGAGGATGTGGCACCGGAGACTCAGGAGGCTGCCGGAGAAGCCCCTGAGCTGATGGAGGTGGCCGTCGGAGAGGCCGCCGCGGCGACTGGAAGAGAAGGCGATGACGCGCTGCCAGAACCCGTTCTGGAGGTGGTCGTCCGCTCGCCAGAGATCCAGGACGCGGAGCCAATCCGCTCGGCACCAATGTCCGAGGCCGCGACGAGTAGTCGTGGCGGGCTCGAGTTGTTGACGGACGATCTGGTCGACCCGGCGATGGTGGCTCGGCACCTGGAGGCGGTGCGCCAGGCCGAGCAATGGATGAAGGTGAGTAGTCGACACCCTTGAGTAGTCAATCCATTAACGTTGAATACCCATTTGACATGTGTTGTCTGTGCAGGACATCGCGGAGAGGTCCCGCCAGAAGTCAGAGATGCTTCAAGGATACGGCGACGTGGTGCTCCGGGCTGAGACATTGGAAGAGTAGCTCGTGAAGTCCCGGAAGCATGCAGCCGCCATGCAGTCGAAGCTGGACACCGCCTTCGCCAAGTATCACAATGATGTCCAAGAGATGCAGGCGAAGAGCGACGATCTGGTGCGGAAGAACAAGTCTCTCCGCAACAAGAACAAAGGTACACCATTGTCTTGTCTAGTACTTGTTGATGGCATTGCGCTTGTTGACTTGCGAGCTTGGAGACCAAGGTTGATCCGGCGAAGGCTTCGGAGACCGATCCGAAGAACCTCTTCTACCGAGAGCGAGGAGGTGTTGGTGTTTTAGACCGGCAAGCTACTAAGGGGAGTACCCGAAGTAGATGAATGTGGCCTCGCCGAGATCGGTAACTCGAAGGAAGAGACATGTGGCACACAATTTAGACAAGGTTCGGGCCACGAGATGCGTAATACCCTACGTCCCGTATGTTGCGTAGCTCGGATTGATTGGGCACGATTACAAGATGGTGCAATAGTGCGCCGTGGGTCGTATGGGATGAGTTGTGTTCCTTGAAGGAAGCCCCTGCCGCCCGACGACCTACGTGAAGCACTCGGGGCGAAGTCGATCCCGAACCAGGCCGTCTCTCATGAAGTTGTACTTCCCAAAGCTCTCGTGGATGTAGTCGCCGTGGGCTAGCCGCCAACTACACCGACGAGTGCGCACGCTTCGAGCCGCCGGAGCAGATGGCGCCTATTGCAACAAGTCGCCGAGAAACTCAATCTCCAGAGTCCCGTAATAGCTTTCTTTTTCGGGGCTCGTAGTGCGGGTTGTACAAAAACAATTGTAATGAAATTGTTTAAGTATGAATGAAGAAAGTTCCATGGATGAGTACTCGTTATCGCGATCTTTGAGTGCGGAGTCCCATCGTGGAGTTGTCGCGAGTAGTCGTACTCGCCAGTAGTCCCGTTGAGGAGGAAGACAAGAAAGTAGCTGATGGATAATCAAACTTTATTACCGAAGAAGTACACCCTGATGGCCAGGGCCGTTGTTACGTAGTAGTCGCCAGACTCCGAGGCCGCCTACTTCGCCAAGTAGTGCTAGGGCGTGTGAAGCCGCCACAGCAGTAGATCCGTAAGTAGCCGTATAGGCCGGATCTAGGAGTACATGGTCTCGCAGATCGCTGCCAGATTCCTTTGTCGCTCGTCGAGCCCAGATCCGTAGGTAGCCGCATGGGCCGGATTCCGGAGAGGAGAGTAGTCCCAGACCGGTGCCCGGGACTGAGGCCGCCACGGCGAAGGAGAACCGAGATCGGTGCCCGGACCCGTAGGCCGGCGCGCTCTAGAGGGGTCTTGATGTAGTCGTGTAGACTTGAGCCCCCAAGGTAGTCGTGTAGACTAGGCGTAGAACCGACAGAGTTGGTTGACGTCTTCACCTTCAAGCGTCTGGAGGTGGTAGGAGCCCGGTCCGGTCACCTTTGCAACTGTGAAGGGACCTTCCCAGGGCGAGCTGAGCTTGTGTGGTCCTTCCGTGTTCTGGATGCGACGGAGGACAAGATCACCAACGTTGAAGGAGCGTTCCTTGACATTGCGATCATGGTAGCTCCTGATACCCTCCGTGTACCTTGCCGATTGGACGAGGGCTAGCCGAGCTTCTTCGAGTCCGTCGATGTCAACTCGTCCGTCGTCTTGATACGCCTTCGTCGGGTGCTCCATCGTCGGTGAGTCCCACATGACATCGGCAGGAGGATTAAGCCTTCGAGCCGTAGACCAGGAAGTATGGAGATTGCCCCGTTGGCTTGGAGGGCTGAGTACGTAGCCCCCAGAGTGAATTGGGTAGTTCCTTGATCCACTTGCCTCCTTTAGAGTCAGCAGTGTCGTGTAGCCGCTTTTTGAGAGAGTCGACACTACTAGGAAATGAGGCTTAGAGCACCAAATTTTCTCGCAACACCACACAATTGGTTGCAATAACTCGTTCTATGGCAATGATGAATTTTTTGGGTTGCGATATCTAGATATTATGTCCACCAAAAATGCGGGTTGCGTCGTTTGAAACAATAGTTGCAAGAGGTTGTTGTTAATGCCACTATGGAAATGTATGGTTGCCTTTGTGGATACCTATTGCCGTAATCCAGTTCTCCATTGCGATAGCATCGATTTAGTGTTGCAATCGATGCATGTTTGTTGCCACGAATAGTTAGTTGGTTGCGACTAACCATGTATGTGGCCACGATAGAATACCGTTTTGCAGAACTTAGTCTTCGTTGCGATAGCTCCAGGTGCTTGTTGCATCCATAAAGAGAGGGTTGCGATATATGTGTGTCCGTTGCGACGAATACTTAATTGGTTGCGAATAGATATAGTCATGACCACGTTCAAATAATGTTGTCTAAAACTTAACCTTGTTGTGATTGCTCATGTGCCCGTTGCATCCAAAAATCAATTCGTTGTGATAGATGTGTCATTATTGCTGAAGGATTAGTTTGTTGCAAATAACCATGTATGTGGCCACGATAAAATAACGTTGTCTAAAAATTTAACCTTTGTTGTGATACCTCATGTGTTTGTTGCATCCAAAAACTAATTCGTTGCATCAAAGAGCATCTATTGCCACAAATGAATTTTGTGAGTTCATTAGACTATTTTTGGTTGCGCTAGAAAAAGTTAGAAACTTAATTGAGCCCACCTGCGCATTTGAAGAAAAAACAAAAAGAAAAGCTCAAATTTCATCTAAGACATGAGAAGCCCACAAAATTCATTTTTGTCCTACCTATTTCATGAATAAGCACACAAAGTTTTTCTTTGGGCCACCATACAACCATATATACACATATTCTAAAAAATAGCATGAATTAGGTAGGACCTTGAATTATTATGGCCCGAATAGCATGCTAATTGATTTGGAAGTAATAAATTATTTTCAAGTACCTCACAAGCAAATTCTCAATTCTAGCTAACTGATAAATTTACAAGTACTGTTGCTACGGGATAACTAAACGTTTATACCAAAAACACAGAAATCGCACATTAAAATGACATTTAATAAAAAAATATTTCATGAAATACCCATGCGTTGCCACGATGTAATAATTTAACTATTTGGGAAATCATCCTTGCCCAACATTCTTAGAATCACAACAGTTGTTCTAGTGAATTAAAATGCAACATAACTTTGTGGTGTATCAAAGAATCCATTTTCATAGAAAACCAAAAAAACGTATGGAATGTATAGAACTATTGGATTGATCCAACATAGGCAAACCAAAAGCCACCCGCATCCTGACCGTGCCCACACACATGTCCAGCGTGTATGTGCCTTAAAAAACTGAGATATAGAAAATGCGACATGTTCAAGTCTGGAGCTGCATCAACATACAAATCATATATTCACAGAGGGTTGGATGGATTAGCCTTACATGATATAAAAAAATTCTGATTCCAAGTAATTAAAGAATATCAATTATCAAGTACATGAAATAAATAATGACAAAAAACAAAGTTTTCCAAACACCGCAACGCTAGTTCCCTTCGATGGATATATTCACCTCGATCGACAAAAAGTGAACTCGATGGGCGTACTCATGTGGCCCATGGTATTTTCTATAAACAAAATAGGAATTTAAACTAACACCCGAAAATGAACATCAAGACTTTGTTATTAATCACCATCAGCGGGACCTTCTCTCGGGATCGACAGAGAAAGAAATTTAGAAGTCGACTTTAGAATGCCGCGCAGCGGACTTTGATATGCGACTTTAGAAGTCGACTTTAGTTGCCGCGTAGAGCGGACTTTAGGTGCGACTGCGTAGTCGACTTTGTGCCACGCGGGGTGGACTTAAGATGCAAAAAAACGAAAAGCACTTTCCGGAAAGCCAAAGCGAATAAAAAATCAGAAAAAACGAGTAGTTTTGCCGCCGGAGCGGGCTTAAGATTGCGACCGGAGTCGGCTTGTGCCACCGGAGTGGGCTTAAGTACACGAGCCATGGATTTCGGACCCAAGGTACGGTTGCCACGGAGCGGGCTTGAGGGTGCGACCGGAGTCGGCTTGTGCCATTGGAGTGGGCTTGGATGCGACCGTTAGCGTCGACTTGTGCCACCGGAGTGGACTTGAGTACACGAGCCATGGATTTCGGACCCAAGGTACGATTGCCGCCGGAGCGGGCTTGTGCCACCGGAGTGGGCTTGAGTACCTGAGCCATGGATTTCAGACCCAAGGTATGGTTGCCACCGTAGTGGACTTGAAGGTGCGACCGAGTCGACTTGCGTACCGGGCCATGGATTTCGGACCCAAGGTACGGAGCGCGAGTACTTAGGGTACCCGGACCCATGGTACAAGGGCGTGAAGACCACGTGCAGCTAGGTTCCATCGTCGCCAGGACCCGAGGGCCGCTTACAGCTAGGTTCCATAGAAGCTTACACACGTAGTATGCTATCGAAGCGGTGCGAAGATGAGACCGAGTCGACTTTAAGTTGCCGCACCGGAGCGGACTTTGGAATGCGACTTTAGAAGTCGACTTTAGATTGCCGCGCGTAGCGGACTTTAGGAGTTGTCTCCTAGGGATAGCCCCGAGTTGATGAAGTAGACTCGTGGCGACTTGATTGATATACCCCAAGAGTAGTCGGCGAGAGTGTAGCTCCCGTGAAAACCCGCCGAGAAGCATACACAAATGAGTAGTCGGCAAGTAGTCCTACATGATGAGGAAAACAAGCCAAGAGAACGTAGTCATTTAAATAAATGACTTAGGCTGTTGTCGCATGGGCGACTTGTAGATGAAGCCGTGGCGAGGGAGCCGCGACGGTTGTTGTTGAAGTCGACTAGTCGAGTTGATTCCGACTAATTGTTGGGGGCGTGATCGCCGTTCTCGACTAGTTTGGAAAACTAGTCAAGATGAAGGGTCGACGCGATGCGACCGAAGACGACGTCGTGGCGCGCGCGGCATACTCGAAGCCGAGCCGGTGTTGCCGCGGGACAAGTAGTCACCACGTACGGTGTGGGCCGAAGTAAAGCCGGTGTGGCCGCAAGACGAAGTCGCGGCGCACGGAAAGTAGTCGATGATGAGCCGTGTGACGGGCGCGCGACGTGCCGAGGGCACCCGGACGCGCGGCGTAGGTGGAGTAGTCGACGATGAGCCTCGCGTGAGGCGAAGTAGTCGACGACGAGCGCGCAACAAGCCGCGTGACGAGCCGCGCGACGTGCCGAGGCACCCGGGACGCGTGGCGAAGACGAAGTAGTCGACGACGAGCCCGGGCGAGGCGGGAGTAGTCGACGACGAGCGGCGCGATAAGCCGCGTGATGAGCCGCACGTGCCGAGAGCACCCCGACGCGCGGCGTAGGCGAGGAGTAGTCGACGATGACGACCTCGCGCGAGGCGGAATAGTCGACGACGAGCGGCGCGATAAGCCGCGTGACGAGCCGAGCGCGAAGCCGAGGCACCCGGACCCGCGGCGAAGACGAAGTAGTCGACGACGAGACCGGGCGAGGCGAGTAGTCGACGACGAGCGACGCGATAAGCCGTGTGACGAGCCGCGCGACGTGCCGAGGGCACCCGGACGCCGCAGCCGCAGGCGAAGCAGTCGACGACGACGAGCCTCCGCGCGAGACCCGAGTAGTCGAAGAGCGGCGCGGCGAGCCGCGTGGACGAGCCGCGCGACGTGCCGAGGCACCCCGGGACGCGCGGCGGAGGCGGGGCAAGCAGTCGACGACGAGCCCCGGAGTAGTCGACGACGAGCGGCGCGCGACAAGCCGCGCGGACGAGCCGCGCGACGTGCCGAGGCACCCCGGGACGTACAGCGTAGGCGAGTAGTCGACGACGACGAGCCCGCGCGAGGCGGAGAAGTCGACGACAGCGGCGCGACGAGCCGCGTGACGAGCAGCGCGACGAGCCGAGGCACCCGGACGCGCGACGAAGACGAAGTAGTCGACGACGAGCTCCGGCGAGGCGAGTAGTCGACGAGCGGCGCGGCGAGCCGCATGACGAGCCGCGCGACGTGCCGAGGCACCCGGACGCGGCGGCGAGAGGCAAAGTAGTCGACGACGACGAGCCCGGGCGAGGCGAGTAGTCGACGACGAGCGGGCGACGAGCCGCGTGACGAGCCCGCGACGAGCCGAGGCACCCGGGACGCGCGACGAAGACGAAGTAGTCGACGACGAGCCCGGAGTAGTCGACGACGAGCGGCGCGACAAGCCGCGTGACGAGCCGCGCGACGTGCCGAGGCACCCCGGACGCGCGGCGTAGGCGAAGTAGTCGACGACGACGAGCCTGGGCGAGGCGGAGAAGTCTACGACGAGCGGCGGCGACGAGCCGCGTGACGAGCCGCGCGACGAGCCGAGGCACCGGGACGCGCCGACGAAGACGAAGTAGTCGACGACGAGCCCGGGCGAGGCGGAGTAGTCGACGAGCGGCGCGGCGAGCCGCAGGACGGCGCGCGCGACGTGCCGAGGCACCCCCGACGCGCGGCAGAGGCAAAGTAGTCGACGACGACGAGCTCGGGCGAGGCGGAGTAGTCGACGACGAGCGGCGCGACGAGCCGCGTGACCGAGCCGCGCGACGAGCCGAGGCACCAGGCACGCGCGACGAAGACGAAGTAGTCGACGACGAGCCTCGGGAGTAGTCGACGACGAGCGGCGCGATAAGCCGCGTGGACGAGCCGCGCGACGTGCCGAGGCACCCGGACGCGCGGCGTAGGCGAAGTAGCCGACGACGACGAGCTCCGGGCGAGGCGAGTAGTCGACGACGAGCGGCGCGACGAGCCGCGTGGGACGAGCGCGCGACGAGCCGAGGCACCCGGACGCGCGACGAAGACGAAGGGAGTCGACGACGAGCTCCGGGGCGAGGCGAGTAGTCGACGAGCGGCGCGGCGAGCCGCATGACGAGCCGCGCGACGTGCCGAGGCACCCCGGACGCGCGGCGGGAGGGCAAAGTAGTCGACGACGACGAGCCCGGGCGAGGCGAAGTAGTCGACGACGAGCGCGCGACGAGCCGCGTGACGAGCCGCGCGACGAGCCGAGGCACCCGGACACGCGACGAAGACGAAGTAGTCGACGACGAGCCTGGGCGAGGCGGAGTAGTCGACGAGCGGCGCGGCGAGCGCGCAGACGAGCCGCGCGACGTGCCGAGGCACCCGACGCGCGGCGGAGGCAAAGTAGTCGACGACGACGAGCCTGGGCGAGGCGGAGTAGTCGACGAGCGGCGTGATGAGCCGCGTGACGAGCCGCGCGACGTGCCGAAGCAACCGGAAGCGCGGCGTAGGAAAATTGATTCCGCCTTGACAAGAGCAAGGCGACTTGCTTCAATGGATCTCGACGAGTCGACGAGTAGATCTATCTTGTTGACGAGGGTCCTTCGAATTCGCCCGGTGGTGATGATCACCCCTACCGGCGCGCCACCGTGTCGGTGTTTTAGACCAAGCAAACCTACCAAGGGGTACCCGAGGTAGTAGATTGTGCGGTGAGGATCGTGATCGGTTGACCGAGAACTCGAAGGTATGCGCAAGGACACGGGACACAAGATTTATACAGGTTCGGGCTGCCAAGGTGGCGAACCCTACGTCCTGTTTGGGGGATCAAGTATGGCGCCCTGCGCTTGGTGTTGGGTTGTCCCCGGAGGGGATTGGGGATGTGCGGCTAGGTACCCGCCCTCCTTTATATAGTCCAGGGGGCGGTTCCTAGTCGGTTACAAGGCAGAGTCCTAGTAGGAGTACACGAGCGAGTCCTAGTAGGAGTACGGGGGGAATTCTACCAGAGTCCGTCTTCTACTATTCTTCCTTCCTTGCACGAGTACCGGGGGTGTATGCCCGACGGGGCCCCGACAAGGGATGCTCGACGGAGTTGTCCTCGGACTCGAGCTCCTCGGGGTCCGACCCGAAGTCGAACTCGTATGCGGGGTTCGAGTAGAACTCGGAGATAGGGTTGGAGTCCGAAGCGTGGCGGGGGCGGTGTCGGAGTCCGAGTTGTACTCGGGTACGGGCTCCTTGCCGCCGGCGCGAAGAGGGAGCCTCTGTGCGGGCCGGGGCGGGGATGCGGGGACCACGCGCGGAGCGCTCGCGAGGTGAGGGGGACCCGCCTGCGATGGGCGAGCGGCCGGCTCGCATGCGATGGCCCATGGAGACGTCGAGTTCGAGTTGGAAGCGGACTCGAGCTCGAAGTCGGCCGTGGTGGTTAAAGAGCGAAATTTCGCCGAACTTGCCGGCGAGTTCGCCCGTGACGACGTCGGGGAAGCCGTCACGAGGCCGTCTTCGGGTTGGGCGACATGGTGAGGCGGCGGCGGAAAGAGCTCGCGCCATGCGCGGTGCGGACCCGGGCGCCGAACACGAAGGTGTCGCCGCGGTTGAAGGCGACTCGTTGGCTTGAAGTAGACGGGAGCCGTCGAGTTCGCCATGTGATCTCGAGCGAGAACCCCTACCGCGGCGCGCCACTGTCGGTGTTTTAGACCGGCAACCTACTAAGGGGAGTACCCGAAGTAGATGAATGTGGCCTCGCCGAGATCGGTAACTCGAAGGAAAAGACATGTGGCACACAATTTAGACAAAGTTCGGGCCGCGAGGTGCGTAATACCCTACGTCCGTATGTCGCGTAGCTCGGGATTGATTGGGCACGATTACAAGATGGTGCAATAGTGCGCCGTGGGTTGTATGGGATGAGTTGTGTTCCTAGAGAACGGTCCTCGCCTCGCCTTATATAGTCGGGAGGCGGTGGTTACAAGTCGGAGTAGGGAGAGAGTACTAGTCGAGTACGTCTAGGAGTCCTCCATACGGTGCGGAACATGTACGGCTTCCTAACCGAGTACTTCTCCTCCGTAGTCCTTGTGCTCCATGCCTTCGGGTGGCGTGTAGCGCAAGCCGGGTAGTCCCCGGGGGCCCACCGAGTAGTCGGCCCCGGTACCCACCGAGGTAGTGGGCCCGGGGGAGGTCCATACGACGGGAGGCCCGCCGTGTACTCGGAGTACGATTATATGGAGCTTGCTTACGAGTGCGACAAGCACATGGAGCTTCGTATTGCATCAGATCGTGACCTCGTCAACTGCTACAAATCCTTGCAGAAGCTGAACGAGGACCGCGAGAAGCTGCGGGCCCAGCTCAAGGAACTTGAGGAAGCCGCGCTCCCCATCGCAAGGCTGCTGGTGCCTCACCCTGGCGGTCCGAAGATATCTCCACTAGTGGACCGGCTGAAGGAAGCCCCCAGCCGCCTGGCGACCTACGTGAAGCACTTGGCGAAGTCGATCCCAAACCAGGTGCTGGCCTTCATGAAGTCGTACTTCCCGAAGGCGCCCGTGGACGTAGTCGCCGGCGGACTAGCCGCCAACTGCACGGACGAGCAGTATGTGGAGCTGCTGGAGCAGATGGCGCCTATTGCAGAACAAGTCACTGAGAAACTCAATCTCCAGTAGTCCTGTAATGTTATCTTGTAGCAGTAGTTGTACAAAAACAATCGTAATGAAATTTTTTAAGTATGAAGAAAAACTTCCATGGACGAGTACTCGTTGTCGCGATCTTTGAGTGCGGAGTCCCATCGTGGAGTTGACGCGAGTAGTCGTACTCGCCAGTAGTCCCGTTGAGGGAGGCGTACGCAAAGTAGTTGATGAATAATCAAACTTTATTAGCGAAGAAGTACACCTGGATGGCCAGGGCCGTAGTTACAGAGTAGTCGCCAGGACCCGGAGGCCGCCTACGACTAAGTAGTCCTAGGGCGTGTATCCGCACGGCGATGAGATCCGTAGTAGCCGTGTAGGCTGGATCTAGGAGTACATGGTCTCTCTGTAGACCGTTGCTAGAGTCCTTTGTCGCTCGTCGCGCAGCCCAGGATCCGTAGGTAGCCGCATGGGCTGGATCCGGAGAGGAGTAGTCCCGAGACCGGTGCCCGGACCGGAGGCCGCTTACGCCGAAGGGGTAGTCCGGAGACCGGTGCCCGGACTCGGAGACCGCTTACGCGAGAGGGGTCTTGATGTAGTCCCGTAGACTTGAACCCCCGTGCGGTCGTGTAGACTAGGCGTAGAATCGACGAGTTGGTCGATGTTCCACGAGTTGTTGACGTCTTCGCCTTCCGGTTGTCGGGAGGCGGTAGGAGCCTGGTCCGGTCACCTTTGCAACTGTGAAGGGACCTTCCCAGGGCGAGCTGAGCTTGTGTAGTCCTTCCGTGTTTTGGATACGACGGAGGACAAGATCACCAATGTTGAAGGAGCGTTCCTTGACGTTGCGATCGTGGTAGCGTCGGATACCCTCCAGGTACCTTGCTGATTGGACGAGGGCGGCACAGCGAGCTTCTTCGAGTCCATCGATGTCAACTCGTCTGCTGTCTTCGGAGACGCCTTCGTCGTAGTGCTCCACTGTTGGTGAATCCCACATGACATCAGCAGGGAGGATTGCTTCGGAGCCGTAGACCAGGAAGTACGGGGATTGTCCCATTGGCTTGGAGGGCTGAGTACATAGCCCCCAGAGTGCATTGGGTAGTTCCTTGATCCACTTGCCTCCTTTAGAGCTAGCAGCGTCGTGTAGCCGCTTTTTGAGAGCGTCGAGCACCATCCAATTGGCGTCCGTTGGCCCTAGGATGGCCAACTGAGACATATCGGACGTTGTTGAAGTTAGAGCCCTGTGTCCGTGATTGTTGAAGTTAGAGCCCAGGTCTATGATGATGCGATGGGGTAGTCCGTAGTGATGCACGAGTTCATCCAGGAAGTCGGGTACTCTATCAGCCTTGGGGCATGTGACCGTCTTGACCTCGATCCACTTGGTGAACTTGTCTATGGCCATCAATACTCTGTTGAATCCACCTGACGCAGTTGGTAGTGGTCCAATCATGTCGAGCCCCCAGCATGCGAAGGGCCAGGTTAGCGGTATGTTGACTAGCTTGTAGGCTGGGACGTGTTGCCGTTGGCGGAAATCGGCACCCTTGGCACCTTCTCGACGAGTTCTTCGGCGTCGCCCCGTAATCCTACTAGGACTCGCTTGTAACCGACTAGGAACCCGCCCCCGGACTATATAAAGGAGGGCCGGGTACCTAGCCGCACATCCGAAGGACCGATACGGCGAACCAGAGAGGGGGGGAGTGAATGGGAGCCGATAAAAATTCTTCTCGAAGGAGATGGAAACTCCAACAAGATGAACACGGCTTCCAACACACGTCTCCGACTCACTACCAAGGTTGGTCAAGCCCACGTAGCCACTGGAGTGCCACTGGACCTAAGAACCAACACACCACCTTCCGACCCGAGAAACGCAGCGGAAAACCAAAACTCGAGTCTACAGACCCACACGGTCGACCGGTGAGCACCACCGGTCAGACCGGTCCCTGCCGGTGAAACTGAGCAACTTTCACTAAGTGGCTCTACACCGGTCGGACCGGTTAGACACACCGGGCCGACCGATGGCAGCGCCGAAAGCCCCCAAGGCACCAAACGGGCCAACCGACCACCAAACGGACCCAAACTCGAAACAAGCCAGCAACACGGGACAACAACGAACACACCAAGACGTTCACCCGAGCAAAGACCCACAAGGGCTCGCACCGGTCCGACCGGTCAAGAGCACCGGCCGACCGGTGTAGCTCGAGCAGCACTCGGGATGAACAAGACCCGCGGGTCAACTCCCCCCAAATCCAAATCTCGATCTCCCGAATCGCTCCACGGACTTGAACAAGACTTTGGGGATATCATGAACACCTCATGAGGAGTTCATAGCCAAGTTTAATCCCACCAAAACTCGTCCAAAAAGGAGGAATCGAAGAAATCCCGCCGAAAGCACTTCCAACCCAAGAACTCAAGAAACCCCAAAATCGAGCACCTTTACTCACGGATTTGGGAAGGGAATCACGGCCCAAAGAACCACGAAGGGTTCCCACAAATTTCCCCCATCAAATCCCCAAGAGAAAGGTCCCGAAAACAACCCAAAGAAATCACCGAGAGAGAGCTCCGAAAATCACCACCAAGAACAACCGAGGGAAAACACATCCAAACCTTGAGGAACCACGTTGAATCATCTATACATGAAACAAAGGTTCGTACAAGGTCTAGCAAGCCGCCCGATCATCCATCCCTCTCTAGAAGATCTCTCCGTGAAACTCTCTTGCTAGTCCTAGAGAAAACCTAAGGAAAATAGGTGGAAAATAGGAAAACTAATGAGCTAGGGTTCCAAGAGTTGACTCGCCATCCTCTCACCTCTTGGGTTATATGGAGGCAACCGAATGTATAAAAAAGCCCTTCTCTACTAACTAGGGATACAAGCCCCCTCAAGGGTGGATTTGGAATTCTTGATGTCTTCACCATCGGACGGATGCCCGCGACCGCACCCGCGTAGCCACAACGCAAGCCATGCGATCCCGACGCGTGTCCTCTGCTTCGAAGATTCCGCATCGCGTCGTCGCACATCGGTCGACCGGTGCTCCTCCACGGTCGGGACCGGGTCGAACCCACCGGTCGGGAGCCGGTCCGGCGCCGTCGCGGCTCCGTCTTCGGTTATTCGGTCTTGGCTTTGTGGATCAACCAAGGAACCCAGTGGTTTTCTGGTGAACCACCGGAAACCCCGCGAACTCGGTGTAGCCTCCGCCAATCTCCACTCATGACTTGGCTCCCACGTAGTCTCGGCTCGACCTTGGTTTTGAGGCTCAACCAAGAAACCGTCCACGACTTCATCTTGTTGTTCATGCCACCATGCGGCCCGCACTTGACCCCCGCCGGCCACCGGGTCCCTCGAACGAAGCCTACTTGTCTTCTCCACACCGGAGGCCTCACCGGCAACGACCTTTCGCGCTTGTTCTTCACCCGCACCAACACGAGTCAAGCCGCAACCCGCACCGCAATACTTAGCCAAGAATCGGTCCACACAACGTTGTCAATCACTCATCACACAAGGAAGCGGCCATCCACCGGTCCTCGAACCACACATGGTCCTCAATCTCCCCCTTGATGAGTGCATTGACAACACCCACACGGAAGTAACAAGAGAGAAAAGAAAAAGAAAAGAAACGAACAAAAAGAAACTCCAACAAGCGATCGAAAGCCAAACAAAGGCAAAGAGCAAGATCACTTGAAGAAGACAAATCTCGGACCCCTTAGGCAAGGGCAACGGCTCGACACATCCGAGACAAAGCAAAGCTCAAGCAAACAGCGCAAACCACCGAAACAAAGCTCGAACAACCACAAAGAGCTCCCCTTGCACACATGCAAGCTCCCCCTGAACCAATGCACCTCCCAGGACAAATGCGTGCAAACCACTTGAAAACAGGACAGCTGCAGCACTTTCGGCTCACCAGGGTCGACCGGTCATCACCACCGGCCGACCGGTGCCTAACATGTGTACAGAGGACCAGCACTCACACCGGTCAGACCGGTGCTCATCACCGGTCAGACCGGTGTACAACGAAACCCTGAAATGGCTCGAAACCACCGAAAACCTTCTAAACGCGTCCAACAAGCCATTTCAAGCTCAAACTTCTCCCCCTTGTTGGCAATGCATGAATCAAGCCAAAAATGCAAAACTTTCAACCTAGAGCTTCTCAAATAGACAAAATTCAACAAAGAATGCTACACATGTCCAAATGAGCAAGTTAGGTACTCTACGGCTTCGTATCGATCTCAACTACATGATCACCAAGTTTCACAACCATTGGACGAAGCTAAGATGGATTTTGGCAATTTTGCGAAAAACTTGCCTCTCATGAGCAAAGTCCTAAACACGATCAAAGCATATCAAAATGGCAAAGCCACACAAACTTCATGCTAGGACGGCCATTCTAATCATAAGACCATCACAAACACCCACAAGCACCTCATGTCATGTCAAAGCCACCGAGCCATGTGCCTACTTCTATGTATGAGACTTCTCATTGGTAGGCATCATGCAACGTTTAGCACCCAAAGCAAATTAAATTCAGCACATATGACATGGGAGCACATTTCCAATCATTTTTCATTTCATTTTCAGATTTGTAAATGGTACATGAAATGTCTTTGCGACAAAAAGAAACTTATGCTCCTCCACAAGATAAATCAAGAGGGCTAAACATTCATAATGGCAAATGAGCCTTTGGCCCCATACGATCAATAAGCTAGCTATCCAACCACAAATTAAGCATAGCAAGGCCACACAAACATGTCAAGAGCATGTAAAGGCATTTACACATGAGAGAGCATACATGTGACATTTTTCAAAAGCATAGCTATCAACCATGGATTATTCATCAAGATCATCAAGAGCTAAGCCAAACTAACCGTAGCATACCAAACAAGCTCACAAAGACATATATCTCATTCCATGGTGAACAATGTATATGAGAGAAGCTTTTCCTAACCAATGCATATGATACAAAATGCATGCAATCTAAGATACAAGGATGCCTATACATCATGCTACATATGCCATGCCAAATGCAAGAAATGCACAAAGGAAAGCTATACATATGCTATAAAGGAGCTCTCACACACAAAGCTCACAAACCACCGGCTCCTCGAGGGGAGGCAAAAAGGGCTCGACACCACCGGCAAAAGAGCAAAGGAGCACCAAACTCACAAGCTCCCCTAAACTCATGCATTAAGGCCAAAGAGCGTACAAAGCTCACCTTACACACATGAGATAAGGCAAAGAGCAAAACAAACCAAGTGGCTTGACCAAGGCCACACACTCGAAGGTCACAAAAACACTTACCTTTATCATTTCTTCACAATTCACTCATCCTTGTCCACCATCCCCGAAAGTGATGCACCTACATGTCACACCGGATATGAAGCCGAAGAACCACCCCCAACATCAACCAAATGTTCTCTCGGGCCATGCACACCGCAACTCAAAACCAAGAGCGAGAGCGAGCAAACGACTCAACACTGGGGTTAGTTCCAAAAGTGTAAAACCAGTGCCTAGCCATTTGCTCGAAAGTGGGGTTAGCACCAACCAAAGCATCTCTCCTACCAAAGCTACCTCCACGAACACCACCACGGTAACCACCCTGAGGGAACCACCCCTCTCTGCCTGGAGGAGGACCAAATCCACGCAAGAAAGCCCGTGGAACGTCCTTCCTCTCCAACTCAACACCACGACTCCTCCAATCCCCGTATTGAGCACGAGGAGGAGAACGCCTAGCAAACTGACCACCTGCACCCTTTCCAGCCCAACCACCAGAACCACGACCTCCAGAAACAACCCTCGCACCTGTACGAGCACGAAACCCAAACAGCGTGTCCGTCCAGCGCCTGCACCGGTCGGCCAGGTGCTCCACTGCCCGTCCGACCGGTGTGACACGGACGAGCGAGCACCACCTCGCAACCTTCTTCTCTTCCCAAGCACGAACTGTCCTCACAATCGCCTTGCCCCTGGGCATCTGCATACGAGGCTCAAGTACACCATCGGAAGGGTGATACTTGTCCTTGTTAGCCCACTCCTTTTCCATTCTCTCCTCTCGCTTCCTCTTGAAGCAAAACTCCTCCTTATGGCCATCTCTCCCACAATAGCCACAATGGAACCTCACAAGCTTAGGCTTAGGCTTGAGATGTGGCTGATCACTCGGTTTCTCTCCACTCAAACCCTCCACCGGTTTCTCACCACTAGCCTTCTCACTTGGTTTTTCTCTTGGTTGGTTTGGCTTGGATGCAAACTTGTCTTTGGGTGTGGGTTGTGGTGGAACCGAAACATTCCCAAATTTCCTTTCTCTCTCACCACTCGCCCTCACCAACCTTATCCAATCCCAAAGCCCAACCGTCAAAGCGCTTACGGCTAGCAATCATCATACCAAGCCGAGGTTCTTGACTCGACAACCAACTCGGCACTTCACGCAACTTATCATTCTCATCTTGAAAGCGACCAACACATTTTGCAAGATCCAAATTCTTCATAGCATGCAACTCACATGTAGAGCAAGAAGTAGGAATAGGCACTTTCAAATCGACCTCAAGCGAAACAATGCGAGAACGGAGCTCGGCGAATTTTCTCATGCAAACTAGGGCAAGAAGTGCAAGCACCAAGCAAAGTGGGTCTAGATTGTAGCTCGGCCAACTCAACCCTAAGCACATCTAGTTCCTCACACTTGGAGGCATACCTCTCCCTAAGATCGGTCAAGTCGGCTAGGAAAGCGAGCACTCGGCACAATCATTCTCATCGAAACAACGGGGCTAGCCTTAAGAGAATCAATTTCAATCTTGCTATAAAGAACTTCGTGTTTCTAGCTCGGCCACTCTAGTCCTAGCATCCTCGAGCAAAGATCCGAGCTCCTTCCTAAGCTTCTTAGCCTCTCTAAGCATGTGATCGCGATTATCAAGCAAGTCAACCAACTCCTCATTCTCCTTGCACAAAGAAGAGAGCTCATCACATACCTCATCCTCGGAATCCAAGTCCGAGGCGTCCTTCTCGGCTTCTCTTGTTGCTCGAAGCTGCGAGCCATGCCACGAAGTCGTCCTTGAGGCTTAGGCCCGTCACACAAAGGTCGTTGAGATACTTGCCAAGGTTCTTCTTCTTCCTCCTCTTCTTCTCATCCTCTTCGTCTTCATCACTCGAGCTTGAAGACGTGTCCTCGGAATCAGACTCGATGTTGCTTGATCTCTTCATCTTCTCTCGAGACCGTGTCTTCTTCCCATGTCCATGATCCTTCTTCTTGGACTTCTTCCTCTTGTCCTTGAACTTGTGCTTGTCATGGTTGTTCACCTTTGGACACTCGGCGAAATAGTGTCCAGTCTTGCCACACTTGAAGCATGTCCTCGTGTTCCTCCTCTTGTTCACTTAGTTCTCGTGCAGCCTCTCGAACCGCCTCGTTAGGAGCGCCAGCTCGTCCTCTCCAAGCACGTCGAACTCCTCATCTGGCATAGACATCAAAGAGGACAAAGAGAACATCCTGGTGGATGGGGTAGTGTTAGCCTTTCCATTTGAACCACCGATGACGGCGAGACTATGAGAGTCGGTCGGGCCCTCGATCTTGGCTGTCATGCCCCTATCCACCTCGGCCCGACTTGAGCTTCGAGAACAGCTCGTTCACCGTCAGAGTGTCATACTTCTCCGACTCCACAATGGCCTCGAACTTTCCGCTCCAAATCATACGATCCAAAGAGTCTAAGAGCTTGACCGCTCTATCATGATCATCGTACGGGAGCACGTCCACATTGGCCCTCATGTTGTTCACAACCACCGTGAACCTCGAAACAAGGCATCGATGGACTCACCGGGGAGATGAGTGAAGTTCTCGTACTCTCTCGGTAGGTCGCATACATCCGTGCACGAACACAGGCGTTCCCAACATGAGCCTCCTTCAACACCGCCCAAATCCTACAAGCCAAGTGCTCGGTGTGCACCCGATCGAACTCGGCCGACACAAAGCACGAAACAAGTAGTCGACCGCCTTATTGTTGGCGTCGAATGCGTCCCTCGACCCCCGGAGCGAGGAAATCAATCGGTGGACATAGGCGGTGTCCACCGTGACATCCCAAAGGATCCGACCCTTTCCGCGGAGAAAAGCACCCATCCGCTTGCTCCACATCGGTAGTTCTTGCCATCGAAGTGTGGAGGACCCGAACCCCGTTCCTGGTACGCCATCCTTGGATCTTAGACTGGTTAGAGTCAACAAAGACCCGAACCGGCTCTGATACCACTTGAAGGACCGATACGGCGAACCAGAGAGGGGGGAGTGAATGGGAGCCGATAAAAATTCTTCTCGAAGGAGATGGAAACTCCAACAAGATGAACACGGCTTCCAACACACGTCTCCGACTCACTACCAAGGTTGGTCAAGCCCACGTAGCCACTGGAGTGCCACTGGACCTAGAAACCAACACACCACCTTCCGACCCGAGAAACACAGCGGAAAACCAAAACTCGAGTCTACAGACCCACACCGGTCAGACCGGTGAGCACTACCGGTCAGACCGGTCCCTGCCGGTGAAACTGAGCAACTTTCACTAAGTGGCTCTACACCGGTCGGATCGGTGAGACACACGGTCGGACCGATGGCAACCGAAAGCCCCCAAGGCACCAAACGAGGCCAACCGACCACCAAACGGACCCAAACTCGAAACGACGGCAACACGGGACAACAACGAACACACCAAGACGTTCACCCGAGCAAAGACCCACAAGGGCTCGCACCGGTCAGACCGGTCAAGAGCACCGGTCAGACCGGTGTAGCCTGGGCAGCTCGGGATGAACAGCACCCGCGGGTCAACTCCCCCAAATCCAAATCTCGATCTCCCGAATCGCTCCACGGACTTGAACAAGACTTTGGGGATATCATGAACACCTCATGAGGAGTTCATAGCCAAGTTTAATCCCACCAAAACTCATCCAAAAAGGAGGAATCGAAGAAATCCCGCCGAAAGCACTTCCAACCCAAGAACTCAAGAAACCCCAAAATCGAGCACTTTTACTCACGGATTTGGGAAGGGAATCACGCCCAAAGAACCACGAAGGGTTCCCAAAAATTTCCCCCATCAAATCCCCAAGAGAAAGGTCCCGAAAACAACCCAAAGAAATCACCGAGAGAGAGCTCCGAAAATCACCACCAAGAACAACGGGGAAAACACATCCAAACCTTGAGGAACCACGCCGAATCATCTATACATCAAACAAAGGTTCGTACAAGGTCTAGCAAGCCGCCCGATCATCCATCCCTCTCTAGAAGATCTCTCAGTGAAGCTCTCTTGCTAGTCCTAGAGAAAACCTAAGGAAAATAGGTGGAAAATAGGAAAACTAATGAGCTAGGGTTCCAAGAGTTGGCTGCCATCCTCTCACCTCTTGGGTTATATGGAGGCAACCGAATGTCTAAAAAGCCCTTCTCTACTAACTAGGGATACAAGCCCCTCAAGGGCGGATTTGGAATTCTTGATGTCTTCACCATCGGACGGATGCCGGCGACCGCACCTGCGTAGCCACAACGCAAGCCATGCGATCCCGACGCGTGTCCTCCGCTTCGAAGATTCCGGACTGCGTCGTCGCACACGGTCGGACCGGGTGCTCCTCCGCCGTCGGCCGGTCGGACCCCCCGGTCGGGCCGGTCGGACCCACCGTCGAGCCGGTGCCGCGGCTCTTGCGGCTCCGTCTTCGGTTATTCGGTCTTGGCTTTGTGGATCAACCAAGGAACCCAGTGGTTTTCTGGTGAACCACCGGAAACCCCGCGAACTTGGTGTAGCCTCCGCCAATCTCCACTCATGACTTGGCTCCCACGTAGTCCCGGCTCGACCTTGGTTTTGAGGCTCAACCAAGAAACCGTCCACGACTTCATCTTCTTGTTCATGCCACCATGCGGCCCGCACTTGACCCCGCCGGCCACCGGTCCCTCGAACGAAGCCTACTTGTCTTCTCCACACACGGAGGCCTCACCGGC
The DNA here is from genome assembly GCA_947561735.1 of Cenchrus americanus. Taxonomy (NCBI): domain Eukaryota; kingdom Viridiplantae; phylum Streptophyta; class Magnoliopsida; order Poales; family Poaceae; genus Cenchrus; species Cenchrus americanus. Next base: position 69,943,433 of record OX387239.1, on the reverse strand, counting down.
AACGACCTTTCGCGCTTGTTCTTCACCCGCACCAACACGAGTCAAGCCGCAACCCGCACCTGCAATACTTAGCCAAGAATCGGTCCACACAACGTTGTCAATCACTCATCACACAAGGAAGCGACCATCCACCGGTCCTCGAACCACACATGGTCCTCAACATCCCAATCCCCTCCGGGGAACAACCCAACACCAAGCGCAAGGCGCCATACCTGATCTCCCAAACGGGACGTAGGGTTCGCCACCTTGGCGGCCCGAACTCGTATAAATCTTGTGTCCCGTGTCCTTGTGCATACCTTCGAGTTCTCGGTCTCCCGATCACGATCCTCACCGCACAATCTACTACCTCGGGTACCCCCCTTGGTAGGTTTGCCGGTCTAAAACACCGACGGTCGGCGCGCCGGGTAGGGGTGATCATCACCACCGGCGAATTCGAAGGACCCTCGTCAACAAGATTAATCCACTCGTCGACTCGCCGAGATCCATTGAAGAAAGTCGCCTTGCTCTTGTCAAAGCGGAATCAATCTTCCTACGCCGCGCTTCGGTTGCTTCGGCATGTCGCGCGGCTCGTCACGCGGCTTGTCGCGCCGCTCGTCGTCGACTACTCGTCGTCGACTACTTCGCCTTCGTCGCGCGTCCGGGTGCTTCGGCACGTCGCGCGGCTCGTCACACGGCTCGCCGCACCGCTCGTCGACTACTCCGCCTCGCCCAGGCTCGTTGTCGACTACTTCGTCTTCGCCTCGCGTCCGGGTGCCTCAGTACGTCGCGCGGCTCGTCACGCGGCTTGTCGCGCCGCTCGTCGTCGATTACTTTGCCTTCGTCGCGCGTCCGGGTGCTTCGGCACGTCGCGCGGCTCGTCACGCGGCTCGCCGCGCCGCTCGTCGACTACGTCGCCTCGCGCGGCTCGTCGTCGACTACTTCGTCTCCGCCCGCGCGCCGGGGTGCCTCGGCCGTTGTGCGGCTCGTCACGCGGCTCGCCCGCGCCGCTCGTCGACTACTCGCCTCGCGGCGGCTCGTCGTCGACTACTTCGTCTCCGCCGCGCGTCCGAGTGCCTCGGCACGTCGCGCGGCTCGTCACGTGGCTCGCCGCTCCGCTCTTCGACTACTCCGCCTCGCCCATGCTCGTCGTCGACTACTTCGTCTGCGCGCGCGTCCAGTGCCTCGGCACGTCGCGCGGCTCGTCACGCGGCTTGTCGCGCCGCTCGTCGTCGACTACTCGTCGTCGACTACTTCACCTTCGTCGCACGTCCGGGGTGCGTCGGCACGTCGCGCGGCTCGTCACGCGGCTCGCCGCGCCGCTCGTCGACTACTCCGCCTCGCGGCGGCTCGTCGTCGACTACTTCATCTCCGCCGCGCGTTCGGGTGCCTTGGCACGTCGCGCGGCTCGTCACGCGGCTCGCCGCGCCGCTCGTCGACTACTCGCCTCGCCCGGACTCGTCGTCGACTACTTCGTACGCGCGCGCGCGTCGGGGTGTCTCGGCACGTCGCGCGGCTCGTCACGCGGCTTGTCGCGCGGCTCGTCACGCGGCTTGTCGCGCGGCTCGTCACGCGGCTTGTCGCACGCTCGTCGTCGACTACTTCACCTTCGTCGCGCGTCGGGTGCTTCAACACGTCGCGCGGCTCGTCACGCGGCTCGCCACGCCGCTCGTCAACTACTCGCCTCGCGGCGGCTCGTCGTCGACTACTTCGTCTCGCCGCGCGTCGGGGTGCCTCGGCACGTCGCGCGGCTCGTCACACGGCTTGTCGCGCGCTCGTCGTCGACTACTTCGCCTTCGTCGCGCGTGCGGGTGCCTCGGCACGTCGCGCGGCTCGCCACGCGGCTTGTCACGCCGCTCGTCGTCGACTACTTCGCCTCACGCGGGCTCATCGTCGACTACTCCGCCTACGGCTCGCGCGTCCGGGGTGCCTCGGCACGTCGCGCGGCCCGTCACACGGCTCATCATCGACTACTTCATGCGCCGCGACTTCGTCTTGCGGCCACACCGGCTTTACTCCAGCCACACCGTACGTGGTGACTACTTGTCTCGCGGCAACACTGTCTCTACTTCGAGTACGCCGCGCGCCGCCACGACGTCATCTTCCCCGGTCACATTGCGTCGACCATTCATCTCGACTAGTTTTCCAAACTAGTCGAGAACGGCAGTCACGCCCCCAACAACTAGTCGGAATCAACTCTGACTAGTCAACTTTAACAACAACCGTCACGGCTCCATCACCGATCGCCACGGCTTCATCATCAGTCTGCCCAGGCAGCAACAGCTAAGTCATTTATCTAAATGATTACTGTTCTCTTGGTTTGTTATCCTCATCATGTAGGACTACTTGCCGACTACTCATTTGTGTATGCTTCTCGGCGGGTTTTCACGGTAGCTACACTCGCCGACTACTCTTGGGGTATATCAATCAAGTCACCACGAGCCTACTTCATCAACTCGGGGGCTATCCCTAGGAGGCGGTTTCTAAAGTCCGCTACGCGCGGCCATCTAAAGTCGACTTCTAAAGTCACATTCTAAAGTCCGTTCCGTGCGGCAACTTAAAGTCGACTCCGGTTGCATCTTCACCGCTTCGATGGAATACTACGTGTGTAAGCTTCGATGGAACCTAGGCGTAAGCGGCCCTCGGGTCCGGCGACGATGGAACCTAGCTGCACGTGGTCTTCATGCTCTGTACCATGGGTCCAAGTACCCTAAGTACTCGCGCTCCGTACCTTGGGTCTGAAATCCATGGCCCAGGTATGCAAGTCGACTCCGGTCGCATCTTCAAGTCCACTACGGTGGCAACCATACCTTGGGTCTGAAATCCATGGCTCAGGTACTCAAGCCCACTCCGGTGGCACAAGCCCGCTCTGGCGGCAATCGTACCTTGGGTCTGAAATCCATGGCTCAGGTACTCAAGCCCACTCCGGTGGCACAAGTCGACGCTAACGGCCGCACCCAAGCCCACTCCGGTGGCACAAGTCGACGCTAACGGTCGCATCCAAGCCCACTCCGTGGCACAAGCCCGCTCCGGCGGCAATCGTACCTTGGGTGCGAAATCCATGGCTCGGTACTCAAGCCCACTCCGCCGGCACAAGGCGATTTCGGTCGCAATCTTAAGCCCGCTCCGGCGGCAAAACTACTCGTTTTCTCCGATTTTTCATTCGCTTTGGCTTTCCGGAAAGTGCTTTTCGTTTTTGCATCTTAAGTCCACCTCGCGTGGCACAAAGTCGACTCTCGTAGTCGCATCTAAAGTCCGCTTTACGCGGCAACCTAAAGACGACTTCCAAAGTTGCATTTCAAAAAGTCCGCTCTGCGCGCGCGCAAAGTCGACTATTGTAGTCGCATCTCAAAGTCCGCTCCGCGCGGCAACTAAAGTCGACTTCTAAAGTCGCATCTCAAAGTCCGCTCTGCGCGGCAACTGAAGTCGACTTCGGTTTTCAAGTCGCATCTCAAAGTCCGCTCTGCGCGGCACAAAGTCGACTTCGGTTTTCAAGTCGCATCTCAAAGTCCGCTCCGCGCGGCACAAAGTCGACTTCGGTTTTCAAGTCGTATTCTAAAGTCCGCTCTGCCGGCATCTAAAGTCGACTTTGGTCGCACCTAAAGTCCGCTCGACAAAGCACGACTACTTCTCAAGCTCCATGGCTCGACGCCAAGCGCTACTTGGAATCTCTCCCGGCTCGGGGGGGCTGCATTTCACATACTACTCGAAGATAACTTGACGCATGCTTCGCTCGCTCTCAAGCTCGGGGGCTTCTCACTAATCACTACTCGACGTGGCTCATATGGCTCTCTTATCTCGGGGGCTACACACTGCAAGAGTACTTGAATGATGGCTTTCGCGAACACTGAAGACCCTTGGATTGATTACCTAATCATTTCAAGGCTCGGGGGCTACTATGCTACACCCATCGTTTAATTTTTTCAAGACGGAAGATTCAGAATCAAGATTGACCCTCAGCTAGAGTCTGCAACTCAACCTAAGGCTCGGGGGCTACTCCATATGGAGTGCGATTTTGCAATCGCACTTCCATATAATCTCGACTTCAAGAGCGATTGAGTGTGGACCACCTTCCAGCCTCGCGGCAGTTCAAGTACTATTGAAGACTTCTCCAAGCAGTACTCGAGGATGCTCAGGAACTACTCGAAGAGGCTTCAAGACTACTCGAACTACTACTCTCGACTACAATGTGCTCGGGGGCTTGTCGGGCATACTCCCCGGGTACTTGTGCAAGGAAGGAAGAATAGTAGAAGACGGACTCCTATTAGAATTCCCCAGTACTCCTACTAGGGCTCGCTCTGTGTACTCCTACTAGGACTCCTACCTTGTAACCAACTAGGAACCCGCCCCCTGGACTATATAAAGGAGGGCCGGGTACCTAGCCGCACATCCCAATCCCTCCGGGAACAACCCAACACCAAGCGCAGGGCGCCATACTTGATCCCCCAAACAGGACGTAGGGTTTGCCACCTTGGCAGCCCGAACCTGTATAAATCTTGTGTCCCGTGTCCTTGTGCATACCTTCGAGTTCTCGGTCTCCCGATCACGATCCTCCTTTGCACAATCTACTACCTCGGGTACCCCCCTTGGTAGGTTTGCCGGTCTAAAACACCGAGTAGTTGCCGCCAGCGTTCTCGATGGAGAGGGTGTAGCACCTGAGCCACTGGATGGGGTCTTGCTTCGTGTCGTACTTTGTGATTCCCAGAGGTTTGAACTTGTCCGGGAGGAGTAAGTTGCGAAGCCGAGGAGAGAAGGCGGGGAAGCCGTCGTTGTCGCCTACGGTGGCGGATTTCTTCCGCCGCGGTTCTTCAATCTTCTGGCCGGCGTCGAAACCGCTCTGTGAGGCTCCGGAGGCGTGGCTGTTTGCGTGGCCTCGGCCGCCGCGATCGCCTCCGCCACCGGCCCTCCTGTTGGCCCCATGGTTGGAGCTTCCGCCGTCGGCGCCGCCGCCGCCGGGGTCGCGATGGGGGACGATCTCGCGATCGCCGCCGTAGGCCGCGACGCGTTGCCGCCTTGAGAGGGTCCGCCGGCGTTTGCACGAGTACGGTTGGGGCCGAGCGGCGGCTCGGCTCGAGTACGATTACGGCCGAGGTCCGTGCTTGCGACTTGTAGCTTCGTTGTCGCGGTTCTGGCGGGGGGCGGCTGGGTGACCCTGTTGTCAACTCGCATGAAGTAAGTGTCTTCACGGAAGCTTGGTGATGACTTCTCCGCACCTATCCCCCCCCGAGCTTGGCGTGCGATCGCTGTGATCGACATGAGGCATTGCTCCGGGGTGGTGTGTTCCCTGCTCTCGACCTGTTTGAGGGCTTTTGCGAGGTTGCGGATGGGGAGGTTGTCTCGGAGACGCCGACGCTGTTCATTCCACTTTCTGTTACGCTCACGTCGAGCGTCCCTGTTGGTGTCGGTCTCATCCGCGGGTGCTTCAGCAGACAGCTCGTCTGCGGAGATGTCTTCAAGGTACCGGTCCCTCCGCCGTCCCACGAAGGTCCGGCGTGTCGCCGGCGGCCATGAAGACTTGGCGATCGGGGTTGCCAAGGGCGGAGTCGGAGCTCGCCACCTCGGTTGGAGTATACTCCTCGGCCCGAGCGAGTGGTGTTCCCTAGCGAGTCGAAGTAGGCGATGTAGCGTGAGTCCCCGCTTATCAGGTCGGCGGGCTTGCGATCTGGCCTGTAGACGAATCTCCCGGCGGGTGTGGACGTTATAACCAGCCCGGAAGTCGGCTCTGATAAGGGTTGCTCAGTAGAGTTGTCCTCGGACTCGGGATCCTCAGGGTCCGACCCGAAGTCAAACTCGTACGCGGAGTCCGAGTAGAAACCGAAGAGGGGGTTGGAGTCCGAGGCGTGGTCGGGGGCGGTGTCGGAGTCCGAGTTGTACTCGGGTACAGGCTCCTTGCCGGCCTGGCGTGTAGAGGGAGCCTCCGTGCGGGCCCTGCTGAGATTGCGGGGGCCACGCGTGAAGCGCTCGCGGGGTGGGGAAACCACATGCGATGGCTGAGTAGTCGGCTCGCATACGATAGCCCACAGGGACGTCGAGTTCGAGTTGGAGGTGGATCCGAGCTCGAAGTCGGCGTGTTGGTCGAAAAGCGAAATTTCGCCGAACTTGCCGGCGAGTTCGCCCGCGACTACTTCGGGAAGCGTCACGAGGCCGGTCTCTGGGTTGGGCGGCATGGTGAGGTGGCGTTGGAAAGATCCAACGCTGTTAGCGGTGCAGACCCAGGTGCCGAAGACGAAGGTGTCGTCGCGGTTGAAGGCGACGGTTGGCTTGATGTAGACGGGAGCCGTCGAGTTCGCCATGTGATCTCGGGCGAGATCTCCTCCCGGCGCGCCGGCACTCGGTGTTTTAGACCGGCAACCTACTAAGGGGAGTACTCGAAGTAGATGAATGTGGCCTCGCCGAGATCGGTAACTCGAAGGAAGAGACATGTGGCACACAGTTTAGACAGGTTCGGGCCGCGAGGTGCGTAATACCCTACGTCTTGTATGCTGCGTAGCTCTGGATTGATTGGGTGCGATTACAAGATGATGCAATCTTACGCTGTGAGATGAGATGATCAAGAGAGGGGTCCTTGCCTCGCCTTATATAGCCCGGGAGGCAAGGTTACAAGTCGGTTCAGGGAGAGAGTACTAGTCGAGTACGTCTAAGAGTCCTTCATACAGTGTGGGACACGTACAGCTTCCTAACCGAGTACTTCTCCTCTGTAGTCCTTGTGCTTCACGCCATCAGGTGCCGTGCAGCGCAAGTCCGGTAGTCCTAGGGGCCCACCGAGTAGTCGGTCCTAGTACCCACCGAGGTAGTGGGCCCAGGGAGGTCCATACGACAACGACGACTTCCAGGAACCCGACAAGACGGTCAACGTCCTCTTCGGCGGACTACCCAACCGACGGGCTCAGAAAGCTACCCGTCGAGAAGTCATGAGCATTGAACCAGCGGTTCCGACCCCTCTCAGGTGGTCGGAGGTACCCATTACCTTCTCACGCGCGGATCAATGGACAAGCTTCTCCGAACCAGGACGGTTCCCACTCGTCCTGAAGCCGGTTGTCGTGGGCTCCAAGCTCAACAAGGTCCTCATCGACGGTGGAAGCGGGCTCAACGTCCTTTTCACCAAGACCTTGAAGAAGATGAACCTCGACATCACCCACATGCTCACCAAGAGCACCTCGTCCTTCTACGGCATCGTCCCTGGGAATGCGGCTATCCCACTGGGCTCAGTGGTTACGCCGATGTAACACCCTAAAATTCCATCACAAAATAATGTAAGCAACAAGGTGTTTTAGATTTTATTTTCTAAGGATTAATTAAATTATCAAATAAATTTGGCCTTTAAAATATTTAAATTGCATTTTAATAATTTAGAAGCAATAAGTGCTTGTGCATCATGATTTGAATGCATGAGTTTTGGTGTGGTTTTAAAAGTCTTAAAATATTTGTGAAAATTCTTAAAAATAATTGTGAAAAAAAGGGTTTGTGAAAATTTGTGTAAAAGTTTGAATTTGAAAACATGTAAAAGATTTGAATTTAAAAAGGTTTGAAATTGGTTTAAAAATGGGTTTGAAAAAGAAAAAGAAAAAAACAAAACCAACCCATCTAACTTCTACCCGCGGCCCGGCCCACCTCTTCTTCTTTTCTTTTTTCGTTTTCTTTTCCTCCGAAGCGGCCCGCTTTACTTCGGCCCCGGCCGGCCCAATCCTCCGCGCGCCCGCACGCTTTCGGTCCACGCGGCCCACCACCGCCACCCCCACCTCTCCCTCCCTCTCTCCTTCTCTCTCTCTCTCTCGACGGACGGGGCCCACCCGTCAGCCCCGTCCCCTACCTCCGGCCATCCCCTTCCTCCCCACGGCTGCACCTTCATCCCGCACCTCGGCACCGCCTTCCCGCGCCTCCCGCACCTCCCCTCCTTCAAACTCCGCCATCAAGAGGCAATGAAGCGCCGGCTTCACTCTCCCTCCTTAATCTCCCTTCCGTTTCTCGCTAATCAAGGCTCCCTCTCTTGAATGCCATTAATCGGGCTCCATTAAGGCCATTGAAAGCCGGCCACCACCGCCATCTCGTCTCCCACCGGGCCGCCTCCGCTCTTTCTTTTGGCCTATAAAGGGTGAGCTCGAGGTCCCTTGCACCCCCTCCTCGCCCCCACGGGCGTCGCCCGATCCCGAGCCGCCACCGCCGCCATTAATGGCCGCCGCCGGCGAGCACCCGCCACCGCCTCACCGCGCCTCCTCCCTTCCCCCCCTCCGCCCTATAAAGAATGAGCACCACCTCCTCTCCATCCCGCGCCCCTCCCCTTCTCTCCTCGCTCACCACAGCACCGCCGCCGCGGAGCACCACCGCCACCGCCGCCCCTCGCCGCTGATCTCCTCCACCGGCGCTCTTCTCTCTCTCTCCCCCCCCCCCCGAGCCCCCGGTAAGCTTCCCCTCCTTCCCCTCTTCGCGTGGAGCCTTTCCGCGTTCAAATCCGAGGCCGGGAGCCCCGTTTGGCCTCCTCCGGCGAGCTCCGCCGGGCGCGCGCGCGCGACGCCGCCGGCGCCGCCGCCGGCCGGCCGCTCCCCGCCGGCCGGCCGCTCCCCCGCCGGCCTCGCCCGCACGCGATCGGGGCCGTCCGATCGGCGCGGACGGCCCGGATCGGGAAGGGGGCGTACCCCCTGATCGGTCCACCGTGGACCGGTGGACCGAGTCCACGGGCGCGGTCCACGGCATGACATCATGCTTGCGTCGGCATTGCGTCGGCGACAGCCCAATCGCGGCTTGCCACGTGGTGTCACCGCAGCCTCTCCGCCGGCCGCCCGGGCAATTTTGCAAAAGAACCCTACGATTCCAAAATTACAAATATACCCTTCCACCTATATAAAAGCCTTTCAACTAAGTCCTTTCTTTTATGCTTAGGCCCCTATGAGTCCTTGGGTTCTCTATTCTAAAGCCCACCCGTGATCTTTTACATGCTAGACCTCCTAGTTTCACACATAATTATGTTTAGGTCCCTGGAATCTTGCAGAAAACCCCCTAAACTTCCAGATATTTCACAAATTAGTCCCTGAATCTTGTTTTAGCCATATCTTTTCCGTCCTAGCTCCGTTTTAAGCGTTCTTGGTGTCCGTGCGACCGTCTTTTCAAGCCCGTCAGCTTTAGAACCTTATTTTGGCCGCATCTTTTGTGTTGTAGCTCCGATTCCATCATTTCAAGTTGCGTTAGGATCATATCAACTCAAAGTACGCGTTAGGAGCAATGATGTACATGTTCTTTGTTTTATATTATATTTTATTTACATATTAAATATGATTAAATCCTATTACACATGCTTTTCTAATTAAAATCTAATTAGAAGTTTAACACGTGTTTTCATAAGAAAGTTAATATGATTAATATTAAATGAACATTTCTTTTAATTAAAAGTTAATTAGATGTATACCTCGGTTTTATAATCAAACTTAATTGGATTAATGATTATGCAATTTGCTTTCTACTAAAATGTAACATAGGCTATATCCCGAGTTTTCTTAATTAAATGTTAATTTGATTAAAATGAATATAAATGTGTTTTTAAATTATAATTTGATTAGAATAACTCGAAATATAAAGATAAATGCCTAGATGCTTTTACATGCTTCTTTTAAAATTAAATGTTTAATTTGCATAAATCATACTTGAATATTTATAAGTAAAAGCTGGACTAGGCCTACATCGTAATTTAAATACAAATGTAACTTGCTTAATTATAAATAGGGTATTTCTCTCGAAATAACCTATACACATGATTTTACTTAACTAAAAGATATCAAACGCATAGCTAGCTCTTGTATGTGATCATCCAAATCTCCCGATAGTTCCGAGTGTTCCTTGTGTTCGCTTTCCTAGACCCAAACCCTGTTTTCCCTTTAAGCTTTTCATGCTTGGTGTATTGTTTTGTTTATTGTATGTATTCTTGTGTGCTCGTAGACATCGTGCCAGTTTCAAGCGAGCGACCGATTGAAGTAGATCAAGAGCAAGTGTTTGAAGAAGAAGAACCTTAGTGATTAAGCAAGGAAGGCAAGTGGTCTTCTCCCCCTGCATGATTCTATTTTATCCTATGTAATTGCATGACAACTAAGTTTATATTTATGATATCGCATTAACTTGATGGGAACACCCTTTTTAAGGACTTACCTGGACTTTTACCCAGAATCCTTAAATCAACCCTGTTTAATAAATGTTTTTGGGTAGAAACCGCTAGTTGCTCAACTTGGGTTGGATAAAATGGTTTTCCAAGATAAAGGCTTGTATGTTGAACGATGATGCTTTTGGTAATACAAGATCATGTGATTTAATCGGAACATGGAGAACCACCCAAGAAAACATGCGCAACCACAGTGTTACATGTCTCTGACCTTAGCCAATTAATTAGGTGTGCGATTGATCCGATGGCCCTTTTCCGAAAGGAGCGAGAGGGGGGTCGGGTTGCGGGGGTATAGCCGGTCCTTTTGGGGTAGCGACCTTTGCTAAGGTGCCGACCACTAGGGAGGGTTATGGTCCGCCCTCATCCGTAACTATGCGGGTCGTTAGTCTTTTGTATACCTTTGTAAAGGCTTCGTAGCGTCCCCATGCAATCACACCTCGGAAGTGTGGTATGATGCCCGATCGCATCGCATGGTTGGGTTCAAAGTTCTTCGGAACTTTTACGCGAGCCGTGGGTAAAGTGTGCAAACCTCGCAGTGTAAAGCCGATCGATCGGCCATGCTCACGGTCATGAGCGGCTTGGACCCTCACATGATTAATAAACTTGAAGATGAGAATAAATCGTGGTTTAGTGAAGCTCGTTGAGCTTTGGGTTGTTTTGCTTAAAAGTTTCTTAAGTGGGTTGGTATATACTTACATCTAGTAATTAGGCGTTCTTTAAATAAAAGTTTGACCAACATTAAAATGCTAACCAGTTGCAAAACCATAGCCTATCCTTGATAGCCTTGCATCTTCCCCCACTTGTTGAGTACCAACCATAAGTGTACTCGGCCTTGCTTACCGTTGTTCGAAGAGAACAATGGTGAGGAGTTCTACAACGACTTTGAGGAGTTCTGAGGCTTGCGTCTCCCCCAGTCAAGTGCCTGTGGAAGCGAAAGACGAAGACTCGTCGTGTAGTTATCATTTTCCGATGTTAAAGACCTTCGTGTCTTCCGAATGAGTGTAGTAAGTTGTTAAACCCCTTGTTACGTTTTTACTGTCTATGATATTACACTCATTTCGTCTATCATATGTGTGGAACTAGATCCTGGCACACATATGAGATGCATCTGGTTTCCCTCCGGAAATCGGGTGTGACAGCCGGTTACCTTCGGGGAAACAAGGGACAACTACCGTACCGAGTACGTCAAGTTCGAAGTCGCGGACTTCGAGACGTCCTACCATGCCATCCTCGGCAGACCGGCTATCACCAAGTTCATGGCGGTACCTCACTACACCTACCTGGTACTCAAGATGCCAAGTCCAGCAGGTGTGCTCTCACTGCAAGGGGACTTGAAGATATCGCACGACTGCGACACAGAAGCCGTGGAAATCGCATCCACAAATCAAGTACCAACGCAATGATGGAGATCTACGTTGCGTCGAAGAAGCTTGCCCCAAGTGAACTCGACATCCCAGAGAAGTCGGACAAAACCAACAAGCCTCAGCCAGCTGAGGAGGTTCTGGTCAAGACAATTGACCTCGGGATAGGCGACAGCAGCAAGACCACCACCACCGCCAACTACTGAGAGACCATGTACCCCTAGATCCAGCCTACACGGCTACTAACGGATCTACTGTTGTAAGCGGCTGTACGCCCTAGCACTACTTAGCCGTAGGCGGCCTCCGGGTCCTGGCGACTTCTCTTGTAAAATGGCCTTGGCCATCCAGGTGTACTTCTCTCAGTAATAAAGTTTGATTATCTATCAACTGATTTACTGTCTCTTTCCCTCAATGGGTCTACTTGCGAGTACAACTACTCGCGACAACTCCATGATGGGACTCCGCATACACAGATCGCGACAACGATTACTCATTTAGGAAGTTTTTTCTCATTCATATTTAAACAAGTTCATTACAACTTTGTTTATCTACAACTAGTGCTACGAGCTAACACTACATGACTACTGGAGATTGAGCTTCTCGGTGACTTGTTCAACAATCGGCGCCATCTGCTCCAGCAGCTGCGCGTACTGCTCGTCCGTGTAGTTGGCGGCTAGTCCGTCGGCGACTACGTCAACTGGAGCCTTCGGGAAGTACGACTTCATATACGCCAGGATCTGGTTGGGGGTCGACTTCGCCAAGTGCTTCACGTACGTCGCCAGACGGCTGGGTGCTTCCCTCAGCCGATCCACCAATGGAGCTATCTTCGGTCCCCCGGGTGAGGCACCAGTAGCCTCGCGATGGGAAGTGCGGCCTCCTCGAGTTCCTTCATCTGTGCCCGCAGCTTCTCGCAGTCCTCGTTCGGCCTTCACGCAAGGATTTGTAGCGGTTGACGAGGTCACAATCGAAGGAAATGCGCGGCTCCATGTGCTTATCGCACTCATAAGCCAACTACTTGTAGTCATACCCAAGTACCTCACGGGCCTCCTTCTCCGTAGAAGAGGTTCTTCATGTCGACTTCGAGGCCCTCGGCTACTCGACACGAGCCTCAAGCTCTGCAATCAACAAAGCAAGGCGGGTCAGACTACTACAAGCTACTTCCAATGGGTACTCAACAAGACAACACGTACCCTTATTCTTGTTGCGGAGCGACTTGTTCTTCCGCACAAGTTTGTCGCTCTTCGCCTGCATCTCCTGGACTTCGTTATGGTACTGGGCGAAGGCGTCGTCCAGCTTTGACTGAAGCGCGGCGGGGTGCTTCCGGGCCTTCACGAGTTGTTCTTCTAAGGCTTCTGCCCAGAGCACTGCGTCGCCGTACCCCTGGAGCATGCCAGACTTCTGGCGGGACATCTCCGCGACGTCCTGCAGCAGACAACAGATGTCAATTGGGTACTCAGAATCCACAGCAGATCGACTACTCAAGGGCATCGACAACTCACCTTCATCTATTGCTCGGCCTGGCGCATCGCCTCCAAGTGACGAGCTACCGCCGCCGGGTCGACGAGATCATCTGCCAACAGCTCAATTCCACCACGACTACTCGTGGCGGCTCCAGACATTGGCACCGAGCGGATCGGCTCCGCATTCTGGATCTCCGGCGAACGGACGACAACCTCCAGAATCGATTCTGGCGGCATGTCGTCGCGTCCTCCTTCGGCCACCACGGGGGCCTCTCCGCTGGCCACCTTCATCAGCTCTGTGGCTCCTCCGGCAGCTCCCTGGGTCTCCGGTGCCAGGCCTTCAATGGGCACCGCCTCGGGAATAGCGCTTCCCTCGGCTTCGGCATCTGTCAACAAGAAGACATGGATTAGTCACCCTTGGCGGCTACGACTACTCCTCGAGGCTACCTGCTCCTGTGTAGTGTACTCACCTTCCACGATGATGGCCTCTGGCAATGCAGCCTCCACGGCCGGCGCCTCGGATTCTGCCTGAGGGGCGGGAGTGGACTCCTCAGCGGTCGGCGCGGGTTCCTCTTCCGCCACCACTGCGGTGGGTTCATCCCCATCCCAGGTCAAGTCCGTCGATTTCCTGCAGAGTACACAACTGGTTATCAACCCAGTACGACTACCAAACCAAATGTACTACTCAGGAAGATCTTCACTTACAGGCTCGACCGGACTAACGTCACGGTTGGGGCACCGAGGATGCTGGCAATGGCGACCAGTCCAGCCTCGGCAGGCGCCTCCTCTTGCGCCTCAGTAGCCGTTTGCTCTTCAGTAGCAGCAGCGGCCGGTTCAGTGCTCCCCTCAGCAACTGGGGGCTGGCGCGTCAACTGCGCCACGAGCTCCTCCATGGTGGGGGGGGGGGGGCCGCGGCTACCTCCACTGGCTCCCCCACCGTATCCCAGTCACCTTCGCCCCCCTGCTCCACGGGGTCGGAAGGCGGAATCTCCTACAAGCAATGGAGTTTCATCGTCAGCACACTACGCCGAGACACAAGTACTCGACTACCTTACTCAAGGAAGCTTACCTCTTGAGATGTGGTCTCCATGACCTTAAGCTTCTTGGCCACGCGCTTGCGGGCCACGTTGCGCGGCCTCCTTGGCGGCGTAGGCAAACTAGCCTCCAGGCTAGTTGGCGGGTCCTGAATGAGAGGGACATGCGGCAGTCCAGGGCGGCTGAATCTTGACCGCAGCTGGAAGCGCTCCTGCAGCATCTCCTCATCATCTTCCTCTGAAGTGTCTTCGACGACTACTGTGTCGTCCCCTTCACCAACTTCACGGCTCTCCTTCGCCTTCCCTTTCCCCTCATCCGGGATCTCGACAAGTTGAGGAGGCGACACCGGCTCGGAGACGAACTTCACTACGTCATCCTGCAAGAAGCACATTGGATGAGCACGACTACTACTACATAATCAGTACTCGACTTCAGTATGGCTACTGACCTCTTTGGGTGGATGCGCGGCGGAGTACTCGGGCACAGGGCACGGCGTGTACGTCGGCATGTCCTTGAAGATCCTACCCAGTCTATAACCGATGTCATCGTCGTCGACTTCATCCCCTGGCATCCGCGACGAGTCGCCGTCGCCGGTGTACTGGTAGCCCAAGGTGTCGCGGGCCATCAACGGCTGCACCCTTCGCTTCATGAAGCTGAAGGTCACATGTTCGGCCCTCAACCCCGGCTTCTCTCAAAGCCTTGATCTTCGCAAGCAGCTCGGGTAGCTGAATACCCTCCTGCATCGTCGGCTCAAAGTTCCACCAGGGCCGGTGCTTCGGCTGCTTCCCGCTCAGCTTCGGCAGCTCCGGGTGGTGATTGGTGATGGAGAACCACTTTGACTTCCAATCTTGATTGGAGTCGATCAGCTTGCACGCGAGGTACTGCTCCGCGGCATCCTTGTGCATCTGGATGCCGGCTCCCCCAACTACTCGGGAGTTGTTGGCGCTTGGCTGGGGCTTCACTCGGAAAAATTTCCGGAAGAGTACCCAGTGGGGCTTGATCCCCAAGAAGGCTTCGCAGAAATGCACGAAGACAGAAGTGTGGAAGATACCGTTGGGGTTGAGGTTGAGGTACTCGATGCCGTAGTACTCCAGCAGCCCCTTGAAGAAATCGCTCGCCGGGAGAGACAACCCTCGTTCCGTGAATCGCATGAACATGGGGATCTCGTCTGGGTTCTTCTCCATGGGATACGGATCTCCCGCAGTAGCACGCCACATATTGACTTCCTTCTCCCGCAGAAATCCACTGTTGAGGAGCGCCAGCAGATCTTCAGTCTTTGCCTTGGACTTCTTCCACTCCTGGTTGGGATTTGGCCACGGCGGAGACACCGGCGGCGACGTCCCCGCGGCGGATCCGGTGGCTTCCTCGCGGGACCTCTTCTCCCCACCGGCGATCTTCAAGCTCTTTGACGGCGAGGGCTTCATCCTCCAAGTGCACCGGGTCTTCACTCACATTCGCTCGGGGGCTACGGCGGTGGTTTCCGGTGGTGGCGTGCTTGGATCTACACTCTCCTCTAAGGCGGCAGTGCGCACTGGCGGCAGTTTCTAGGCACGATCTGCTAGGAATGCTTGCAAGTGCGTGGGGGGAACCCTAAGGGTTTCGGCTTCTATTTATAAGTCAACGGCGGCTCCTCCTACGGCCGGATGGATAAGTCTCCAGACGGCTGACTCAGCGGCGGCGCCTGACCCTTCAACTTCTACTAGTCGACGCGCTTCATCTCGGGGGCTCGGCTACGTCTACTCAACTCCCTGGGTAGCGACAAGATTCAAGAGCAACTCAGGACACTTTCTACACACAAGATGACCCTTCAATTCGAGAGGAAGTACTCGACTCAAGGCTCGAGGGCTCCGTGCCACGTGTCCTTCGGTTTTTTCTCCGGATTTTTCGGGATAATCTTGCCAGAACTTCAGATGGACCCTCAGCCAGAGTCTACAACTCAACCTAAGGCTCGGGGGCTACTCCATATGGAGTGCGATTTTGCAATCGCACTTCCATATCAGCTTCGGCTTCAAGACAACACGGGTATTGTTGAAGACCTTCAAGAGCAGCACTCGAGGACGCTTGGGACTACTCGAGAAGACTTCAGGATTACTCAA
Source organism: Cenchrus americanus (assembly GCA_947561735.1). Lineage (NCBI taxonomy): Eukaryota > Viridiplantae > Streptophyta > Magnoliopsida > Poales > Poaceae > Cenchrus > Cenchrus americanus. Next base: position 69,927,361 of record OX387239.1, on the reverse strand, counting down.
ACATCAGCTGGAGTACATTCCAGCCTCGGGATGCTTCAAATATTCTTGAAAACTTTTGGCTTGTAGTACCCGGGGACGGTTGAGGACTACTCGTTAAGGCCGTCAAGACTACTCGAAGCTATCCTACTCGACTACAAAGTACTCGGGGGCTTGTCGTATGGACCTCCCTGGGCCCACTACCTCGGTGGGTACCAGGACCGACTACTCGGTGGGCCCCTGGGACTACCCGACTTGTGCCGCACGGTACCTGTTGGCGTGAGGCGCAAGGACCACGGTGGAGAAGTACTCGGATAGGAAGCTACGCATACCATGTACTGTGTAGAGGACTCCTAGACGTACACGACTAGTACTCTCTCCCTAAACCGACTTGTAACCCTGCCTCCCAGACTATATAAGGCGAGGCAGGGACCCTCCTTTCTCATACGCATCAGATTACGTCTTGTTGTAATCACACCCAATCAATCCAGAGCTACGCAGCATACAGGACTTAGGGTATTACGCACCTCGCGGCCCGGACCTGTCTAAATTGTGTGCCACGTGTCTCTTCCTTCGAGTTACCGATCTCGACGAGGCCACATTCATCTACTTCGGGTACTCCCCTTAGTAGGTTGCCGGTCTAAAACACCGACAGGGATACCTTAATGAGGTGGTGAGGGATCCTACTATTACTACTCTTGGGATACGTCTCACGGCTAGCTACCGGTGGTGTACGGTGAGTCCGGGTGCCTCGCGGGGTATGCCGGATAGCCTGCACCAAAGACTGTAAGATTCGATCCCGACCCGAAGAGTTTTGGGAACCGCTTGGTGGTTGTCCTCGCGAGGGGCATCCCCGTCGGTGTTTTAGACCGGCAAACCTACCAAGGGGGTACCCGAGGTAGTAGATTGTGCGGTGAGGATCGTGATCGAGAGACCGAGAACTCGAAGGTAATGCGCAAGGACACGGGGACACAAGATTTATACGGGTTCGGGCCGCCAAGGTGGCGAACCCCACGTCCTGTTTGGGGGATCAAGTATGGCGCCCGCGCTTGGTGTTGGGTTGACCCCGGAGGGATTGGGGATGTGCGGCTAGGTACCCGCCCTCCTTTATATAGTCCGGGGGCGGGTTCCTAGTCGATTATAAGGCAGAGTCCCGGTAGGAGTACACAAAGCGAGTCCTAGTAGGAGTACGGGGGGAATTCTACCGAGAGTCCGTCTTCTACTATTCTTCCTTCCTTGCATGAGTACCCGGGGAGTATGCCCGACAAGCCCCCGAGCACGTTGGAGTCGAGAGTAGTAGTTCGAGTAGTCTTGAAGCCTCTTCGAGTAGTTCTTGAGCGTCCTCGAGTACTGCTTGGAGAAGCCTTCAATAGTACTTGAACTGCCGCGAGGTTGGAAGGTGGTCCAGCTCACCAGTCTTGAAAAAAAATTGAATGATGGGTGTAGCATAGCAGCCCCCGAGCCTTGAAATGATTAGGTAATCAATCCAAGGGTCTTCAGTGTTCGCGAAGCCATCATCCGAGTACTCTTGCAGCCGTATGAGCCGCGCCGAGTAGTGATTGGTGAGGAGCCCCCGAGCTTGAGAGCGAGCGAAGCATGCTGAAGTTATCTTCAAGTAGCCCCCGACCTGGAGAGATTCCAAGTAGCAGTTTGGCGTCGAGCCGTGGAGCTTGAGAAGCGGTCGTGCCGTCGGAGCGGACTTTAGAATGCGACTTAAAAACCGAAGTCGACTTTGTGCCGCGCGCGAGCGGACTTTGAGATGCGACTTGAAATCCGAAGTCGACTTTGTGCCGCGCGGGGCGGACTTTGAGATGCGACTTGAGAACCGAAGTCGACTTTAGTTTGCCGCGTAGAGCGGACTTTGAGGTGCGACTTGAAAACCGAAGTCGACTTTGTGCCGCGCGGAGCGGACTTTGAGGTGCGACTTGAAAACCGAAGTCGACTTTGTGCCGCGCGGAGCGGACTTTGAGATGCGACTTGAAAACCGAAGTCGACTTTAGTTTGCCGCGTAGAGCGGACTTTAAGGTGCGACTTTAGAAGTCGACTTTAAGATGCCGCGCGGAGCGGACTTGATATGCGACTACAATAGTCGACGTTGTGCCACGCGGGGTGGACTTTGAGGTGCGACTTTAGAAGTCGACTTTAAGATGCAAAAACGAAAAGCACTTTCCGGAAAGCCAAAGCGAATGAAAAATCAGAGAAAACGAGTAGTTTTGCCGCCGGAGCGGGCTTGTGATTGCGACCGGAGTCGGCTTGTGCCACCGGCGTGGGCTTAAGTACCTGAGCCATGGATTTCAGACCCAAGGTACAGTTGCCGCCGGAGCGGGCTTGTGCCACCGGAGTGGGCTTGGATGCGACCGTTAGCGTCGACTTGTGCCACCGGAGTGGGCTTAAGTACCTGAGCCATGGATTTCAGACCCAAGGTACGGTTGCCACCGTAGTGGACTTGAAGGTGCGACCGGAATCGACTTGCATACCTGGGCCATGGATTTCAGACCCAAGGTACAGAGCGGGAGTACTTAGGGTACTTGGACCCATGGTACAGAGCATGAAGAGCACGTGTAGCTAGGTTCCATCGTCGCCAGGACCCGAGGGCCGCTTACGCCTAGGTTCCATCGAAGCTTACACACGTAGTATGCCATCGAAGCGGGCGAAGATGCGACCGAGTCGACTTTAAGTTGCCGCACGGAGCGGACTTTAGAATGCGACTTTAGAAGTCGACTTTAGATTGCCGCGCGTAGCGGACTTTAGAGCCCCGCCTCCTAGGGATAGCCCCCGAGTTGATGAAGTAGACTCGTGGCGACTTGATTGATATGCCCCAAGAGTAGTCGGCGGAGTGTAGCTCCCGTGAAAACCCGCCGAGAAGCATACACAAATGAGTAGTCGGCAAGTAGTCCTACATGATGAGGAGAACAAGCCAAGAAAACAAGCAATCATTTAGATAAATGACTTAGTCGTTGTTCGCTGCACGGTCGACTTGCGGATGAAGCCGTGGCGATCGGCGATGGAGCCGCGACGGTTCTGTCGTCGAAGTCGACTAGTCGAGTTGATTCCGACTAGTTGTTGGGGGCGTGATCGCCGTTCTCGACTAGTTTGGAAAACTAGTCGAGATGAATGGTCGACGCGATGCGACCGGGGAAGATGACGTCGTGGCGCGCGCGTGGCGTACTCGAAGTAGAGACTGTGGTACCGCGAGACAAGTAGTCACCACGTACGGTGTGGCTGAAGTAAAGCCAGTGTGGCCGCAAGACGAAGTCGCGGCGCACGTAGTAGTCGATGATGAGCCGTGTGACGGGCTGCGCGACGTGCCGAGGCACCCGGACGCGCGCGCAGGCGGAGTAATCGACGATGAGCCTGCGTGAGGCGAAGTAGTCGACGACGAGCGGTGCGACAAGCCGCGAGACGAGCCGCGCGACGTGCCGAGGCACCCGGACGCGCGGCGGAGGTGAAGTAGTCGACGACGAGTAGTCGACGACGAGCGGCGCGACAAGCCGCGTGACGAGCCGCGCGACGTGCCGAGGCACCCGGACGCGCGGCGGAGGTGAAGTAGTCGACGACGAGTAGTCGACGACGAGCGCGCGCGACAAGCCGCGTGACGAGCCGCGCGCGACGTGCCAAGGCACCCCGGACGCGCGCGCGTAGGAGAAGTAGTCGACGACGACGACGAGCTCCGCGCGAGGCGCAGTAGTCGACGACGAGCGCGCCGCGACGAGCTGCGTGACGAGCCGCGCGACGTGCCGAGGCACCCGCACGCGCGGCGGAGGTAGAAGTAGTCGACGACGAGTAGTCGACGACGAGCGGCGCGACAAGCCGCGTGACGAGCCGCGCGACGTGCCGAGGCACCCCGACGCGCGGCGCGAGGTGAAGTAGTCGACGACGAGTAGTCGACGACGAGCGGCGCGACAAGCCGCGTGACGAGCCGCGCGACGTGCCAAGGCACCCCGGACGCGCGGCGTAGGAGAAGTAGTCGACGACGACGACGAGCCCGCGCGAGGCGAGTAGTCGACGACGAGCGCCGCGACGAGCCGCGTGGACGAGCCGCGCGACGTGCCGAGGCACCCGGGACGCGCGCGGCGGAGGCGTGAATAGTCGACGACGAGCCCGGTCGAGGCGGAGTAGTCGACGACGAGCGGCGCGCGCGAGCCGCGGGACGAGCCGCGTGACGTGCCGAGGCACCGGACGCGCGGCGGAGACGAAGTAGTCGACGACGAGCCGCCGCGAGGCGGAGTAGTCGACGAGCGGCACGGCGAGCCGCGTGACGAGCCGCGCGACGTGCCGAAGCAACCGGAAGCGCGGCGTAGGAAGATTGATTCCGCTTTTACAAGAGCAAGGCGACTTGCTTCAATGGATCTCGGCGAGTCGACAAGTGGATTGATCTTGTTGACGAGGGTCCTTCGACTCGCCGGTGGTGATGATCACCCCTACCGGCGCGCCGTGTCGGTGTTTTAGACCGGCAAACCTACCAAGGGGGTACCCGAGGTAGTAGATTGTGCGGTGAGGATCGTGATCGAGAGACCGAGAACTCGAAGGTAATGCGCAAGGACACGGGACACAAGATTTATACGAGTTCGGGCCGCCAAGGTGGCGAACCCCACGTCCCGTTTGGGGGATCAAGTATGGCGCCCGCGCTTGGTGTTGGGTTGACCCGGAGGGATTGGGGATGTGCGGCTAGGTATCCGGCCCTCCTTTATATAGTCCAGGGGGCGGGTTCCTAGTCGATTATAAGGCAGAGTCCCGGTAGGAGTACACAAAGCGAGTCCTAGTAGGAGTACGGGGGGAATTCTACCAGGAGTCCGTCTTCTACTATTCTTCCTTCCTTGCACGAGTACCCGGGGAGTATGCCCGACAATCCCACCGTGTGTTTAGGTCTACCTTGCAAGGTTTGAATCAATCCATTGTCGGCCTCTCACCGTTATCTGAGACTACTTACTCCACTAGCCATGAGATCCCTAATGATGGAAGTTGATGAATACTATGCTTGATTAATTGTATTGTACAACTTTGTCTGTACTAGATGGCTAATTTAGTAAAGATTAAACCCACTAGAGCTTGTGCTAAAATCTTGAAAGTAAGTACATACTCTTTGTTACTTTTTAGCAAAAGCAACCCAGTGGCCAGAAAGCCTTTCATGTCTAGAGTGGTGAAGTAGATATCACCGACGGGTAAGTCTTGCTGAGTATTAGTATACTCAGCCTTGCTATAATATGTTGATCCAGGTAATGCTTTTGGTGATGTGTGGCCGGAGAGATCCCGCCGGCCGGGAGCCGGAGTGGGTGGAGGATGACGACCGAGAGCATCATGGATGGCCTCCCGTGGTGTTTCCGCTTCCCGTTAGTTTAATTCCGCCGTTTCGTAACACTCGAACTACCTCTTTATGTCAAAAACTTCGGTTTGTAATAATTAAACCCTTCGGGGTAAATTTAAGATGTTATTTATGTTGTATCTCTGGACTCGCCTTCGCGTGAGTTTTAATGCATATATGTCGATCCTTGTTGCTATTTAAGTGATTTACCGGGCGTTAACCCGGCGACTAACGACAGGATGATACTTTATTATCGCTTAATGACCAAAGTGGATTGGTTTAGGCGATAATACGGTATTTTCCTGGGCGGGTTGTCACAAGTTCCTATTAAGGATTATGACTAGTTTCTTTTTACCGTTGCCTTGTATAACTGGGTTGTTTACTTAATCTTGATGGTAGATCTTGCTTAGTTTGCTCAACTGGGTTGGTAATAAACAACATAGGTATTCTTTTACTCTATGTTCCAATGTGATATGTGATGTTTAATATACAAGACCATATGTTTAATCGGAACATTGAGCGGCCACCCAGGACAACAGTGCAACCACAAGAACTATATGTCTCTGGTCTTGGCCGAGTAATTAGGAAAGTCTTTGTGTGGTCATTACTCGCATAGTAGTTTGGGGACGGAGGAATGCTTCTATGACTCTTCTATTCCGAGTGATATTGGAACGGAAGTACTCTATGACTGACCGTTCGTGAGTAGAAGTGTGGTACAAAAGATAGCCTCTATGACATACTACTATGGACTAATACGCACGGAAGGACTCTTTGCAAAGGCCTCGTAGCGTCCCTATGCAGCCACATCCCGGTAGTGTGGTATTGTGCCTACTTTTGCACAGTGTGGTTGGGTGCAAAGCTCTTCGGAGTTTTTACGCGACTTGTGGTGAAAGTGTACAACCTCTGCAGAGTGTAAAACTAATCGATTAGCCGTGCTCACGGTCAAGAGCGCCTGTACCCTCACATGATAACTGAACTTGAAGATGGACTTAAATCGTGCTCTCTGGTTATGCTTGCCATATTCTTATGGTGCATCTTACCTTATGCTTAATATGGGTTGGTATATACTTATACTTATTCAGTAATCATGTGCTGATCAACTCGTCAATGCTTATAGCCAAGTCCACTATAAAGCCTTTGCATTCATATCTTTCCCCACACTTGCTGAGACGACAAGTGCTCACCCTTGCTATAAATAATGTTGCTCAGAAGGAGGAAGCTGCTTTGAAGTCTTGTGAAGATGTTGCTGGTGCTAGGCGTACGCAACCCCCAGTCGACTGCCTGTGATGTTTGGTGCCTTCGTTTCCAGGATAAAGCGTAAATCTCTGATAATCTTTTTTTTCTTACGTGATACTGTTTCCGTATTCACTTATATGTCACTATATGCATGAAACTTGATCCTGACATGCATATAGGTTTGCACTTGGTTTTCTTTGGAAAAACAGGTGTGACAGGTGGGAGGCAGGGGAGGTCGGGAGGAAGAAGAAGATGGGTCCAGGTGGGAGTAGGTAAGAAATAGAGGGAGGGAGAGGAAAATTAGTAACACGGAGATGTAAATAGTTGCAAAAATTCGTGTGAGAAGAGACCCAAAATTGCGTGAGTGAGCTATAGATAAACCATGTTTTAACCGTCTATGGATCATTTCCTCAAGCTAACCCAATTAATGTCGGCGCGCTAATAGCCCGTCGAGGCCAAGAATAATTTTGTCACGCACCCTTGAGCGGTCTATGGAGTACTTGTTTTGATTTGCCCTAGCCCATTGCAATATGCTAGCTAATCCTTTGATCGATTTTTTTTCTTCCCCTGTTGGTCGCCTCGTGTCAGCGTCGCCAAAGATAATTGAGAGCGATTCATGTTCAAAGATTTGTTCAAAGTTTTTATTTCAAAAATGTGCAAGTAGCAATTTCATTTTCGTCTGGTTCGACTTCCATATTAGTATATACAGTACCAGTCGGGATACTGATTTATAATTTTTTTAATTAAGTTCGTTTAACAAAGCTCATGGTCTTCATTTTACGTTAAGAAAATGATCTTCATTTTGGATGGTTGTATATGTTCTCTCTATTTTTTTTATGAATGGGCACAAGATCTCACCTATTTCATTGATAATGAGGAGTTACAAATCGGTAGAAAAGGAAAAAGATAAACATTGTAGATCCGTTCTTGGAGGACCTTAGCCGTGGAGCAACTCCATCCAACAGTTGGACATATCAATTTGACATCCATCTAATTTTGTCAAAACAACAAAAATCAGCCTCCAACACATTGGCAAAATAAGAGCAACTCCAATAGTTTGGTATATAAACTTGGCATCCATGTAATTTTGGCAAAAAAAAAAATGAAAAACAGCCTCCAACAGATTGGCAAAACAAGTTGGCATCAATGGCAAGTTGCCATCCCTCCCTCTCCCAGGCGCATATATGCGCGCAGCAGACGCGTTGCCATCGCGATTTTTGGTGCCGCCGCCTCTCCTCCCGCGCTCGCCCTTTTCTCTCGCACGCGCCAAGACTCCTCCTGTGCCTTTTCTTTTCCTGCCGCCGCGTCCTCCCGTGCCTTTTCTTTTCCTGCCGCCGCGCGCCGACTCCGAGCGTCCGGTGATTCTTTTCCTGCCGCCGCACGACGCCACGGGGACGTGATCGTCACAAGAAGGTGCAGATCGCCAAGGTCACCAGAGGAGGTGTGATCGTTGGTGTCAGGTATGTTCTCTCTCCCCTCTGTATTCACGTCCCATTCATCCCGCTGTCATTTTGGCGCGGGAAGGAAATGGATTGTAGGAAAAAATTAATAGAGTGGACCCAAATATTATTTTGCCAAGTGAATTATGAGAAATTGTTGGAGATTGACGTTTTTTTCCTTTGCCATAACATTTAGGGAGTTGCCAAAAGCTAAAATTTGTCAAACAAATTATACCAAACTGTTGGAGTTGCTTTAGCTTGGCATCAATGGCAATTTGCCATCCCAAATTACCGTTCCTCCCTGCCGCGGGCGCATATATGCGCGCGGGCGACTCTTTGCCATCGCGATTTCCATCTTTTTTCTTTGGCGCCGCCCTCAGGCTTCCCGCGCACCTCCTTTTCTCTCGCTGGCCGCGCGCCTTGTTTTCTCCCACAGCAGGTCTTCCTATCATCCCTGGACGCTTCTTTTTTTCCCGCGTGAAGGCCGGTGGAGTACGTGTACCTGAGGGTCGGCGTATGGTGTGCGTGCTCCTTGCCTCCTCCTGCCACTGCACGTGATGACCGACGGGAACAACGGGGCGTGTTTGATATGGGCCAATCTTGTCCGACCAAGCCCACCAGGGCCAATTTCGCTTGTTTGATTTCGTTGGCCGAGTTGGGAGCCACGCTACCGGCAGCCATTTTACCCTCTCTCTCCTGGCTCTGGCCGAACGCTCCTCCTTCTCGTTTTTTCAGAGCCAAGTCGTGGCCAGCTCTCACGGGGCTCTTTCTTGAATCTTGTCACCTCCCTCACCCTCTCGCTCATGGCAGCAGTGGCGGTTGGGCGCGAGGTCCCTTCCGGCGTGCGGTGGCGGCGGCCGAGGGCGGACCCCCCTCCCCCGAGCCCATGCTCGCGGCGGCGGTGGTGGCCGGGCGCGAGCTCCCCCGCGCGCGCGTGGCGGCGATGGCCACGGGCGGAGCTCCCCCGAGCCCATGCTTGCGGCGGCGGCGGCGGTGGTGGCTAGGGGCGGAGCTCCCCCCGCCGCGCGTGGCGGCGGTGGCGGGGACGAGCTCGCGGTCGCGGCAGCGGCGGCCGAGCGCGGAGCTCCCCGAGCCCATGCTTGCGGCGACGGCGATGGCCACGGGCGGAGCTCCCCGCGGTTGCGCCCATGCGTGGCGCGGTGGCCAGGGCGAGGTGGCCGGGGGCGGATCTCCCCTGCGGTCGTGTCGTGCGCGGCGGAACAGGAGCAGCAGCCACCATGGCACGAGGATGAGGAGGAGGAGGAGCCATGGCGCGAGGAGGAGGAGAAGCCATGGCTAGCAAAGCATGCCGATAGAGTGTTTGATGAAATGCCAAAGAGAAAAAAGAGGGGTAACATCACCATAATCCGGATGCATGGTCATCCTATTCAAACCGGCTCAAATCAAACGCAATCCTCATCTCACCCTGGCTCATTTGATACATATGAATCAAACAAGAGATGTTGCCCAAGAGGACCCGGCTATGGCCGGCCACGGCCCGAGCCCGCCGCCGAGCCGCCCGGGGGCAAGAAATCAAACACGCCCACAAAGCCTTGCGCCCCGGCCAAGAGATCGCGGCGGCCTATGGCGCAAGCGTGTCTGCCAAATCACGGCTCGCAAACAATTTTGGTGCGAGGAAGGAAGGATAGTGGGAGAAAACATCGTGGGCCCAAATAAATTTTGTTTTGCCAAGTGAATCATGAGGAATTGTTGGAGGTGGACAATGTTTTCATTTGCAATAACATTTGGGAGTTGTCAAAATCTAAGATTTGCCAAATAAATTATGCAAATTGTTGGAGTTGTTCTTAGGCACAATGACTGAATCAACAGGTGACTGGATGCCAAAATGGTGAGTAATTTAACCTAATAACCCGTTCCCTTTTTCCCATGCTGATTACCTCCTTTTTACCTGGTATACGGGCAAACATCTTTTAGGTGCATCAAGCAGATAGCATTATTTTAACTAATTAGAGTATACCACGTACCAACCGACGCGTGATGTGCTATATTCATGCCAAAATTGTTTCGGTCCATTCTCCAAGCTTGCCCACTAAGCAAGTACTCCGTATTTGGCGATTTTCAAAGTTGGAGACAAGAAGTTGAATAATGCATATCCAAAGCTATATATACCGCATGCTCTGCGGAGTTCCCTAGACGCTGCTACGTTACCTCAAATTCGCGTCCGTCCGATCGGTTGAATCAGGCGGTCCATGACTTGCCAGCGGTGCGTCGAAATTTGCAAAAAAGCCCCTTTAATTAGTTACGGATCCAGATAAGTCCTTTTGCTACAGCAATCACGTTCGATTTTTTACATGAAACCCCCTAGGTTTCAAAATATTTGTCCACCAAAAAGACGAAATTCCGATTTTGTGGTTATTAAAAAAACGACCGCAGTCAATTTTGTAAAGAATAACTATATATCCAATAATTCAGACCCCAATATAGGCCCAATATAGGAGAGCAGCGCACAGACGCTTCTCGGCTGTACACACCTGGTTTGTCATGAAAGCTACGGCTTCCCTGGTCGATTCCCTCGATCAAAAAATCTGTCGACGATTTCTCCGGTCCTGTCCTCGCAAAAGAAAAAGGAATTCTCCGGTCCTTTCCCGCGCTTGACAATGCGAGTGATCTCACAGGCAACAGGTTCGGGCAGCGGTCAGCATTGTCGTGCTCGACCCCCCTGCCCATCCAGCAGGAATGACGTCGATATATTATCGATCAATCGGACGGTGGTTGTTGCCCGGTTGGTGCGCGATCTCAGCGGTCAGCGGCCTATAACGACGACGTGGTCGGTCCGTCGGACATCTATCGACTATCGTACTCTCCAGCTCGTGACGTGGGCCTTCGAATTGAAAGAGGCCAGCGGAAAACGCAAGGATCAGAATCGTCCAAGAGTCGAGTGCACCAGCGCAGCGGGACCGTGCCGTCCGGCGCCCGCGGACAACTCGGCAATGGCAACTGGCGAGACCAGACCACCGGCCGCTATGATGACGCCGGCCGGGTAGCCTGACACCTGTAGCCGTTTTCGTTCTGGAAATCTGGATAGCACCTGCACTAGCTGTTTTTTTGTTCCGGATGACTGGCACCTGTATCTGCCACGATTTTACGAACAGTGACAGCGGAGGAGGAGGCGTCGGTAGGGGGGCAAAACGCACGCTCGGTGTCGGCACCTGATGGCCGATCGCAAAGGCCAAGGATCTTTGCGATTGCCGATTGGCGACTTCGTTTTCTGAGTCCTTTCCGAGCTCCCTCTTTTCTCCCCTGCGATCTCCGAGTTCCCCAGGTGCGCACCGCGTGCGCAAAAGCTACTTTTCACGCGACCCCCTGTTGCGGCGGTGGTGGAATTTTTGGGGAGGAAGGCTGTGTGCGCCTGTGCCAGTTCTCTAGAAGCACACGGGGGACCGGAGCCCGGAGCACGGACGGAGTCGTGGACTTTTCTGATGTTCTGTCGCCGAGCCGTTGGTGTTGACGGGCGGGCACGCGGCCGAATGAGATCGGTGCTGATCTTTGCTGGTAGGCGCAAGTGAAGTGGTTGGTCCTAGCCTGAAAACCGAACTCGTTGAATCTACTACGCGTCGTAGATGGAGTCGTGCCTTCGGCGAGCTTTTACCAAATCGAACTAGCCTGAAAAATACTACCGTCTGAACCGAAACGGCACGCGTACGTACTGTACGTACGTACCAGTTGGAAACAGAGAGGTCACGGCGGACGCGAACGCGATGCGGCCTCGAAGCTAACGGCTACTTTTCCAGCGCAGCGCAGCGGCTTCCCTCGCCGTGAGGGGAGCAGGGCCAGTTGGAAACATCTCTGAGCTCGAGCTTTCCGTCCCCGAAGGACGAAAGCCCTCCTCCGCAGTCCGCACAAACCCACCCGTATAATCGCGACATCAGAACCGAGGAGCGCAGCTCGAAATTCCCTCCGTCCGTCCCTTTCCCCCACTTTTTTTACCCCCCGCCCGGTCCTTTCCCCGTCGGAACTCGGAATCCACCCCGGCCCCCCTACGCGCGCGCGCGGCGGGAGATGGCCACGGCCGCGAAGCGGCCCACGCCGCCGTCGCCGGCGGCGGGCCCCGGGGACGTCTCCGAGGTGGAGCTCTCGGAGGCGGGGTCGCCGGACCTCGGCAGCGGGAGCAGCGGCAGCGGGGGCAGCGGCCGGAGCGCGGCGGAGTACTCCGGGTGGGTGTACCACCTCGGCGTCAACTCCATCGGCCACGAGTACTGCCACCTCCGCTTCCTCGTCATCCGCGGCAGGACCGTCGCCATGTACAAGCGCGACCCGCACGACCACCCGGGACTCGTCGGTTCCTCCTCCCTCGCTCCACACCCCCTCTCTCCCTCCCTCCCTCTCGCTCCGCTTGCCGTTCTCGGTTCTGAATTTCTGAAAGCTGCGACTGCGATGGCCGCGTTGCAGCTTGGGTTGGGGGCCTGAGACCGCATCCTCACCGGACTCGTCACTTTCTTGTTGTCTGCAGCATTTGTTGGTTGAGTTTGTGTATGGAGCCATTGTTCAGTTTGGTTTGAAACTTTTGAGGGAGTTTAAATGAAACCGTCTGAGTAATGCGGGCTTCAATTCCTTACTGCTCGTAGTTTGGTTTGGCAAGTTTTGGTTTGATCCGGTAGTGGAATGCAGGTATTTTGCAGGGGGAAAAAATGTGTCACCAGTATGCCTGCTAGGAGAAACACAGATGTGCATTTGGGGGCACATGTCTGTCTGAGTGTCTGGGTTGTAGTTGCTTTGATCATGCTGCTGTTTCATGGTGAATTGGTGATTGGCTTATCTCATTTAGAGTTTGGACTGAGACTTCTACATGCTGGGTTCTGTTTCTTCAGGACACATGCATTTGAGTTTGTGTAGGAGCCATTGTTCAGTTTGGTTTGAAACTTTTGAGGGATTTTAGATGAAATCGTTGAGTACTGAAGGCTTGAGTTCCTTATGGCTCGTAGTTTGGTTTGATCCAGTAGTAGGATGCAGGGATTTTGCAGAAGAATGTGTCTGCTAGGAGAAACACAAATGTGTATTTGGGGCCACATGCCTGGGTTGTAGTTGCTTTGGTCATGCTGCTGTTTCATGGTGTTTGATTTATCTCAGTTAGAGTTTGGCCTGAAACTTGTATATATTGTGCTCTATTTCTTCAGGGCACATGCATTTGAGTGGGATTTGCAGTTAGGGCTTGTTTGGGGTTCCTAATTTAGGGCTTATTTCTTCTTTAACGCTTTGCTTTAGGAACCTATCCGAAAAGGTGCTGTTGGTCACACCCTTATGGTGGAGGAGCTTGGTCGCCGGAGGGTTAATCATGGGGTAAGGGTTCAACCTTTGTTTAGTCCTTAAACTCATAAAGACATGACACTCTGTGTTCCTTTTTCATGACTACATGAACTCTAGGAACCGTTACGTTGTTTCAGTGATTTTAATGTGAAAAGTAAACAGCTGTTGGTGCTATTTGGTTTGTTCAGACGTCTCATTTTCTTATTATAACAAACAACCGATCTTTGTTTTTTATGTAGGATGTTTATGTCCTGGGGTTGTACAATCGATTGGATCGAACAAAGAAAGGAGAGGTACTCAGCTTATGGTGTATTTGCAAATCTGTAAGCAAAATTCCTCCATAGCAACTAAATGTTACTGCTGTCCTGGTTTTGATAGATAGCATGTGCTGCTCCTGGTGAAGCCCGAAAATGGATTGAAGCATTTGAACAAGCCAAACAACAGGTTGGTATTTGGCAGATGCTATAAAAAGTTAACGACAATTACTTAGGTATAATTAGTGTGTCTATGGATGCATCCTCTCTATACCCTTGTGCAAAAGGGTCAACTTTCATGTGGAACCATACTAATGATGCTCAAGGGGTTTGGTACCTCTTCTGTTGATGTTGGTCATAAAATAGCAAAGGATGTGCAAATGGCTGAAATTACACAGCAATATTTAAACATGCATTCAGATCATTAAATTTGCAGCAGCTGCTGTTCATGTTAAATCACAGTTATATTTGATTCATTCATTTGTTTCACTTAACACATCTTTTCTCATGATGTTTTCTTACAGGCAGACCAAGACCTGATGAGAGGGGTCAGCTGGAACAGACTGCAGAATGAAAATGAGTACGATATCCAGTTATCCTTTTCTGGTTCATGAATAATTCTCTTTAAGGAAACACTGAAACCCTGAAATCATATAACTATTATTATTTACTACTGTAGGATTAATCTTGACGGTCATCGGCCTCGGGTTAGGAGATATGCACAGGGCTTGGGAAAACTCGTAAGAATTGGTAAAGGTAAGAATTAAAGCTACAACGTTAACTTATCTTACACACTGGAAAAGCCATCTTGTGAGTGTTGGCATTCATTCATTCCCAGCTCCTCTTTTCACCTCTATAAAACACCTCTAACATACAGAAAAGGGGGAAACAATGTCAAACAGATTAAGTGATCTACTTCTAGCTATATGTTTTACTGTGCCAACTCCTCCCACCTTTTTTTTGTATGTGTGGTTTCATATCGCCCCTACATCCCTTCAAATTTTCCATTCTCATCACCAAATGGAGGCTGCAGCAAACTTTGCTGCTGAGATCCATACGCTACCTTGCTGTTGATATAGTAGTCTCTCCTAGTCTAGTGGAGAATATTTGTCCAGAAAGACAATGATGCAGGCCAAAACATGCCAAGGAGGTCGGATGTTGTGAGATAGGGAGCCTAGGCTGGAGATAGAGGAAGATTTGAGGCACAATATATTTTGATGGCAATGTTACCTAAAGCCACCAAACATGACAAGGAGGTTGAAGGTTCCAATTGGGCCTGTGGTGGGAAAGGAGATTATTTGGCTAGTCTTTATCAGCTACTATCTTGTAGAATAATTACATTTGAGTTAACCCAATTGTGAAATATTTACCAACCACAATCAGTACATGAACCATAGCAACAGTGTGTTTGATCTTTTCCTTACCTGTGTTGATTTTTTTTTCATTTTTATTGCAGGGCCAGAATTGCTGCTTCGTCAGTCTTCAAATCTTCGAAGCCAGGAAAGGGTTAATACAAACTTTGGTGGTGATACTGGAGATGCATTTGAAGCACATGAATGGAGATACGTTCGAACATTTAATGGTATCTTAGACATAATCCATATCAGCTTCCTGTATTTTCTCTGTTAAATCCCTTTGCAGCATGGATCATTACCCAAGTGTGCTTTTATTAGGTGAAACTAAATAACTGATCCTGGGATAAAAGCCATGGTTCCTTTTTTGGAAAGAAGAAGTTATGTTCTTAAAATGCGCTGCACAGTCACCATGGTCACTTGACACCTTTTGTAAGACATTTATTAACTTGGATAGTTTGCATGCAAGAGAACCCACACAAAATGAAGCAAAACTTAAGTTTTATGGGTTCGCATGAAATTGAACCTCAACCATCCACGGCACATGCATTATGAAGACAGTTTCAACTCAGTGGATACTGGATAATATGTATCCTGCTGCACCATTTTAACTACACATAATCCTAAAATGGTTTGACTAACATTTCAATGTTCCTTGTTTTCTGTTCCAGGATAAGGTACTATGCGTATTATTTCCCCAATTTGATATACCTCAGTCTTCTGCATAACTGAAAATGGCTATGCAAAATGTTGTGAAACACAAGAAGCAAACTTAGATTAGCTGATTAGGTCAATATACAGAAGCTCAAATGGTGTTATTTTGTAACTGCCAATTGGTTAGACTACAAAGCCAGCTCCGTTGGGCTTCTTAAATATAATATTGGCAATTCCAAAGTTTACCATCCACAGAGGAGCATATGATCTTAATATTTGAGTTTGTGATGCAACCTGTATTAACAGCATAAATAATTTCCAAGTAGGTTATGTGCTTTGCAGAAAACAGTAGTTAATAGCATGGTCTTTAAGTGCATCACCGTGGATTCTGCTATGTATATTCTTGGAGGCGAATGGAACATTTGAAAGTCAGCTATAATGAGTCATATGCAACTTATCTTTGTCTCATATCAGTTACATATCTGTGCAGGTATCAGAATTTTTGAAGATATCGGAAACCCAAAGGTGGGAAAGCTTTTTTCCTTATTAAGCTCAAACATATGGCATACTACTGTGGGTTTGCAAGTTCCAGTGAACCTAGCCATTTTCTCAGTCCTTTCCTTTGTTACTTTGTTGGGCTAGCTTTGTTAAACAAATAAGTAACTCTCCGGTGAGCAACATGTGATGGCAATTAAATAGGCATCATTGCCTTGTACTTGTTTAAATTTTCTATTAGTCTCGATTATGTGGTCATACTCTTAGGGTTCTGATGCATATACAGTGAGAGCTATGCGACACATTCTACATCTATACATACACTCATATATTTCAGCACAAACAACTCCCATTTCCATATCGAGATTTGGCTTGTCCAAATTCTCTTGCACTGAGTTGTTTATCAAACTTTTTTCCCTAGAGAGAACACCAAAAGCAAAAAAAAAAAAATTGAGCACAATTGTAACAGCATACCTCTTGGCGCTTCATTGAGTGAAATGCAGAGATTATCCATCTTCATGCAGTGATTCACTCATGTCCAACAAGCAGGAAAAACATTGCTTCTGAATACATGCTTTATGTTTTCCCACTCTATTCTGTTAATTGATGTCCAATCTTATATTTCAACATGCTCTTTCTGCGAAAAATGTGTAATGTTGTTTCTTTTTAAGCAGGGTGGAAAGGGAATACTTCTGAAGTCTGTTGGGGTGGTTGCTGCAAATCCTGATACTGTGTTTGAAGTGGTGCTCGATCTTGATAAGCATAAGCGATACGAGTAAGTTAGCAGCTGATTTGGCAACTATGGAACATAGATCTGCACCTTACATTGGAACATGTTAACCTTCTGTTCTCTTGTGGATGAAACAAAAAAACAAACTCAGTAGCTATATCTACTAAAATTTTCGCAAATGCAGGTGGGATATGTTAACAGCTGATTTGGAGTTGGTGGAAACAATTGATGGATACTGCGATGTGGTTTATGGGAACTATGAACCAAAATATTTAAATTGGTACTTTCCTCTCACTACCTTTAGATTTATGATTCTGAATCAATCAGAAACCTTCTATTTGTAAGCATTATTTTTTCACTAAGTACACAGAAGCGAACAAGATCTTTGTACAAATCAGCATGATCGATAGCTGTCTTTGGTGGTTTGGAAAAAATCTTGATATTAGCGATGCACAGCTTTTCGCGTTTTCCCGGTTTATCTTCATCCTTCATCGTTTTTTTAAAAAAGCATGTTCTTTATAGTCGAACTTTTGTAAGCTCAATTTTTAAGCTGCTGGTGTTTATTGTTCACATTTGTAAAAGGATAACACTTCTAGAGAATGTTCTCAGGTGGAAAGGAAAGAAGGATTTTGTTTTCTCGAGACAATGGTTTCGCGGACAAGATGGAGCATATAGTAAGTAACTTAATCTGTGTATAGGTTTAAAAACTTTCTTCAGATGTTTTTAGGATACATGGCAAAACATTTTACATGGGATAATAAATGGAAATCACCCCAACTAAATGTGTGTTGTTTGCAACCTTGACTGATTTTAACTCAAACTGGTGCTGCCTTGTAGTTGTAACAATCACGGTCCATGGACCTGCCTGTATGTTTTGTAACTGATTGGTACCTGATTTTAAATAGCTGAATCTGGTAGTAACTTTGCTTTACATGGGTGTATCATACAAAAGTTTTTTCTAAATTTTCTAGTTGTGGTGTTATGCAAATGCAAGTAAGAATTATTCTGAACTATAAAACAGGTACTGTTTTGACAGAAAAAAGGGATAACACTGTACATAAAATAT
The DNA here is from genome assembly GCA_947561735.1 of Cenchrus americanus. NCBI lineage: Eukaryota > Viridiplantae > Streptophyta > Magnoliopsida > Poales > Poaceae > Cenchrus > Cenchrus americanus. Next base: position 69,909,592 of record OX387239.1, on the reverse strand, counting down.
GTATTTACAGATCTTGCTGCGACTTTCAAGAAAGTCAGTAGCACATACAGAATATTCATAGGACAGCACACTTTACAGGTTCGGAGTTGAGTTAGTCATGCATGCTTTTCTCTTATGCAGCCATTTTGCAGAGTCCTGTTGTTCACAAAGAAAGGCCTCCAAAGCATGGTTATGAACGTACAAAAATCAACCGTAAGATTGACCTTTCTTGTTTTGATTTATTGCTTTTTTCAGTATGATACCATGAAGTATTCATTATTGTCACACCTTTTAGTTTTTCAGCTTGTTTTGCCTCAATTTGTGAAATAAGCATATCCAGAAGTTTGAACACCTAAAATGAACTAATCTTGCTTTTTGTTTAATATATGTAAGTTTGTCTGAGCAGATATTGCACATTGCTGATGTATTGATATAACCGCACTGCAGTTCTGAATCATGAATTGCCACTTTGTAGTTAGTGTGAAACTTAAATCCAGAAAACTTTTGTGGTCGTTTAGTCCACCAACGCACCAACTTCCTGGTTGTGTAAGTGCATGTGCATGTCATCTAGGCCTTATTGAACGACTAGTGAATTTAAGACTTGAATGTGACTGCTTGGACTTGATCAGAACCCACCTGAGGGAAGGAAGCTCAAATTCTGTCTTGTATCTGACCATGATGGTCTGATGACTTCGAAAATTCTGAAAATGCATGTTCTGTTTGTTTTCTCGACCATGGGAGACATCCCTGGGTATTGTTTGGGTTAAGGTAGAGGTGTACATCATGGCTAGCCAGGAAACTCGCTAAAACCAGTTTCCCAGGGAGCCACAAATTTGATACCACAAATTGGTGTGCCCTGGGTTCGAGCCCGGTTGGCTGTCTTCTCAACAGGAAGCAATAACCAAGCTACTGTTTGGTTTTCTAATCGCACAGGATGTATAGTGGGGCATAAGTTTCTAGTTTGCTTTTCAGATGCAATCATTTCAGTTTTCACAAAGTACAGCATATATACCCGTTGTTGTATTTCCTCCCGTTGGAGTATAAGTGAATTGCCCACCTTTCCCTATCAGCTTAAGCTTTTGGGTTGAATTGGTTGGTGCATGCAACTCAATATGGTACCAGAGCCAGAGGTCTCGAGTTCGAATCCTGGCGGGCGCGTTAATTAAAATAATTACAGCCCACTCCAATATTCCACGTATGCGGCCCTGGGGAGCCTGCACGTGAGGGGGAGTGTTGGAGTATAAGTGAATTGCCCACCTTCCCTATCAGCTTAAGCTTTTGGGTTGAACTAGTTGGTGCATGCAACTCAATACCTCCCACCAAAACCCTCTATGAACTTTATGCTCAGATACCAGATGTAGAAGTTTATAACTAACCAATTTATCTTTTTCCTCAAAGGAAAAAGTCTACTTCACCCCCCAATCTATGAGGGCTAGAACACATCACCCCCCAACCTATGAAAATGGATTTTTTACCCCCCTGAACTTTCTAAAACAGGGCAAGTCACCCCCTGAAGCAGTTTTGAAAAATCATAGTAAATCACAGAAAAATAATAAAATGGAAAATTCAATTGTGTTGGATTCTAAATGAGTACATCTACACAATGAACATATAATATGGTATATTTAGTACATTTTGTACAATTATGGAGAAAAGCATAGATCTAAAGTTACAACAAAAAATATGTACTAAAGCATTCCATATTGTATGTTCACTGCGTAGAACTACTAATTTCAAGTCCAACACAATTTGATTTTTCATTTTATGATTTTTCTGTGATTTACTATGATTTTTCAAAACTGCTGCAGGGGGTGATTTGTCCTGTTTTAGAAAGTTCAGGGGGGTAAAAAATCCATTTTCATAGGTTGGGCCGTTGGGGGGTGATGTGTTCCAGCCCTCATAGATTGGGGGGTGAAGTAGACCTTTTCCTTTTCTCAAACAAACTAACCAATTTATCTGGCCACCACATTATTCAGCTGATGGTGGATTAGATAAAATAAGATTACGAGTACTTATAATTGAACATGTGTGAGCACACAATGTAGTATTAAGGTTGTGCAAGTAAAAACAAACATGGGTTGACAACACTTTACACTAAATGTTCATTAAGGACTTTACTCCTACTGCCTCTCACATCCTAGTGATATGGAACTTATTCTGGGATAATGAACTGGGCAGCTAGAGGTAGTTGGAGATCTCGCCCTCCCTAGGAGGCTCTGAGATTCTTAATCCTTCTACTTCTTTGCTTGACCTAATTGATACAGAGGTATCTCCTTTTATAGAGATGGCTAACTTGACCCCTAAGCAAATATCCTAACACACCCTGATTTATCTCCATCCTAATTAAATTATTAATCATATCCCTACCAGCTTATACTGTTCATGCTACAGTACCTGATTTATCTCTATCATAATTAAATTATTAATCATATCCCTACCCGCTCGTACTGTTCATGCTACAGTACATGTGGGCCTAGGCCAAGACCGGCTGCCTGTTAAACTGGCCATAACACTTGACTGAATTCTTTCCACTGGATTTCCACATTGCCTTGAAATGTGTTAATTGTGCTACTTATTTCAGCATCAACATGGGAAATAAGGAGGTTGAACACGTCAGGATCAAGTCCAAAGTGTGTTGTTACTCTTATGTTGGAGATTTCTCCGAGTTTTTGGGGCAGATGGAAGAGAAGGCACTCTTCAAATTTCGACAAAAGTATCCCTTTTGCTTTGCTCAGCCAAGTAGCAGGTTGGTCATATCTGCTTCTGTGGCAACAAGTATCAATTAATTTTGATCATATAGTGAAGTTCTTGCTTTATTTTGTACTATGGCCAGGTCTAAGAGAGTACTTTGCAGCCAATCCAGCCTTGACATCTGATTTGCCTTCAACAGTAGTGAAGTCAAAGGCATCTGAACCTTTGATAATCCATAGTGAATTTGAAGATACCGAACCTGGTGATGAATTTTATGATGCACTTGCTAGAGGTGAATCCTTTGAAGATGAGGATAGTGACGACGACGATGATGATGATGATGCCATAACTCCCAAGGTGAACACCATGGCTACAAATCAGGACTGTGTAAGGCAGATTGTCTATCATGTTCAAAAACAAATGAAGACCTATTTCCTTTTATTATTTTTGTGCAGGCTGGAAAAGTGAAGTTGAAGAATGTGTCATGGGCTATTGCAGGTTTAGCATTAAAGACAACCAAAGGTAAACCATATGCCGACAACATATACACATTTAACTTTAGTTTCGCAAGACTTACAAACAAACAATTTGGCACGACAATCCTTGCACCTACACATCTACAAACATGACACATGTATGCAGGTGTGTATGAGATACAGGTATATGTGTGCTGTGGACACTTTCTTTGGACGGCAATTCCAGCGCCGCAAGAAAGAGTCCAGGCCCACCTCGGGTGGTTAGATTTAGATCAGATTGCAATATAGTTTGTTTAGATATGTGCTTAGAGATAAAGATAGAGTTTGTTTAGGAGATTGGTTAGTAGCCGGCTCTATATAATGAGTCGGCATCTCTGTAAAGGGTAAGCAGTAGAACCTAAGCTCGAGACCTCCAGCATGAGGAGAGTTAGGGTTCATCTGCCATTGGTATTCCTCATCAATAAACAAGCCATAACATTGTGGAAATGGTGTGTATGAGTTGCTGCTTAGATGGTAGTATATACATAATATAGAAGAAATCAACATGCTCAGCTAACTAGTAAAGTTTAAGGTAACCATCCAGTATATCTGAGCAACTCCATAGTCCCTGCTGCAACATTCATTATAAAATTCATCTTTGCTTCATTTCCTAGTTTTGTTCCGTTTCATTCAATTAATGCAATCATTTTATTTCACATAAATCTTCAATATGGTTCACTTTTTCCTACAGCTTTGGTTGAGACCAGCGAATTGGTTACAAGTTCTAGTCCAGTAACTGTTGACCCCAGCCAGTTCCAATGCACCCTTCGTAGAGCAAAAGGTGAAAATGATCCAAATTCTTGGAGTGCGCCTGGTGGGGAGAAGTTTATGATCAGAGGGAAGACTTACTTGACAGATTACACCAAGGTACAACTATACAGAGCATTACAATTTAAATGCAATAAATAATGAAACGAATTGTGGAAACCGACCAAGTTATTTCTCCAGTAATTAAAAAGAGTACCAAGCAATGGTTCACCTAGAAGATCTGATCTGTCTAAGACATAATCTGCTGCTCCCTGGTTCCTCTACAAAGGGTCCCTGTGCAATAATCTGAAGTTTGTAACTGTATACAAAATGTTGTCAACAATGGTACAACCCCCACTAGCAGCAATTCTTCAAAGATGCCCGCAGAATAACAATCAGTTCTTTGGTTTACAAGTATATCTGAGCACGCTAAAGCAATGATAGGCATAACCGATGCAAATTTGGATACACGACTTGTTCTTACTGGATTGCCTGTGATTTCTGAACCTTATTTATAAATGATGCTGCATTGGGAAATCTTAACCTGCATCTGCTGTCTTGTGTTATATTAGCTAGAAGGCCTGAGATTAACACAATGTTTACCTTGTGGCCAGACATTGTTCTATAATCTATATGAAAAGTATCTTTGTTTCGATGCTAATTTGTGACATCACTTGGTGTTAACGTTGTCATATAAATAGGTTGTTGGTGGAGATCCACTTCTAAAGCTAATTGCTGTTGATTGGTTCAAGGTTAACGAGCGGTTTGATTCAGTTGCCTTGCATCCCAAAAGCCTTGTGCAGGTAAGCTAGTTTGATAAGAATTACCAATGTTCCGCACAGGCGGGCATCAGTTGCTGCTTTTAGAATTCAATATTTCATAAAAAAGAGCAAACCTTGAGTTATGCAAAATACAGTTTTTGTTCGTACAGACCTCGCTTTGTATTTCTTTTTATTACCTATCATAGCAACTTTGCACGTGATAAGAATTATTTCTGTTTGTCTTCATGTGATACTATGATCATGTCAACTCCAAATTAGTTTAGATACAAATTTGTGTTTCTTGTTTGGTGCGAGATTCACTCTTTGCTGCAAACACTTTTTGAGTAGAAGCTTGCAGGATTCAATTGCAACCTTAGGTACCATCATACACCATTCTGTTTTGATTTATATATCTCAGGAACTACCTGCATTGCTGGAAGTTTGTATAAAATGTTTAGCACTAATCTCTTGCGATAAACCCGAAGCAGCATATAGGCCTATGGACTGTTGATTTAGTTGACCATCTTAATGATTTTCTTCCTTCATTGTCAATCGAGTTGCAAAATATTGGACCAAAACATCATTGTAAGCTTTAGTACCATTTTGCGAATTTATTGATGTTGTTACTAGTTCAAAATGAACAAACAAAAGCCTTAAGCTTTTTGGTGAAATTGTTTAGATCCTCTTTCAAGGCCTATTAGAAGTATTGAACGTAGATTAATTATAAAACTAATTGCACGGATCCATTAAGACTAATTAATCCGTTTACTGTAGCATAATGTTGTTTAATCATGACATAATTAGGTTAATTAGGGTTATGAAATGGGTTTTGTCATTAATCTACATTTAATACTCCTAATTAGTGTCTGAAGATTGATGTGACAGTTTGTTGGAGAAATCTTTGGGAACTAAACAGGGCTTAAAATACAGAAGACTATAGTCAGCAATAGTGCTAGTGTTTTTTAGCATTAATGCTAGTTTATAACAGGGGGGGGGGGGGGGGTAGACCTTTTTGTGCTGTCACATGCAGGGTTCGCAAAACCGAAAAAACCGCTCGGTTTTCGCGGTAACTGCTCCTACCGCTGCGGCTCGGTAGAGAAAAAGACCGGTAAACCGGTGTTCTACCACGTATGACCGAAACTAAAAAAACAAACCTCGGTTCGCCGGTTAACCGGGCCGGTTTTTAAGGGAAAACCGCTTTGGTATCGGTTTTTTTAACCCTGGTCACATGACAGCAATGGTCTTCTGGTAAAATTATGTTTATAGGTGAAGGGAAACCATAGTTTGGTAGAGAAGATGACAATCATTTTGCAGCCTGGATCCACCCTTGGTTTATAAGGGACTGTTCCTCTGTAATTACATGCTGTTTCAATAGGAACTTTTATGTTATGCTGCACTCTGTGACTTAATATGCATGTTTGTGCCTGATTTTCTGTTTTTACATTACAGTCAGAAGCTGCAAAGAAGATACCTTTCATATTGGTTATAAATTTGCAGGTAGTTATGGTTATGAGTTTGTTATTGTGTAAATTTATAGTTTGGCTGGTTAGCAAACCATCATGCCATGTTTCATTGGAGTGTACATGTCGTCCCTTTTTCTGTGGATGGACATGATGTGCAATTTATTGAATAGGATAAACATGCAGGTTCCTGCAAAACCAAATTACAACTTGGTCATGTACTACGCAGCAGAGAGACCAGTTAACAAAGATTCTTTGTTGGGTAGATTCATTGATGGAAATGATGCATTCCGAGATGCCAGATTTAAACTTATACCAAGCATTGTTGAGGTATGCATGTCTTAGCTGATGTATCACGGTGCATGTGATAATTTGGTCATGTGAGCTCATGTATGAAAATGATCTCAGGGCTATTGGATGGTAAAGCGTGCCGTTGGAACGAAAGCTTGCCTTCTGGGTAAAGCAGTAACATGCAATTATCTTCGCCAGGATAACTTTCTGGAGGTACTCAGCTCTAAAAAAAAAGTAGCTTCATCACGGAACCTTACTGCCGTAGGCATAGTTAGCACACCTCTCTTCCTCTCTATCTAATCTAAAAATTCCAAATATCAGTCTTAGCAGAGGGGAAGAACTATGCCTGGTGGCAATTTTCGATGTCAAACAACTGCAGTGTGCATTTATGAGGAATAATGATATCTATTTTATTTTTAGTCTGTCGGTCTTTTGCCTATTTTCCTTACTGTATTTTTATATTATTTTAATTTGACCCAGTGGCCTTAAAAAGTGAATTTACTTTGCAGATAGATGTTGACATTGGTTCATCGTCTGTTGCACGGAGCATTATTGGTCTAGTATTGGGATATGTCACAAGCATTGTTGTTGATCTTGCTATTCTTATTGAGGTACTCTATACTCCCTGGTCCTTGCTACTTTACAAGCCTGATCTGAAATAACTATGTGCTTGTATCATTTCTATAAACCTTTCCATTCCTAACTGGATTATGGTAAATTTGATTTCACAAGCATCTACTGTAAATGCATTTTTTTTTGTTTTCACATGGTCATTCCTGTATTTACCGCAGTGGTACTTGCCAAGGGAAAAAATCTTGTATCTACTTTATTGAGATCCAACACTAAGGAATACTTTGTTGAATATTCTGAATATCTTACTGGGAGAAGCATCACTTTGAAGCCCCAGTAGTTAATGATTGCCTAATTTAGACTTGGGCTTTCTTCAAGGGATAGGCTCAAGAAATGACAAATGCCATGCTTTGTGAATTTAGCAAAGCATCATTTTGATCTGTGTTGAATAACATGAACCGTACTAACTGCTTTTATCTTTGCAGGCAAGGGAAGAGAAAGAGCTGCCTGAGTATATTCTGGGCACTGTCCGTTTGAACCGCGTGAATCCCGACAGTGCCGTATCAATCTAATTAAGTTAATTCCATTGCTTCTCGCATTTTCCCTCCTCTCTCACATCCAAAGAGGTATATAGTTTTGGGGACCCGGGTATTTTTTTCTTGTATCTCATATTTATTGAGAAGAGGTTGGGTTGGCATATGTACAGAGTACAGAAGAAATGAAAGGTTATTTCAGTAGTAGTATTCAAAAAATCTCAGCGTGCTGATCAACTGGAATTAGAAGAGCATGATCACGCTAATGCATGGTCCAAACTCCAAAGAGACGGGGATGGATCATGGATACGATTTTGTGTTATCTTTGTAAAAGTTGCATCAAGTCGTGATGTTTAACGTGTTTACACGGTTTTCATCATGTTACATGCCAGTTCTCACATGAAACGGAGGACACCCTTCTTTCCATCAAAGATTAAACAGTGCCGCTTCAAATATTTATAAGCTACTACTCGTGAAAACTTAGCACCATGTTAATAGAGAACTTGATAAAAACTTGTTCTGAGGAGCTGTGATTCTAACTGTAATTTGAAACATGTGAACTTAGAACAATGAATACCAATAGGACGCTGTGATCTCAAATAGTTGAAGGCTTTGCTTTTTACTAGTATAGATGCACGTATTTTTAAAAACCATTTTAAAAATATTATAATTTTTCAAGCAGTTGTATCATGGATGTGTTTTCAAAATATGATAATTAATAATATTTTATTCAATCATGTACATAATTATTTTTTCTCTACACGGACTTTTAAAAATTTGTAACTTAATATTTTTATTATAATTTCTTGCGATAGCAAACTCCACGACAAAGAAAATATATTTATTTGTCGCATTGCTTTGTTCTTCCCTTCCTTGAGACTAGAAAGCATCGCGGCTGCCCGCGGGTAACCAGTGGGTTTTCTATTTGAGTTTAGTGTTGATATAATTTCTTTAACATTAGTACGGTCTCAATGGGTTCTTTAGCTTGTATTGATTTTTCTTGAAAAATATTGTGAGATTTATTAGCAATCATTCTATTGTTTTGAAATCTGCGACAAGGAATTAGCAATTGAGCTGGCAACTGGCAATGATTGAATCATTTTCACTTTCGACCTGTCGAATTCAGCTTTTCCAACTCTTTCTTTCTCATGTTTTTTACACGTTGTAATTTCTTCACCTGTTTACCATTTTTCAGACCAATTTTAAATTTTAACTGTTGTAGTCTCTCCATATGGTACATCTTTGCTCGGCATCTTGCAGCGTGTTATAGGAACCCGTTGGCAATTTCCATTACCACTTTTTATCCAATATTGTTAAATTTAGATAAAGTTTAATCTTGTAACTCTTTTGCTTGAGAGAAGCACTCGTTCTCCCACCGAGGAGTCCAGATGGCAGTGGCAGGAGATCAAGATCTCTTTTTCCATTTTTTTGTCCGCACCAAGGAATCCGTGGCCACCAACCAAAAGATCTCCTCGTTTTCCTCTCTCTGATGCAGCTGCAGCCCACTCCGATCTCTCTAGGGGCGCATTTTGGTAAACAGGCCAACGGATCAGGCTGGCGAGAGATGCCAGGCTCTTCAAATGCAGAAAATGTGTTTGGTATTTTTGCAGCCCATGATGCTGGCTGGGTTGGGCTTGCATTTGGTAAGTTGGTCCAAAGATGGGACCCGACTAACTGCACCGCGGTGGCTATGCTCACCACGCGCGTAGGGAGGGTGCATCTTACCCCCTTACTGCTGCGTCCAGAAACAAACATTGACACAAATTTGAAGGAATACACCTTGTTTAACAACTTAACCAGGGAGGTCATCAATTGATAATAAACACTTAAAATTACAAACAAACAAAGTGAATTACATCCAATTCCGGTAGAAAACTAAGAGATATTCATCAATTGAGCCCATGAAGACGAAGGGAACGCCATAGTTTTCTTCATTTGGACTCCAGCAACAGCAGCAAACACATGCATGAAATCATGGAAACCAAATTGAGTTGTGTATGAAAGAAAAAAAATCAGTTGTGTAGCATGAAAGCAACACAAACGCATGGCTCAGTTATAGACGAATACTTGCCTACGAAATTAGATACATGTAGGAGTTGCCTCCTTGTGAGGCAGTCAGGGCAGTGTCTCACTGCCTCACAAGAAGGTGACACCTCGCTGGATCCACCACATGAGAAGGTTATCATCATCGCCATGACAGGACTAAGTGCATAAGAACTGAAGGCAGGAAAAACAAGGCGAGAACAATAAGAGTGCGTCGGTTGGTATAGTACAAGAGTACGGTCCAACATGTGTTTGCCCGGCCGAGGTCGAGGCGATGTTGATGGTGCCGATCGCCATGGCAACACAAGCAAGGTCGCAATCGTACTCGCTCACAAAGACCGTGGTGATATGTACTATCATCATTCGCATAAAAAAGCAAACGACAAATACATTGTAGCATCGGAAGGGATAGAATGCCCGCAAACCGACGTAAAAAGAGAGAAAAAGCCTCACCAATCTCAAGATGGTAACAAAATCCCGAATAAGCGCAAAGTGGACCCCGTAACAACATAAGTAATCTCGCATGGCAAAACGAAGAGATATTGTCACATGAAAAATGGGTGGGTCCGAGCACAAATATACCCCGCTCTTCATCCCCAAACATGCGGATAAAGGCAATTAAACTAACAAAGCCAAGTAGCGAGAAGAACATGCCCTCGTAGTAATGCATCACGGGCGGAAAAGGTACAAGATAGGGGCCTCGCATCATAGTTCATATCAGCCACAAGTTAGTCATAGTAAGAGTGGCTCAAAAGTGACGAGAAAGGAGGAACAAAAAAACGGATACCAAACGAGAGAAAAGAACAAGGCGAAAAGAACAAACGAGACACGGGCCACTTTATCATTGCCGACATAGTATTCATCATTGGCCAAAGAACCAAGGAAAACAAAAGGAACAAAGGCATATGAAATGCACATACCAAATCGTAGTCGAAGCAGCCTAAGCGGCATATGAAAAGAGAATGCAACAACATACAAAATGTGTAAAAAGTACATCGGATAGGCATATGAAAAAAGAGCAAAGATGAAGCCACATAAGCATATCAAAAGAGTAACAACAAGGCATATAAGCAAATGAAAACTATGATCATGGCAAATGAAAACTAAGATCATGGTAAATGGAAATTAAGATCATGGCAAATGGAAACTAAGATCATGGCAGTTCTATCTTCATCACATCCAACCATCACAAGCATGTAGACATATACCGTAGTTCTATCTTCATCACATCCAAGCATATAGGCATATAACGAGTTCTACCTTCATCACATCCAAGCACATAGGCATATAGCAGTTCTACCTTTATCACATCCAACCATCACGGGCAAATAAAGGTTCTAGGTTCTTAATATTACGGTACTTACCATGCAAATCCAGAGTGAATAGTTAGCTATATTGTCTTAACCTTGTCCTCCTGCTCACAACTAGATTAGTCATTAGTAATTAGCCACCCCACATGTGAACCAAAAACCACCACAAAAAAGGCCAGTGAAAAGTGAGGCTACACCCTAGAAGGTTAGACCTAAGTGTATAAAGATCCGTGCAAAATAAGGGAGTGGTCGGGGATGGAGACATGCTCAACTGTTTTTCCTAAATTTAAGGCTACGGCTACTACATTACTAGTAGTAGTGCTTGCCAAGCCAGATCCAGAGCCAAAGCCAGCGATGATGCTCATTCATCTTCACAAAGGCATTCCCCTGGGACTTGTTGTCCAAGAGGTGGCTGAAGGCAACTATGAGGGACTCCTCAGTAAAACCGGGAGTTAGCATGACAGCATGGTACAGATCAGGGTGCACCTGCTCAGGAACCGTCTCTCGGAGGGTGTGGGCTACGTTGTTCACCGTATCCGTCATGTTAGTGAGCACCATCACCTCTTCCTCTAACATAGCAGCCCACTTCCTCTTATGTCCAAGACAACATGTTGGAGCCTTCGAAGCCTCCGTAGGGTCGGAGGCTTCACTCTGTCTCCGGCTCCACTCGTTGGTCCACTTGCCTGCTCCGTGGATGCCGGATCAACAAATGTTGTGTGTCACTCTTAATGTTGATCATGGGCTTCTTGTCCACACCGTCTCCAAACCCAAAGAAAACACCAAGCGCCTCCCCGGACCCCATGGCATACCCGCCGTAGCCATTCCTCCCCCAAATAGCGTCTCCATATCCTCATAGTGTTGTACGGGCTTGTTCGGCGGCTCGGCGTCCTTGGGGTGGTCCGTAACACATGGAAACAAAAAGAAATGAAATGTTAGTATAATTTGTTATATAAGCTAACAGGAGAGGAAAAGAGTGACAAAAGGAGAACAAAAGTTGCACCTTGCGATGGCCAAGGTAGTGCTCCTCCTCCGGCATGATCATGTGCACGTCACTATCCCGGAGAGACCCGCTCGGGTCCTTGATCTTGCACACCCTAGACCACCTCTCGCCGCCACTTGTGGAGGTGATTGTAGACACGGGTCCCGGTCACATGTTCCCTTGTGAACTAACGCAAGAAATCGGCCACCTTGTTCACGTGGACCTACTTGAACCCCTTGTCCACCTTCACACCCGACCCAAGAAGCTCACACATCCTGCGCAGCACAAACCCGGAGCTGGCAGTGGTCCACCTCATTGGTGGCCGATGCGGACCACCACCCGCACCACCACCACCACCAGGCCGCCCACCCACACCTCCACCAATAGCCCGCCCACCCGCACCTCCACCACCAAGACAAGGACCGGTCGCGTAACCCGACACAACGGCAAGAGCAGCAGAAGCAAACCTAAAAGCGGTCGACCCGGACCCAACATCATCGGGAAAAGGGCCAAGAGCTTCAGCAACAGAGCCAAAAGGAGGCGGATCGGCGCCGAGCCGAGGAACAAGAACGGGCAGATGAGAGCAGAAGCATCGGCATCCAAACCAAAGGCCATCTTGTCCTCGGCCATTGGCCTATGTTACCAATACCATGGAATGCATCGAAAGATATTAAGTACGAGACATATCACATGAAAGGTCATTGCAGCCTAGGATACCTAGACAAACACCAAATTCAAAGGGAGAACGAGAACAACAATTAAATTTCAAAGACAGAAGTAGTTCAACAAGACAAACAGATCTCTGCAAGTTCCAAACATAAACACAAACACCACACCATGGTTCCTTAAAGTTACAACTTAGAAGCAAATTACTAAACCCTAGATGAGCCCCTGTTCTCCCACATAGCTAGAGCCCACTGATCTCTCTGATCACTCCAGGCTCTAACTTCCTGTGACATGGCTACATGAGTGGGAAAGGACTAGTTGTGTGATGGTGGTGGGATGAAGACATCCCCAGGTATGACTTCATCAACCCCAAATCCCAAGATCCAGTTATGGAGAATACAACATACAAGGACAATCTTGACCTGAGACGAATAAGGATGGAAAGGTTTGTTGTCCATAATTCTAAGCCTCCCTTTCAGAGCATCAACGACCCTTTCTATTGTGGTTCTGAGGGATGAGTGCCTTAGGTTGGGACTACCCTCAAATTCGAACATGTGGTACCTAACTATCCTGTACGGAGGGAGAAAGTCAGGCTTGAGGGTGTAGCCAGCATCAGCAAGATAGAATTTCCGTACACAAGATAGGATTTGCTTTACATGCATTCAACTAATGGTACGAAACAGAGTGCTAAGTGTTTATGTGTACCTTGTGGAACCCTAAGCCCTTCATCCCGCTCTAACACATCTGCTAGGATCAAGGCATCATGTGCGGACCCTTCCCACCCAGCAAGTACATAGGTGAACTTCATGTCGAAATCAACAGCAGCAAGCACATTCTGAGTTGTCGTGCCCTTACGGCCTCTGAATGCAGCCTGCATATTATATGGCACTCGTGCAAGGATATGGGTGCTATCTATAGCTCCTATACAGTCCTAAGACAGTAAACATGCATCCGTCAGTGCCACACATAGGGTGTGTAGTGCTAATCAGAGTGCATAAAAACATAAAGTACCTTAAAGTATGGGTACCACCTCCAGCTCCCATGGATTTTAGGGTTGATGGTTTCAGCATTGGACCTTATGAGCTCACCCCTAAGCTCCCCAACAGCGTAGAGAACATGTGCAAAGTACCTACTAACAGTTTCTAAAGATCTCCTAAAGGTGTGTTGGATGACCCTGAACCTCTGGATGTGACCCACAATGTGGAGGAACATAGCTACCTGTTCCTCCACAGAAGAGTCAATATTGTCCTCCAAGAGGTGCCTTTCTCTAAACAGGTTAACCAGCTGAAAGAAAGGTGCTTTACACATTCTTAGCATGTTGACAGACTCAATGTCGGTGCAGTTGTAAATCTTATCTAGGTTAGCCTGACGCTCTGCATCTACCACTACCCTAGGAACCCGGACATAGTTATCATCATCATCATCACCACCATCTATCGCTACCCTCCGAAGCTTTGCAAACAGATACGCAATACGAGACAAAGCAACAAGTGCGGCGGCTTGTGCAACCATTCTCGCACGGTGCTATTCGAAATCCATCTACATTCAGCATGCCATCAATTAAGATTTGTAAGTGCAGAGCCAGGTTAAACTCAAAGACATCCTATGGTGTGGCAGTTTCAATTAACAAATTGTTAGGAAAAAGGGATCATTGCCATGGCTGCTACGAAAAGTAGCCCCCCCAATGACTCCCCCTTGACACATCATCGACCAAAGTAAAGGAACCTCAAACCCTAGGCCAGGTATCATTGCCTTGGCTACTACAAAATGTAGCCTCCCAAAGGTTCCTCCTCATCTCCACAGAAAAACGACAATGAACAAGCGCTTAAGCACACACGTGCTACTGGTTTCATTGTCTCCTCTGCTAGAATAATTAACAGAGGAGGCTCCTCCTCCCCACGATCAGCGAACAACACCTTAATGGACATCATAGGCACAAGTGCAACAAAATAATATCTGCAACCACCACAACTGGACACATCAAATCTGGATCCACACACAAACTACACATGCATGATAAAAAACCTCATCAATCAAATGTATACACTTCTATTCATGTAGATCCGACGAGGATACTCAACTAACAGCAACATCAGAACCTTCAAAACATAGGGAAAGCATCCCACATCGAATCCACCCAGTGACATAAGTAGTGAGTGATGAACCATAACAGTCAAGAGGACCCAGATGTGGTGGCTAACCAAGTACATCGTGAAATAGATACCAGTCATGTACAAATCTACAACGCACAAGCCTAATCCAAAACATAAGTAGTGAGTAATGAACCATAACAGTCAAGAGGATCCAGATGTGGCTAATCACGGCGTAACCAGTAAGTAGGATGAATGATAAGATGCAGGACGAACCAGATCTGACAGAATAAGAACGAACTCGAGTGAAACTCCGACGGTGGAGGCCCAACCCATCGCAATCACAAGTGTAATGAGACAGAGAGGGGGTGGAACGGATCTGAGAATATACCTGCGCGAAGACGAACACCACCGACCTGGGGACGAGGAAGAAGCGGCGCGAACCGATGGTGGAACCGACATTCGACCGAATCAGGAAGTAGACGAAGAAGGCCCGCTCGGTGGAGAGGAAGAAGCACATCACGCCGGAGAAGAGGAGGTTGCTCGAGTGGCCGCGGACGAGGAGGTAGCAGAACTGGTGCCTGACGAAGACGTAGCATAGATCCAGGGTGCTCCGGTGATGAAGTCCACACACTCCACGGTGAAGACGAACCCGCACCCGCTCCGCCCTCCGCAAGCCTCCGTGGCCGCCGCCCGAGCACTCACACCACCACCAACCGTGTTGTCGCCTCCAACTCACGATCTAGGGTTTGGGGAGAGGAGGGGTCGATTTAAGTGAGAAACCGAATGGAGGGAGGTGAGTTGATGGGAGGTCATGTCGACCGGCGGAGGGAGACCTTTATACGGCGGCGAGCGATAAGGTAACCCTATCGGGCAAGAAAAGGGCGCCAGGCCGCCGCGGCTCTCGCCCTTCCCACCGCGGCCACCCAAAAGCACCCACGCCGGCCTGCACCGCGTGAAACGCCCCCTCCTCCCCCCGAGCGTTTCACGCAGTGCAGGCTCGCGGGCCGCTTTTGCACCGCATCAGCCGGGCTAGAGAGGTCGTCCAGCCTAGCAAACACGCACCGCTGCAGCTCGCGGGCCTTGCCCAATGGTCTTGCGATCTAAAAACGCACCCTAGAACTACCAAATCCATCAGGAACCAGATGCTTTGGTGCTTGTTCTTGTCCATCGAATTGTCGCCCGTTTTCCTCATCAACCGCCTAGCTCTCCCGGTCAGCGTCGGCGCCGGTCAAGCGCAATGGGCGATGCAGTCTAGACGTCCGAACCACCGAACTGACGCAACTAGGCATCCAGCGCGGCCAGCCGAGGTGCCCAGCGGGCAGCGTAGCCTCGTAGGTAACAACCCGACTTGTGCGGCCAGGCTGGTGCTCTCAGTTGTTAGCGCGCGTGGGGCTGTCAGCCTCCCTCCCGCTGTGGCAGATCTCCCACAGCCTTCTCGCGGGGAACGACTGCCGTTGAGGCCGCACGCCCGATTGCCTATGGCCTCTCTTGCCGTTTTGCACGTGGGCCTTCAGGCGGGTGGCGACTGTCATAGCCTGTTGTTGACGGTGAATTTCCGTCAACCTAGCCATGAGTTTACCTTTAATGTTGGCATTGATTTATTATTCTAACCACTGGAACTAACCCCCATATATAACAAGTTCACTCTTGCATGTCGATTTTGGAGTTTATTGTTTACGCAGGAAATCTACGCTAAAAAGGAGACTTTCGGGATAAGTTCATCAAGCACTTTGGAAGAAGATCATGAAGCCCAACAGAGTCAAGACACGTGATGAACATGACTCCAAATCACCCGAGGATCGAAGCGTCAATGTGCAAATCTTTAGGGACTCAACCGAGAAAACAACGAAGCTTCAATGGCAAGTCGAAAGGATCAAGATGTCGACTAGAGGGGGGTGAATAGTCGAACGTGAAAATCACAAACTTTTTCACAGCTGTCAAATACAGGTCCGGAGTTTCCGGATATTTTTCCGGATACTCCGGGAAATCCGAAGAATTGGGAAAATGTCCGGATATTCCGCTTTCGTCAAGGAGGAATCAAATTCGACGAGAAATTAAACTTACTCAAATGTAAATCTATGAAAATAGGTTATGCACCGAGATGAGACAAGCTCGTTTATTGTAACACCCTAAAATTCCATCACTAAATTAACTTAGCAACAAGTGGCTAGATTTAATTTCTTTAAGGATATAAATAAATTATCAAACAAATTGGCTTTTAAATATTTAAACATCACTAAAATAATTTAGAAATAATAAGTGTTAGTGCATCATGATTCGAATGCATGGATTTCCGTTTGATGGAAGTTTGAAAGTTTGAAAAAACGAATTTGAAAAGAATTTAAAAGAAAAAGGAAAGCCTTCTCCCTCTCCTCTCTTCTTTCTCCTCAATCGGCCCAACCCCTTCTTTCTTTCGGCCCCGCGAAGGTTCTCAAGCCGGCCGGCCTTTTTCCGCGCGCGTTGGCGCCTGCGCGGCCCGGCCTTTGCCTTCCCGCCGACCCGCACCGCGCCTCCTTAATTTTTCTTTTAGCGCCGAGGCTCACGGGGTGGGGTCCCATAGTGAGGACCTCCTTCCACCTCCGCTCGCGGGATGGCTGCGCCCCTCTTCAAGCCGCCGGCCGGTACCGGCCGGGGTCCGTCGCTTCCCCGCCATCAAACCTCCTTAATCGAGTGCGGTGACACCCCTCCTTCATTTCCCCCCCCCCCCCCCCCCCCCCCCTTAAAACGGCCGTTACCCCCCCTTTAACCCCCTCCCCTCTTCACTCTTCTTCAAGGCCGGCCATTAATGGCCATGGCCGCGGGGGAACCGCCTCCCGAGCCCCTCGAGCCTATTTAAGCAACCCCGGGCTCCTCCGCATTCCCCCTTCGCTCAATTCCAAGCTCACACGCCTCCCCGTGCCCTAGCCACCTTTGCCACCGAGTTGGAGCGCCAGCCGCCGCACCATTGCCGCCGCCCGAGCTCCTCCGTCGTCGGTGAAGCTCCCCAACCCCTTCCTTTCACTTCCTCTTCGTGTTTGTGAACTCATACGTGCATCAATTTGAAACCGCAGGGTCCCTAGCGCCCAATTCGCTCGTCGCCGTCGCCACCCATCGGAGCCGGCCGCCGCGTTGATCTCCGCCGCCGTCGTCTCTTTCATCGATTCCTCGCTCACCGAAGCTCCTACATGCCGTAAGGATCCTTCTCCCGCCCTCCTTTTCGCTTAAACCGAACCGTAGGGCGCACCGCCACACACCGGCCGCCGGCGACCCGCCCCCTTGCGGTGCTAGCCACCACGGCCGCGGAGCCGCCTTCCTAGCCACCCGAGAAGCCTACTCGTCGTCCTAGCTTCGTGTAGAGCCAAATCCCGTCCAAAACCGTGGCCCGTAGCTCCTATTAGCGATCGCCGGCGAACCTCCGGCGAGGTTCCGGCCGGCGCCGCGCGCCGGCGGGCTCGGCGCCGCCGTCGGGCGCATTCGGGCAACTCCCGCCCGTCGATCGCGGCCCGGGCCGGCCCGTATTAAAAGGGATGAAACCCCCCGCCTTGGTCCACCGTGGACCGGTGGACTTGGTCCACGGCGCCGGTCTACGACCGCGCCCGCCGCCCGATCGAGAGATCGACGGCGCGGCATCGCGCCCAGCCCGGTCCATGCGGTGGTCGCCGGCCGTTTTGTGGAAAACCCCCCCGAATTTTTTAATATCTTGTCCGAACCCTTCCACCTTTAAAAGATTCTCGCATATAGGTCTTGTTTTTATCGATTTAGCCCTGTTTTATTAGAAATTCTTATCCGAGGTCCGAACACTCTTTTAATGATTTAAACCTTCTGTTTTTAAGTATAATTACGTTTTAGCCCCTGTTTTTCTTGTTGTTAGGTCCCCGTAAAGTCTAGTTTATCGCATTTGTCCCTAAACCTTGTTTTTAGCATATCTTTTCCGTTATAGCTCGTTTTTTAGCGTTCTAGCAGTCCTTGCGATCGTCTCGGCCGAGCCCGTCGCTTTAGTAGCATGTTTTCAGTCTTTAGGATTGATTGGTGATCTGTTTTATTTATTGTATGCTTTATGTGTGAATCGTAGATATCGTGCTCGTTTCAACCGAGCCACCTCTCGGGGACGATCGGGAGAAGTTGTTTGAGGAAGAGGAAGTTTTTTTGTAGTCGAAGAAGGCAAGTGGTCTTCTCCCCCCGCATGTTCTATTTTTGTCCTATATAATTGCATTATAATTAAAGTTTACTTTTATGATATCATTGCATTAATTTGACGGGAAAACCTTTTTAAGGACTTACCTAGATCTTTTACCCTGATCCTTGGCCTAGCCCCTTTTAAATAATGTTTTGGGTAGAAATTGCTAGTTGCTCAACATGGGTTGGATAAATGGGTCTTTTATGGAAATGATATATGTTTAATAATTAATGTTTTGGGTAATGCAAGAACACTTGATTTAATCGGAACATGGAGAACCACCCAAGAAAACATGCGCAACCACGGTGTCACATGGCTCGACCTTAGCCGAATAATTAGGTGTGTGATCGTACTAGTGGCCCTTTTCCGAAAGGAGCGGGAGGGGGATCCGGGTTGCGGGGGTATAGCCCGGTCCTTTTGGGGTAGTAGCCTTTGCTAAGGTGCGGCCACTAGGGAGGGTTATGGTCCGCCCGATCCGTAACTATGCGGGTCGTTAGTCTTTTGCATGCCTTTGTAAAGGCTTCGTAGCGTCCCTATGCAATCACACCTCGGAAGTGTGGTATGGTGCTTGGCCGCATCGCATGGTTGGGTTTAAAGTTCTTCGGAGCTTTTACGCGAGCCGTGGGTAAAGTGTGCAAACCTCGCAAAGTGTAAAAGCGATCGATCGGCCGTGCTCACGGCATGAGCGGCTTGGACCCTCACATGATTAATAAACTTAAAGACGAGTTAAATCATGGTTGGTGAAGCTCGATGAGCTTGGGTTGTTTGGTGCTTAAGTTTTTCTTAAGTGGGACGTACGAACTTACACATAGTAACTAGGTGTTCTTTTATTAAAACTTGACCAACATTAAAATGCTAACCGCCGCAAAACCTTAGCTTACCTTGATAGCCTTGCATTTTCCCCCACTTGCCGAGCTCCAACCATAAGAGTGCTCGCCCTTGCTTATCGCCGTTCGGAGGAAAGTTTTGGAGGAGAATTCTACAACGACTACGATGAGATCTCGAGGCTTGCGGACCCCCGGTCAAGTGCCCGTGGGAGCGGAAGACGAGGACTCGACGAGTAGTTATCGTTTTTCGCCGTTAGAGACCTTCGAGTCTCCCGCATGAGTGTAATAAGTGGTTAAACTCCGAAATACGTTTTAATACCGTTTATGATATTGCACTCATTTTCGTCTATCATATGTGTGTAAACCGATCCCGGCGCACATATGAGATGCACTTGGTTCCTCTTCGGAAATCGGGTGTGACATTTATCCACTCCAATCTTGTAGGAACCTCACCACGAAGTAGATCGGCACCAAACCCTAGATATGTGCTCAAGATAGAAACAAGCATACAACAAGATGAACAAGCACAAGAGACACAAGGATTTGTTACCGGAGTTCAACCTCACACCTTGAGGTCTACGTCTCCGTTGAGGTACCCACGAAGGGTGGACCTTTACACCTAGGTCACTTTCCTCCCTCTAGCGACCACAAAGATCAAGCTAGAGTTACTTACTCAAAGTCGGGGTGATACAAACTCCCTTGGGCAGCCACAATCTTTGGATGCTCTAAGGCAACGCCTAGCCAGCTAGGAGCTCAATGCTTCAAGAGTAACAAACATGAATTTTGCCAACCAAGCGAAGAACGAGGTGCTCTAGAGATGGGAAATCAGCTCAATAGCACTCTCCAAGCTCTTGCTCTCAAACCCTCTTAAATCCCCACAAAAAATTTCTCCAAACTTGAGCTAAAGGGAGTAAAGGAGGAAGTAAATGAGGTCTGAAGATGTTCAGGTCGAAATGGCAGGAGAGAGAGAGTACAGAAGGGGGTGGAGGGGGCTTTTATACCCCCCCTCACCCAGAATATAGCCGTTGAGGCTTTAAGACCCGGAGTATCCGGGGTAAACCCGGAAACTCCGGGAAGTCCGGAGACTCCGGGGAGAACCCAGATACTCCGGCCTTCCAAGGTCATCACCCAAGAAAAGATCCCCGTGAACGTGTTGGTGCGAAAGTGTCTCTCATAGGTTTTGTTTTAGCAACTAGAGCACCTGTTCGACTCTTGGAAGACATAATTCTTGTCCCTCTTGATAGTACGGCATTCCTAGGACTCAAATTCAAAAGTGTAAAATAAATAAGCCTTCTTAGGAATCCTTTAGAGCACCACTTCCGTTTGAGTGTCAATGAACCGTACTTGATGACATACATCATTTTAATACCTGCTCATGGACTAGATAAATCATTAGCTACTTAGGTGTGTGTCATTAAATCACCAAAACCCACTTAGGGAGGCCAAGATACTCTTCAATCTCCCCCTTTTTGGTGATTGATGACAACACACTTAAGTCATACAAGAGATAAACAATGAATATTAAAGGCTTTTGTAATACCCCCTTTAATATGTGCATTTTGATCTTGAATATCAATGGTCCTATTAGGGCCAAAATTTGCACAAACAGAGAAACAAGAGAGTATTACACTAGTGGGGTGCTTGTGACGTGCAACAGATAAAAGTGAGATGCTCATGACATATTATGCACTTAACAAGGAAGAAAAGGAAATCTGATGCTGAAAAGTCTGGACTGTCCGGGGAGAATTCGGAATGTCCGGGAAATCCGGAAACTCCGAGAATATCTCTGGACTCTCCGGGCTTTCAGCACATCAGTGAAAAAACAGACTTCACACAGCTTTTTCAATCTATCATAAAGCATCCTTAGAAAGTAAAAACGAGTAGATCATCACAAGCACACGACCAAATGTCTCAAGCTCACATGGTCTTACACACGTACGAATTTAGAGTTATTACAAACCAAAGTTCCAAATTCAAATACATAAAGATCAAGTTCATTGTTCCACACACATAAATAGATAAGTTCACTCCCCCTTTGGCATCAAGCGCCAAAAAGGAAGTGTGGAGTAGGCCGGATCACTCGGAGTCGTCGTCCTCCTCCTTCTTCTTCTTCTTCTTCTTCTTCTTCTTCTTCATTGTCCTCCTCCGCTTCTTCCTCTTGTCCTTCTCCCACATCTTGAGCGTCCCACTCCACAAATGGATCATCAAACTCGGAAAGCTCACGGTAGGGATCGGTGGGAAGGCCAAGATGGGACTTGATCTCAATGATATCCCGGCGGTTCTCATTAGTCTCCGTGGCTATAGTCTTGCACATACTAAAGATGATCTTGAGCACCCTCTTGATCATGGATCCACGGTGCCGACGGGAAGGCCTAGGAGGAGAGCGTGCGACGGGCAAGTCATCATGGCGAGGAGCCGCACTAGAGGAGCCAACATACTTGCTACCTTTGGGAGGCCTCTTGGCTCGATCACGGAGGTGACGGAATGGCTCATGCAAAACATCCTTGGGATAGTGAACATTTGTGACTCTCTCTCAATCATGTACATGAGGTAGGGGGCATATGGGAGGTGCTTCATGGGATCATTCATGGCCCTTCTCAACTCATTCCAAATGAAGTCGAATATGCAAAAACCTTCCTCATCTGGTGCCATCCTATTTAGGAGATTAGGAGAATAGTACCTCAAAGCGGTAGCATCTCCTTGCTTGGGATCAATGGTGGCACGAAAGAATTGATTGAGGTAGTAGTAGTAAGGATTGAGTTGATCCGCCTTGCCCTCTATAGCCAAATCACGACTAGGAAACATGAAGGTGAGCTCCCTAGGCTTGTACTTGTTCTCATTTTGCACAGGAGTGCGTTGCTCATCCTTAGATCCAAGTCCCAAAAGCCTAGAGAAGGTCATGTAATCTATGGTGCACTTGTTCCCTTGAGTTGTCCAAGTGATGGTGTTGTCATGGGGGTTGTAATAGTAAGAGCAATGGAATCGTGCAAGAATTTCTTTGTTCCAATTATACCTAAATCCCATGAGATCATAGAGACCAACCTCCTTGCACTTCTCAATCACGGAGTTGAACACGGTGTTGTTGAGTTCTTCATAGTATTTCCAATCAATGTACCTCATTTGCACAATTAGAGCCATGTTCTTTGCAGCTAGCTTGGGATTCCGGATGACAGATTGATAGAAGTCCCTATGGAAATCACACCAAAACCTTGCTTCTAGCCCTTCTCCTTTGAGATACAAATACACATTGTCCTCCCTTTGCTCCCTCACCGCTAGAGAGTTCTTGGAATAATCCCTTATCATATGCTCTGCAAAACCAAGAACGAAACCGGGATCCCTTAGCTTGATAGGAGTGTCAACTACCCGGACGTTTGGTGGAAGGGTAGGGATGAGTCTAGGAGGAGTCTTAGGGCAAAGGTGAGCCGCTACTCCTTGCTTGTGTTTGGGAGGGACGCGAGTAGCGGCACGGCTTTGATGGACATAGGGGGCTTGGTGGCTCTTTTTGGGATGAGGCTTGTAGCAAGGCTTCTCTTTTGCTGGCCCGTTTCCATGGCGACGAGAAGGTTCGGGGGACTGCTCATAGGTTTCGTCTTCCTTATCACCACCATCACTTTCGGTCCTCTCCTCCTCCTCCTCTATCTCTTCTTCACTCCCTTCGGCATAGGAGGGAGGAGGGTCACCTCTTCTTGGCCTCGAACTATGCTGAGAGTCTTCTTGTGCCAAGGTCTCTTGCACGGCCCGCAAGGCGGCGGGATCATGCCTAGCCTTGGTCCTCCTTTGGGTGGAGGGCTCCTCGGTCTCGCGACGGACCTTCACTCTCACCATCTGGATAAGTAAAAGGATATGGAAGTGAGAGGTGATCAATAATGGAGATGCACAACACTTGTGAATTAGGGTTTTCAGTGTGAACCCCAGATACTCCAGGAAAAAGTCCGAATACTCCGGAAAGTCCGGAGAGTCCGGGTTTTTCAACCCCGGAGTTTCCGGGTTTGTGACCGAAACCCTAACTCACAATGTAGCACAAATCATCCATCCAAACTGAGAGATATTGCAGATCTAGAGCCTATTGAGTATTCCCTATCTATTCCCTAAGAGGATACTACAAGAGCTACTCTAGGAAAGTAGATCGGGAAAGACTCCCTTTGATATCCCTTGGGAAGAGAGGGGAAAAGACTTCAATCCTTCGAACCTTGAGTAGGTCTTTGATCTCCACACCTTGGAGCCCTCAATCCCTCACTCTCACTAGATTTGGCCAGTGGAAAGTGAAAATCGCCCAAGGGCTTGGATGGGGAGGGAGGGAGGCGACGGGGAGAGTAGGGGTGCGGTCAAACTGTAAAAAAGGATGAATGGGGCCTTTTGACCGCGGTAGAAGGTATTTATACCTTTACAACCCGGAGTCTCCGGACCAGGTCCGGAATATCCGGGAAACCGGACATTTCGGGAAAAACCGGAGACTCCGCTCCCCCTGAGTCCAGCGAGCAGATTTTCAAGGAATTTGATTCTTGATAGGTTTGGAAGGTTATATATGTAATGTATGTGAGCTCGAGCAGTATCAACATTTTGGACTAGTCACAAACAAGCAATGGGAACAATAGTCCAAGAGTTGTACTCTAAAGATCCAAATTTTTTAAAACAAATTCAACACAAGTTTTTCACAAACTTTTTGCTTCCAAACTTCTATACTAAGTTATTCAAACATGTGCATGATCTCAAGCCAAGTTACGAGAATCCAAGATATTTAGCTCACTCCTCAAAGCACAAAACCTTAGTTCATCAAGAGGCTTTGTGAAGATATCGGCTAGTTGCTTATCGGTGCTCACATGGCTTAAAGCGATATCTCCTTTGGCTTTGTGGTCTCTCGGGAAATGGTGTCTTATGTCTATGTGCTTTGTTCTTGAGTGGTTTACGGGATTGTTAGCTAGCTTAATGGCACTCTCGTTGTCACACAAGAGTGGCACCTCGCTAAACTTACAACCAAAGTCTCTCAAAGTGAGCCTCATCCAAAGTAGTTGAGCACAACAAGCGTCGGCTGCAACATACTCGGCCTTGGCGGTGGAAAGGGCAACTGAGTTTTGTTTCTTGGAACTCCAAGACACCAAGGACCTCCCAAGAAATTGGCAAGTCCCGGATGTACTCTTTCTATCTACTTTGCAACCGGCATAGTCCGAATCGGAGTAGCCAAGTAGATTGAAAGTGGAGCCCTTAGGATACCATAAACCAATGTTAGGAGTATGAACCAAGTATCTAAAAATTCTTCTAACGGCCATTAGATGGCACTCCTTAGGATTAGCTTGAAACCTTGCACACATGCACACACTAAGCATAATATCGGGCCTAGATGCACAAAGGTAAAGCAAAGAACCAATCATGGAGCGATATACCTTTTGGTCGATGCTTTTGCCTTCCCCATTTAGATCAAGATGTCCATTGGATGACATAGGTGTTTTGATAGGCTTGGCATTGTTCATATCAAACTTCTTGAGTGTATCATTTGTGTACTTGGTTTGACTTATGAATATGTCATCCTTGAGTTGCTTGATTTGAAAACCGAGAAAGAACTTCAACTCACCCATCATAGACATCTTGAATCTTTTGGTCATGATCCTACTAAACTCATCAACCCAAATTTGATTAGTAGAACCAAAAATGATGTCATCAACATATATTTGACATACAAACAAATCATTGCCTTGTTTACGAGTGACGAGAGTAGGATCGGCTTTGCCTATTTCAAAACCTTTCTTTACGAGAAATTCCTTAAGACATTCATACCATGCTCTAGGGGCTTGCTTGAGCCCATAGAGTGCCTTATGGAGCTTGTAGACGTGGTTGGGAAATTGAGGATCTTCAAAGCCGGTGGTTGCTAAACATAGACTTCTTCGGAGATTGGACCATTCAAGAAAGCACTCTTGACATCCATTTGATGTAGCTTGAAGTTGTGATGGGTGGCAAAGGCTAGAAGAATGCGAATTGCTTCAAGCCTTGCCACGGGTGCATATGTTTCTCTAAAGTCCAATGCTTCTACTTGAGTATACCCCTTTGCCACCAATCTAGCTTTGTTCTTGGTCACCACGCCATCTTCATCTTGCTTGTTGCGAAACACCCACTTGGTTCCAATCACATTTTGTTTGGGGCGTTCCACCAAGGACCAGACTTCATTCCTAGTGAAGTTATTGACCTCTTCTTGCATAGCTATCACCCAATCGGCATCTCCAAGAGCATCTTCAACCCTAATAGGTTCTAACATGAAAACAAACGAGTAATGTTCACAAAAATTTGCTAATCTTGAACGAGTTGTTACCCCTCTACGGATGCTTCCAAGAATGTTGTCAACGGGATGATCTCGTTGAACACTTTGTCGAACTCTTGGATGTGGGTCAGAATCTTCTTGCTGGATCAAATCCTCGGTTTAACCGCCTTGCGAAGTTTCAGGAACAGAGTCCGAATGTCCGGACTTTTCTCCGGAGTTTCCAGAAAATCCGGAATCTCCGGATTTTTCTCCGGACTCTCCGGGGTTCGCGACGGGAGGTAGAGCCGTCGCTTCTTCTATTTCGCAGATCCTCATCATCTTCTTCTTGAGGCTTGATTTCTCCAATAGCCATCTTCCTTATAGCCTTTTTAGCGGTACATCCTTGCCTACACACAATTCATCAACTTGCTCCACTTGAGAGCCATTAGATTCATCAAACGTCAAGTCACACGTGACTTCAACACAACCGGTGGTTTTGTTGAGGACACAATAGCCATGAGCGTTCGAGGCGTACCCAAAAAAGAAACCTTCATCAACTTTAGATGCAAACTTAGAGCTTTTGGGCTTCTTGTTAAGAATGAAGCACTTACAACCAAAAACTCTAAAGTAAGATACGTTAGGATTTTTACCGGTTAGGAGCTCATAAGCGGTTTTGTGGTGAAGTTTGTGAAAATACAAACGATTGATAGCATGACAAGCCGTGTTGATTGCTTCCGCCCAAAAACTATCCGAGGTCTTGTACTCATCAAGCATGGTTCTTGCGGCTTCAATGAGAGTTCTATTCTTTCTCTCCACTATCCCATTTTGTTGTGGAGTATATGGGACGGAGAGCTCATGACCAATGCCTTCTTCATCAAGATACTCTTCAATGTTGGTGTTCTTGAACTCGGTGCCATTGTCACTTCTTACTCTCTTGATCTTCATATCAAATTCATTTTGGGCTCTTGTGGCAAACTTCTTGAATATTTCATGAACTTTGCTCTTATCCTTCATGAAGAATACCCAAGTATACCGAGAATAATCATCAACAATGACAAATCCATACTTGTTCCCTCCAATGCTAACATAAGCCACCAGACCAAAAATATCCATGTGAAGTAGTTCCAATGGCCTTGTGGTAGTGACCACATTCTTGACGGGATGGGGGCACCAACTTGCTTTTCGGCTTGACAAGCACTACAAATTCTATTTTTCTCAAAATGAACGTTTGTTAGTCCTATGATGTGTTCCCCCTTTAGAAGCTTATTGAGATTATTCATCCCAACGTGAGCTAGCCGGCGATGCCAAAACCAACTCAAGCTAGACTTTGCCGGTAAGCATGTATCAAGTTGGGCTTTATCCGATGAAAAATCCACCAAGTAAAGTCTTCCCTTGAGTTCACCCTTAAAGGCAACAGAGTCATCGCCCCTTCTAAAAACGGTCACACCCTCATTGGTGAACAAACAATTGTAGCCCATCTCACAAAGTTGTGAAACAGACAACAAGTTGTAGTCCAAAGATTCAACCAAATAAACATCGGAAATTGAATGATTGATTGAGATAGCAATTTTACCAAGACCAACAACCGTTCCTCCACCATTGCCTCCAAAGGCAATTCTTTCCGTAGGATTTTCAATCATATCACAAGATGTAAACATTTTCTTCTCCCCGGTCATATGATTTGTGCATCCACTATCAATCACCCATTTTGTTCCACTGGAGAAGTATGCCTACACAACAAATTATGCTTGTGTTTTAGGTACCCAAGTGGATTTGGGTCCTAAAGTGTTAGTCACAAGAATCTTGGGCACCCACACACTCCTTTTAATCATTGTCCATTTTGTGTGGGGTCGCACATACTTGGCAACCACCTTACCCTTGTGGTTCCAAGTCAACACATAATCGGCATACAAGTTATCTTGAGATGCATGAGGTTTGGGCTTCTTGCTCGACTTGTTTGGCTTTGATTGTGGTGCTTGTGTCGTAGTTTGGGTGCTCTTGAACTTGATAGGAGTATTGTATCTAACTTGGTTGTCATAGTTCTTGACACCCATTTGCTTCATGCCGTGCACCACATTTCTTGTTCCCATACCCTTAGTGTGGTGGTTCTTGATGAATGGGATGGGGTCTTTTGTACCTTGTTCTTGCTTACCAAGCCCCTTCCCATCCACATAGGAAAACTTCTTCATGTAGCTTGACCCAAAACCTTTGGTGTGGTTTTCAAACTCACCTCTCTTGGGTTCTTTCTTCTTTTCATCTATGAGAGAGTTTGACAGCCTAGCAATTTCTTTCTTCAAGGCATTCATCTCGACAACATTAGTAGCACAAGCATTAATATCAATTTTAAAACATCTAGAACAACCATTGCTTATTGATGTTTGAGAGTTAGAGGAAGCATCATTAGATGAAGTTATAGCAATGTTCTTGAGGTTGTCAAGTTGAACTTCTAATGCTATGTGACTGGTCTTTAAGCTATCAAAGCTCTTTTGAAGTTCAAGCTTTTCATCCTCAAGTTTGTTTCAAGCATCCTTAGCTAGGAAGGATTCCCTAGTTAATTCATCCACTATCAACTCATCTTTAGCTAGGGATTTCTTGAGGCTAAAAATTTCTATCTCCTTTTCCTTGAGTGAGTCCTCTTGCACCTTGAAACCCTTCTTTTCAATTACAAGGGCATCCTCAAGGGCAATGGTTTTCTCCCGCTCAAGTCTAAAGAGTTCTTCTTGCACCTCTAGGGTCCCATCTCTATTCTCAATTTCTTTCATTAAAAACATGATTTTCTTTGTTGCCTTTTTACCAAAGCTAGTGCTCATTTTTTCAAAATCAAAATCACTTTCACTATCATCATCTAGGGGCGGGGGTGGGAGTGTCTACCTTGGAGCCCCTAGCCATGAGGCAAGTGTGGGTGAAGTCATCTTCATCATCGGTGAGATCTTCAAAGAGTCATGACTTGTTGATTGGTTCCCCAATAGATATGGTAGCAAGACCGGCTTCAATGTCGGAGTCGGAGCTATCATCATTTGAATCCCACTCTTCACCCAAATGAGCTTCACCAACTTCCTTCTTCTTGTTCTTGTCAAACTTGTTGGTGTCTCTTCTCCTTACTTTTATATTGGGGCATTCCGCAATGAAATGACCCTCCTTGCCACACCCAAAGCATGGTCTCTTGGAAGTCCTCTTCGTCTTGATCTTGTCCTTGTCCTTGTTCTTGTTGAAGAAGCCACTCTTCTTGAACATTTTGTTGAACTTCCTCACAAAGAGAGCCATTTGCTCGGGAGTCATGTTCATGTCACTATCTTCATCACTATCTTCCTTGACCATGGTCTTTGAAGTTGATGAGCTTGACCTTTTCTCCTTGCTAGATGCCTTGAGGGCCACTCCCTTGTTCTTGTCAAGTTGTTCATGCATCTTTGACATTTCTTGTGAAAGCTTGGACTCCTTGATGGTGATGAGGTGTTCCTCCATTCTTCCAATCACATCCGCCGGAGTGAACTTGTTGAAGCCTCTCTTCTCCCTTATGAGAGTCGGGAGTTGAACATCCCTTGCCATGTAAGCGGAGAGAATCTTTTCAACCACTTCTCTTCTTCCCCATCTTGTACTTCCAAGAGATTTGATTTTGTTGATGATCTTGTTCAAATGGTTGTACATGTCTTGAGGGGACTCATCATCTTTGATGACAAACCGACCTTTCTAAGGCTCGGATCCTTCCTCCTCTCACTTGCTTTGTCCCTTCATGGTTGATGAACAAAGTGTCCCACACTTCCTTAGCGGACATCAATCCGTCTACCTTGTCATATTCTTCGGACGTGAGTGAACTCTTGATGATGCGTATGGCTTGATAGTTTCTTTGTATCTCATTTGCTTGATCTTGAGTTAGTGTCACATCACCACTAGGAAATGTAATGACCCTGTTCACAATAGTCCAAAGTGCGGGATTCACCGCCATCAAATACTCCTCCATCGAGTTCTTCCACTTGGAATAGCCGGTTCCATCAAATTGGAGTATCTTCCAATGTGGCTAGAACCCGATGGATGGTTAAAAGATAAGCGAGAGTAATCAAAAGAGGTTCGAGTATAGTCCCTTGATGGTCGTCGAGCGGAGCGGTTGGACCTTGCATCATCGAACTCCTCGTCCTCACTATCGGAGGACTCATCACCACCATGCGCTTGATGACTCGTGCTTGCGCCATGGGTGTTGCCTCCTTGAGGTGGGATGGGAGGCATGCCAACAACATTGTTGACGGGATCACCTTCGGCGAGAGGTAGGGCTTGATCACTTGGATTCGACATCTTCTTAACTCCAAGCGGTTAAGCTTTAAATGTGGAGCACACCGGCTCGATACCAATTGAAAGGATCAAGATGTCGACTAGAGGGGGGGTGAATAGTCGAACCCGAAAATCACAAACTTTTCACATTTGTCAAATACGAGTCCGGAGTTTCCGGATATTTTTCCGGATACTCCGGAAATCCGAGAATCCGGAAAATGTACGGATATTCCGGCTGTCAAGGAGGAATCAAATTCGACGAGAAATTAAACTTGCTCAAATGTAAATCTATGAAAATAGGTTATGCACCGAGATGAGACAAGCTCTGTTTATCCACTCCAATCTTGTAGGAACCTCACCACGAAGTAGATCGGCACCAAACCCTAGATATGTGCTCAAGATAGAAACAAGCATACAAGAGACACAAGGATTTGTTACCGGAGTTCAACCTCACACCTTGAGGTCTACGTCTCCGTTGAGGTACCCACGAAGGGTGGACCTTTACACCTAGGTCACTTTCCTCCCTCTAGCGACCACAAAGATCAAGCTAGAGTTACTTACTCAAAGTCGGGGTGATACAAACTTCCTTGGGCGGCCACAATCTTTGGATGCTCCAAGGCAACGCCTAGCCGGCTAGGAGCTCAAGGCTCCAAGAGTAACAAACACGAATTTTGCCAACCAAGCGAAGAACGAGGTGCTCTAGAGATGGGAAATAAGCTCACTAGCACTCTCCAAGCTCTTGCTCTCAAACCCTCTTAAATCCCCACAACAAATTTCACCAAACTTGAGCCAAAGGGAGTAAAGGAGGGAGTAAATGAGGTCCGAAGATGTTCGGGTCGAAATGGCGAGGAGAGAGAGAGTGAAGAAAGGGGTGGAGGGGGCTTTTATACCCCCCTCACCCGAGAATATAGTCGTTGAGGCTTTAAGACCCGGAGTATCCAGGGTAAACCCGGAAACTTCGGGAAGTCCGGAGACTCCGGGGAAAACCCGGATACTCCGGCCTTCCAATGCCAGCACCCAAGAAAAGATCCCCGTGAATGTGTTGGTGCGAATGTGTCTCTCATAGGTTTTGTTCTAGCAACTAGAGCACTTGTTCGACTCTTGGAAGACATAATTCCTGTCCCTCTTGATAGTACGACATTCCTAGGACTCAAATTCAAAAGTGTAAAATAAGTAAGCCTTCTTAGGAAACCTTTAGAGCACCACTTCCGTTTGAGTGTCAATGAACTGTACTTGATGCCATACATAATTTTAATACCTGCTCATGGACTAGATAAATCATTAGCTACTTAGATGTGTGTCATTAAATCACCAAAACTCACTTAGGGGGCCAAGATACTCTTCACAAGCATTCAAGCTTTAACCGCGAAGGAAATGACGTCAATGGCCCACATGCAAGTGCACACAAATGGGGAATCGTGCGAAAAGCAACCGGGGAGGAAGCCAGGGCCGAACTGGGCCGAAACGGGTCCAGGCCGGTCGGCCCAGCCCATTCCGGGCTCGGTTCGGCACCCCCTTTGACCTAGCCACCATTCGGACTATTTATAGCCCCCTCGCCAAGAGCCACGCATCAATTCATTCGTCATCCGCCGCCTAGGAGCAGAGAAGAGAGGGACACCGTTCCGCAGAGGAGAGGGTCGATATGGTTGACTAGGGTTTCCCTAGCTGACGTGGGAACCTTGCATGGAAGACCACGTCGGAGTTCTCGGAGCTAGGATCAAGATCAAGGTAAGATCCCAATGGTGATCTTGTCCATGTATTATACTCTTGTGTTGAATTTGCAAGATCGAATCCGATTTCTAGCGATCAAGTGCTTTCTCTACAACTTTGTCTTCACTTGGGTTTGCTTCTTCCCCAATCTAGTCTATAGCTAGATTGCTTAGGGTGCTCTTGTAGTCATGGTGGCTAGAGGTGCATACCCGATCTACCGAGCGTTTTCAACTTGTTCTTCTTGGACTCGCCATAGGCTAACCCGCACGAATAGGAGTGCGTTGTGACATGACGGTGGCTCCAAAAGGCAGGCGTCTTCAGAGTTGGAACGGAAGCCACGATTTAAAGAGGCTAGTAATGAGATTCATTTGTTTTATTCTACTTTGTTTTGGAACTTTAACAAAAGACCTAATCCAATCTCTAGATTAGTTTTATCTCTCTTTCTCTTGCTACCTCCTGTGTTTAGTAGATTAGATGTGCTTTCATGGCTCTTCCATAGATTAGATGCAAAACCCCTTTTCAAGATCAAAGTGTTTTCCACTTATTAGATTGGATCTTGTGTTACACATTGTTCCACGGATTCGATACCTTGGGTTCACACTTAAGGGAAGAAGGGTCCCTTGACCACGACGGAGGACTTGTCCGCTTGCAAGTCCAAACGAACTTTGATACGACAATCAACCATCAACACCTGTGAAGCGAGGTCAACCTTCAGGGGCGGCGAGTTTCAGGCCCGGCGGCGGACCCTCAGCTGCAGCACACTCCATAGCCATCATGGTGGGGCCGAGTAAGGAGGACGCACCTTGTTCCTCTGTCGGCTCGCTGTGCCCCACCCTCTGCTGCGGGCGGCCATCTGAGGCCCTCTGGCAGTCTTGCACTCGCTCATCTCGCCATGCCCCTCCCTCTACTTCGGGCGGCACATCTAAGGCCCCCCAGCGCGGTGTGCGGTCGGCGCGGTGACGACGAGAGTTGCAGCCCTTTTGTTGGACAGCGGGTTGATCTTGATGAAGATGAGGGTTCTTTTTGCAAAGTGGTCGTTGCTCACCCGATCCAAGTCGCCCACACGCCCGATCCGACAGTTGTGAAAATCCTGTGACGTGGACATCTTCTTTGGTCGTGATATTTGCCCAGAATCATATTTAAGAGATAAGAGATTCTAGTGCTTCATTGATGCCATAGATTCATGCAACTTCATATTTCATTATTCATTGACACCACAAGTTCAAACTACTAAAGTAGTTCCCCGCCTGTCTCCGAGTCATACCCATGATTGATTGCATGCGGCTTTGGCAGATCTTCAGCTGATTTGTGTTGTAGATTTATTCTGAGAAAAAAGTAGTACACGTTGGTTTGTGTTGCAGATTTGTTTTGAGAGAAAAGTGTCGTGCAAGAAGCTGAAATAAGAGAAGCCGAACAGAGATGTGTGCATAGTAGAAATCCATCTAGGATTATTGATCACTCTGCCTGATATAGTCTCGGGGATTCCTAATTTTTATTATACAATTAGTGTATATCGAAGCTCATAGTAAAATCAATAAATTTATAAAAGCCAAAATGATATGTATAATTTGAGGTGCAGAAAGTAGAGCAAAGAATATCAAGTTTCGTTCAACAGATCATTATTTATTACTACATTTTTGATAGAATTTTGTAATCCTTGTAACATCTCCAATAATCCAATATTTCTGCAATGGATGCGACTACCCAGCGAGAGCGCTCGCTGGAACCATACGCGGAGAGCCCCCTGACCCACCATCCACCACCCTCTTCAAACCTTATCTCTTTCGCATCCAGCTCTTCGTTTTTCTCGCGTTGCAGGAGACCAAGGCTTACCAGACGTCCATACTTCGCACGCACCTTCGCCTAACTTGTTGAAGCCCTCCATGGCTCCGCCCATCCCTCTGTCGCTCCCCTCCCTCCCACCAGATCCGCAGAGAGCACGACGTCCCCGGCATCACTGTCATCTCTGGCGAGCAATCACACATTCATTTTCCTCCTCTTCGGCACACGCCCCACCACCATCGGCATCCACCACCACCTGCGGGCGGCGGCGATCTCGTCGGCGTGCCATCCGCCCGCTCCCCGCTTCCCTATTCTTTCGAACCACTCCTCTTCTGCACCCTCGCCGCATACACCGGCCAACAGTGGTGGTGTCCTCCACCACCCAGCCTACCTCGTTCACGACGGCCCTCCCCCTCGTCTAGCTCGCCACGGAGACCGAGCGTGGTCGTGGCCGGCCCCGTGCGACAACGACGACACGGCCCAACCTCCAATAGTGGCCCTCCTCTCCGCAGCTGGTCCCAACTCCTGACAGTGCCCCCCAGCAGTAGCACACAGTAGCCGCATCCGTGTGCTCCTCCTCGAGGGCCTAGTGGCTGGCTTCCTTCCCTCTCCGGCCTCTTCTTGGCAGAAACGCTCTCCAAATTGCGATTTTTTGTCCTTCCATAGTCCTTCCACCCTATCGACTCCTAAAAATATATGATGGGTGGGTCCAATGTGAGGGGTACGATAGACCCGAATTGGGTGAGAATTGGTTTCAATTATTTTCGCTCCTTGTAGTATAGAAGTGGAGAACTTGGAAAAATGAACACAATTGCCAAAGGCTTTGCTCATTAGTAGTTGCACTCCACAACATTGCTGCGGCATATATTTCACATTATATTTTTAAAAATAAATAAAACGATGCCAACCATCGTTGTCGTCCGCTTGCATTAACCACTGTATTTTTTGCAGCAGATATTGCACAACATTTTTTCAGAAAAAGAAAATGATAGGAGTGAATCTTTGTCTTCCTCCCGCATCAGTCCTTGCCACACCAGTGACACCACCCATTCTCACATCCTACACCGACTCCTTTTCTTACCATTCACCCTTTTTCTCCATTCTATTTTAGCAATTTCCCTTCCAGCAGGTGATCAATTTTCAAATTTAGTTTTCCTCATTTTGATTAGAGAAAAGAAAGGAAAAGAATAAATCTCACATGCTTTTATGGGCCATGTTTGGATGGAGTGTTAGTGTTAGTTTGTAGCAAACTAACACCAAAACTAACACTTTGGAGCCAAACACATGTGTTAGTTTGGTGTTAGTTGGAACTAACACCCCCAAAAACTAACACCTCCACGAGGTGGTAATTGGTGTTAGTTTGGTGGACCCCACCCCTTTTCTCTTCCCCTCTCCTTTTTCAAATGATTGGAAAAGTTATTTTAAATGCAAACTAACACCTCCATCTAAACATCCAAGGTGTTAGTTTTATATGTGTTAATTTGGAGGTGTTAAAAACTACCACTAACACTAACATCTACCATCCAAACATGGCCATGACCTTTTTATTCAAGAATAAAAATGTAGACAGCGGCGGATCCAGCGGTGGGTCTAGGGAGGCTCCAGCCCCCCATACCACCCTGGATCCCATGGTAATGCCTCCAATTTTTCCATAGAGATTTTGAGGAGAAATAAGGAGAAAGAGGAAGAAGGAGGGAGGAAGAAGAAGAGAAATGAGAGCCCCTCTACCGGTCAATCCTGTATTCGCCACTGAATGTAGATGACTATATCAAGTTGATGTTCATCCTCTCATTTCCCCTTGGTCTCTATATACTGTTTTCCTGTTCATCCTAGAACCCCGTTCGTTTGGTCTGGGTTGAGCATATAGGAACTATTCCAGCTGATCAATGTTAATAAAAAATAAGCATATCATTTCAATTAGAACGGTTCCAGTAAACAAATGGATTCTTAGACCTCATTCGTTTCCACCGGATTGGATTCCAACCGGAATTGATAAATATAACAATAAAATGATGATAGCTACTATAAGAAATCCGGATTTATTCCAAGACAAAAGTTAATTTACTCATGATAGGTACGCTAAGAGACTCGGAATCAATCCACTAGTCAAGAGGTGTGTAATTAATCCGGCTCGTCGGTCTCTTGTTCTACCTATCATAATGAGTAAAATGGTTCTTGATCCACAATAAATTCGAGTCTCTATCATAATTTTCTTGATATATTTATTATTTCTAACCGGATTGAATCCGATGGGAATGAACAAGCCATTAATAATCTTGTCAACTACGACCATGACGAGTTGTAAAAAAACTACCTTGGCTTACAACATGCGACCAATGGAGCCCCCTAATGACCCTGGTTTCTTCATTAATCACTGTAGCAAAAGTCTAAATCACCATTAAATCTTTGTGAAAATCAACATTTCCATTATTTCAGCCCCCGCTTGTCCTCCATCCTGCATCCGCCACTGCATGCGACTATATTATTATGACGTATCAGGGATCCGAATGTAGTGACTGGCATAATCTTGAAGTGCGGCGGTAAATGAACCTTATAAGGTGAAGCTACAAATGGGATCAGGAGGGCTCTCACGAAGCTGGTGGTGGTAGGACGGACTCCAGCTCCCAGATCCACCGTTGGCTCCGCCGCTTATCACTCGTTTCCCTTACTAGCAACGACTCCCTTGTCTTTGTCTCTGTTTTTTTTTTTGAAAAGAGATTTCCTCTCCTTTTATAGAAAGCCATAAGAGTTCAGGTTACAACGCGATGAAAGAACAAGCCTGACATGCCAGGATGTTCGCACAGGAGAGCACAAAAGAAACAATCTTAATACCATCAACAACACTAGATTTCCACAATGTCTGTCACACTAGCTTCACTCGGCTTGAAATCCTCCAGACGGACAGACCCGCCTGGAATCTTTCTTACACAGCACCGCGACGATCTTCTCCTGGTCAGGTTCTTATAGCAATGGCATCCATTTCTGCACAAACATCACACCAGACCGAATTACATTAATCGGCTTTGAGGAGAATTTCTTCTTCATCGCCATTTGTTGCGCGATTTCCACAGCGCCCATGCTAAACCTGCAAACACGAAAATACTAAGTCTATATGGTAAATTAAGTTTATTGGCCAAACAGCCCTCTTGCAGGTTGTCCATTGCAGGTTATTCCAACCCAGAAGGTCCCTAACACAACTCCACACAGACTGCGCCATTGAACACTGAAAGAAAGTATGATCGTGATGTTCTTTTTGCCCACACTGGCAGCAATGGATACTGTCTTTCCATCCTCTTTTTTTTCAGGAAGCTGGCCGTCTGTAGCTTGTTATGTGCTAACTGCCAAATGAATACTTTAATTTTCAGGGGAAGCTTGGTCTTCCAGATGCTGTTAGAGTCAGGCAAACGCACCCCAGTGAGTAGGGCTGGACAAGAAGCTCGAAACTCGTTAGCTCGCTCGAACTTGCTCGTTAGTGGTTTGTTAGTAATTTGAACCAAGTCGAGCTCAAATTTTAGCTCGCTACGATAACGAGCCGAGCTCGAGCTGGCTCGCGAGCCCTAACAAGCTAGTGCAACAACAAGCAAACGAGTTGATTGCTTGTTGACAAAGTAGTTAGAGTTGTAATTTTCTTGAGTACTATATTACTTGTTGGCTATGTGCTTTCATGGTTTGTTGGCTTGTAAATATATTATATTTGTTGATTCCATACTCATCTATTAACTATGATTTTTTGATTTTTTAACTGTTAATAAGCTGGCTCACGAGCTTAACAAGTCAACTCGAGCTTCTAACGAGTCGAGCCGAGCTGGGTTTTTAACTCGTTAAGATAACTAGCTACAACTAGCCGAGCTATAACAAGCCAAGTCATAACAAGCCGAGCTAGGCTCGATATCTAGCCCCACCTGTGAGTAATAAACCTACACAGAGATGTACTACCTTTTCTATAATATAGTAACTAGGAACGTGCCCGTGCGTTGCCACGGGCAAAATAACTTCTCCGACCATCAATTTTCATAATACGAAAGGCATGCAGCAATAGAGGCATACACCATGAATTGGAATAATGTCCATGCTACACAAACATATTCCAAAGTAAGAAAATGAAATGTTGATATGTTTGTGAAAATAATAGAATGTGCAAATCGGTGCAACTTCATCAACTTTCTCTTGCTTTCTACTTTCGCCTCGCACGCCACCCGATTGTCAAATTGCTAGCAAGACATGCCCTCCTCGCCGCCACCTAGCTTCGACAAATCCATTGACACCACCCTCCTATCATGACATAGTAAGTCCTATGGGTGCGAGGATGGATTGCATCCATAAAAGAAAGAAATCATGCCCGAAGACTCGCGGTTTATGTCATGAGCAGCTCAAGCACAACGTGTCAAGATTTTGCCGCGCAACAATAAAAATTTGTAACGTGTGTCGTACACTTCATATCGAAAATAGCCCTTGTCATTCTATCTAATAAATAATACTAACCTGGAGGAAATTAAAAGCACCCAAGAGTGCATACATTCGGAGTGTGGAATTTGACAATGGAAAATAATAATCTCTATATTGTTCTAATGGAATGTAGTTTGTTGATGGTGCAAGGAGGTTACCCGAATGTGTTCATTACCAATGTCATCACCGCATCCAGGTTCTAGAACCGCACCTCAATCATGGACATGTTAATCCTAAATTAAGCCCGCACCAACAAAACGAGCAAATCATCAAAATTGACTACTACATGTGCGCCTTTAACATGACAAAACCATGTGTCGTAACACCTCCTCAAAATTTTAACTACTATATTTAGGAAAGTCGAATGCTTACCATCGGAGATTAACATTTTCCATTATTAATATAATATAGTTGAACATCATTGTAGAAAAGCACATGGTTCTAACACCGTTTTGAAGCTTCACCGTGGCGACTTGTCGGATCGAGATCAACAAGCATCCCGAGCTTCACTATAGAAGGAACCAACACGGTGAGCACCGGAGCTTCTCCATAGACCACATGCAGAATTCTTGGACTCTTAGCCAATGTAGAAGAATGCAATGCGGCTATTAACAAGGGTATTAGTGTTTTTTACTTCACTGGATCGTCAATTCACCATGTGCAGCAAACCATATATATACCTTCCTTAAACAAACATATCAAGGGCAACAACCGTGATTCCGAATAAACCCAAGGCCGACACATGTCCAATTTGTGGATTCGGTTTCACCCGTAGTGCCATCTCGTAGAACAACCAAAGTGTATCGGATATGGTCTTCTTTCATAAGCCATTCGTTATTCGGCTACTTTTGTAAGCTTTTGCCACAACGTTATGAAAATAGAAGTACATTCATGAGAATGAAGAACTTACCACATGATGTTGCATGCATCGAAGAACACATTTCGAGGTAGGAGAAGTTTCATGTGGAGATCCATCCGCTAGCGCCCAAATAGAGGATGGCGAAAACATCAAATACGTCCCATTCGGTGAAAGATCTGAAAAATAATGATGGAAAGATAAGTATTGGCATGTTTGAAACCATTTGCTTGTCGACCAAAAAGGAATGCAAAACATCACTCAAATACACGCGAGCACAACCAACAAGTCTCGTCACATTTTGAAATTAAACAAGTACACGGTTGGACTGATCGTATCATAAAATTACATCAACATGCCCGAGAGAATAGATAAAACGAGAAAACAAAGAGGCCGAAAAGATGAAAGATGGGAAGTGATGAGGTTTAAGAACCGATAGACGGGGGCAGCTTATATGCAATGCGAGGAAATTATAATGAAGTGGCGAAGCTACCAATACGAGTTTGATGACTATACGTTGAGTTTGCTTCCAAATAAAATTTAGCAAACTCGGTGCAAGCAGCTTGCAAGATAGGAGACATCTCAACCTACAAGCACTATATACATGGTAGGCGGAAGTACTATTAGGCCTAAAGTATAAGACCGCCTCTAATAGGGGCATTGAACACCGGATTATAACTTAAAAAGACATCCGGTCCGTAATGTCGGGTGCCACGGATGCCAAGTCCGGAGGTGATCGGGGATCTCGGCTGGAACGGACATTTGAAATCCGGCCTCCGCAAGAAGATGACATAATGTTCATAGCAAGTTTTGTATGATGGGCACATATTATTATTCCCGAGGTTCAACTTGTCTTATGTTTTACAACGGTAACATGTCGTCTTACCGAATGTCCAAAAAGAAAAAATCAATCGAACCTGCTAGTAGAAATCAGCCACTCGATTCGTCGGCCAAGAACAGGGGAGAGGTTTCTTGCGGTAATCGGACTCCGGTGGATCCACCACGGCCGACTCCGCCGGATCCACCACGGCTCGCATCCGCGCCGGCCGCCGCCGCCGGATCCGCCGCTCCCCGCAACCGCGCCGCACACGAGCGAGAGGGTGAATCGAGGCCGCGCCATGGAGATAGGGAGAGAGGGCGGAGGGAGGGGCGGCGGCCGGCGGAGGTTCGGGTGACGTGCTCGAGGAGGGAGGAGGGGCGGAGCTCCGCCGGAGAGCGAGAGAATGGAGATGAGGCGGGGGTGAGGGGCGGAGAGAAGGCGGCGGCGGGACCGGAGAGATGCGGGTCGGCGGGCGCGCCGGCGGCGCGCGCACGCGGCGGCGGCGGTGCGGGGAGGGGGAGGTGGAGGCGGAGGAGTCGCGGTCGGGGTCGGCGCGGGGCGGGGAGGAGGACCCGCACCGCTCGGCCGGGGGGCGGCCTCCGCCATGGCGGCGGGGACAACGTGGGCGGCGAACCGCGTGCCTCCCCGCGCGGCGGGCTTCCCCGTTGACGCCACCCCTCGCGGGCTTGACCGGGGCGCGGCGACGGCGGCGGTGCCGAGCGGGCGACGCCGGCGTTGGCTACGGCCGCCGGGAGCTCCCCGAGCGCGACCCGCTTCCGCTTGGCGGGGGCGGCGCCCCCACCGTCGTCGTCACCGACGGAGGACTCGGCCGCGCGCTTGGCGGCGGCGCGGGTGAGTCGGGGTGTCGTGCCGGCCGCGGTGCCGACGCCGCGGCGGGCGACGGGCGGCGGCGGAGGCCGCGAGGGTGCTCCTAGGGTTTGGGGTTCGGAGGAAGAGGGGGGAATGGGGAACGAACGGATCGAGGCGGTTAAGTAGCTCAAGAATGGAATGGAGGAGGAGGAGGAGGTGGAGATGAGCGTGGAGGCCGCCAAAACTCGATTTCGAAATGGTGGAGAGGGAGGGAGGCGGAGGAGGGAGCGGAGGGCGGTTGCGGGGGGTCTCATCCGGCGGGAGCGGCGGCCTTGTCGTTCCCGGATGCGAAACGGGGAGGCGCGGTGGTGGTGGGGGGAGGGGACCGGGGGGGGTTTTGTGAGTTTTTTTTTAATTGAGACGAGATGACGAGGCTGCGGGCGGGGCCGCGGGCGCCGAGCGGAGGGTGAAGCCACGGGAGTTTTACGTACCAAGTTTGTTTTCCTTTTCATTCTTTTTAGTAGTAGAGAAGGTATGGGCTAGCTTCATCCTTTTGAATTTTGACCTATGTGCTAAATTGAGATGCATGAATGCGCTACTTCCTATTCAACTAAAAATACTTTGTGTTCCAAATTACTCGTGATATGTACTCGATGAATCTCCTACACTAGCTCTAACCTTAATCTCTAGTATTATGTCTTTCTTTTTCATTATACAATCTTCACAGGGTTTCAATTCATTAACCTTTCCAAATTGAAACGTGTCCTTTTCTTTTGAGAAATTGGAATGTGTTCTTAATGGAAAGAGAGAATCCCACAACTCTGTGCAGACAATTACTCCCTCCGTTTTCTAATAGATGACGTTTCAGATAAAAAAAAATACTAGTACTAAGATTAGCTTAATTTTGTTGGTCGGAACGTCAAGTAAAAAAGGAAGGAGGTAGTAGTTTCTTGTTTTTTTTTTACATCCGGGCGATGGCTCGCATTGGATACAGTCTCCAGATCATATTCACACCTCGAGCTCGAGGTGTCGAGTTCAATTAGTCGTCAGCCAGGGAGCTTAAACCTAGTTAAAAAAATCAATCGGTGTAAAGTAGTGTTAACCGCGCGTAAGCAAAGGAAGGAAAACTCAAGACCGCCGGTGGCCCGTGTATCGATCCGGGCCCGCACGTGGGCCGAATCCTATAAGAACACAGGGCTCCACCTGCGCCCCCCTCTCTCGTCTTCCTCCTCCTCTCTTCTTCCCCCCGACAGCGAAACTCGGGACGCGCAACCGAGAAAGGGGAGGGGAACTCGGCGAGCCGAGGGGAGAAGAACCCGTGAGGGTCCCGAATCAGCGATCGAAGGAGGTGGGTGCAGGAGGAAGCCAGCCCGCCGGCACCATGAGGCGCGCCTCGAAGAAGTCGTCGTCGTCCGCAGCGACCGCCAGCGCTGGTAAAGCTCCACCCTCCCGGATCCCATCCTCCCCCCCTTGTTTTCGTGTTCCTTGATCGGGCCGCGAGCTCCCGGGCGTCGCGGACGCATTCCTGTTCGCTAGGTTGGATGCGGGTGCTATTTTCCTCCGGAAGATCCAATCTCGAGGCCGCGCCGCGCCGGAGCGCGCTGACGGTCCGGTTCTTTGATGGTTGGTGACTCGGTGTATGGGGCTATGGATCGCTCGATACGAGATTTGAAGGGTGTGGGGTAGGTTTGGTTGGGTTCGGTTTCTTTTTTTGTGGCGATTCGGGTTGTGGTTGTACGAAAAGGTGTTTGAATCTTGACTGAATTTGGGGTGGAATCGGCCGTGGATTCGTTCAACTCATAACAGATGTGTGTTCGTTATAAAGAGGATAGCAATCGAAAGGTGTGATCCTTTTCCGGCCTATGTGAATTAAGCAGAAACGTACAGTAATGATCCAGTTTACTTCCTCTGTTGTGATTTTTGGACTATGAGAGCCTTAGATTGGTAGGTGTAGGTTTGAATTATATGCTTATTCTGAACTGAATTATTTTTAAATTGCTACCATTGTGATGGCCATATAATTGCTACTTTAATTACTGAAGTTAGGTTGCTTGATTGATCCTATTTTTCTCAGTAAGTTGGTGTGGTAAAGAACTAATGGAGTGCATTCCTTCCATAATTAAGATCCACCTAGTTTGTACTATGTATATGAACTAGCAGCCAACACTAGCTTAATATTGTGTGGTGTACTTGCTCCTCTGTGTGTCGTCTCAACTAACTCAGGCCCTCTCATGCTGCCCCATCCGCCTTTTCTCATTTGGGCATTTTATTCAGCCTGATGAATTTACAGTGACTTTCTCTAATATTAAATTCTACCCCCGGAAGCTAAAGTTCACAGGTTTAAGCAAGTTATTCTCATGTAACTACAAGTTCTTTAATTAAAATTTTAAATAATCTGCCCAGTAGCTCTTGGTTGGTTTTAGTATGCATTTTCGTTGTGTTACATTTTCCGTTGCAGTATTTCTTCAAATGCATTGGGGGTGGGTCTTTGCTCTCTGCTTAGGGTATGTATATGTGAATGATACTAAGCAAACAATTATATTTAGGTGCGGAACAAGTAAATGAAAAACAAAACAGAAAAAGAAAAGGAGTCAGTACAAACCTGACCAGCAGGAAAGCACAACGTGGTGAGCTGCACTGATTCCTTTTCTTCTTCAATTAATTGTCAAATTGTCTGTACTTATCTGTCTGTGTTAAGAGTGTGCATGTCTAATGTCCTCATGCATGGTTGTGTCCCTTCCTAGAAAACATGCTGAGATGCCTGTTTCCATTTTATATCTGTTATTAAGCTAACTATAAACCTTTCTGAGTGTCTTCGTATATTTTGAGGCATATGCTGAGTGAAAGAGCAATACTCATGTGCCTTGATTTATTCTTTGCAATGGATGGGTGGGGCCTCACATGATATTTGAAATTTATACTGCTATATTTATTTGTGTCAAGCTGATACTTCATGTAATTTCTGTTTCTTTCCTAAGCTATAGATATTGGAATTACCTAACGTAACAAACGTCTTGTGAGGATAATGTTTTCACTATTATTACCAGGCCCCACTAAAGCAGTTTCCAAGGAAGTAGAACGGATTGATCAATTTTTCTATACTTATGCCGATAGCTCGTCTGGCATGATTGAGTAAGTTTTTTTTCAGTGATTATCAAGGAACCACTTTATGTTTGCTGCTCATTATCGTCCTCTTTCTTAGTATGGGTGATGTTCTAGCTTTTTATTTTGTTAATGTGCATAGCTAATAGCTCTAATTTTGTGTTCCACCATGTAGTCCATCAACTGAACAGGAATGCTTACCCCCACTTTATCTTGTTAATATGCCGAGCTAATAGCTCTAATTTTGTGTCCACCATATAGTTCAACAACCTAACAGGAATGCTTACCCCACTGTATTTTT
Organism: Cenchrus americanus; assembly: GCA_947561735.1. Lineage (NCBI taxonomy): Eukaryota > Viridiplantae > Streptophyta > Magnoliopsida > Poales > Poaceae > Cenchrus > Cenchrus americanus. Next base: position 69,865,652 of record OX387239.1, on the reverse strand, counting down.
TGAGTTTTGATGTATTTTCTCTCTTTGTAATATTTGTTTTGCACAAAGCCAAATATAATTTGGAACTCGTGGATAAATCCATCCATTGTACGATATTGCAAGATCTATATATTGTTTTTGGCAATATGTTACTTTTCTTCAGGTCCTATACTTTATGGCTGTTTTTTTTCACTCCACTTCATGCGCCCTTACTATATATAGCAGCGTTACTGATATTTTTTTTCCTGCTGCAACAGCCCAGAAGGCATCGAAACACTCTGTTCTCATCTTGAAGTTCCCCATACGGATGTTAGAATTCTAATGTTAGCATGGTATGTCTTTTTCCTCTAAAATTTTCAATTTTGTTCCATCTGTTTCACAAATATCTGACTAATTTTATGCATATCGTATCAGGAAAATGGGCTGTGAGAAGCAAGGTTACTTTACCTTGGTATGCATTACACACTGCTTTGAAGAACTTGTTTTCGCGAATTGGTATGAAATTGTATGTTCTTTCATGTGGTGACTAACACAGACTTCTATGTTCTCAGGATGAATGGCGAACCGGCTTGAAAGCTCTTCGAGCTGACAGTATCAGTAAGCTAAAGAAAGCATTCCCGGAACTGGTTCAAGAGGTGAGTTTGTCTTCTGAAAGATAATCGGAGCAATATATGCATGCCAAGAATTCAATTTTTTTAATCAATAACTTTGATTTTAGTGAATTTATCACAAGATATTGCCACCTTGTGATTGTAATGGATTGTCCAATGTTGATTGCTCAAATGTAATCGACCTGACAGCTTTGATCTTTACAAATACAGGTTACAAGGACAACCAATTTCCAGGATTTCTACATATATGCATTTCGTTATTGCCTCACAGGTAATGTTACTCTATATTGTAAGATATTATAACTGCACAGCAAATTATTATAACTGACAGCTATTTCTGTCAACTTTTATATCTTTGCTCAGAGGATAAAAAGAAGTGTATAGAAATACCTGTTGCTTGTGAGTTGCTGAATCTAGTATTAGGCTTGCAGTTCCGCCCCCAGGTTGACAAGCTTAACAGCTACCTCAAGGTAATGGACACTATGTTTTGTTCATCCCTTTCTTCTGTGGGACTATTTTTTCTTAATTGGCATTCTATATATTTTGGTTTCAGTACCAAAATGACTACAAGGTGATAAACATGGACCAGTGGATGGGATTTATTCGATTCTGTAATGAGGTCATGATTAAAATATTCCCTGTTTTGCAGGGTTTCATTTTCTAGTTATCCGTTTAACCATGTTTTACATTTTTCATGTTGTCATTGACATGGCTTTTTTCCCTTTCTAATAATGCAGATAAACTTCCCATCACTTGATAATTATGATTCCGACCTTGCTTGGCCTTTGATTCTAGACAATTTTGTTGAGTGGCTGCGAGAAAATCAAAGTTAGATCTTCTATTGCTGCTGTGGTGAAGATGTCACCTGAAATGTAATATTCAAGAATGTAGGTGAACTATTGTTTCAGTTTTTATGACATCCATTTTTGCCCATTCACTTGTGTATTTTGACAGCAGTGCAAATGCACTGATATTTCCCATGCCATGAATTGAGCATGAGCAGTTTTTGGCTGCTGCATTCCATATCATTTTAATGTTCATGAGTGTTATCGCCGGTTTGCATGTCAACTTTTCACAGGAATTCAAATTCGCAAGCATGTGTAGTGAGCAAGAAATTCAATTTAAAAAAAACCCTTTCCCATGTACGGATTGCAATTTTCTAAGCTAATGCTGATTTGTATGCTATATAATTTCAGCACCCTGAAGGCTTTGGAGGATGCAGATTAAGCTTGTTTGTGATTGCTTCGGTGGAGGCTGGTTCCAGGAATCAATCATCAATCGCCTTCTCGTGTTGCCTTTTGATTTCTGTGCATTTTTTTAAACTGGAAACGGTCTGCACAGATGTCTAAAGTTTTGCATCATCATTACTCTTGGTTTGCTGGCTATATATGTCGTGTTAAATCGGTTCTGGTGGTACTATAGGTTTAAGAGCTTGAAGTTGCAAATATTTCTGCGATGCGCTGAACTTCTTTTTGTGAGATGCTGTACAAGTTCACCTACACTGTCACGTGGGTGCGTGACCCGAAACCACTGGAGCTCCACTTTGGTCCATCCATTTGCACGGAGAAACCCGAAATTTTGATGGGGTCAGGAGAACAAATTTGGGCATGGCGCTCGTGCAAAGCGCATACAACTTCGGCCGGGCCAGCACAGAAAGATGGCTGTCCTAGTGGGGATGGGGACCTAGTTAACCAGCCTGTTCGGTTGGCTGACGCTTCTAGTCTTTGGTTTGTTCGGTAGAGAGAAAATCTTCTTGGTACGGCTTCTTTTGCCGGTTCGTTACGAGAAAAATCTTGATATGTGGTATGGTGATAAGCCGAACGAATGTGGGTAAAGTTAGGGAATAAAAGTTGACCCACCCATCCTAGCGCTTCGTTATCGTTATTCAATAAAAAAAACATTCCTAGCGCTTCGACCTTTGTACGGCCGTTAGATATTACACACCTTCTGTTTCAGTTTACATTTCATTTGATTTTTTTAACTTGAAGTTAGACCACTTGTGTTATTCAAATTTTATAAAATACTATTTTTGTTGCTTATTTTATTAATAAAAATATTAAAATAATTTGTATTCTTTAACAAGAGTTGTACATGTTCTTAATAAAACGATTCAAACTTGAAGTTAAAAAATAAAATGATTAATTTAGAACGGAGAGGCCCTCGCTGTTACATCTAGCAGCTGCTGGGTATGGGTCCCTTGCCAGATGACACATCTTGACTCTGATATTTCGCGTACACACACCCTAAATGTTTCAATCGAAAAGATATACTCCATCCCTCTCAAAATAATGTTACTATGGAGTATTCATGTCAGTCAAACACTGTTAACTTTGACTGCATTTGTAAAAAAATATTACTAGTAATATTTGTATCTTTAAATAACTTTATTATAAAATAGATTGAACAATTTATCTAGTTATACTAACAAATATCATAATTGATTAAAATTAAAACCATTTGACTTCTCGGGACGCGAAAACAACACTTATTTTTGGAACGAAACTTAACTCGTGCAGATCAAAAATGCTAATTGTGTGCAAGAACCGGGGTACCTGAAGCTACACGTACTCAGTGAGACCGACGCGAAGCTGCGCCCCCGCCGAACGGATCGACTCGAGGTCGAGGACCGAAGCGGCGGCGAGGGCCGTCAAAGTCCATCACTTCGGAAACCGGAAGGCAACAGCAGCCAACGAACGCGTCTACGGAATCCACCATTCCTCTTCCTCTTCCGCGTTTGCACCGCTTATAAGAGCCCTGCGCGCAGACCCGCCGGAAATTCCACAGTCCAAACCACGAGCAGCAATCAGCGCCCAACTAAACTCCCCACCCATCTCCCCCCTTTCCTCTCGATCCATTCCTGTTGCCGATAGATGGCCACCGAGGTCCTACGCCCGCACAACATCCTCCTGCCGCTGCCGGCGCCGCACCGGATCCGGCCGGCATCGTCGGCGTCGTCGCACCGGAGACCGATTACCAGTAACCCCGCGGGGGGCACCACCACCAGGAGGTCCCCACCGGCCGGCCGGAGACACCACGGCAGGAAGGCGGCGGCGTCGAGGCCCGCGGCGGCGGTGGAGGTGTACGCCGGGCCGGCCTTCTCGACGTCCCCCGAGCCGAGCGCCCTGCCGCTGCCGCAGTTCCCTGTCAAGAAGGCCGCCGAGGCCATCGACGACGCTGCGACGCGCGACCTTAGGCGTATCCTGCGGCTGGAGTAGCTCGATTGATTGCTTGTCGTCTGCTACCTGTGGGTCGATTGGTGGCTTTTGGCTTCTTTTACTAGTTCCTTCTGTTAATTGCTCGTAGTTGCTTCTGTTAATTTCTCGTAGTTCCGTCTGCTAGCTACCCTCGTGGGTCAGTGCTCCGCGCCGCCGCCACGGCGAGACCTACCTCCGGCTCAGTTTTATTGTGTGGCCGTAGTTCTCTATGTGGCCAGCGGCGATCTCCCACCGCAACGTAGGTGAAGAATGACCGCAGCAGCATATATAACTGTGTGGCCGCCGTGACGTACAAATTACATGTATATCGCTACATTATTTGTTTATTACTCTAAAACCAATATTCTAGTTATGTCTAAAATTTTTTGCTTTACATCAAATTCCTTTTTACACTTATGTTATTCTATATATTTACTTTACATTCAACAATCATATAATCTTTATTCACCATCCTATACTATTGTCTTCAATTAAAAATTCATTTATTACCCTCTCTAAAAACTAAAATATAAATGGTTTAAAGTAAATGGTCAAAACTAAAAGGTCAATCTTATCTGTACTCTAGCCTTGCTCTCGGTCTCTCCTGTCTCACACTTTTTTTTTGTGAACCATAGCTTCTTCATTGACTTAAAGCAGTGCTTTTACAATCATTCAGCAGGCAAGCCTGCAGGAAGCTAGGGGGCTGAGACACCCAAACTGACACTGAACTGCTAGCGGAATTGCTAGCACAGGTATGAGCAGGAGCATTTGCTGTCTGACGGACATGCTTAACTGTAAAGGAGGAGAAATTTGCCGAGATGTCCTGCACATCCTGTAGAATCGCTGCTACCTCCGATCTTCCTTCCTTCCTCGATCGCCAAAGGGAAACCAGCTCCTGAGAGTCAGTTTCAATGATAACACCTTCCCTCGTGCCACTCGGGACTAATCTGACTCCATCTCGGAAGGCTTCTGCTTCAGCAACGAGAGCAGAAGCAACAGAGCTGAGGCGCCTGGCCGATGCTTGTACAAGCGTACCATCTTTCTCTGCGAATGACCACACCAGTGGCACCAGAGGACAAAGATACTGTGAAGGCACCATCAGTATTTACTTTGATGAAGCCCGCGGAGGTTTTTCCCAGGATTCAATCTTGCTTCTATTAGAAACACCAACCGGGACTCTGTCCACCAACAATTGCAGACACACATCCAGAGCCTAGTCTATCGTCCGAACCGGATGAATTGCCACCTTTCCATGCTTCCTGTCATTGCGGCTATACCAGAGCGACCACATGCCGCATAGAATGACACAACGATCGGATTCAGAGCAGATTGAGTCATTGAGGATGTCTTCTATCCAAGTACGTGGGCACAACGTGGGTAGTTTGATACCCGTTCGCTCTTTCAGAATAGCCCAGAAGCTCTTTGCACTATTGCACTCTACCAAGGCATGGAATGTGGTCTCCTCCGCACCACAAAATGCACAGGCTGCCAAGCGTTCGATGTGCCTGTGACAGAGATTAGCCATGCAAGGAATGAAGTCATTAGCAACTTGTTGGGGGAGTCGGTCTTCGGAAGCATCGCCCTCGTCCGCCCACGCCGAAAACCTTCGGCGTGCGCACGGTTTCGGTCTCGCGGGGGGAGACCCTTCGCTGCGGGAGCACTAACGAAACACTAATGCCGCCCCCGCCTTATAAGTTTTGTTGTGCGGGGAAGATCCATCATCGCGCTCACCTTCGGCGCCGAAGGCGCCGAAGCAACGGTGCTTCGGTAATGAAGGCCCAAGGGAAGCGAGGGCCGAGAGCGCCGGCCCGGGACGTCGCGTCCGAGGGCGGCGGCGGCGCGACGAAGCGCCCGAAGAGTCCCGACGACCCCGGCCCGGGGTCGCTACTTCGGCCCCGAAGGGCCGACGATCCTGGACACGTGGCCACCGCCGACGTGTAAAGTGGGCTCCGGTCGGGGGCGGAGACAAGGGCGGCCGCGTGTAAAGGCGTTACGGCCGTACGAAGACACGCCGGAGGCTTGTACGACGCGGGGACTTCATGTTATGCCCTTGTAAAGTGTTTAAAGCGGTTTGTCGGGGACGGAAAAGGTGTAATTGAGGCAAATGACTATGCCCGGGGGTCTCCTATAAATAGTGAACCCCTTGTAATGAAACGGATACCCCGTAATGAGAAGAGAGCACCGAAGGCCTTTGCCGGTTCTTCGGTCTTCGGTTAGCGGAGTATCTTTCGTGTTCCGTTTTCGTAAGCTTTCGCATTTCCTTCCCTCGCCCAAGTAGAAGTAGGAACCTCGCGAGAAGGCGTGAAGGAAGGGAGAGAGTTCGGGGGGGCCGTTGTGTGTCGGCGTCCACCCTTCGGGCCCGATTTCCACCAACGGTTTGGCGCCCACCTCGTGGAAGATCTCGGGACCACATGGCTAGGACCCGTTCGGCGGGGCGCCGAAGCGGCGACGGCTCGGGCGGCGACCTCCCCAATCGTGTCGGAGCCCACCAACCCATCCCCTTCGGCCGTCCGGCCTTCGGCCGGAACCGCCGCCGGCCGGCGCGCGCCGAGGTAGAGCACACCGCTGCGGGGGTGTTCGAAGTCGCCTCGAGGGGCCGGGGGGCTTCGGCGCAAGACATCGAGGCCCTCCGAAGGATTCGGGCCCTCATCGCCGGCAAGTCCGTGCGGCTCGCGCCCGAGCGAGGAGACGCGCCCACCCTCCTCGCGGATGCAACCATCCCGGCACCGGGATGCGGCTCCACCACACATCGCTTCCGACGCCATCGACTTCAACATCGGGCGGGGCCGAGCGCTACCTCGCCATGCCGCAAAGCCGGATCGCCGGCGCGACGCCGCCACGCCAAGCCGCTCCGACGCCGCCCGCACCGCCACCGACACCCGCCGCGCATCGCCGCGCCGGCGGCCCGAGAACAAGCTCGGCTCACCCCGCAGCCATGCGGGCTCGCCTGGATCGGTGGAGGCGAAAAGGACGCCTCCGAAGGACAAAGCATAGGGCACCGCCAAGACGGGGGCGGTGCACGAGCACCTCGCTCCCGACGACGCCCCACTTCGCAACGTGGTCCCGTGTCCCCGCTCTCGGTTGAGCCGGGAGAGTGCGCCGTGGCCTCGTAGGTTCAACGCCAACACCCCCGCCCCCGAGCGACGGGGACTATGATCCCAAGGAGTTTTTAATGAAGTTTGAAGCGGCGGTTGAGTCCAACGGAGGTGACGCCACGACAAAGGCAAAGGCCCTCGTGCTCGCGCTCAAGGGAGAAGTCCAGTACTGGTATGCCAACATACCGAAGGGGTACATCACATCATGGTTCCAGCTGCGGAACAAGCTGCTGTCCAGCTTCAAGGGCATGCAGGTCGAAGAGTTAGACTCCAACGACCTCGTCAACATGTGCGTCCAAGGGGACCGTGAGTCACTGCAAGAGTACATGCACAGGGTTGTCAAACTAACAGCACGCGCGCCCAACGTGTCCGAAAGCAGCATCATCGACGCCATCGTCGGTGGCCGCGGGTTGGAAAGCGCCAAGATGTGCTCGACGAGGTCAAGCCGAAGTCCGTGCAAGAATTGTTCGAAGTCATGCAAGAATACCGCAAGTCGGACAAAGGCCGCCGCCGAAGGCTCGACCGGGGCAAACGCGGCAAAGAAGCGAAACAACGGGGCCAATGGGACCGGCCGAAGGGATGGCAAAACCGGCCGCCGAAGCCGGCGAACCGCCGCATCAACAACGTGTCCGCACCCCCCCGACCAAAACCGAACGGGGGCGGTGGGCACAAGGGCGGATACAAACATACCAAGGGGCCGAAGCCGCAGAAGGCATAACCGAGCAGAGGCCCGGAGGCGAGCGTTTTTCGCCGGCTCCACGGGATCGATGCCCAAGCACCACACGCACCGGTGCCCTTCGGCGGTCAAGATGAAGATGGAGTGGGAGGCGGAGGAGAAGGCAAAGGCGGTCGGCATGGCCGTGAACCATGTCATGAAGTACCGCAGTGCGGGTCGGTTCAAGGCCCCGCCACCACCCTACCGCCACCGGCCTTACCAACCTTCGGCACCGACGCATGCTTTCCACCCACCACGGCCATACGCACCTCCCCGCGCGCGGCTGGCTTCCACCTCCTCCCCGCTCGCGCAACAACCTTCGGTGTTCGTGCCGTCGTGGCCGAACCCACCGCCCACCACCAAGTGCATTACACCCACACCCAACCGCCACCCCCGCCGCCACCAAAGCAAGAGGTCCCTGACTCAAGCGGCTCGGGGATGACGGGCATGCTCAACATCATTAATGCCATCTCCGGCGGATCAAATGAGCCGACCCACGAGACGAAGAGGCAGCGCCAAGACTACTACCGAAGCGTATCACACATTTGCTCGGCAAGTATTTTCACCGCCATGGTCCCATGTCCCCATAACCTTTACGGCGGCCGACATCCGGTTGGCGGCACTACCCCCACAACGACCCGCTCGTCATAAGAGCCAACATTGGCAAGAACACGAAGTACTACTTCGGCAACGACGTAGGGAGGATCCTCGTCGATAATGGCGGCTCGGCGGACATTTTGACTCGGCAATGTTTCACCAAAGCATGGGGTTCAAGAAGGAAGACCCGAAGAAAGCAGAGAGCACCCGCCGTACGGCTTCGGCAATAAGAAAATCGAAGCCCGGGCAAAATTGATGTCAATGTATCCTTCGGCCAAGACGCCACCATGAGAACAGAGGTCATAACATTTGATGTTGTGGACTTCGCATACCCGTACAACGCCATCTTCGGCCGCAACACCATCAACAAATTCGCCGCGGTTATCCACCAAGGGTACCTGCTGATGAAGATACCAACGGCGGCAGGAGTAATATCAGTTTACGGCAGCCAGGAGGAGGCCCGAAGAGCCGAGCGCAACACTTCGGTCCACAACAGACAAGTCCATGTCATCAATGAGGACGAAAGCAACGAAGCCGCAGCGGCCGAAGAGCACAAGGCCGAAGCCCAGATGAGGCAGTCCATGAAAGGGGCCGAAGCCGAACGCATGAAGGCCGTCGACGTCACAAAGACAGTCCCCTTATGCGCGGACGTGCCAAGCAGAACCGTGTTGATAGGTGCTGAGGTCAGCGCAGAAGACGAAGCCCGACTCTTGCGGTTCCTTCGCAACAACCAAGATGTCTTCGCATGGTCTAAGTCCGACCCGACGGGCGTTCACCGCTCGGTCATCGAGCATGCACTCAATACCGATCCGAGAGTCAAACCGAAGCTACGGAGGCAGGCGGCCCATGTCGGCGGATAGAGTCAAGGCCGCGGAGGCGAAGTGCAAAAGTCGCTCGACGCAAGAATTATCAGAGAAGTGCAATACCCCATCTGGGTGGCAAATGTGGTCATGGTACCGAAGAAAAACGGCAATATGAGAATGTGCATTGACTTCACTGAACTCAACAAGGCATGCCCGAAGGACCCTTTTCCTCTGCCAAGGATCGACGTCATCATTGATCAGGCTGCCGGCTGCGACATGTTGAGCCTCTTAGATTGCTTCTCCGGCTATCACCAAGTGTGGATGCGAAGGGAAGACGAAGCAAAAGCTGGATTTACAACCCCCTTCGGTGTCTTCGCTCGTCGGAATGCCCGAAGGCTTGCGCAACGCCGGGTCCACCTTCAACCGCATGATGAAGGCGATTCGGGCGGCCCGGTGGGGCGCAACGCCTCGGCGTACGTTGACGACATCGTCATCATGAGCGAGAAAGAGCAAGATCACATTGCAGACCTAACCGAAACCTTCGACAACATGAGGCAAAACGGCCTCAAACTTAACCCTGAGAAATGCATCTTCGGCATTCGAAGGGGGCAACTGTTGGGTTGCATGGTCTCCAAGCGGGGCATTCAGGCGAACCCCCAAAAGATCGAGGCCCTACGAAGGATGCGGCCTCCGGCCACTCGAAAGGAAGTTCAAAGGCTCACGGGCGGGAATCGCCTCGTTGAACCGGTTTATCTCAAGAGCCGCGAGCGAAGCCTGCCCTTCTTCAAGGTTCTCCGAGCAAACTCGGCTTTTCGGTGGGGCCCGGAGCGGCGAAGCAAGCCTTCGATGAACTCAAGAAATATCTTGAAGATGCCGCAATCATGACCAAGCCGTCACCGAAGGCCGACCGTCGTTGTACATTGCGCAACCGACACAAAGCAGTTAGTGCAGTGCTCGTGGAAGAGCGCAGGGAGGCAGATGTCCTGAGGCAATTTCCAATATACTATGTCTCCGAAGCTCTGAGCGGCTCAAAGCTGCTCTACTCCGAAATGGAAAAGATGGCATATGCGGTTGTGATGGCAAAAAGGAAGCTTCGGCACTACTTCCAGAGCCACAATGTCTCGGTACCCACAGCTTTCCCCCCTCGGGACATGTTCGAGAACAAGGAGTCAACGGGCGGGGATGGGCAAGTGGGCCTCGGAATTGGCGGAGCACGTCATAAGCTTCGTCGCCCGCAGCGCAATAAAATCTCAAGTCCTCGCTGACTTTGTAGCTGATTGGACGCCTTCGGCGCCGAAGGGGGAACCAGTAGTCACAGAGCCAGTATGGGAAGTCCAGTGTGACGGCGCCTACTGCCACCTCGGTTCGGCGGCAGCAGCAGTCTTAAAATCCCCTTCGGGCATCAAACTCCGATACGCTCTGCGGCTCAACTACGACAACTGTACAAACAATGTGGCAGAGTATGAAGGCCTGTTGCTCGCCCTTCGGAAGGCCAGGGCTGTAGGTGCCAGGAGGCTCGTCATCTTGACGGACTCTGAGCTTGTCGCTTGCCATATTGGGAAAACCTACAAGGCAAAGAACCCAGATATGATGAAGTACCCGCAAGCCGTCCGAAGCATGGAAAAATTCTTCATTGGCATCACAGGCACGAAGTTTCCCCGTAAATCACAACAAGGAGGCCGATGCTATTGCGAAGGCGGTACCGCACTACTTGAAGCCTTGCCGCCGGATGTTTTTTATGAGACAATCACCTCGAGGTCCGCCGCCGACGAAGCAAGGCACCCCCCAAATTTGTGAACGCAATTCGGAGCGAGGGACCGGCGTGCCCCAATAGTGGCGGCGCTCAAAGGATATTATGAGGCCGAAGATGGAGTCACCGCCAAAAGGGCGGCAATCAGGGCGAGGAACTATCACCTGGTCGACGACAACTTGTACCGAAGAGGGGTGTGCGCTCCATTATTAAAGTGCATATCAGTCACCGAGGGGAAGCGGCATCGCACGAAATCCACAGCGGCATGTGCTCACACCACCTCGGCACCAGAGCTTTGGTGCAGAAAGCTTTCCGTCAGGGTTTCTACTGGCCTTCGGCAGTGGCAGACGCCCACGACATTGTGCGCCACTGTCCAGAGTGCCAGCGCCACGCGCCCTACAGCAAGTTTGCCTCCAACGAGATACAGTTGCTACCACCGGTGTGGCCCTTCGCCAGGTGGGGTGTTGATATCGTCGGCCCGCTACCCACGGCACCTGGAAACTACACCCACGCAGTTGTGGCGGTTGAATATTTCTCCAAGTGGGTTGAAGCGAAGCCGTTGCTAAGCATCACCTCGGCGACCATTCGAAGTTCTTCTTCGGCAAAACATAGTGTGCCGCTTCGGTGTTCCTCACGAGGTCACGGTCGACAACGGCAAGCAATTTGACAAAGACACGAGTTCAAGGAATTCGCGCATACCTGGGAACGAAGTTGTGCTTCGCTTCGGTCTACCACCCACAGTCCAACGGGGCAGTCGAGCGAGCCAACGGAATCATCTTCGCCGGTATCAAGAGGAACATCACTGATTTGCCCAAGAGCAAGTGGGCCGAAGAGCTTCCGAGGGTAATTTGGTCCCACAACACCACCACTTCCAGAACTACCCAGTTTTCCCCCTTCAAGCTGCTGTACGGAGAGGAAGCCATGCTGCCCGAAGAACTGTGCCTGGGCACTTGGAGGAGTACACCCTCCGGAGACGAAGACCTCAAGGCTTCGGTTCGTAACATCGAGGAGGTCCGCCTACGGCGCGAAAACCTCTTGGCCTACCAAGACGAGACCGGGAGGTGGAAAAACAAGAAAATCAAACCGAAGCTCATTCGGTCGGGAGATCTAGTGCTACGCAAGGTGCCGAAGGGGAAATTAAAGGGTAAGATGCACGGGAAATGGGAAGGCCCGTTCATAGCAACGGCCACCGCAAACGAAGCGGCCTTCAAACCGCGTCGGTTGTCGGGCGACGAAGAGCCGTACACACGGAACGTGGATATGCTGCGAAATACTTCGTGTGAGGCAACTACGAGTTCTTAGCATAGTCTCCGACTTTTCTTAGTTTTCTCTTTCCTTTAGACCAAGATATTGACCTTGTATCCTATGTACATTAAAGTAGTGGGGGACGTACTCTTTTCCTCACGGGGGAAGCTTCGTGGTTCCCCTCCGGACCCGCGAAGTGTGAGGTTTTTAATGAGGCGGCCCTTTGTATCCCTTCGACTTCTGACATGTAATATAAGTCAGTTCTCCCCCATCTCTTTCGTGTGCAGTTAGCCTTTCTTTCTACAGAATGTTCTCGCAACTCTTTCGAAGCTAGGCCACCGCTTCCGGGGGGGCCTAGTCTCCGAAGTGGCCTTCGGCGCGGTAAGTAACAGCCTTGGCGCGGACTGCCTTAGGGGCGCGCACACCAAGCCTGTCACTTATTGGCGTGACCGAAGAGAAAACCGCTCGAAGCGGGTCAGGGCCATGATTCGGCCGAAGTAAGCGCACGCCTGGAGCGATGCGTCGGTCGCGAGTTGACCGTCGGTCTCGAGTTGACCGAAGAGAAAACCGCTCGAAGCGGGTCAGGGCCATGATTCGGCCGAAGTAAGCGCACGCCTGGAGCGATGCGTCGGTCGCGAGTTGACCGTCGGTCTCGAGTTGACCGAAGAGAAAACCGCTCGAAGCGGGTCAGGGCCATGATTCGGCCGAAGTAAGCGCACGCCTGGAGCGATGCGTCGGTCGCGAGTTGACCGTCGGTCTCGAGTTGACCGAAGAGAAAACCGCTCGAAGCGGGTCAGGGCCATGATTCGGCCGAAGTAAGCGCACGCCTCGAGCGATGCGTCGGTCGTGAGTTGACCGAAGAGTAAACGCTGATGCGGAGCAAGTCCACAATACGACCAGGAAAACGCACGTTCACGGCGGCGTACAAAACGAGGCCGCGTGCGGGGCCGAAGTGCGCATACACTCAAAGGCAAGCCATCGCACGTCAACTCCAAAGACGAAGCGCGATGCCGCTTCGTCCCAACGAACCTAGGGTATTTTCACGACCAAGCGTGCGGCAAAGACGAAAACGGCGAGCAAAAACACCTCTCTCCCACGCCTCCGAGCTTACAACGACCACCGCAAAACAATACAACTTTATAAATCAAACAATAGTGTAGTTACAACACATGCCGACCGGCACAATAAATATACAAAGTCGTAGTCCGCTTCGGCCCGCCGCGAACACTTCGGGGGGGAGTTCCGAAGTCCTATGCTCCAAGTCTTCGCGCCGGCCCGCGGCCACAAATAACGATCAATCCTCGTTCGCACCTCATCACGGATTTCGTCAATTAACCGAAGATACGCCATGTCTATGATCTCCAAAGCCATCTCCCGAAGCTCGCTGTCGGTAGGCATCCTCCCTGCGCCGAAGTTAGTGTCAGAGTCTATACGAAGGGGATCCCTCCGTCTCCACCTTCACCGCTGCAAAGCTCTGCGACGACGCGTCGGGAATTAAGTATACATATTCGGGTGGCCCAAGGACCCCCTCTTCAAGCGGCTCCGTTTTCGGAACGACCCCTTCGGCTACGGAGGGGTCCGCTAACCTACGCTTGGCGCCCCCTACGGCGGCCCGCTCTCTAAGAGTGGCATCCCGGCGCGCGGGGTCCCTCGAGAACTCGGCCGAAAAGCGCTTAGCCGCTTCGTTGTGAAGGCGATAGCGCTCCGCTCGGTACGACAAAAACTCCGCATATGAGACATTAGGATGCCGAATGCTAAACTTCGTCCATACGTTAGGCGCGACAAAAAGTGATTCAAGGGGCAAAGTTGAGTTGCTCGCACCTTCGGCCCTCTGCGCAGGAACCACCGAAGGAACCTGCGCAGAGACACCGTGCATCAGTTCATATTACAAGAATTCCATCCCTTCGGAAGGGAGAATAGTTCACTCCGTCACAAAGTTCGCGGCGATGCGTTTTTCACACCTCGGCACCCTCGGTGACGACGGCGGCTTCATCCACAACGGCGCTCGCTTCGGTGGCCTCGACAACCGCTTCGGCCGGGCGTTCCCCGCCAGGAGAGCTGGCAGCCAACAAGGTAGCTTCAAGTTCCGCCGCGTGCGCCGCGTCCGAAGCCTCCACCGTGGCGTCCCCGGCGGGGCCCCTTGCCCCCTCGGCGTCTCCAGCTTCGGGTGCGACCCCTCCCTCGGAGCCGGGAGCAACTTCAGGGACGGCGGGAGCCGGCGGCGCCCTCCGTGGCCGTTTCGGCGCGCTCTTCCTCGGTGGAGGGCCCCGTCGCGTCCTCGTGCCTTCCCTCGACGTCGGGTGCCATCGCGCCTTCGGCAACGCCGGCTTCGCCCCCCGGCGGTGCCGGCGGCCGCCCCCTCCACCGTGCCGCGGCTCCCGGCTCGCGGCGGTGATAAGGGGAACGCCGGCATGGCGATCCGGTCTCCATCCATCATGAAGCGGGGTAAGGGCGGAGCACAACCATACCGAGCCAAAAGCCGGCATAAACACGTTCCGCAACTCGCGATCCTATCTGCAAAAGCGTCAAGGGAAATGTGTCAAAATATCGACGATGACGTCTTCTCACCGAGGTGTAAGCAAAGGGGAGGAAGCAGCTCCGGCGTACCTGGGCGCTGAGGCGAGCCGATTCGTCCAAGGTAAGCTGATAGCCGCGCCGGGCGAAGAAGGTGTTCATAAAGTTCTTTGCAAGATTCTTCGGCAAAGCACGGGAAGCTGTCCAACCTCTAGCTCCGCGTCGCTAGGCCACTCGAAGTTTTCCTTCGTAAGCCGACGAAGATCGCCCTTGCTGATTGTCTTCTCCGAAGATGGGCGATCTGACGGCACCAGCGAGCACACCGCATACGCCAGGGTACGAACCCCCACCGCAGCCCCAAGCTCCCCGAAGATCTTTATGTTCGTCGAGATGACGTCAAAGCAGGCGTTCACCCATTCGTAAAATGACTCAACGGTGCAACGAGGAAGTGGGACAGGAGGAGCATCCAAGTTGCATTGCTCCAGCAGCTGCAGTATGTTGTCGCGGAGGGCTTCGGCGCCCCGGATGTGGTCTGTGCGGTACTGGTCCAGCGTTGCGCTCAGTTCGCTTAACCTCGTCTGCGCTTCGGTCAGTTTGACCTCTTTGTCGGCAAGCTGAGCGCGCATGTCTTCTTTGGCACTGCTAAGGACCTCCACATCGCGCCGCAGTGTGCTGAGGACAGCTTCGGAGGATCTCGCGGCATCTTCTTTCTCCTGTTGCAGCTTCCGGGAGCGCTCCTGCTCCGCAGCCAGACGCCCCTCCAGCTCCGCCACTCTGCTCTCAAGCGAAGAGACGGAGGCTACCGATTTCTCCTTCGCCTCCTTGCTCTCCTGCTCCAACCTTCGCGAGAGACACCGAGAGGCGATGAAGGCCTTCAAGGACGAGTCCCCGCACGCCGTCGTGAGCTCCGCGGCGGTCGGCTTCCCGAAGTACTCCTCTTCGTGAGGTATCGCGAAGCTTGCCCCGCCTCTTCCGAACCGGCGCTCATGACCGCCGCTCGTCAGCCCAAGGAAGCGAATTGTCTTCCCGCCAATCAACTTGGTTTCGGCGGGGATGCGGAGACGACGAACGGCGGCGGCCGGGGCTCTTCGGGCGTCACCGGTAGCCACGCTTTCGGGACCCTCATCTTCTTCCTCCTCCTCTTCGGGGACGACATCATTCCTCTCGGAGGCCGGGGCCGAAGGGGGAGGCGGATTGCTCGGTGCCATCGGAAGATGTGTCCGACGAGCCGCCGGAGGTGGAGCCGGAATTGCCTTTGTCTTGGGGGGGCTTCGGCGCCGAAGGCGACGAGGCTTGGCTTGCGTGGCGCATCGCCAACGGAGGACACGATGCGTACATCACTTGTCATCGTCACCGTCCTTCTCCGGCGGGGCCGAGAGGAACAAGCGGCGGCCGGTGGCCCCCTGCCCAGCCCTCGCCGGAGCTGCGCCGGAGGGTACATCCGAAGGCGCGGCCGCGCGCAGCGGCACGGCGGCTATCACGTCTCCAACAAGGCCTGTTTCCACGTCCACGACGCGGGTCCTCTTAGGGGACGGGGGTGAATCTGCAGGCCGCCCGCCCCGCTTCTTCCGTGCCTTCCCCTCGGCGGCTGCAGTAGCCGCAGCAGGTGCAGCCCTTCGGCCGGCTCTCTGCGGAGCGGCGCGCGGCGACGTCGCCGTCTCCCTCTCGCATCCGCTTCGGCGGCCGCGACCGCCGCGGCCTTCTTCTCGGCCGCCTCGCGGTGTTTGGCGAAGCCGACGCGTTCGGGCGGCGTGACCTTGAAAAACTCAAAAATACGGTTCGTCCGGGACCCGTTCGCCTCCGCAACGGTGTCCTTGTACTCCTTCGGCGAGACGGGGCCGAGAATGAAGTCCCCGTGCGCCTCCACCTTCCTCTTCCTCAAAGCTCGCGGCAAAACGCCCAAGTCCGTTAGCTTCTCGTTTACTAAATACATGGCGAGAGGCGATTCTATTCAAGGTTGCAGAGTAACTTACGATCGGCTGTGAAGCCGAAGACCTTCGTCCAATCGGGGCAAGGGATGCCGCCGATGTCTTCCGCCCACTCGTCTTCGGCCACGGACCAGCCGTCGACCAGCGGGCACACGGGGATGCTGCGGTACTCCTCTACGATGTCGCGAGTACCGTACCGTCGCGCGAACCGACGCAGCATCATAACGAACTCGTCCCCCTCCGGGCACGAAGGGTTCTTCGCATAAGACTCGTGCAGGGGCGGGAGCTCCTTCGTTGCCAGCGGGTGAGTGCCTCCGGATGAAGGCGGACTCAAGGCGTAGTAGAACCAGTGCTGTTGCCAATCCGAAGGCCACTTGTTCCTGTACGCGGTGACCGGGCTCACTACGCCAGCCTTATAAGAGAAATTGAGGCAGCCAAATTGACAGTCCTTCTCCACGGACTGGTCCCCTTCCTCCTCGAATACCGTCCGCCGTTGGTGATGCACCTGATGCGCCGAGGCGAAGCCTTCGGCGGAGGGCTTGATCTTCGTCGTCCGCATATCCACATATATACCGACGGACCGAAGGATGGCATTAGGGGTAAGCTGATGAAGGTAGATGTCGAAGTACCGCAATATGTCGATGACGAGCGGGGTGAAGCGGAACCGAAGCCCCGCGTACGGAAGATCCCGAAGATGACAACCTCGTTGTCTCGCGGTCGCGGCACGGTCTCACGGCCGGGGGCTCGGCCGGCCCCGACCATACGGTTCTTCACCAACGCCTCCACGTCGGTCTTGTCAATGCGGCTTCGACCGAATGTATAGGTCTTCGCGATCTCCCTCGCGACGGCATCGCGTCTACGCTTCGGCGCCATAAACGCTAGCTATGCACGAAGAAAAAGCGAGGAGCAAGGGGGCCGGAGCAAGTCTTACAGAGGGCCTTCGGAGCTCTTGCGCGTCGTAAGTTCTGAGCTGAAGCCGCTGGGTGGGGTAACCCAAAGGACGGCCCCCCCTTATATAGTAACGAGTCCCGATAATCGCGCCGGCCTCGATCAAAATTACCTTTTTACCCGATGACGGCCCCCCTCAACGGTAAAATTGTCCAAGGGCAGCGCATGTCTTTTTCAAGACGCCATGTCAGCGTGAGCCGTCCGGGGGAGTTCCGAAGACCGGCCTTCACCCGATTTAAGGTCGATCGTAAGTTCGGCCCTGCGCGGTGCCAGGACGGCCCTCACTGACGAGGGGCTACTGTTGGGGAAGCCGGTCTTCGGAAGCATCGCCCTCGTCCGCCCACGCTGAAAACCTTCGGCGTGCGCACGGCTTCGGTCTCGCAGGGAGACCCTTCGCTGCAGGAGCACTAACGAAACACTAATGCCGCCCCCGCCTTATAAGTTTTGTTGTGCGGGGAAGATCCATCATCGCGCTCACCTTCGGCGCCGAAGGCGCCGACAACGTGCTTCGGTAATGAAGGCCCAAGGGAAGCGAGGGGCCGAGAGCGCCGGCCCGGGACGTCGCGTCCGAGGGCGGCGGCGGCGCGACGAAGCGCCCGAAGAGTCCCGACGACCCCGGCCCGGGGTCGCTACTTCGGCCCCGAAGGGGCCGACGATCCCGGACACGTGGCCACCGCCGACGTGTAAAGTGGGCTCGGTCGGGGGCGGAGACAAGGGCGGCCGCGTGTAAAGGCGTTACGGCCGTACGAAGACACGCCGGAGGCTTGTACGACGCGGGGGACTTACCGTTATGCCCTTGTAAAGTGTTTAAAGCGGTTTGTCGGGGACGGAAAAGGTGTAATTGAGGCAAATGACTATGCCCGGGGGTCTCCTATAAATAGTGAACCCCTTGTAATGAAACGGATACCCCGTAATGAGAAGAGAGCACCGAAGGCCTTTGCCGTTCTTCGGTCTTCGGTTAGCGGAGTATCTTTCGTGTTCCGTTTTCGTAAGCTTTCGCATTTCCTTCCCTCGCCCAAGTAGAAGTAGGAACCTCGCGAGGAAGGCGTGAAGGAAGGGAGAGAGTTCGGGGGGGGCTGTTGTGTCGGCGTCCACCCTTCGCCCGATTTCCACCAACACAACTCGCCACCGTAAAACCCGGCCTTAGGGGGAATTTTTGTGGACCAAAGTTTCCGCCAAAAGGGGTTATTGTTTCCTGCTGAGTGAGATGATCTCCCAGATCGAAAATCTCTCTCTTGTGCCTCCTTTTCTGCAGCAATTCGATAGGCTGACCGAACTGTGTAATGACCATGTCGTTCGCCCTCCCATGCCCAAATGTCCTCTCGAGCTCTACCCAAAGGTATGTGCCGCACCGCCTGAGCATCAAGAGGGAGGAGGTTCTGATCAAGCGCCTGCTCGTTCCAAGCACGCCCATCAGGTTCCATAAGATCTCTAACCAATATTGCAGATGCCCCATCTTTTTTGCAAAGCGGCTTCCCACCAATAGTGCGAGGTATCCAGCGATCAGACCACACATTCGTGGCCCCTCCATCACCAATACGTCGAATCAAGCCTGCCTGGAGAAGCTTTCGGCCAGCAAGGATTGCCCTCCAAGTATGTGAAGAGTTCTTCTTGTTTCTCGATGTCAAGAAGTCCCCATGGGCAAAATATTTACCTTTTAAAACTCTTGCACAAAGAGAGTCTGGATTAGTCAATAATCTCCAACCCTGCTTGCCTAGCATGGCAAGATTGAACAACTTAATATCCTTGAAGCCCGTGCCGCCATGACACTTGGGAAGAGTGAGCTCCGACCACCGTCGCCAGTGGAAGCCTCTCCGATCAGATTTGTTGCTCCACCAGAAATTTGAAATTGCTGAGGTAATCTTCTTACATGTTGACGGTGATAGCAAGAAACAGCTCATGGAGTACGTAGGGATTGATTGAGCCACTGACTTTATTAAGGTTTCACGTCCAGCACCACTCAGCAATTTTTCTCCCCACCCACCCATCAAATCTTTGATCTTACTGGGAATATGTTCGAAAGCTTCTTTAGTGTTGCGTCCAACTGCAGTCGGAAGCCCTAAATACTTCTCACATAAAGCCTCAGTTTGAATACCAGTCGACCCCCTCATTTCTTCCTTCATTCGGTCATCACAGTTCGCACTGAAAAAAATCGCCGACTTAGCCGTGTTCACCATCTGGCTTGATCCTTGCTGGTAAGCCTGTAAAATCTCCATCAACCTCTGCCCTCCTCTTTGACTGGCTTGAGTGAAGAGAAGGCAATCATCAGCGAATAACAAATGAGAAATCCATGGCGCATGGACTCCTACCCGCACCCCTTTTGCAAGGAATTGAGGACCTGTATGTTTGAGCATACTAGACAATCCTTCAGCACAAAGGAGAAATAAATAAGGGGATATCGGATCACCTTGCCTGATGCCTCGAGAAGGTTTGAAAGTCTCTGAAAGATGCCCATTAACCCTCACAGAAAAGGTTACAGACTCTACACACTTCATAATCAAGGTAGTCCATGACTCACTGAAACCGAGCTGGAGCATGATGGCTCGAAGGTACTGCCACTCGACCCGGTCGTAGGCCTTCGCCATATCGAGCTTAACAGCACAAGCACCTGACTTCCCCTTCTTGTTCTTGAGATAATGGATTGACTCATAAGCCACCAACACATTATCTGTAATGAGCCTTCCTGGGACAAACGCCGACTGTTCCTCTGAAATAATGTCACCCAGAACCACTCTCAAGCGGTTAGAGATCACCTTGGAGCAAATCTTGTAAAGCACATTGCATAGTGCAATAGGTCTGAATTGTGTCAGCTCTTGAGCGTTTTTGACCTTCGGGATAAGTACAAGGACTGTACTATTAACAATCTCAGGCATGCCCCCCCCCCCCCCCCCCCCATTGAGAAATGTCAGCACCGCTCTGTAGACATCCTCCTTCACCATGCTCCAATGCTTTTGATAAAAGCCTGCAGTGAAACCGTCCGGGCCGGGCGACTTGTTTGGTTTCATG
Source organism: Cenchrus americanus (assembly GCA_947561735.1). Taxonomy (NCBI): domain Eukaryota; kingdom Viridiplantae; phylum Streptophyta; class Magnoliopsida; order Poales; family Poaceae; genus Cenchrus; species Cenchrus americanus. The sequence continues at coordinate 69,845,267 of OX387239.1, read as the reverse complement.
GAGAACAGAGCTTTCTCTACCTCCCTAGCCGAGAAGGGTGCACAGAGGAAACTATTCATACCATCAGTTACTTTCCTCGGGACAAAACGAGTTACCTCGTCCGGGTTAGTGTTCTCTTGAGCATGGAACAGGTGCTTGTAGAAATCAGCAGCCAAGGCTTCCAGCTCTTCTTGTTGAGATGTAGTAGAGCCATCTGGTCGCTTCAGCAAGAGGATTTTATTTGCCCGGGTGCGTTGCTTTGCTTTTGCATGAAAAAATCCAGTGTTGCGGTCTCCTTCATGCAGCCAGTCTACTCTCAAATGCTGCTTCATCATGGCTTCCTCCCGAACGAGTAATTCAGCAATGCGATTGGCAACATCACGTTCTTCTCTAGTAGGGCCTCTTCGGATCGACTGTTTCCGAATCACTTCTAGTCGATGCCTCAGTTTCCTCAGCTCGTTACAGACTGAACCGAACTCGTGCCTGTCCCAGTGTCGCAGCACCTCCTGGAGCCCCCCAAGGTTCGCATGCAGGTCAGACAAGGATCGACAGCCTGCTCCCCAAGCTGCTGCTACTGTATCTTCATATGCCGGGTGTCGGCGCCACATGTTTTCATACCTGAACGGGCGCGCCCATGCCGGCCTCTGTAATCTGCCAAAACACTGGAGCTCAACTTTGATAGCACAGTGATCGCTCGCTGTGGTTTGCACATGTGACACCACAGAATCACCAAACAGGTCAAGCCATTTTTCGTCAGCTAGAGCCCGATCCAGGCGAACCTTGATGTTATGCACCCCATCTCGTCTGTTATCCCACGTGAATGGGGCACCAGAAAACCCAAGATCAGTAAAGCCACAATATTGTACCACCTCCCTAAAACCTTCCATCATCCACTCCTCTCGATCATTGCCACCGAACTGTTCCTGATCAGAGAGGACTTCGTTGAAATCCCCCGCACATAGCCATGGGAGGTCAGAAGCATTCCGGAGAAAGCGAAGTAGTCTCCAGGACTCTTTTCGCTGGGATCTTTTCGAGTCACCATAAAACCCAGTGAATCTCCACTTCCTTCCATTAGTAATGTCCTCCATCACCCACATATCAATATGGTACTTAGAATAGGTTTTAAGATCCAAAACCACCTCATCCTTCCACAACATAACAAGACTACCACTCAAACCATCAGAGTTCACCCCAAAAGCATGAGGGAAACCAAGTCTTCTTTTCAGCTCTTGAGATCGGCTGGCACTCATCTTTGTTTCCGACAAAAAGAGCACCATGGGATTATGCATATCCACAATATTGCGGATATCTCGAACTGCCTCGGGCCTCCCACAACCCCGGCAGTTCAGGCACAGGATACTCATTGTGCCCGGCGGGGACTGCCACTCGCAGCCGCCGCCGATCCTGCACAAGTTTGAGTATTTGTTCTTCTCTGCTTCTTCGCCAACTCATCTGAAGTAGCAGTGGGAGCATTCTCCGATCTCTCCCCAGCTCCAGTGATCTGATTCACCCTTGAGGAGACCAGCCCTGAAGGTACAACAGCCAAGGAATTCACCACCGGCAAGTTGAGGTCGGGTGTCTGAGATGGGTTTGAGGTTTTAGACTTCCTCTTCCTAGGAGCCCGATTGGTGCTATCTCTTCTTGCCTGGAACAGCTGTCTGCTTGCATTGACATTTCCTTGTGGTGGCTCCTCCTTCTCTTTACCACGTGTTTCAGGTTGCTTCAGAGGTGAGGTGACCTCCACTTCCTCATCTCGCACCTGAGTCTCCGCACGGCCGTCGGAACGATGGTCCCCTGAGCGGCTGGCCGTTCCCCGGGAATGCTTAGAGTTACCCGAAGATGTACTCCCAAAGGCTTCAGCCGCCGCATCCGCGAAACTCTGGACCCATTTCTTTTTTGGGTCAAAAACTCTGAGCTTAGCGTCGTATGGCAGCCTCCCATCCTCATTCCGCACCAGCGGCTTGTCACACTCCAGATGTGAGTGTCCCATAATGCCACACGACGAGCAAAAGTAAGGCAGTTTCTCATATTCAATATCAAACCAATCAGCTGGTGCGTCCTTCTTTGTTTTTAGTAGGACGCCTCGACGGATAGGCTTTGTGACATCAATGGCTACACGACCTCAGAGATAGGGGCCGCTCGCCTTGCCATCCTTGTCCACGTCCAAGCGCTTCACGTCGCCAATCATGCCAAACACCCTCTCGCCTCTGTGCTTATTCATCCAACCCAGCGGAAGATTGATGATCCTAGCCCAGATTTCCATACGATCGAAACGGATCTCCGAGGGTTTAAGACTTTCGTCATATTCACGCAGGATTACCGCGTGCTTTCCAACTGACCATGGGGATCCCCCAAGGGCCCTCTCCATGTCCTGTTTGAAGGTAAATTTGGCTGCGAAGAGGTTTTCACCCTTCTTGCCGATCATCCTGATCTTCATCCCAGCAGGGTTCCCCCAAGCCGGTTTCATCGCCCCCTGGATTGCTGGAGCGTGTACCGTCGTTGGTGAAAGGACTTTGCCAAGCAGGGCCCATTCCACTTTAGGGTTTCCACACTCCGCCTCGTCATTGCTGAACTCTACCACTTCCTCCTCCTCTGTGGTGAGGTTCAGGTTCCTGAGCAGATCCGCGACGCCGCCGTCCGGGCTTCCATGCGTGCCACTTCCTGTCGAGGCCATGACTCTCGATCGGAAGGGAAAAGGATGTGCTGCAAGCGTATCGCTGGCCAAACACACCAAAAGGTCCCGACCCTAGGGTTTCCTAAGCGGCGCTCCCCTAGCGGGAAAATCTGTGTTCGACGGCATCGGATAGGCTAACCGGCGATATGTGGTGGCCGTCGCCGGCTGGGAGCCGGTGGACGGGGCGTGGGCGCCGTGGCCTAGTGGCCGCCGGCGTTTGCAGTGTCTAGATCACCGATGTGGCAATCCGGGCCAGGGTCGGGAGTACGATCGCCATCAGAGTCGCCAGTGCCATTGAATTCCCCTGATCCGTTGTGATTGTTGGATCTGCGATCTTCTCCTGTCTCACACTCTCTCCTCTCCAACCAACCTTTTCCGCACCGGTCGGTGCGGCTCCCCTCTCTCCGGAGCAGCGCGTGCTCTGTCGCCGCCACCATGCGGGCGTGAGTGTGAGATTTGCCACAGCCTTGCGAGCGTGTGTGGGCTCCTCGACGATGCATTCTCGCGTGGTTTATCTCTTGCCCACTCCTTGGCAGTGACGCCTCTTCCTCTCTCCCTCCATCCCAAATCTTCGGCTATCTAGCGGTCTGTGGATTGCACCTCCAAGTGGGAGAGCGGAGCTCGGTGGCTTCCTCTACCGCTCCCCCTCCCCTTCGAAATGCTGCACTTCTTCGGTCCGTGCGCGTGAGGGAATAGGAAACAGAGTTGAGTTTTTCGTAGAGTTTGAGTTACGCTGGATTTTGGGATTGTCTATAGCTCACCCACGCAATTACTCGACCTCTCATCACACGAATTTTTGCAATTATTTACATCTCCGGACTACTATTTTACCTTTCTCTCCCTCACTTTCTTACCTTCCTCCTCCTCCCGACCGCCCCGTCTCCCGCGCCCGCTTCCACCACCGCCCCGCCGCGCCCCCACCCCGCCGGCGCGACCGGGCTAGTGTCCGGCGGACCTCCGCGCCGGCGGTGAGCTCACCCACGCAATTCTAGGCCTCTCCTCACACAATTTTTGCAATTATTTACATCTCCGGACTATTATTTTTCCTCTCTCTCCCTCACTTTCTTACCTTATTCCTCCTCCCGACCACCCTCGTCTCCCCGCGCCCGCTTCCACCGCCGCCACCCCCGCCACGCCCCCACCCCCGCCCGCGCGGCCGGGCTAGGGTCCGGCGGACCTCCGCGCCGGCCGCCGCCGGCGCGGAGCTCCGTCGGACCCTAACCCGGCCGCGTCGGCCCCGCCTACGCCCACCACCGCCGCCCCCTCCCACCACCGCCACCGCCGCCCGACCACGCCGTCTCCGCCGCCGCCGTGCTCCCCCGCCCGACCCCGCCCCCAACCGCCGGCCTCCTCCGCCCGCCGGCCGGCCGCCCTCGCCGCCCGACCTTGCCGCCCCGCCCACCGCCGGCCTCCGCCGGCCGGCCTCCGCCGAGCGGGCTCGCTACCGCCGGCCCTCCCTCTAGGTCCGGCGGGGACGGCGAGCCCCACCCCCCGAAACCCCGAACCCTAACACCGGAACCCTAACCCGAACCCTAAACTCGCCGGAGTTGGGGAGGAAGGTGAGTTTGGGGAAGAAAAAATTCGTGTGAGGAGTTGGCCCCAATCACACAAGCAACGAGATAGCTTTACCTTAGATTTTTCATGGATCGGAGTTTACGACTTGGTGTTGTAGGTTTTAGCACAGCCGTGCAAAGGTTTTTTTTCGCTATTTTTTAGAGAGAAATTTGCACTATTGACACTCAAAACAATGACTTCGCAGTTTAGACACTACAAACATGAGGTTGCTTGATTTCTTGACATTTCGTATTTCTAATATGTTTTGTTTCCCTTTCTTATTACTTTGGAATGTGAACTGACAATAGTCCCCTCGTATGCATGATGCATCTGTTCCTCCTTCCGTTTTGTTTTCTTGCGACGTCCACCAGTCCATTGGCCCCCTCGTTTTTTTTCTAACCATGTCCGGATGTTTATATGAATTATATATGTGAACTTGCGCCATTTTGTATTGCTTTGCCTTTCTTTAATGTATCTAATCGGATGTTCGTGAGCTATGTGCGAACTTGAGTCAATTTTTGTGTTGCTCTAAATGAAGTAATATTTGTGGAGAAAACAGTGTGGCATATTAATGTGGCTGCAAAATTCATGTGAGACAATATCATTCAATGTTGTTCAAGCATAGTTGAAGAAGGAAATGATATATTCCAAGGGCTAAGATGGTCATTGCAAGTGTCCTACATAATTAAAAGATAAAAGGAATAGATGTAAAAGATGGAAATGTCAAGAAATCAAGCAACTTCATGTTTGGAGTGTCAAAATTGCGAAGTCATTGTTTGGGTTGTCAAAACTATTAATTAAAAAAAAGTGCTGGGCTGAACTTTAATCCACGGGATCCAACAGCACATGCCTTGAGACCGCTTCGTGTTTCTTTGGGTGCGTACACTCCCCTTTCCCCTTGAGAGAAAGAGGAATGGGTCCATGACTGCTCTTGCCCGTGACAGACACAGGGCTAGTCACCACCCCTTCCTTGGACCAGGTGTCCCCTTGATGCAAGACTGGAAACGCCATGGTCTTCCGGCCTGGGGCCATGCCAATGACCCAACAAGCCCGCCTCACATGGCGCACACACACGCTCTATATCTCGCTGTGCTAGGCGCGCGGTCCACGTCGTCAGGCTCCACTCCAGCACCACTGGTCAAGGCCTCAAGGATGCAGCAGCAGAGCAAGCAGGCAGCCTGGCTAGCTAGGCTGGACCTGGCCAGTGACCACACGGTCCACGGGGCATTGAACCGGCCAATTCATCCAGCCATGCATGCATGACCACGATCCATCCGTTCACTCACCTGGAGATCTGCCGCCCGCCAGCCCGGCACGTCACGTACGACCGGCGCAACACGAGGTGCTCGCCTCTGCCCTGCCCTGCCTCGCCTCGCCGCGCCGCGCCGCGCGTTTGCGCGCCCGAGCCGGCATCGCGGCGGCGCCCCGTCGCATAACCGCGCCGCTGGGTTGGCGAGCACGCCGCTGTGCCCCCTGCCCCGTCTCCGCTGACGCCGCCTGGGTGGATTCCTGCCGCTCCTGGCATCGGATGCTCATGCTCACCCACGGCCTGCCAAGCTCTCGGCAGTGGCAGAGGAAGCAGAAGAAGGGTCGGGTCACCCGCGATGTCGCTCCCTGCCCGAGCCCCGACCCCGAGGCGACCCAAATTTCACCATGTTCGTCCGACTTACCGGGTCATCGATCTTTTCTCTCGAACAAGCGGGCCCATCAACCGTACCCGATGATTTTCTCTCGTAACAAATCAAGAGCGCCCATCACCACCAAGTCAAACGAACATGTTGTTTGTTTTTGTTTGGTCTATCGGAGCGGGGTGTTGGGGAAGTTGGTCTTCGGAAGCATCACCCTCGTTCGGCCACGCCGGCCACCTTCGGTCGGGCACGGCTTTGGTCTCGCGGGGGAAATCTTCGCCGTACGGGCGCTAACGAAACGCTAATGCCGCTCATGCCATGAGAGTCTTTGCTTTGTGCGGGGATGATCCTACGTGGCGGCGCCGCCTTCGGCGCCGAAGGCTCGGTTGGTCGTGCCCCCGGCGACGAAGGTCCGTGAGGACCGAGGAACGAGGCGCGCCGCCAAGGACATCGCGTCGGGGGCGGTAGCGGCGCGGGCAAGGCATCCGAGGAGGCGTGATGCCCCCGGCCCGGGATCGCTACTTCGGCGCCGAAGGTGCGGCGATCCCGGACACGTGGTCGCCGCCAACGTGTAAAGCGGGCTCCGGTCAAGGCGAGAGACAAGGGTGGCCGCGTGTAAAGGTGTTTCGGCCGTACGAAGACACGCCGGAGGCTCGTACGACGCGGGGACTTATCGTTATACGCTTGTAAAGTGTTTAAAGCAGTTTGTCGGGGAACGGAAAAGGTGTAATTGAGGCAAATAACTATACCCGGGGGTCTCCTATAAATAGTGAACCCCTTGTAATAGAACGGACACACCGTAATGAGAAGAGAGCACCGAAGGCATCGGTGGGTCTTACGGTCTTCGTCTGTTGAGTATTTCCTTGTTTCCTTTACTGTTCTGTTAAGTTTAGCGTTTCTTCTACCCGCACAAGTAGAAGTAGAAGTCTTGCCGGAGCAACCGAAAGGAGGGAGAGAACTCAGGGGGCTGTTGTGTCGGCGTCCACCCTTCGGGCCCGATTTCCACCAACAGTTTGGCGCCCACCTCGTGGAAGAGCTCAAGACCACATGGCCAGGACACGTTCGGCAGGCGCCGAAGCCGCAACGGCTCGGGCGGCGACCCCTCCACTCGCGTCGGAGCCCATCAACCCATCCCCTTCGGCCGTCCGGCCTTCGGCGGGGACCGTGCCGGCCGAGTGCTCCGGAGGTAGAGCACACCACTTCGGGAATGTTCGAAGTCGGCCTTGAGGGGCGGGGGGGCTTCGGCGCAAGACATCGAAGCTCTCCGAAGGATCCGGGCCCTCATCGCTGGCAAGTCTGTGCCGGCTCACCCTGAGCAGGAGACGCGCCCATCCTCCTCGCAGATGCAACCATCCCAGCACCAGGACGCGGCTCTGCCGCACGCAGTTTCCGACACCATCGACTTCAACATCCGGCAGGCTGAGCGTTACCTCGCCATGCTGCAAAGCCAGATCGCCGGCGCGACGCCGCCACAGCAAGTCGCTCCGGCGCCGCCCGCACCATCGCCGACGCCCGCCGCGCATGCCGCGCCGGTGACCCGGAAGAAGCACGCCCGGCTCACCCTGCGAGCCATGCGGAGCTCGGCCCGGACCAATGGAGGCGGCGAAGGATGCCTCCGAAGGGCAAAGCATAGGCCACCGCCAAGACGGGGGGGCCGGCGCACGAGCACGTCGCTCCCGACGATGCACCACTCCGCAACGTCGTCCCGTGTCCCCGCTCTCGGCCGAGCTCGAGAGCGCGCCGTGGCCCCGTCGGTTCAATGCCAACACCCCGCCCCGTACGACGGAGACTACGATCCCAAAGAGTTCCCGATGAAGTTCGAGGCGGCGGTAGAATCCAACGGGGGCGACGCCACTACGAAGGCCAAAGCCCTCGTGCTCGCGCTCAAAGGAGAAGTCCAATATTGGTATGCCAACATTCCGAAGGGGCATATTACATCATGGTTCCAGTTCGGCGGAACAAGCCGTTGTCCGGCCTTCAAAGGCATGCGGGTCGAAGAGCCGGACTCCAACGACCTCGTCAACATGTGTGTCCGGGGGGGACCGTGAATCACCGCAAGAGTACATGCACGGGGTTGTCAAGGCGACGGCCGCGTGCGCCCACGGTGTCCGAAAGCAGCATCATCGACGCCATCGTCGGGGGCCCGAGGGTCGGAAACTCGCCAAGATGTGCTCGATAGGGTCAAGCCGAAGTCTTTACAAGAGTTATTTGAAGTTATGCAAGAATACCGCAAGTCCGACAAAGGTCGCGCCGAAGGCTCGACCGGGCAAATGCAAAGAAAAAAGCGAAACAACAAGGGCAAGGTGGGACCCACCGAAGGGGTGGCAAAACCGGCCGCCGAAACAAGCGAACCGTCGGATCGACAACGTGTCCGCACCCCCCCGACCGAGAACCGGAATAGGGGCGGCGGGCACAAGGGCGGATACAAACATAACAAGGGTCCGAAGCCACGGGCAGCATAACCGCCCGCAACGGGCCGGTGGTGAGCGGTTTTTCCGCCGGCTCCACGGAATCGATGCCCGGCACCACACGCACCAATGCCCTTCGGCGGTCAAGATGAAGCCGGGAATGGGAGGCGGAGGAGAAGGCGAAGGCAGCAGGCATGGCCGTGAACCATGTCATGAAGTACCAAAATGCGGGTCAGTTCAAGGCCCTGCCACCACCATACCACCACCAGCCTTACCAACCTTCGGCACCTGCGCATGCCTTCCACCCACCACAGCCATACGCACCCTCCGCGCCGCAGCTGCTTCCGCCTCCTCCCCCGCCCGCGCAACAACCTTCGGTTTTCGTGCCTTCGTGGCCGAACCCACCTGCCCACCACCAAGTCCACTACACCCATACCCAACCACCACCTCCGCCCCCACCAAAGCAAGAGGCCCCTGACTCCAGCAGTTCGGGGATGACGGGCATGCTCAACATCATCAATGCAATCTCCGGCGGATCCAATGAGCCGATGCACGAGACAAAGAGGCAACGCCAAGACTACTACCGAAGCGTGTCGCATATCTGCTCCGGCAAGTACTTTCACCTGCCATGGTCCCACGTCCCCATAACCTTCACGGCGGTGACATCGACATCCGCCGCAAAGCACTACCCGCACAACGATCCGCTCGTCATAAGGGCCAACATCGGCAAGAACACAAAGTACTACTTCGGCAATGACGTGGGGAGGATCCTGGTGGATAACGGCGGCTCGGCGGATATCCCGACTCCGGCGGTGTTTCACCGGCATGGGGTTCAAAAAGGAAGACTTGAAGAAGGCGGAACACCCGTTGTACGGCTTCGGCAAAAAAAAAAAATCGAAGCCCTCGGCAAGATTGATGTCAATGTGTCCTTCGGCCAAGACGCCACCATGAGAACCGAAGTCATAACATTCGATGTTGTAGACTTCGCATACCCATACAACGCCATCTTCGGCCGCAACACCATAAACAAGTTCGCGGCGGTCATCCACCAAGGATACCTGGCGATGAAGATACCGACGGCGGCGGGGGTGATATCCGTGTATGGTAGCCGGGAGGAAGCCCGAAGAGCCGAGCGCAACACCTCGGTCCACAACGGACAAGTTCATGTCATCAACGAAGACGAGAGCAACGAAGCCGCGATGGCCGAAGAGCACAAGGCCGAAGCCCAAATGAGGCGGTCCATGAAGGGGGCCGAAGCCGAACGCATGAAAGCGTCGACGTCACGAAGACGGCCCCCTATGCGCGGATGTGCCCGGCGAGAACCGTGATGATAGGCGCCGAGATCAGCGCAGAAGACGAAGGCCGGCTCTTGCAGTTCCTTCGCAACAATCAAGATGTGTTCGCATGGTCCAAGTCCGATTTGACAGGCGTCCATCGCTCAATCATAGAGCATGCCCTCAACACCGACCCAAGAGTTAAACCGAAGCTGCAGAGGCGGCGGCCGATGTCGACGGACGGGGGTCAAGGCTGCGGAGGCCGAAGTACAGAAGTTGCTCGACGCAAGAATCATCAGAGAAGTCCAATATCCTATCTGGGTGGCAAACGTGGTCATGGTGCCGAAGAAGAACGGCAACATGAGAATGTGTATCGACTTCACTGAACTCAACAAGGCATGTCCGAAGGACCCTTTCCCCATTGCCAAGGATTGACGTCATTATTGATCGGGCCGCCGGCCGCGACATGTTGAGCCTCCTAGATCGCTTCTCCGGCTATCACCAAGTGTGGATGCGAAGGGAATACGAAGCGAAAACCGGATTCACAACCCCCTTCGGCATATTCGCGCTCGTCGAATGCCCGAAGGCTCGCGCAACGCCGTGTCCACCTTCAACCGCATGATGAAGCCGACCTTGGGCGGCCGGTGAGGCCGGGGGCGCAACGCCTCGGCGTACGTCAATGACATCGTCATCATGAGTGAGAAAGAGGAAGATCACATTGCGGATCTAACCGAGACCTTCGACAACATGAGGCAAAACGGCCTCAAGCTCAACCAGAGAAATGCATCTTCGGCATCCGAAACGGCAATTGGCCGGGCTGCATGGTTTCCAAGCGGGGCATCCGGGAGAACCCCCAAAAGATCGAAGCCCTACGAAGGATGCAGCCCCCAACCACTCGGAAGGAAGTTCAAAGGCTCACAGGCAGAATCGCCTCGCTGAACCGCTTCATCTCAAGAGCCGCCGAACGAAGCCTTCCTTTCTTCAAGGTACTCCGAGCAAATTCAACTTTCCAATGGGGCCCAGAGCAGCAGCAAGCCTTCGACGACCTCAAGAAATATCTTGAAGATGCAGCAGTCATGACCAAACCGTCCCCGAAGGCCGAACTGCTGTTGTACATTGCGGCAACCGACACAGCGGTTAGTGCAGTGCTCGTAGAAGAGCGTAAAGAGGCAGATGTTCTGAGGCAGTTTCCTATATATTATGTCTCCGAAGCTCTGAGCGGCTCAAAGCTCCTCTACTCCGAAATGGAAAAGATGGCATATGCCGTCGTAATGGCGAAAAGGAAACTTCGGCATTACTTCCAGAGCCACAACGTTTCGGTGCCCACAGCTTTCCCCCTTCGGGACATGTTCGAGAACAAGGAGTCGTCGAGCGGAGGTTGGGCAAGTGGGCCTCGGAAGCGGCGGAGCACGTCATAAGCTTCGTCGCCGCCGGCGCGATAAAGTCTCAAGTCCTCGCCGACTTCGTAGCCGACCGGACGCCTTCGGCACCGAAGGGGGAAGCAAGTGGTCATAGAGCCAATATGGGAAGTCCGGTGTGATGGCGCATATCGCCACCTTGGGTCGGCGGCCGCGGCGGTCTTAAAGTCCCATTCGGGCATCAAACTCCGGTATGCCCTGCCGAATTATGACAACTGCACAAACAACGTGGCAGAGTATGAAGGCCTGCTGCTCGCGCTTCGGAAGGCTAGGGCTGTAGGTGCAAGGAGGCTCGTCATCCTGACGGACTCCGAGCTTGTTGCCTGCCATATTGGGAAAACCTACAAGGCAAAAAACCCGGATATGATGAAGTACCTGCAGGCCGTCCGAAGCATGGAAAAGTTCTTCATCGGTATTACAGTGAGAAGTTTTCCCAGGAACCATAACAAGGAGGCCGATGCTATCGCGAAGGCAACCGCGCTGCTTGAGCCCCTGCCACCGGATGTCTTTGATGAAACAACCACATCAAGGTCCGCGGTTGACGAAGCAAAGACACCCCCAAATTTGTGAACGCCATACAGAGCGAGGACTGGCGTGCCCCAATAGTAGCGGCGCTCAAAGGGTACTATGAGGCCGAAGATGGGGTCATCGCCAAGAGGGTGGCCATCGTGGCGAGGAACTACCGCCTTGTCGATGGTAACTTGTACCGAAGGGGGTGTGTGCCCCATTGCTAAAGTGCATATCGGTCACCGAGGGGAAACAACTACTCCACGAAATCCATAGCGGCATGTGCTCACACCACCTCGGCACCAGGGCATTGGTGCAGAAAGCTTTCCGCCAGGGCTTCTACTGGCCTTCGGCGGTCGCAGATGCCCATGACATTGTGCGCCATTGTCCAGAGTGCCAACGCCATGCACCCTACAGCAAGTTCGCTTCCAATGAGATACAGCTGTTACCACCGGTGTGGCCCTTCGCTCGGTGGGGTGTTGACATCGTCGGCCCGCTACCCACGGCACCTGGAAACTACACTCACGCGGTTGTGGCGGTTGAATATTTCTCCAAGTGGGTTGAAGCGAAGCCGTTGCTGAGCATCACTTCGGCAACCATTCGAAGTTCTTTTGGCAGAACATAGTGTGCCGCTTCGGTGTCCCCCCACAAGGTCACGGTGGATAATGGCAAGCGAGTTTGACGGCAAGACGGAGTTCAAGGAATTCTCGTGCATACTTGGGAACGAAGTTGTGCTTCGCTTCGGTCTACCACCCACGGTCCAACGGGGCGGTGGAGCGGGCCAATGGGATCATCTTCGCCGGCATCAAAAGGAACATCACTCACTTACCCAAGAGCAAATGGGCCGAAGAACTACCGAGGGTAGTCCGGTCCCACCACACCACCACATCCCGAGAACTACCCGGTTCTCCCCCTTCAAAGCGTTATACGGGGGAGGAAGCCATGCCGCCCGAAGAGCCGTGTCCGGGCACCCGGAGAAGCACACCTTCGGAGACGAAGACCTTAAGGCTTCGGTTCAAAACATTGAGGAGGTCCGCTTACAGGCAGCCGAAAACCTCTTGGCCTACCAAGACGAGACCCGAAGGTGGAAAAATAAAAAGATCAAACCGAAGCTCATACGGTCGGGGGACCTAGTGCTACACAAGGTGCCGAAGGGCAACTGAAGGGCAAGATGCATGGGAAATGGGAAGGCCCGTTCATAGCAACGGCAACCGCAAATGAAGCAGCCTTCAAACTGCGTCGGCTAACGGGCGACGAAGAGCCATACACCTGGAATGTGGATATGCTTCAGAAGTACTTCGTCTGAAGCAGTCGCGAGTTTTTAGTATAGTCTTTGAGTTTCAATAGTTTCTCTTTCTTTTAAGTCAAGATACCGACTTTGTATCCTATGTACATTAAAGTAGTGGGGGACGTACTCTTTTCCTCACGAGGGAGGCTTCGTGGTTCCCCTCCAGATCCGCGAAGTGTGAGGTTTTTAACGAGGCGGCCCCTTGTATCCCTTTGATTTCTGACATGTAATATACGTCAGTGTTCCCCCATCCCTTCGCATGCAGTCTACTTTCTTTTCAAAGAATGCTCTCGCCACTTTGTCGAAGCTAGGCCACCGCCTCTGCGGGGGGCCTAGTCTCCGAAGCGGCCTTCGGCACGGTAAGTGACAGCCTCGGCGCGGATCGCCTTGGGGGCACGCACACCAAGCCTGTCACTTATTGTCGTAACCGAAGAGAAAACCGCTTGACGCGGGGGCCGGGCCACGATTCGGCCGAAGTAAGCGCACGCCCGGTGCGATGCGTCGGTCTCGAGTTGACCGAAGAGAAACGCCGCTTGACGTGGGCCGGGGCCACGATTCGGCCGAAGTAAGCGCACGCCTGGAGCGATGCGTCGGTCTCGAGTTGACCGAAGAGAAAAACCGCTTGACGCGGGGCAGGGCCACGATTCGGCCGAAGTAAGCGCACTCCCGGTGCGATGCGTTGGTCTCGAGTTGACCGAAGAGAAAAACCGCTTGACGCGGGGCAGGGCCACGATTCGGCCGAAGTAAGCGCACGCCTGGAGTGATGCGTCGGTCTCGAGTTGACCGAAGAAAAAAAACCACTTGACGCGGAGCGAGACCACAAAGCACTTAGTGCAAAACAAGGCCGCGACTCGGCCGAAGTAAACATACACCTCAAGTAGCACTTCGGTCCCGTTCTAGACCGAAGAGAAGCCCGCCTCGCGTGGTGTACACCATCGGCTTGGTTGGAGCAGGCGCACTAAAAATGGTCAGCCAAAAACGCACGTCCTAAACGCAACGGTGTTTTCTAACCCAAGGAGGCGAGCTCGTTGCAAGTTAACTCTAAAGGGAAAGCGCGGTGCCGCTTCGTCCCAACGTACTCGGGGCTTCTCTTGATCAAGCAACCAGCGAACGAAAACACCGAAGCACGTAAAAGATGGGCGAAAACACCTCTCGTCCGTTTCCCTTTTCACATTTTCAACATAAAACATCCTTCGTAAAAACAATATAACTTTACAAGAGGAACAACAATGCGGTCACAACACATGCCGCCTCGAACAATAAATTCACAAGTTTGTGGCCGTAAAGCCGCTCCGGCATGCCGCGAACACTTCCGGGGGGGGGAGTTCCGAAGTCCTGTGCTTCAAGTCTTCGCGCCGCGCCCGTAGCCACACTTAATGGTCAATCTTCGTTTAGCACGTCCTCGCAGATCTCGTCGATCAGCCGAAGATATGCCATGTCTATGATCTCCAGAGCCATCTCCCGAAGCTCGTTGTCGGTAGGCATCCGTCCCGCGCCGAAGTCGGGATTAGAGTCTATGCGAAGGGGGATCACTCCGTCTCCACCTTCACCGCCGCGAAGGTTTCCGACGAGGCGTCGGAATTAAATATACATACTCGGGCGGCCCAAGGACCCCCTCTTCAATCGGCTCTGTTTTTGGAACGACCCCTTCGGCCACGAAGGGGTCCACTAACTTACGCTTGGCCGCCCTACGGGCGGCCCGCTCTCTAAGAATGGCATCCCGACGCGCGGGATCCCTTGAAAACTCAGCGAAAAAGCGCTTAGCCGCTTCGTTGTGAAGGCGGTAGCGCTCCGCTCGGTACGACAAAAACTCGGCGTACGAAACATTAGGATGGCGAATACTAAATTTCGTCCAAACGTTAGGCGCGACAAAAAGGGAGTTAAGAGGCAGAGTTGAGCCGCTCGCACCTTCGGCCCTCTGCGCAGGAACCACCGAAGGAACCTGCGCAGAGATACCGTGCATCAGTTTACTTTACAAAAATTCCATCCCGCCAAGGGGAGACTGGTTCACTCCTTTACAAATACTAGACCGACGCGCTTCAGACCTCGGCACCTTCGGCGACGACGGGGGCCTCGCTCGGCACGGTACTAGCTTCGGTGGCTTCGACCGGCGCAACGGCCCGCGTCGACTGCTGCCTCCGCGGGTCCCTCGCCGCCGCGGGGAAGCGGCGCCAGCGGCGTAGCCTCGAGCTCCGCCGCATGCGCCGCCTCCGAAGCATCTGCCGCAGCGTCGTCCTCCGCGGGGGCCGCGGCCGCCACAGCATCAACAGGGGCAGGCGCGACCTCAGAAGTTGCTTCGAGACCGGCGGGTGCCGAAGGGGCAGTCCCTGCGGCCGCCTCGGCCTGCTCCCCTTCAGTTATGGGTCCCGGCGCGCCGCCCCCGTGCCCTTCTTCGGTGGTAGGAGCCGTCGTGTCTCCGGCGGCGCCAGCTTCGTCCACAGGTGCGCCGGCGGCTTCACCTCCCTCCTGCGCCGCGGCTACGGAGCCCTGGGCGGTGATAAGAGGAACGCCGGGCATGGCGATCCAATCTCCGTCCATCATGAACTGGGGCAGGGGTGGAGCGCCGCCGTATCGAGCCAGGAGACGATCGTAGACACGTGATTGCAGCCGAGGCCTTATCTGCAAAACAGC
Organism: Cenchrus americanus; assembly: GCA_947561735.1. Classification (NCBI taxonomy): domain Eukaryota; kingdom Viridiplantae; phylum Streptophyta; class Magnoliopsida; order Poales; family Poaceae; genus Cenchrus; species Cenchrus americanus. The sequence continues at coordinate 69,829,906 of OX387239.1, read as the reverse complement.
GAAGGCAACGTGTTAGAGTATCTACGAGAATGTGCTTTCAGCAAAAGGAAGACGCAGTTTCGGCGTACCTGGGCACTAAGGCGTTCGGATTCGTCCAGGGTGAGTTGATACCCGCGTCGGGCGAAGAAGGTGTTCATGAAGTTTTTCGCAAGATTCTTGGGGAGCACTGGGAGCTGACCAACTTCTAGCTCCGCGTCGCTAGGCCACTCGAAGTTCTCCTTCGTAAGACGACGGAGATCGCCCTTGCTGATCGTCTTCTCCGAAGATGGACGATCCGGGGGCACCAACGAGCACACCGAGTACGCCGGCGTATGAACCCCCACCGCGGCCGCGAGCTCTCCGAAGATCTTCGTGTTCATCGAGATGAGGTCGAAGCGGGGCGTTCACCCACTCATAGAATGACTCAACGGAGCAATGGGGGAGCGGGACGGGCGGCACACTCGGATTGCACCGATCCGGCGGTGCGAGAATGTCATCGCGAAGGTTTTCGGTGCTCGGATGTGATCCGTGCGGTACCGCTCCGGCCGCACCGTTCGCCTCGCTCTGCTTCTCTCTCGCACTTCGGCCAACTTGGCCTCCCCCGTCGGCGAGCCGAACGCGCAAGTCCTCCTTGGCGGCGCTCGGGACTTCCACATCGTGGCGCGGCGTGTTGAGGAGGGCTTCGGAGGATCTCGCCGAAGTTTCCTTCTCCTGTTGCGGCTTCGGGAGCGCTCTGCTCCGCCGCCGGTCGCCCTTCCGGCTTCGCCACTCGCTCTCAAGCGTCGAGACCGCGGCCACCGATTTCTCCTTCGCCTCCTTGCTCTCCTGCTCCGGCCTTCGGGAGAGGCACCGCGACGAGACAAAGGCCTTCGAGACAGGTCCCCGCACGCCGTCGAGAGCTCCGCGGCGGTGAGCTTCCCAAAGTATTCCTCTTCATGCGGCATGGCGAAGCTTGCCCCGGCTTCCTCCAGAAACTTGCGCTAATGCCCGCCGCTCGTCAGTCCTAAAAAGCGGATCGTCTTCCCGCCAATCAGCTTGGCTTCGGCAGGGACTTGGAGGCGAACGGCGGCGGCCGGGGGCTCCTCAGGCGTCACCCGATAGTTGCTGCTCTCGGGCTCCTCGTCCCCCCCCTTCCTCCGCTTCGGGGGACGACATCATTTTTCTCGGAAGCGGGGAGCCGAAGGGGAGGCGGAGCGCTTGGTGCCATCGAGAGGACGAGTCGGACGAGCCGCCGGAGGTGGAGCCGGGTTCATCTCTTTCTTGTGGGACTTCGGGCGCCGAGGGCGGCGAGGGCTTGGCTTGCGCGGCGCGTCACCGACGGAGGACACGATTCGAACGTCGGCGTCGTCATCGCCGTCTTTCTCCGGCGGGCCGAGGGGGACAAGTAGCGGCCGGTGGCCCCTCGCCCGGCCCCCGCCGAAAGCGCGCCCGAAGGTACGTCCGGGCGCGGCCGCGCGCGGCGGTAGGGGGCTATCACGCTTTCGACGAGACCCGTCTCCACGTCAACGACGCGGGTCCTCTTGGGGGACGGGGGGTGAGCCCGCCGGCCGCCCGCCCCGTCTCTTCGGGCTTTCCCTTCGGCGGCGGCGGTGGCCGCGGCGGGGCGCGCCCCTCCCGCCGGTTTTCCGCGGCGCGGCACGTGGCGAAGTCGCGCGTCTCTTCGGCCGTCCGCTTCGGCGGCTGCAACCGCCGCGGCTTTCTTCTCGGGCGCCTCGCGGTGCTTGGCAAAACCGACGCGCTCGGATGGTGTGATCTTGAAAAATTCGAATATACGATTCGTCGGGACCCGTTCGGCTCCGCGACGGTGTCCTTATACTCCTTCGGCGAAACGGGGCCGAGGATGAAGTCCCCGTGCGCCTCCACCTTCCTTCTCCTCAACACCGCAGAAAACGAGTCCATTCGGTCAACATACCGTTTGCTAAAGACGTAGCTAAGAACAACTCGGCCGAACGACGCAAAGTAACTTACAATCGGCCGTAAAGCCGAAGACCTTCGTCCGGTCGGGGCGGGGGGATGCTCCCGATATCCTCCGCCCACTCGTCTTCGGCCACGGACCAGCCGTCCACCAGCGGGCACACGGGGATGCTGCGGTACTCCTCCACGATGTCGCGAGTGCCGTACTTCCGCGCGAACCGGCGCAGCATCATCACGAACTCGTCACCCTCCGGACACGAAGGGTTCTTGGCGTAGGACTCGTGGAGGGGCGGGAGTTCCTTCGTCGCCAGTGGGTGAGAGCCTCCGGAAGTAGGCGGGCTCAAGGTGTAGTAGAACCAGTGCTGCTGCCAATCCGAAGGCCACTTGTTTCGGTACGCGGTGACCGGGCTCACCACGCCAGCCTTGTAGGAGAAGTTGAGACAGCCGAACTGGCAGTCCTTCTCCACGGATTGGTCCCCCTCCTCCTCGAAGACTGTCCGCCGCTGGTGGTGCACCTGGTGCGCCGAAGCGAACCCCTCGGCGGAGGGCTTGATCTTCGTTGTCCGGCATATCCACATGTACACCGACAGCCGCAGCATGGCATTTGGGGTGAGGGCGGGTGCGGGTAGATGTCGAAGTACCGAAGTATGTCGACGACTGCGGGGTGCAGTGGGAACCGAAGCCCCGCATACAGCAGGTCGCGAAAGATGACAACTTCATTGTCCCGCGGCCGCGACACAGTCTCCCGGCCAGGGGCTTGGCCGGCCCCGACCATGCGGTTCTTCACCAGCGACTCCACGTCGGTCTTGTCGATCTGGCTCCGACCGAACGTGTAGGTCTTCGCAATCTCTCTTGCGACAACATCGCGTCTCCGCTTCGGCGCCATGAATGCTAACTAAGCACGGAGCGAAAACGGAAACGAAGGGGCTGGAGGAAGTCTTATAACGGACCTTCGGAGCTCTCGCGCGTCGTAGCCTTGGGGTCGCAGGTCGAAGTGTGGGGGCAACCCAAAGGGCGGCTTCCCCTTTTTATAGTAATGAGTCCCGATAATCGTGCCGACGACGACCGAAATTACCTTTTTACCCCAAATGTGACCCCTCACAACGGTAAATCTCCCAAGGGGCAGCGCGCGTCTTTTCTAGGGTCGCCAGATCAGCGCGGGCCGTCCGGGGGAGTTCCGAAGCCCATTCTTCACCCTGACAAGGAAAATCGTAAGTTCGGCCCATCGCGAGATCAGGACGGCCCTCACTGACGAGGGGCTACTGTTGGGGAAGTTGGTCTTCGGAAGCATCACCCTCGTTCGGCCACGCCGGCCACCTTCGGTCTGGGCACGGTTTTGGTCTCGCGGGGAAGTCTTCGGCCGTACGGGCGCTAACGAAACGCTAATGCCGCTCATGCCATGAGAGTCTTTCTTTGTGCGGGGATGATCCTACGTGGCGGCGCCGCCCGGCGCCGAAGGCCCTCGGTTGGCGGGTGCCCCGGCGACGAAGGTCCGTGAGGACCGAGGAACGAGGCGCGCCGGCCAAGGACATCGCGTCGGGGGCGGTAGCGGTGCGGGCAAGGCATCCGAGGAGGCGTGATGCCCCCGGCCCGAGATCGCTACTTCGGCGCCGAAGGTGCGGCGATCCGGGACACGTGGCCGCCGCCAACGTGTAAAGCGGGCTCGGTCAAGGCGAGAGACAAGGGTGGCCGCGTGTAAAGGTGTTTCGGCCGTACGAAGACACGCCGGAGGCCCGTACGACGCGGGGACTCATCGTTATACCCTTGTAAAGTGTTTAAAGCGAGTTTGTCGGGAACGGAAAATGTGTAATTGAGGCAAATGACTATACCCGGGGGTCTCCTATAAATAGTGAACCCCTTGTAATGGAACGGACACACCGTAATGAGAAGAGAGCGCCGAAGGCATCGGTGGGTCTTACGGTCTTCGTCCGCCGAGTATTTCCTTGTTTCCTTCTTGTTCTATTAAGTTTAGCGTTTCCTCTTCCCGCACAAGTAGAAGTAGTAGCCTTTCGGAAGCAAGCGAAGGGAGGGAGAGAACTCGGGGGGCCGTTGTGTCGGCGTCCACCCTTCGGGCCGATTTCCACCAACACGGGCGTTCCCGGCCGCGTACGACCGAGGGCGCGGCGACCCCTTCGAACGGCGGTCGATCGGATCGGGGCGTTCCGCCGCGTACGACCGAGGGCGCGGCGACCCCGTCGAACAGCAGGGTTGTCCCTTTCTCCTTTCGGCCGTCGTCAAGGCTCCCCGTCGGCCTCGAGCCCTCGACCTCGCCTCGTTCGCTTGGCTCATCGGCCTGGCGCCAAGAAGATTTTCTCTCACAACAAACGCCCACCGCAAGCCACAAGAAAAGATTTTCTCTCGTAACAAACCAAAGACTAACCATCACCACTGCCTAACCGAAGGAGAGCTGCTAGTACACCAACTAACTTTGACCGCCGGTCGCTGTTTTTTTAGGTTCCATCGTGTATTCATGTCCCCCCGGGTGGCTCGAATCGATCGAAAGCCCGACGACCCTGACGAGGGAAGCACCTGACCGCTGCCGGCCCGGTCCTCGGTCGCCGACTCGCCGTTCCCAAGCTCACCGAAAAGGCACCTTCGCTCTGTCCACCTCACCTCACGCGCATACAGTACACTACAAGCCTCCGAAAACACACACTTCACTAGCCACTTTCCAAACGATGCCGTGCTGATACGCGATGACGCCGAGGTTACGGTGATTTCCAGATTCCAGGCAAATGTACGTACCCATGTCACTCTCTTGACCGTGTCGAGTGTTCCTTCCTGCTCGGTTCCGTTCCACGTTTGGCCTGCCATCTGCCTGCTGATCTGCCCATCTGGCGCGTAAAAGGCGTGGTGGTGGTCTGGGCCAGTGACCACCACCCCACTCCATTCGTCCAGCAAGGAAAAGCTTGCAGAGACATTTACAGCTAGCTGCACGGCAGATCCGGGGGCCCACCGGGTCAGTCCCCCTCCACTAGCGGCCAGTGGTTAGTGTGCCGTGCCATGCCTTAACGAACACTTTCGCGTGGCAGGGGGAGTTAGGCACGCGAAAACAGGAAAAAAACGGTTAGCCGCTCTCGTATCCTCGTACCGCTGCCGAATTTCCGGTGGTAGAGCACGTCAGCGCGAGGTGTTGTGCTAGCTGTAGCATGCAGTATAGCATGCTCCAGATTCTTTTTCAAACTCCTAAAAAAAGTTTCTTTTTCAATGTTTCCTAAAGTTGTCAATCTGTTTTTCAATTTGATTGGGTGTCGAAATCTGACACTGGACAACCTTGCTAGATTACCAAAAAAAGAATTAGATAAGCGCATTCTGAAGCAGTACCGAATTCTTTCTCTTGTGGCTCTATTTCCTCTGTATCTTATCCTCTTCAGCTAAAGTTGTGTTTTCGTCTCGATTAACATGATTGTACAAGATCACCTATGTTATACTCAGTATTGGTTTCTGAACCTTTTTTTTAAGAAACATCTTTCTACGGCGATGGTGCTAGCTCAACATACAATTAGTTCTTTACACCAAGTTTAGACTTCAGAGTTGGCTAACTTGGCTTACTACGCATCACACATATAGAAAAAACAAAAACAAATGGTAATTTGGGACGGAAGAAGTAATTAGTAAACTTAATGCCACATATAGCAACAGTTCCCCCCTTTTCTCTCGGGGATGCACTCTCGAAACGTTGATGTCGTACTGTAGCTAGTTGCTCCCTGATGTCTTCATACTCCTAAGTGCATCACGTCCATTAAAATTAATATCAATTTCAATAGTATACTCCCTATGTTTTGATTTATATAACGTTGATTAGCTCAAATTTGATCTAAGCAATGTCAAATAAAAAAAAGAACGGAGGGAGTACGTGATATCACGGTGATTGTGAACCTTGCCCTACCTGCACTGCTCATTCTGCTACCAAAAATCGTCCATGCTTATCGCTTACCATCGTTGTCGCTATAGTCTGGCCTATAAGTTGTGACGAAATGGCTGGCTGCCAAGTCCAAACGGGGACGTAACCTTTATGTTTGTCGAGGCGAAGCGAACGTGCCGCGGCAAGCCGGCAAACCCAAAGCCCACCACTTGCGGAACGAACGCCACAACCCACCTCTCATCAGCTTGGCCGCGTCCACACGGTCGACGACGCCTTGGATTCGCACACCGCGACGCGCCACCACCCCACAGCCAGCGGCCAGCGCACACATCATTTCCAATCGACTCGGCCCTCCGCGCTCTCGCCTCCTCGTAGCATCCGACGCGCCACGCCACGCCACGCCGTCGCGGCCGCCGCGCCGCCACCGATGCCCGGCCCGATCGCGGCGTGCTTCCGCTGCGCCGCGGCGGCGGCGGCGGGGGCGGCGCCGTCCTCGGGCGCGGGGGCCGCGGGTCCCAGTCTCGCGACCTCCGTCTACGAGACCCACCTCGGCCTCGTCGCGCTCTCCTGGTCCCGCGCCCCGCTCGGGCTCTCCCTCCGCGCCGTGCTCCGCCTGTCGCCGCCGCCCCCCTCCACGCCCGGCGGCGGCGGCTCCGCCTCCTCGGCGTCCGGGGCGGGGTACCTCGACGACGACGCAGCGGACGAGGAGGAGACCACCCTCGCCTTCCGCGTCCGCCCCTGGCTCCTCTGGCGCCGCCGCGGCTCCAGGCGGTTCCGCGCCGGGGACCGCCTCGTCGACCTGGCGTGGGACCTCTCGCGCGCGCGCTTCATGGGCTCGGGCTCCCCCGAGCCCTCCTCGGGCTTCTTCGTCGCCGTCGTCGTCGACGGCGAGATGGTCCTCGCGGCCGGGGACCTGCCCGACGCGGCCTACCGGAGGACCCGTGCCCGGCGCCCGTCCGGCCCCAGCCCGGTCCTCCTCTCCAGGCGCGAGCACGTCTCGCTGCGCGACGCCGGCGCCGGCCGCGGACGCAGCCACACGACCTGGGTGACCGTCCAGGGCAAGGAGCGGGAGATCTCCGTGGATCTCGTGGCCCGCGGCCGGGGCAGGGACAAGGACAGGGAGAAGGAGAAGGAGCGGGCGGACGTCGGCATGTCCGTCTCCGTCGACGGCGAGCGCGTGCTCCACGTGCGCCGGCTGCGCTGGAAGTTCCGCGGCAGCGAGCGGGTCGACCTCGGCGGCGGCGACGGCGTCCAGGTCTCCTGGGACCTCCACAACTGGCTCTTCCCCGCGCGCGATCTGCCCCCCGCGGACGCCACAACGCAGGCACAGGCCCACGCGGTGCTCGTCTTCCGCTTCGAGCTCGCCAGCGCCGGCGATGATGGCGGCGCGGATTTGGGGAAGGACCCTTCCCCCGACAAGGCCGCGAAGAGGAGCATGGGCGGCTGGGGAGGCTACCTCGCTCGGTGGGGGCAGCGGGACTGGAGCGAGACGGGCAGCAACGGGGACCGGAGGAAGGGGCGGACGCGGAGGCTCGCCAAGGAGAGCTCGTCGTCGTCGGCGTCCGTGGCGTCCTCGACGGCGTCGTGGGCCAGCGGCTCCACGGTGATGGACTGGGCCAGCCCGGAGGAGGCCGAGATGCAGCGCGGCGATGGATTCTCGCTGCTGATCTACGCCTGGAAGAGCTAACACCAGCCATGGTAGCGGCGGCATTGAGGATAATCGGATTGGTGGTGACGGTAATTTTTCTCCGGATTGTTGTAGCAGGTTGCAATGTTCTTGTGCAGTTAGAGCCTCGAGGGATTGAATTGAACTTGGAACTGGATTACATGCAGAAGCGCCATTGCTGAGTGAAGTGAGCAATTAGTGTTGATTTTCTTCTTTTCCCATCGTTAGCAAAATTCGCATCTCTTGATAGATTAATGGATCAGATTTAGGACATTTTGAACAGATTGCAGTCAGTTTACCGCCATGATCACCCAACGACAGCTGCTCTAGCGTCTCAAAAGCAAATCTATCTGTCAATCAATTAGTAGCTGTTTGCATTGCAGCAGTATCATTCTGATTGTCTAGCATTAGACCTTAATCATGTCTTAATCACGGGTGTTAGATCAAATACATTGGTGTCGTATGATAGGTCGTCCCATGCACTGACACGTAATATTTGGTCGACTCAATAGAGTACTTGTACAATGAATTATCTTATAAGTCGTTTGGTAGAATAATAAAATCTCTTAATTTGTGCATATAAAAAAGAATATTATGAGTTTCATGGCAACAACAACTCATACAATGGTTGTGAAGTTGTCTCATAAGGTGATTGTTTCGCGAAGCAACGACCTCTTTCTCTCTCCTCGCTCCTTCTCCTTCACATCATTAAAAAAACCTATGTGACATTGCATGAGACGACAAATGGGACCGTTGATGTGTAGCAATGTACTTAGCTCTAGGTCATGGTGGTTATGATCGTGACGTTCGCACCAACATAATCGATGGTCTTCAGTTTATGATTGGCGGTCTTTGCTATCATTAGCTATACTTTTGTAAGCATCCATCCTGTTTTTAGGGGGTAGTTCGTTCCCCTGCAGCTGCGTTAGCTGCAACTACAAGCGCCACTGAAAACTGAAATGCATGGCTGTGTTAATTATAAAATTGGGCGGCAGAACTCTGTAACACTATCATGTTTGAAAAATCATTGTGTAGGCAGAATTCCCGTTCAGTTTTGACTGCGACTGGGATGACTAATTCTTGTCACGCCCGATTGGGGTAACGTTGTGATGATCAAATACGCGTCGGCCGTGGTTCCTTGTTGTACATGCCACGATGCCCCGTTTACGCCGGAATGATTGACCGAACCACCACTTTGTTTAGTGCCTAGTCTAATGGCTAACTAACAAGTAGAGAACACGCTTAGGAGTAGCATCAAAGCCACTCAAAGAATGGTCACTCAAGTAACCTCTCAGTTTGAGGCGTTCGTCAGCTCCCTTTCCCGTCACGTACCAGTCGAGAGCGTTGCCACCAGGGTTCACATTACCGAACGCGAAAACCGCTCCTATCGCTCCGACTGGGTAGGAAAAAAAAAAGACTGATTTTCCGAGGTTTCAACCGGCACAACCGACCCTAGAAAAAAAATCCCGCATTACGCTTGGTTTTGCCGGTATTCCGAGCCGGGTTCCGACTTCCGAACGAACGAACTGAAGCGTCGCGACGTGCTTTCTTGTCGCTAGCTTCCTGCCTGCCTTGGGCGTCCGGGAGGTGCGTGTACGTCGCGGCGGCCGGCTTCGGGTGCCCCGCGCGCGCTGCCGTTGCGTTTGCGGGGGCCGGCCGGCGGGGAGAGGACGAGAGGTGACTGGTGGGCACACGGCGAGGGCGTTGCTCGTCGGGAGCGAGGCGCGGGGCGGCCCGGCGCTGTCGTTTTCGTCGCGCTCTGCTGGAGCCGTTGGGCTTGGGGAACTGCTATTAGGAGGCGGCTCGCCCCGGCCGGCGGTTTCCCGCTCTGGAGTGGCGTCATCCATCGGCCGGCCCCGGGGGACGAGACAGCCAGACAAGCCATAGCCAGCCACGCGACGGCATGCATCGGGGGTTCACGGGCGAGGGATGGGGTCATGGGGCTCCCTAGCTTGCCGCTTGCGTGCACCGCGCCGCGCGGCACCAGCACGTACTCCCGGGGGTGCGGTGCAGTGCAGGGGCTCGCCGCGCCGGCGCGCAGCGTGTGGTTCGGGACTGCACCACGCGTACGTACGCACCTGGTGCGACGTGTTCGCGGTGGTGTTGCCGCGTTCGTGCGTGGTGTCGCCGTGTCGGGCTGTCAGCCATCCGTGGAAACACCGTCACGGCCTCACGGGTGCCGCCAGAGCGAAGAAGGTATAAAAAATAAACCGGCCGGCGTGCCACGCGGCGGCGGCTTCGGGCTAGCTGCTGATGGAGATGGTGGCGGGCCGCCGCCGGCGGCGGCGTCGCCATGTTCTTGTGGGATAGAAAGGAGCTTGCGGGGTCACTGTACCAACCGAACCGACGAGGGGAGACGCATCGGGTACAGTACACAGCCTGGATGGTTTGAGGCCAGTCCACCCAGAAATGATAAAACGTGAACCACCCCGATCCCGTGTCGTCTGATCGTCTCTCGGTAGCATGTTCCGTTTCCCTTTCGCCACCCGCTCGAAAAGCGAATCTCCTGTTCACCAAATCGATTAGCCGTGGGCGCCGTAGCATCATCATCAGCAGCAGACCTTTAATTAGTAGTGTGTACTGTGTCTAAACCCTAATCATGGCTGTTAGATCGCGGAAACCCGGTTGTACACTACTGTGTCTAAACCCTAATCATGGCTGTTAGATCGCGGAAACCCGGTTGTTAAGATCCCGACACGAACCCAGTCGTACTCGTACAGTGGGGTCTTGCAGTTGGTGGCGACAACGTACAGGATTCTACTATTTTTGCCAGCAGAGGAAGGAAGAAAACCCGACCGGAGTTTGTCTTGTGGCCCCGCCTAATTGACCAACTTCGCCCACCAAATTTATGCGAAGTGAACTCAAAGGAGAAGTCTTTACTGGTACTTTCCAAGCTTCTGTTGGTCGAAATAGCTAAATTTAGCTCTGGTTTTATGTTGCGGGCAGGCCATAATAATAAGCGATATGGGGCGGCTCCAGTTCATGTCGGGTCCCAGCACTGCTATTCTCAAATTTGACTAGGTCCGGTCATGACCGATCGGTTAATCTAGCGATCAATTACGCGTCCGCCCGCCGGTCCTGCATCCTACTACAACACTCAACGGTCAGGTCAACCAAGTACTAGCTTGCTGGACTATGGAAGTTCAGGTTGGTCTCCCTCCCCGTAGCGCCGCGACATGCTTTTCCAGCCGTGTGTGTGTGGAAAGCGGTCTCTACTCTCTGCTTGCGAGTGTTGGGCGCTTGACCCGTTGACCGACGTGACGATGCGGGCGTCCGTGGCGGTGCCGTGCCCCGGCGCGGCGCGGCGCGGCGCGGCGCGGCGCACGTGGTCGGCTCCCGTTGCGGCGTGCCACTCAGGGGTTGTTTACTAAACGAAGGATTCAAGCGGATAGAAAAGGATTGAAGGGAATTTTAGGAAATTTTGACTTATAGTGAAAATTCCTCCACCTTAATGTCCTTCATTCCCGTTCATTTCACTAATTCCCAAACAAGCCCTCAGGGTTTTTTATACCGACGGTTTTTTATACCGACCGACATATTTTTACCGCTACCCAGCGGTAAGGGTATACCGGAGCGGTATAAATGACCTATACAAACGGTAACCAGCGGTATACCGCGGTATAAAGTATTTATACCACTGCGGTAATGATTTATACCGCTTGGTAATGAATTAAAACCGGTGCAATGAAAAAGGTCCTCCGGTTTGGGAGAAATGAAAATTTTGGCGTGATGTTGGCACAAATTAGTGTTAAATATCACTCCCAATCAATAATTTATAGTTATGCATAGAAATACTACACCAAACACAATAATATTAGGCGTGCATAAGTGAGTTGATAGTTCAAGTACAAATAGTTCAAATACAAGTTCAAATACAAATAGTTCATACAACACAGGTGGTGGCACCCTGCTGCAATGGAGCACCGACGATCCGCGCGCGGCCAAATGTTGTTTGAATCTAGTAGAACCACCACCACTTTTCTGCATACCACAATAGTTTCTTCGCCATCCGTGAGCTAGATTGTCACCATGTTCCCATACGAGATCTTCAGGTCTGCCTGACATTGTTTACCTGCATCAATGCCAACATAAACAAAAGACTTATTTAATCGTATACCTAAAGAAAATGTACTTAAATCTGATAAAAATCCTAACTAAAATTGGATCCTACCATCCTACGTTCTTACCAAAAATTATCATACCTAAGCAACAAATCTATTTCTACCTAAAGCAAGAATTCTATTTCTACCTCTACATCACATCCTAAATCCTACCTAAAATGCTAAACCAAAATAAACCTAAATCCTAACACAAATCCTAAATCCTAAAGCTACACAAATGAAAAAAAATATTACATACCTGTCCGCGGTATACCGCCAGCCTCGCCGCGGTATACCGCACCTCCCGCGCGGTAAGCCGCCCGCCGAGCGGGAGCAGGGCGGATCCGGCCGCGGGGCGGCTTACCGCGGCTCCCGCGCGGTATACCGCGCCGGCCGCGGTATACCGCCGACGGCGGCACGGACGGCGACCTGGGGCGGCGGACCAGCGCTCTCTCACTGCAGATGGGGTGAATGAAGGTGAGTGAAGTCACGGGAGACCGGCTGGAGCTGCTTCTAGGGTCATCCAAGTCATTTGGGCTTCATGGGCCTTAAAGGGCCGGCCCATGATTTTTCTTTTTTATATAACTTCTAAACCTCGAAATAAATACCAAATGCACTCAAATTTGAAAACTTTCAACACCACAGACTCTAAAAATCATGAACTGTTTTTTGGAGTTTTTTTATTTTTTTCATTTTTAATTCAAATTCAAATTTGAAAATTCGTATCGGTTGCTACCCCTTGGTACCATTACCGTCCCCCGGCGGTAACAATGGTTACCGTGGTAACCGTAGCGGTTACCAGTGGTAAAAAAACCCTGGTCCCACTCTCTTGCGTTGCGGTGTGAGGCCGCAAGCTGACCACTAGTCCACGACGAGCCACGCTGGGGGAGTTGCGTGCCGCGGCGCGTAGACAGGTGCCGAATGTTGTAATACTGATTGGGAACAGTACTCGTGAACAGTAAGAGTGTAGAAGACAATGTAAAATGAAAGCCTATTGATGAATAATGGTACATATAGAAAACATACATAATCACACAAATGTATTACAATATCCAACATATGAGTATGACATTACAATACATATGTGCTCACAATATCCATCACTAGCAAGTTTGCAATGCAACTCTTCAAATCACATAGAGTTTGCACAACATAAATTATTACAACACTTCAACAATCCCACACTATAATTAAATATATAGTAGGTTCGGCTTGAGACAATTTATTCTAAGTCTCCAAACATGTCATTTGAGGTGAACTCCATGAGCATGTCATCAGTATTTGGAAGCTTCTCCTTCATGAGATCTAGGTTGTCATTGTTGTCTGAGCAACCCACTTCCTTAGTCACAGCAGGAGCAAGATTGAAATGTGCTTCATACATTGGCGATTTGTCCTTGCTTTGCTCTGCATCCTATAAGGGCTTTTGGTAGAGAGCTACTAAATGCTTTGGAGTACGGCAATCTTTAGCAAAGTGATTGAAAGTGCCACATCTATGACATTTAGTGTCATTTTTGACCTTAGCATGACCACCTCGCTTACCCCTTGTGATTGGGCTTTTGCCTTTTGTTGAAATTTTGCATCTCGGGCTTATTCTTTGGGTCAACAGAATTGGATCCCTTGAACTTTCTCTTACCCTGCACACTATGAGCTTCAGGAAGAGGTGCTGCACCAATCGGGTGCTTATGATGGTTCTTCATTAGAAGCTCATCATGTTTCTCAGCCTGAGACAATGTGTGGATAAGTTGAGAATACTGAGTGTATTTATTAGCCCAATACTGTTGTTGTAAGACTCGATCCGCAGAAAGCATGGTAGAAAGAGTTTTCTCAATCTTATCAGCATCCGTTGGTTCTTTCTCACAAAACTTCAACTTAGAGCAAATCTTATGAACAACATGATTGTAGTCTGCAACAGACTTGAAGTCCTGCAAACGCAGATGGTTCCACTCATGATTAGCCTCCGGCCAAATGAGTACCTTATGCTGATCATAACGCTCTTTAAGCTCAAGCCATACAACATGAGGATTCATCTCCATGAGGTACTATTGTTTGAGATCCTTATGGATGTAAAACCTTAATAGCATTAAGGCACCATACTTCTTTTGTTCACCCAAAACGACACTTGCAGTAGGCTCGCTAAGGTATGGCAAAAGTCCGCGGGATGCAAAGCTAATCTTTATACCCGAAGCCCAAGTGGGGTAATTGTGGCCATCAATGGCAAGTTCATCAAACTCTTTTGCCATGGCCATAGCCTACGAAGTAGGACCACATGATTCAACAATTCATTCATGAAATATAATCAAGTGGCTAAACAATGTTGTAATAAATGTAAATTAATCCAAATAACATAACTCTTCAAGGATTAAGAAAAGTACAAGGTAAACAAATAGCATGTAAACCCTCAATTTTTAATCTCATCAACTTGTATACATGGTAGATAGTCTCAAATATCATAGGACATAGAGAAGATCAAAATGATAGGCAAATAAATTGCTACCAAAGCACGGTCTCCAGGCATGTAATTCATCTTGAATCAAATGCAGCCTTTGCTAAGGTCTCTATCACACCATATGTATACTCAAGTTAATGATTGATCATTTAATTTGGTAATCACTGCAATAGTGTAAACCAAAATTCTCAATGGTAATCACTTCAATAGTGTTAGCCATTGTAATATTTTAATATTTAATCCTTGTTTTGGGAATATTGTATAGGTAATCATCAATCTTCAAAATGAGCATGATGTAGACCTTTAGTAATAGACCGTCAAAATACATATACATGGATATGATCTCTATTACCTAATGTTTGTATCCCAAATTTTGAGAGAAATGCATAAATTAATTGCAAAATATCATTAGTAATATTTTACTAATGAATAAAATCACAACAATAAGAAGGTGTATGTGATAAAACTACTGCAATAACGAAATAAAATTGAGTATGAAAGTGCACATAAAATGACACAAACATACTTGCATTCTATAATAGAATTCGAAATTGCATGTGTACAAAAGTGATAAAACACATTTGTACATAACTATCACATGATAGATCTAGACTTAATCAAGTAGCAAGACTAAACAGTGATAATCAGCAGTAATCAACATAGTCTAATAGCTATAATTAAAGATTAAAACTGCTGAGAAAATAAATAAAATAAAATAAATAAAAACATGAAGGTGGACAAGTCTTAGCCACATGGCCAAGGCGGCGGCGTTGCTTTGCGCTCGGCCCGGCGCGCGCCCGGCCCCAAAGATGCCGTAACGCCGTCGGCGGCCCAACTGCAGCCGCACGGCCCGATAGTCTAGCTAGCCCGCGTAGCCGCTGCCTGGCCCACGTCGTCCTGTTGCCACCGCCCTTGGTCCAGCTGGCCCACGGACCGTTCGCCAGGCCATATAAAAGGGTCGCGGTTAGGGTTTGTAACCCTAACCCCCCTTCTCACCGCCGCGCAGCCAGAGATCAAGGCCAGCGCCGCTGCCGCCGATCCCCGTGCGCACTGCCCGCCTCCACCGCGCGCAAACCTCCACCGCTGAGCGCAAGCCGCCGTGCTGCTGCAGTCCGGCGGCCGGAGTCGTGCGGCGACGCCCGCGTTGGGCCGCATCGCTTGCCATTCCGGCGCGGTTGTGGGCCGGCCGTTCATCCACCGCCGATGCTGTCCTCAGCACGGATCGAGGAAGGAGGCTGCCACCTTGGCTCGCCGCGGCACCGATGCGTCGTTGTGAAGCCGCGGGAGGCCCGCCGCCAGCGACCTGGCTTGGCGCGCCGTTGACGAGCCTGTCGTATGGACCTCCCTGGGCCCACTACCTTGGTGGGTACCAGGACCGACTACTCGGTGGGCCCCTGGGACTACCCGGCTTGCGCTACACGGCACCTGAAGGCGTGGAGCACAAGGACTGCAGAGGAGTAGTACTCGGTTAGGAAGCCGTACATGTCCCGCACCGTATGGAAGGCTCCTAGACGTACTCGACTAGTACTCTCTCCCTACTCCGACTTGTAACCCCGCTCTCCGGACTATATAAGGCGAGGCAGGGACCGATCTCTAGGATCAACACATCTCATCTCATACAACCCACGGCGCACTATTGCACCATCTTGTAATCGTGCCCAATCAATCCAGAGCTACGCAGCATACAGGACGTAGGGTATTACGCACCTCGCGGCCCGAACCTGTCTAAATTGTGTGCCACGTGTCTCTTCCTTCGAGTTACCGATCTCGACGAGGCCACATTCATCTACTTCGGGTACTCCCCTTAGTAGGTTGCCGGTCTAAAACACCGACAGCTGGCGCGCCAGGTAGGGGATCTCGCCCGAGATCACATGGCGAACTCGACGGCTCCCGTCTACTTCAAGCCAACCGTCGCCTTCAACCGCGGCGACACCTTCGTGTTCGGCGCCTGGGTCTACACTGCTGATGGCGCGGGCTCCTTCCAGCGCCGCCTAACCATGCAGCCCAACCCGAAGACAGGCTTCGTGACGCTTCCTGAAGTCGTCACGGGCGAACTCGCCGGCAAATTCGGCGAAATTTTGCTCTTCAACCACCACGCTGACTTCGAGCTCGAGTCCGCTTCCAACTCGAACTCGACGTCGCCATGGGCCATCGCAGGCGGCTCAGCCATCGCAGGCGGTCCCCTCACCTCGCGAGCGCTCCGCGCGTGGCCCCCGCATCCTCAGCCGGGCCCGCACGGGGGCTCCCACTTCGCGCCGGGCCGGCAAGGAGCCCGTACCCGAGTGCAATTTGGACTCCGACGCCACCCCCGATCGCACTTCGGACTCCAGCCCTCTCTCCGAGTTCTACTCGAACCCGGACTACGAGTTCGACTTCGGGTCGAACCCTGAGGGGCCCGAGTCCGAGGACAACTCCACCGAGCTCCCCTTGTCAGGGCCAGCCTCTGGGCTGGTTATAACATCCACGCCGGCCGGGAGATACGTCTACGGGGCGGGACCGCAAGCTCGCCGACCCGATAAAGGGAGACTCACGCTACGTCGCCTACATCGACTCGCTACCGTTCCGGAGGGAACACCCCTAGCCCGGCCGACTCAAGCACACCAAGCGAGGTGGCACCCTGCGAGTCCGGCCTTGGCACCCCCGATCGCCAAGTCTTCATGGCCGCGGGTGACACCCCGGGGCCTTCGGGCACGACTCGGGACAAGTACACGGAAGACATCTCCTCCGACGAGCTCTCTCTCGCCGATGCTCCGCCGAACGAGAACCCCCGCAGACAGAGACGCTCGACGTGAGCGTAACCGAAGCGCGGCGAACGTCGCCGGCGCCTCCGCGACAACTTCCCCGTCCGCAACCTTGCGGAAGCTCTCGAGGCGGTCGAGAGCGAGTACACACTACCCCGAGCAATGCCTCATGTCGATCACGGCCGATCCCACGCCGGGCTCGGGGCATACGCGCTGGAGAGGTCATCGCCAAGCTCGCTGAAGACGCCTACTTCATGTGGGTCGACAACAGAGTCAACCAGCCTCCTCCAGCCAGACCCCGCGACAACGAAGCCACGAGTCGCAGCGCCAACAACGGTCCTAACCGTACTCGAGCTGACCTCCCAGCGGAGCCAAACCATCGTCGCTCCAACGCCGGCGGACCCTCACAACGGGACCACTACTGCCGAGTATGACTACTCGCATCCACTCCACGATGGGGGCTCCGCACTCTGAGATCGCGACTACGAGTACTCATTGCTGGAAATTTTCTTTCATTGATACTTAAGCAATTCGTTACAATTGTTTTCTGTACAACCCTGGCTACTAGCTATCTATTATAGGGCTACTAGAGATTAAGCTTCCCAGCTACTTGCTCCGTGATGGGAGCCATCTGCTCGAGCAGCTCTGCATACTGCTCATCAGTGCAGTTGGCGGCTACCCCGCCGGCGACTACTTCCACTGGGGCCTTCGGGAAGTACGACTTCATGAAGGCCAAGACCTGCCTTGGGATCGACCTCGCCATGTGCTTCACATAGGCCGCCAGCCGGCTCGGAGCTTCTTTGAGGCGATCCACCAGTGGTGCAACCTTGGGGCCGCCCGGGTGCGGCACCAGGAGCCTCGCGATCGGCAGCGCGACTTCTTCAAGCTCCTTCAGTTGGGCCCGCAATGCCTCGCAGTCTTCATTCAACTTCTGCAAGGATTTGTAGCAGTTGACGAGATCGCGGTCAGATGCAATCCGGAGCTCCATGTGCTTCTCGCACTCGAAGGCAAGTTCTTTGTAGTCGAGCTCGAGTACCTGGCGGGCTTCTTGCTCCCGGTAGAAGAGGTTCTTCATGCTCGTCTCCGAGGACTTCACCGCTCCACCCGGCCCCTCAAGCTCGCAACACAAAGACAGCGAGCGGCGGGTCAGACTACCCCCCGACCTCCAAACAACTACCCGACAAGTCCAGCGGCGTACCTTTGTTCTTGTTGCGGAGGCCCTTATTCTTCCGCACCAAGTCGTCGCCCTTCGCCTGCAACTCTTGGACATCGTTGTGGTATTTGGCGAAGGCGGCGTCGAGCTTCGACTGCATGGCAGCCACGTGCTTCCGCGACTTCACAAGTTGCTCTTCCAGCGTCTCAGCTCGGAGCACCGCGTCACCATAGCCTTGCAGCATGTTGGACTTGCCGCGGGACCTCTCCGCAACGTCCTGCATAGACAACTCAAGTCACGCGAGTACTCAACGACAGAGGATTGGCTACTCAGAAGCTACGGCTACTTACCTTCATCCACTGCTCGGCCCGACGAATCGCCTCCAGATGCTTGGCCACTGTCGCCGGCTCGACAAGATCGTCTGCGAGCAGCTCTACCCCGCCGCGACTACTCGCGGTGGCCTCCGTCATCGGCGCAGAGCGGATGGGCTCTGCGTCCTGGATCTCCGGGGAGCGGATAGCCACCTCCAGAGCGACCTCTGGCGACGTGGTGACCCCCTCTCCCCCGGCCGCCACGGCGGCCTCCTCGACGACTTCTCCCATAGGCTCGGGGGCTCCTCCCGCAGCCTTCGGGACCTCTGGTGTCGGCTTCTGCATTGGCACCCCCGCAGGGATGTCACCACCTTCAGCCTCAGCACCTGTCAAAAAGAAGACGAGTGCATCAGCGACTACGACTACTTCTCGAGAAGCTCCACAGCTTCAGAAGAGTACTCACCTTCGACTATGCTGGCCTCCGGCAACGGCGCTTCGGTAGCCGGCGGCTCGGGCACCGCCTGGGAAGCGGGAGCGGACTCCTCGGCGGGCGGCGCGACTTCTTCCGCCACCGACGAAGAGGGTTCATCCCCCTCCCGGGACGGCATCCGTGGATTTCTCCCGAGAAGCACACACAATTGGTCGTCAGTCAACCTCGACTACTACAACAAGTACTACTCGGGAAGATGCAGTACTTACAAGTTCGACCGGACTATTGTCACGGCCGGGACGCCAAGGATGCTGGCAATGTCGACCAGTCCACCTTCGGCGGGCGCCTCCTCCTGTGCCCCTGCGGCTACCGCCTCCTCTGCAACAGCGGCCGGCGCAGCGCTCTCTTGTGCTCCTGAAGCCACCACCTCTTCAACGGCGGCGGCTACGGACTCCGTGCTCCCCTGTGGAGCAGGGGGCGGGCGCTCCAACTGCGCCAAGAGTTCCTCGACAGTGGGGGCTGGACTACGACTTCCAACCGGCCCCCCACTGTGTCCCATACGCCTTCGTCGCCCTCCGCGACGGGCTCCGTTGGCGGCACCTCCTGCATACAAGGAAGACTACTCATTAGCAAGGATATTCACACGATGAGTACTCGACTACTCTAGTCAAGGCATCTTACCTCCTGAGGCGTGGTCTCCGAGACCTTGAGCTTCTTCGCCACCCGCTTGCGGGCGGGGTTGCGCGGCTTCCGTGGCGGCGCAGCCAGGCTAGCCTCCAGGCTAGTCGGGGGGTTTTGCATCAGAGGTACATGAGGTAAGCCTGGACGGCTAAACCTCGACCGCAATTGAAAGCGGTCCTGCAACGTCTCGTCGTCGTCGTCGTCTGTGGTGTCCTCCACGATAACGGTGTCATCGCCTTCACCGACTTCTCGCCGCTCTTTTGCCTTCCCTTCCTTCGGGATCTCGATCCCACTCGGGGGCGGCTGCGGCTCGGAGATGAACCTCTTCAAGTCATCCTGCAACGGCACAAGACATCAGCAAGTCTACACCAAGCAAGGACTACTCGACTAGGGGAGTGCGACTACTCACCTCCTTTGGCGGGCGCGCGGCGGAGTACTCCTGGACAGGGCACGCCGTGTATGGCGGCATATCCTTGAAGATCCGCGACAGCCTCTCGATGATGTCGCTGTCGTCCAGCTCGCCTCCGGGCATCCGCGACGTATCGTCGTCGCCGGTGTACTCGAAGCCCAAGGTGTCTCGAGCCATCAACGGCTGCACCCTCCGCTTCATGAAACTGAAGGCCACGTGCTCGGCCCTCAGTCCCGCTTCCCTGAGCACCTTGACGCGTGCCAGTAGCTCGGGAAGCTGGATCTCCTCCTGCATGGTGGGCTCCGTGTTCCACCACTCGCGGTGCCTGGGCTGCCGTCCGCTCGGCTTCGGCAGGGCCGGGGTGGTGGTTTGTGATGTAGAACCATCTTGTCTTCCAGTCAGTGTTGGAATCAACGAGCTTGTACGCCAGGTACTGCTCCGCGGCGTCTTCTCTCAACTGGATGTCGGCTCCTCCGACTACCCTTGGGTTGGTGGCACTTGGCTGCGGCTTGACCTGGAAGAACTTTCGGAAAAGGATCCAATGCGGCTTGATCCCAAGGAAGGCCTCACAGAAGTGCACGAAGGCTGCGGCATGGAAGATGCCGTTGGGGTTCAGGTTCAGGTACTCGACTCCGTAGTACCCGAGGAGACCCTTGAAGAAATCGCTGGCCGGGAGCGCAAGTCCGCGCTCCACGAACCGCGCGAACATTGGAATCTCGTCTTCGGCCTTCTCCATTGGATATGGATCTCCAGCAGCAGCCCTCCACATGTCGACCTCCTTCTCTCGGATGAACCCGCTGTTCAGGAGGGCCAGCAGATCTTCCGTCTTCACCTTGGATTTCTTCCATTCGCGGCTTGGATCAGCCCGTGGTGGAGACATTGGCGGCGCTACTCCGGCGGCGGCCGCGGCGGCCTCTTCGCGGCCCCTCTTCTTCCCGGCGGCCTTCGACGACTTGGACGGTGATGGCATCATCCTCCAAGTACAGGGCGTCTTCACGCGCATCCACTTGGGGGCTACCCTAAAAGCTTTGGGTGGCGGCGCACTTGAATCTACTACGGCGGCAGCAAGCGCTGGGAGTGGATCTGCTTCATATGGAATCGAAATGACTGCAGCTCGGATGGGTGAAAAACCCTAAGGGTTTTGGCTTCTATTTATAAGTCAAACCGGCTCCGCAACGGCCGGCTGGATAAGTCCACGCGCAGCTGACTCAGCGGCTAAGCGTGACCCTTCGTATTCTACTAGTCGACGCGCCTCACCTCGGGGGCTCGGCTACTTCTACTCGACTACCTGGGAAGCGGCTAGTCTCAAGAGCATCTCAGGACACATTCTTCAAGATGACCCTTCAATTCGAGAGGAAGTACTCGACTCAAGGCTCGGGGGCTCCGTGCCACGTGTCCTTCGCTTTTTTCTCTCCGGATTTTTCGGGATTTTCTTGCCAAGACTTCGAGATGGACCCTCGGCCCGTAGCTCGCGGCTCAACCTAAGGCTCGGGGGCTACTCCATATGGAGTGCGATTTTGCAATAGCACCTCCATATCAGCTCCGGCTTCAAGACAAGACGGGCTTTTTTGAAGACCTTCGAAGGCAGTGCTCGAGGACGCTTGGGACTACTCGAGAAGACTTCAAGATTGCTCAAACATCAGCTGGAGTACATTCCAGCCTCGGGGTGCTTCGACTACTCTTGAGGACTTTTGACTTGTAGCACTCAGGGACGCTTGAGGACTACTCGTTAAGGCCGTCAAGACTACTTGAAGCTATCCTTCTCGACTACAAAGTACTCGGGGGCTTGTCGTATGGACCTCCCTGGGCCCACTACCTTGGTGGGTACCAGGACCGACTACTCGGTGGGCCCCTGAGACTACCCGGCTTGCGCTACACGGCACCTGAAGGCGTGGAGCACAAGGACTGCAGAGGAGTAGTACTCGGTTAGGAAGCTGTACATGTCCCGCACTGTATGGAAGGCTCCTAGACGTACTCGACTAGTACTCTCTCCCTACTCCGACTTGTAACCCTGCCTCTCGGACTATATAAGGCGAGGCAGGGACCGATCTCTAGGATCAACACATCTCATCTCATACAACCCACGGCGCACTATTGCACCATCTTGTAATCGTGCCCAATCAATCCAGAGCTACGCAGCATACAGGACGTAGGGTATTACGCACCTCGCGGCCCGAACCTGTCTAAATTGTGTGCCACGTGTCTCTTCCTTCGAGTTACCGATCTCGGCGAGGCCACATTCATCTACTTCGGGTACTCCCCTTAGTAGGTTGCCGGTCTAAAACACCGACAGAGCCTCCACCGTATCCTCCAGCCGCCGGAGGTCGGGAAAAGGAGCCTCCCCCGGACGTGCTCGACGTCGGTGAGTCCTCTTCCCCTTCCGGCTGGCGTAGATCAGGGAGGGGTTCGAGCCGGCGACCCATACTCGGTCGCGCCGGACCGAGCCGACGGTCAGCCGCTCCCCCTCCCACCTCCGGTCGGCATATCGCCGCTATCTGCCACTGGCGCGAAGGCCCACACAGATACCGCCCACTATCGTCAGCAATGCCGGTGCAGAGGACCCACCCCCGGTCGTCATCAACGCCGGTGGCTCCTCCTCCCTCTCTGAGTCGGTTCAAGAAGAAGGGGTGTGCCTCCCACACAAGGAGAAGCACCACCGTCGCCTGTCATGCTCGGGCCGGCGGGGTTTGACCGGAGATGCGGAAGAAGATGGTGGAGGTGATGCTTGCAGTGACGGCATCTGAAGAACAAGTATCACGGAAGAACACATAGTTCATCAGAGGCATTATTTGCTACCTTTGATCTCTCGCTTTCCTTCCGGCGATCGGTGTTCTTCGGCGATCTTCACTGCAACTCCGGCGAGGAACTCCTACACCGGCGACTGTTCCTGGCCTTCTCAGGATGTAGAGCGCTGATAACGTGTTGTAATACTGATTAGGAATAGTACTCGTGAACAGTAACAATGTAGAAGACAATGTAAAATGAAAGCCTTAGTCTTTATTGATGAATAATGGTACATATATAGTACATGCCAAGGGGCAGTTTGTAGGATGTAAAGACACTTGGTAACTGCCATTAGTAGTTGCTAATCATCCCTTCATTATCTTATAACTGATGATTAGAATGTTAAGAATGTTCTCAACACCGAATACCCGGTTTTTTTTTGTTTTTGCTCCAGGAGAGTGGCTTGTCTCGACTTGTCCGCTGTGCGCCTGTGCGCTATCTGTGCGTGCGCGTGTCGCCCGTCACGAGTTGCGTTCTACAGCAACCCGGAAGAGTGGCGTGTACCAACGAATCGCAAATGTTGGGATTCGCTCTTTATTTCTTGCCAATATGCTTTGCTCAATCACGATCGATCATCATCTTCGAGGGAGAGGTACATAAATTAACAAGTAAGGGAAGATCAGAAGAAAGCGTCTCCGTGTTTTCAAATAGAAACCTGAGAGCAACTCAGAGAGCCTAGTAAAAAATCACTTACTAATTTATGTAAAATGAAATAGCTAGCAAAAAGTCGATGAAATCCAACAGACTAACTAAAATCAACTCTCCATATACTCCACCGCTACTGGGCCCCGCCCACCATACTCATGTACGAGGGGATAGCTAGTGGGACTGGCTAGCCAAAGATGGCTAGCGAAGCTCCCAGTTTAGCTAGCGGAGGATAGAGTCATAGAGATGACAAGTTTAGCTAGTATGTTGCATTGAGTTTCTAAACAAATTTTCTATTTTTTAGCTAGTTAAGTCAAGATAGCTAGTCTCTTGGAGTTGTTGTCACTAAGCTTTCTTCTTATGAGATATGGCAATTTACTCCATTGCAATTTCGTTTCCAAAACTCCTTCCACACAGTCCATGCTCTTATATATCTAGCATGTGCAAGTGCAACTCACCAACACCGACGATGATCCTCCCAGTCTTTGGCTCTCAGGCTGACACTCCTCACTGGCATCACCTCGGCATCTCCGCATCCCTACTGCTGCCGACCGAGATTCTATTATAGGATGTACTCCCTCCGTCCCACAAAGACCGTTCGTTTAGTAAATTTAGGACATACTAGTAGTTGTGACAAATGCTCTTGTTGCCCCTAATTAATATGCATTGGAACTTGAAAAGAGACATCAAATAAGTATTTTTGGCTCCATATGTTTCTCAATGCAATTTTCCTTGGTACTTCGTGTTAGTTTAACGAGGAGTATTTAATACAAGGTGAAAGAACACTTTTTGTGAGACAAATTCTGAAAGCTATATAAACAGTACTCCCTCCATATTGGTATTAGATAATGCTTAGGAGAGCGGCACGGTCTCCAAAGTATAACTTTGACTTCTTTTTTTTTATAATAATATGTATTGCAAAGTTATATATGTATACTATTATGAAAATATTTTTCAAGACAAATCTATTCATATGATTTTCACATTTCCAAACTCAATAACTTAAAAGTTATTTATGATTTATGTTCCAATGTTTGACTCAAACCTTGTCCAAAACATCATCTAATACCAATACGGAGGTAGTATTTGCGGGCCGGAGGGAGTACGCTACTGCAGCACGACCAGCGCTTACTGCAACGCCCGATGCAAGTTTGACCCCAATTTGGCGGTGCGGGGCTGCCGGCGGCGCGTCCGTGGAGCATCGTCACCAGCGTGTTCTTCAATGAGATCAAGTCCCACGCCGGGAGGAGGACACATGCTTCTACAGAAGCGGTGCCCGGAAGGCCACCGGCGCGTTCCCGGGGTTCACAGGGCGGGTTGGAGGCGGATCGCAAACGAAAATGCAGATCCTGAACATTTGTGTATCGTCTTGCTGGTGCAGAGTGATCAAATTAAACATTCCTTCATGGGATATATGAATCACATGATTGTTTGCAATTTGACTTTGACAATTTCATTGGCCTGGAATTGACTGCAGATTTGTGCTACATCAACGAGATGGATGGTGCGAGCTCTATCTAGCTTCTAGCTACTGCAAGCCGACAAGCAAGAACCAGTGGCCGTGCTATCCAGGGCAAAAGTACTACGGCGCGCGGCCCGCTGCAGCTGTCTACGGGCGAGATAGTGAAATTGGTCGAATCATTGGGATTAGCCACGGCGAAACATCAGTGCGCTTCTACTTGCAGTACTGCACGAACGAAGTTCCACGTTGAACCAAGGAGTAACCTCACTTGCAGGTGCGCTTGATTCATGCTCCTCGCTTCATGGTGTTGAATTATAGAAGAACCTATGCCCTGAGCGAGCAGCGGCATCAGTAATACTAATCTATAACCTATAGAAGCACACCACTAACATGCAAGCTATCCAAGTTTTCATCCACTAAAGCAACCTATAGATGATCAATGTTTAAAACATGTTCTCTCTCAAATAATGAATATGTAATTTAGTTTATACAAACATTTACACAAGCACATTAGTTCACATTTTTATAAAAAAAAACTCTTTCAAATCCCCAGCAGCGCGGGGAATCACCTAGTATATAAGAACTTAGCCCCCTTTTGGAAGGGCTCCAAAAGGAGCTCCGGCTTCGGCTCCACGCGGAGTCCTTCCAAACTGGGTAGTATATCATTTTTCCGGCCTCAAGATGACATCAAATGCAAAATTTTTGAACTACAAAGTTATTTATCTCGTCGGAAGCTACAATTTTAATATAAATTTTATCTTCATCCGAGTTCATACGAAAGTTACGTTAAAATGAACTGACATACCACACGACGTTTGCAGGCGCTACCAGTACCCGCGCCGGGTATTGTTCACAAACGACCATGTGGTATGGCATTTAGGCCCAAAACCATAAATTTGAGATGACATATATATTTGAAAAATTGAAGAAATAAATAAAAAAATCAGGTTCGCGTGGTTCTCTCGGCCCCATTCATTAACTGAGCCCACGACAGCCCAATAGCCCAATCTTGTTGGCCCAGTTTTGTCCTAATTAGAACTAATTGGCCCATGCCGGTTCCCTTCCCCCATTCGGCCATTCGGCGGCTAGCAAACCCCCTCAAAAATCCTCCGGCCTTCCGCCGCCGACGAGCAGCATCGCCATGGCTCTGGCCCGGCGGCTGCTCCGCCTGCGCCCCCACCTCGGCGCGCTTCCTCTCCCTTCCCCGAGCCCCCCGCGCCTCCTCTCGTCCCGCACCTACATCTCCGACCTACGCCGGTCCGCCTTCATCGACCGCCTCCTCCGCTCCGTCCGCTCCGAGATCTCCATCCTCGACGACTCCACCCCGCCGCCACCACCCCCGCCCCCCGCGCCCTTCGCCGTCGAGGACCGCCCGGGCGAGCAGTGGGCCCGCCTGCGCGGCGTGTTCTCTGCGGCCGAGGGGGAGGAAGAGGAGGTCACGGTGGACGCCACATTGGTCGACGGCGCGCTGCCGCCCACTCGCTCGGGCGCGGACACGGGCGGCCCGCCCAGGTTGCACATCACCGTCAAGGTCGAGGTCTCCAAGGCAACGCGGCCCGGGGTGGCGCTCAACTTCGAGTGCTCCGCGTGGCCTGACGAGATGGAGGTGGAGAGGGTCTTCCCCGTCCGCCGCGGCGGGCCTGTACCGTTGCAGCAGTACGTCGGCCGCCAGTTCAGGTAATACTTATGTCGATGGGAATTCACTAACATCTCTAAAATTTTCTTGTGTGTTGATACTCGTCTTGCCAGTGATTAAAATGTGCTTTGTTCTTGTTATTAGTGAACTGCGTGATAGTGTGATCATTCATGACCAGTCATGAAATGATTGAAGTACTTGGGATGGGGGGAAGGTCGAAATCCCTTTTATTTCCAAATCCATGTTCAGGAATTGTGGCTGCATTTCGTTTTGCAAAAGAAAATTCTGTGAAAAATACCCAATTGTGTTTCATTTGAAGAATGACTGGTGCTAACTTGTTAGATGCGACACAAGGACTAGTTACTTACTGCAATGTACAAGTCCTTTTCCTTTTGCACAAGTCCCGTTCTCCACATCAATTATGCACGGTTGCTGATGAGTGATGAAGATGTAACAACCAAAGCTGAGAATGAAACATATTAGGGCATGGTTCATCGCCATTATGACTTGATTACTCTTTGTTCCCACCAAGCTTGCAATATGACAAATACTTTTTTTACTCGTTTATCTGGAGTATATAC
Organism: Cenchrus americanus; assembly: GCA_947561735.1. Taxonomy (NCBI): domain Eukaryota; kingdom Viridiplantae; phylum Streptophyta; class Magnoliopsida; order Poales; family Poaceae; genus Cenchrus; species Cenchrus americanus. Next base: position 69,803,103 of record OX387239.1, on the reverse strand, counting down.
TGATAATTCTGCTTGTTCTGTTGAACAGTGAGTTAGATGAGGAGATGCAAAGTGCAGTGCAAGATTACTTAGAGCGAAGAGGAGTTAATGATGATCTTGCCACGTTCCTGCATGCGTACATGGAAAACAAGGAGCATAATGAACTTACCAGATGGTTGAAGAATGTTGAATATCACGTAAAACAATGAACATCTGTGTTAGATTAATTAGTATGTTTTACAGCATTGAGAGCCATATCACCACCATCTTGGCACTTTGACATTACTATTGTTATTTGAAGTTTATTTTTTGTGGTGCTAGATATGCAAAGAATCTTACTATGTACTAGTACCAATGCAAACAGGGATTTTGCCTGGGAATAGGCTTTTGCCCTCGTGTAACGGCTAGCCAATTTGCCACTATTTGTCTGTCACATTGAAGTGTACTACTCTATCTATGCACGTGTCCCAATACATCAAATTGTCACTATTCACTTGTCACATCGAATATATACTAGAATATGTTAATTGTAAATTGATTCTTACATTTCTCATCAACTTAAACTTTGGGGTTGGGGCTAAGGGCGTCTCCAACAATCTAGCTTAGAGCTAGTGAAACTAATTTTTTAATCAGGAAACATTGCAAAAGACAAGAGACTAACTACGAGAGAAGAGATAAGCTCGCTCAATTCCCAATACACTGTTCTCTCACTGCACAATATTCAAAGCTAGTTGTTGCACTCTTTTCTTGTTTAAATTCATCAGCTTAGAGCTAGTACTAGCTCATACGATTGGAGACGCCCTAAATGACTCAAGTTTGGATGCTAATGGATGCGGTAATTAAATAGAAGTAATTGGATCTTACTATGATTTTTCATGTTTGAGACCCAAGGAAGCCTGAAAGGACAAAGGAGAGTGACTAAGTGGATATAGTATGACGTACTATGTTTTCATGTTTGATAAATTGCTCATTGTATTATCCTCAATGGTCAATAGGAGCCAGGACAACATCATTGTTCCTTCAACATTAAAGTTGCACCCTAAATCCTAATATAAATTATTCCTCAAATTCCCACAGCAACGTACACAACAGAATTCACCTCGTTAACAAAAAAATCCATCGGATGATATAATGAGTAAAAATAAAAATACACTAGCACTAGAACACGTACAAGTCTCATTGCACAGACAACAATGACAAACAGAAAATAAGTGAGTAAACACCCTTACCAAGAAAACACCCATGGTACGGTGAAAATTACCCTACAACTAGCTGTTGGGACCTCGTGCCTTGTCCAAATTAAAACGTGGAGAACAACTAGCTGTTAGGATTAAAAGAACCTCCTAATAAGGTTTTGATGCATCATCTAACATGACTTCTTCATCCATTTCTTTAGTCGGCACCAACTGAGGTGTCCCAACCACCTCTCCTATCTCTGAGCAGTTTCCATCCATCACCGAAGGGGCCTCTTTCATGGGAGACAGATGCGGTTTCTCCTCCCATGGCGGAAGAATTTCGCATGCGTTGTGTGTTGGAGAGTTGATTTGCGAACCATCACCTGCTTCATCATCGGCAATCTTCGTCGGCTCCCAGTCGAGCTCGGAGGTAACCTTGTCATAGTACTGAATGTACCCCTACATACATATACATGAATGATATATGTAAGAGGACTTGTAGTGTTTTGCACAATGAATTGAATTAAATCCTCAATTTTTTATCTGCGCATGCTTTCTACTCTAACAGCTACCTCAAGCTTCTCCATGAGCTCATGTGCAGTGGGAGCCTGGACAAAGATGCGGCGAGCGCTGGGGTTGATGAAGCCTTCCTCCACGGCCTGATCAATGAACGCCAGCAGTGAGTTGTAGTAGCCATCAACGTTCAGCAAGCCGACCTGATGCGTGAGCTAATCGATCAAATTGAGCCAATTGGATGTTGAATAATGTAGAATGCATCAGTTCAGAGTATGGGAGCTAGCATATTTGTTTACAGTATATTTTACCGGCTTATGATGGATGCCTAACTGTGCCCATGCGATCATTTGGAACAGCTCCTCCAGAGTTCCGTATCCTCCTGGATCATATCTCTCACGTGTTCAGCTTCATATACTGTACTGATTGTGTGAAACAGCATATATCTGATGGCTGGTGGCTGATGGCTGATGACTGGTTTGTTCGAGAGAAAAATCTTCTTGTTCATTCTTTGATGGTGGTTTGTTCTGAGAGAAAAACACTGCTGGCTGGTGGCTGATAAGCCAAGCGAACAGGGGCGGATTTGCTAACTTTTTTTGTTCTGCAGTATACAATTTCCTTTCTGAAATACATGGCGTTTAAGACAACCAGATTAATTAGTTCATTTTAACCTATTACCTTATCCTAAACACCAGTAACATACAGACAGTCATAAAAGCTTATGTTAGCTTATGCTTGCCAACACTCACAAGACAGACTCAACATGGCAAAAAACAAAAACAAAAACAAAACTCGACATGTGGGGGTAAACCTTCTCACACAGATCGAGAACCAGTTATCATATGCTTTGGTGTGGGACAAATGAGAGATTTTTTAAAAAACTCTAATATGAAATTCGCTCATATGGGAAGTCGAACTCGAGACCTAGAGAGTGTCACCCACTCCACCTAACAATTTATCCAGAGGAGGTTAGGCTCAACATGGCAAGTGAAGAAGAACCACTTACCAGGTAGGGCTATGAAGGCATCAGATTGCCTTGCCATCTCCGCCTTCCTTTGGTGCATGTCCTCCACCACCTTCACCTCCCCAACTGTCTCTCTGATAACCTTACACAATGTCAATCAAATTTAATTTTGTGCATTGTATTATAAGAAGGAATCAAAAGTTTTAAATTTATTTGTCTATAGTTGTGCCTATATATCAACTCAAGATGATGGCTCAGTTTTTGTTGAATATATAGATGATGGCACAATAACGCTTGGAAATTACTCCCTTTGTTCCAATTATAGGTTGTTTGACTTTTAACACCAAGTTTGACCGCTGGTCTTATTAAAAAAATTGTACAAACATAGTCAAATTTAGGTCATTTTAAAAGAATTTTTATTAGTAAAGAAAGATACAACACAAAATATGATAAACTACACATTTTTTGAATAAAACGAATGGTTAAAGTTGGGCTCAGAAAAGTCAAATGAATTATAATTTGGAATGGAAGAAGTGACAATGCATCTCACACTAATAATTACCAAACACTCCTATGCATTTAGATGGAAATCATATAATTTTCTCCGTATTTTTGTTTGAATCATTTAAAAATTTTGGTAAAGATATAAGTTTATGATATATCATAATTTAAAGAAAATTTACTCATCGTCTTCAGTCTATATTTTAAAAACAATATTGATAACTAAAACTTGAAAATCAAAATGCATGCCCGAATTAAAATGTGCATGATGACATCTGTACTAATTGGAAGGGAGTACTGTATTAATTGCTACCTGAGGAGTGGTCATCAGAGCCCTGGGAACGACCCTGCAACCGGATGACATGCATGCAGTACAAAACAATCAGTACAGTAGCTTGCATTATTGGAATACCTAGATATGTAAAGAAGTATACGATGCTCGTGATTAGACAAACAAACGAGATCGACTTGTGGTTACCCAACAACATGCCTGCCACCGTGGTGGACAGCGTGGGAGATGAGCCCCATGAGCCCTAAGCTTCCGCCGCCGTACACCAGGCCAATGTCCCTAGACACCTGCAGTGCTGATAGGGTTAGAGACTTAAGGTGTTGTTCGTATGTACTAGCTCTCTCCCTCAAGCATTATTATCTGAAATACATAAACCTCGTGCAGGCATAATCAAACTTATCAATTTTTTATAAAAAATATGTGATCAAACTTAGCAAATTGCCGTAAAAAGTGTGAATAATTTTCACACACATAAACATCACTTCTATAAAATACACGTATATATCTTAGCTAGTGATGAGCACCTGCGAGAGACTAAACCGTGGTCGAAGGTCATACTCGATGTACAATAGTAAAACCAAGAGTAGATATATACCAGCTCTTTAGCGAGGTCAACGGCGGCGTCTTGGTAGCTCGTCTTCTTCCCCTGGCTGCTGCCGCAGAACACGCAAATCTTCTTGAACCTGCTGGCGGGCTCCATCGTTTTTTCCATGGCCTGCTTGCTATAGCTCTCGACCTCAGTCTCTCTAGCTAGTCCATGCTCTCCTGCACGCCTTATATAGAGAGAGGCGCCGCGCGCGTGCGCCAGGTTGAGGCCTTGAGGGCATGCGTGCACAATTCAAAGAATGTTAGCCAGAATTTGAGCATAGGAAGCCATGTACTAAATAACATATGAGTGTTTAACTTTAATCTAATATTTGACCGAACAGGTTACATGCATGTTTTTTATTTTGTGCACAAATCACTAATAATGTCAGTTTCACGAGTCGCAAATAAATAGTTCAAATAGAAAAATAACGTTTAACGATAATTTCAAACCTTAAGTCAAACAACAGTATGGGGTTACACTAGAGCATTATATTAACTATTAAGTAACACTCCAGACTACAAGGCATAATTTTTTCGAAGTCAAACTAGGTTGAGTTCGATCAACTTTGTACTGAAAAGTTTTAATATCTAATACATCAAATAAGTAAGTTATGAAAAAAATAATTATATGTATTTGGCAACCTAAATATTAAATATCATTATCTTTTTCTACAAACTTAGTCAAACTTATTAGTAGCTCTTATTTCAGAACAAGTGGTGTGTTAAATGAGCCATATTTAATTAAATAATACTCTTACGCGTGAATCTGAAATTTAGAGGTTCGATTCAAGGCTTTAAGAATCTTTGAGCGTGCCAGCTTTATCGATCGTCTCTCATTTTAAGTCCGTTAGACTGTCTCCAGCAGGCTACCCATCCCCACCCCCATCCTCAAAATGAGGGAGAAATCTACATTGTACACCCCTTTAGCAATTCACGCACCCCCTCTTCGTAATGAGGTACCTCCCCTTTCACCACTCAATCTCGGGTTCCTCTCTCCTCTTCCCCATCCCAACTGTCGCGTCGCTCCTCACCCTGTCCGCCCGGCGCCCGTGAGCTGCAATCCCACGCGACCACCTCTACTGCGCCTCGCCATCGCGAGCTGCAGCCCCATGCTGCCGGCGAGGTTCGAGACAAACGCCTTCCATGGCCAGCAAAGCGAGCTCTAGGCGTGGAGGCCTCCATAGCCGGTAGGGCAACCTTGCGCCGGACCCACGCACCGGTCTCTGCCCTTCGCCGCCCCCACGCGCCGGTCGTCGTCTCCTACACCCCCACGGACCGGTCTCCGCCCTCTGTCGCCCCCACACACCGGTCACCGTCTCCCACCGCCCCACGTCGCGCCCCCCCCCGAACGGGCCAAACCGCCGCCGGGAGCATCAGATCCGGCCACCAGGCCGCAAGATCTGCTGTCGGAGGCCATCTACACGCCCTCTTCCTCTCCTTCTCCGCCCGTCGTCTCCCTTTGCACCATGGGGGCAGAGCCTCCTCTCCTTCATCTGTCATCTCCCTCTCTCCGCCTCGAGCAGGGACTCCCTCCTTCCGGCGGCGGCAAGTCTCCACAATGTGAGCGGAGCAGGAGCGGCCTCGCCGGCATGGCTGCCACAGCCCTGTCCCTCGTGGGAGCCAACAGTCGTTGTAGTATGCAGGAGGGGATGGGCGTAACTCATGTTGTGGGCATTGCTCTTTTGGGATGTGATTTTTCTCTTTTTTCCATTATAAGGGCTATTTGCCTTTGAAGATGAGTAGTCTTGATGTGGACAATCTTATGATTCACCCACTAGTATCCATTCCAAATTACTCCCTCTATCCTTTAATATATGACGTTGGTTACTTGGTTAGCTTAAAAATGAACTAACCAACGTCATATAAAAGAGAATGAAGGTAGTATAAAAATAATTTTAACATTATATTTTAAATTTGAAACGGAAGGAGTATGTAACAAACTAGCAATAGATCTAAAGAGTCAGCTAAGCTCCATAATTATTATTACTATCCGACTACCTGGTTCAGTTCAGCTAATTCTAGCTAAGCAGCTAATGAATTATAATTGAAAAAAAAAATCAAATCTAAACATGCCACCGAGCTGATCACACAAGTCTCAGCGCCGTCCCCTCTCAATATGCAAAACATATGTACGTTCTGCCAGCCGGAGATAATGTTGCAGACGTTCGGACGGAGGGAACTGACGTATCGTCTGACGACGTTGTGCAGGGCAACCTGGAGACACCTGCCGACGTTGTCGTCCACCACCGGGTGTGCAATGCATAACGACGACGCTACCTGCTGCGTCTGCGTGCGTACCCAACACGTCGTTTACTTTACTTCCCATCTTGATTATTGATGCCACTGCACCATCAGCTACGTACCACGTACTGAAACCAGATCTGAATTGATCGATGAAAGGATCGAAACACAAGAGGCACGTACGTACGCTCTCTGAAGACTGAATGCATATATACAAGTGAAAGGTAGTAGCGATTATTGATGGCAGGTTTCGTTCTTGGATCGGGAGAAGAACGAAATGGTAGTGGTTGGTACAAGGGGGGTCGAATCGAGGGAGAAGATTCAATCGATCGTAGAAACGGGGACGGCGTAGTATAGAAGACGCGGAGTTGAAGGATATATCGGGGGTTAAGTTGGCCTGTGTGTATACGACCTGCATGTTGAGAAGATAGATGTATCAACCAACCAGTAGCATGTGAAGATGACCGACAACCACCATAAACTGGCGCAGAATGAAACAGCGCCAAATCTGAATTCGTGCAGAGATCTGCCTCGATCCGCTGAGGCACTGAGCGAGAGCTGACCATCTCTCCACAAATATGGATTTGACCGCACACACAGAGCCCTTCAATAACGCCACCTTCAATTCATCAATTGGGGACAACAAATCTGGAGATGAGCCGTGCGATCGATGAACACCAATGCCTACTAGGTACATTTAGCAGAAAACGCATGGGTTACGGACTGTGTCTACAGGAGTTAACGTCGGGATTCCTTCTTCTGCGTGCGCTGCACAAGACACATGCGTGGGTTGTCACTTTCTCAGAGATAACCGGACAGTACGGTCAGGCCAGTCGATCGAGGACGTGCACACCAAAGGTTGCCGGCGATCCCAGGTGGGATAATTTTTTAATATTAACCTTTTTCAAAAATTATTTTTAAAAATAACCCAGGGGGAACTTTTTTTTTTTTGCACGCGGGTGACCCTTTTGCCCGCGCCCGGCGGCGTGGCGCGGCAGCGCCGGCCGCCGCGCCACGCATGTGGCGCGCGCACACCGCCACGCCGGCCGGCCGCGCGCGCGCGCGCGGGGCGTGGGCCGGTCCCCGCCGCGCCACATGCGCGGCGGCGCGGCGGGGGCGCGCGCCGCGCCACCGCGCGCGCGCGCGGGCCGGGTCAAGAGGGCCCGCGCGGCCCCCTTCTTCCTCCTCCTCTCCCTTCTTCCTCCTCCGGCCCGAGCCGCCCGCCGCGCCCCTTGCCGCCGCCGCCGCCGCCCCCCCCCATTCCGCCGGATTTGGGGTGGAAAAAGTAGGGGGATTTGTTCCCCGCGTCGTTGTGAAGGTATTGACCTACTTCTCTCCCTCTTTTACCGTTGCATTGTGTAGATCGGAGTAGATGTTTGTGACCTAGGGTTAGGTATAGAAATTTGAAATTTAGACGAAATGCAATTAGTTTTAATGGAAATGATGATTAGTTCATACGCAGTAGTTTGTCTGCCCGTGTTATTGACGTGTAGAACTTGTTGCATGAATCGATTTAATGATATTATTGATGTCAAATGTTTAGGGTAGTTTAAAATGGGTGTAGCTATTATATGGATGGACGTTTATTAGGGGTAATACCTAACAATTTTGTTGAATACCTAACAATTTTATTAGGGGTAATCCGCACGTGTGTATATATATAACTAATCGAGATGGATATAATTTTTGTTGAACACAATTCTAATTTTTCATGTATATTTTTAATAAATATCTATTTTAGTACTATATAGTTATTAAACAAGTTATAAATTTTGTAGATGGACTGTTTAGTTCGCATGTTTCATGGTGGCGTAGTTAAAGAAAATGGAGAGTTTGAGAATATGACGAGTTGGTAGAAACATTTGATGGTCCGCCAAGCTTTAAGGATGTAGTTGATTGTGCAATGGTCAACTATGGAGTTGGAATGCATGAGTTGTCATTTAGAGGTCGTTTTGATTGTGGGAAGGCTAGAGCTCATTATGTGTTGATGAGCTTGTCAAGTGAAGAAAATTGGAATCGGTATAAGAAGGTAGTTGGTCAAGCTAATGTGTCATGTCTGGAGGTTGTGGTAGATATTACTCGTGGGCCTAGTGGTAATGTTTACATGAATGAGGAAGTGCCGTTTGAGGCTCTAAAAGGTACACAAGAGTCTACAATTTTGGAGGAGGACTTTGGTTGTAGGGAACCTAGTCGGGATGTTGGGATGGTGAATGATGATTTTCCCAATGATTGTTTTGAGCGGGAGGAAGAAAACATGGACGATGATGATATATCTGACAGCTCTGAAGAAGGTGATTCTGAAGATGAGTCCGATGAGGAGCATGCGGAAGAGCAAAATGATGCCAATGCACATGCGGCTGAAGCACTCCTTGGTTTAAGTGAGGTTAACTTGGATGGTGTTCAACATGATTACCCTCGGTGAACCATACAACCTTTGAAAGGGAAGTGCACATAAGTAGGCCGCCAGTGAACATTAGAAATGGTGAAAGTGAAGAACACGTGCCTAGGTTCCCGGACAACACTAGAATTGGTGACAGTGTTGAACACTACACCCAAGCTCAGTACCAATTTGGAATCCCTTCTGTTCGCAATGACAGAGACTTGAGTAAGATCGATAGAGCCATTTGTGATTCTACTAGGTTGTTCACAGAAGGAATAATTTTTACCAGGGAGCCTGAGATACATGAGAAAATGATGTTTGACTCCCTGGATGAACTTAGGTTTTTCTTGTCGACTATGCGGTGAAGCATTATAGGCCTTTCACCGTGGTCCATTCGGACGAGGAATCTTAGGTATGAAGTAATGTGCAAACAAGGGTGCATGTGGCGTGTATGGGCACGGCTGCAGAGAGGGACAGGGGAAATGGAAGATTACAAAGGTTGTGGGACCTCACACATGTCGGTCGAGTCGGGTGAAGGGAGTTCACGCACAATTGATCGCAAGTTACATTGGAAGGTGTATCTTAGGCGTTGTTCGTGAGAATAGTGAGGTGACGGCCAGCAATTTGATAGAGCGGATATTGATGTTTGCCGGATATCGTGTGAAGTATTCTAAGGCATGGCGGGCTAAACAACATGCAATTGCCTTGCTATGGGGCGATTGGAAAGAGTCATATGCAAAAATTCCAAGGGTCTTGAGAGCCATGAACCACTTCAATCCGGGGTTAAATGGTTCCCTTACATGACCGGTTCTCGTGTTCTCGACGGTGGTGTTTTGAAGCCCGTCCTTCTACGTGTTTTTTGGTGCTTTCCACAATGTAAAGTGGCTTTCCAACACCGTCGTCCGGTGATACTTGTAGACGGAACCTTCTTGACCGAGCAAGTACGGAGGTACACTCATGATGGCGATTCTTGTAGATCCCGAACGGCAACTTGTGCCTTTAGGTTATGCCTTGGCGGAGAGTGAGAATGACGACAGAGTGAGAATGCCTTTAGGTATACTTGCATTACACACAACTCATTGTGCATGCATCTTGGCCACTTTATCGATTTCTTCGAATCGTACGGTCTAACATCCCGCAAAGATCGGAAATAACTCTTCTCTCTTGGTGGGAAGTACTCCTTACATTCGGGATCCTGTTCTGTCCACAAGTCGGGACCGAGAGAATTATCCTCACCGACAAGTCATCCATTGTCGGTTATTGTGAACAACTTACCCGAAGGGTGACATATATAGGGAAAGAAAAGAAGTGGTGGGCCATTCAATCCGTGGGAGAAAACACACCCTACCCCCAACCCTACTACATGTGATGTGAGTACAAGAAAAAACACCCTACACCCCGCCACGGCTATATAAAGAGGGACGGCGACCGCGTGACTACCACCGCCACACCTTGCGTGCTCCTCCCTCTCCTCACGGGCTCATCTTCTATCTTAGGTACGGTTCCTCTCTTTGTTAATTTAATGTAATCGGTTTAACTACTTCAAAATAATGTTCAATTTTTAACAATAACTAGAGATGTCTACGGGCCGCCGCCGGGAGGGGGTCGGGATGGTAATGGTGGTGGTGATCCGAAGGGCAAAAACACAAATACAACACCCGATCCGAAGAAAATGACCACTTTTAAAAGAGCCATGCTTCGTTATATGCAAGGAGAAAGCTGCAGATGCCATTGCAAGAGGAGAGGACCCCCCTTGGAATGGTCTTTATGCTCCGGTGTTTTTTACGGTCCGAAGCAAACCCGTCTCGCTCCTAATCAACCAACTAAAAAAGGTACCAAGAAGGATAAACCTTCGTCATCACATCACAAGGATGGCTAAATATTGGAACTTTGTATGAGGTCGTTGTCTTCGACCATGCGGTGTTGTAATATTTGAGCTACTATTTCGTTTACACCATGGTAGTGTTATATTGTTTCAAGAAAACTACATCCTGAATGTGTTGTAATAATGGAACTATTATTCCTAAATTTTTTATTTTTCTAATCTCCTGCTCCATTAATAAATCGCATGCAACACAACCAAACACATTTTTTCATTGAAAAAATTGTTCAATACAACACATACAACCGATTCTTAAGGACCATTCATCATCAACTACATCACATAACAAAGTGTTCACTTAACACAAAACTACCAAATACACTAGTTCATTGAAAAAAATATTACAATGCAACACATGCAACCGACACTTGACCACCATTCATCATCCTCCCACAATCCTCTTACCTTTTCCGTCGGCCTCTCGCCTTTCTAGCCGCTTCATCCCTCGACCTATCCCCGGACCTATCCATCAATGCCTTCCACTCCTCTTCCTTTTTCCTCTTCTTCTCACTCTTCTCCTTTGCGGTCAACGGACGTATCCCCCGTTCTAAGAACTTCTCCCCGTTACAACGCCAATATGCCACAACTTTCTCGTAGTTGGCGTAACCAACTACAAATTCTAGCTCCACTCCGGTTTCACGAACCATCTCATCACAAATTGGACCACTTAGATCCTCCTCTTCCGGTAAGGGCACACCATATTTTGCTCTTATCTTGTTTTTAATAGATTCGAGTTTTAAACCTCCTCCCCAGGTTCAAAAGTTCGTCCCAACTCTAACATTAACTCACGACGACCAAGAAATTGCTCCCAATCACAAGTCCGCGCCTCCCGCAAAATATAAGACCGTATCATACAAAGTTAAATCAAAATGAGGACAACCACAACGGTAGTGCTACCTAAATCAAAGAAGTTCACATCATGCTCACCCAAAAGTCTCCATATGCATTGCCACAAAACATTCCAAAACCGAGCTCAGATGGCACAACACCTTCCGTGGCTACTATGCCACACTTGCACCGTGAAGGTGGATAGCTAAGGCAAGGCCAAGCCTTCGTCCGGACTCGAACTCTTTCACTTCGATTCGGTTGGCCACTCCGATCTTGGTCCATATATGTATTCATTGAAGTCACACCTAGGCCACCCACTCGAAATGCGGAACAACCATTAATAGCAATGAGTCATGGACATTTATAAAACTTAAATGAGAACAAGGATATGCTTTTTACTTACAACGAGTCTTTAGGGAGCAACGAAAGAATGGTGTAAACTTATTTGGGGCCTCAATGTTTGGTCGTTGAAGATACGCACGCACTCCACAATCACACACCGGAGGGTTGTTAACTCGCTCAATGGCGGCCAACCGCTTCTCCTCATAAGTCATCGGTGGAGGATTAGGTGGAGGAGGAACCCATCGTTGAAACTCATGATATGGCTTCAACACATGACTCGCATACGGGAATAGACGTATCCTAGGATCAAACTTGTCGGGCCCGTCTATCCACCGCAAAAAATAACAAGGAGCCGCCGGGGGTGGTGCTTCCCTAATCCAACAACAAGAGAATGCTCTACCCGCGGTCCCGGCACACCTAGACTCGTTTCACATAAGCCGCACACCACATAAACAATTGGGTACGGGGGAGAGCTCGAGGCACGGGACCGTTTTCATCCCACTCTTCGGGAAAACTTCCTTTACCCCTAACAATGGCACAAGAACGTGGGTTTTGGTGGCTCATGTCTACTAATCCGCAACCAATGATATCAAAATGAACAATCACTTTCAACATATTTGCAACATTGTATTAAGCATGTAGTAAAGCAAACCTACACTAAAGCATGTAGTAAAGAAACGTATTTTCAACATATCAATAGATGACACATTGTCTAATGAAACTTTCCCAAAGCATAACTTTCAACACATCCAACATCTAACGCATCACAATTTCAAATTATTGTCAAACCCTAGCTCACCTATACATGCAAAATACGGCAAAAATAAGTGCTAAAACCGAGATTAAATAAGGGCAATACCTTCCAAGGATACGGGGATCGATTTCCCACACTATCCCCGCCACAAATCGCCGGGACACGGGGGGGCGGCGGCGGCGGCGCGCCGTGCGAGAGGAGAGAGCTCGGGGCCGGGAGAGAAGAGAGGGAGGAGGAGGAAGAAGGGGGCCGCGCGGGCCTTCTTGACCCGGCCCCCGCGCCGGGGCGCGGTGGCGCGGCAGCCCCGCCGCGCCGCCGCATGTGGCGCGGCGAGACCGGCCCACGCCCGCGCGCGCGCGCGCGGCCGGCCGGCCGTGGCGGGGGCGCCGCGCCACCGCATGTGGCGCGGCGGCGATCGCTTGCCGCGCCACGCGCGCCGGGCGCGGGCAAAAGGGTTACCCGGTGCAAAAAAAGTTCCCCAGGGGTTATTTATAAAAATAATTTTTAAAAAAGGTTAATATTAAAAAATTATCCTCCCGGGTGTGGTTTTCTTGTCGTTGTTCTCATAAACTAGCTGGAACATTAATGCGCGCGCCCTAGATCACAAGTTTCAGTGTCTGCCACAATTGTCCGTGTTTCGTTGGGAGCCAACAAAAAAATTTTAGTAAAAGGAATCGTGAATGTATGGACTAAATAAAGTCTACTTGCAAAACTGTTTTTATCTTTGCGCGACAAATCTAATGAGTCTAATTAATTCATAATTTGCTATATTAAAACACATTTTTTACTCATAAGCTGAAAGAACATAATTTACGGTTTTCTCTCATTTATTTTTTACGTATAGATTAAAAAGAGCTTCTCTAATTTATTTCCTAGAATCTTTAATTATCATCATGCTAAATTAATTCACATATCCCTTCACAAATGATGCTTATGGTTATGGAAGGTGGAAAGTAGATGCGCTGCATTTTAATCCATGGAACGTATTGAATATACAGGTATAAACAAAGGAGCTACCTAATCAAACTTTTCCGTATAATTAGAATCATGAAATTAAGATCTCAAAATTGAGACAGGCCCCAATTTAAGATTTTTTTATTTTAACCTTTTTAATCTAAAATATAATGGTAACATATCCCAAACTAAAATGTCAAGAACTAAGCTTTTGGTTGCGCCAAGATTCGTAGCGCGATTAATACTTGAGTCACAATATATCATGTGACACAACTAATGTATACGGTAGCATGAGAAAAAATCGTATCTGACGTGGCAAACGGAGTCACGCCATGCTCCCTTGCGCGACTTGTGACGTAGCGCGACTGGAGAGGCACATAACAGTCTGAGTTTCGCCTTCCACTCTTATTAGTCGTGTTTCGTCCTTCATTTTAATTATGAGCTCTTAAATTTGTGAAACTTGAGATGTATGATCTATAGAGTGCATACGTTCCATTTTAACTATTTGCACTCAAAACCATGGTGTATAAAATGATATATCACACATCAAATTTGCTAAGTGTGAAAACAAAGTCAACTAGTCAACTTTGAATATACTTTTTGAGAAATTTTACACTAAGACCTTAGATATTTTTGGACTGCAATTTGATTTGGATATTCTAGAGAATTTTGTATAAGTTGATTATAAAAAACAGAGAATTTATAATGTAAGGAGACTTAAAGTTGGAAAGTTGCATTGTGTTGTTTTCTCAGTTTGTCAGGTAAGTAGAAACGGGTTTTGATTGCAATGCAATCTGATCGTCGCCGAACCCAACACCACTAAGGAGTGTCTAATGTTCCGTGATTCCGTCTAGCTACCTGTTGAAGGTTATATTGACTCCATTTGCTAGGTTCATGTGATTTGGAACATGTGGCTGGAAATGCATTCTGAAATGCGAAAATGACTAGCACAGTCGTTTGATGGACCAGCAGTGGAGGGGGATCCTATGTGGCTTCCGGAAGATGCATAAGGATGCGAATTTCCAGCCCACCACCGGCCCACCAAGCTGCTCCTTCTTATTCCCATCCGTCACCTCCTTCTTCTTCATGCCGCATCACCCCGCGCCTCTGTCACCGACCCCGGCCGACGGCTCCCCGCCGTCGTGCCGCCCCGCCTACCATCCACCCCCCGCCCTCCGGCCCCGCCCTTCCTTACCCGCGCGCCCGCCACCGCCCACCGCCGTCCGACCCCGCCCGGCCGGCGGCGCTACCGCGCCGCCTCGCCTCCGCCACCGCCGAGGCCGCCGCCGCCGGTCCTCCGACCCCCACACCTCCCTCCTTCTAGGTCCGCCGCCATGGAAGGCCCGAACCCGAACTCCGAAACCCTAACCCTAAGTTCGCCGCCTCGACCGCCGCCGCCGGCCGACGGCTACCCGCCGCCAACCGCCCCGCCGACCTCCCACCCCTTCGGGCGCCGGCGTGGAAGCACGGCAACGCGTGCGAGCGCGACCTAGCTAGCCAGAGGAAGGAGAAGGTGGAGATCGTGCGGTCACTGTGACTCGCACGAATCTCAAACACCGGAAGGTAGCGGGCCTTTCGACCTTCCGGAAGGTATATAGGATCTGCGAGTAGTGGAGTGGCTCTCGTGGGCCCAAGGAGAGAAGGGACCTGCCCGGAAAAGAAGGTCCTGCACGACGAGCCCGGCCCAAAAGACCAACGGGAGACGGGCCGCGCGACGCGCACTGAGCCTAAAAAAACACGCCAGGTAACGTATCGCCCACAATCCTCCACGTCTCCCCCGCCGCACCTACCTTTATTCGCTAGCCTGCACTGCACATCCCTATCCCCTATCCCCCTCTACTCCGATCCCCTGCTCGCCGCCTTCGCAGCCGTCAGCCCACCACCTCGCCCTCTCCTCGTCATCCTGCCGCCGCCATGACCATGCGGGTGGTGCGGAACCTTGACCTGGAGCGGTACGCGGGGCGGTGGTACGAGATCGCGTGCTTCCCGTCCACGTTCCAGCCCAAGACGGGCACCAACACGCGCGCCACCTACACGCTCAACCCGGCCGACGGCACCGTCAAGGTCCTCAACGAGACGTGGACCGACGGCCGCCGCGGCCACATCGAGGGCGTCGCCTGGCGCGCCGACCCCGCCAGCGACGAGGCCAAGCTCAAGGTCCGCTTCTACGTGCCGCCCTTCCTCCCCGTCTTCCCCGTCACCGGCGACTACTGGGTGCTCCACATCGACGGCGACTACCAGTACGCGCTCGTCGGGCAGCCTTCCAGGAAGTACCTCTGGGTGCGTGCCGTTTTTTCCATCCCCTCTCCAATCTCCATCCGTTCAATTTGCCTTGCCTTGCCTTTCTCCCAGATTCCCGGTGTGTTTGACACGCATCGATCGGCGCTTGCTTGTTTGTGCGCCGCTGCAGATCCTGTGCAGGCAGCCGCACATGGACGAGGCCGTGTACAACGAGCTGGTGGAGCGGGCGAAGGAGGAGGGGTACGACGTGTCCAAGCTCCGCAAGACGGCGCACCCGGACCCGCCGCCGGCGAGCGAGGAGAGCCCCAGGGACGGCGGGATGTGGTGGATCAAGTCCATCTTCGGCAAGTAGCGTGGGCGGCGGCGCCGCCGACCAGGCGGCTAGATGGCCGTGGCGGTGTTCAGAATCATAGTCCGTGGTTTCTACTAGTAACTGCCGTCGTTTACCGCGTGTACATTCAGCACTGTACATCAGGATCGTTCTACTAGTTCGTTCGCCGTCTTTGCTGATACTATCTGCAAATGGCGAACAAGTTTTTGTTTGGTTGGTGCTATACCGGTTTGGAACTCTGGATTGAACTTGGACTTGGAGTGGAAGCGGATGCTTAAATATTTCATTACTACTACTGTGGCGATGTCCCGTGCCCGGAAATTCTGAAATTCTTTGCCGAATTCTGAAGTTTGACGGAGACGTCTGGATCTGCGGACGTCCTCCTATACTCCGGCGACGACCAGCGGTGTCGCTCCATACACGGTATGATCCGTTGGAGGTGCCGCGGCCGACGTGCGCCGTGCTCGTGGCGACAGCCGTCAAGGAGCGTGGCACGCGCGGGCACGGCGTGCTCGGCGCGAGAAAGCCCGTAGCTCTGCAATCCCCAACGCCAAGTCGCCAACGGAGGATTCGGGCGTGACGCGGCCAACGTGTGCCGTGCCCGTGGCGACAGCGGTCGAGGAGCGCAACACGCGTGGGCGTGGCGTGCCCAGCGCGAGCCAGCCAGCTTTGGCCAAGCAGGATTGCAGGAAGCAGCTACCAAGGAAAGGAGCAAATGGTGGTTGAAAAAATAGCAATCGGCCCTTAGTAAGCGGCGGCATGAAACTAAAATGAGGGAGAGGGAAAGAGCGTCGAGCGCAGGGGGGGGCGTCGCTGCTGGCGCCCGCCGCAGCCAGGCTGACGGCGGAGGGGAGGCCGGGGCAACTCCACGGCAGCCGCACTGGTAGTCCGGTGCTGACGCGGTGCGCCATAGGCAGCGGCGATGGCTTCTCACTCAATGGATCTGCAAGTGCCGCCTCGGGAGGGGTGACTGAGAGGCGATTCCCCTTGGCGGCGGATTCAACACCGCGGAGAGGAGATCGCCGATCATGGTCGGAGATTTGGAAGCAATCAAGCCCAAGGAGAGGAGAGGGAACACCCCTCCATGGCCGATCGGAGTGTTGGGCGGGAGAGCCAGGTTTGAATTCGATCAGTGCCAGAAGGGGCCCCCGCATCGAAGGACATGTGGCAAGTGAGGATTCGAAGAGGAATCGGGCTGTGGGTTGGCAGATATCCGGCTCGAAATCGAAGGATCCGGATCCAACTGAGGATGAAGGGGCAATCGTGGAATTCTTCGGTCAGCTTTGGCTAGTTCCAGAAGGTAAATCCTCACATATCTCAAAAGCACCTAGGGTTCGTCCAGGAGAAGGGGCAGGAGGGAGGCTGGTTTGGATCGCGAGGGAGAAGTGGAGAAACCGTGATTTCGAGCCGGATGAGTGCTATCCAAAGAGGAGATAGGGATTGGTGGATAGAGCGTACCGAAGAAGTTTGATTTTGCGGAGCGGATCTGGGGGAAGGGGAAGAAGAAGACCTTCGTTCAAGCAGTCAAATCCATGGAGGGTAGGGGGAGAGGAGGGAGGGGGCCTAGACCACGGATCCCAGAGGGAGATTGGGAAGGTTGGGGAGAGGGATACCAGTATCCACCACCATACCCAGCACCACACCCTCCCTTCTACCAACCTCCGCCGATGTATGGGTTCCCGCCGCCGCCGCGTCCATCAGTGCAGTATCCTCCACATCGTCCACCAGGCTTTGAGCAGTTCAACCAACAAGGTCCACGTCCGAGAGGTCAGTTCCAGGGGGGTAGAGGGAGAGCTCATCATCAACAACTTTCTGGATTCCAGAGGAATCAGAGCAAAATCCAGGACCAGGAAGGGCAATCCAGGGGGGAGCAAGAGGGGAGGCAGGAGCAGTTGGACAGACCAAGGGTAACTGAGGAGTATGGAAAAGAGAGACAGGTTCTGGAGGATAAATCTATGGACGGGTTCCCTCGGATTATCTCGCTTCAAGTGTGGGATAAGCTGGGCATTACGGCGGTGCATGTAACAAGCCTAGAGTGTGTTTTATCCGTAATAGTAAAGATCATATTGTTGATGGATGCCCCGAATGGAGGAAACCGAACAGTCGCTCAATACCCGGGGAGTGCTAACAAGGGACCGGGGTTTTACCATATTGATGTGAGTCCAAGGATTGGGAGATTCGAGCCTTTGGACGGGGAGTGGACAATTTTGGTGTTTTCACAATAGAGGAAGGGCCGCCGAGTGAAGAAGAGATAGTGCGGACTCTCAAGGCACAAATTGATAAGAGTTGGCAATGGAAGCTCATGAAGTTGGATGAGTACGGATTTCTAGTCAAGTTCCCACCACATATCAAAGTGGAGAGTAAGGTGTTGGGAAAAGCCACATACTTCTATCTGAAGAATGATGAAGTTATGGCATCTCCGAGGGTGTGGAATGGTGATATTGAGCACGTGGGGCAGTTAGAAGAAGTTTGGGTACAGATTACTGGGGTTCCACCAAAATGGTGTGACTGGACAACAATCAATGAGATAGCTTCAAGCTTGGGTAAAGTGGGGGAGATAGACTGGCATTTGCTTTTCTCAAGTTTCTTTAGCACAATCAGAGTCAAAATATATTGCAAAGATCCAGGGATGATTCCCGAGAGTTGGATTATGGAGATGGACAACAATCGTTCCTAATTCATTTCAAGGCTGAAAATGAAGAGAGAGAAAATGAGAAGCCAGAAGGAGATGAGGGGAA
Source organism: Cenchrus americanus (assembly GCA_947561735.1). Taxonomy (NCBI): domain Eukaryota; kingdom Viridiplantae; phylum Streptophyta; class Magnoliopsida; order Poales; family Poaceae; genus Cenchrus; species Cenchrus americanus. The sequence goes on along the minus strand of OX387239.1, from coordinate 69,784,403 downwards.
AGGTGATAGCTGCGAGGGGAAGAGGAGAATCAAGAGGAGGAGTACGAGAAAACTTCGAGGTGAAGGGAAGGAAGCAAAAGATAGAAAGGACAATAGTAAGGACAAGGCAGATAAGGACAGATCAAATGGAGGAGCTCTTGGGAATGGTAAATCTACACAAAGGGTCAATTCAGTGGCTAGAACCTTGCTGTTTTGTCGAAGATAAAGGAAACCAGGGCTCAACTAGAGAGGGGGGAGAGTCGTATGGAGGTGTGAATCTATTGCAAGCAATGGAGGTTGAGGAGCCGGGGAGAAGTTGAACAAGAGGGTGATGAGGAAGAGGAAGGTTTCCTCTTACCGAGGAATGGGTGTATTCTATGTCCAATAGCGAAAGTGAAGGGGGGACTGTGTTGGAACAAAACAGGGAGCTGGAAGGAAGAGAGGAGGAGGGTGGGGAGATGACCAGACAAATCAAGAAAGATCAGGGAGCGGGTGAAAAAAAATGGGGTCCAGTGGTGGTGGAAAGGAGAAGCAAGAGGCATGTGGAGGATGGGAAGACAGTGCTGGAGAAAGCTCAGGACACCAAGAGGAAGTGGAATGAGGGGGCAAGGACAGGTATAACAAAACCCAAAAGTAATTTGGTTACGTATGATGATTTACGTTCTTCAGCTTTATTCTTTGGGATTGTGCACAAGGATGGAAATCCTGTTAACAATAGAGTAATTAAAGAAATAGAAAAATGCGAAATAGATAGAAACGAGTTTATAGTGACAGTTGTATCCATGAGCTTTGCATTGGGGAGAAGGAGGATGGCTTCGTGGAATTCGGGAGTCCGAGTCGATAACACGGGGGATGCTTGTGGATTTTGAGAGAATAAAAAATAGAGTAGAAAGTAGTGTTGTTAGTGGTAGAATAGGTTGTAGGAGCAAGAGGAATAAATGATAGGTCTTTTTTGGAATATTAGAGGTTTAGGCAAAATTGGAAGGCAGCCTGCCTTGGCTAATAGAATTAAGGTTAACCATGTAGATGTGATTGGGGTGGTGGAAACCAAAAAAGAGAATTTTACTCCTGGTTTTTTGAAAGCTATTAGTGGAAATACTCCTTTTAGTTGGATGATACAACCTGCTAGAGGTTCTGCAGGGGGTATCCTGGTAGGAGCTAACTCTGATATGTATGTGGTTACTTTAAGTCAGAGTTTGGACTCCCTAATCAGTGTTATGTTATTGGATAAGAAAACTGGTTTTAGCTGGAAACTGGTAGTAGTTTATGGCTCACCCTATGAAGAGGGGAAGCAGGTTTTCATTGAGGAGCTGCATAATGTGGTTGCCCGGTGGCGGGGGACCCACTTTGTGATTCTTGGGGATTTCAATTTAGTTAGATTTGCCTCGGATAAGAGTAATGGTATGATCAATCACAAGTGGGGCCGACGCTTTTAATGCATGGATTAGTACCCGGGGTCTAGTGGAGCTTAATCCTAGTAATAAAAAATTCACCTGGACCAATAACCGGGATAATGCGATTATGGCCAAGTTAGATAGGGTGTTTGTAACTGCGATTGGGAGGCAGCCTTCCCGCTGGCTAGTGTGAGAGCGCTGGATAGACCCCCTAGTGATCATAGTCCTTTACTTCTAAACACAGGGGACAATGCTTGGTTTGGCAAGAAGAAATTTAGGTTTGAAAAGTGGTGGCTTGAGAAAATTGAGTTTAAAGAGATAGTATCTAAAGCCTGGAATGAAAACTGTAGAGATAATAATAGCATGGATAGATGGCAATTTAAGATTAGAACGCTGAGGAGGATTGTGAGGGGCTGGGCGGCTAATGAGGTGGCTGCTTTAAACAAAAAGAAGGCTGTGCTTGCGGAGGAGTATAATAAACTAGATGAAGAGGTCGAAAGGATAGGCTTATCCTCTCGGGACCTTATGAGATTGAAAGAAGTTACCGATGAACTTAACGGGATTTGGGCCTTAGAGGAGATTAAAGCTAGGCGAGAGGTCGAGGGATAGGGACATTGTAGAAGGAGATAGAAATATCGCATATTTTCGGGCAATAGCAAACCGAGAGAAATAGAAAAAAAAGAGTGTGTGGCTTAATGGGTCCTAATGGTTTGGTAGAAGACCAAAAGGGTATGTTGAAAATTGCTGCCGACTACTACAAAAATCGTTTGCCTTAGAAGTAGGTGAGGAGGTCGGACTTGAGGGTGATTTTTGGGAGGAGGGTGACCTAGTAACACAAGAGGAGAAGAGTTTTACGGATGCCCCCTTTTCGAACAAGAAATTAAGGAGGCGAGTGTTTGGTAGTTATTCAGATGGGGCTCCTGGGCCAGATGGCTTACCTTTTCTCTTCTATCAAAAGTTCTGGGATATCCTCAAGAGTGACTTGGTGAGGTTATTTGAAGATTTCCACAATAAAAATTTAGACCTCTATAGGCTCAATTGTGCCTTGCTAACTCTCATCCCTAAAGTGGAGGAGGCTAGGGATATGAGAAACTTTAGGCCCATAAGTCTTATTAATTGCAGTTTCAAGATTTTCTCAAAGGTTCTGACAAATAGACTTAGTAAAGTGGCCCAGAGGCTCATTTCTGTTAATCAAAGTGCCTTCATTAAAGGTAGATACATTCTAGAGAGTGTGGTAGTAGCACATGAGATTGTTCATAGCCTACATAAAAGTGGGGATCCTGGCCTGATCCTGAAACTAGATTATGAAAAGGCTTATGATAGAGTTAGCTGGAATTTTCTCTTTGATATGTTAACTTCTAGAGGCTTTAGTGATAATTGGGTGTTTTGGATGAAAGCCATAGTCAAAGGTGGCTCGGTTGGTGTGAATCTTAATGGAGAGGAGAGTCCATACTTTAAACCTGGCAAGGGGCTGAGGCAAGGAGATCCTATCTCTCCACTCCTTTTTAACTTGGTAGGGGATGTGCTCACTAAAATGTGGAGGAAAGCATCTAGGACTGGACATATTAGAGGGCCGCCGAGTGAGCTTAGAGAGGATGGAATTGTTTCCGCAATATGCGGATGATACAATTGTCTTTGCGGACCACGACCCGCAAAATGTTAAGAACCTCAAATGTAGTTTGATCTGGTTTGAGAAACTTTCTGGGATGAGAATTAATTTTCATAAGAGTGAAATTATCCCCTGTAACCTTTACGAGGATCTGATCCATGAGGCGGGTCATATCCTGGGTTGCCCTGTGGGGAAGTTCCCTATTAAATACCTAGGGGTTCCTCTTCATTATGATAAGCTTAGGAGAGAAGATATACAACCTCGGTAGACAAAATTTTGAAGAGAATAGCAAGTTTGGAGAGGGAAACTTCTTTCCCATGCGTTGCTAGGATTACCTTAATTCGGACCGCTTGGCTAGTATCCCTGTCTACTTATTGTCTTTCATCAAGTTTCCCAAGTGGGCTATTAAGACTTTGAATACACATCTTGCTAACTGTTTATGGAGTGATACGAGAGGGTGGGGACAAATATCATTTGGCTAATTGGGAAAGTATCTCGTATGGCCAAGGAATTTGGTGGCTTAGGTGTTCCAAACCTCGGGGATTTAAACATTTGCTTAATGGCCTCTTGGATTAAGAGGTATCAAGAAGGAGGGGGCAAACTGCGGAGAGAGCTCATAGATAACAAATACCGGACTAGCAATCCAAATATTTTCCGTTCTAGCCATAATAGGAGCTCTCAATTCTTTAAGGGTCTTATGTGGGCGGCTAAGGCCGCTCGAAATGGGATATAGATGGAAGGTGGGTAATGGGAAGAAAATCAAGTTTTGGGAAGATAATTGGCTAGGTCATTCTAGTTTGGCTGTGCATTTTTGGGATCTCTACCTGATTGTGAATGAGAAATCTAGCTCTATAGCTGATCTTTGGGATGGGACCAATTTGAAATGTACTTTCAAGAGGACAGTAGATGCTAGGCTTGGTAGACTGTGGATGGAAATTGTTCAAATTGCTTCTACCATTAACTTTAGTGATGAGGAGGATGCCTTGATCTGGAAATTTAGCTCTAATGGCTCCTACTCATCCCAGTCTCTGTATAGGGTTATTAATTTCAGGGGGGTTATGCCTATACATTCCCCTAGTATTTGGTCCTTGAAAATCCCTCCTAGGGTGCAGTTTTTTCTTTGGTTATTGACTAATAATAAGAACCTGACTAGAGACAACTTAGCTAAGAGGCAACATGTTGAAGATAAGACTTGTCTGTTTTGTGGGGAAGCAGAAACAACTAATCACTTATTTTTTATGTGTGTGGTTGCCAAACAGATGTGGATTAGAATTTCAGAGGTGGTGAGGAGAGATGTGGGTGTTTCTTTTGAATCTATTGGCTTATCTTTGGTTAAGTGAGAAGAAGTTTTTAACAATTAATGTAATAACCTCTGCTTTGCTTTATGGTCTTTGTGGAAGCGAGAAATGAATTGTGCTTTCGGAACGAGCTTGGAGTATAGATGGCAACGGGCACATTACCCGCGGGTAGAGGGGTTTACGGACCCGCGCCCGCGAGGCAAACCCCCGTGCCCGCGCCCGCACCCGCCACCCGTCACGGGCAAGATGTTGTGCCCATGCCCGTCACCCGCGGGCACACCAAACCCGCGGGCACACCGTATGGGTGGGGGCGCGCGTTGCGTCGAGAGACGGAGGGAGGTAGGGGAGGCCGGGGAAGGAGGGCGGCGCATCCCGCCGGGGGAGGCCGGGAGGGAGGCGGACGAGGGGCGGCGCACCTTGCCGGTGGACGGAGGTAGGAGAGGGGCGACACATCCCGCCGACGAAGGATACGGAGGAGGAGGGCGGCGCATCTCCCCGGCGGGCACGAGGTAGGGGGAGGAGCGGTGGTCGGAGGGGTAGGTGCGGCGGGCGGCGCCGGTGTCGCGGTGCGCTCCTGGCGACACCGGCTGCCGGCGCCATCTCCCCTCATCGGTTCTCGGTGCTAGCTGCGGTCGGGGGGTCGGGCCGTCGGGGATCGAACGTGCGTGCGGGCGGGTGGGGGTTAACCGGAGGGGAGAGGATAAGGATTGAGGGGGTTGGAGTATATCTATTATGTGTCCCCACATGTCACGAGGTGTGGCGGGTTTGCGGGTGAAGCGGGCACGGGTACATCATTTCGTGCCCGTGAAAGGAAACCCGCCGGGCATAGATTCAAACCCGCACCCACGCCGTGGGCACAAAACTATGCCCGAATCCTTACCCTATCGGGTTTTTGCCCGCGGGCACACGGGTATTTTGTGCTCGTTGCCATCCATAGCTTGGAGGAGTATGGGTCACTTGCCGATGAAAGTGGTCTTTCTAGTACGAAGTGGACAATTCCGTGTCCAGAAGGGAGAAAAGAGGAACTAAAAATGCTTACTATGCAGCTCGTTGAGCTCGGCAAGAAGACCGAAGCTCTAACAAACGTGTGACCTGCAATGGGGCGCCCGCATGAAGACGTGGTTGACTCAAATCCAAGATTTGGAGAAGATGATGACGTAAGACTATTGAAGATGGAGGAGACAAGGTAGGAGGAGAGCCGGTATGGCGATCTTGTGGTCGAGCATAAAAGTTTTCTTTTGGTGATGTTTCTTTGTTGGTTCCTTTTATAAAATCTTTGGGTTAGGTGGTAGTCTTTGGTTAGGTCTGCTTGAGTAGTCCTGGTCCATTTCGGGCTTATCTTTTCTTTTTATGTTTTGAGCTCCTCGTGTGGGTTGTGGAGTGGTTTTGGAGAGACCCTCGGGTGTTTTGGGTGTAAAGCTGCTGTTACTCTTGGTCTTTTGATGAAGGCTGGGGCGTTTTGCCCTTGAACTCTAAAAAAAAATAGCAATCGTTTGGCAAGGCAAGTTTGATCACGAATCAAAAGGCCGTAGCTGATCGGATACACACCCACCTATTCCTAATTTCAAAAGAAAAACTCACCCACCTATTCCCTGGAGCCACAGCAATAGCATAATTTTGACCCCAAAGTTTATGTATGACACGGGAAATCTATTCCCATCGGGTGATCGGGGGGATCCGCCCGGCGCGGCCTACCTCGTTTTTGCGCTCGACAAAAACCGACCCAGCCCAACTCCGGTATCGGAAGGAAAAAAAGGAGCCCAACTTCGCGTGCGGCCCGAGCCGGAGCTAGCCCCCCCATTCGGGTTCGGCAACTCGCCCATCACAACGATCGCGCGCCGCCGCCGCCGCCGCGCCTACTCGCGGCGCACCCCGCGTCCCCACTTCCCACCACTGTGTCTTGCTCGCGCTCGGCGTCTTCCACCCACCGGTGCCATGGCTGCCCCGCGCGCCGCCGCCGCGGCGTCGGCGAAGCAGGTGACGAGGCGGAACTTCGCGGAGGCCGTGCGGGAGCTGGGGACCCACCTGGAGTCTTGCGACTACGTGGCCGTGGCGGCGCAGAAGACGGGCGCCCCCACGGGGTGGCGCCGGGCGCTGCCGGTGGACACCGCGGAGACGGCGTACCTCAAGGCAAAGCTCGCTGCGGAGTCCTTCCAGCCGCTCCAGATCGCCGTCTGCCCCTTCCGGCTGCGCGACTCCTCCCCCACTACCCTCGTCGCTTACCCGTAAGCAGCTCTATCTCTCTCACACACACCCATGGAAATGGAGCACCAATTGGGATTTCTGGCGTGGTATTCTGTCGAGCATGCTGTGCCCACTGGAACAGACGGCTAGGTGATTTTGCTGTTAGGTCGGGCAATGGCTGTAGCGCATCAGCCTGATATTTTGCAGGCTCAGCTTGAGGCGCTTCATCCAGCCTTTAGGGAGTAGTATATGATATTTGAACTTTGTAACACTGGTGGATAGATGGAAAATTTAAATCAACATTTTCTTAACCTTAGTTGTTGTCAAGAGCTTCGAACCCTTGACTGGCAGGGCCTCGGCTACGTAGTTCGTAGCCGCCGGCCGTCTCTCCGGCTGGGGTATTCCCCTAACCGCAGGCTTAAGAGAAAGGAGGTAGAAGATGACTGAATTCTTGATTGATCTCATAGTAACGAGTACAATGGAATATAAGGCCACTGCCAAACACAAATGGAGAGAGAGCTCCTTGATTTTAGGACTTTCTAAAACTCTACTTTCCTAACTTAGCCACTTTCCATCGGAGGCCGACCGCGCGCTGCGGCTCGCCGCCCGCCCGGCTTGGTCCGGTCCCCGAGCGCGCCGCCGCGCGTCTCGCTGCGCGCCGGACGTCACGCGCTCGCCGGCGCCTAGTGTACGTTTTACCGTACATGACATCTCTCCCGGCCTCGAAAGCCAGCTCGTCCTCGAGCTGGAATGTGGGGAAGCTGGCGCGGAAGTCGTCGAAATCCTCCCATGTTGCCGCTGTCGCCGGCTCACCTTGCCATTGGACGAGGACCTGGCGGACTCCCCTGGACAAGCGACCTGCCAGGATGCGATCAGGAGCGGACACCGCTGCACCATTCAGCGTAGCCGGCAGAACGGGGGGCGCAGTAGGTGGAGCTCCCACAAACTTCTTGAGTACACCCACATGGAAGACATCGTGGATCCTTGCGCCAGGGGGGAGCTGGAGCCGAACAGCCACGTCGTTGATGATCTCCTCGACGCGGTAGGGCCCCACATAGCGGGGGTTTGAGCTTGCCCGCCGTAGAACGCGGCGGTGAGGCCGACGGCCGGTCGGCCGAGGCGGAGGAGCGCCCGGTCGCCGACACGGTACGTGACCTGTCGGTGGTGCTGGTCATATGCGCGCTTCTGGGACTCCTGAGCTTGGTGGAGCCGGTAGCGGACATCGTCGAGGAAGGCAGCCCGCTCTTCCACCTCTCGCGCCACCGCCGCACGCGTGCCTCGCCTGCTTCGTATGAACGGATGGTGGGTGGGTCGCGGCCGTATACCACCCGGAACGGCGTTTCCCGGAGCGAAGACTGGTAGGCCGTGTTGTACGTGTACTCAGCCCACGGAAGCCACCGGAGCCATTGTCGTGGTCGATCTCCGGTGAAGCAGCGGAGGTACATGGCGATCACCCGGTTGGCAGCCTCTGATTGCCCGTCCGTTTGGGGGTGGAAGGCGGAGGACATGAACAGCTTGGAGCCCGTCCAACGTCATCAGCTCGGTCCAGAAGGCGGACGTGAAGACGGGGTCGCGGTCCGAGACAATGGACTGCGGAACGCCGTGCAAGCGGACCACCTCAGCGAAGAACGCTTGCGCCACCGACTCCGCTGTGTACGGATGGGTGAGCGGGATGAAGTGGCAGTACTTGCTGAAGCGGTCGACCACCGTGAGGATGACCGTCTTGCCTTGAGCGCGAGGTAACGCCTCGATGAAGTCGATGGCGATGTCGGACCACACCCCTGAGGGAATGGGGAGGGGCTGTAGAAGGCCCGCCGGCCGCAGGTGATCAGACTTGAACTTCTGGCACGTGCTGCAAGCCTTGACGAAGTCCTGCACCACACGACGCATGTTTGGAAAATGAAAATCTCGGCGTAGGCGATGCAGGGTGCGGTGAACGCCCTCATGGCCGTCGTTGTGGACGGCTGCCACAATCTCCTGCAGCAGCGGTGAGGCGGGCGGAATGTACAGGCGCCCCTCCCAGGCGACCATCCCGCCCACCAGCGACCACGGGGCAGCGCGGGTGCCCGCGCGTACTTCGTCGTAGATGGCGACGAGGGCGGGTCGGTTGCTTGGGCCTGCCGCAGCCGCTCAATGAAGTCGAACCTGGGCGCTGATATGGCCAGCAGTGCGCCCTCCTCCGTGTCCCGACGTGACAGGGCGTCGGCGACGGTGTTCGTGGCGCCCGAGCGATACTCGACCTCGAAGTCGAAGCCCAACAACTTGCCAACCCAGTGGTGTTGGGGGATCGTGGCCGGCCCGGCCGGCCGGAACGTCATGCGGCGGGCCGGCGAGGTCCCACACGATCGGCCCGAGCGTGCCCGGCCGGCGTGTACCGAGGACGACGTCGTGCCCGCCAATGGCATGACGAAGAGGTCGGCCGGGTAGAGCTCGCCGTCGATGCGGAGTGGCGCGTCGCGAAGAACGCCGGCGCGGGTGATCCGTTTCGCCGTTGGCGACCATGGCCGTGAGGCGAGGGCGGTCTTGGAGCGGGAAAACCCGGACCGGGTGCGCGGCCGTCGCGGAGATGAAGTTGTGGGTGCTTCCCGAGTCCGGCGGCGCCACCGAGAGATGGGGCCAAGGGTGACGTCGATTTGCATGGTGTCCGCCGGCGCAACCCCGACGACGGCCTGTAGGGAGAAGAGGGGAGCGTCGGCCCCTGCGCCGTCCTGGTCTGCCACGTCCCCGGCCTCGTCGATCTCCACGCCATCCACAAAGAAAATACGCCTGCAAAATCGATTGTGGCCACGGGTGTATTTCTCGTTACAGTTAAAGCAGAGGCCTTGGCGGCGCCGATCTGCCATCTCCTCCGGGGACAGGCGCCTGTTGCCGTCTGCTCGGGCCTGGGGGGCGCCCACCGGCGGCGCAGGAAGCGCGAGCGGGGGCCCCCGGAGCCGGCCGCGCGGGTGGCGCCGGCCGGCGCGGGGCGCGGGGCGGGCGGCGCGGCGCAGACCGCGCGCCGCGCGGTCGTGCAACGGCCCGGGCACGGGCGAGCTCCATCTGTTCCACTTCCCGCGCCGGGCTCATCGCGGCGGTGAGGGTGGGAGGATGTAGGAGCCGCACCGAGTGGGCGGCGGCGGCGGCAGCCCCTCCCGTGTAGAGTTGGACACGCTGCGTCTCCTCCAGTCGACCTGCGTGGGGTAGGAGTTCCTGGAACCGAGTGGAGTATTCTTCAACCGGCGGTGCGGCGGCACTCGGTGAGTTCGAAGAAAGGCGCGGATCTGCTGTTCGGCCCGAAACGCAGGTTGATCTGCTCCTTGAACCGGCGCCACGACGGGGTGCCGTCATCCTCTTGAAGGCCGGATGTACCAGTGTTGCGCGACGCCCTCGAGATTGTACGAGGCCATCCACACTTGCTCCTCCGGGGAGGAACGATGTTGGCGAAAGTACGACTCGCACTTGTTGATGAAGAGGAGGGGATCGGTCGTGCCGTCAAACCGCGGAAAGTCCCACTTCTGGAACCGTGGCGGGCGCTCGGTGTCGCGCTGCGGCTCGTTCCGGCCGCCGTTGGAGGTCGACGACTCGGACTTCTCCTTCAGGCCGATGATGTCGGCCTGCATCTCCTTCATCATCTTCACCACATCGGCTAGGGTGGGCTCGGTCATGTTGATGGAGGCGGCAGAACTGGTGGTGGAGGCGACTGGGGATGGTGGGTCGGCTGTTGATGGTGGTGGAGGCGAAGATCGCCGGACTCGTGATACCAAGCTGTCAAGAGCTTCGAACCCTTGACTGGCAGGGCCTCGGCTACGTAGTTCGTAGCCGCCGGCCGTCTCTCCGGCTGGGGTATTCCCCTAACCGCAGGCTTAAGAGAAAGGAGGTAGAAGATGACTGAATTCTTGATTGATCTCATAGTAACGAGTACAATGGAATATAAGGCCACTGCCAAACACAAATGGAGAGAGAGCTCCTTGATTTTAGGACTTTCTAAAACTCTACTTTCCTAACTTAGCCACTTTCCATCAGAGGCCGACCTGCGCTCTGGCCTGCTGCCTGCCTGGCTTGGTCCAGCTCTGAGCGCGCCGCCGCGCGTTCTGCTGCGCGCCGGACGTCACGCGCTCGCCGGCGCCTAGTGTACGTTTTACCGTACATGACAGTTGTTCTGTTACAGTAAGCAGGACAACATCCATGTTATGTCCTGAAGAGGTTCAACCAGAAATGGGTATGTGAGAGCTAGCGTGATCGTTTCAGTTCTGCATAAGGTCACAGACAGAACTTCAACTATATAGTGATCAGTAGTCAGGAGACGACTAAATAGATGTGATACATCTGTATAGGGGAAGCGTACTGAACAGAGTATTTCAGACAAACAAACTGATTATAAGGTGAAATCACGGAATGAATTTGCCAAGCTGGTATGATTTTAGGTAGGTTAAAAAGTCCCCAGTTACACAATTACACCCTCATGCTTTTGATAGCAAACGAACAACAACAAAGTCTGTAGTCTGAATTGTGTTAGGTTAGTTCTGTGCGTTCATTAACATGATCTATAATATTTCAGAAATATTTTGAGCAAGACTCCACTAGGAAACCAGGAGTATCGATTATGTTATTTTATTGCTGATGTTTGATTGCCTGTGGGTGCTTATGTTATACAGGTACAATTTTCACTTATTTCCTAGAGATGAGCTTCAGATAGGAATGCCTTCATACAGTTTCTCATGTCAATCATCTTATTTATCAACTATGGCTAATGATGGCTTTGATTTCAATATGTGCATCTATGATGGTGAGTAACAAGCTATGTTTCAAAAACAACCAGCAATGTTGTTTGAATGTAGGACTAATTCATCTGTTGACTGTATTGGCAGGTATATCTTACCTATCAAGGGTTCAAGAATCCTTCGCAAGGCAAAAAATCTTTACTGCTCCTCGTCTTCAACCACTGTTGCCAACACAAAACACATCAGTTGCTGATTCAGTTTTCAAAAGTAGAATAAGGTCAAGGATAACACACTGGAGAAAAGGATACACAGGACCAAGTAAAAAGGATGATGGTAGGTTACTTTTGATAAATGCATACCCTCGTCATCGCCTTTCACTTTGATTGCTCAAATATTTTTCTCTTGAACACTCAGGAGAACTGCATGTCATTGCATTAGAAAGAATGAATAGGTTACATAGTTTTGTCTGGTTCACTTAGAATGCTCCTGATATTGTCTTCTTATTGTGCAGATTCTTTGGTTAGTTCCCTTAGTAGATTAATTCTAGGTGGTGAATCATATGGTTCCAGGCCCAGTATGAGTATTGATGTCTGCAGTGATCACCAAGTTCAACTGGTCTTGCAGGTGTGATTGCACAACTTCAGTTTGATGTTCTCTCTTAGAGAAAAGAAGAAATGGTTTTGTATTGTTAGATTCCTTAAGGAAACTTAATATGAGTTCCTCGCTCATGCTCTGAGGTTACAACTGTTAATGCCTGCAAAGAGTTGAAGGATGTAAAATTTCATGGCATGCTTTTAAATTGAAGATGTAGTTGAAATAAGCTGATCTGTATGTGAGTATAGGAAGCTATGATTGCTAAACTTGGTTGATTCAAATGTTGTTTTTGAATTCCCTGTTCTTTATAGAGCCAGATAGTAACTCCAAAGTACTGGAGCATTCTTAACTATTTTGAGTTATTCTGCAGGTAGTAAACCATATCTCTGATGACCTTGTACCTCTTGTTGTTCCGGACAAAGCTGGAGCTGCTAGGGCTGTGTGTGTGATATTTACCAGTTCGAAAGAGGATAAGAATCTTCTTCTGGTCCGTATATTTGCTTATCTAGAAATTATCTGCACTGTGTACAGTGTATAAAAGAAAAATTAAAACTCACCATTTTAATGGAAGTCGATTTTCTACCAAACTCCCTTACAGATGGATATCCATAAATCAGAAGAGGAACGAAATTTGAAATTTCGCGGATTTCGAGAAGTTATTGATCTACTATCATCTTCACAGAAGCCAATCATATCATACAATTGCTTTAATGGTAGGTTAATGCTTTACCAACTTGCACAATTATGTGCCCCCCCATTAACCTAATAGTACTTTGATCATGCCCCCCCCCCCCCCCCCATTCTCAGATCTGACAATGATGCACTCCAAATTTGTTGCGCCTCTTCCGCCGAACATGCATGAATTTATGTGTTCTTTAAAAATGGTCTTCTCCAATGTTGTTGATATCAGCCACTTGTGGAGACAAATTGGCCCCTTGAGAAAAGCAAAGAATATACAAGCTGCTCTCAGTTACTTGCAAAGACAATACTTTGTGCCAATGGAGATTAAAATACCACAGCAAGGTACAGTTTAAGCTAACATATTCACACATCGTGTCATTTTAGTAAACCATGTCTCACCTTCTCCCACAGTTTTTTTAACAAACAGAATTGTGGGGCAATTCGTAACCAGTAATGGTGGGAATCAAATTGATGTCTGCATCTTTGTAGTGCTTCCTCACTAAGCCCTCTCTCTTTTTATCTTGTGCACAGATGGTGCCAGCAGTGTAACAAAAAATGAGCAAAACGTCCTGAGAATAACGAAGTTATTTGCTAAACTAAGTAATTTATTGAAAATCACTCCTGAGCACCAATTACAATCTAAGGAGCAGTGTGCTGCAGTTGAAGAGTATTGTAACATCTTTTATCCAAGCTGTATGGTCGAAGACTCTGATGATGTTGACTTTGCTAATGAGCCAGACACCGCAAAAACTGTGAGAACTGATAATATCATTTTCTTGTGGGGCTTCAGGGAAAAATCAGCCAAGGAGTTAAAATCTTACCTTTCTGGCTTACATCAGGTATTCTCAGAAGATTTTGAGGTCAAGCTGTTGGATAGGACATGCTCTGCTTTGATATTCCGTAATTCTAATACTGCAATGCAGTTATTAGAAGAAATAAACTTGGAAAGACCATCACTAAATAGTTTCTTCTCAGAAGGTCTGAAAGCTGCAGGTTTTGAAGTCTACAGAAAGGCTTGCAGGTTAGGACTTTGGGATTCAGATCTAGCTGAGGCCCTGGAGGGTGTTTCGTCTGAGATAGCTGCTTCAACACTTTCTGAATGCAATTCGTCTCAGATATACTGGAATAGTTCATTGATGCTAGATCTGAAGGAGTATTTGGAATGTTAAAACATGTTCAATCCCTGGTTATTTCAAGTCCCTCAGATTAATGAGAGCACCCTTCAAGAAATCCCTGGTCGCTTGATATTTGCTAAGGGGTGAACTTCATGTGGTCATATGTTATGCCAGACAGCACGTCAACTGTTGGTCTAGCTTTGAACTGCAGGTACCGCTACTGTATCTTTTTCAAAAATATATATGGTACTTATCTGGCTTATAATAATAATAAGTATTGCTACTTAAGATATTTGCATGACAGATGATTACATGCCATCTGAACTATGCTGCTTTTGTTTTGTGCAGCCTCAATAGCAATGCTGGTATTCTGGAACACATTTCCTGTACAACCTGTCTAGTTTCCAACTTGAATGGATTAATGTTCAACTTGATTGATGGTATGGTATGATGACTTGGATGACATCAATAATGTCCAAGGGTTCTTCTTAACCGGTAGTAATGTAGTATGCAATATATACTCTGTTCAAGTAAAGCCAAAGTTGGAATGCTAACTACCAACCTTGTTCACTGCATCACGCATGGATTGCCAAAAGGTTGGTTTCTATCTAAGTCTGGCAGCCGTGACCAGAGGCTACTGTGCTCCTGCCTAACAACCTTTTCGGCCTTGGAACTTCATCATGAACTAGGCACAAGATATTGGCACGAAGCCTGAAACAAGGGAGGTAGGAACTAGGAACTGATGCCCTGCGACTATATGCTATGTAACAAATGCAATATTGAAATCTCTTTTTGGTGTCAAGGAACAGGTTCGGTCTGTCAGCATGTTGAAAGTATGATTTAATCATGCATTTCCACGATTACCTCCTTTTCTGTCAATTGGTTTGATATGCCATGTATTCGTTGTACACCTAACCAGTGGCCGGCGGGGATTGTTTCTATTATGGACGATCTGTCATTCTCATCCATTACAAAAATGGAACAAGAGTGGCATGTGCTCGCTGGCAGTATATCTAATGGACACTACCGTTTTTTGTGCTACTTTGCTGCTAAGTACTGAAAATAGAAGATGTATGATCACGAAAAGAGCTGAAAGGGACTGGTTCAACAATGTGTGATATAACCGGGCGTAACTGAAAACATAGCACATGTAAGGATAAACCAAGGTCACTGACAGCAGCTGGGTTTATCCTTTTCGATTTTCTTTAGTTTTTTATATCTATTCTTTTAGTCCATTTGTTTTCCTCTGTGTTTACTGTTTAGATTTGAGTTTATCTCAATAAATTGAGCCAATGTATGTGTTAACTTTAATAATTTTTTGGCAGAATTTTCACAACTTTTTAAATCTTAACCACCCTTTCGACAAAGAAGACTGTTCCACCTCCTAATGGCGCAAACCTCCCAAATACAATATCGTTTTGTGTTTTTCATATTGTGATACAAACCTTCTTTTGGCTGCTGTATTTTAAGCATGTGGCTTAGACGAGATTGCCTTAGTTGAGAAGCGTTTGTCTCGCAGACGTTTCTCGTTCCCATGTGCCGATGTGCTTAGACAAACCAAATAGTGCAATTTTGCAACAAAGTACTCGATTCTTTCTTTATTTTTAACAATCCTTTGGAAAATAGTTATTAGTCTATAATACTATTTTTTATCATACAAAATTTATATTACTATATTTATATTAAATACACTTACTTTTGTTTATTCACATTAAAAGTAATTGTTCCAATGAAATGAAATATGCCCGGTAAAAATAGCAACACTTGGTATGTTATACCATATTTTGATTCACAACCACGATGCCCGTTCAAGTTTGACTTGTTTACACAATTCGAACCGACCACACAAGCCTCTAGCATGTATTGTAGCCTTTTGAGCCAATGGATCCCACCATGACGCGTTCAGAGTAGGCAGGGGCTAGCGGTTTTCACATTTTAATGATACAGTGGTCCTTAGAGCACAGGTCTTCCGCCATTACAATGAGTGACATCTCATACAACCCTTCTTTCTTGGAGTCATGTTGAACCAACTATGAATGCCAATGTATTTGTGCATGTCACATATTGCATTAGTACTCCATTCGTTTCGATATATTTGTCGTTTTAGCTATGTACCAAATGCAACAGAGATTATTTGAACCTGGACACAGGGTGCATATAAATACTTGGCACATTACGTGAATCTAGACACCCAAGTGAACTGCTAGAACGACGAATATTAAGAGACAGAGAGAGTTTTTTTACTTATAGATATACTAATAATAATTGCAATTGATATGAGATGATTAAAGAGGTGCTAACAGGATATCTATCGCCTTGTGGACTTTCATCTGCACCCTTATTTTTTTAGATAAATATCTACAGATTTTTCTTTAGCAATTGTACTCAACATGGCACATATCATTTTGGACCTCAGAAAAAATATATTGTACATAGTAATAATTGGGTCAACAGTACATGACTCAAGAAGAAAGGGGTCATACGAGATGTCACTCACCGTAACCACACGACACATGTATCGTGGCAATATTATCACTAAAGATGTGAAACTGTTGGTCCCTTGCCTACTCCAAATGCGTCATGAGAGACCTCATTTTTTGGTTACTTACAAAGTTGTCTTGAAAAGCTGAAGGCTTACAACAGCCTGTTCGTTCGGCTGGTTCTTGATGGTAGTCTTTGGTTTGTTACGAGAGAAAAGTATTGTTGGTACAGTTCTTTGGTGGTTTGGTTTGTTACGAGAGAAAAATCTGTCTTTGGTGGGCGATAAGCCAAGCGAACAGGGCGCAAGTTGATGAAACCTTGCAAAGTCGACTTGCAAAATTGATTACGTGCTTGTGAACCAAAACATGATACAACTCGATAGGGCTCATTTTATCTTTTATGTTGAGTAAAAACCAATAGTCTTGATGATGAGATCCGAGGCTCAAACCGCCATACCAACTAAAGCATAGGAACTTGTATAATGAAGTTTTCTTTCATTTAAACCCTTATTAAAAAAATAAATTTCTACACACTCTTCCCTAGCGATTCTATATAAAATGTTGCATGCATTTTTGTCTTAGAATATTGTCTACGGCCATAAATTGGGTCAACATGACTAAGAAGAAACGGCTATATGAGATGTCACTCACCGTGACTATACGACGCGTGTACTCCAAGGACTATCATGTCATTAAGATGTGAAACCGCTGACTCCTACCTACCCCAGACGCGTCACAAGCAGGGTTTTTTACCGACCGCCACGTTTTTACCGCCGGGCAGCGGTAGGGCGGTATGCGCGGTATACCGCGGTATACCGATAGATACCGCGCGAATTCAAATTTCAAACCAAAATCCATTGCTACCGCTAGTTCAAACGGTTTTGAACGGTATACCGCGGTATAAATAGTTTTTACCGCGGTATAAACTATTTTTACCGCGGTATAAACTATTTATACCGCTGGGGAAAAAAACACCCCCCGGCTTTGAATCAATGAAAATTTTGGCATGGTGTTGGCACAAATTAGTGTTAAATAGCACCCCCAATCAATGATTTATAGGTATACATAGAAATACTACACCAAACACAATAATACTAGCGGTGCATAAGTGAGTTGGTTGTTCAAATACAAATAGTTCAAACTTCAAATACAACTAGTTCATACAACACAAGTTCAAACACAAATAGTTCGTACAACACAAGTTCATACAAATAGTTCATACAACACAAGTTCAATGGTAGAATGGAAAGATCCCTAGCTGGGTCGCGGAGTGGTACTCGGCGATGGACATGACATTCAAACCTCTCGTCCTAAGCAACTCACCCTTGTATTGTTGCCAAGTTAGGCCCGTCCACGCCGCTGTCGTCTGCCACTCACCGACTAACAAGTTGTAGAAATCAGGGTCTTCCCATTCATACACCTAAGTCGTCTGTGGCTGGGCGTTGATGTCCGGAATGGGATAAAAAGAACGCGACTGCGAGGTATCAGTGTGGGAGGAAGAAGAGTACGCTGGGTCGTATTGTGACGCTCCAACCGTTCTCCTCTGCGACTCTGGTGCGCCATGGTCGCGATCCTGAGTAGCATGGGTGAATTCAGTCTCCCCTGCAGTCAACCAAACCATGGATCATAATTAGCACATATAGTTAGAAACATCATACGTGTGTGTAAATGTAGATATGTATACCTGTGAAACGAATTCCACCACCACCACCACCACCACCACCACCACCACCACCACCACCATCACCATCATCATCATCACCACCACCGTCACCATCACCATCACCATCTCCATCACCATCACCATCGTCGTCATCATCACCGTCATCCTCATCTGAGCTGCTATCCCCAGACTCCTGGTAGGGTGGACTACGGCCGACCATCATCATCATCGGTGGAGGCGTCGCCGGTCACTTCTATTGGTCTTTGTTGTCTTGCCTTTTGACGTTTCGGGTCACCCCGCTTAGGCCCGGACCGGAACAACCTCTTACCAATGTGACTTGCTACCCACATTTCTTCTTTCCCAATCACTAATGCAATCATCACCCGTAGCGGTTTGCGGATCTCCGGGGTCTATCCGATCCCTCACAAGCCGGGACGGGATAGGAATGTCACTTGTCCTCATCCTCCTCATCAAGAACCGGCTCCCGGTTTGATCTACCATATTCCATCCATTCCGGACCGGATTTTTCTCATCATAGAAGCTAAGCCGGCCAAGATGCTCAATAATATCACCATCATCACCACCACCGGGAGTGGCATCCTCAAGTCGCGGCTAGAAGGTTGTAGTTGACATATACAAGCTTGTTAAGTTTCTTATGTGTCAACCGATTTCTAACCTTGGTATGCAGCAACGCAAAAGTACTCCAATTACGCTCACATCCACTTGAGGAAACACACTGTGAAACAAGCCGCAAAGCTAGACGCTGCAACTGAGGAGTAGATCCACCGAACATCATCCATCAAATCTTTCTCGTTCAAATCAAGATACTTGCCATCAATATCCCGTCCACTGGGGGATGCAATTCCTTCACCTGCAGCCATACAACAAAACATGAGAACATATACACAAAAGCAAGCCGACAGAAAACTTTTACGAACACAAACTAAAAGAAAACTCACCCCACTTCTGTGTCTCTCTAACCGCACTAACAAAGTACGGACTATCCCTTTGTCTCCCGGGTACTCCGGCGGTATGGAAGAATTTGGACCATGCTTTTCCAATAGATTCCCTAGCATTCTTCCCCTTCTGCGTCCAGGACCCTGTATCAATCCTCGTTTGCTTCAATCCACTTCTCCCACCAGCACTCAAGTTATAGTCTTCCACCACCACTGGAGTTTCCCTCCGCGAACCAGCTCTTCTAAGCATCCTCTGGAAGGGATTCAACCCCGCCGAACCACTACCCCCTCCACGCTCATAAGTACCTCCTCTCCCTTCAACCCCCTGTCGGAACTCTGCTTCTGCTCTCGACAAATTAATTGCATCCTGGATCTGAGCCTCCTCATCATATCCTCCAGCGGGATTGTTACCCGCCGCTGCTTCGCTTCCTCCCGTGCCAACCTCCGACGAGCGCGTTCATTAGTTGCCTTCCTCGTCCTATCAAGATCCCGCCGAAAGTACTCCCGCACGTACGGTGGAACGTTGTTGTAATGGAGCACCGATGATCCACGCGCGGCCAAATGTTGTTTCAACCTAGTTGAACCTCCACCACTTTTCGCATACCACGGTGATTGCATCGCCATCCGGGAGCTAGATTTACACCATGTTCCCATACGGGGTCTTTAGGTCTCCCTGACATTTTCTACCTGCATAAATGCCAACACAAACTAAATTACAAAACACTTCCTTACAATTATACCTACTGAAAATTAGATCCTACATCATGATCATGCCACAAATTATACTCCTAAACCTAAAAGCTAAACCTAAAATTCCATTTCTAATTCTACCTAAAGCAACAATTTTATTTCTACCTCTAACTCACATCCTTAACCCTAGCAAAAATCCTAAAACAGAGAAAACCTAAATCCTAACTAAAATCCTAACTCCTAACACAATTCCTAAAGCCTTAATGAACTCAAAAGCAAAAAAAAAAAAAAAGAAAATGTACCTAACCGCGGTATACCGAGGCGGCGCGCGGTATACCGCGCTAACCGCGCGGGCGGCCGACCGCGCCTCCCGCGCGGTAGGGAGCGGATCCGCCGCGGCGCGCGCGCACCGCCGCTACCGCGCGGTGGCCGCGGCGCGGCGCGGTGGCCGCCGGCGGCGGCGCGGTAGCGGTGTTGCGGCGGCGGGCGCGAGGGGGAGAGGCGCGGACGGGGAGGGGGACGCGAGTGGGAGGCTGCGGGGCACGGGGCGCGACGCTAGGTAGGGTTAAACCGGCAGGTGGGCTTCATGGGCCTTAACGGGCCGGCCACTGTTTTTTTTCTTTTTTGTTTCAACTTCTAAAGCTCCAAATAAATACCAAATGCGCTCAAATTTGAAAACATTTGACACCATAAGACTCTACAAATCATGAACTATTTTTTGGTGATTTTTATTGATTTTTTCATTTTTTTGAATTTAAATTCAAATTTAAATTTTGGGGGGGTTTCTACCGCTCGGTACCGTTACCGTACCCCAGCGGTAACGGCGGTAACCGCGGTATACCGCGCGGTACCGAGCGGTAAAAAAAACCCTGGTCACAAGGGATGCCCTGCAAAGCGGCCAAATAAGGCTGAAGGCTTACGAGATCGGCTCCAATTGTAAACAAGCCGAGCTTGAGCAAGGAGCATGCCCTGTGACTGTGAGCCAAAACATGCAGAAGCTTGATATGGCCTGTTTATCTTTTTTATTAGTGAGTAAAAACCAAAAGTTTAGATGAGTAGCGCTGGTGCTTAGTGGCTCCTAATTTAGTTGATTTCTTGAAGGTCCAAGGTCCAAATCGGCAGGCCAACTGGAAAACATTTTATCAATCAAAAATAAAGAAAAAAAAGAAAGCATTGGCAACGTGTTTGAATGCACGGAAAGAAAAAACCGTGGAAGTATGACATGTTCGAGCTTCGACCAAGCCGATCTCGAGCCCATCTTGAAGCTCGGCTGGGTTTTGGTGTCGGGCTCGAGCCTGGGCACCGCGTCTCGCCCGAGGTCGGCTCGTTGACAGCCGAGCACACCGCCTTCCGCTTTCCTCTCCCCTTCTTCCCCAGGAGGACTCCGACCCGATAGATCCGCCCCTCGTCTTCTCGCCTCGCACATCGGCAGCAACCGCACCTCACCTCACCTCCCATGGGCTCTCGCCGCCTCTGACACTGGGGCCCAACGCGCTCCACCGCCTCCGCCTCCGCCTCGTCCCCCTCCTCGTCCTCCCCCTCCTCTTCTTGCCTCCACTGACCCGCGCCGCCCGCCCCCTCCCGCCGACATCGGAAACCTTAGCCCCTGGAACCGCCCGGCCGGCTCGCCGCTCCTCCGCCCGAAGCCTCCCCGAGCTCTTGGATGCGCCTGCTGCTCCGATGGCTGCCCTTCCGCCCGCCGCAGAGGCCCCCGACGCCGTGGAGATCCGCGAGGTCTGGGCGGGGAACCTGGAGCAGGAGTTCGCGGTGATCTGCGACGTCATCGACGCGTACCCGTACGTCGCCATGGACACGGAGTTCCCCGGCGTCGTGGTGAAGCCGACCGGCACGCACTCCTGCCAGAGCGACGTCAACTACGCCACCCTCCAGGGCAACGTCAACATTCTCAAGCTCATCCAGCTTGGCCTCACCCTCTCCAACGAGGCCGGCGCGCTCCCGCCGTGCGGCACGGGGGGCCGGGGCTGCATCTGGCAGTTCAACTTTCGGGGCTTCGACCCGAGCACCGACCCCTTCAACAGCATCTCCATCGACCTACTCCGCCGCAGCGGGATCGACTTCGACCGCTTCGCTGCGGAGGGGGTCGACTCCACCCGCTTTTCCGAGCTGATGATGACGTCCGGGCTCGTGCTCAGCGACAGTGTCCAGTGGATCACCTTCCACAGCGGGCACGACTTCGGCTACCTGCTCAGGCTGCTCACCGGCCGGGAAATGCCGGACACCTTGGATGAGTTCCTGGTTCTCACCAAGACATTCTTCCCCGTGCTGTACGACGTCAAGCATCTCATGCGGTTCTGCAGTGGCCTGTATGGCGGACTGAGCAAACTTGGGGAGGTGCTCAAAGTCGAGCGAGTTGGGACCAGTCACCAGGCTGGTTCTGATTCACTGCTGACCCTTCAGTGCTTCTTGAAGGTCAAGAACTTGTACTTGAAGGGGTCTCTCAAGCTGTATGATGGTTTGTTGTTTGGGCTTATTCCAGGGGAAGGGGTGATTGGGTGAAACCAGGACCTCCACCCATCTAATGTGTAATGGGTAGTTAAATAACAAGATTCTGAATGAGAAAAAAATGCAGATCAAAAACTATTGTCGGTGAATATATGGCTGATCTGATGTTTTCTTGTGCTTGATATGATAGGCCTTCTCGTCTAACTATTCTTCCCCATTTCTTCAACTGAATGATTAGCTTTTCTCTGTCTTGTGTGCTCATCTGGCTAGGTATTACCTAATAGTTAACACAAACATGTTTGAAATCAGGTAGTGACTACATGAAGTATCAGACAACAGAAAGTTCTTACATTTTCTGTACTTATCAGTGGTTAGCTTGTTCTTAATTTTAAGTATTTCTCAGTAAGTTATCTTATTTGTTATGCATTTGTGATTGAAAGCATGTCTAGGAACTATTTGCTTTAGTTATCTTGGATACCTTGGTTGGGTTTATGGGAAAATGAACATATGTTTGTTTAGTTCAT
Source organism: Cenchrus americanus (assembly GCA_947561735.1). NCBI lineage: Eukaryota > Viridiplantae > Streptophyta > Magnoliopsida > Poales > Poaceae > Cenchrus > Cenchrus americanus. Next base: position 69,762,073 of record OX387239.1, on the reverse strand, counting down.
GTTAACATAGGTGTGATTCTGTCTGGTTTTCCTTTATGCTGTTCTGTTGCCTTTGTGCCATCCAGTAACTCTCAGGATGTCATGTTGATTGTTGGTATTCCTTCACTCTCTCTGTATTCTATTCTTCAGTCATTCAGCAAGTGGTAAATGTCATATTGCTTGCACGGCAGTTAGCTGCGAAACATGCTTTTTCTGAGTTCCAAATCTTTTTCTTGATGCTACTATTCGTCATACAAATTTTGGCATGTGCTGACTGTTGTGCATATCTGGTTCGTAACAGGCTAATGCATTGCAAAGGCAAAGTCTTAGCTTGAACTTGCTGCATATGATACTTAACCTTTTCCTCTTTATTACTGTTGATGTGTAGTCTTTGTTCCTTATAGTAGCCATGTAAAGGTTTGCCAGTCTATGTTTTTAGCATTCACCATTTTGCACCCTGTAATTTTGCCTTTGATTGTCTAAACTGTACTCTACACTGTGATTTAGCCTGGTATGGTGACTGAGGGTCAATGTTCATATTAAACCTTGTTTGATGACTATGAGAAAATGTTCAGTGTTCATTCTCCCCTGCTCAAAACTCTTGACTGAACGGTTATCAAAATTTACATATGTCCTGTGCTACTCCTGCTTGATATTTGTTCTGTTGCTTAGATGAAAATTTGTGCAGGAATACTAATTGTTTACAGCCATGTCCTACTTTTAAAAGCGGGAAACTGATATCGTTCCATGAGTATTAGTTTTCAAACCAAGAAAGATAATGTTGTTTCTAATCATGCTAATGCTTTGCTGCTCCAATTTTAGTTTCTTATAAAGTAACACTTTTTTCAGTCATGAACTTATGGGTCAGCCTCATATCAGTACATGTGGCTATACTTGTTCTGACACAACTTCAGGGATTCATTGGAAATTTCCTAGTGGACATGTTTGTTGTGGAGTTACTCTTTTACCCTATGATAACTGAATGAACTCCTGTCTGTTATTTACTGTCTGCATGGTTTGATATTCGATTCTTAGGCAGGAGCTTGAGTGCTGAAAGCATCATATCTGATGAACTTGCTGTTGCACTGTCATGAGTGAATAGTGATGTCAAAGATTGGGCACACAATGCTTTTTTTTTTCGAATTGAACTTGCTGTTCCACTGTCATGAGTGATGTCAAACAATGGGCACACAATATGCTTTTTTGCTAATTGCATAGCTCTTTCTTGGGAAATGGAGTTGCTGCAGCATCACTGTGTGATGGCATTGATTGTGTATATATTGTTCCAAGTAGACTTGTCTTTTTACTTCTTTTTTTCGGAATTACAATTCTTCTGCTTGATGCTGCTTATCGATCATATGAGCAAATGATCAATATCCATTCTCCCTTGCTCAAAACTCTTGGCTGTAAGGTTACATGTGTCCTGTGCTTCTTCTGTTTGATATTTGTTTTGTTGCTTAGATGAAGATCTGTGCAGGAATACAAATGTTTACAACCTTGCTACTTTCTAAAAGCAAGAAGATGGATATAGGTCCATGAGTATGCAGTTGTCAAAGAAGATAAAATATTATTGTTGCATGTTTTTTTGCTCTGTTTAGTTACTATAGTAGCATTTCAGTCTTGAACTTATGGTTGGCTTGTTGTTGGCCACATTTCAGTACATGTGGCTATACTTGTTCTGCCACAACTTCAGGAATTCATTAGAAAATTCCGGGACATTTTTAGTTGCTTATTGTCTAGTTTATTTTTTGCTTGTTATTTACTTTTCTGCCCTATGATAAGTGAATGAACTCCTGACTGTTATCTACTGTCTGTGAGGTTTAGTATTTTATTCTCAGGCAGGAGCTTGAGCACTGAGACTCTGAAATCATCATTCTGATTATGAGTGATGTCAAAGAATGGGCACACAATGCTGTTTGCTAATTGCATGAGAAGTTGCGATGGGCATAGCATGAGTCTGTCTTTGATTGTTCTTATAATGCTCAAGTCTTAACTTTTTGTGTATCGTTCAAAGTGGACTTATTTTGTTATTACTGTATTGAGCACCACACTGAACTTTTTGCTTGTTTTGTAACCGGAATTGGTGGTTTTTGTTGCTGAAAACGAATCATTCTGGTGCTCAGCCTGCACTGAAGCATTGGCGTTCGCTTGGATGGCAGAGCCTCCTGCCGTTAGCACCACACTGAACCCTGAAATTTGGGCTCCACGAAATTTGCAGCTCAGAAGATATTACAGAATTGTGGACCGCTGTTCATACGCATAACGGTTCAAATTTCAAAAAATCACTATGCAGATATTACAAATTTCAAAAATCACTATGCATATATTACAAAATCGTGGACCACTATTCATATGCATAACGGTTCAAATTTCAAAAATCACTATGCAGCTGGTTCCAGAAAAAGCTTCCAGTAGGACTTTCTGCGTGACATCTGGAAAATAAACATGTCTATTTACGAACAGAATGTGTCACTTGCATCTCTGGGTGTCTGGATCTATGCATGGCCATACTGTACTCATTTTGTCGACATCATCTATATTCAAAATATCACTGGAGGGTGAGGTCCCATGTTTTCAGAGAACAAACAAGAACAAATGAAAACGAAATAACATCTGATCCTATGCTAACTCTCATTAAACAGGAAAAAACTACAAAATGATGTTTCACTTGCTTCCTTTAACCGGGAGATAAACACCCTCTGCTGCCAACCAAATGTTCTCAGCTCGCTTCTCTCTGACACCGCAGACCTGCACCAAAACATACCTCAACTTAACAATATTCACTTGCCACATGACAGCATGTGAAATGAAATCATAAAGAAATAGGTAGAATGATCTCGGGCCTCTACAATTGACAAACCGTTAAATCTAGTAAGCAACTTTTGATTTTGAAAGAAGAAAATTTTGCAAACAAATATATATCTCACCTCTTGCTGCCCACCACCAAGGCGATTGTACTTCTTGTTGTGACTATGCAGATAACCTCCAGTATCAATGTGCTTAAGCCTTATCTTTTGATCCCTTTTCCATACTTTTCCGCTTCCTTCGATTTCTAGTCTGTGAATACCCAGAGGAAAAATATGAGCTAAGCAACAAACAACACATATACATCCACATTACATGTATAAGGAAATCATACCTCCAGTAGTCACCAGTGTCTGACAGTTCATCCCCACCAAAACAGCTAACCTATACAAATGTTGATATCCAAGCTTCAGAGCACATCCTTTTAAAAAGATAATGCAAATGTAACAGAAGATTGTTTTCTTATCGATGTAAGGTACTCATAAGGTATAGTTGACATAAGAAAGATGATAACTTACTTCACCATAAGAGAAGTTAAAATACATTCAAAAGATCTAAATAATCATACCGTATCTAGTTTGCTGAGAGCCCCTACATTTAACATTGATTCAGTCCAACAGCACTAAAATGTGGCATACAAGCTGGTACACTACAAAGGATCATTTTAATATAATATTTTCTCGGTCAGTTGGAGGCCAGATCCCATGCTGTTTCATCATGGAAGTAAATCATGTGCAGGGCATGGCTAGGGTTTTATCACCATATAACAAATGAAAACATTATGCACAAGCTTTATAAAGTTGAAGTGAACAGTTAAATTTTAAAAATGTTTGAGAACAAGCTATAAATGAAGCCATAATGCTTCCAGACAAGACAATGAGTAGTAGACAATGCAGGAAAATATGTAATACTCAGCGCATCTCCATCAATTTTCTACACCACAAAAGCAGTTGGCTATTCATTGTTATATAGATATTCAGATTGGATATGTGAAAGCATTTGAACTTTTGTTGAAAATGATTTATCACAACAAGAATGTTCCACAGCTTCATTTCAATTGAAATTGCAGGAGCTGATATGACACTATTTTACTATTTCCCTGCACCATTCTGTCTTAGTTTATCCAGAAAATAGATGCTTGACCAAGATGCTCCATAGAATCTGGATACAGGATAATAATATGTTGTACGCAGTACTTACATAGCCACATTTGTTCGAAGTGGTCTAAGCAATCAAAGAGAACTACAACTTCATCTTTCTATCTAAATAAAGCTTGCAGGATGTACAGAATGCAAATCAGCATTTAATACTGCAACATGAGAGATTGATATAAACTAACCTCAAGGTTACCGGATAACGGTGAAGCATGCAAGTGACTATGCAGCCACCTCCGTGTCTTCATGTGTTGCAACTTTACAATGCTACCAGTCTCGATGGCATCACCTTGCTTAGACGATGAATCTGGAGTAGGCCTTATGATCTGCATTTAATATGCCCATCACCTATAAGCTGTCTGCTTAAATGACTATTGTGTATGTATCAAACTTTAACTGCTGGTCTTTCATACCAAATGGGAGTTAAATTGGCAACTGAGAAAAATACAGAAGTACCAGATTTGCAATAATAATGTTTCTTTATGCACATGTTTTACTCATCGATTAAAGAAGTACCAGCCATTATCAAAGAGATCCTACATTCTTGCTATTCAATACAAATTAGCTCGCTCTTGAAACCTACACGACAATTTGCAGCCTGAATTCAAACTAACTGGTCAGAGTGCTGCACTCTCATCAATCAATTTAATTCAATGCTACCTTCTGAAATCTATACTAAGTCAATTCCAGGCCCTTTGAATCGTTGATTTTTTTTCATATATATATTACCATTAAAGAGTAAACAGGCATGCCCACTTTATGTGCTGGTCACTGAGAGGGAGACGCACCCAGTAGCTATTGGAGTCATCCCCTTCGGGGAATCCCGTGACGGACTGCTGGCCGCTGCCCGATCCGTAGGGCACGTCGTGCGAGTGCAGCCGGTGCTTCGTCTTCTCGTGCATCAGCTTGATCACACTCCCGTAGGTCACCTGCGAAACACCCACGCAGATCCAGATCACAATCGCGCCCAAACCCTTACAGGAAAAAAAAGCCCAACCTCTCCGGCAGATCTTGAGATCCGGGACGCGCACCTCGCCGCCCTCTGTATCCAAGGGGGCTGCCGCACCCCTGTCGACGCCTCCGAATCCGGCGCTGACCAGGAGAGCCACGGCGAGCGCGAGCAGGGACGCGGCCATCGCGACGGCGAGCGCGCGGCGGGACCTCGGGGGGGAGGAGGAGGAGGAGGAGGCGTCGGCCTTGCCTTTCCGCTTGGCGGCCGGGGCGGGGGCCGGCGGTGCCGTGGCCGCGGGCGGTGACCGCACGACGCGCGCGCGGGGGGGCGTGGCTGATCGGTCTCGTGCGTCGGTGCGTGCGCCGTGAGTTCGCGGCGAGCTGAGGGGGAGGGGAGGAGTTCGGGCGGCCGGGCGGGCCGTTGCTTCCGCGGAGACGAGGGGCCACTCGGGCCCCCCTCGGACAGGGCTCCACGTGTAGGTGGCGAATGAGCGGAAGCCACGTGCCTCCGAGACGTCACGAAGTGAGGTAGAGGCCGTCGAGTGCGAGATGAGCGGTCAAGATTTATTCTGAAGTGGATCAGCTCGCACTAACGGGCTATCGTGCGATTGGGCCAGAATGCAAACACATCCATCCTCCTGGGCCGTGTGGTTTCGGAGCATAAGCAAAATCCACGCTGAAGTGAGATTCATTTTTCTCCCGTTCCATGTTCATGCGTGTAGTGCTGCTTCCTAAAAAAATTGGTGTAGCAGATCTTTCAATGGCTCAGTGACATTCGCATAAGCAGCTAATAGCCCACATGAAATTCATTTGCATTTAGATGAGAAATTAATATTGTTTGGCATGTTGACCGATAGCAAATTACATACCCTGTTTCAAAAATTAGGATGCTATTCAGAACTTTGCCATTGGTGTTGTGTTGAGATCCAACTAAAAGAAATCCAAGGATAATATTCAGAATCTTCAATTAGCATCCTTCAGTCTTGTCTTATATTTAGGAAGTTGTCTAGCTTTTCGGCATGTCAATGGCATGGTTATGGTGGCCAATGATTTTTTCATGTCAAGGTTGTGCTAGTCTGTTAGACAAAATTGGTAAAAGGAAATTTTTGGTATGGTTGCAGCATCCCACCTTTTTTTAGTCTTAGGTTCATCGAGCTAGCAAAGTGATGTTGCCTCTAGTGACTTAGAAAATAGACCCCTATAATCTCAGTCCTAAATTCTTAAAAATTCACATATCAAAGTTTTCCTATTCCCTAATTATTAAGTTATAAACCTATACAAAGTTTTTGATATGCGACTACAAAGCTATAGTCTTTAGTATATAAGTATTCAAAAGTGCTAGTGCAAAGTCCTAGTATTTACTGAGGGCAGAATTTTTAAAACTGTGATACAAAAGTTTGTAGTAATATGATCGTAAAATTTACTAGAGTCGAAGTGCAAAGTTCTTATTTTCAAAGTTTTGATTTTCATGAGTAGATATAGTTTTGTAGTTGAAAGCTTATAGTTAAGCATAAGAAAATCTTGTATGGCAGTACACAGTTCTTTTGCCCCATACAAAGCGATGCATACAAATAATGCTGGTTGTGGATATGCATATTCAAAGGTACACAATAGTTTTTCATATCCTATTGTAAAGTGTCACCTGTAGAACTTGAAAGTTAAGGGGACATATTTTTTAATCATGCAGTTCAAAGTGTTTCATATATTACTCAAAAGTTAACGAGCATAGTAAGCCCCTAATCATATTGAATAAAGTTTCAAAAATTACAATGCAAAGTTCTTCTAGATGTGTGAGTAAGTTAACCACCGTGAGTGTTGTAAAGTTAAAAGTTTTCAATATCTAAGCAACAATATTTTGACATGCAAGCTAAAAGTTTCTAGTACATTTTTCTATTCACGGTAGAACCTTTCCTATTTAGCACTCAAAAGTTAGAGATGTACATACTTTATTTTTGTTCATAGAGCAAGAGGTACTCTAGATACAGTTTCAAGCTTATTGTTATTTTTGTGCATTGCTGACACCTCTAAATGTTTAAATAAATTTTGTTTGTGCAGAAATATTGGATAAAATATTGGTTGAGTGTCATTTTGTGCATTGAACTTATGAAACACATAATTAAAGCACAATTGCAGTGGTCATTTTAGTCATCTCTAGTTCATAGAAAAGTACTTTTGGTAAATGGAAATTCTTGCTAGGTACCCTTCCTATTTTTAAATACCTGAAACATTTAAATAAACCAAGAAATATTTTGTATACAATTTAAAAGTTTTAAGTGTCTTTGTTATACGTTTTTTTAGCATAGACCCTAAGTATTTGGAATATATCCTAAAAGTTTCTATATTTGCAACACATGTTTCATATCTATCACTTGAAAGTTAGAGAATATGAGATTTCTCATAATTAGATCTAATAGTACACAAATTAATTATGTGAGTACAAAGTATTAGATCTATTGGAAAAAAGTTTAAAATGTGTTAGTTCAAAGTTCCTAAATTTTATTGTTAAAAAATGGAAATTAATAAAGTTTAGGATGTGAAGTACAAAGTTTATAATATGCTACTAGAAAGTTCTCATATTCAAAGTGCAACGTTTTGATCTAGGAGTAAAATGTTTGAATGTGCAGATAACAGGATGTAGAAAGAATTGTCAATTTTGACAACGAGTTGGAAGGGGATCCGGTGCTCAAGTTCCTCATTGCTCTGGACGCAAACTACGAGAGGGCTTGATCATTCGTATCTCATCGTCAACATCATGTACAGTCACCATTTCGGGATTTTTTTATTCTGGTGAGCTACATCCTCCCTCAATCTGCCCCTCTCCCTAAATTACAGCGTATGACCTACTGTTTTATTTGTGAGGTCAATCCATGGGCAGCGAAGCCTACCGTTGTGCTCCTTGCTAGCAGCAATTTTTAGGTTAATGGGTATGACATGTGTACTCTATATGCTAGATGCTTATTTTGGTTACACCTTGCTAAGACTACACGAATTTGTAGCCTAGATTTGATCTATTTTGGCTTGGAAGTGACTTGAAAGTTAAAACCTAGTGGCTTGGAAGTGGGATGCGCAAAATTTCTAGATCTTCACTTCAAAGTTTGAGAACAATATATTGAAAGTGAGATGTAGTAAAGTTTAGAACTTCAGTAAGAAAATCATTGAGTTTTTGTATGAATTTTTTAATCCATTTGCTATGAAGTAAACTTTGAAAACAATATGTTGAAAGTTTCTAGATGTAGTAAAGTTTACTACTTCTGTATGAAGTTTTTTGTCCATTGGCAGAAAATTTTCAGTTAACGAGTATAAAGTTTAGAAGCTGTGAGTGCAAAGTTAGAAATGTACAACAGTGTGCAACATTCATCAATTTTTTTGACTCCAAACTTTTGAGTGAGATTTGTTTGACGTGGTCCTTTCATGATTTTTTTCTAACGATTTGTGCATTATCTCCCAGTTCTATTCCTTTCAATGTTGTGGGATCCATGTTTAGCGAATGATGCATTCGTATTGTTGATGAATGTTTTCTAAGAGAAAATATTTCTAGACCCATCCATGATGCATGTTAATGTTGTTATTTTCCTAATGGGTAGTTGAGGTTTGACACCACATGATTTTATGTTTGGTAGGATTTTCCTTGTTTAACTAATCTTAATTTGTCATTGCCTATTAATTGTGCAGATCATTTTTGAGATTCAGAACATCACGTAGGACGGTAGGAGCAATATCGCTTCTTTTTATCATTGCTGCAACCAAGGTGTGCACATCACATCTTTCTTTTATAGGTAATTCTTAGTGGTTTGCTGCTGCATACGTCATGTTTGATACCAATAATGTGAAAAATCTAAACCATTAGATATAGAATGGTCTCCTAATTGCAAATTTTTTCTTCCTTTCTGGTTCTGGATGTTGTAGATCCAAAAACTGTCCATATCATTTCGAAGCTAAAGATCTAGAAGCTCCTTAAATATGTGATTTCAAATTTATTTTATTCTAGATGTGTTAGTATAAAGTCAATAAATTATGAGAATAATGTATTCTTAGAAGCATTAAGATTTTGACATGGTAGTATATAGTTTAGAACATTATAGTTCAAGGTTCCTAAAAATTCAAAAAGTGCATTTTTTAATTTCAAGATTTTCCGGGGTTTATGTGAGTGTAGAGTTTTTAAATGTGCCAGCAAAAGTTTTTTGAAACGTGTCGGTACAAATTTCTTATGTTTAGAAGCTAATATTTTTATGATTACAAAGTTTTTGAGTTTGTAGTAAAAATTTTATAATGATATCGTTCAAAGTTCATCAACTGTACAACTTGAATTATAAATTCATTAGGTCATATAATGTTTTCTATATTAAAAGTTTTGAACAAGATATATGAATGTTTTTTTACTCTGGGTGCAAAGGTTCTGATATGTGACTTGAAAGTTAAGATATAGAAAGTTTTTTATGTATAATTTGAAAGTTGTTGAATTCTAAGTGCAAAGATTTTAGTGTGTAACTTGAAGGCTAGAGATGAATGGAGTTTTGTATTTGTAGTAAAATTCTTCCTTCCCATCACTTGAAACTTAGGTGTGTACAATCTTTTTTGCATGGTGTTTATCTAATACAAAGTATTGTATATGATTACAAAGTATTGAATTTGGGTGTTTGAAGTTTAAAATATGTTAATGAAAAGTTCCAGATTTCTAAGTGAAGTTCAAAACTGCAATGTTTTGGAGATAGGAGTGCAAAGTTAAAATGTGATGGTAGAAAAATTCTATATTCAGAGTTTAGAAGCTAATTTTTTATAATAGTGTTTTGACCTACAAGCTTACTATTTTGGCACATAATTCAAAGTTTTCATAAATCACATTGAAAGTTCATGAGAATATTATGTTGTTGAAAGTTCATATGTTTAAAGTATCAAATACTCAAGTTCATATCTTTAAAGCATTTGGCATGGAGTTTCATAGTTTTTAGTCACCTTAAAATATTTTTCAAATCATGTCATTAGTTTTTTCTTAAATAATTTGAGGTTTTAAATCAAAAGGTGGTGTATATTTACTTGAAAGTTTTCTCATAGCATGTTGAAAGCTTTAGATGACAAAAAGTTTCTTTATTTGCAACACAATATTTTCCTATCTGTCACTTGAAAGTTAGAGAATTGCAGAGCTTTCATAAAGTATTAGATCTAATAGTATAAAGTATTAAATATGTGAGTACAAAGCATTAGATTTGTTGCTACAAACTTCAAAATGTGTTAGTACAAAATTCCTAAATTTGCACTTCAAAGTTTATAATTACTAGGTTTGGTATCTAAAGTTCAAAGTTTATATTGTGCTACTAGAAAGATCTCATATTCAGAGTGTAAAGTTTTGAATCTAGAAGTATAATGCTTGAATGTGCAGTTAATGGGATGTAGAAAGAAGTGTGAATTTTGACCTTTGAAATTTGAATTAGTAGTTTTCTATATGTTAGTTTATAGAATGGATGTAGAAAGAATCGTTTATATGATTTAAAAGTTTTTAAAATTTGAGTATGGAGTTCTAAATATGTAAATTGACAGCTATGGATGTAGAAATTTGAGTATATGGAGTTTGTAAGTTTCTGATATCTATTTATGAAGTTTCGAATATATGAATTGAAAGTTAGGAGTTACAGAGTTTTGGATATGTAACTTACGAGTTTGAAAGTAAAGGATATACGAAACTTTTTATTATTTGTGAATTGGATTTTTTTAAACAACATAGCTCCACAGCTACACTGCAAGTGCAAACATGCATATATCCACAATGGTAGAAGCATGAACAAACATTATTCCATTTGCGAGGAATATTTATATCTCATATTCATTGTTTACACATCTAATCCAACATCAAAATCTTTATACCTAGATTTTTAATTTTCGTTTCGAATATAAGAGTATGAAGTATTGAATATAGAATTCAAGTACAAGATATGAGATGACAAAGTTAGAAATGTGACATTATAGATTTCTATTTTTTTTGGAGTGCAAAGTTTCCAATTACAAAATTTAGGATATGAGAATGCATAATTTATGACATGCTGGAATACAATTTTGTAGCTGATAATACAATTTTTTGAATATGAGATGACAGAAGGTTATTTAATCCACATAATGGATATCAAAGATGTTCAATATACAAAGGTTATATATAGGTTGAGTAAAAATTTGTACACACCAATTAGAAAGTTTTGTTAATTCAGATTGAAAGTTTTTAGTGCACACATGATTTTAAAGTTTTAAAAGATCAAATAGGAAGTTCTTGATCTGCAGTTCAAAATTTTAGATGTGTATAATGTTCAGAGTAAGAATATGGGTAGATAAAGTTTAAATATGTTCTAGAAATACCGATTCTTTTGAAAATTTTAACATTGAGTCACACTTCCATCTTCTTGTATTTTTTGCAGAATATCATTAAGGAATGAAGTTTCTCTGTACGTTCTGAAATTATGCTCGTGTTTCATACAAAAATGAACAAGCAACTTGTCCTTATGTTTAACATGACGATACTTTTCTTTTCTTTTTTCATTTTCTAACACTTTATCTTTATGATATTCAATTTTACTATAAAGGAGTTTTGCATGGACGTCCTTGCTGTTTTTTACCACGCGGCTTTTATTCCTGTTCAAAGCCAAACAAGCTTTTTTCCAAGACACAAATGGTAGTAAACGATTAAACTAAAAACTCATAAAAAATTATTTAAAACAGCAGCTTCTACATTCATATGTATGTGAAACAATCCCCCACCCATTTACTCACCCACACACCTGCTATCCCAAAGGAGAAAAAAATAAGCCGGAGAACAGCTACTCACGAGTTTAGTGGGAAGAGAGAAAAGAGAAAAGAAATTAAGTGGGACCACTTGAGACACTACACACCACCCGCACTCCTACTATGGGTGACTGTTTGCTGCTAACAGTAGCAGCGCACACGCGCCTGATAGGTGCTCTCGCGGCCATCTATAGTGTGACCAAAAACCACTTCGGCCTCATGCTTGTGATATCGACATGTCTCCTCATGCGGTCGGTCATGCATGTAATGTAAGAATGCACAAATAGTTAAGTTAATTACATGCAAAAACTGTTGCACCTAGATTGGCAAGTACTCCCTTTGTTCCAAATTGTAGGTCGTTTGATTTTTTTAACTCTAAGTTGATCGCTCGTCTTATTAAAAAAATTGCCCAAATGTAGTCAAATTTAAATTCTTTGAACAATTTTATCAATAAAGCAAGCTATAATAAAAATATGATACTTTGCATAATTTTTTGAACAAGATGAGCGGTCAAACTCAAAGTTGAAAGAAAACAGAGGGAGTACGGGGAAAAAACGAAGCGCTACCGTTGCCAGAATCGTGCTAATACCATGGCCACAACAATGCAAGTCGGCACTTCACTAACCCGATGTCGTAGCCTGCACAGGCCGGAGGCACACCGTTTTCTGAAGCAATTGGGTAGATAAGGGCACGCATGGCAGCACCCAGCAGGCCAGCACGTACGAATTCAAGATCGCGCACTGCAGTATGAGACTCGGCAATGCGTACAGCCAAACTTTATGGATCAGTGGTCATGTCGCAACCGCCAACCCTTCACCGTCTTTTGGCATGGACTCACATCCGCCTCGGTCCACTACCTGTGTGAGGGTGTGTCGGGTGCCCTGTCACACTCGTGGCCGCCGGAATCGCTCCGACTACGTGAGCTAGCCAAGAGGATCGAATTCGGAAGGAGGTTCAGGGATCGATTCCCTTTCACCGTTCTGTTTTCAGATTAAGCATAGTGTTCAGATACAAACGCGGGTAGCTTATATGCTAGCCCGAGCTCCTGCCCTGTGGGCCCCATACGTCATACATTAAAGACAATTACAAAAATATGTTTATGTTTCCTCGACTACATGGCGCCCTGCTATCTTTACGCCTTCGACCCAGTCATGGGTGTGACATCTCCCCCCGCCGAGATCTCTGCTTGTCTCCAAGCCTTACTCCCCGGAAAGCGCGCCTTGATCACATTGTAGTCTTCCCAAGTCGCCGCCGTGGTAGGAAGCTTCGCCCATTTGATCTTCACCTGTGGGATTGAGACATTATCCTTCTTCACGAGTCTCCTGTCCAAGATTGCCTCTGGTGCAGTGTCTGCAGTAGTCAGATCGCTAATCTTAGGTAAGAGTGTACACCGGTGTGTAATCTGGAGTATAGGCCTTCAACTGTGAAATGTGGAAAACCGGATGTATCAAGCTGCCCTCTGGTAATTGCAACTTATACGCCACCTGACCAATGCGTTCCACCACCTCATAGGGCCATAGTACTTGAATGCAATCTTGGGGTAAGGTCTGTTGGCAACCGATTTCTGCACATACGGCTGAAGTTTTAGAAGCACCTTCTGTCCCATAGCAAACTGTAAAGGTGTCCTTTTTTTGTCGGCTTGAAGCTTCATCCTATTTTGAGCAGCAGCTAAATGTTCTTTGAGAGCTTTCAAGTGGAGGTCTCTGTCTTGAATCATGTCAGCCACTGATGGTAGGATCTCAGAAGGCACTGATGGAGCTAGAGCCAAGTTCGGTTCATAGGCATATAGTGCTTCAAATGGTCAACAACCCAAAGAAGAGTGGTAGGAAGAATTATACCAGAGTTCTGCCAGTGGTAACCATCTCTTCCATTGCTTGGGAGAATCATGAATGGCACACCTCAAATACATTTCCAAACACTGATTAACTCACTCTGTCTGTCCATCTGTCTGGGGATGGTAAGCTGTACTCAGAGCCAGATGTACTTCATATGTCTTGAAAAGTTCCTTCCAGAATTTGCTTAGGAAGATTGGGTCCCTATCAGTGACAATCATTTTTGGGAGCCCATGTAACTTCACTACATTATCTAGAAAAAGCTGAGCAATTCCTTGAGCAGTATAAGGGTGTTTGGTAGCTATAAAATGGGCATATTTAGTGAGTCTGTCCACTATCACCACTATAACAGAGCAATTCTCAGATGTCGACAGTCCCTCTATAAAATCCATGGACACCCCTTGCCATGCTCCTCCAGGAATGGGTAGAGGCTGTAACAACCCAGCTGGATGTTGCTGACTGTGTTTGGCTTTTTGACAGATCAGGCACCGCTTCACCACATTTTCTACATCTTGTTTAAGCCCTTTTCATGAAAACAATTGTTTCAACCTCTGGTAAGTAGCCTGACCCCCTGAGTGGCCACCAATAGCACTTGCATGAAAGGCATTGATCACTTTAGTCTGAAGAGCAGAATTACTTCCCACCCAAATCTTACCATGCTTCTTAATGATGCCGTTGTCAAGACTAAACCCATCTTGGTTTGGACTGAGAATAGCTAATTGTAGCAGTAACTCCTGGGCAGAGCTATCAGTTTTGTAAGAATTGAGTACCTCTTGAATCCAAAGTGGTTGCACTTCAGAAACACCTTGAATAGCCATCAGATGTCCTACCCGAGAGAGAGCATCAGCTGCTATATTATCTTTCCCTTTCTTATACACAATTTTGAACTTGAGATTCATCAATTGGGCCATGGCCTTTTTTTGCATATCAGAATGGAGATGTTGATCACCCAAATATGTTAATGACTGATGATCTGTGCTGATGATGAATTCCTGATGCTGCAAATATTGCCTCAATTTCTCTACAGCCATCAACAAAGCCAAAAATTCTTTATCATATATAGAGAGAGATGTTTATGCTTTCCCCCCAATGCTTTGCTCAAAAAGGCTATTGGTTGCCCTCTTTGCATCAATACAGCCCCAATACCATCTGAGCATGCATCTGTCTCAATAGTGAATGTGTCTTGGAAGTTTGGCAGTGCTAACACTGGAGTACTCATCGTTGCTGATTTCAAGGCAGCAAATGCCTTATCAGCTTCCTCAGACCAGACAAAACTTGTCTTCTTCAACAGCTGTGTCAAAGGTGTAGCCATCACTCCATATCTTCTGACAAACTTCCTGTAATAGCCAGTGAGGCCAAGGAATCCCCTAAGCTCAGTTACATTCATTGGTTTAGGCCACTTCAACATAACTTGGGTTTTGCTAGGGTCTGTTGCTACCCCTCCCACAGATATAATATGGCCAATATATTCCAGACTTTGTTGGGCAAAAGAACATTTGCTGAATTTCAAGAAAATTTGATTAGTGTGTAGCACTACCAGCACCTTTCTCAATTGCTCCACATGTTGGGTTAGAGTATCACTATATATTAAAATATCATCCAAGAACACCATAACAAACTTCCTCAGGAATGGTTGCAGGATCTCATTCATGAGACATTGAAAAGTTGAGGGTGCATTGGTTAAGCCAAATGGCATTACCTTGAACTGATAGTGCCCATGGTGTGTTTTGAAAGCAGTTTTAAACTCATCCTCTTCCTTCATTCGCACTTGATGATAGCCTGACTTCATATCCAGTTTGGTGAAGTACTTAGCCCCATGCAACTCATCCAATATTTCTTATATAATTGGCATGGGAAACTTATTCTTAATTGTAATGACATTTAATCTTATGTAATCCACACAAAACCTCCAACTGCCATCCTTTTTTTGCACCAATAGCACTGGGGAGGCAAATGGACTGTCACTGTGTACAATTAAGCCAGCTTGCAATAGTTCTCTGACTTGTTTCTCAATTTCAGTTTTGTGTTGAGGGGAATATCTGTATGGTCTGCAATTAACTGGTGCTGCCCAGCTTGTAGAGAAATAGCATGATCATACACCCTTGATGGTGGTAATTGCTTGGGATCCTGAAAAATATCAGCATATTCCTCAATCACCTCCTGTACAACATCTGGTATGAGCTGCTCTCCAACTGATGTCACACATTCCACCACAGCAAATGCCCAGATATCATTGCCTTTGACACACTTCCACAACTGCTCAGCTTCCATAGGTTGTAAATGCAATTCCATAGGCTTGACTCCTTGAAGTGTAACTGATCTCCCCCATCCAAGAACTCTATGGTTCTATTCTCCCAATGACAACTCATGGGGCTGTGGATCTTCAGCCAGTCATATCCTAGGATAGCATCATATGCTCACATGTCCAATACTCTCATGTCAGCAGTCAATGTATGTCCCTGACACCACCATTCTAATTTTGGCACCATTTTATCAGATACCAGGACCTGCCCATTTGGTAACTGAACTGTTCTCGGGTTTGTTGGTACTGTAGGTAATCCAGCTATATGCACAAAATTAGAACTGACAAAAGAATGGGAGCTGCCACTATCCACAAGGATCAACATCACCTTGTTTCTCACCTATGATCTGATCTTAATGCAATCTGCATTCTCAGTACCAGAAATAGCATTCAAGGAAAGATTACACAGTTCTTCAGACAGTGTGTCCTCCACAGCTAATTGATTCAAGGTTTCCTCAGATAATGTCTGATCTAGATCATTGATGGCTAGAGCATGGACCTGTGCCTTTTGTGAGCTGGATCAAATTTATCCCCACAAAAGAAACACAACCCATTAGCTCTTTTGTAATCCCTGAGCTGCCTTTCTCTCCAGAGGTTAGAGCTTAATGTAGGTTGTTTCCCATCCATTTTAGGCCCATTACCTCCAGTTTTGTATCCCCCACCTTGTTTGGTCAGTTTCCCTTTTCCCCTTTCCACTATCTTCTGTTGAATCTTGGCTAATAATACAACCCTTTCTATAGTATTGGGCACTTGAGCTTGGACTGTGTATTTCAAGTCCTCCTTCAAGCCATTCACAAATTGAGATGCAAAGAACAAATCATCATATCCTTCATTGTGCATGCATAACTGAAACTGAAGCTCCTGAAATTCACAGAAATACTCCTCTACTGACCCAGTCTGCTTGAGCTCAAGTAACTCAGTCAAAGCTTTTTTGTAATCATCCTTGCCAAATTTTTCTTCTACAGCTAGGACCAACTGAAGCCATGTTGGATTGGGGACCTTTTTTCTATACACTCTCAACCACTGAGCAGCAGAGCCCTCAAAGTGTACAACTGCCATCCTGACCCAATGTCTTGGTTCCAAATCTACCAACATGAAGTAATCAATACACTTGTCCTTCCAAATCACTGGGTTCTCTCCACTGAACTTTGGACAGAAAACTTTGGGCATGTGTTGTCTTGGTAGTGTATGCTGTGTGCTGTGGTCCTCTTTCTTCTTGCTTTTAGTGGATTTCTCATTGTGAAACAATTTGAGCCCGGAGGATATTTCAGATACAGAATCACTCTCTGATGCACTCCCATCTTCAGACCTCAACTGATTTATGGTCAGTTGCGCTACAGCTCTGCCTGTCTCTGCCAACTGTCCATCAGTTGCTGTTCTGCAGCATGTTGATTGACTGTGCTGGTGGTCATCTCCAATTGCTGCTTCATTTGTTGCTGCTGAAATCCCACATCTTGAACTCTCTCAAACAGCAAATCGAGACTCTCCAAAATTTGATCGAGTTTGGTATTCTCCTTATTTGCTTCCTCTGCCATAGCCTCTAGGACAAATTTGGTCTGTGCCGATGGCTTAGGTGGAGCCGTGGTGACTGCCCGCAAATCGATCCAAGGTGGGAGGGAATTATGTGACAACCCGCCCAGGAAAGTACCGTACTATCGCCTAAGACCGATCCACTTTGGTCATTAAGCAATAATAAAGTACCATCCTGTCGTAAGTCGCCGGGTTAACGCCCGGTAAATCACTTGAGAGCACAAGGATCGAATATATGCATTAAAACTCACTCGAAGGCGAGTCCAGAGATACAACAACATTCAAATCCAAATTCGTACCCTGAGGGGTTTAATTATTACAAACCATAGTTTTTGACATGACGAAATAGTTCAGAGTTTTCGAAAAGCAGCGGAAATAATCTAGCGGAAGCGAAGACACCACGGGAGGCCATCCATGATGCTTTCAGTAGTCGTCCTCCACCCACTCCAGCTCCCAGCCGGGCGGGATCTCACCGGGCCACACATCACTGAAGGCATTACCTGGATCAACACATTATAGCAAGGCTGAGTATACTAATACTCAGCAAGTCTTACCCGTCGGTGATATCTACTTCACCAAATCTAGACCATGAAAGGCATTTTGGCTACTGGGTTGCTTTTTCTAAAAAGTAACAAAGAGTAGGTCCTTACTTTCAAGATTTTAGCACAAGTTCTAGTAGTTTTGATCTTTACTACATTAGCCAACTAGTACAAACAAAGTTGTACAATACAATTAATCAAGCATCATCTTCATCAACTTCCATTATTAGGGATCACATGACTAGTGGAGTAAGTAGTCTCGGGTAACGGTGAGAGGCCGACAATCGATTGATTTAAACCTTGCAAGGTAGACCCAAACACTCGGTAGGCTGCCCCCGCGAGGACAACTTTCCCAGGCCGTCCCCATAAATCCTCGGGTCGGGATCGAATCTTACAACCTTTGGTGCAGGCTATCCGGCATACCCCGCGAGATTCCCGGGGTCACCATACACCACCGGTGGCGAGCCGTGAGAGCGAATCCCAAGAGTAGTAACGGTAGGATCCCTCGCCGCCTCATTATGGTAATAGGCTACCGGTCCCATTCCCGGCAAATGTTTGGTACGTTCAAAGACTTAACCCACATAACCACTGGACCGGAGCCCAGATCCCATGCTCTTACCACGTGAGCAATCCATTTAAGGATATAGTATGATTCCTATCTAGGAACCTATTTTCGCGAGTGAGGTCATCACTCGGCTTGTAACGGTCCTATAGCATAGCAGCTATCGACCTATCACACTAGTAGGGACCAAAGGTACTTATGGATCATGCATCTAGGGTTTCATTCAACTCCTGTACGTAAATGCACAATCATTAATAGATAATTGAATAAAGAACTTTAAAACTAGGTTAGATGCACCGGAGCTTGCCTTCGTCAGCTAGGTTAGCTTGGGCACCCTCGGTGTCGAGTACTTCCACGTACTGCAGCGATGCTTCCGCTCCTCCTTCCTCGGTTTCCGGGACCAGGGAGTAATCTCCGTCCGGAAGATCTACACGGAATGCAATGCACTTTAGGTGATGTGATAGTTTGTTGTCTTATCCAACTCTAGTTGGTCATATTCACCTTAACAAGCATTCATCTAAGATTTCTCTTTTAGGAAGGTTAGGGGATGTACATGGGTTACTCTTTTTATTCCACATTTGAATAAAGGTTTTTAATAAGCTTATCATTTCATGTGAAAGCTTCATTTCCTTTTATCTTCACCACGAGGTGTAATTAATATTTATATTTATGAATCAATTCCTTATCAGTGCTGATAATAATTTTTCTTTTATTTATATTAAATAATACTTTCAAAAAGGAAAAAGATTTAATTGAGGGTTTCTCTTGATTTTAATTTCCCTTTAAAATTAAAAGGGCATTTAAGCCTTTTATTAATCAATTAAATTACCAAAAATTAAATGAGTGTTTCTTAAGCCTAGTAGCACCCATCCTGGTCCATTGGACCCACATGTAAGTGTTGGATGCTAAGAAATTAAATGTTATTGAAAATAACAAAGGCTAACTAGTGATTCAAAGTAAATGCATATAAAAATAAATAAGCATCAAAATGATCCCAATTTTCTCGTGCATGCTCTCTGGTCCTAAACCATCCTAGAGGACTAGCACATTCACATGGAAACTCTACTGATCTTGGTTTATTAATTTACAAAGGAAAACATGCATAATTCAAAAATAATTATTTCTGTTAATCCAAAATTCATGATTAATTCACAGGATGAGTATTTTGGCATTACAAGACAGTGTGCACAAGTTGGGCTCAAGAACATAAATATATTTAACAGGAAAAATCATCTAGGAAGCTACTGCAGGAATGGAAAAGAATTTGTCTAGCAATATCTACTGCATAACTTTGTGCAATATTTGGCACAGCATCTAGTCCTATCCTAGCACACAACATATCCAAAATTTGGCTACAGAGGAGTTATATATTTCAAGTTATGACAGATCTATGTGTAATACATTTGTATTTTTCCTGCCAAAACTATTTTGAATCTAGCCATTTGTATACAACAAAAGAGGTGGGGTTTATCATCCTGAACCCTACAAAATTTGTTTGGGATTTTTCTGATTTCTCTGTGAATTTCTAGGAATTTTTCAAGTCACTGGACTGAACTGGAATAAAACTTAGTTTGGTTTCCTTGCAACTAAGCCCTCGGAATTCACAACCATGCCCTCGCGGCGGCGGGAGGGCTCGCCGGCGGCGATGTGGGGCCGGGCCACAGCAACAAGCGGCACGGGGTTGCGATTGGCCTCACCACGGGTCGAATGGCGGTGACGGCGGGGTCGGGGCGAGCTCGGCGAGGGCGCATGGCGGTGGCGGCGGCGACGCTCACGGCGGCTCGGGGATAGGTGGCAAGGAGGCGCGGTGTTGGGCAATTGGCAAGCGCGCTAGCTACACTGGGTGCTTGGGAAGCTAGCGGGGCAGTGGAACGGCGGCGAACGTGAGCGGGCGCACGAGCTCAAGGCGGCGGCGGCAATGGCGCGGTGGAGCTCGGGGTGGCGCACCGCGGGGAAGAAGGCGGCTTTTATAGGCGGCACGGGGGGGTTCGGGGTGACGACGGCGTGGACGACGAGATCCTCCGCCGTGCTACGGCGGCTCGGGGCCCGCGCGTACGGCGGCGGCGCGCCGCCGACGGACCGTCGGTCCGTGGCGCGCGCGCGTGCGGCGGCGGCTCCGGCGCGGACTCGGCGCATCACGGGGGCGGGGGACGTGTTGGGGCGCGCGTGACCTCGGGATGGAGCACCTAGGTGGGGGCGCGGCCTTGGGAGGCGTGGGCGCGGACGCCGGGCGCGCGGCGGCGCTCGGGCGGCGGCGGCGGCGCGCGCGCGCGCGCGCGTCGCGCGTGACGGCGCTGCGGCGCGAGAGGTGTTCTTTGGTGCCGTGTTCAACCCGATTTTTCTCAAAATTTTCAAAAATAACTGGACCAAGTGATGAATACCAAAGTTGTAGATCTAGGTACCAGCAACATTTTTTACAAAGGCTGCATAGGGTTTTTCTTCCTGGATTTGAATTTATTTGAATGCCAACTTTGAATGTCAGCCTGTCTTTGGCAACAGTGATTCCAGCCTTGCAAGGAGTTTTTCACAATTTTCCTCTCCAAATTTGAAATGCCAATCTACATGAAAGTTGTGTTCAACAAGACCTACAACTTTCCTAAAGGTAGAATTTTAAGTGTTTAGGTGAATTTTGGAGAACGCGGCAAAAGTTCCGGGAGACACCTGTGGACACTGGGATGGCAAGGGGTTTGACTCACCCTTTGACCATCGGTTGGCCCCACAAGTGTGTTTATTATTCATTTAGGGCCACTAGGGTGTGTTAGTGAGTTTTTCGGGGTGAGGGCCCAGGTTGACCTAAGTTTGACCTCGGTTGACCATTTGACCGGCTAATCCGGTCATTAGCGTTAATGACGGTAATTAAAAACCTGGGGCGTCACACCCTACCCCCCTTAAACGAAATCTCGTCCCGAGATTCGATTTGACAATGAAGAGATGGGGAGAAAGACTCACTGTTTCGGGATTGGAGGAAGCCCGGATACTTGGTGTTAAGATAATCCTCCGTCTCCCACGTGGCTTCTTCTTCCGTGTGATGGCTCCATTGGATCTTGTACATTCGCACGGTCTGCCTTCGGGTCTTTCGCTCTTTTTGGTCTAGTACCTTCAATGGATGCTCGACGAGCGAGAAATCCGACTCGATCCAAGCATTAGCTTCTGTGATGATTTCGTTTTCCGGAACAGGCATTCCCTTCTTCAATTGAGTTACATGGAACACAATGTGAACTGCGGAAAACCGTTCTGGCAATTGGATACGGTAAGCCACAGGTCCACATACTTCTATTACTTCATAGGGTCCAATGTAGCGCAGGGCTAACTTTCCCTTGACACCGAACCTTTGCACACCTTTGGTGGGGGACACCTTCAAATATACATGATCTCCCACTTCAAAGTGTCGAGGTGCGGTTCCCTTATCATGGTAACTCTTTTGTCTCATCTGTGCCATCTTCAAATTTTCTCTTATCACTTGCACCCTTTCTTCGGCCTCTTTAACTAACTTGGGTCCAAAGAGTGTTCTCTCTCCGGCCTCTGACCAATTCAGTGGAGTGCGGTATCTACGTCCGTATAGAGCGTCGAACGGTGCCATTTTCAAGCTGGCCTGATAGCTGTTATTGTAAGAGAACTCTGCCAAGGATAAACACTTGTCCCAACTCTTGTCAAAGTGCAAGATGCTTTCTCTCAGCATGTCCTCTAGAATCTGATTTATCCTCTCCGTCTGAACATCGGTCTGTGGATGATAACTGGAACTACGGAGTAGCTGAGTTCCCAAACACTCGTGCAATTGTTCCCAAAAACGGGCTACAAACTGAGTCCCTCTATCAGAGATTATAGTTTTTGGGATTCCATGCAGACGAACTATATGGTCCACGTACAACTCTGCATATTGTTGTACGGAGTAAGTGGTGTGCACGGCAATGAAGTGAGCGGTCTTGGTGAGTCTATCCACAATTACCCAAATAGAATCCTTCTTTCTAGGGGTTAAGGGTAAACCCACAATGAAATCCATACTAATATCGTCCCATTTCCACATAGGTATCGACAGGGGTTGGAGTACTCCTGCCAATTTCAAATGACTTGCTTTCATCCGGTGGCAAGTATCGCACTCGGCTGCATACTTGGCTACATCCACCTTCATATTGGACCACCAAAAGTTCTACTTCAGATCTTGGTACATCTTGGTACTACCGGGATGAATAGAGAACTTGGACTTGTGAGCTTCATCTAGAATGATTTTCTTGATTTCTGGGTCAACGGGGACCACTAGATGTTTCCCAAACCAGACCACATCTTGGTGATCCTTCTGGAAACAAGTGTACTTTGGGTCTCCTTCTACTAGTTTCTGCCTGATGGTTTGAACATCTGCATCATTGCGCTGGGCAGTGACAATCCTGTCATAAAGGTTTGACTCTGCCGTCAAGGCATAAAGAATTCCCTGCGGTACCACTTCTAAGTTGAGCCTTCTTATTTCTTCACACAAGGGTTCACTGACTGGCTCCAACTCTAGGTGGTTGCAATGATCCTTGCGGCTAAGAGCATCCGCAACAACATTTGCCTTGCCGGGATGATAGTGCACTTCTAGATCATAATCCTTGATCAACTCAAACCATCTTCTCTGTCTCATATTCAATTCTGACTGGGTGAAGATGTATTTGAGGCTCTTGTGATCGGTGAAGATATTGCAATGATTGCCCATTAGATAATGTCTCCATATCTTGAGGGCATGAACGACGACGAGCCAACTCAAGATCATGGGTAGGATAATTGAGCTCATGGGGTCGAAGTGCCCGTGAAGCATAGGCAATGACTCGGCCTTCTTGCATAAGGACACGCCCGAAACCCGTGCTCGATGCGTCGCGGAAGACTTCAAACGGTTTGGAATTATCGGGTTGAGCTAGCATCGGGGCTGAAGTTAGATGTTGTCTGAGGGTGTGAAAAGCTTTCTCACATGCTTCACTCCACACGAATTTTACTCCTTTCTTGAGTAATTCGGTCATGGGTTTTGCGATTCTGGAAAAGTCAGGAATGAATCGACGGTAGTATCCCGCCAATCCTAGGAAACTGCGAATTTGATGCACAGATTTGGGTGGTTTCCAATCCATCACCTCTTGAACTTTGCTAGGATCTACGGAGATACCATCTTGGGAAATGGTGTGCCCTAAGAATTTGACACTTTTCAACCAGAATTCGCATTTGGAGAACTTAGCATAAAGCTTGTGATCTCGCAAACGCTGAAGGACAACTCGGAGATGATTGGCGTGATCTTTCTCACTCTTAGAATAGATGAGAATATCATCGATAAAGACCACGACAAATTTATCGAGCTCCGTCATGAACACGGAGTTCATGAGGTACATGAAGTAGGCAGGCGCATTAGTGAGTCCGAAGGACATGACCAAGAACTCGTAAAGACCATAACGAGTGGAAAAAGCGGTTTTAGGAATGTCGCATGGTCGAATCTTGATTTGGTGGTAGCCAGAATGAAGATCGATCTTAGAGAAGACTTTGGCACCAGCCAATTGATCGAAAAGAACATCGATTCGAGGAAGTGGGTATTTGTTTTTGATGGTGACTGCATTGAGTGGTCGATAATCTACGCACATTCTCAAGCTACCATCTTTCTTTTTGACAAAGAGAGCAGGGCAACCCCAAGGAGAAGAGCTCGGGAGAATGTAACCCTTATCTAACAATTCTTGGAGTTGGGTTTTTAGTTCAGCTAACTCCTTGGGTGGCATGCGATAAGGTCTTTTGGAAATGGGTGCGGTACGGGCCGGAGTTCGATCACAAACTCGACATCTCCGTCCGGTGGCATACCGAACGACTCGTCGAGAAATACATCCGGGTACTCACACACTACTGGAATTTCATCAAGAGAGGAGATAATGGTCACATAGGCACAAGAGTCCGTACCGTCCCGGAAAGGTAGGTACAAGGTAGTGTGCCCGACCGTAGGAGAGTTGATCTCTACGACCCTATCTGATATATCTAGAACCACCTTATGTTGATTCATCCATTCCATACCCAAAATAACATCCATGCTTCCCAATTTGATGGTTATAAGATTAGATCGAATAACCTTACTTCCTAGTCTCAGAGGAACTTCGAAGGTCACTAATTGAGACGTGATGTTTCCACCGGGTGTGGTAATTTTATAAGCAGATTTGGTTTGTACTCCTCTTAGACCCAATTTGTCTAGCAGACTCTCATTTATGAAACTATGTGTGGCTTCCGAATCAAATAAGATCTTAACAGGAGTGTTATTGATAGAGAATGTACCCGCGAGTACTGGAGCTCCTGCTGGAATGTCACTCATGGTAGTGAAGTTCAGCTTGCCTTGGCGCACTTGCACCATAGGTTTCTTGGCCGGAGTGGTAGGCTTGCTTCCCGTACCCTGATTCTGCGGGTTGGGCTTGATCTGCCTGGGCTTGGGACACTCATTAATGTAGTGCCCTGGCTGGCCACAGTTGTAGCAACAACGATCTCCAACATCGCGAGGGGGTGCAATAGGCTTTGGAGCCTGCTGCTGGGCACGGCGGAACTGGAAGTTCCCGGCAGGTTTGCCCTGAGATGGCTTCATCGTCCAGCGTCCAGTTGAAGATTGCTGGGATGGGCCTGGAGCTTCCTTCTTCACAAAGTGAAACTTCTTGTTTGTTCCGCTGCCTGGGGTGAAACCGGACATCCTCTTGTTGTCCCCATGGGCTTTCTTCATAGCATCCTCTTGCGAGATAGCCTTGTTCACTAGCTCATGGAAGTTTGCAGGCTCGAGCAGATTCAGGCGCTCATACAGCTTGCCATCAAGCCCGTCATGAAACCTCTCCATCTTCTTGGCATCAGTATCCACATGATGCCCACCATACTGGCATAAGCTATTGAACTTCTGAGCATAGCGGTACACGGAGTCAGATCCCTGACGGAGGGCCAACAGCTCCCTCATCTTTCTGTCCATCAGACCCTTGGGGATGTGGTGGCTCTTGAAAGCCTGCTTGAACTCGTCCCAAGTCACAGCGTGGCCTCGCGGCATGGACTTGAAGTGGTCCCACCACATCAAAGCTTCCCCCCGCAGTTGTAGCGCTGCGAAGTTCGCTTTGTTCTCCTCGGAGCAAGGCAGCACAAAGGCAGAGAATTTCGCCTCTATGGCCTTGACCCAAGCCTCAGCTTCCAGAGGCTCTTCTGCTTTAGCGAAGGTTGGCGGCTTCATGGCGATGAACTGGGTGTACGTGGTGACCTGGTTAGGCCCCTCGTGGTTGGCCCCATGTGGCGGCCCTCGGTTCATCTGCTGGGCGATCTGCTGCTGCGTCTGCAGGATCTGGCGCAGCACCTCGGTTTGGGTGGCCATGAAAGCCTCCGTCGGTGTCATGGGCGGGGGTGGTGGCAAGTCACCACTACCACTCGCTCCGAAACCGTTGGGGGAGCTGCGCGTGGTTCCCACCATCTGAAAAGTGAGCTTCATTAGTGAGATAACCGAAAGCTTACTCCAAATGATGACAAGCACGATCATGCATAATCACATCTCATTAGTACTTAAATAATGAGGACAGCAACAAGCAACAATATTCTATAGCCACCAGGATTCATAGGATCGTTCTTCTCACCCGGTTAGGACGACGATTACTCAATTGCGCGGCTCATAATTACTTTCGAACGATCATCGTCATTTCGGATACCAAAGAAGGTGGTATACGAACGAGCACTTATTCGCTGGCAACGAGTGATGTTCCTAAAGATGCTTTGCTTTACCAACGTTTTTAGGAGAGGATGCAACATTGACAAGCATGGTCATTTGCAACGATTTATCCAAGGATCTGGTATTCAATGCAAGAAACTTTCAAATTGAATGACAACGAAATTTACTTAATAGCATACAAGCTTAAGCATTCTTATTACAACATGACAGAACAAGGTTCAAGACATTACAACTCGAATTTGGAACATCATGACATGACACGATACAATAGTTGCTTGGCACGAAGACGTGCTGTCAAGCCAACTACTCTAACACCTCAAAGACAACTCGATAGGATCGACATCCTTCTACTCCCTGCTGTCGGCAACCTAGTTGCCCACTGAAGCACCACTGTACGATGGCGAAGCTAGGGGAGTCGGTAGCGGTGGTCCTGCCTGGCTCAGGGTTTTTTTACCGACCGTTGAATTCTTACCGGTACCCAGCGGTAACGGTTCCTACCGCGGTATACCGCGGTATACCGCTAAATACCGCTCGAATTCAAATTTCAAACCAAAACCGCTTGTAACCGCTAGTTCAAACGGTATGGAACGGTATACCGCGGTATAAATAGTTTTTACCGCGGTATAAACTATTTTTACCGCGGTATAAACTATTTATACCGCTGCAAATAAAAAGACCACCCGGCTTCGAATAAATGAAAATTTTGGCATGGTGTTGGCACAAATTAGTGTTAAATAGCACCCCCAATCAATGATTTATAGTTATACATAGAAATACTACACAAACACAATAATACTAGCCGTGCATAAGTGAGTTGGTAGTTCAAATACAAATAGTTCATACAAATAATTCATACAAATAGTTCATACAACACAAGTTCAATGGTACAAATCCTAACTAAAATTGGATCCTACACAAATCCTACATCATGCCACAAATTATCCTCCTAAACCTAAAAGCTAAAGCAACAATTCCATTTCTACCTAAAGCAGCAATTCTATTTCTACCTCTACCTCACATCCTAAATCCTACCAATAATCCTAAACCAAAGTAAACCTAAATCCTAACACAAATTCTAGATCCTAACACAATTCGTAAAGCCTAAATCTACTCAAAAGCAAAAAAAAACTAATCGCGGTATACCGCGGCGTTGCCCGCGGTATACCGCTCTTCCCGCGCGGCTAACCACGCCAACTGCACGGTAGGGCGTAGATCCGCCCGCGGCGCAGCTTACCGCCGCTACCGCGCGGTAAACCGCGGCCGGGCGCGGTGCGCCGCCGGCGGCGGCGCGGTAGGGGCGGCGGCGGCGGACGGGGAGTGGTGGCTTGCGGACGGGGGAAGCTGCGGGCCGGGGGGGGCGGGGGGCACGCGGTTGGGCACGGGGTAGGTTATCTACTTCATTTGGGCTTCATGGGCCTTAACGGGCCGGCCCATGTTTTTTCTTTTTCTTTTTTGTTTCAACTTCTAAAGCTCCAAATAAATACCAAATGCGCTCAAATTTGAAAACATTCAACACCATAAGACTCTACAAATCATGAACTATTTTTTTGGTGATTTTTATTGATTTTTTCATTTTTTAATTCAAATTCAAATTTGAATTTTGGGGCCGGTTCCTACCACTGGGTACCGTTACCGTACCCCAGCGGTAGGAGCGGTTACCGCGGTAAGCCGCGTGGTAACCAACGGTAAAAAAACCCTGGCCTGGCTCGTCGATCCCGGGCCGGACACGCGCCCTGTTGCTCCTCCGGGTGTGCTCGTCGGGGGCAGTGGCTGTAAGGCCACTATAGCCTGTAAGGCTGCCACCTGTACCTCGGCCTCCTGCACGTGCTCCTGCATCTCAGCAATGTTCTGCAGCAGTGTCAGCCTCTCTATCTCGTGAGCGTCAGCATCCTCCTCTAGTGCATGGTTCTCCGCCTCCAGATCCACGATCCTCTGTAGGCGGTCACCTCTCTCAAGCTCCAGCTGGAACCTCCTAGCACGCAGCCTGTCGTTCTCCTGCTGCACCTAGGTAAGCGTGAAGTTCAGCTGCTGGTGCGCTGCTGAAAGCTGCTCCCAATCGCGCCTAGATGCCTCCAAGCACTGTGCAATAATCGCTGCGGTGTTATAACGCAGCCCCTGGAGTGTGAAGACCACGTTCAGACAACGGGCAAGTGTCTGGGTAACATCCAACGGCTCTGCTAGGGTCAGTAGCTCCCGTAGGTGGTCCATACGGTCCAACCAAGGCCGGGTCGTGAGGACTCACGGCGAGGAAACGGTCCAAACGGAGAAAGAGCTACCACGGTAGGGTTGTGGTCACAAAAGTCCGTCGGCACTCCGAGGGCGGCCGACTCCACGGACTCGTGAGTGATAAATCCCCGGGTAAATAAAGCTCGGGTCAAACCGGTCGGCGTGGTCCGGGTGTGGCGAACGATAACGACCACTGTCCGGCGGGGGAACGCCAAAGCGCTCAAACTCCTTCACCTCGTACGTCGGTGGGGTAAGGTAGCCTGCGGCACTGAGTGCTTCCCACGCCAAGTGCGGAAAACCCTCCCAGTGCAACCCGTTGGTACGGATCGTACCGTCAGTGTCGAACTGGTGGAACACGGGGAAATCCATCTGTACACAAATGTAACCCATGTCAGATCTCAAAGAGAACGACATGTCAAATGGTGAAGTTCTGGCAGCTGTGAATAAAAATTCATAACCAAAAATCCAGAAACCTCAAAAATTTCCCAAGTTTTAAATAAAACCTTTAATATTTTTTAATTAAGCTTTTTAAGGTTGAGCATCGATCAAGGAAACAAGATGAAGGGTCCTTAACCTGGATGTGCCTAGGGAAAAGTGAACCAACCCATCGAAACTAGGATTGAGATTTGCTTATTACAAGACAGCTGGTTGAGGAGCAATGATTTTTAACAATTTGGTTTTAATTAAACCTAGCACACGGTAAACAATTTTTTTTCACAAAATTTCGGCAGCATGACGGCTAGGTATGAGGGGTACCTCTAATTTATAAAAAGCACACACTAGCATAATCTTCCTTAGAGAGCATATGGAATTCCGATTTTTGGGTCCATTTTATTTGTTTCGATTTTTAACATGCATGCAAGACGTCCTATTCGACCTCACATGGCAATCAAGCCAAAATCGAAGTTAGTGCCGGTGGCAAGGCTTTTATTCATCTCTCCCTATAATATCTAGTCGAGAGCTATACGGTACTTGCTTAACAAGTAACGAAGCACTGTTATGTACCTGCAGAAAACGAACCTTTCGTGCCAGCACGTCACAAAGCGTCCACATTCATCACCGTTCACTATAGAAACGGTATCCATGCGTTAAGCCGCTGCATGGACAGCGTCCTATTTAAGACTCTGACGCGACGTGAGTGCCCATTGGAATAGGCCTCACTCATCCCTCATGGACTTTCCCGTGGTACCATCACGTATGGCAAAACGCGACGAGACTCAAACGCGACGTGGCACCCATTGGAATAGGTCCCACTAGTCCCTCACAGGACTTTCCTGTGGTACCACCACGTATGGCAAAACGTGATGAACTAGTATGGTTGTGCAAGAAGGTAAGTCTGACATAAAGTAATGTCTCGGGAGTTAGCAAAATAAACCATAGGTTAATTAAGCGACCTGAACGAACCCAAAATTCCCTCTAGGGCCTCTCGGTCTAGTTTATCCTTAGCGGACCAATGTATTTTGGAAAATCAGAACATCTTGGCATATTTTATTCAAAAATCAGTGATTAAGGTTTATTAATTAATCTCTGGTGCATATAAGCTCTGATGCCAACTGTGACAACCCGCCCAGGAAAGTACCGTACTATCGCCTAAGACTGATCCACTTTGGTCATTAAGCAATAATAAAGTACCATCCTGTCGTAAGTCGCCGGGTTAACGCCCGGTAAATCACTTGAGAGCACAAGGATCGAATATGTGCATTAAAACTCACTCAAAGGCGAGTCTAGAGATACAACAACATTCAAATCCAAATTCGTACCCCGAGGGGTTTAATTATTACAAACCATAGTTTTTGACATGACGAAATAGTTCAGAATTTTCGAAAAGCAGCGAAAATAATCTAGCGGAAGCGAAGACACCACGGGAGGCCATCCATGATGCTTTCAGTAGTCATCCTCCACCCACTCCAGCTCCCAGCCGGGCGGGATCTCACCGGGCCACACATCACTGAAGGCATTACCTGGATCAACACATTATAGCAAGGCTGAGTATACTAATACTCAGCAAGTCTTACCTGTCGGTGATATCTACTTCACCAAATCTAGACCATGAAAGGCTTTTTGGCTACTGGGTTGCTTTTGCTAAAAAGTAACAAAGAGTAGGTCCTTACTTTCAAGATTTTAGCACAAGTTCTAGTAGTTTTGATCTTTACTACATTAGCCAACTAGTACAAACAAAGTTGTACAATACAATTAATCAAGCATCATCTTCATCAACTTCCATTATTAGGGATCACATGACTAGTGAAGTAAGTAGTCTCGGGTAACGGTGAGAGGCCGACAATCGATTGATTTAAACCTTGCAAGGTAGACCCAAACACTCGGTAGGCTGCCCCCGCGAGGACAACTTTCCCAGGCCGTCCCCATAAATCCTCGGGTCGGGATCGAATCTTACAGTCTTTGGTGCAGGCTATCCGGCATACCCCGCGAGATACCCGGAGTCACCATACACCACCGGTGGCGAGCCGTGAGAGAGAATCCCAAGAGTAGTAACGATAGAATCCCGCGCCGCCTCATTATGGTACTAGGCTTACCGGTCCCATTCCCGGCGAATGTTTGGTACGTTCAAAGACTTAACCCACATAACCACTAGACCGGAGCCCAGATCCCATGCTCTTACCACGTGAGCAATCCATTTAAGGATATAGTATGATTCCTATCTAGGAACATATTCTCGCGAGTAACGTCATCACTCGGCTTGTAACGGTCCTATAGCATAGCAACTATCGACCTATCACACTAGTAGGGACCAAAGGTACCTATGGATCATGCATCTAGGGTTTCATTCAACTCCTGTACGTAAATGCACAATCATTCATAGATAATTAAATAAAGAACTTTAAAACTAGGTTAGATGCACCGGAGCTTGCCTTCGTCAGCTAGGTTAGCTTGGGCACCCTCGGTGTCGAGTACTTCCACGTCTTTGCGGCGATGCTTCCGCTCCTCCTTCCTCGGTTTCCGGGACCAGGGAGTAATCTCCGTCCGGAAGATCTACACGGAATGCAATGCACTTTAGGTGATGTGATAGTTTGTTGTCTTATCCAACTCTAGTTGGTCATATTCACCTTAACAAGCATTCATCTAAGATTTCTCTTTTAGGAAGGTTAGGGGATGTACATGGGTTACTCTTTTATTCCACATTTGAATAAAGGTTTTTAATAAGCTTATCATTTCATGTGAAAGCTTCATTTCCTTTTATCTTCACCACGAGGTGTAATTAATATTTACATTTATGAATTAATTCCTTATCAGTGCTGATAATAATTTTTCTTTTATTTATATTAAATAATACTTTCAAAAAGAAAAAAGATTTAATTGAGGGTTTCTCTTTATTTTAATTTCCCTTTAAAGTTAAAAGGGCATTTAAGCCTTTTATTAATCAATTAAATTACCAAAAATTAAATGAGTGTTTCTTAAGCCTACTAGCACCCATCCTGGTCCATTGGACCCACATGTAAGTGTTGCATGCTAAGAAATTAAATGTTATTGAAAATAACAAAGGCTAACTAGTGATTCAAAGTAAATGCATATAAAAATAAATAAGCATCAAAATGATCCCAATTTTCTCGTGCATGCTCTCTGGTCCTAAACCAGCCTAGAGGACCAGCACATTCACATGGAAACTCTACTGATCTTGGTTTATTAATTTACAAAGTAAAACATGCATAATTCAAAAATAATTATTTATGTTAATCCAAAATTCATGATTAATTCACAGAATGAGTATTTTGGCATTACAAGACAGTGTGCACAAGTTGGGCTCAAGAACATAAATATATTTAACAGGAAAAATCATCTAGGAAGTTACTGCAGGAATGGAAAAGAATTTGTCTAGCAATATCTACTACATAACTTTGTGCAATTTTTGGCACAGCATCTAGTCCTATCCTAACACACAACATATCCAAAATTTGGCTACAGAGAAGTTATATATTTCAAGTTATGACAGATCAATGTGTAATACATTTGTATCTTTCCTGCCAAAACTATTTTGAATCTAGCCATGGGTATACAACAAAAGAGGTGGGGTTTATCATCCTGAACCCTACAAAATTGGTTTGGGATTTTTCTGATTTCTCTGTGAATTTCTAGGAATTTTTCAAGTCACTGGACTGAACTGGAATAAAACTTAGTTAGGTTTCCTTGCAACTAAGCCCTCGGAATTCACAACCATGACCTCGCGGCGGCGGGAGGGCTAGCCGGTGGCGATGTGGGGCCGGGCCACGGCAACAAGCGGCACGGGGTTGCGATTGGCCTCACCACGGGTCGAATGGCGGTGACGGCGGGGTCGGGGCGAGCTCCGACGAGGGCGCACGGCGGTGGCCGGCGGCGGCGCTCACGGCGGCTCGGGGATAGGTGGCAAGGAGGCGCGGTGTTGGGCAATTGGCAAGCGCGCTAGCTACACTGGGCGCTTGGGAAGCTAGCGGGGCAGTGGAACGGCGGCGAACGCGAGCGGGCGCACGAGCTCAAGGCGGCGGCGGCAATGGCGCGGTGGAGCTTGGGGTGGCGCGCGCGGGGGAAGAAGGCGGATTTTATAGGCGGCCCGGGGGTTCGGGGGTCACGACGGCGTGACGGCGAGATCCTCCGCCGTGCTACGGCGGCTCGGGGCCCGCGCATACGGCGGCGACGCCGCCGACGGACCGTCGGTCGGTGGCGCGCGGCGCGTACGGCGGCACTCCGGCGCGGACTCGGCGCATCACGGGGCGGGGGGACGCGTTGGGGGCGCGCGTGACCTCGGGACGGAGCACCTAGGTGGGGGCGCGGCCTTGGGAGGCGTGGGCGCGGAGCGCGGGCGCGGCGGCGCTCGGGCGGCGGCCGGCGGCGCGCGGGCGCGCGCGACGTCGCGCGTGACGGCGCTCTGGCGCAGAGGTGTTGCTGGTGCTGTGTTCAACCCGATTTTTCTCAAAATTTTCAAACATAACTAGACCAAGTGATGAATACCAAAGTTGTAGATCTAGGTACCAGCAACATTTTTTACAAAGGCTGCATAGGGTTTTTCTTCCTGGATTTGAATTTATTTGAATGCCAACTTTGAATGTCAGCCTGTCTTTGGCAACAGCGATTCCTGCCTTGCAAGGAGTTTTTCACAATTTTCCTCTCCAAATTTGAAATGCCAATCTACATGAAAGTTGTGTCCCTAAACAAGACCTACAACTTTCCTAAAGGTAGAATTTTAAGTATTTAGGTGAATTTTGGAGAACGTGGCAAAAGTTCCGGCAGACACCTGTGGACACTGGGATGGCAAGGGGTTTGACTCACCCTTTGACCATGGGTTGGCCCCACAAGTGTGTTTATTATTCATTTAGGGTCACTAGGGTGTGTTAGTGAGTTTTTCGGGGTGAGGGCCCAGGTTGACCTAAGTTTGACCTCGGTTGACCATTTGACCGGCTAATCCGGTCATTAGCGTTAATGACGGTAATTAAAAACCTGTGGCGTCACAAATTACAGGGACGACTTCACCGCGATATGCTAGCGAAATCAAGTGCACCCGACCGTTCCCATTTCTCAGATCTAGATCGACGGAATTAATGCAGTGCACAACGCTCGTACGGTCGTACCTGAAGCGTGTAGATGAGGACGTGTTGAAGAAGTCAAGTCCGACCAGATAGCAATCTACCGCCGCCCAATCGCCACCAGAAACTGAAACTCGTGCTCCTGTTCCGGCGAGACAGCTCAGGTTTCCACCCTCGCCAGTTCGCTCGCCGAGAACCAACACCGCCGCCTGAGACCGGCGACGACCAAGGAATTTTACACACAGACTAGGCCGTGCAACCCGAGCCGATCCGGTCTCCCGCCATCGCCGTCGCAGAGAAAAATCGCTTAGGCTACTGGAATTTTACACCCAGACTTCGTCGGGCAACCCTCGCCGCCGCGAATCTCCTGCTTGTTGTTCGTCGTCGCCGGGTGGAAACGAGCCGATGATAGACCCGAAATCTGATACCACTTGTCACACCCGTGGCCGCCGGAATCGCTCTGACGACGTGAGCTAGCCAAGAGGATCGAATTCGGAAGGAGATTCAGGGACCGATTCCCTTTCACCGTTCTGTTTTCAGATTAAGCATAGTGTTCAGATACAAACGCGGGTAGCTTATATGCTAGCCCGAGCTCCTGCCCTGTGGGCCCCATACGTCATACATTAAAGACAATTACAAAAATATGTTTATGCTTCCTCGACTACTTGGCGCCCTGCTATCCTTACGCCTTCGACCCGGTCATGGGTGTCACATGGCCGGGTCCGACTCCGAGCAGGGATTCAATCCAACAGCAGAGAACCTATCAATATGACACACAGAATGACAGGACCGCAGGAAATAAAACAGTGGCACCCCGTTCCGTTCCCGCGGCTGCTGCAACGACGCTGCGAGGGGTACGATGCGCTGCACTGCACTGCACCACCGCACGGCCTGTCAGCCAGTCAACCCGGGCGTCACGAATCCCACCAGCTTCCGGTGGGTGTGAGCCGTGTAGTACGCGCGAAAGGCAACGGCACCAGCCGGCCGCTGCACGAAATCATTCGACCGGCCGGCGCGCTTCAGGTGAAGCATCCGATCACTCCGGCCACGTAGGGCGTGATTGGTTTCCTGGCTACCACCGAACCAGGCCGGTCAGGTGCAGGATGGAGTAGTTTGGTTGCATGACTCGTCTCCGTGGCCGGGCTCTGTTGATGCAAAATCGCCCTTCTAGCCAGGCTGCGGGGGAACGAGCAAATCGGGCGTATCTGTGGAGCCTGGCTCACACGGTGCAGCGTGCACGCGCGAGCTGATTCGTGCGAGAGAGCAGTCATGCGGGGGAAAGTATGTTGGCACGCCAACCAATCACATTCACTGCACAGCCAGGATGGATAGAGCCAAGGAACCAATCAACCGCATATGCATGGAAAGAGGCTGGCCGTCTCGAGCCTGGTTCAAAGGTGCAAGCCAGGTTACGCCGGACCAACCAACCAATCACGCCAGTACTCACCACGCCACGGCGCCTCTAGTGTCTCGTTTCCCCGTGGCTAACAAAACCAACGGCTCTCGGCTGCTCCTAATCGCTTGTTTTCCCCGTACAAAACTACCAATTGGCTGCGGATCACATGCGCTCGGGAGCACCAGCAGCGGCGCCACAAGGCCAGCCAGTAAGTAGTGGCCAGACGGGAGTAATTGGCTGTCAAGGTCCGATGGCCTTGGTGGGTTGTCGGTCATGGTCGCTGCCCCCGCGCGCATCATGACGAGACGCCGATCGCTTCCGCCGGCCGGCGGGGCGGGGCCGAGCGGGAGGCAGGTGGGGGGATCTGGTGGTCAGCCGTGAGACCGGGCCGAGAGCACGTACGTGGACGCCGCGGGAACCAGGAAGCCGGCGGCGCGGGGCAGGTGCCAGCGGCACACGGCCGTGTCGCGGCCTCGCGGGCGCGCGTGCGCGGTGCCGCTGTGGTCCGTGACCCCGTGGACCGTGTGGTCCTTTGGTGCCGACTGCTCTGCCGGGCACCAAGTACAACACAGGGGTACAGTAGTTGAGGCTTCTCACGCCCTGTTTCGGACCGAGTATTTGAAACTCGCTTATAAGTTAGCAAGCTTTTCCAATACGTTGCAATCTAGAGAATCCGTGTCTCAAATAAGTAGAGGTGTTTGGCTGTCTTGATTATTTCGGATGGATTATCAATTATAGAGGTAAAAAGCCAAAAATGCCCCACTCGAAAAAACACAAACCTTTACATCTCCCATGACAGAGAGCACGGTAGATCCTGATCTCGAGAGGCGTCCCATTGGCAAGGTAGATCCCGGGGGTGGCGGCTCTTGGCCCCAACCTCAGTGGTGAGCTTGTGGCGGACGCGGGCCATCGCGGTGGAGGGCAAACGAGCGGCCATCACAGCGGAGGGCGGCGGGCACACGCGGCGGAGGGCTCCACGTGGACGCGGGGTGGCTCCACGCGGCACGGTCGGGCGCGGGCTCGGCAAACCGTGGGAGGCGGCGGCGTCGCGGGGGCGGGGCCGCGCGGTGACCGGCCGGTCACCGGGAGGCCACGCGGGGACGGGCGCCCGACGCCGCGACGGACGAGCGGCCAAGAGGGGTGGAGTGTCGAGTGCGGCAGGAGGTAGGTGCGGGAATCTGTTCGCATTTTTGGAAAAGCGGGGTGGGAGTCGATTATCGTATCGCAGTGCTGGAGGGGGTTATCCCGTGGTTGTGTTCCAGCGTCGCGAGTTGAGAAGCAAAGTGTTTGGCGGGTTTATTTGGATTATTTACCTTATAATCTAAGTTAAACGATTCCAAACAGGGCCTCAAACTTGTGGCGTACTGTGTGGCTTAGACTATCTCCAACAGCACACCTAAATAGGAGACCCATTCGGGTGTTTGGGTCTTGCTGCAGTAAATGGGTTACAAACCTAAAAGACTTCCATTCCAACAGCTACCCAAAAAACAGAAAACCTCATGCGAAACAGTTGGGCGGCATATATTTTTACTTTTTAGTTGAGGAGAGAGACGACGGAGGAAGGTGTGACAACCCGCATAGGAAAATACCATACTATCGCATAAACCAATCCACTTTGGTCATTAAGCAATAATAAAGTATCATCTTGTCGTTAGTTGTCGGGTTAACGCTCGGTAAACCACTTGGAAATCGCAGATTATCGAACACATGCATTAAAACCCACACGAAGGTGAGTCCAGAGTACAAACACAATTTAAATCCAAATTACCCCCAAGGGTTTAATTATCATAAACCATTGTTCATGACATGAAGTAAAGGTTCAGAGTACGAAAACAGCGGAATAAAATAAACTAGTGAAATGATAAACATCACAGGAGGCCGTCCGTGATGCCACCACTCGTCGTCATCCACCCATTCCATCTCCCATGCGGGTGGAATCTCACCACACCAAACAAAACTTGCAACAATATTTTTAAAGCAAGACTGAGTATACTTATACTCAGCAAGACTTAATCGTCGGGTGATAACTACATCACCACACTCTAGACATGAAAGGCTTTTTGGCCAGTGGAGTTCTTTTGCTGAAAAGTAACAAAGAGTATGTCCTTACTTTCAATATTTTAGCACAATTTCTAGTTGATTACCATTTATAGGTGTGCCAAATAATTCAATCAAGAATTATACAATGCAATTAATTCAAGCAGTAATATTCACAAAGTTCCATCAATAAGGGATATCATGGCCAATTGATTAAGCAGTCTCGGATAACAGTGAGAGGCCGACAATCGATTGATTAAATCCTTGCAAGATAAACATAAACACACAGAAGAATGCATACCCCAAGAAAATTCAAACAAAAACGACATGGGGTATACACCGACCAGACAGTTCCCATCTTTCTCCGGTTCGAGATCGTAACCTACAATCCTCGGTACAAGACTTACTGGCACGTCACGCTGGACCGCCCAGACACGGATAGGTACCCCAATGTTGCACGCAGGGGGACACATCAGGTGTCCTAGGGGTAGTAGGGAAAGGTTCCCTTGTTGTGTCCATCACGTACTAGGTTTACTGGTCCCATTTCCGACAAGTGCTTAGTACGTTCAAAAGCTTAGAACACGAAAGCCACTGGACCGGAGCCCAAATCACATGCTCTTACCACATGAGCCATCCATTTATAAAGATCTTATGATTCCAACATAAGAACCTATTCTCACGAGTGACGAACCTCACTCGACTTGTACCGGTCCTATAGCATAGCAGCTACTGACCTAGCATACTAGTAAAAGAACATAGGTACATAGGGATCATGCATCTAGGGTTTCAAGTCAACTCCTGAAACGTAAATGCACAAACATAGCAAAGGTAATTGCATAATTTTAAAAAGAGGGTTAATGATCCGGGACTTGCCTTCGCTGGCAAGGTTGGCCTTGGGCCCTTCTGGACCTTGGTCCAGGTCTTGAGCTACATCCACGTATTGCAACTCTTCGTCAGCACCTTCGTCTCCTCCTTCCGGCACAAGCGTATATCTACCGTTGGGGAGATCTGCACGATAATGCAAATGCAAGATTTAATTGATGATTTTTAATTTAATTAATTACAAACAGCAAATGGCAACCATAGGGGCCATGGTTGACCACATTCACCTAGATAAGAATACATTCATGATACTCTTCCAATAAAGGAACAATATGCGGTTCTTTATTATTTATTCTTTTTGATATTGACTGTGTACATATTTATATAAATAAATGAATTTAAATTACACAAACAGCAAGGGGTTAGTGACACTTAGCCTTTTACAAGATTAACATCACACACATAAGGTCTTTAGATGTGTAGTTGATGATTTTCTCATTTAATTTAATATTAAGTTTTAATGGCCTCTATTGATTTTATTCATAAAATAAATTAATAAAATTCAGTGGGGTGTTTCATGAAGAACTACAAACATATACAAAGCCACTGAACACACATGCACACTTAGGAGAGCTATGAAATTAAATATACCAAAAATAACAGAAGCTAGCTACCAAAACATGATAAATGCATATAAAAAATAAGCATCAAAATGATCCCAACTTTCTCACACATGGCCTCTGGTCCAAAAATAATCTATGCATGCAACATATACACCTAGAGCTACTATAGATCTTGAGCTATGTATTTACAAAGAAAATTAAGCATAAAACAAGATTAAATAATTCTATCAGATATAACACTGTGATTAATTCACCAGAGATGCAATTAGGCATAACAAGATCACATGCATAAGTTGAGCACAAAAACCTATTTATTTTTAGCTACAAAAATCATTTGGAGGGATTCATCATAAATACAAAATAACTCATATTAAACGATCTACACATTAACTTTGTGCAATTTTTGGTACAGAAGCTAGGCACGGCATAACACACAACATACCCAAAATTCAGCTCAAGAGCACTTGTAGATTTTGAGATACAACAGATCTAGGTTTAACAGTTTTGTATTTTTCATGCAAAACCTATCAAGAAAAAGCATGGTCATGCTTTACAAAAGTTGTAGGGTTCTTCACCGGGAATCCAACAAAATTCATTTTGCATTTTTATGATTTTTCTATAATTTTTCTATGGATTTTACAAGTTTCAGCAAAACTGCTTCACTATTTAAGATCCTGTTTACACCGAGGCCCCTGGAAACTTTTGATTCTTCACAAATATGCCCTTGGTTCGCACTCAAGCCATTAGAAAGATTGAAAGCCAAGCAATTGGTTCCTCGGGTGTCGTATGGACCTCCCTGGGCCCACTACCTCGGTGGGTACCAGGACCGACTACTCGGTAGGCCCCTGGGACTACCCGACTTACGCTGCACGGCACCTGCTGGCGTGAAGCACAAGGACTACGGAGGAGAAGTACTCGGATAGGAAGCTGTACATGTCCTGCACTGTATAGAGGACTCCTAGACGTACTCGACTAGTACTCTCTCCCTGAACCGATGTTGACGGTGAATTTCCGTCAACCTAGAGTACTTGTTATACATTGGTTTCGATTATGATTTGCAACTAACCCGCCACTAGGCATACTAATGATATAACAAGTTCACACTTGCATGTCGATTTTGGAGTTTGTTGTTTACACAGGAAATCTATGCTAATGAGGAGACTTTCGGGATAAGTTCACCAAGCACTTTGGAAGAAGATCATGAAGCCCGACAAGAGTCAAGACACGCGATGAACATGACTCCAAATGACCCGAGGACCGAAGCGTCAACGTGAAAACAGCTTTCACGGTTAAGGCTTGAATCCTTGCTATGCAAGCTTCGCTGTTTTCCATGTAAGATGATGGGGTAATGTCTCCGTTCATCCCTAGGATTAGATGGATACATGCTGTGATTGCTACTTGATTCGTGGTTTCAATCTATTGTTTTCATGTTGATGATGCTTAGATGATTAAGGTAGGCCACCGTGTTTTTCGGGCGTATGATATCCGCTACTCCCATAGATTCCATCAACATACCGTGTCCATCATAGGTCTAGTCACGAATACCTTCGCGTAGTGACAGTACGAGAGGAGGGAAAGGGCGAAACCGTGGTCACAACCCCCGTAGATTGGTTTACCGCTTTCGTGTAGTAGATGCATACCATGTTATCCTAGATCCTAGGGAGGGAACGCTTATCTTTCTTACTCACTCTCTTGTGTTCACCCCTTTACCATCTAGTTTCAACCTAGATTTGTTTGATCAACTTAACTTAGATTAACTTAGGTTAGATTGTCTTTACTTTTAGATTAATACTCTCTTTAAAGGTTTCCTTAGTCAACTAGATTAGTACTTGGTTAAGCGCTAGTAATCCCCTTGCTCCGCGGATTGACAAGAACCTTGGGAATCCCGTGGTGAAAAAGGTGTAGGTCCGTACGCTTGCGGATCGTAGGTGGATACGAGTTTTATCCGTCAACAACCGACTTGTAACCCTGCCTCCCGGGCTATATAAGGTGAGGCAGGGACCCCTCCTCTCTCATACGCATCAGATTACACCATCTTGTAATCACACCCAATCAATCCAGAGCTACGCAGCATACAGGACGTAGGGTATTACGCACCTCGCGGCCCGAACCTGAATAAATTGTGTGCCACGTCTCTCTTCCTTCGAATTACCGATCTCGACGAGGCCACATTAATCTACTTCGGGTACTCCCCTTAGTAAGTTGCCGGTCTAAAACACCGACAGCTGGCGCGCCGGGTAGGGATCTCGCCGAAGATCACATGGCGATCTCGACGGCTTCCATCTTCATCAAGCCAACCGTCGCCTTCAACCGCGGCGACACCTTCGTCTTCGGCTCTTGGGTCTGCACTGCTGACGGCGCCGGGTCTTTCCAACGCCGCCTCACCATGCCGCCCAACCCGGAGATTGGCCTCGTGATACTTCCCGAAGTAGTCACGGGCGAACTCACCGGCAAATTCGGCGAAATTTCGCTCTTCAACCAACACACCGACTTCGAGCTTGGATCCGCCTCCAACTCGAACTCGACGTCCCCGTGGGCTATCGTATGCGAGCCGGCTACTCAGCCACCGCATGTGGACTCCCCACCCCGCGAGCACTTCACACGTGGCCCCCGCAACGTCAGCAGGGCCCACGCGAAGGCTCCCACTACCTGCCGGGCCGGCAAGGAGATCGTACCCGAGTACAACTCGGACTCCAACACCGCCCCCGGCTACGCCTCGGACTCCGACCCCCTCTTCGGCTTCTACTCGGACTCTGCATACGAGTTCGACTTCGGGTTGGACCTTGAGGGGCCCGAGTCCGAGGACAACACTACAGAGCAACATCTGTCAGGGTCGGCTTCTGACCTAATTATAACATCTACACCCGTCGGGAGATTCGTCTACTGGCCAGACCGCAAGCCCGCAGACCTGACAGACGGGGACTCAAGCTATGTCGCCTACCTCGACTCACTTCCCTTCCAAGAGGGAACACCACTCGCTCGAGCTGAGGAGTACACTCCAACAGAGGTGGCAAGCTCTAACTCCAGTCTTGGCAACCCTGATCGCCAAGTCTTCATGGCTGCCGGCGACACGCCAGGACCCTCAGGGACAGTTGACGACCGATATCTCAAAGACATCTCCGCAGACGAGCTATCTGCCAATGCACCCGCAGATGAGACCGACGCCAACAGGGACGCTCGACGTGAACGCAACAGAAAGCGGAACGAACGGCGTCGACGTCTCCGAGACAACCTACCCATCCGGAACCTCGCAGAGGCTCTCGACCAAGTCGAGAGTCGGGTGCACACTACCCCGGAGCAATGCCTCATGTCTATCACAGCGATAGCTCGCCAAGCTCAGGGGATGCACGCGGGAGAAGTCATCGCCAAGCTCGCAGAGGACGCCTACTTCATGCGAGTTGACAACAGGGTCACCCAAGCACCCCCCCGTCAGGAACCGCGACAACGAAGCCACAAGTCGCAGTGCAGACCTCGGTCGTAACCGTACTCGAGCGGAGTTACCAGCTAACCCCAACCGCACTCAGGCAACGGCAGGCGTACCCTCTCAAGGTGGCAACAGCGCCGGCGCCGCAGGCGGCGATCGCAAGATCGTCCCTCACCGCGACCCTGGCGGGGGAGGCAGCGGCGGCGGGAGCTCCAACCATGGAGGCGGGCGAGGAGGGCCGGTGGCGGAGGCGATCGCGGCGGCCGAGGCCACGCGAACAGCCACGTCTCCGGAGCCTCACATGGCGTCTTCGATGCCCGCCAGAAAATTGAGGAACTGCGACGGAAGAAGTCTGCCACTGTAGGCGATAACGACGGCTTCCCCGCCTTCTCTCCTCGGCTTCAAAACTTACTCCTCCCGGACAAATTCAAACCTCTGGGAATCACTAAGTACGACGTGAAGCAAGACCCCATCCAGTGGCTCAGGTGCTACGCCCTCTCCATCGAGAACGCTGGTGGCAACAACGATACCAAGTGCCTCTACTTCCCCTTCTGTCTGGACCAAGCCCCACTTACATGGCTCGAGTCACTTGAGAAGTACTCGATAAACAAGTGGGACCAGTTGAAGGAGCAGTTCACCAGCAACTTCGCGGGCGCTATGGGCCGCTCGGGTACTCGCATGGACCTGGCTATGGTGAAGTAGGAACAAGGCGAGACCCTTCGCAAGTACATGCGGTGCTTCTTCGACAAGCGCGCCACAGTAGTCGATGTCTCTGACAAAGAAGTCATCGACCTCTTCCAAGATGGTCTCTACCACCGTCGCACCTTCGAAGACTTCGGCCGTCGCCGCCCAAGCTCCATCACCCACCTCAAGGACATGATCACCTCCTGGGCTGATGAAGAAGACAAGGCCAACGCTAAGTACGACGCCATCCGTGGCAAGAGAAAACAGAACATGGGCGGCGGAAGCAGCAACAACGGGAACCAACGCGGTCGCAACAACAACTA
Organism: Cenchrus americanus; assembly: GCA_947561735.1. NCBI lineage: Eukaryota > Viridiplantae > Streptophyta > Magnoliopsida > Poales > Poaceae > Cenchrus > Cenchrus americanus. The sequence goes on along the minus strand of OX387239.1, from coordinate 69,718,931 downwards.
CTCGGGTCCCAACCTCAAGCCCAAGCCAGACAACACTGTCGCGGCTATCCAGCGCCCTGCGAAGGAGAACTCGAAGAAGACTTCCGGCGGCTTCAAAGACTTGCTGAAAGAGAAGTGCCAGTGGCATCTGGACGACAACCACACCACCGAGCAGTACTACCAACTCCTGCGAGCACTCAAGGATACTCCAGAGCCACGGCACCCTCACGACAAGAAAGGCAAGAAGAAGACCGACGAAGGCAACAACGACTTCCAGGAACCCGACAAGACAGTCAACGTCCTCTTCGACGGACTACCCAACCGACGGGCTCAGAAAGCTACCCGTCGAGAAGGCATGAGCATTGAACCAGTGGTCCCGACCCCTCTCAGGTGGTCGGAGGTACCCATTACCTTCTCTCGCGCGGATCAATGGACAAGCTTCTCTGAACCAGGACGGTTCCCACTCGTCTTGAAGCCAATGGTCGCGGGCTCCAAGCTCAACAAGGTCCTCATCGACGGTGGAAGCGGGCTCAACGTCCTTTTCACCAAGACCTTGAAGAAGATGAAGCTCGACATCACCCACATGCTCACCAAGAGCACCTCGCCCTTCTACGGCATCGTCCCCGGGAACGCGGCTATCCCACTAGGCTCAGTGGTTCTGCCAGTTACCTTCGGGGAAACAAGGGACAACTACCGTACCGAGTACGTCAAGTTCGAAGTTGCGGACTTCGAAACGTCCTACCATGCCATCCTCGGCAGACCAGCTATCGCCAAGTTCATGGCGATACCTCACTACACCTACTTGGTACTCAAGATGCCAAGTCCAGCCGGTGTACTCTCGCTGCAAGGGGACTTGAAGATATCGCACGACCGCGACACAGAACCTGTGGAGATCGCCTCCACGAATCAAGTACCCAACGCAATGACGGAGATCTACGCTGCGTCGAAGAAGCTTGCCCCCAGCGAACTCGACATTCCAGAGAAGTCGGACAAGGCCAACAAGCCTCAGCCACTTGAGGAGATTATGGTCAAGGCAATTGACCTTGGGACAGGCGACAACAGCAAGGCCACCACCATCGGGGCGGGTCTCGACCCCAAATAGGAAGACGCGCTCATCAACTTCCTTCGGGCTAACTGCGACATCTTCGCGTGGAAACCAGCGGACATGCCAGGGGTGCCCAGGGAGTTGATTGAGGACTCACTCAACGTTGATCCTAAAGCTACCCCGAAGCGACAACACCTCCGCCGCTTCACCGACGACAGACGAGACGCCATCAAGAAGGAACTCGCCAAACTACTCGCGGCTGGCTTCATCATAGAAGTCTTCCATCCTGAGTGGCTCGCCAACCCCGTCCACGTCCGCAAGAAGAACTCGAATGAGTGGAGGATGTGCGTTGACTACACCGACCTCAACAAGCACTGCCCCAAGGACCCTTTCGGGTTGCCGCGGATCGATCAAGTCATTGACTCCACGGCGGGCTGCGACCTGCTCTGCTTTCTGACTGCTACTCCGGTTACCACCAGATCGCGATCAAGGAAGAAGACCAGGAGAAGACCGCGTTCATCACCCCGTTTGGCGCGTATTGCTACACGACCATGTCCTTCGGGTTGAAGAACGCCGGCGCCACCTACCAACGAGCTATCCAGGCCTGTTTCAAGAGGCAACTCAATAAGAACGTCGAAGCCTACGTTGATGACGTGGTCGTCAAGACCAGAAACTCCAACACGCTCATCGCCGATCTTGAAGAGACATTTGCATCCCTGCGGGAGTATCGCTGGAAGCTCAACCCGAACAAGTGCGTCTTCGGCATACCCTCGGGCAAACTACTCGGCTTCATCATCAGCCACTGCGGCATCGAAGCCAATCCCGAGAAGATCTCCGTCATCACCAGCATGAAAGCTCCCACGTGCATCAAAGACATGCAGAAGCTAACCGGGTGCATGGCGGCCTTGAACAGATTCATCTCGAAGCTTGGAGAACGGGGGCTCCCCTTCTTCAAACTACTCAAGCATCAAGAGAAGTTTGTGTGGACTCCAGAGGCAGACCAAGCCCTTGCCCAGCTCAAGGACTTCCTATCAAAGCCATCAGTCCTAACGGCTCCTCGCAAAGGTGAGCAGCTGCTGCTCTACCTCGCTGCGACTACTCACGTGGTCAGTACTGCCATCATCACCGAGCGGCAGGAAGACGGCCATGCCTACCCAGTCCAGCGACCAGTCTACTTCGTCAGCGAGGTCTTGTCAGAATCCAAGGCACGCTACCAGCCAGTACAGAAGCTTCTGTACGCAGTGCTCATCACCTCGCAGAAGCTACGACACTACTTCCAGGAGTACTCGATCTCCGTCGTCACCGACTACCCGCTCGGCGACATCCTGCGGAACCAAGATGCTACTGGAAGAATCTCCAAGTGGGCAGTCGAACTCGGCGCCCTCAACATCGACTTCAAGCCACGGACAGCCATCAAGTCGCAAGCACTAGTCGACTTCATGGCGGAGTGGCGGGAGAATCAGCTACCTACTCCAACCGAGCGCCCAGAGCACTAGGTGATGTACTTCAACGGCTCACTCAACCTCGAAGGCGCAGGTGCAAGAGTACTCTTGATCTCCCCAACGGGTGAACAACTTAAGTACGTCCTGCAGATCTTCTGGAAGGTCTCAAACAACGAAGCCGAGTACGAAGCTCTGCTACACGGGCTTCGCCTCGCGGCTTCACTGGGCATCAAGCGGCTACTAGTCTACGGTGACTCTGCAGTGGTCATCAACCAAGTCAACAAGTCCTGGGACCGCAACAAGGAGAACATGGACGCCTACTGCCTAGAAGTCCGCAATCTCGAGAACAAGTTCTATGGTCTCGAGTTCCACCACGTTGTCCGCGACAACAACGTCGCAGCGGACGTCCTGTTGAAGCTTGGATCTACTCGCGCTCAAGTACCAGCGGGTGTCTTCGTCCACGAGCTTCACGCGCCATCCATCCCGGAGACGGCGCCACCGACCACTGACCCAGCACATCCCCCAGCTGGCCAGGAGGTCATGATGATCGACGTGGACTGGAGGCAACCCTTCATCGACTACCTACGCGAGCAGAAGGTTCCCTCGGACAGGAACTTGGTCGAGCAACTCATCCGCCGTGCCAAGTCCTACGTCCTCGTCGGAGACAAGCTCTACAGGCGGGGCGCATCTTCCGAAGTACTCATGAAGTGCGTTCCCCGAGAAGAAGGCAAGGACATCTTGGAGGAGATCCACAAGGGCGTCTGCGGCAACCACGCGTCCTCACGCACGCTGGTCAACAAGGCCTTCCGACGAGCTTTCTATTGTCCCACAGCTCTGTGCGACGCTGAAGAACTCGTCCGAAGGTGCCAAGGGTGCCAATACTTCGCCAAGCAACAACATGTCCCGGCCTACAAGCTAGTCACCATACCGCCAACCTGGCCTTTCGCCTGCTGGGGGCTCGACATGATAGGGCCACTCCCGACTGCGCCAGGTGGATTCAACAGAGTATTGGTGGCCATCGACAAGTTCACCAAGTGGATCGAGGTCAAGCCGGTCACATGCCCGAAGGCCGACAGAGTACTCGACTTCCTGGATGAACTCGTACATCGCTACGGACTACCCCATCACATCATCACAGACCTGGGTTCTAACTTCAACAACCACCAGTTCTGGGAGTACTGCGAGAACAGCGGGATCAACGTCCGATATGTCTCAGTTGCCCATCCTCGGGGCAACGGACAAGTCGAGCGCGCCAATGGGATGGTGCTCGACACTCTCAAGAAGCGGCTACACGACACCTCCAACACCAAAGGAGGCAAGTGGATCAAGGAGCTACTCAATGCGCTCTGGGGGCTGCGTACTCAACCCTCCAAGCCGACGGGACAATCGCCATACTTCCTGGTCTACGGCTCCGAAGCAATCCTCCCTGCTGATGTCATGTGGGACTCACCGGCAGTGGAGCAATATGACGAAGGCATATCTGAAGACAGCAGACGAGTTGATATCGATGGACTCGAAGAAGCTCGCTATGCCGCCATCGTCCAATCAGCAAGGTACCTCGAGGGTATCTGACGCTACCACGATCGCAACGTCAAGGAACGCTCCTTCAACGTTGGTGATCTTGTCCTCCGCCGCATCCAGAACACGGAAGGACTACACAAGCTCAGCTCGCCCTGGGAAGGTCCCTTCACAGTTGCAAAGGTGACCGGACCGAGCTCCTATCGCATCCAGACGCTCGAAGGCGAAGACGTCAACAACTCGTGGAATATCGACCAGCTCTATTGATTCTACACCTAGTCTACATGGCTACCCCGAGAGCTCAAGTCTATGCGACTACTCCAAGACCCCTTCGCTGTAAGTGGCCTCCGGGTCTAGGCACCAGTCTCCGGACTACTCTACTCCAAGATCCAGCGTTAACGGCTACTAAGGGATCTTGGGCTGCTCAGAGCGTCAATGGACTCCAGCAGCGGTCTATCAAGAGACCATGTACTTCTAGATCCAGCCTATACAGCTACTAACGGATCCCTAGCTGTAAGCGGCCAAGAGCCCTAGCATTACCTAGCCGTAGGCGGCCTCCGGGTCCAGGCGACTACTCTGTACCAACGGCCCTGGCCACCCAGGTGTACTTCCTCAGTAATAAAGTTGGATTTTCTATCAACTACTTTACTGTGCGTCCTTCAATGAGCTTCCTGACGAGTACGACTACTCATGACAACTCCATGATGGAACTCCGCATACACACATCGCGACAACGAGTACTCATTTATGGAAGTTTTTCTCATTCATACTTAAACAAGTTCATTACAACTTTGTTTATCTACAACTACTGCTACGAGCTAACCCTACAGGACTACTGGAGGTTGAGCTTCTCGCCGACTTGTTCAGCAATCGGCGCCATCTGCTCCAGCAGCTCCGCGTACTACTCGTCCGTGCAGTTGGCGGCTAGTCCGCCGGCAACCACGTCAGCTGGAGCCTTCGGGAAGTGCGACTTCATATATGCAAGGATCTGGTTGGGGATCGACTTCGCCAAGTGCTTCACGTACGTCGCCAGACGGCTGGGTGCTTCCCTCAGCCGGTCTACCAATGGAGCTATCTTCGGTCCCACCGGGTGAGGCACCAGTAGCCTCGCGATGGGAAGTGCGGCTTCCTCGAGTTCCTTCATCTGGGCCCGCAGCTTCTCGCTGTCCTCGTTCAGCTTCTGCAAGGATTTGCAGCAGTTGACGAGGTCACGATCGGAGGCAATGCACAGCTCCATGTGCTTATCGCACTCATAAGCCAACTGCTTGTAGTCATACTCAAGTACCTCACGGGCCTCCTTCTCCCGGTAGAAGAGGTTCTTCATGTGGACCTCTGAAGCCTTCAGCTGCTCGACGCGGGTCTCAAGCTCTGCAATCAACAAGGCAAAGCGGGTCAGACTACTACAAGCTACTTCCAATTGGTACTCAACAAGACAACACGTACCCTTATTCTTGTTGCGGAGCGACTTGTTCTTCCGCACAAGCTCGTCGCTCTTCGCCTGCATGTCCTGGACTTTGTTGTGGTACTGGGCGAAGGCGCCGTCCATCTTTGACTGAAGCGCGGCGGAGTGCTTCCGGGCCTTCACGAGTTGTTCTTCTAAGGCTTCCGCTCGGAGCACTGCGTCGCCGTACCCCTGGAGCATGCCAGACTTCTGGCGGGATCTCTCTGCGACATCCTGCAGCAGACAACAAATGTAAAATGGGTACTCAGCACTTTACGGTAGATCGACTACTTCGGAGTATCGACAACTCACCTTCATCCATTGCTCGGCTTGGCGCATCGCCTCCAAGTGGCGAGCTACTGCCGCCGGGTCGACAAGGTCGTCTACTAGCAGCTCAATCCCACCACGACTACTCATGGCGGCTCCAGACATGGGCGCCGAACAGATTGGCTCCGCATATTGGATCTCCGGTGAACGGACGACTACTTCCAGAGTTGATTCTGGCAGTACGTCGTCGTGTTCTCCTTCGGCCACCGTGGGGGCTTCTCCGCCGGCTACCTCCATCGGCTCGGGGGCTCCTCCAGCAGCTCCTTGGGTCTCCGATGCCAGGCCTTCAACGGGCACCGCTTCGGGAATAGCACTTCCCTCAGCTTCAGCACCTGTCAACAAGAAGACAACGGGGTTAGTCACCCTTGGCGGCTACGACTACTACTCGAGGACACCTGCACTCGTGCAGTGTACTCACCTTCTACGACGCTGGCCTCTGGCAATGCAGCATCCACGGCCGGTGCCTCGGATATCGCCTGAGGGGCGGGAGCGGACTCCTCAGCGGCCGGCGCGGTTTCCTCTCCAGCCACCGCTGCGGTGGGTTCATCCCCATCCCAAGTCAAGTCCGTTGATTTCTTGCAGAGTACACAATTGGTTGTCCACCCAGTACGACTACCAAACCAAATGTACTACTCGGGAAAGATCTACACTTACAGGCTCGACCGGACTACCGTCACGGTTGGGGTGCCGAGGATGCTGGCGATGTCGACCAGTCCAGCCTCGGCAGGCGCCTCTTCTCGGGCCTCAGTAGCCGCCGGCTCCTCGGCCGGCGGCCGGCGGGCGGTTCGGCACTCCCCTCGCACTGGGGGCTGGCGCATCAACTGCGCCACGAGTTCTTCCACGGTGGGGGCTGGGCTGTGGTTGCCTCCAGCCGGCTCCTCCACCGTATCCCAATCGCCTTCGTCACCCTGCTCTACGGGGTCGGAAGGCGACATCTCCTGCAAGCAACGGAGTTTCATCGTCAGCATACACAACTTCGAGACACAAGTACTCGACTACTCTACTCAAGAAAGCTTACCTCTGGAGATGTGGTCTCCGTGACCTTAAGCTTCTTGGCCACGCGTTTGCGGGCCACGTTGCGCGGCTTCCTTGGCGGCAAAGGCAAACTAGCCTCCAGGCTAGTTGGCGGATCCTGAATGAGAGGGACATGCGGCAGTCCACGGCGGCTGAATATTGACCGCAGCTGGAAGCACTCCTGCAGCGTCTCCTCATCATCTTCCTCCGAAGTGTCTTCAACGACTACGGTGTCGTCCCCTTCACCGACTTTGCAGCGCTCCTTGGCTTTCCCCTTCCCCTCATCCAGGATCTCGACAAGTTGAGGAGGCGACGCCGGCTCGGAGACGAACTTCACTACGTCGTTCTGCAAGAAGCACATTGGATAAGCACGACTACTACTACATAATCAATACCCGACTTCAGTACGGCTACAGACCTCCTTGGGTGGACGCACGGTGGAGTACTCGGGCACGGGGCACGGCGTGTACGCCGACATGTCCTTGAAGATCCTGCCCAGTCTATCAATGATGTCGTCGTCGTCGACTTCACCCCCGGGCATCCGCGACGAGTCGCCGTCGCCGGTGTACTGGTAGCCCAAGGTGTCGCGGGCCATCAGCGGCTGCACCCTTCTCTTCATGAAGCTGAAGGCCACATGTTCGGCCCTCAGCCCGGCTTCTCTCAAAGCCTTGATCTTCACCAGCAGCTCGGGTAGCTGGACACCCTCCTGCATTGTCGGCTCGAAGTTCCACCAGGGCCGGTGCTTCGGCTGCTTCCCGCTCGGCTTCGGCAGCTCCGGGTGGTGATTGGTGATGTAGAACCACTTTGACGTTCAATCTTGATTGGAGTCGATCAGCTTGTACGCGAGGTACTGCTCCGCAGCATCCTCGCGCATCTGGATGCCGGCTCCCCCAACTACTCAGGGGTTGTTGGCGCTGGGCTGGGGCTTCACTTAGAAAAATTTTGGGAAAAGTACCTAGTGGGGCTTGATCCCCAAGAAGGCTTCGCAGAAGTGAACGAAGACAGAAGTGTGGAAGATACCGTTGGGGTTGAGGTTGAGGTACTCGATGTCGTAGTACTCCAGAAGCCCCTTGAAGAAATCGCTGGCTGGGAGAGACAACCCTCGCTCCGCGAATCGCGTGAACATGGGGATCTCGTTTGGGTTCTTCTCCATGGGATACGGATCTCCCGCAGCGGCACGCCACATATCGACTTCCTTCTCCCGCAGAAATCCACTGTTGAGGAGCGCCAGCAGATCTTCAGTCTTCGCTTTGGACTTCTTCCACTCCTGGTTGGGATTTGGTCGCGGTGGAGACACCGGCGGCGATGTGCCCGTGGCGGATCCGGCGGCTTCCTCGCGGGACCTTTTCTTCCCACCGCCAGTCTTCATGCTCTTCGACGACGAGGGTCTCATTCTCCAAGTGCATGGGGTCTTCACTCGCATTCGCTCGGGGGCCACTGCGATGGCTATCGGCGGTGGCGCGCTTGGATCTGTGATCTACTCTAAGGTGGCAGAATGCACGGGCGGCGGTCTCTAGGCAAGATCTGCTCGGAATGGCTGCAAGTGCGCGGGGTGAAAAACCCTAAGGGTTTCGGCTTCTATTTATAAGTCAATGGTGGCTCCTCCAACGGCCGGATGGATACGTCCCCAGACGGCTGACTCAGCGGCGGCACCTGAACCTTCAACTTCTACTAGTCGACGCACCTCGTCTCGGGGGCTCAGCTACTTCTACTCAATTTCCTGGGTAGTGACAAGATTCGAGAGCAACTTAGGAGACATTCTACAAGATGACCCTTCAATTCGAGAGGAAGTACTCGACTCAAGGCTCGGGGGCTCCGTGCCACGTGTCCTTCGGTTTTTTCTCCGGATTTTTCGGGATAATCTTGCCAGAACTTCAGATGGATCCTCAGCCAGTGTCTACAACTCAACCTAAGGCTCGGGGGCTACTCCATATGGAGTGCGATTTTTGCAATCGCATTTCCATATCAGCTTTGGCTTCAAGACAACACGGGTATTGTTCAAGACCTTCAAGAGCAGCACTCGAGGACGCTTGGGACTACTCAAGAAGACTTCAGGATTACTCAAATATCAGCTGGAGTACATTCCAGCCTCGGGATGCTTCAAATATTCTTGGGGACTTTTGGCTTGTAGTACTCAGGGACGCTTGAGGACTACTCATTAAGTCCGTCAAGACTACTCGAAGCTATCCTACTCGACTACAAAGTACTGGGGGGCTTGTCGTATGGACCTCCCTGGGCCCACTACCTCGGTGGGTACCAGGACCGACTACTCGGTGGGCCCCTGGTGTCGGTGTGGAATGCAGTCCCGACACTAACTAGTAGTAAGTGCTGTGGTCTGTCCCTCGATGATCGGTGCTAAGCAACTAGAGACATGGGGTTTATCCTGGTTCCGGTCGGGGCCGTACGTCCAGCAGGGGTGTGCTCGAGGCACTATATTGCTTTGCACCGGGGTGCCTATAGTGGGGCGGCTACAAGCAAGGTGGGAGAGGAGGCGTGGCCTCCAAGTCCCAAGCAGAGTGATTGAGGCGAGTGCCAATATCGTGGGAGAGTTGAGGAGCGTCGTTTTGATGTCCTTCATCCCCCGCGGTCAGGGGGTTCACCTTCCTTTTATAGACCAAGGAGAGGGTGAGTTACAGGCATGCCGCACTATTTAGCTACATGCGGAGGTATGGCGTACAGCGCCGGGGAGTTGGCGGCCGTCCTGGCGGTCCTTGCCCCGGTCTTGTCGTCGCGGCGCATCCCGTACTTGAACAGGGGCGACTTCGAGGGTGAAGGCGTAGTGGTTGGCCGTGGCGTCCTCAGACGGGCTCGAGGAAGTCGTTGACGGTGATCCGTACGGGGTACAGTGGCAGGCGTGGCGGCGTCCCGTCCCCGCGTGCCCAACAACACCGGAGTTGTTGTAGCAGTGCTCGGCGTGGTGCCACAGGGGCGGGGATGGCGCTCCCGCCGGCCTGACGTCATGGTTTGACCCTGCAGAGTCATGAGAGAGGGGTTCGAGGGTGTGGCCGGCCCCCCTTCGAGGGCGCGGCGCGTTAGCCGTACGGGAGTGGGCGGCACAGTGCCACAGAGCTGACACTGGCCATGTCGCACAGTCCCCCACAGTGGCGGGGATGGGTTCCCCGAGGGAGTTGGTGGAACAGCGCCGGGGCATGATTCCCAGGCGCATGATGGCGCGACTCTGCCGTGTCGGAGCATTAAATGCCCGTACCCGTGTGCGGGAGCAGGTGTGCTCGTGAGGGGGCCTCGAGCGAGGCGGAGATGAGCCCTCGAGCGAGGCGGAGCCCGCTCGAGGGGGGCGTGAGCCATCGAGCGAGGCGGAACCCGCTCGAGGGGGGTGTGAGCCCTCGAGCGAGGCGAAACCTGCTCGAGGGAGCCTTTGACTGGGCCACTCCGGTGGGCTGCGGGGGCCACCGCTGCGTGGGCCGTGCCCTGTGTGTGCGCTTAAGTGAGAGGTGTTTCGTTTTGGTTTTTTGCAGGTTTTAAGCAGGATTCCCCCGGTTATTTAGGGGACCCTCAGGGCTGTCCCCGACACCTGGGACTACCCGACTTGCGCTGCACGGCGCCTGCTGGCGTGAAGCACAAGGACTACGGAGGAGAAGTACTCAGATAGGAAGCTGTACATGTCCTGCACTGTATAGAGGACTCCTAGACGTACTCGACTAGTACTCTCTCCCTGAACCGACTTGTAACCCTGCCTCCCGGGCTATATAAGGCGAGGTAGGGACCCCTCCTCTCTCATACGCATCAAATTACGCCATCTTGTAATCACACCCAATCAATCCAGAGCTACGCAGCATACAGGACGTAGGGTATTACGCACCTCGCGGCCCGAACCTGTCTAAATTGTGTGCCACGTGTCTCTTACTTTGAGTTACTGATCTCGGCGAGGCCACATTCATCTACTTCGGGTACTCCCCTTAGTAGGTTGCCGGGCTAAAACACCGACATCGGGGGCCACCGGCGGCGCGGCTTGCCGGATTCCGGCGAGGCCGGCGGCGCTCTTGGCCGGGGGAGTGGGGGACACGACCAGATGCTCACCTCAGGCTCGCTGGTGACCGAAGTTGGGTGAGGGAGTCGCCGGCGAGGGTGCTCGGCGGCGCGCGGCGGCGGTGGCTACTGCGGACTGTAATTCCTGCGACGGTGAGGAAATGCCAGACAACGTGCGACGGCTCGAGCTTCTGTTGGTCCTAGAGGAGGTGTTCGAGGTGGGCAGCCGTGGTTGCAAGCGAATGATGGAGCTCAGCAGCGGCGCTCCAATGGCGGAGTGGCGGCGAGCGTATGGAGGTGGTAAGGGCGGGCGAGTGTGAGGGACGAGGCTGTCGGTCATAAATAGGCGGCTCCCTGCTTCACTTTGAAGACTAGGCGCGCGACAAGGGGGCCGGCCATTGGCAGACGCGCGGGATGGAGGCGGCGGGAGACGCGGGCGAGGTCCGGAGGCGGGGTGCTGGTGCGCGACACACACAAGGGTGCAGGTTCCTAGGTCCTCGGAGCGTGCGCGGCCTCGGAAACATAGCCTCGGGAGGCATGGGCCGATAGGGGACCCAGACGACGAGGCACCCTAGGTGCCACGCGGTGCGCTCTGGCGCGAGAGCGTGGCGTCGCGATGCGGTGTTGCCGTGTCTGATTTCATTTAGTTGTCTTTGACCACCAATTGCTCAAGATTTCTCTACATAAGTGCTACAAGTTGTAAATAGCAAAGTTCTAGAGCAATGACCCCTCTACAACTTTTACAAAGGCCGTCCTATGTTTTGCTCAATGATTTGAGCATAAACTGTAAGCAGAGTTGCTGGTTTTCATGACACAGATGAATAGTAAAAGCTGCAGTTGACCGAGTTTTTCACCACTTTCCACTAAAAATTTGAAATTCCACCCAAAAGCAAAGTTGTGTCCCTCGAAAAACTAGACAACTTTTATATTGGGAGATTTTGAAGTGTTTAGGTGAAATTTGGAGAACGTGGCAAAAGTTCTACAGTGTCCAAGGAAGTCAAAGGGTTTGACTAGGGTTTTAGCTAGGATTTGACCAAGAATTGACCACAAGGGTGTGTTGACTTGATCTAGGGGGTCATTAGGGATTGTTGGTGAGGTTTTCGAGGTGATGACCCAGGTTAACCAAGGTTTGACTAGCGTCAACCGTGTTTGACTCGGTTGATTCAGTCATTAGCACTAATGATGCCAATTAAAACCTGGGGTGTCACAGAAGGATGCATATTTGGGAAGAGGATCCTCTGCAGTTCAGTCCCTGCAGTTGAGTGGCTGACATGTGGGCTCCACCATGGTGGGGCCCACATGTCGATGACCCAACTGCAGAGGCCACAACTGCAGAGGATCTCATTCCCATATTTGGGTCTCGTCTTGCAGCCGATGCAAAATGCGTTCTTTCTTTGCCTACCCTGTTGGAGGCTGTTTTCTTCCCCAACAACACTATTAAGTATGCATTTTGAGTTTGGGTCGCGTTATACATACCCTGTTGGAGTTAGTCTTAGTATCTAGTATGCCTTGGTTGCTCCGTTGTGTTATACTGCCGTGAAACACCAATACGATTTGGAAGTGAAGAGGCCTCTCAATTTAGTCATACATGGAGAGTTCTTCCATGTTACTTCTTGCAACACAAAACTACTTCTCTCAACAGTATTACACAAGGGGGAAGTAACTTTGTGTCGCGAGAAGTAACTTTGTGTCATAGGGAGTAAATTTGTGTCGGTAGGAAGTAACCTGAGAGGGCTCTCCATTTAAGCCTAAATAGAGAGACCTCTCCGTTTAGATTTTCTGATACGATTTAGACTCTGTTTGGTAGTATTCCTACTCCTCTAAAATGAGAGGAGTGGGAGAGACTATTTTGTTTTCTTCTTTGTATAACAAATTGGTTTCGGGTCCAACTCCGACTCTTCTAGTGCTTAAAGGGTGGAACCATTTTTCTAATCAAACTGTTTGATATAGTTTCAGCTGGACCTACATGAGCCCTACCAAAGAGGCTCTTAACTGAGATTGTAGAATGTGGACGTGGACACGTGGTTGGTCATGTATCATGTAAATATACATTGCTCATTGGTCTAGGACCAATGAGTTATTGCAGTTTAGCACCATTATCAACAGGATGCAGTACGAGAGCACGACAGGGCTTGTAAAACATGGTGGCGTGCTGCAGGAGGGCATGTTGTTAGGATAAATGGTAGCAACAATACACCAATTAATCCATCATCTTATGATGAACAATGCAAAGAAGATGTACCAATAGATATGCAGCGAAAAAATATAAATTACATGCACAAGAACACAACAATTTATATGAAAACCCTCCTTAAGATGAGGAGTAAAAACCCAAGGACCACTCCAAGATTCCAATAAAATCAATAAATGGTTACAACACATCTTCTCTAGGACCTGCAGAGGATTACACTAGCAGCAACACATTCATTGTAATGCAACTTGACATCACTAGCAATAGGTATTAGTATTGTTTGACAGAGAATACATAGTTTCTGTCCCGTTTGGTAATTAGTTGATATCTCATAAACAATATGTCCATTGTGCACAAATTTTGGCAGGACTGTGATTCCACGAGTCCCCAAACCAGTGACAAAGTTTCAAATTGATCAGACATCATTTCACCAACTGAACTAATTATCTATTGAAACTGCTCATTGTTAAAATTACAGTCACCCAACAAACTGAAAAACTAATCTCAAATCTGATGCTTTGATGAACCAAACTTCAAACCAACTCACCAGATCGAAGTACTCGAAGTGCAAAATGAGTGTGACAACCCCATCTGAGATAATTCTGTACTATAACCTAAATGACTCCATTTGGTCATTAAGAGATAATAAAGAATCACCCCGTTGATTGTTGCTGGGTTTACACCTAGTAAATCACTTGAAACCATAGAGAGGATCGAACATATGCATTAAAACTCCCACGAAGGAGAGTTCAGAGTCCTTACACAGATTAAATCCAATTTCACCCTTAGGGGTTCATTATTACAAACCATGTTTCATGACATGATGAGTAAAAGTTCAGAGTTTTAAAACAACGGAAATACTACTAGTGATACGATAAGACATCACAGGAGGTCATCCGTGATGCCATCACTCAGCGTCATCATCCACCCATTCCAGCTCCCAGCCGGTTGGAATCTCTCCAGGGCAAACAACTTCACCTGAGAGCAACGATTATAGCAAGGCTGAGTATACTAATACTCAATAAGACTTACCTAACAAAAGTTACCTCTAGACATGAAAGGCTTTAGGTTGTTGGGTTTGTTTTGCCAAAAAGCACTAGGATCATGGATCCTTACTTTCACTGTTTTAGCTCAGATTCTAGTAAGATTACTGTCGTATGGACCTCCCTGGGCCCACTACCTCGGTGGGTACCAGGACCGACTACTCGGTGGGCCCCTGGGACTACCCGGCTTGCGCTACACGGCACCTGAAGGCGTGGAGAACAAGGACTGCAGAGGAGTAGTACTCGGTTAGGAAGCTGTACATGTCCCGCACTGTATGGAAGGCTCCTAGACGTACTCGACTAGTACTCTCTCCCTACTCCGACTTGTAACCCCGCCTCCCGACTATATAAGGCGGGCGGGGACCGATCTCTAGGATCATCTCACCTCAACATACCTCATCACGGCGCACCATTGCACCATCTTGTAATCGTGCCCAATCAATCCAGAGCTACGCAGCATACAGGACGTAGGGTATTACGCACCTCGCGGCCCGAACCTGTCTAAATTGTGTGCCACGTGTCTCTTCCTTCGAGTTACCGATCTCGGCGAGGTCACATTCATCTACTTCGGGTACTCCCCTTAGTAGGTTGCCGGTCTAAAACACCGACAGCTGGCGCGCCAGGTAGGGGCTCTCGCCCGAGATCACATGGCGAACTCGACGGCTCCCGTCTACTTCAAGCCAACCGTCGCCTTCAACCGCGGCGACACCTTCGTGTTCGGCGCACAGGGTCCGCACCGCCGATGGCGCGGGCTCCTTCCGGCGCGCGCCCGACCATGCGGCCCAACCCGAAGACGAGCTTCGTGACGCTTCTTGAAGTCGTCACGGGCGAACTCGCCGACAGGGTCGGCGAAATTTCGCTCTTCAACCACCACGGCGACTTCGAGCTCGAGTCCGCTTCCAACTCGAACTCGACGTCGCCATGGGCCATCGCATGCGAGCCGACCGCTCGGCCATCGCGGCGGTCCCCTCACCTCGCGAGCGCTCCGCGCGTGGCTCCCGCACCCTCAGCCGGGCCCGCACGGAGGCTCCCACTTCGCGCCGGGCCGGCAAGGAGCCCGTACCCGAGTACAACTCGGACTCCGACGCCACCCCCGATCGCGCTTCGGACTCCAGCTCTCTCTCTGAGTTCTACTCGAACCCAGATTACGAGTTCGACTTCGGGTCGGACCCTGAGGGGCCCGAGTCCGAGGACAACTCCACCGAGCTTCCCTTGTCAGGGCCAGCCTCTGGGCTGGTTATAACATCCACGCCGGCCGGGAGATACGTCTACTGGCCAGACCGCAAACCTGCTGACCTGATAAAGGGAGACTCACGCTATGTCGCCTACATCGACTCGCTACCGTTCCAGGAGGGAACACCCCTAGCCCGGGCTGACTCAAGCACACCAACTGAGGTGGCACCCTCTGAGTCCAGCCTTGGCACCCCCGATCGCCAAGTCTTCATGGCTGCCGGCAACACCCCAGGGCCTTCAGGCACAGCTCAGGACAAGTACCTGGAAGACATCTCCTCCGACGAGCTCTCTGCTGATGCTCCACCGAACGAGAACCCTGCAGACAGAGACGCTCGACGTGAGCGTAACCGGAAGCGCAGCGAACGTCGCCAGCGCCTCCACGACAACTTCCCCATCCGCAACCTTGCGGAAGCTCTCGAGGCGGTCGAGAGCAGAGTACACACTACCCCTGAGCAATGCCTCATGTCGATCACAGCGATCGCACGCCAGGCTCAGGGCATACGCACCGGAGAGGTCATCGCCAAGCTCGCTGAAGACGCCTACTTCATGCAGGTCGACAACAGAGTCAACCAACCTCCTCCAACCAGACACCGCGACAACGAAGCCACGAGTCGCAGCGCCAACAACGGTCCTAACCGTACTCGAGCTGACCTCCCAGCCGAGCCAAACCGTCGTCGCTCCAACGCCGGCGGACCCTCACAGCGCGACCACAGCAACCGAGAAGTCGTCCCTCACCGCGCTCCAGCCCGGCGGGGGGCGGCAATGATCCCGACGGCGGCGGCGGCGCGGCGGAAGCTCCAACCATGGGGCCAACGGGAGAGGGGTGGAGGTGGCGGCGGTCGCGGCGGCCGAGGCCACGCAAACGGCCACGCCTGCGGCGCCCTCGCGGGGGCGGCTACGACGCCCGCCGAGAGATTGAGGAGGCGCGGCGGGAAGAAGTCGACCACCGCGGTCGAGGGCGACGGCTTCCCCCGCCTTCTCACCTTGACTTCGCAACTTGCTCCACCCCGACAAGTTCAAGCCTTTGGGGATCACCAAGTACGATGCGAAGCGGATCCCATCTAGTGGCTCGGGTGCTACGCCCTCTCCATCGAGAACGGCGGCGGCAACGGCGACACCAAGTGCCTCTACTTCCCCTTCGCTCGGACCAAGCACCACTCACTTGGCTCGAGTCGGCCCGGATAAGCACTCGATCGACAAGTGGGACCGGTCGAAGGAGCAGTTCACAAGCAACTTCGCGGGCGCCATGGGCCGATCGGGTACTCGCATGGACCTGGCCATGATCAAGCAGGAACAAGGCGAGACCCTCCGCAAGTACATGTGCCGCTTTTTCGACAAGCGCGCTACCGTCGTCGACGTCACCGACAAGGAGGTCATCGACCTCTTCCAAGACGGTCTCTATCACCGCCGCACCTTCGAAGACTTCGGTCGTCGCCGCCCCAGGTCCATCCCCCACCTCAAGGACATGATCACGTCCTGGGCGGATGAAGAAGACAAGGCCAATGCGAAATACGACGCCATCCACGGCAAGACCAAGCAGAACCAGGGCGGCGGCGGCGGCAGCAACGCAAACCAAGGCGGCCGCAACAACAACAACAACTACTACTACTACTTGGGTCCCAACCGCAAGCGCAAGCCAGACAACACTGTCGCGGCTATCCAGCACCCTGCGAAAGGGAACTCGAAGAAGAACTCCGGCGGCTTCAAAGACCTGCTGAAGGAGAAGTGCCCGTGGCACCCAAACGGCAACCACACCACCGAGCAGTGCTACCAACTCAGGCATGCACTCAAGGATACGCCAGAGCCACCACACCCTCATGACCAAAAGGGCAAGAAGAAGGACGGCGACAACAACGACTTCCAGGAGCCCGACAAGACCGTGAACGTCCTCTTCGGCGGATTGCCCAGCGAGGCGGGAGCGAAGGCTACCCGTCGTGAAGTCATGTCCATCGAGCCGGCGGTCCCGACCCCTCTCAGGTGGTCGGAGGTACCCATCACCTTCTCCCGCGCGGATCAATGGACCAGCTTCTCTGAACCAGGACAGTTCCCCCTCGTCCTGAAGCCAGTGGTGGCGGGCTCCAAACTCAACAAGGTGCTCATCGACGGTGGAAGCGGGCTCAACGTCCTCTTCACCAAGACCTTGAAGAAAATGAAGCTCGACATCACCCATATGCTCACCAAGAGCAACACGCCCTTTGAAACGACCCGGATTTCCGCGAACGGAATCCCGAATCTTAGCACCTCGGTGGTAGTCCCAGGAGGGCTACCACGTGCAATCCATGTCTCAGCGATTCCAAAAATCCATACAGAAAGATAAAAACAGTAAAGTAGAGTACAACATTTATTTTATTACATTAATCAGAGTACATCTCTTCGGCACATGCCGGGTACAAGTCCATCAGGACTGAATCAAACATAAATAAAACGTCTAGCAGCGGCTCCATGAAAGCGCGGGAAACTCCATATCCGCAGGCAGCTCAAGTGTAGGAAGAGCTCTAGTCCACCCAGCCGTCGTTGTCGAAGTCGTAGTCCGGCTCTGCGTCAGAGTCACCAGGGTCTACCCGATAAGCGGGTAGGTCATGTCAGCTTCCCAACAAGGAGGCAAAAGCGGTGTATATTCTACTATGCATGAGATATCCCTAATCTGGCTGTAGAAGGCTTAAGCAAAGCAGCAGTGCAACGTACAAGGTAAGCAGAATATAGCAAGGAGGTCCACACCTCGGGGAAGCTTCCGCTACCGAGGTCCACACCTCAGGGGTCCACACCCCGCTCAAGGAATACCACACCAAACACCGGATCTCAACCACGATCCAGAACCCAACTCTCATCTGCGATGTGGGGCCCACCGGCTCCTATCCCCACATCTCAACGGCCGAAACCGGGCTCACACACTCGGGGGAGAGAAGAAGCACAAGAGAAGTGTATCTAGTCAGGTGAGAGATC
This sequence comes from Cenchrus americanus, assembly GCA_947561735.1. Classification (NCBI taxonomy): domain Eukaryota; kingdom Viridiplantae; phylum Streptophyta; class Magnoliopsida; order Poales; family Poaceae; genus Cenchrus; species Cenchrus americanus. The sequence continues at coordinate 69,700,768 of OX387239.1, read as the reverse complement.
GAAAGACTGTCCATAACCAGTGGACACGGACTATAGCTATAGGTTTAACTCTGCAGAGGTTGTACAACTGTACCCGCCCGAATAGGTCCGGAACCGGCCGTCACCGGTGTCCGACCCTACCATACGGCTGAAGCCCAAGTAAGTGGATAGTACCCTCCTGCGTCTCCGAGCCTGGCCCAGCCTCCGCGGCAGAGCTCATACTACCCGCGAGAGGTCCCTCGAAGCTGTGGAACCCTTCCCCGGCCTCGCCGGGGCAAAGTCTACTAAGGAGGGAAAGACCACTCCCGACACGATCACACCGATCCTCCAACAGGAGGGGTGCTATCCACTACAAGTCTCACCCCGCACCCCCGCCCAAAACAAGGCGGGCGGTCTGTACGAAAATAGTCATCCGAAACAAGGTCAACTGACGATCGGTCCTTAAGGGGCCGAGAGCAAGCACTCAACATCTCCATCCCACACGATACGACCCTCGGGTAAGAGGCCAGATTGCATCTTCCCTCGGCAGTCGTTCACAAGTAACCAGCGGCTCGCTCCCGCCAAAACACGGCAAGGAGATACACACCCAGAACACACGCTAGAATCACACCGAGATCCCCACATCTCAGCTCACACCCAGAGCACCATCCATAATCAAACAACAAAAGTATGGATAGTTGAAGCAAGGGACTAGCTAGGGGTCTGTAGCTAGTCCCGCAGGTAGAAGAACAAGGAAACAGGGTATAACAAAGCATCAAGGCATGGCTAATAAACGGGTTATGCAATTCATCAGATCAATGCATTAAAGTAAAGCACTAGCAGCTACAAAGCAACATAGGATCTATATGGTTGGGAGTGACATGACACCTTCGTTGCTGTTGAAGCAGTCGCTGTCCGGAGCAGTGTACTCGGGGTCCTCAACGTCCTCCTGGTCGAAGCTCGGGTGTGCGGCACGAGATTCGACGTGAAATAAGATAACGGTGCACATCTAAGCAATAACTCCAAATAAGAATCAATTTAGAAGATCCAAATGAACCCAAACTACCTACAATCAGCAAGGTTTCGCAAATACAGATTTATAGAAATTAGTTTTGTATTTTTCTGAGCTTCCCAGAATTTACTACGAATTTTTAAAGGTCAAATACGTTTTTACGTGAATTTAAAAACAGAAAAGAAAAGGGTTTTCTCGTTCCATGGGCCGAAGGTGGGCTGAAAGGGTAACTGGGCTGAAAACAGTCCTCTGGGCTCGGTCCATCGGGCCCAGGCGAGGGAAGTCCAGAAAACCTCCCTGGTTTTTCTGGCTGAGGCCTCAAACTACAAGTTGGGCCCCTCTCTTAACGCGCTGGGCTCCTAAAGCGGCCCGACGGGCCGGACGGCTCTTAAGGCCCAGCTAACGCTGATGGCCCAGCGGCCTTTTCCTTTACCGCGGCCCGGGGAAGACAGGGTCCCGCCCCCTTCTTCGGCGGCCGCCGCGCGCGGCGGCGTCTTCGCCCGGCGCGCGCATCGGCGGCGGCGCGTCGGGGCGAACCCTGGGCTCGGCGCCGGGGTGCGCCTCTGCCTTCCCACTCCCTTCGGCACTCACGCACGCTCGCGCGGCTCGAAGGCCGGCTAACGGATCACCCGCCACGGCGCGCGCGCGCGACGTCGTGGCCGGCGCGCGTGCGTCTCCCGGTGCGGACGAAGCCACGGGCGCACCGGGGTGCGGCCGGTAGGGATTCGGGGCACACGCTCACCCGCAAGACCCGCCCACACAACACGGGACTAGGCGTGGAACGCCCGCACGCGAGCTCCACCGGTGGCGGGGCCACGGCCATGGCGCGCCGGGGTGCGGCCGGCCGGCGCCCGCGCTCACCTCCACCACGCAAGAAAGCCCCCACGGCACGAAGGCCGGGTCACGGCAACGCAACACAAGCTCCGCGGCGGCTCGCCTCGAGGCGCGACGCGGCGGAAAGGCGGACCCGCTCCACCGGGTGGCGGCGCGACGCGCGTTCGGCGCGAGGCACGACGGCGCGGCGCGGGGTGTTCCCCGGCCTTTCTGCGGGCAGAAGGTTCCCGGACCCAACTTTGGCGACGACGCCGGGACGTCACGGCTTGGGGTAGCCGCGACCCCGAGGCTCCCGGCGGCACGACGCGACGCGGCGTCGCCCATGGGGAGGCGGCGGCGCGACGCGCTCGGACGAGGGCGGCTCGAAGGCACGCGCACAGGCAGAACGATTAACGCGACCGGCGCAAGGAGAAGAGAGGGAAGACCACGGTGCTCACTGCGGGTCGGCGGAGTAGACGTAGCAGGCCTGGCGTGGGTGGCGGCGCGGCGTTGGTGTCCACGGCGTCGCTCGCTCCCCTGCTCCGGTCCGGCTCCTCTTCGATCACGAACGGCGTCTCCCCCTCGTACGGCTCCTCACGAACTCGTCCCTCCGCGGCGGCGACGCGCGGCGGCGGCGCGCGGCTCACCGGCTTCTCCCGCTCCTCCTTTACTCCTCCACCTCCCCCCCCCTCCCCGCTTCCCCTTCGGCGGCGGCTATGGAAGGGGCAAAACCCCAATGTGGGTTGGTGGCGAGGCCAAGCGCTCTTAGCGGCTCTCCTCTCCCTGCTTTTGAATCCCGCGGCGTCGCGAGGTCATGGCGAAATTCGAGGCTGCCCCGGCTCGGTCCGCCGGCGGCGCGGCGGCGCCACTCGCATCCCTCTCTCGCGCCACGGGCATGGTCACGGCGCGGGGGCAAATGGGACTTTCCCTCCCCCCGGCCGGCTCGATTCGCGCGCCCGCGCGTCCGCGCCCCTCGGCGTGCGCGCGGCGGGCGGCTCGGCCGCGCCCGCGCGCGCGAGCGGGTGCGGGCGGGACCGGCGGCGGCGCGCGTCGGGGCCGGGCCGGGCCGGCTCGGCGGTTAGGTGAAAAGGGGAGGGATAAGGCTGACATGCGGGGACCGCGGGTCGGTGGCTAAAGAAGGGGGCTGTGGCGGTGCGAGTTAGCCCGGGCGGTAGGGGTCGTGGGCTGGGCCGGTTGCATCGCGAGGAGAGATGAATACGGCCCAAAGCACTTGGCTGCCCTTTGCCTAATAAAACAAATTTGTTTGACTTAGGATTTGAAAAGGAGTTTGAATTTGATTACCTATCAAATTCAAACTTCACTCAATTGAACTCCAAATAAACCAAAGAAGACCCAACTCACATGTTTTACCGTATTTTTAACATATGTTTTATAAATAGGATAAATTGGTGGAGAATTTAGTGAGAGGCTAGCAATTTTGGCTCAAAAATTGATAGCACGCAAATGCAAGCAAAAAGTTTTAAATTTTCGCAAAATTTACACACCTAAATTCCTGGGTTGTTACATTCTCCCCCACCACCGAGAATCTCGTCCTCGAGATTTAGTCCTCGACTTGCTCCGTGAACAAGTGTGGGTACTCTTTCCTGAGATCAGCTTCCTTCTCCCAAGTTGCCTCTCGCTCTGTATGGTTGCTCCACAACACTCTACAGAAAGGAATGGTAGTTCTCCTCGTTTCCTTGACAGCTCTGTCCAGGATTTTCTCAGGATATTCTGTATACTCAAGGTTGTCTTGCAAGTCGAGCAACTCCATGGGCACTTGCTTTGCCTCCACTGTCTTCTCGCTCTTCTTCAGCTGTGACACGTGAAACACTGGGTGAACTCCCGCCATTGTCTCGGGTAGTGCAAGCTGGTAGGCCAAACTTCCAATCCTACGGGTGATGGGGTACGGTCCCACGTACCTCGGTGCCAGCTTTCCCTTCACCAAGAACCTCTTAGTTCCTCGGAGCGGTGAGACCTTCAAGTACACTCTGTCGCCAACTGCAAAGGTCAACTCTCTCCTTCTCTTGTCGGCGTAGCTCTTCTGACGACTTTGAGCGATTTTCAGGTTCTCACGAACTTTCTCAACTTTCTCCTCTGCTTCCTCAATGATTGCTGGTCCAAACAGAGCTCGCTCTCCAACCTCTGACCAAGCTAGCGGGGTTCTGCACTTCCGCCTGTAAAGGGCCTCAAAGGGTGCCATCCGGAGACTTGCTTGAAAGTTGTTGTTGTACGAGAACTCTGCAAACGGCAAACTGCTTTCCCAATCAGTACCATAGGTGAGTGCACAAGCTCGTAGCATGTCCTCCGGGACACGGGGTTGACCCTCTCGTCCGACCGTCGGTCTGTGGGTGAAAAGTTGTGCTGTAGCTGAGAGTGGTGCGCATAAGCTTGTGGAAGCTCTGCCAAAACTTGGAGACAACTGTGGCCCTCGATCAGATACAATACTTCTGGGTGCTCCGTGCAGCCTGAGTATGTGCTCTACGTACAGTTCTGCCAACTTCTCGGTTGCATACCGGGTCTTCACCGGCACAAAGTGAGCCACTTTGGTCAGCCTATCCACTATGACCCAAACTGAGTCGTTTCCTTTTGGTGTTCTAGGTAGTCCCACCACAAAGTCCATGGAAATGTCCTCCCACTTCCACTCTGGAATATCCAACGGCTTCAACAAACCAGCGGGTTTCTGATGTTCAATCTTTACTCTGCTACAGGTGTCGCAACAGGCCACGTAGTGTGCTATGTCCTTCTTCATGTCCTTCCACCAATACCTGATCTTCAGATCTCTATACATCTTGGTACTGCCCGGGTGAATCGAGTACCTCGAGTCGTGAGCTTCTCTCATGATCTGCTCCCGTAGTGCTCTGTCTTGTGGTACAGAGATTCGTTCTTTCAACCACACGGTGCCCTGTTCATCTACCCGGTAGTCCTCTGCTTTGCCCTGCTTCATAAGTTCTCGCAAAGCTTTGATTTCTGCACACTCCTTCTGGGCTGTACGGATTCGTTCCTCTAGGTCATAGGTCACTTGCATCACGTTGACTTGGCCTTCGTCCACGATCTCGATTCTCAGCTTCTCTAGTGTCGGGGACCGCCCTAGGGGTCCCCTTAAACAATGGGGAAACCCTCACTTAAAACCCCGGCATCGAAACACGCTAAGCCTAACCTTGCAGGTAACTAACCGTGCAGCACATGGCCTACGCGGCGGGACTCCGGCGGCCCACCAAGACGGCCCGCTTAGAAGACCCCTCGAGCAGGCTCCGCCTCGCTCGAGGGCGCGCTCCTCCTCGAGCGGGCTCCGCCCCGTTCGAGGGGTAACTCTTCCCTCGAGCGGTCCCGCCCCGCTCGAGGGCTCGCACCCCCCTCGAGTGGATCTCGTCTCGCTCGAGGGTGCGCTCCGCCCTCGGTCGGGGCCCGCCACGCTCACGGGCGCCCGCATGCGTGCGCCGGTCCCGTACACGGGCATTTAACGCCACGACGCCGCGGAGACGGAGCCATCATGCGCCGGGGCTCGCACCCCGGTGCCGCCGCACCAACTCCCCAGGGAGGAGCCCATCCCCGCCACTGTGGAGATGGACCGCGCGGTACGGCCGGTGTCGATCCCGTGGACACCGAGCGCCCACTACAGGTCGGCTAACGCGCCCGACCCTCGAAGGGGGGTCGGGCGCACCCTCGATTTCACTTTCCCATGACCCTACAGGTTAGGTGGGGGGGCGCTAGGCCGGTGGATGGCCGTCCCGGTCACTGTAACGGCGCGGCCGCCGTACCCACGCGTGCAGACGCACGCCCGACACCACAGGCGCACGCCCGGGCGCTGTAGCAACCACTCCGCCACCACGGAGCGCGTTGGGAAGAAACGCCGTTCTGCCTGCTCCTGTGCCCCGTACCAGCCATCGTCAGCACCTCCCTCGAAGCCTATCAGAAGACGTACCACCGTCTGCCGCCCTCCTACCCTCGAACCGCCACTATTCGGGTACGGGATAGGCCATCATGGCCGGACCGCAGCGAAGATCGTCCGGACGGCCGCCCACTCTACAGCGTAGCACGACGTGCGCCCCCACGTAGCTGGATAGCGCGGCGTGCATGTAACTCGCCGCCCCCTTGACCTATAAAAGGGGAGGCGAGCCCCCAGCCGCGGGGGGACGGACGGATAGAGAAAAACGCAACACATCGTGCACTCACTCTCTTATTCCCCCACAACATCTTCAGCCACTCCACCAGGGACTTGGAAGCCACGCTTCCTCTCCCGCCTCGCTTGTATTTGCCCCACTACAAGCACCCCCGGTGCTGAGCAATATAGTGCCACGAGCACAACCCTGCTGGACGTACGGCCCCCTCGGCCGGAACCAGGATAAAACCTTGTGTCATTTGTTGCTTGGCATCGACCATTGAGGGATAGACCTAGGCGCTATCTCTTGGTTAGTGTCGGGACCATATTCCGCACCGACAGTTGGCGCCCACCGTGGGGCACACGAGCGCCTAAGGTCATTTCGCCAACTCCCTCCATGGTGATTCGCACTGAGTACCGTGGTACCCGCTACAACATGGGTAGCTCGGACCCTCTCCCCGTCGGGTTCGAGATCCGCTTCGGGGACCCGAACTTCCGGGCCACGGGGAACGGCTATCTCATGCGCCTCACCAATCGTGAGGAGCTTCGCGCGCAGCGCGAGGCCGGGTCCGCCCGATCTCCGCCGCACGCACGGCACGGCGCGCGGACGCCCGCAAGCACGGATGCTGCGGGTCCGTCGACGCCGCGACGCCGTCGTCGCTGCGGGCTACGCTCACGCCGGGCGCGGTCCGGCGGCGGCGGCCGAGCGCGCCGCCGCCCAACGCGGTGCGCCCTCCGTCACAACGGCCCACACCGCGGCGGGACCGCGTGCGGTCTCCGGACCACGCGTCCCCATCGGGCTGCGTGGCGCCACGACGGCCTACAACGCCAACGTCAACATGACGATGCGCAAGGTTCCGCCTGGCCGCCACGTCTTCGTCGCCAAGGACCCAGGCACCTCAGCAGCAGATGAGTCGTCCCTGGGCTCCGTCGACACGATGCCACCCGCCAACCGCCATGGGTACGCGGAGTGGGACTTCTCCGTGCGTGCGGACCCCGGTCGCGTTCAGGCGCTTCCTCGACGCCACGGGCTACTGGTTTGGCTGCTCCAACGACTCCCGGCACGGGAGCTACGACCCCACGCGGGAGTGTTGCGCCGTCATCACCAACGACCCGGCCAACGCCGCCGGTGCGGCGGCGCCGGAGACGGGGAAGTCACGCACCGCCCCGAGGGGATCGCCGCGCGCCGGCCGCGGGGGCCGAGCGCTCTGCCCGGGGCCGATGTCGACGCACGGCGGCCCAAGCCCGCGAGCTCGAGGCCAAGGCCCCGGCGAGAGGAATACGGACGATGCGGCTACTCCGTGCCTCGATGGCGGGGAGGCCTCCACGCGCGGCGAACGCGCGCGGGAGTTGGGCCGACAAGTCCGCGACCGCCTCAACACCGCCCCCAACGTGGACAACGCGGACGTCCCGCCACGAGCAAGCCGAAGCTCGTCGCCGCCGGCGGCCGGCGCTGCGCGGGCCATGCCGCACCCTCGACCCCCGAGGCTCGAGATATGCACCGCGAGGTGCAAACTCTCATCGAGCAAGCGGCCGTCCAACAGGCCGAGAGCTCGGCCTCACGCATTCGTCAACAGGGGGATGCGCGGGGCGATGAAGCCGCACCGGGAACCGAACCCTCGGTGCACGCGAGGCCAACCCCGCCGACCGGGGGACGCACGCCAGCCAAGGAACGACTCCTTGACACGCGCAGGCACGCGGATGGCGACGCCCGCAACGTCATCAACGCCCGGCGCACCAGCAAGGCGGACGCGCGTGCGGCAAGGGGCTACCACCCTCGAAGGGGTGGACGCTACGACAGCGGTGAGGATCGCTCCCCGACACCGGAGCCCCCGGGCACCCGTGTGTTCAGCCGGGAGATCCGCACGGCGGCGTTCCCCAACGCTTCCGTCAGCCCTCGACAATCGTCAAATACAATGGGGAGACGGACCCCCGCGTCTGGCTCAACGACTACCGCCTAGCACGTCGGTGGGCGGGGCCACCAACGACGAAGTAATCATCCGCAACTTGCCCCTGCATCCGGGCGACGCGGCCGGACATGGCTCGAGCACTTGCCCGCCACCGGATCCATAAGCCGGGACGATCTAGTCCACACGTTCGTGGGCAACTTCCGGGGCACGTACGTGCGCCACCGGGAACTCCCGGGACTCGCGCTCCGCATGCGGAAGCCCGGCGAGTCGCCGCGGGACTTCATACGGCGCTTCTCCAAGCGCTGCACGGAGCTCCCCAGCGTGGCACAGTCCGAGATTGTGCACGCGTTCCTCGAGGGCACCACGTGCGGGACCTTGTGCGCGAACTAGGACGCAGCCCCGCCTACGGACTCAAACGAGCCGTTCGACATCGCCACCGGCTTCGCCTCGGAGAGGAGGCCGTGGGGGCGATTTTCGACGGCAAGAAGGGCAAGCGCTCCGAGGACGCGCCCGCGGAGGGCAGCGGGTCCAAGGAGCCGCGCCGCAACGACAAGCGGGGCAAGAAGGGGAAGAAGCCGCGCCGCGGGGCGCGCGAGCGGGGACGCAACGGCGGCAACGCCGAGGCCCTCGGCCGTCGACCGGCTCGACGGGGCCCTCGGCCGGCCCCTCGAGGCCCGGGGGTGTTTGACGATATGATGAAAAGGCCATGCCCCTACCACAAGACTCCCGTGAACCACACTCTTGAGCAATGCGACATGCTCAAGAAGTTCTACGGCCGTGCCGCCGCGAAGGAGGCAGAGGCCAAGAAAGATGGAGGCGATGGCGACGCGGGTGGCTTCCCGCCGTCGAAAACGTGTTCCTCATCTTTGGGGGACCTACCGTCGACATGTCGACCCGGCGACGCAAGAAGGAGCGGCATGAAGTCCTCGCCGCGAAAGGGCGCCTCCGGCCTTCCTCAAGCGGTCGAAGGATGCCATCACCTTCGGCGGGACGACCACCCAAACCGCATTCCGAACCGGCCGATGCCGCTGGTGGTCGATCCCATCATTGGGAACGCCCGGTTTTCGAAGGTCCTTATGGACGGAGGCAGTAGCCTCAATATCCTCTTCGCGCATACTTTGCGCCTGATGGGGATCGGACTGGACCAGCTGCGGCCCAGCACGAAGCCGTTTCACGGCATCGCGCCAGGCAAGCAGGTTCAACCACTCGGGCAGATCGATCTGCCCGTCTGGTTTGGTACCCCCAAGAATTTCCGCAAGGAAACCCTCACCTTCGAGGTGGTGGGATTCAAAGGGGCCTACCATGCCATACTTGGGCGACCTTGCTATGCCAAATTCATGGCGGTCCCCAACTACACGTACCTGAAGATGAAGATGCCGGGTCCAAACGGCGTCATCACCGTCGGGTCGTCGATCGAGCACGCATTCGACTGCGACGTCGAGTGCGTGGAACATGCGGAGGCACTAGCGCTGGATGAAGCGCTGGTGAACACGCTGGAGAAGATGGTCAACGACGACCTCAGCTCCGCCGCCAAGCACGTCGGCACCTTCGAGGCCGCCGAGCAAACCAAAGGGGTCCCCCTCGACCCGTCGGCCCCCGAGGGCAAGGCGTTGAGGGTCAGCTCGACCCTCGACCCTAAATAGGAAGCAGTGCTCGTCGACTTCCTCCGCGCCAACGCCGACATCTTTGCGTGGAGCCCCTCGGACATGCCAGGCATCCCGAGGGAGGTCGCCGAGCACTCCCTTGATATCCTGCCAAACGCCCGCGCTATACAGCAGCGGTTGCGCCACTTCGACGAGGAGCGGCGACGGGCGATCGGAGCGGAGCTGCGGAAGCTCCTCGAGGCCGGGTTCATCAAGGAAGTGTTCCACCCTACGTGGCTAGCTAATCCTGTGCTTGTAAAAAAGAAAAATGGGAAGTGGAGGATGTGCATAGACTACACTAGTCTCAATAAAGCGTGTCCAAAAGTTCCCTTTCCTTTGCCACGTATAGATCAAATCGTTGATTCAACAGCGGGTGTGAACTCGCTCTGTTTCCTTGATGCCTACTCGGGATATCACCAAATAAAAATGAAGGAGTCCAACCGGCTCGCGACTTCGTTCATCACACCGTTCGGGACGTTCGTTACGTCACGATGCCTTTCGGCCTCGAAACGCGGGCGCAACATATCGGCGCCGCCGCATGCGGCACGTTTTTGGGGATCACATCGGGCGGACGGTCGAAGCCTACGTGGACGACATCGTCGTCGAGACCGAGGAAGGTGGACGACCCGGTTAGCGACCTTGGCGTCGCGTTCGGTGCCTACGGGCCAACGGGGGGTCAAGCTAAACCCCGAAAAATGTGTCTTTGGAGTGCGCGCGGGGCATGCTCCTAGGATACATCGTCTCCCGGCGGGGAATCGAGGCCAACCACGAAAGGTCGCGGCCCTCGAGCGAATGGGTCCAATTCGGGACCTCAAAGGGGTGCGAAGGTGTTGGGGTGCCTCGCCGCCTTCGCCGCTTCATCTCGAGGCTCGGTGAGAAGGGCCCGCCCCTCTGACCGGCTGCTCAAGAAGCACGAGCGCTTCTCTTGGACCACCGAGGCCCGGGATGCGCTCGACAAGGCGAAGGCGTCTCGACGCGCGCCCCAATCCTCACGCCGCCGCGAGATGGCGAACCCCTGCGGCTCTACGTGGCCGCAACCACCCGGGTGGTCGGCGCGTGATCGTCGTGGAGCGCACGGAGGAAGGACACGCCTTGCCCGTGCGAGAGGCCGTCTACTACATCGGCGAAGTCTGTCGGACACGAAGACGCGCTACCCCCGGAGTCCGGGAAAGGCGTTGTACGCGGTAGTCCTCGCGCGGCGCAAGCTCCGCCACTACTTCGAGGCCCACTCGGTCACGGTGGTCTCTTCCTTCCCGCTAGGAGAGATCATACGCAACCCCGACGCGGCGAGCGGGGGATCGCCAAGTGGTCCGTGGAGTTGATGGGCGAGACGCTCGCCTACGCCCCGCGCAAGGCCATCAAATCACAAATCCTAGCCGATTTCGTCGCCGAGTGGACGGACACGCAGCTACCGCCCCCTCAAATTCAAGCAGAGTGCTGGACTCTGTTCTTCGACGGCTCGGTGATGAAAACAGGAGCGGGCGCGGGCCTGCTCTTCGTGTCACCCCTCGGAGAGCACATGCGCTACGCAGTGCGCCTCCACTTCCCCGCGTCCAACAATATGGGCCGAGTACGAGGCCCTCCTCTGCGGCCTCAAAATCGCCATCGAGGCGGGGCGTCAAGCGCCTCGACGTGCGAGGGGACTCGCAGCTCGTGATCGATCAAGTCATGAAGAACGCGAGCTGCCATGATGACAAGATGGAAGCCTAGCGCAAGGCCGTGCGGACCCTCGAAGACAAGTTCTACGGCATCGAGCTTAATCATGTACCCCGCCGGTACAACGAGGAAGCAGACGAACTTGCCAAGATCGCGTCTGGGCGGATCACCGTCCCCCCGAACGTTTTCGCGCGTGACATCGCTCAACCCTCGGTCGTCTTCGAGCCCTACCCCTCGAAACACAACGAACCCTCGGGGGCTCCCTCGAACCCAGCGGGTGCGGAACCCATGGACGAGGACCCCTCGAACGAGGCGTACGTACTCTCCCTCCTCGAGGGGTACGGCTCCCACGAGGCTGTCGCGATGGACATCGAGCCGGCTCCCGCCCAGGCGGACTGGCGGGAGAAGTATATCACTTGGATCGATCGAGGGGAACTCCCCGTGGACCGGGCCGCGGCTAGGCGCATCGCCAGGATAGCCAAGTCATTCACCCTCGTCGACGGCGAGCTGTACAAGCGCGCCGCGTCAGGCATCCTCCAGCGGTGTATACCCATTCCCGAGGGGCGCGAGCTCCTACGGGACATCCACGCGAGGGGTCCGTGGCCACCACGGCCGCGTCGCGCACCCTCGTCGGCAACGCGTTCCGCCGGGGCTTCTATTGGCCTACCGCGGTCGCGGCCGCCAACGAGATCGTGCGCACACGCGAAGGGTGCCAGTTCTACGCCCGCAAGTCCAACTTGCCCGCTCACGCCACCGCAAACGATCCCGTGACATGGCCGTTCGCCGTGTGGGGGTTGGACATCGTCGGGCCCCTGCGGAAGGCGCCCGGGGGCTTCACCCACCTACTAGTCGCGATCGACAAATTCTCCAAGTGGGTGGAGGTACGCCCCATCACGAATTTAAGGGCTGAGCAGGCGGTCACGTTCTTCACCGACATCGTCTACCGCTTTGGAGTGCCAAACTCCATCATCACAGACAACGGGTCCCAATTCACGGGCTGGAAGTTCTTGGAGTTCTGTGAAAAGTTCCACATCCGCGTGGATTGGGCGGCTGTGGCACACCCACAGACCAACGGCCAAGTGGAGCGTGCCAACGGCATGATCCTACGGGGCCTCAAGCCCCGAATTTTCGACCGGCTCAACAAATGCGGCGAAAATGGCTCCAAGAACTACCGGCGGTCGTGTGGAGCCTAAGGACAACCCCAAGCGGAGCCACGGGTTCACCCCGTTCTTCCTAGTACATGGCGCGGAGACCGTCCTCCCCACGGACTTGGAATACGGGTCACCCGGGGGTTCGAGGCTACAACGAGGATGCCAACCGGCGGGCCGCGAGGACTCGCTGGACCAACTGGACGAGGCACGCCTCGTAGCCTTGATGCATTCCGCGAGGTACCAACAGTCCCTACGACGCTATCAGGCGCGCAAGATACGTCGACGGGATTTCAGCGAAGGGGATCTGGTCCTAAGGCTACGCCAAGACAACCGAGGGCGCCACAAACTATCGCCCCCATGGGAGGGACCCTACGTCGTGGTGAAGGTGCTCAAGCCGGGCACGTACAAGCTGGCCAACGAGGACGGCGAAGAGCTCACCAACGCTTGGAACATCCAACAGCTACGTCGCTTCTACCCTTAGCTAGGATTTTTTTTTCCAAGTACTTTCTGTTGTAAAATCACATGGCCAACACCCCAGTTGGTGTCAACTATGTAAATACTACAAGTCTAATAAAAGGGTAACTCGGCTTTCCCCTGAAACCCAAGTTACCCTCGGGGGCTACTGCGGGGGGGCACCCCCCCCCCCCAAAATGGTCCCATTTTTCGCGCAAAAGTAAAAAACAACTCACACGCGCTAAGTTTGTGTCTTACTTCAACCTCGAGCCACGATTCGAACAGGGCGCAGGCGGCACAGTGGAAGGAGCGTGCGAGCCGAGGAGATAGCCTACGCCGCGTGGCTATGGCCCTTCTCTCTCGCCTCCAACCCGGCGGGCCCCCTTGCGAAAATCGAACTCCCCTAACTAGAATCTACTCGGGAAGAAGGAGAAACAAAAAAGCGTGATAAACTAACAACTTCATTTACAGCAACTGCCCATGTTCATGAAACGACTTGTTTATTTACAAAAGGCCACGAGGCCAGAATTCTGACACACATAAACAAAAAATGGGCCTAGCGCCCAGATGCTTTCAGGCGGGTGGAGCAGCAGCATCGGCAGCGTCCGGGAAGAGAAATTCTTCGAAGGCCTCGGCGAGCGACCCTGCGGCGTCAGCAGCGAGCGCGTCCGCGCGCTCCATGGCCACCTCATCCTCGACGCCCTCGGGCACAACGTAGCCTTCCGCCAGCGCCTCGAAGTTCACCTCATAGTGGGATCGCACCACTCCGAGGGCCTTCTGGACACCCAGCTGCAACGCCTGGCGCATCCGCCCGGTAACATGGCCGCCGAGGGCACGCAGACGGGCGGCCGAGGGGAGCCGCCGGCTCCGGGCCTCTCCCTCCTCGACGACGTGGCGGGTCTCGAGGGCCGCATCGCGCAATTCCTCGCAACTCTTTGCTCGGAGGAGTCGTAGGAAGCCCTGCAGCCGCCTCGGCCGCTCGGCCCGCGTGCCCCAAGGCGGTGCGCAAGCCTGGAATCGACAAGACAAGAAGAAATCGAGAAAAAAAGGGAATGCGAGTTCCCAAACAAAAAACCAACAAGCAAGAGTCAAACGGTGGCTCACCTTCGACTTGCTTCCTCTCCATCTCGAAGTCCGGCGCACGGCCTCGAGCGACGGCTCGAGGCGCCGGACGGTTTCGCCCGCTCGCGGAGGGCCGGCTCCGGTTGGCATTGGCCGATGCGAGCACGAGCGCCTCGTCCTCAACTTTGGAGAGCGCGGTGCTCCGCTCCTCCAACGACTTCCGCGTCCCCTCGTGGGCGGCGCGCTCCGCTCCCGGCGCGCACGGGCATCGATGAGGGCGGCTTTGCCCTTTGCGGCCGCTCCTCGGCCCCTTGGCGGGCGGCGCTCTCTGCGAGGAGCCGCTCCTCGGCGACGACGAGGGCCGCGGCCTTGGCGTCGGGGCGGCCTTCGGGTCGTCCGCCTCCTTGGCGCGCGTTGCTCCAACCCCGCGCGCCCGCTCCTCGCCCCCGGCCCGTGCGCTGCGCCCCCCTCGAGTGACGTGCGGAGCTCCCGAGCTTCGGAGCGAGCGGTGGCCACCTCCGCCTCCCGGTTGGCGGCCGGCGTCGCGTCCTCTCTAGGTCCGCGCGCGCATTACACGGCGCCTCGTCACGATCGACGAGGGCCGCGCGGATCCGCTCGAGGCTCGAGCGACGCGCCGCGTCCGCCCTCGAGCTCTCCGGGGAGCTCGTCGCACCACGCCATCGCCCGTACGCTAGCCGGCCCGTCCGGTGTCCTGAGAGCATCCGCAAGCGCGTCGAAGGCGCTGCACCGCTCCCGGAGCTGGTGAACTTCGGCGTTCACCCGGTCGAACGCGTCATACTTGTCGTGGGCGCGGCGCTCGAGCTCCTGGCATCCACACGTCAAATCCCGTAAGCGCCAAGACCTGAGTGTAGCATGCGAAAACAAAAAGGGAAGAGGGGCGAGCAACCATGGCTCACCTGGAAGACGAGCCAGGCCGGGCCGCCATGGACCCGCAGCGCCTCGTTCAGCGCGCGGTTGAGCGTGGCGCCATGGCTCGGAGCTCGCCCCGAGCTCCTGCTCCCCCCGGCGTCGGCGAACGCGGGGAGGATCCTCCACGGCCTCCCCCACCGGGGCGGGGCGGCCGGCGCGGGAGGACGAGGCCTCGGCACCGTGTCCTCGGCCCCCACCACCATGTGACCCTCGTGCCGCCTCACGAGGGCCCCCTCCCGGGGCTCGGGGGGAGTTAGTGGGCCGGGCGGCCCACCGGTTCCACCCGGGGAGGCGGCGGGGAGTCGTCCGAGAGCTCCACCACCTCCGCCCGCAAATCGCCGGCGGGCGCGGCCGCTTGCGCCGCCTCCGCTCGGCACCTCCACCCGCGCCTCGCGGCCGCGGGCGCGCGCCGCGCCGCCGTGGCCGCCACCTCCGGCCGTACCGCCGCATCCACGGGCGCTCCCGCGGTTGCGCCCGCTCCCCCTCCTCCGCGGTGGCGCCCACCGCGGGCTCCACCACAACCGTCACCGCCGCCGCGGCCCGCGTCTCCGTGACGACCGGCGCCGGCGCGTCCCCCGGCGGCCTGCGGCCGCGCGCGACGGGCTGATCCGCCGGGCGGGGCCTCGAGGCCCCGGGCGGGGTCTTGCGAGCTCGTGCCCGCCGCCGCACTTGTCCCCGGGCGCGACCCCCTCGACGAGCGCCGCCGGGTGGGGATTGACGCGTCCGTTCTCAGCACCTTGGCCGGTGCAAGAAGAGGAACGATTGGAACCGCCCTGCGCAGGCACGAACGGAGGGTCAGAGCACTTAGTCATCAACGAACCAAACCAAACGAAGAAGGACAGGCTCCTTACCTCGCAGAGGAAAAGGCCCGCTTCCTTTTCCTCGAGGCCTCTGCGGACGAGGCCGGTGCAGCCGTCGCGCCTGCCGTAGCGCCTCCCGACGGCGCCACCGCGCGCGCGGGCATGCCCGCCCCATGCGCGGGCGCGCCCGCGATGCCGCACCTCCCAAAGGCGCCACCGCGCGCGCGGGGCACGCTCGCCCGCGCGCGCGGGCACGCCGCGCCGTCGCGCCCCTTGACCGACGACGCCGCACGCGCGGCACGCTCCCCCCGCGCGCGAGCACGCTTGACGCACGCCCGGGCGCGTGCGCCGCGCGTGCCTCCGCGGCGCGCGTCGGCACCTCGGGCGCGTGCCGCCCCCGATGATGATTGCCGGCGGCGGGCGCGGTGCGCCCACCCGGACGAAGCCGCCCACGACGCGGCACGGGTTCCGGCGACGATGGCGCGAGGGCGCCACCGTCCGAGGGACCCTCCCCTCGGCCTCTTCCTCCTCGTCCTCCTCCGAAGACGAGGGCTCCTCGATGTCCCGGGGAGGAGAGCCCCGGCTCCTCGCGCGCCGGTACTCCGCGGCCCGCCGGTCGCGCGCGCGCTTGCCGCCGCCGGCGTGCTCCCTCTTGCGCACCGCCCGCTCCTGCTTGCTCTGCGCGCTGCGCGCGGCCGAGCGCACGGGAGTCGAGGGGTGGGTGGAATGGACTTGGCGGTGTTGAACTTCACCGGTGTACACGGGAGCAACAAAGGCGTGTCAGGAGGCAGAGGCAACGCTAAAGAACCAAAATGAAATCGAGAACCACACTCACCAACGGGCCGATGGGGAGCATCTCGATGTCCCACGGAGTCCGCCCCTCAGGCATCGGCGGCGTCGGGTGTCGACGGCGCTCCGCGCCCGGGTGAGCGCATACGGCCGCTCAAGGGGCGTCGGGAGCATCCGCGACCTCGCCAGGTCGACAGGGTTGGCCGCCTCTGTCATCTCGAAGATGCAGAGCGGCCTCTCCATCGGAGGCCCAATCCGCCGATGGTGGAGGAAGGCAAGGACGCCCATCGCGGTCAGCCCGTGCTTCCTCAGTCGGCTGCGGCGCGCCGGGGACCGACTCTGCCGCGTCCCGTCTTTGGGGTGGGGACACCCCGTAGCCCCGGGAGGCGGGCCTCTCCTTGAACACCCGGCGGTGTAGGGGGGGGAAGGCCGGGCTCGGCGTTGCGCGAGATAAAACCATCCCCGCTCCCGGCCGGCGTTGTTCGTCGTCATGGTGCGGGGGATGTAGACATCCTTGAACGCGCCCCGCGGGGCGGCGACATCCCGCCGGCGCGCATCGCGCGGCGGGTCCTGGCTCTGTCGTGGGGGCTGCGTGACGAGCTCCGCGCGGAAAAGGTGTACCCGCAGCTCCCAGTGCTTGGGATCCCCGGGTACCCCCCGCGCGACGCCCACGAATGTGGCCGCGCCGGGGAGATCGCGTTGGGGGCGAAGTTATGCGGCTCCACCCCGTAGTGGTAGCACATCGCCGCATGAAGACGCTCGCCGGCGCGTTGAAGCCACGCTCGTGGTAGCGGAGGAAGCTCACCACGTAGCCCCTCGGCGGGTTGGGCTCATGGTGCGCCGCGGCGGCACGATCCACTCCGCCGGCGCGCCGTCTTCGTTGGCCCGACGGCCGGCCGGCGGCGACCGGCTCGCCAAGGGCGAGCCGGGTCCACCGTCGACCTCTCCCGGGCGTACGGCTCCGGGATCCTAACGGGGAGGCCGCGGCGGCGCCATAAGGAGGAACGGAGGAACGCGAAGGCGGAGGGACGAGGAAACGGAGAAAAAAGCCTTAACGGCAAGCCCGCGCGGTAGCAAGAGCGAACGAAGGCGAAGGGCGAGAGGGCGAAAACGGCGAGAAGCCAAGGTAAAAAACCACCGTCCCTTCCTCCCCCGCGGTTTATAGGCCGACGGGCGAGCTCTCGGAGCGGGCGCCCCGACTAGCATTAGCTGCGGGGAATCTTCCCATCGCGTCGACGGGCGGGCCCCACCACGACCACGGTGGCTATAACACTGCGGGCGGGTCATCATTACAGGCAAAAGACCGGCGGCAACCGAGGCAAAACCGTCACGTCCGCCTCGCCCGCGCCGCCCACTACGCGCGCGCGCGCGTGCGACGCCTAAAAAGGCGCGCCCTCGCTGCAAAACCGCGGCCACGACCGCGAGGCATTTAAATGCCCGGGTCCCTTGCCAAGCAAGGAGCACCCTCGAGCGGGGCGGACCCCCGGCTCGAAACAAAGGTGACCCTCGATGGGATATCAGCGTGAGAAGGCCGTCCGGGACCTGCTCGATGTAGAGCAGGCAACCGCGGGCACCCATGCCACGCGAAACCCTCGAGCGGCATGACCCTCGACTCGAAGCAAAGGAGACCCTCGATGGGGTATCGACGTGAGAAGGTTGCCCGGGACCCGCTCGGTGTAGAGCAGGCAACCGCGGGCACCATGCCACGGCAGACCCTCGAGCGGCATGACCCTTGGCTCAAAATGACGTCAACCCTCGATGGGATATCGACGTGAGAAGGTCGCCCGGGACCTGCTCGATGTAGAGCAGGCAACCGCGGGCACCCATGCCACGGCAGACCCTCGAGCGGCATGAGCCCTTGGCTCGAGACAATGTCAACCCCCTAAAGGAAGGCACATACGCCGTGCCACCAACCAGCACCTCGAGGGTCGGCACGCCCCGGACCCCTCGACGGCCGCAAACGTGAAAAGACGGGGCTGGCCAAGACACGGCCCCGCACGGCCCTTGCGATCGAGAGGTTCGAGCCCGACCCTCGACGGGTTCGAACGGGCGCCTCGGATCACGAGTTAGGGACGACGAGGGCACGCGCATTCGAGCCGTTCCTCGAGCCCGTTGGCTCGAGGGTGCCCCACATGTCGTGTTCGAGAGCCAGCGAGGGCAGCTAGCCGGGGGGGTCCCACCGAGGGAGAGCTTCGCGCCCTCGGTCCCTAGCGAACGGGACCGAGCCCCACCTAGCAAACCCACGCAAGCGCTTCCATGGACGCGTCTCCGGACCGCGCAGCCTACCCTTATTGAACGGGGCATGGGCGTCCACTTGAACCACCCGTTAGCAGCTCAACGAGGAATCCGCGATTCGCGACCCGCTCGATGGGAGTCGTGGAGACCTCACCCTCCGTCCCACGGAGGGACGGCGAGGGCGCATTAAAAAACAAGTCGTCAGGCTCGACCCGATCGCCTCGAACGGGCCAAGGCTCGGGGGCTTGACGCGCGGCTACACCTCCTTGAAATTGCACCCCGCGGAGAACGGTGACGAGGGGGAGCGTGCACCCCCGGCCGGGCGAAACACCGCCGATGCCGGTTGGCATATGTGCCACGCCTTTCGACCAAAGTTCTCGCGGTTAACCCCTGCGGCAGAGAACCCACACTCTGCGGGGCTTCGGGGGCTAGACCCGCGGGTCCCCCCGGCGACGCGGCCCCACGGAAAGCGTTCGCAAACAAGGAGGGAAGAACGTCCTATCGGTAGGTTCCGGCATCCGCGGGAGCCTCAATGGCAAACCCGCGGATGCTCGGGGCTACGTCGGGGACCGCCCTAGGGGTCCCCTTAAACAATGGGGAAACCCTCACTTAAAACCCGGCATCGAAACACGCTAAGCCTAACCTTGCGGGTAACTAACACGTGCAGCACATGGCCTACGCGGCGGGACTCGGCGGCCCACCAAGACGGCCCGCTTAGAAGACCCCTCGAGCGGGCTCCGCCTCGCTCGAGGGCGCGCTCCCTCCTCGGCGGGCTCCGCCCCGTTCGAGGGGTAACTCTTCCCTCGAGCGGTCCCCCCCGCTCGAGGGCTCGCACCCCCTCGAGTGGATCTCGTCTCGCTCGAGGGTCCGCTCCGCCCTCGGTCGGGGCCCGCCACGCTCACGGGCGCCCCGCACGCGTGCGCCGGTCCCATACACGGGCATTTAACGCCCGACGCCGCAGACGGAGCCATCATGCGCCGGGGGCTCGCACCCCGGTGCCGCCGCACCAACTCTCCGGGGAGGAGCCCATCCCCGCCCCCGTGGAGATGGACTCGCGGTACGGCCGGTGTCGGTCCCGTGACACCGAGCGCCCACTACAAGGTGCGGCTAACGCGCCCCGACCCTCGAAGGGGGGCCGGGGCGCACCCTCGGTTTCACTTTCCCATGACCCTACGGGTTGGGTGGGGGGCGCTAGGCCGGTGGATGGCCGTCCCGGTCACCGTAACGCGGCGGCGGCCGCCGTACCCACGCGTGCAGACGCACGCCCGACACCGCAGGCGCACGCCCGGGCGCTGTAGCAACCACTCCGCCACCACGGAGCGCGTTGGGAAGAAACGCCGTTCTGCCTGCTCCTGTGCCCCGTACCAGCCATCGTCAGCACCTCCCTCGAAGCCTATCAGAAGACGCACCACCGTCTGCCGCCCTCCTACCCTCGAACCGCCACTATTCGGGTACGGGATAGGCCATCATGGCCGGACCGCAGCGAAGATCGTCCGGACGGCCGCCCACTCTACAGCGTAGCACGACGTGCGCCCCCACGTGGGCGGATAGCGCGGCGTGCATGTAACTCGCCGCCCCCTTGACCTATAAAAGGGGAGGCGAGCCCCCAGCCGCGGGGGGACGGACGGATAGAGAAAAACGCAACACATCGTGCACTCACTCTCTTATTCCCCCACAACATCTTCAGCCACTCCACCAGGGACTTGGAAGCCACGCTTCCTCTCCCACCTCGCTTGTATTTGCCCCACTACAAGCACCCCGGTCTGCCGAGCAATATAGTGCCACGAGCACAACCCTGTGGACGTACGGCTCCCTCGGCGGGAACCGAGGATAAAACCTTGTGTCATTTGTTGCTTGGCATCGACCATTGAGGGATAGACCTAGGCGCTATCTACTGGTTAGTGTCGGGACCATATTCCGCACCGACATCTAGCTCTTCATGCAAAGCAGGTTGCTCCTCTTTTACCATGAGGTTGTTGCAATATGTTTTCCGGCTCAGTGCATCTGCCACGACGTTAGCTTTGCCTGGGTGGTAGTTGATCTCGACGTCGTAGTCCTTGATCAGCTCTAACCACCGTCTCTGCCTCATGTTCGGCTCGGTACGTGTAAAGAAGTACTTCGGGCTCTTGTGGTCGGAAAACGAGTTCACACTTGTTCCCTATCGGGTAGTGTCTCCGGATCTTGAGCGCATGCACAACGGTACCGGCTCCAAGTCGTGTGTCGGGTAGTTTTCCTCATGTCTCTTCGGTACACGGAAGCATATGCCACAACTTTCCCTTCCTGCATCAGCACACATCCGAGTCCTTGCTTTGAAGCGTCACAGTAGACCACAAAATCTTTCTTGATATCTGGCAGGGTAAGCACTGGAGCTGTGGTGAGTCTCTTCTTCAGTTCCTGGAAGCTCTTCTCACACGCTTCTGACCACTCAAACTTTGTGTTGTTCTTGAGCAACTCTGTCATTGGCTTTGCGATCTTGGAAAAGTTCTCAATGAATCTCCGGTAGTATCCTGCCAACCCAAGGAAGCTTCTGACATCTGTCACGTTCAACGGCTGCTCCCACTTGGTCACTGACTCTACCTTGGACGGATCCACGGCTATCCCCTCTGCTGACAACACATGTCCCAAGAACGCGACCTTCTCCATCCAGAACTCACACTTGCTGAACTTAGCGTACAGTTTCTGCTGCCTCAGCCTTTCTAGCACGACCCTCAGGTGCTCCTCGTGCTCCTCAGTGGTCTCAGAGTAGATCAAGATATCGTCGATAAACACCACTACAAACCTGTCCAACTCTTCCATGAAGACTTTGTTCATCAAGTTCATGAAGTAGGCAGGGGCATTGGTCAGCCCGAAGGAAACCACCACGAACTCGTACAAGCCGTAACGTGTGGTGAAGGTTGTCTTGGGTATATCCTGCTCTCGGATCTTCATCTGGTGGTAGCCTGACCTCAAGTCGATCTTGGAGAAGAACCTTTCCTTTTTGAGTCTATCCAGCAAATCCTCGATTCTGGGTAGTGGGTACTTGTTCTTGATGGTCATCGAGTTGAGCGTGCGGTAGTCAATGCACATCCTCTTTGTGCCGTCTTTCTTCTCCACGAAGAGCACTGGTGAACCCCACGGTGAGGCACTCGGCCGAACAAACCCTTGCTCGAGCAGCTTCTTGAGCTGTTTCTTCAACTCGTCCAGCTCGTCGGACGACATCCGTACGGACTCTTTGCAACGGGCCCCGCCCCCACGGCATCGGTTCAATCACGAACTCCACGTCCCGGTCTCGGGGGTAACTCCGTAAGCTCCTTCGGGAACACGTCCGAAACTCACGGACCACCGGGATTTCCTCAATCTCTTTCCCACTCATGTTGCACATCATCGTAGCAACCTTCGGACTCTGTGGCTCGATCCGCACTGTAGTTCCGCTGGGGTGTTCTAGCTGTATCACTCTGGGGTTGCAAGAGACTATCCCGTTGTGCTTTGCCAACCAATCCATCCCTAGGATCACGTCTATCCCGGTAGACTCCAAAAGCGTCAAGTCCGTCGTGAACGCGTAGCCCCTCAAACACCATCCTCACTCCCCTGCACTCTAACGTACTCCTCTTCTCTCCTAGCGGAGAGCTAGTCAAGATAGGCCTTGGTCGAGGCTTAGTTGGTAAAGACCTTTCTTTAGCAAACTTGGTAGAAATATACGAAAACTGAGCTCCAGTATCGAACAAAACAGTTGCCAAAACTGAGTCAACAAGAAACTCACCAAGTGTGACGTCGGGTGCGGCTGCTGCATCCTCGGCGGTGAGGTGGTTCAGACGGCCTCGAGTAGCTGGCGGCTGAGCAGTCCTCTGTTGAGTACGGGGTGGCTGTCCTCCTGGTGCTGGTGGCTTGGCTGGGGTCTGGAATTGAGAGATGCGGTTCTGACTCCCTGGTGGCGCCTGCTGTGGACACTCAAACGACTTGTGCCCAACCTGACGGCAGTTGAAGCAAGTCACCTTGGATGCGTCCGCCGACCGCGGTGGTGGCCTCGGTTTCCGACCGTTCGACCTCCACTCCCGCACGGGTTGGCTGCGCTCGCGGGCGGGACTGAGAGACGTGGTGCCTCTGCTGTGACTGGTGGCCCTGAGTGTAACCTGTCCTCTGCCTCTGAGGTGGTCCTGAGCGTCCTGCCTGGTCTGAGCGCTTGGACTTGCTTCCACGAACCTCCATGTACTCAAGCCTTGACCTCTCCACGATCAGTGCCTTGTCGATAATGGAGCGAAGTGTCGGGCAGTCGTGCGCGGACAAGTGGTGTGCCATCCCCTTGTGCGGCCCCTTTCGAACCGTAGACCTTCTTCTTCTCGTGTCGGTGTCTTCGGCACGTACCTCATCGGCTCTGGTAGCGGTTGGCGTACTCACACGCACCGACATGTTTCCCATCTTGAGGTGCCCGAACTCGTCGGCCTTCCCGTCCATCCCTGCATCCGGAATGTGGTGACTCCCGAAGGCCTCCACAAACTCGTCCCACCCGATGTGCAACGGGTCCGGTGCGAGTCACGATGTTGTCCCACCACGCACTGGCCGTGCCGACCAACTGGTGCGCGGCCACGGTCACACACTCCTCCTCTGTAAGCTCAGTCAGCTCCAGCTTCTTCTCAATCTCACGTAGCCAGTTATCTGCGTCCATCGGCTCAGCTGAGTGGTCGAAGGTAGGCGGTCCCAGCTTGTTGAAGTTCTCAGCCTTCTTCTGGAAACCCTCTGGAGCGTTGCGGTTCTGAGCCCTGTGGTTGTTGTTGTTGTTCTGAGCTAGCATCTGGGTGATCGTCTGCATCAGCTGAGTCTGCACTGCCATCACGTCGGCCAAGTTCGGGGGAGGTGGCGGTGGTGGCACCTCGTGTCCCCGAGCCCGGCTTTCGCTCCTCCCTCGAGCCGGGGTACTGCTCGTGCTCGAGCTCCTGCTCCTGAGCTCCCTCGTCGTCGTGCGCGGCTCCTCGTCCGCCCACTCGGCCTCCTCGGCCCACGCGGCCTGCCGGGCCTCCGCGGAGCCCGCCTCGTGGCGCGTGACCTCCACGGCGTCCGCGGCCTCTCGCTCCCGCTGGGTTAGGGGCATCCTCCCCTCCGTCGTCCCCAGCGACCTCCTCGAAACGGGCCAAGAGTCGCCCGGACCTTCTTGCTCCAGACATCTGTTCCAGTTGCAAGAGTTAGTAGTGGTAGGGAGAATGTATCTATTATGGTTATTAACTATAAAGGAGTAATCCTGCTAACAATCACAGAATTTCAGACAGACATAAAGAACCATGAAATCCGAAAGAAACCATGAAGATCCATGTCACTCAATCAATGCCACCATACAAAAGGGGTGCACCTCGAGGTTTACTCCAACGACCTTCGAGGGTGCACGGCAACACATCACGCTAACGCATGGTACATCATGGGGTAGCTGCTAAGGTCATGACAACAAGAGCGACAGCATCACATCTAACTTATTACAACGACTCAGGATCTACAGCGAAGTCTCTACTCCCGTCACGGGGTACACTGAGGTGCCTCGGGGCTGGCGTCTGGTGGAACTGAGTAGAACGGTGGTGAGTGTGCCCCCGGGTATCCCGGCACCCTGATCGCCGGTCCTCCGTAGAAGTCACAGGTATCCTGAAGAGCACGGTCCATCTCCGCTGTGTCCTGGGAACCTCTCGGGTACGGGCGTACTCGTGGTAGGAGCGTCGGCGAAAGCTCGAAAGTCTCTGTCCTCAGTCGGGGTCTCTTCTTGGGTGGTAGCTGTGCGGAGAGCGCCTCCGGCTCTGTCGGCCCTCGTCGGGTCGGATCGCTCCCGAGCCGCGCGGGTCCCGGGCCGCTCTCGTCCCCTCTCCTCGTAGACCGTCCTCCAAGGTAACACAAGTGGTGGTAGTTGTGTCGACTCGCCTCTGTAGATCCCACACCTTGACCACGATAGTCGGCGAGCGGCCGGCCTCCGACCAGACTCCAAGCGATCTCTCGCCTGCGCGGCCTCACTCTGTCCTCTCGCGCGGCCTCCACGACGGCCGTGGGTGGTGACTCCCGCTGCGCCCTCGGCCGTGCCTCCCGAGTAGCGATCCTCGGGCATCCCTCTCGGTCGTTGGCGCGGCCGGCGGCTGCCCGGTCAAGCTGCACTAGCTCTCCGTTCTTCACGTGCGACGCCTCCAACTCGTCGAGTATATCCTCTCTCTCCTCCTCCAAGTCCCGAACCTGCCGCAGGGCAGCGTCACACCTCCACCGAAGGTACGCGACCTCACCGTCTGCCCAGTACAGTGCCTGGTCCTGAGCCAGGATGCACCGTCTGGCTGCGTGCAACACCTGATCCTCCTCCACCGAAGTCACCTCCAAGTACCGTGCTCGGTCGCTCGAGTCCCAGCGACCCGGGTCGTAGATCTCTGTCGGAAGCACACTGAACGGAGTGTCCTTCAGCCTCTCCCTGAGCTGGACACAAACCTTCTTGAGAGCCCTGCGTGCGCCAGTCTGGTGTGCCTCCGTGACCGAACTCTCGAAGCAGTGCACCTCAACCTCCTCGAACTCTGGCACCCGTGGGTCTGCCGGCACCGTGACGGCCAGGTAAGTGGGGGTCTGCTCCAAGTGCCCCATGGCCCTCCCCTTGTAGCTGACTCCGTCGGTCTCCCTCCGCGTGCCTCCAGGCACTCTCTCAGCAAGCGGCAGAAGCCTCCGTAGCTCTTGCCGTCCGACTCCAAAGGAACCCACGTCGTCTCCGCCATCTGCACAACGTTGTTAGAGCGTAGTTAGTAAGGTAGTTAGTGAAAGTTAATCAAGGTAATGCATATATATAAGTATAGTTATATACATACGGAAGCCAAGGGGGTTTATGTAAAGTTTCAAGGTTCAGAAACGGCCTCCTATGCTATCGACCATTCCTGGGGCTCGTCCTACGATCAAGCATGGCTCGGTACCAAGCGAAACGACCCGGATTTCCGCGAACGGAACCCCGAATCTTAGCACCTCGGTGGTAGTCCCGGGAGGGCTACCACGTGCAATCCCTGTCTCAGCGATTCCAAAAATCCATACAGAAAGATAAAAACAGTAAAGTAGAGTACAACATTTATTTTATTACATTAATCAGAGTACATCTCTTCGGCACATGCCGGGTACAAGTCCATCAGGGACGAATCAAACATAAATAAAACGTCTAGCAGCGGCTCCATGAAAGCGCGGGAAACTCCATCTCCGCAGGCAGCTCAAGTGTAGGAAGAGCTCTAGTCCACCCAGCCGTCGTTGTCGAAGTCGTAGTCCGGCTCTGCGTCAGAGTCACCAGGGTCTACCCGATAAGCGGGTAGGTCATGTCAGCTTCCCAACAAAGAGGCAAAAGCGGTGTATATTCTACTATGCATGAGATATCCCTAATCTGGCTGTAGAAGGCTTAAGCAAAGCAGCAGTGCAACGTACAAGGTAAGCAGAATATAGCAAGGAGGTCCACACCTCGGGGAAGCTTCCGCTACCGAGGTCCACACCTCAGGGGTCCACACCCCGCTCAAGGAATACCACACCAAACACCGGATCTCAACCACGATCCAGAACCCAACTCTCATCTGCGATGTGGGGCCACCCGGCTCCTATCCCCACATCTCAACGGCCGAAACCGGGCTCACACACTCGGGGGAGAGAAGAAGCACAAGAGAAGTGTATCTAGTCAGGTGAGAGATCGAAAGACTGTCCATAACCAGTGGACACGGACTATAGCTATAGGTTTAACACTGCGAGAGGTTGTACAACCGTACCCGCCCGAATAGGTCCGGAACCGGCCGTCACCGTGTCCGACCCTACCATACGGGCGAAGCCCAAGTAAGTGGATAGTACCCTCCTGCATCTCCGAGCACGGGCCCGGCCCTCCGCGGCGAGCTCATACTACCCGCGAGAGGTCCCTCGAAGCCGTGGAACCCTTCCCTGGCCTCGCCGGGGGCAAAGTCTACTAAGGAGGGAAAGACCACTCCCGACACGATCACACCGATCCTCCAACAGGAGGGGTGCTATCCACTACAAGTCTCACCCCGCACCCCCGCCCAAAACAAGGCGGGCGGTCTGTACGAAAATAGTCATCCGAAACAAGGTCAACTGACGATCGGTCCTTAAGGGGCCGAGAGCGAGCACTCAACATCTCCATCCCACACAATACGACCCTCGGGTAAGAGGCCAGATTGCATCTTCCCTCGGCAGTCGTTCACAAGTAACCAGCGGCTCGCTCCCGCCAAAACACGGCAAGGAGATACACACCCAGAACACACGCTAGAATCACACCGAGATCCCCACATCTCAGCTCACACCCAGAGCACCATCCATAATCAAACAACAAAAGTATGGATAGTTGAAGCAAGGGACTAGCTAGGGGTCTGTAGCTAGTCCCGCAGGTAGAAGAACAAGGAAACAGGGTATAACAAAGCATCAAGGCATGGCTAATAAACGGGTTATGCAATTCATCAGATCAATGCATTAAAGTAAAGCACTAGCAGCTACAAAGCAACATAGGATCTATATGGTTGGGAGTGACATGACACCTTCGTTGCCGTTGAAGCAGTCGCTGTCCGGAGCAGTGTACTCGGGGTCCTCCATGTCCTCCTGGTCGAAGCTCGGGTCTGCGGCACGAGATTCGATGCGAAATAAGATAACGGTGCACATCTAAGCAATAACTCCAAATAAGAATCAATTTAGAAGATCCAAATGAACCCAAACTACCTACAATCAGCAAGGTTTCGCAAATACAGATTTATAGAAATTAGTTTTGTATTTTTCTGAGCTTCCCAGAATTTACTACGAATTTTTAAAGGTCAAATACATTTTCTGGAATTTAAAACAGAAAAGAAAAGGGTTTTCTCGTTCCATGGGCCGAAGGTGGGCTGAAAGGGTAACTGGGCTGAAAACAGTCCTCTGGGCTCGGTCCATCGGGCCCAGGCGAGGGAAGTCCAGAAAACCTCCCTGGTTTTTCTGGCTGAGGCCCCAAACTACAAGTTGGGCCCCTCTCTTAACGCGCTGGGCTCCTAAAGCGGCCCGACGGGCCGAACGGCTCTTAAGGCCCAGCTAACGCTGATGGCCCAGCGGCCTTTCCCTTTACCGCAGCCAGGGAAGACAGGGTCCCGCCCCCTTCCTCGGCGGCCGCCGCGCCTGGCGGCGTCTTCGCCGGCGCGCGCATCGGCGGCGCGCGCGTCGGGGCGAACCCCCGGGGCTCGGCGGGGGTGCGCCTCTGCCTTCCCACTCCCCTTCGGCACTCACGCACGCTCGCGCGGCTCGAAGGCGGCTAACGGATCACCCCGCCACGGCGCGCGGCGCGGCGTCGTGGCCCGGCGCGCGTGCGTCTCCCGGTGCGGACGAAGCCACGGCGCGCGGCGGGGTGCGGCCGGTAGGGATTCGGGCGCACGCTCACACGCAAGACCCGCCCACACAACACGGGACTAGGCGTGGAACGCCCGCACGCGGAGCTCCCGCGGTGGCGGGGCCACGGCCATGGCGCGCGGGGTGCGGCCGGCCGGCGCCGCGCTCACCTCCACACACGCAAGAAAGCCCCACGGCACGAAGGCCGGGTCACGCAACGCAACACAAGCTCCGCGGCGGCTCGCCTCGAGGCACGACGCGGCGAGAAGGCGGACACCGCGCCACCGGGCGGCGGCGCGACGCGCGTTCGGCGCGAGGCACGACGGCGCGGCGCGGGGTGTTCCCCGGCCTTTCTCGGCGGAAGGTTCCCGGACCCAACTTTGGCGACGACGACGGGACGTCACGGCTTGGGGTAGCCGCGACCCCAGGGCTCCCGCCCCGGCACGACGCGACGCGGCGTCGCCCATGGGGAGGCGGCGGCGCGACGCGCTCGGACGAGGGCGGCTCGAAGGCACGTGCACAGGCAGAACGATTAACGCGACCGGCGCAAGGAGAAGAGAGGGAAGACCACGGTGCTCACTGCGGGTCGGCGGTGTAGACGTAGCAGGCCTGGCGTGGGTGGCGGCGCGGCGTTGGTGCCCACGGCGTCGCTCGATCCCCTACTCCGGTCCGGCTCCTCTTCGATCACGAACGGCGTCTCCCCCTCGTCCGGCTCCTCACGAACTCGTCCCTCCGCGGCGGCGACGCGCCGGCGGCGGCGCGGCTCACCAGCTTCTCCCGCTCCTCCTTTACTCCTCCACCTTCCCCCCTCCTGCTTCCCCTTCGGCGGCGGCTATGGAAGGGGCAAAACCCCAATGTGGGTTGGTGGCGAGGCCAACTGCTACTGGCTCTCCTCTCCCTACTTTTGAATCCGCGGCGTCGCGAGGTCATGGCGAAATTCCGAGGCTGCCCGGCTCGGTCCGGCCCGGCGGCCGCGGCGGCGCCACTCGCATCCCTCTCTCGCGCCACGGGCATGGTCACGGCGCGGGGGCAAATGGGACTTTCCCTCCCCCGGCCGGCTCGATTCGCGCGTCCGCGCGTCCGCGCCCTCGGCGTGCGCGCGCGGCGGGCGGCTCGGCCGCGCCCGCGGCCGCGCGCGGCGGGTGCGACGGGACCGGCGGCGGCGCGCGTCGAGGGCCGGGCCGGCTCGGCCCTGGTTAGGTGAAAAGGGGAGGGATAAGGCTGACATGCGGGGACCGCCGGTCAGTGGCTAAAGAAGGGGGCTGCTGCGGTGCGAGTTAGCTGGGCCGGTAGGGGTCGTGGGCTGGGCCGGTTGCATCGCGAGGAGAGATGAATACGGCCCAAAGCACTTGGCTGCCCTTTGCCTAATAAAACAAATTTGTTTGACTTAGGATTTGAAAAGGAGTTTGAATTTGATTACCTATCAAATTCAAACTTCACTCAATTGAACTCCAAATAAACCAAAGAAGACCCAACTCACATGTTTTACCGTATATTTAACATATGTTTTATAAATAGGATAAATTGGTGGAGAATTTAGTGAGAGGCTAGCAATTTTGGCTCAAAAATTGATAGCACGCAAATGCAAGCAAAAAGTTTTAAATTTTCGCAAAATTTACACACCTAAATTCCTGAGTTGTTACACCCTTCTACGGCATCGTCCCTGGCAACGCGGCTATTCCACTGGGCTCAGTGGTCCTGCCAGTCACCTTCGGGGCGTCTCGGGACAACTACCGTACCGAGTACATCAAGTTCGAGGTCGCGGACTTCGAGACCTCCTACCACGCCATCCTCGGCAGACCAGCTATCGCCAAGTTCATGGCGGTGCCCCACTACACCTACTTGGTACTCAAAATGCCAAGCCCAGCTGGTGTACTCTCCCTCCAAGGGGACTTGAAGATCTCCCACGACTGCGACACAGAAGCCGTGGAGATCGCCTCTACAAACCAAGTACCCAACACGATGATGGAGGTCTACGCCGCGTCGAAGAAGCTTGCCACAAGTGAACTCGACATCCCAGAGAAGTCTGACAACACCAACAAGCCTCAGCCACCTGAGGAGGTACTCGTCAAGACGGTCGACCTCGGAACAGGCGACCCCAGCAAGACCACCACCATCGGGGCTGGCCTCGACCCCAAATAGGAAGACGCGCTCATCGGCTTCCTTCGGGCTACCGCGACATCTTCGCGTGGAAGCCGACGGATATGCCGGGGAGTGCCCGGGGAGCCGATTGAGCACCGCCTCAACGTCGATCCTAAGGCCACCCCCAAGCGACAACACCTCCGACGCTTTGCCGACGACGGACGGGACGCCATCAAGAAGGAACTCACCAAACTACTTGCGGCTGGCTTCATTAGAGAAGTCTTCCATCCGAGTGGCTCGCCAACCCGTCCTTGTCCGCAAGAAGAACTCGAACGAGTGGAGGATGTGCGTCGACTACACCGACCTCAACAAGCACGCCCCAAGGACCCCTTCGGGTTGCCGCGGATTGATCAAGTCATTGACTCCACGGCGGGCTGCGACTCGCTCTGCTTCCTCGGATCGCTACTCCGGTACCACCAGATCACGATCAAGGAAGAAGACCAGGAGAAGACCGCGTTCATCACCCAGTTTGGCGCGTACTGCTACACGACCATGTCCTTCGGGTTGAAGAACACCGGCGCTACCTACCAACGAGCTATCCAGGCCTGCTTCAAGAGGAAACTCAACAAGAACGTCGAGGCCTACGTGGATGACGTGGTTGTCAAGACCAGGGACTCCAGTACCCTCATCGACGACCTTGAAGAGACCTTCGCATCACTGCGCGAGTACCGCTGGAAGCTCAACCCGAACAAGTGCGTCTTCGGCGTCCCTTCGGGCAAACTACTCGGCTTCATCATCGGCCCGGCCACGCATTGAAGCCAACCCCGAGAAGATCTCCGCCATCACCGGCATGAAAGCTCCCACGAGCATCAAAGACGTCCGAAGGCGACGGGGGTGCATGGCGGCGCTAAACAGATTCATCTCGAGGCTAGGAGAACGGGGGCTCCCCTTCTTCAAACTACTCAAGCATCAAGAGAAGTTCGTGTGGACTCCAGAGGCGGATCAAGCCCTTGGCCAGCTCAAGGACTTCCTATCAAAGCCACCGATCCTCACGGCTCCTCACAAGGGCGAGCAGCTATTGCTCTACCTTGCTGCGACTACTCACGTGGTCAGTACTACCATCGTTGTCGAGCGGCAAGAAGACGACCACGCCTACCCAGTCCAGCACCCAGTCTACTTCGTCAGCGAGGTTCTATCAGAGTCCAAGGCCCGCTATCAGCCTGTGCAGAAGCTCCTGTACGCACTGCTCATCACCTCGCGGAAGCTACGACACTACTTACAGGAGTACTCGATCTCCGTCGTCACCGACTACCCGCTCAGCGACATCCTGCGGAACCAAGATGCTACTGGAAGAATCTCCAAGTGGGCTGTCGAGCTCGGCGCCCTCACTATCGACTTCAAGCCACGCACAGCCATTAAGTCGCAGGCACTAGTCGACTTCATGGCGAGTGGCGGGAGAACCGGCTACCTACTCCCACCGTGCGACCGAGCATTGGGTGATGTACTTCGACGGCTCACTCAACCTCGAGGGCACGGGTGCGGGGGTACTGCGATCTCTCCAACGGGCGAACAACTCAAGTACGTCCGTGGATCTTCCGGAAGGTCTCAAACAACGAAGCCGAGTACGAAGCCCTCCTACACGGGCTCCGCCTCGCGGCTTCACTGGGCATCAAGCGGCTACTAGTCTACGGCGACTCCGCAGTGGTCATCAACCAAGTCAACAAGTCCTGGGACCGCAACAAGGAGAACATGGACGCCTACTGACTAGAAGTCCGCAAGCTCGAGAACAAGTTCTACGGTCTCGAGTTCCACCACATCGTCCGCGACAACAACGTTGCAGCGGACGTCCTCTTGAAGCTTGGATCCACCCGCGCTCAAGTACCAGTGGGTGTCTTCGTCCACGAGCTTCACGCGCCATCCATCCCGGAGCCGGCGCCACCGACCACTGTCCCAGCCCATCCACCGGTGGGCGGGAGGTCATGATGATCGACGTGGACTGGAGGCAACCTTTCATCGACTACCTCAGCGAGCAGAAGGTCCCCTCCGACAAGAACTCGGCTGAGCAACTCGTCCGCCGCTCCAGGTCCTACGTCCTCGTCGGAGACAAGCTTTACAAGCGGGGCGCATCTTCTGGAGTACTCATGAAGTGTGTCCCTCGTGAAGAAGGCAAGGACATCTTGGAGGAGATCCACAAGGGCGTCTGCGGTAACCACGCGTCCTCACGCACGGCGGTCGGCAAGGCCTTCCGCGAGCTTTCTGCGGCCCACGGCTGCGGGCGACGCCGAAGAACTCGTCAGAAAGTGCCAAGGATGTCAGTACTTCGCCAAGCAGCAACACGTCCCAGCCTACAATCTAGTCACCATACCGCCAACCTGGCCCTTCGCTTGCTAGGGGCTCGACATGATTGGGCCACTGCCAACTGCGCCAGGAGGATTCAACAGGGTATTGGTGGCTATCGACAAGTTCACCAAGTGGATCGAGGTCAAGCCGGTCACATTCCCCAAGGCTGACAGAGTACTCGACTTCCTGGATGAACTCGTACACCGCTACGGACTACCCCACCGCATCATCACAGACCTGGGCTCCAACTTCAACAACCACCGCCCGGGAGTACTGCGAGAACAGCGAGATCGACGTCCGATACGTCTCAGTTGCCCATCCACGGGCCAACGGACAAGTCGAGCGTGCCAATGGGATGGTGCTCGACGCTCTCAAGAAGCGGCTACACGACGCTGCTAACTCCAAAGGGGGCAAGTGGATCAAGGAACTACCCAACGCACTCTGGGGGCTACGGACTCAGCCATCCAAGCCAACGGGGCAATCCCCTTACTTCCTGGTCTACGGCTCCGAAGCAATCCTCTCTGTCGACGTCATATGGAACTCGCCAGCAGTGGAGCACTACAACGAAGGCGTCTCAGAAGACAGCAGACGAGTTGACATCGATAGCCTCGAAGAAGCTCGCTGCGCTGCCCGCATCCAATCAGCAAGGTACCTAGAGGGTATCCGACGCTATCATGATCGCAACGTCAAGGAACGCTCCTTCAACGTTGGAGATCTCATCCTCCGCCGTATCCAGAACACGGAAGGACTACACAAGCTCAGTTCCCCCTGGGAAGGACCCTTCACCGTTGCAAAGGTGACCGGGCCGGGCTCCTACCGCCTCCAAACACTTGAAGGCGAAGACATCAATAACTCGTGGAACGTCGACCAGCTCTGTCGATTCTACGCCTAGTCTACACGACTACTCCGGGGTTCAAGTCTACACGACTACATCAACAACCCCCCCGCCGTAAGCGGCCCTCCGGTCCCCGGCTCCGGTCTCGGACTTCTCCTCTCCGGGCTCCGGCCGTGCGGCTACCTACGGACCCTGGGCTGCGACGAGCGTCAAGGACTCTAGCAGCGGTCTACTGAGAGACCACACTCCAAGATCCAGCCTGCACGGCTACCTACGGATCTACGATCCAGCCTACATGGCTACCTACGGATCTACTGCTGTAAGCGGCTACCTGCTCCAGTGCTACTTAGCTGTAAGAGGCCTCCGGGTCCAAGCGACTACTTTGTAACTACGGCCCTGGCCATCCAGGTGTTCTTCAGTAATAAAGTTTGATCGTTCATCAACTTTCTTACTGTCTACTCCCTACAACGGGACCACTACTGCCGAGTACGACTACTCGCATCCACTCCACGATGGGCGCTCCACACTCTGAGATCGCGACTACGATTACTCATTGCTGGAATTTTTTTTCATTGATACTTAAGCAATTCATTACAATTGTTTTTTGTACAACCCTGGCTACTAGCTATCTATTACATGGCTACTGGAAATTAAGCTTCTCAGCTACTTGCTCCGCAATGGGAGCCATCTGCTCCAGCAGCTCTGCATACTGCTCATCAGTGCAGTTGGCGGCTACCCCACCGGCGACTACTTCCACTGGGGCCTTCGGGAAGTACGATTTCATGAAGGCCAAGACCTGCCTTGGGATCAACCTCGCCATGTGCTTCACATAGGCCGCCAGCCGGCTCGGAGCTTCCTTGAGGCGATCCACCAGTGGAGCAATCTTGGGGCCGCCCGGGTGCGGCACCAGGAGCCTTGCGATCGGCAGTGCGGCTTCTTCGAGCTCCTTCAGTTGGGCTCGCAGTGCCTCGCAGTCTTCATTCAACTTCTGCAAGGATTTGTAGTAGTTGACGAGATCGTGGTCAGATGCAATCCGGAGCTCCATGTGCTTCTCGCACTCGAAGGCAAGTTCTTTGTAGTCGAGCTCGAGTACCTGGCGGGCTTCTTGCTCCCGGTAGAAGAGATTCTTCATGCTCGTCTCCGAGGACTTCAGCTGCTCCACCTGGCCCTCAAGCTCTACAACACAGCAACAGTACGGTGGGTCAGATTACTTCTCGACCTCCAACAACTACCCGACAAGTCCAGCGGCGTACCTTTGTTCTTATTGCGGAGGCCCTTAATCTTCCGCACCAAGTCGTCACCCTTCGCCTGCAACTCTTGGACATCGTTGTGGTATTTGGCGAAGGAGGCGTCGAGTTTCGACTGCATGGCAGCCGCGTGTTTCCGCGACTTCACAAGTTGCTCTTCCAGCGCCTCGGCTCGGAGCACCGTGTCACCATAGCCTTGCAGCATGTTGGACTAGTCGCGGGACCTCTCCGCAACGTCCTGCATAGACAACTCAAGTCACACGAGTACTCAACGACAGAGGATTGGCTACTCAGAAGCTACGGCTACTTACCTTCATCCACTGCTCGACTTGATGGATCGCCTCCAGATGCTTGGCCACTGTCGCCGGCTCGACAAGATCGTTTGCAAGCAGCTCTATCCCGCCGCGACTACTCGCGGTGGCCTCCGTCATCGGCGCAGAGCGGATGGGCTCTGCGTCCTGGATTTCCGAGGAGCGGATAGCCACCTCCAGAGCGACCTCTGGCGACGTGGTAACTCCCTCTCTCCCGGCCGCCACGGCGGCCTCCTCGGCGACTTCTTCCATAGGCTCGGGGGCTTCTCCTGCAGCCTCCGGGACCTCTGGTGTCGACTTCTGCATCGGCACCCCCGCAGGGATGTCACTATCTTCAGCCTCAGCGCCTATCAAAAAGAAAATGAGTGCATCAGCGACTACGACTACTCCTCGAGGAGCTCCACAGCTTCAGAAGAGTACTCACCTTCGACTATGCTGGCCTCCGGCAACGACGCTTCGGTAGCCGGCGGCTCGGGCACCGCCTGGGAAGCAGAAGCGGACTCCTCGGCGGACGGCGCGACTTTTTCCGCCACCGACGAAGAGGGTTCATCCCCCTCCCAGGACAGATCCATGGATTTCCTGCAGAAGCACACACAATTGGTCGTCAGTCAACCTCGACTACTACAACAAGTACTACTCGGGAAGA
Organism: Cenchrus americanus; assembly: GCA_947561735.1. NCBI lineage: Eukaryota > Viridiplantae > Streptophyta > Magnoliopsida > Poales > Poaceae > Cenchrus > Cenchrus americanus. Next base: position 69,665,496 of record OX387239.1, on the reverse strand, counting down.
TGCAGTACTTACAAGTTCGACCGGACTATTGTCACGGCCGGGGCACCGAGGATGCTGGAAATGTCGACCAGTCCACCCTCGGCGGGCGCCTCCTCCTACGCCCCTGCGGCTACCGCCTCCTCTGCAACGGCGGCCGGTGCGGCGTTCTCTTGCGCTCCTGAAGCCACCACCTCTTCAACGACGGCGGCGGCTTCGGGCTCCGTGCTCCCCTGTGGAGCAGGGGGCTGGCGCTCCAACTGCGCCAAGAGCTCCTCGACAGTGGGGGCTGGACTACGACTTCCGGCCGGCTCCCCCACTGTGTCCCATACGCCTTCGTCGCCCTCCTCGACGGGCTCCGTTGGCGGCACCTCCTGCATACAAGGGTGACTACTCATCAGCAAGGATATTTACACGATGGGTACTCGACTACTCTAGTCAAGGCATCTTACCTCCTGAGGTGTGGTCTCCGAGACCTTGAGCTTCTTTGCCACCCGCTTGCCGGCGGGGTTGCGCGGCTTCCGTGGCGGCGCAGCCAGGCTAGCCTCCAGGCTAGCCGGGGGGTCTTGCACGAGAGGCACATGAGGCAAGCCTGGACGGCTAAACCTCGACCGCAACTGAAAGCGGTCCTACAACGTCTCGTCGTCGTCATCGTCGTCGTCGTCGGTGGTGTCCTCCACGATGACGGTGTCATCGCCTTCACCGACTTCTCGCCGCTCTTTAGCCTTCCCTTCCTTCGGGATCTCGATCCCGCTCGGGGGCGGCTGCGGCTCGGAGACGAACTTTTTCAAGTCCTCCTGCAAGGCACAAGACATCGGCAAGTCTACACCAAGCAAGGACTACTCGATTAGGGGAGTACGATTACTCACCTCCTTTGGCGGGCGCGCGGCGGAGTACTCTTGGGCAGGGCACGCCGTGTACGGCGGCATATCCTTGAAGATCCGCGACAGCCTCTCGATGATGTCACTGTCGTCCAGCTCGCCTCCGGGCATCCGCGACGTGTCGTCATCGCTAGTGTACTCGAAGCCCAAGGTGTCTCGAGCCATCAACGGCTGCACCCTCCGCTTCATGAAACTGAAGGCCACGTGCTCGGCCCTTAGTCCCGCCTCCCTGAGCACCTTGATGCGTGCCAGAAGCTCGGGAAGCTAGATCCCCTCCTGCATGGTGGGCTCCGTGTTCCACCACTCGCGGTGCCTGGGCTGCCGTCCGCTCAGCTTCGGCAGGCCGGGGTGGTGGTTCGTGATGTAGAACCACCTCGTCTTCCAGTCGGTGTTGGAGTCAACAAGCTTGTACGCCAGGTACTGCTCCGCGGCGTCTTCTCTCAACTGGATGTCGGCTCCCCTGACTACCCTTGGGTTGGAGGCACTTGGCTGCGGCTTGACCCGGAAGAACTTCCGGAAAAGGATCCAGTGCGGCCTGATCCCGAGGAAGGCCTCGCAGAAGTGCACGAAGACTGCGGCATGGAAGATGCCGTTGGGGTTCAGATTCAGGTACTCGACTCCATAGTACCCGAGGAGACCCTTGAAGAAATCGCTGGCCGGGAGCGCAAGCCCGCGCTCCACGAACCGTGCGAACATTGGAATCTCGTCTTCGGCCTTCTCCATTGGATATGGATCTCCAGCAGCGGCCCTCCACATGTCGACCTCCTTCTCCCGGATGAACCCGCTGTTCAGGAGGGTCAGCAGATCTTCCGTCTTCACCTTGGATTTCTTCCATTCACGGCTTGGATCAGCCGTGGTGGAGACATTGGCGGCGCTACTCCGGTGGCGGCCGCGGCGGCCTCTTCGCGGCCCCTCTTCTTCCCGGCGGCCTTCGACAACTTGGACGGTGACGGCTTCATCCTCCAAGTACAGGGCGTCTTCACGCGCATCCGCTCGGGGGCTACCCCTAAAAGGCTTTGGGTGGTGGCGCACTTGAATCTACTACGGCGGCAGCGAGCGCTGGGAATGGATCTACTTCAGATGGAATCGAAATGACTGCAGCTCGGATGGGTGAAAAAACCTAAGGGTTTTGGCTTCTATTTATAAGTCAAACTGGCTCCGCAACGGCCGGCTGGATAAGTTCACGTGCAGCTGACTCAGCGGCTAAGTGTGACCCTTCGTATTCCACTAGTCGACGCGCCTCACCTCGGGGGCTCGGCTACTTCTACTCGACTACCTGGGAAGCGGCTAGTATCAAGAGCATCTCAGGACACATTCTTCAAGATGACCCTTCAATTCGAGAGGAAGTACTCGACTCAAGGCTCGGGGGCTCCGTGCCACGTGTCCTTCGGTTTTTTTCTCTCCGGATTTTTCGGGATTTTCTTGCCAAGACTTCAGATGGACCCTCAGCCAGAGCCTGCGGCTCAACCTAAGGCTCGGGAGCTACTCCATATGGAATGCGATTTTGCAATCGCACCTCCATATCAGCTCCGGCTTCAAGACAAGACGGGCATTTTTGAAGACCTTCAAAGGCAGTACTCGAGGACGCTTGGGACTACTCGAGAAGACTTCAGGATTGCTCAAACATCAGCTGGAGTACATTCCAGCCTCGGGATGCTTCGACTACTCCTAAGGACTTTTAACTTGTAGCACTCAGGGACGCTTGAGGACTACTCGTTAAGGCCGTCAGGACTACTTGAAGCTATCCTTCTCGACTACAAAGTACTCGGGGGCTTGTCGTATGGACCTCCCTGGGCCCACTACCTCGGTGGGTACCAGGACCGACTACTCGGTGGGCCCCTGGGACTACCCGGCTTGCGCTACACGGCACCTGAAGGCGTGGAGCACAAGGACTGCAGAGGAGTAGTACTCGGTTAGGAAGCTGTACATGTCCCGCACTGTATGGAAGGCTCCTAGACGTACTCGACTAGTACTCTCTCCCTACTCCGACTTGTAACCCTGCCTCCCGGACTATATAAGGCGAGGCAGGGACCGATCTCTAGGATCATCTCACCTCAACATACCTCATCACGGCGCACCATTGCACCATCTTGTAATCGTGCCCAATCAATCCAGAGCTACGCAGCATACAGGACGTAGGGTATTACGCACCTCGCGGCCCGAACCTGTCTAAATTGTGTGCCACGTGTCTCTTCCTTCGAGTTACTGATCTCGGCGAGGTCACATTCATCTACTTCAGGTATTCCCCTTAGTAGGTTGCCGGTCTAAAACACCGACAATTACCATTACTATAATGCAACTACCGCAATCAAGAATTGTACAATACAATTAATTCACGCAGAAGAATTCACATAGTTCCATCATTAAGGGATATCATGGCGAGCTAGTTAAGCAGTCTCGGATAGCGGTGAGAGGTTGACAATCGATTGATTCAAAACCCTTGCAATGTAGACCTAAACACACGGAGCGGTGCCCCAATAGAGCCGACACCAACAAAAAAAATCCTCGGGTTGGGATGATAGCTTACAATCCCGGGTACAAGGCTATGTGGCATGCTTCCACCTAGTACATCCAGCCTTACACATGTACCCTCCTCCTGGTTGCAAGCCGGGCAGGAGACAGCTCAAGATTAGTAATAGTAAAATCTCGTACCGTCTCATTAAGGTACTAGGCTTACCGGTCCCATTCCCAACAAGTGCTTAGTATGTTCAAAAGCTTAGCCCACGAAGCCACTGGACCGGAGCCCAAATCCCATGCTCTTACCACATGGGCAATTCATTTATAAATAGGGCGATCCCATAAAGGAGATCCTATTCTCGCGAGTGACGAACATCACTCGACTTTTACCGGGTCCTTAGAGCATAACATCGAACGACCTAGCATACTAGTAAAAGAACATAGAGCATAACATCTAACGACATAACATCACTCTTGAATGTAAATGCACATAGAATAACAAAGGATAGTTGCATAATTTAATCAACATGGGTTAATGATAAACTGGGGCTTGCCTTCGTTGGCAAAGCTGGCCTTTGGCCCTTCTGGACTTTGGCCCAGGTCTTGCTCTATAGCGACGTAGTGCACGTCCCCGTGAGCTCCTTCGTCTCCTCCTTCCGGCACGAGCGTATAGCTACCTTCAGGAAGGTCTACATGAGGATGCAAATACAAGACTTAATTGACGATTTGATTTAATTAATTACAAAACACAACGCAACAACCATGGGGTGCATGGTTGACCACATTCACCTATATAATAATACATTCAGCATACTCTTCCTATAAAGGAACAAGATGTGATGCTTTATTATCTACTCTTTTTAATAGTGATTGTGTACATATATATGTAAAAAATTTAATTTAGTTACCACAAACAACAAAAGGGTTGGTTATAAACTTGTTAGCAAGTTCCACAACACATACACATGGTCCATAGGTGTGTAGTGCGATTTTCCCATTTAGTTTCAATATTAAACCTACAATGGCTTCTCCATTTTATTCAACAAAATAAATTATGAAACACCAAGAGTGGTGTTCCCTAAGCTCACTAAACTTAAAACAAGACACTGATCACACATTCACACTTGGTTAAGCAATAAAAATAAATACATCAAATATAGCATTTTTATTTATCACAAACGAGATAAATGCATGTAAAAATAAATAAAGCACTTCTGGACCCAAACTTTCTCTCACTGCTTCTCTGGTCCAAAACAAGGCTAGGCATCTAACATTTTCATCTAGCGCTATTATAGAACTGGAGATATGTAATTACCTATAAAACTAGTCATAAATCAAGAATAAATAATTTTGGCAGAGATAAAATCATGGCAAATTCACCAGATGTGCATTTCAACATAAAAAGACAATAGCCAGAAGTTGGGCACAAAAAACAAATTTGTTTTAAGCTGTGAAATCATCTAGGAAGATTCATGAATAATACAAGATAAACCATATAAAAAGATTTACTCAGTAACTTTATGCAAATTTTTGTGTGGTGACTAAACACGGCATGAAGCACAACATATCCAAAAATCAGCTCATGATCACATATAGATTTTGCAGTACAATAGATCTAGGGTAAATGGATTTCAATTTTGCATGCAAAATTTATCACACAAAAGTATATACATTCTTTACAAAAGTTGTAGTACTCTTCACATGGAAACAAGCAAAATTAGTTTCATATTTTTCTGAATTTTCTATGAATTTCTATGGAATTTACAAGATTCAGGCAAAACACAAAAGAGGGGAAGAATCTTTTTGCACACGGGCCACTTGGAACTTTTGAATCCTCACAGATATGCCTCCGGTTAAAATCCCTCACAGATATGCCCCCGGCGGCGGAGGGGAGCTCGCCGCCGGCGATGTGGGGCCGGGGCTGGCAAACAAGTGCCCCAAATGCTCGATTCCACTCACCTAGGGTCTGTTGGTCACAGATTGGAGGGTAGGGGATGCTCCGGCGAGCGGGTATAGCAAAGTTCGACGGCGGCGGCCGCGGCTGCACGGAATCCGGCAAGGATCGGGGTGGGGCTGATCAATGTGCGGCCCGGGTAGCTCCCATGTGGCCTAGTGGAGGTGTTGGGATGGACAGCTGGCTCGGGGATCAAGCGGGGGCGGAGCTCACCGTGCGGTTGCGCAGCGGCGGCCGCTTGCACTCATGCTCCGGCGAGCAGACAGCCAGCACAGGGAAATAAATGAGCGTTTAGGCTCTAGTGGTGTGGGAAGAGAGGCTAGGCGCACTCAGACGGCAACGGAAACGCGCGGAGCAAGGAGCTCGTCGGCGATGACAATGGTGGTCGTGGCGGCTCAGTGCACACACGCGAGGAGGGGCAGAGGGGAGGCTTTTATAACCGGGCGCGAGTGATAAGGCGGCGCGCGACGAACCGGTTAACACCAGGACGCGGCATGGGCTCGGTATGGCGCAACGAAGGATGACGACGTGCGGCAGCGCCGTGGCCAATGGCGAGTAGCGGGCGGTGGGCGCGGCCGGTGGGCGAGTGCCATGTGGACTGGCCCGGGAGCCCACCGACGTCGTGCACATGAGCCAACTAGCGTGGTGCACGGACCCCTGGACGTGTGCCGGCCTCACGTGCGCGTACGACGAGGTACGACAGCGAGTCGACGTGGCGCCGACGATGCGACGCGGGCGACGTCACGCGTGCGGGCGCGAGTGACGTCACGTGCGCGGGCGCGGATAACACCGTTTGAAATTCAACTTAGCCCTGTTTGAACAGTCCAAACTCTAGATTTCGCTACAGAAGTGGACCAAGGCATAAATAGCAATGTTGTAGATCTCTTACCCCTCTACAGCTTCTACAAATGGCGTATGGGGTTTTCTCAACCATTTGTGCACAATTTGCAAGCAAACATTCCTGTTTTTTGGGCGCCTGTGAATAGTAACCAGAGGCGTTGACCAAGTTTTTTCACACATTTTCACTTCAAATCTCAAATGCCACTCAATATGAAAGTTGTGTCCCTTGGCATACTGCACAACTTTTATATTGGGAGAATTTGAAGTGTTTAGGTGCAATTTGGAGAACACAGCAAAAGTTCTCGACGACAGGGATGGTAAAAGGGGTTTTAGGGGTTTTTTTACTAGGGTTTGACCATTCTTGACCAAAGGTTGACCAAGGTGGGTCATTAGGGATTGTTGGTGATGTTTTCGACATGATGGCCCAGGTTGACCGTCGTTTGACTAGATCATTAGGGTTAAAGAACTTGGATGAAAACTAGGGGCGTCACAATGAGCTGGCCAAGTTTGGTGAAAATCCTAACACGTTTGAGCCTCCGAACACAAGTTTGAGGCAGATCTACCCGGAGTCATCAAATATGGACAAATTTGCTTCTCCTTCTTCTTCATCTGTCATCTCCTCTCTTGGTTGTGTTGGTTGTGTTACGAGTGTCCTCCCCCTCGCTCTCCAAAGTGACATCGTGCATTGGGATAAGTGAAGCTTAGGTTTTCTTTGCTTGGCACTCTTTCTAAGGAGCAATCTCAACTATTAATTCAACTCTCCAAAGTGACATCTTGCGTTGGGAGAAGTGAAGGTTAGGTTTTCTTTGCTTGCCACTCTTTCTAAGGAGCAATCTCAACTATTAATTTAAGCAACAAATCAATAATGCACAAGAGATGGATTTGTGCACTGTTTTTTCTTAAACTTTGTTCAGCTAGGAATAGCCTAGCAAACTACCCCTTCTGACATCATGGAGGGTCTCGTTGCCTTCAGGCTGCTATGTCAGTAAGCTGGCAGCAAACTTTGAGCTTCTCCTTCGTCATCAACACATCAACCCTATTATCGTTGGTGTGGACTTTCTAAATATACATTTGCTTATAATTCAACACATCTCAAATCAAATGGTAATGCACATCAATATTTTTTGACCTTGAGTGAAAACTTTAAGTTTTACTCAAATGTATAAGATTTTGGTTGTCACAAAATAATACATACTTGTCGGGGTTTGATACCGTCGGCAAGTAATTCTTGGTATGAATCATGCGTCTGATCCGGATGGTTGGGCTTAGAGATACCGGGATTATACTGGTTCAGGCACCGAGGGGATGCCCTACGTCCAGTTCAGGAAAGTGTTCTATATGCCCATAGGGGGGCTTGTAGTAGGGAATACAAGCTTAGGTCGAGAGAGGGAAGAAGCCCCAAGTCTCTGTATGTGAGTGAGAGCAGCTGATGCTCGGTGAGTGTGGTGTGTTGTTTTTCGTCTTGCCGAGTTTGTCTCCCCTGTTCGTGATGCCAACCTCCCCTTTTATAGTTCAAGGAGGGCCAGTGTACAAAGGTTAAGATGGTAAAAACCCAATCTGCTACAGTGTCAGAACAGTGCAACGCTGCGGGCCTTCGTCTCCCATTGGCATCGTACACTACCCCAACATCAGTAGCCTTCGTAGGGCGGCGTAGCTTCGGCCTCCGTAACGAGGCGGCTTCTTTCCGACCCAGGAGCCTGCTGGTCATGCTAGGCCGGGGCTTCTCATGCAAGCCTCGCCCTTCCCTCTGATGCTTGATGGGTCGGGTCACGTTGTTCGAAGTCTTGCAAGCGAAGGATTCGCGTGTCCTTGGCCACTGTTCAGTATCAGGTGATGGGATGTCGGGCAGTCCATCTGCCACACTGGGAAAAATCTCATCATTACCTGAGCCTCTGGCAGAGCAGATCCGCGTGCCCTGCTGTAGCTGCACGTCCCGTGCGGCGTGGAGCAGCTTCTGCCACGTTGCATTCCGCCCCTGGGGGCCCCCAGGCATCGGGTTACGGCGGAAGGAGCCTTAGGTCGTGCGAAGCGGAGCCTCCCACCGAGGTGACCGGGTTGGTTTCTTGAGTCGGAGATGATTCTGTGGTGGTGGTGGGGGGCGAGCTGCTATTCTTTAAGGAAAGGAGCTGGGTCGGGCCTTGCTGGTAGTCGGTGTTGGGCCTCTGCTGACGCGCCCCACCATTAGTCTTCCTGATTTGGGGTTTAGGGGTTAAGATGATTACCCCCGGTTTATCCCCTCTTCAATACTTCTCTTTATCAAATCTAAGCAGACAAACTCGTAAATTATGATGATTCAATGTGGTTGTCTATGTTGTTATCTACTCCCTCTGTTTTCATATATAAGGCGATTCACTGTTTTCTACCTTTTCAGAAATATAGGGCGGGCTTGTAGCCTAGTGGTTACCAGAGCCCCGGTAGCACCTCAGGTCCTGGGTTCGACTCCCCGTGGGAGCGAATTTCTCAGGATTTAACGGCGTTTGTGCTTTCAGTGGTAGGCGACGTTCCCGTCGACAGCGAGGCGCCTGTGGTGACTTCGTCAATCTTGAGGATTTGCCGGCACAGTCTTCGAAGATGCTCCTAGGGGTAGGGTTTGCGTGCGTGTATTCATAGGGATGAGTGTGCGTGCGTTGTGAGTGTCTCCGATGTATTGTGTAATTCGCAAAAGAAATATAGGGCGTGGTGCATCATGCATGTACCCCCTCCCTCGAGTACGTGGAAATTAAATTGCTCGAGAGGAAATGTTGGGAATACAAACAGACAGAAAATGGAATTGAAAGTAGCATTTGCATGCATGATGTGCCCCTTCCATCTACCGCTCTTGTATTTTGGCACTTGAATCTGACGTTGGAAAAATAGCCTCGGGAACAAACGACGCTGATGCACATGCTCACGCAACATATCCCACTGGAGGAGCAGTTCAATCGATGCAGCATTTAGGGTCTGTTTGGCAGGGCTCCAGCTCCTCAAAAACGGCTCCGGCTCTGACTCCTCTGGTAGAGTGGCTTCTCTGGTGGAGTTGAGTCGTTTTAAAAAAACGTTTGGCAAAATAGCTCCTCTGGTGGATTTCTAGTTGGAGCCAGGTGAAGCCACCAAAACGTGGCTCCACCTCCCCTTTGAAAGCCGCGAGGGGCTCAAGCTCCAGCTCCACACCCGGAGCCGGTGCAATTTCCACTGTTTGGCAGGGCTCCGGCCGAAGCCGCTCGTGGAGCCGGAGCCGGAGCCCTCCCAAACAGGCCCTTAAAGCTACCGCATGTGCTCCACTCATACCTTGATCTCTGCACAACTCGTTCACACGCATAAACTTATTAATTGATGGCACAATTCGGCCAATTGTCGTATCGAATAGTTGATGAAGATTAGAGTATGTTTGGATCACCTTTAGTCTCATGACTAAAATTAGTCAGACTAAAAACTTTAGTCAGCCCTGTTTGGAAGAAAAGGCTAAAGTGGTATTAAAAGAGCATTAAAGTCCAGATTTCTCCCTCCTTCTCCCTTCTCTCTCCTCTCCCTCTCTCTCTTCTCTCACCTCTCTCGTGGTGGGATTGACATGGGGACTATGCAGCATGCACAAGTTCATTAATGAGGAGAGAAGAAGGGATTTTAGTCCCTTTTAGCTCCTCCACCCCCTACTAGCAAATTTTAGCCTCAAGACTAATTTTAGCCTCTCTTTAGCCTCATCTGTTTGGAAGTTTAGCTCCTGCTAGAGGCTAAAATTAGTCAGGCTAATTTTAGTCCATGTGATCCAAACATGCTCTTAGTAGTGGAATGTGTAAGGGTACCACCATGGTCGATGCGTTGTAGTTCTTTCATCTCTTAAGCCATCTGCTCCCACTATACTCCCTCTGGTTTGGTAAATGAAGTCGTTTTGGACATGATTTGAGTCAAACATTGGCGATAATACTCACTTTTGTATAGATAAACAGTTGAAATAACCCCGCTGGTGCAAAGAAGAAAGAGTATTTTCTCCACTAGCGCTCGTGTTCTTTCTTGTTGTTGACATTCTCTATTTCTCTCGCATAACTTCACAGTAGTTCTGATTTCCTCGTGATACCGCACAACAGGAAACGCGTGCTTCGCCAACAGCGCTAAGCTGTTAGCGAAGACTCCAACCCTGTTGGCGAAGGCTTTCCCAACAGGGTTTCCGAGTTCCTGTTGGGAAAGAACCGTTGGCGTTTTAAGTGGCGGGAAAGAGCTCTTCGCCAACAGGAACACGGGCCCTGTTGGGAAAGCTTCGCCAACAGCCATGTGTGCCGTTGGCGAAGAGGGAACGCCGTCAGCTCGGATGCCGTTACCTTCGCCAACAGGGAAGCGACGGCTGTTGGCAAAGGGAACAGCAGCTTTGCCAACAGCTTGGTTTGCCAACAGCATCGGTCGAAGCTGTTGGCAAAGCTGGGCGCGTGCTTCAAGGGAAACCCATCTTTGCCAACAGCCTGTCCCAAAGCTGTTGGCAAAGCTGGCAAGGCTAGTGAGGAAAGCCCAGCTTTGCCAACAGCTTTGGCCCATGCTGTTGGCAAAGCTGGGAATCCCCCCCTTTTTTTTGCTCTTTTCTAGAATTTAATTCACACATCAAATCCACACATCAGCATATGAACCAGAATACCACATATATATCAACAATATAGCATATGAACCAGAATACCACATATATATCAACAATATAGCATATGAACCACATAAAAGCAGATTTGGCTGGAAATTAGTTCACATCTAATTTCAAGCACACGTTAGACATACGACCCACGTTCATTCATGATCAATCCCAAATGATCAGTACATATACGTTATCATACTAGCCATACAAACACTGAGCCTTCATGAGTACAAGTCCATATTGTCACTTCCATGAGAGTAGCTTAGTATCCTTCTTCCTAGCTGAAAATATAGCTCATAATCTAACAGTAGATGGTACTATGATAAAAAACAAAATCTAGCTTGTAAGTAGCTAATAGCTCAACTGAGTGACTATAATAAAAAGTAAAACTGTATGAATCCAATAGCAGGTGGTACCATGATCCACCAATCTAGCTGGTAAGTAGCTATAATAGCATCTAACACTTCTTGAAATATAAAAATACCATATAATCAGTATGCATACAGGAGACAAGCTATGTCAAATTGAAGTACAGAAAAGTATTGATTGGCTAGTCAAAATTTTCAAGCTGTTTCATTCGATTCAATATGAGAGAAAAATGTGATAATACCAAGCAAGAATGCAGATACTTGTATCTTGCTCTCAGAACAACTCTCATGTTCTGAGACACTCGACTTTAGTGGATGGCTCGCTGAACCGAAACAACATGAAACAATAATCATAAAAGCAATAAAGTGTTACATCGGTATTCAACACTAATCGGACATCTTCCTTTAGATGTTACGATCATCCATGAGAATATGAGATGCCCGTCTGTTCCATCTTTCTCCCACATCTTCAACAAAAAATAAAAACATAAGGTCAACCAGGTGAATGGGGAATCGATCTCTACACCATTTAAACTCAATTAGCAGAATAGCATAGAAGAGGTATCTATAATTGAGGTCCAAAATTAAACTTCGCTAACGACTAGATTCATCGGAACGAAGGAAATAATTGATTTTATTCCCATACACATGTATCAAATAAATTGGCATTTTATCAAACCACTTGAATACTAATCAGGATCATTACCTCATGCCATAATATTTGCATGGAAAGTGACACCATTCAGAATGCAGACCACATTGATCTGCATCTACAAATGGAAACAATAGGCAAAGGAAAAGAGGAGGGGAGGCAAATGGAAACAATGCCACAATACATTGTCACGGTATCATGCGCCACCGCACACCACGGACAATTAATTACCTTCACATTATTGAGAGTTTAAGACAAGGGTGTAGAACACTTTATCATCCAGATCTTAGAGGATCAATTTTACCTTAGCTCGGCTCAAACAATCTGGCAAATAATGTGTAAACTGAAGAAACTTCAACAAACCATGATGTACAGTTGCAGCTAAAAATGTAAATCAACCACATGAAACAATTAAACCATAAAGCACATTCGTCACATGAGCAAATCCAATCCCACGCTAGACATAATAAACCTCTGAGTGACAAAACATGGGATCTTACCAGAACTAGTTTTGTCTGCAGATGGCAAATCGGAAGGGGTTGGCTCTTCTGAAGATGACATGGATCCAAGCGGCCGTGAGAATGAGCCACCTGAGATTGACCCACGAGCGGAAGATAAGGAGCTCAAGTACCAGCTCCTGAAGAAGTACAGTGGTTACTTGAGCAGCCTCGAGCAAGAATTTTCCAAGAAAAAGAAGAAAGGGAAGCTCCCAAAGGAGGCCGGCGGAAAGTTGCTCCACCGGTGGGAGCCGCACTACAAGTGGCCTTACCCTTCAGTAAGATAACTATGCTACCATGAAGCTCATATGTATAACTATGGTCGACAATATTACATTTCCCATTTAAAATTTGAAAACGAATGGATCATGAACTAAAGCTATATCGATTGTTACTAACCCCTGTCTTGATGTTGTGAGCGAGGAGACGGAGATGGGTGCGAAAGGCTCCCCCGCATCGCCGCCTCGTCCGGCTCCGCTCGGCCGGACGCGGTCGGTGCCGTGCGACCGCGACCACGGCAGCCGCGCCGCGAGATGGCGCCGGCGGGGGTGGGGGCGGGGGGTGGGGCCGGCCGGGCCGGGTGGGCGGAGAGGATCCGCCGCCGGCCGGCCGCGCGCGCGGGGTGGGCGGCGGCGCGGGGGGGGGCGGGGGTGGGGCGGGCGGGCGGACGGATCCGCCGCCGCCGGCGCGCGCGCGCGCGGGCGGGGCGGGGCCGGCGGGCGGGGCGGGCGGGGCCGGCCGGCGGGGCGGGCGGAGAGGATCCGCCGGCCGCGCGCGCGCGCGGGGTGGGCGGCGGGGCGGGGGGCGGGCGGGGCGGGCGGGGCGGGCGGGCGGGCCGGCCGGCGGGCGGGCGGGCCGGATCCGCCGCCGGCGGCGCGCGCGCGCGCGCGGGCGGGCGCGGGGCCGGCCGGCGGGCGGGCGGAGCGCCGGCCGCGCGCGGGGGGGGGGGGCGCGATCCGGGGCCGGGGGGCGGCGTCCGGTGGGGAGTGGGGTGGGGTGATTGTTTCTAGGGTTAATGTTCTTTGCCAACATCCTATAGGTGCGGCTGTTGGCAAAGCCTTTTTTGAATTTTTACTGCACAAGCCTTCGCCAACAGCTGCGGTATTAATGCTGTTGGCGAAGCCACTTTGCCAACAGCATTACAAAGCTGTTGGGAAATAATTTTTGCATTTTTGTTTTTTTTCCTTTCAACTTTTTTGTGGGTCCTTCCTACTATAACTACATCTCAATTTCAAAACTTGGGGACGTTTTGAGTTATTTAGCTATATTTCGTTAATTATTTTCGTTCACTTGAAATTTCCGGCATAATTCAAATTTGAACTGCAGGTGCACTTGAAACATTTTAGAAAGTTTGGAGAAGTTGCCGCGTCAAATGCTCAAAACCTAGACATCTCTACCATGTGATCACTTGTGAGCACATGTGGAGCTGTCTATGTTTTGAGCATCCGACGCGGTAACTTGCTCCAAACTTTCTCAAATGTTTATCGCAGCCTCCACATGCGATCACAAGACACCCCGACAAGTTTCGTGATTTTTCGACTTCATTTGGATTTTATATAATTAAAAAACAGTTGTACCACGCCTGAACCATCGTGTTACGTGCACAAGGACTTCGAAATTTCAGGTGAGCTTTGGGACACGGCCTCAAAATACACTCCCCGACATGAATATCATTTTTCGAATGCCTAAGTTTCATTATTTCACGCACCAGCAGTTCAAATTTGAATTATGCCAGAAAATTCAAGTGAACGAAAATAATTAACGAAATATAGCTAAATGTTAAAAAATGGGCCCACATTTAACAATGTGCTTCTAAACAATGTAGCAAGGCTACTAAAAAAGTTTGAATTCAAAATTCGAAAAAAATGAAAATTCTTTGCCAACAGCCGCAATCTTCCCCAACAGCCCCTACAAGGCTGTTGGGAAAGAAGGCTCTTCGCCAATAGCTTGGTAGCCCTGTTGGCGAAGGGCTGCTCCCTTTGCCAACGACTAACGGCGAAGCCGTTGGCGAAGCCGACGGCGGCGGTACCGTTTGGCCGCGCCGGAGCTTCGCCAACGGCTTTTCTTTCCCAACGAGAATGCGTTGGGAAATAACCCTTCGCCAATGTACTCGAACTTTGCCATCAGTCATTGGATTTTGGGCTGTTGGCGAAGATTTCTTTCCCAACAGCAGAATTTTCCTGTTGGGAAAGAGTTTCTTCGCCAACAGCTCAGGTCTTGGCTGTTGGGAAAGCGTGGGGCTGTTGGCGAAGCCACAGTTTCCTGTTGTGCCGACACCGTTCACCATCAGTTGACTAGTCTCCGACGATCTTTGGGTGCGTAGTTCGTGTGCATTCTCACTTTTGTGTCAGTGGATGGACCAGAGACGATATATGGATGCATCTTGTATTATCTAATATAACATAAATGTAAAAAATATTAATCACCAACATACTTATAAGAGACTTTAAAACCATGTTGTGAACAAAATGCAATTTAGACCACTTCTACCACCATCTATGTATCATTCGGGAGACTAATGCATAAGTTGGGTTTGGAATGGGAATATGCTTACAAACACTTTACGAACAAAGTGTGGAACAAAGAAAGGTGTCATCTAGCTTGAATAGAGAGAAAAACCCTGCACCTATCACCACATTAATATTTTTTTATCAGAATAGACTATAGATGGTAAGGGCCTTATATGCAACACCTTTTGTTTAGCGAGTCCTCAACAGGGTTCACCTTACCGTTGGTAACCGGTCCGGTTACCGCGGTAACCGGTCTTACCGGTCCGGCTCGGTAAGGAAAAGCTCGGTTACCGCTCTCTAACCGAACCTATCAAACCGCTCTTTTCGGTTTACCGGTCGGTTTTACCGGTTTACCGGACCGGTTTTGGCGGTTTGGAAAACCGCTCCGGCAGCGGTTTTTTGAACCCTGGTCCTCAATGAGAGGGGAGGGGGACTACACTTTCTATACCAATATATTATTTGTGGTGACGTCGTTCACCCTCAACCCCCCTAATCCGTCGTTCACCATGTATTTTGGCCGCCGCCTGGCCCGGGTGTTTGTTTCCTCGCGCCAGCGGATAGGGTGCCGGACCACACGCGCACGATCGCACGGCCACATCCAGACGCATTCAACGCCAGGGCCAGGCCGTCTGCTCCAACCATCCCGCCAACTACGTGCACGGCGCGCCACCGCGCACCAGCTTACAAGGTCTATATACTATTGTTTCTTTTTTTCACCGGGAAGAAAACTTCTCGCCTCTATTGGTCCTAAATATTGGGAAATCCTCAAACATTAAGCCCTCTTGTTGCGCCTATATACTATTGTTTCTTTTTTCACCGGAAAGAAGACTTTTCGCCTCTATTGGTCCTAAATATTGGGAAATCCTCAACCATTAAGCCCCCTTGTTGCGCCAAGGCGCATTCATTCATCTATATCTATACCAATATATTAATCACGGTGGTGTCGTTCACCCCCCTCCACCCCTTAACCCGTCGCTGCCTATGCAATCGCAACGACATTTTACGACACCTACCGCGATGCATCAATCAGCCAGCCGATCCCCCTCGCGCCTCCCCCGACCAAATTGAGGCACCGAGCGGCACCACGACGACGGAGCAGATGGCGGCGTAGCTGCGGGTGTACGACGGCACCGACCCATCCAATACGATCCTACATCTCCATACGCGGCAAGGTCTACTACGTCTCCTCCGGCCGCAGCTTCTACGGGCCCGGTGCTACGCCATCTTCGCCGGCAACGAGGCCAGCCGCTCCCTCAGCATGATGTCAAAGGACGAGGCCGACGTCTCCGACGACCTCTCTGGCCTCACCGAGAAGGAGCTCAGCGTCATCGCTGACTAGGAGACCAAGTTCCAAACGAAGTATCCCATCATCGCCCGCCTCGCCGATGCATGAACTCAAAATCTGAATTCAACCCCCCTCCTGCTGCTCCCCCATCCCTCCTCCCGCCGCTCCTCCCTCCTCATCCGGCGGCGCACGCGCGCGGAGGCACTAAAGGGAGGCGTCGGCGGCGCAGCCTGGGCAATGCGGCGGATCAGGTGCTTCGCGCAATTACCGGACGGAAGACGAAGGGGAGATCTGTTGCGACCGCGGGCGGCGCGCGAGAGCTGCAGAAGCTCCAGGGCGAGGATCTCCAGGGCGAGGATCTCCAGGGGAGGGGTCGACGCATGGGAGCAGTCACACCGCCGGATTTAGCATCGTTCTTGTAGAAGAACCGAATCGTTTACAATCGTTTACCTGGGGATTTGCCTCGTGCTGTCAGTCACGGAGCTAATGCTCGCCAAGGTCCTCTACCTCTAGTACGAGGACGCCGAGAAGCCCATGTCGACCTGTACATCAACTCCACTAGCACCACCAAGGTTCGGTGCTCAACTGACAACACGTATCCACATTTTTTTAGCGATTGAGTATGTACTGTACTACTGTTAACCCCCAAAGACCTTCCTTCTAGGTTTGATTAGGTTATTTGACATCGCCATAGGGTAGTTAAATCTTTTGCTACCAGAGAGTTTAGTTTGGCTGGAAATTGGAATATGTTTCGTAAGTTGGAGAGACTTGGTATCATTATAAGAGTGAGTTTTCTCAACCTTTTCGTATAACTACCTTGCAAGAACATAGGAAAATTTCTGAGAATCCTAATGTTCTTGCAGAAACACATTTACACAATCCAAAGTTTGGCAATTATACATTGTGCCATCATGTTGTAACTTGTTCTACCTTATTTTTCCCTCATTCATGGTAATTAAGTCTTCTTTGCATCTAGGATTCTATCAGAAAAATTTGTTATGTTTCTCTAAAGCGTGCCAATGAGAAGAGTTGGTTATGAAAGACACAAAGTTACTAGATTAGGATTGACTGAATTGTGACCCTTTTCTAAAATGTAGCATCACGGTACTTGCATTATTCTATTTGTGGTTACTCCTCGTATATTTGGTGAGTAAATACATCTTTAGGCTTTCGGTGTAGGTTGTCAGTTTTGTGAGACAAGATAGAGCACAAATTTGTCCTATTATATAGTAGTATGCATGTAAATTGGTGCAAGAAAAAATAACATGATATTGTCCGATAAAGTTGGAATCTCTCTTTTGTCATAAGAAAAGATATTGGTTAATTGTTTTTGGAGTTTCACTTTTTTTATGTCGCGAGTGAGGGTAATCTGTGCTTGGATCAATTTGTATTTTCATGCATGCCGTTTAGATTTGGTATCTTCTTTTATAAATGCCATTTTAATTGACTTATACAACTCTTATTATTCAACTGATCGTTTTTATATTGTTTGCAATGTATGAGTAGCCATCTATTCATCTATAATTCTTTGTACGCCCGCATTGACCTAGTACATCTTAATTTGCAATGGAAGCGTTAGGACACAAATCTACCAACAAAGGTTAAAACTCTAAAATTTTACTTGCGCGTTAGTAATTTTATTAGTTTTATTTGTAGGCGCGTGACATGAGGCATGACTACGCTATGCTTGGTAAGTGGACAAGTGGTGTGCGAACCAAAACTCACATAGGGACATGCTTCTTGAAGATGAACAGGTCGTGATAAAAAATCGTCTCCGAAAATACTGGAGCAGTACATGTCGCTGTACTGCTTGAAGAAAATTTGGGACACCTTTGCTGGCAGGTGGTAGTGCTACCGTGATAAGCTGCAACTGCAAAGCCAAAGGCCCTGTATGGATACTCTAACCCGGTTAGAGGTTAGAGTTAGATTCTAACTCGAATTAACAGTAAACTAACTCTAACCCTTGAGATGTATGGATACAAGGGTTAGAGGTTAGAGTTATGTGCCTTTTCAATCATTGGACTACTTTTCATCCCGATTTAGTGTGGTCAAATCTCGTGTGGCCCTCAATGCAAAAAATTACTTGTACAAATGAGAAACCATCATTCAAAACACAAAAAAAATATTTGCTCCAAGATACATCATAAATAGTTTACTCCATACAAATGAAAGTTAATAAAAAAATTACACTCCATTGAACAAAGCGTTAGCTAATTGATCACGAAAGACATTCATGTTCACATCTTCAACAACTCGGTTCATCTTGTGGCCACGTGGATGCAGGAGGCGGTGGCATCGGGTTATAATTTTCATCCGCATCACAAGCATCAAATTCCCTATCCGCAATTCTCGCTCTCTCGAATAAAATTATGAAGAGCCATACGAGCAACAATAATTCTAGTTTGCTTTTCCTCCGAAATGTAGGCATGTTCAATAACATCCTAAATTTCATCTTTAACACTCCAAAAGAGCGCTCTATGACATTCCTAACTTTTGCATGTGCATGGTTGAAGGTTTCTTTCATCCCTCGTGGTGGCGGACCATTCTCCCATTGCTCGATGTGGTACCTTGTACTTTTATATGGTGAAAGATATCCTGTTTGGTTTGGGTACCCCGCATCAACCACATAAAATTTGTCTACAAATTGTAAAAATAAGCAGCAAGCAATAAGACTTAGATGAACAAGTGTTAGTGCATTAAAAAATTTGCAATGCAGTTCAAGTAGCACACCTGGTGGTGGATGTGGAAATTTGTGATGATAAGTAGTTATAGCATCTTTGAAAACTCTCATGTCATGTGCCGAACCCGCCATCCCGACAACACAAAAGTAAATCTCATGTCGAAATCACATATAGCAAGCACATTTTGACTAGTTTCATTGTGCCTATCCACGGACGGGCGTCGGCGGCGGCGATCCGCAATAGAGCGCCGTGGGGGGCGCCGTGGGGGGGGGCGTCGATTGGATCCGGTGCGCCGGGTGGGGGGTGGGGAAAGAGAATCTAACCCAATAATCACCCCTTGGAGGGGATTATTTTTTGGGGTGGGTTAGAGTGAAATAACCCAACTCTAACCCACCTCGTATGGGTATTTTGAGGGTTATTTGGGTGAAATCTAACCCCAAATAACTCTAACCCTCAATCCATACAGGGCCAAAGAGCCCTACACTACACACCCCAGGGTGCCGCGTCACCCTTTGGGAACGCCAGCCACACAGTGCCGTGGTCCGCGGCAACGCGAGGAGATCACACTCCCATCCCAACTCCGGGAGAACAAGAAATGGAGAAACGGAAAGAAAACCGCAGCATGGGGGGCGAAAACCTCGACCCCTCTCCGTCGTCTTCCTCCTCCCCTCTCCCACTTCCCCCCGCCTCGGTGGGTCCGCTCTCCCGCCACGCGCCGGCCTCCTATTTAACCGCGTCCCCCCGCCCCTGCTCCGCCACTCGCGCATCCATCAGGCCCCCAACCACTCCCTCCCCCTCCGGAGCTCTCACCGCCACTACCACCACCACAAACAGCAGCTACCCGAACCGGTGTGCTTCACCCTGGTGGCCTGGTCCTCCCGCTCTCTCGCTCGGTGCTGGTAGCAGGCCGGCGCGGCGGCCATGGCGCTGGCGGGGACGGGGGTGTTCGCGGAGATCCTCGACGGGGAGGTGTACAAGTACTACGCCGACGGGGAGTGGCGCGTCTCCGGCTCCGGCAAGACCGTCGCCATCGTCAACCCCACCACCCGCAAGACGCAGTACAAGGTGCAAGGTGCGGGCTCCCGCTTGTGCTTGCTCCCCTGTTTCAGCATGCCCTCCGGCCTCCCTCCGGCTCCAAGAACCTCGGGAAGTCGAGGCGCTGGCGCTAGTGCTGTCCCCTGGTTTGGGGAAACACGATTGATGGCGACGCAAACGTGCTAGTGCGGTGCTGCTGTCGAATTCCGTCGATGTTCACAAAGCTAAAACTTGGCCGAGAATGAAGCACCATTAATGGCCGTGGGCGCTATCGCTTTCCTTAATTATGCTGACCGTAACCTCTTAACTACTGCCCCAAATAGTCTCGCTTTCCAAGCTTAATTATTCTGCTGTCCCAAAATTGAGCTACTTCGCATTCATCCAACCTTTCTTCAATTAACCAGTTCTCCAATGGAATAGCGTTTATTTGCGAGTAACAAGTTTCATGTGAACTGCAAAAGGAGTTGACCTCATCACAATTTGCTGTTGGTCTTGGTCCTCTGCTTGTCCAGCATGCACCCAGGAGGAGGTGAACAAGGTAATGGAGGCGGCCAAGATCGCACAGAAGGCGTGGGCCCGGACGCCGCTTTGGAAGCGTGCCGAGCTCCTTCACAAGGCCGCCGCGATCCTCAAGGAGCACAAGGCACCGATCGCCGAGTGCCTTGTCAAGGAGATCGCCAAGCCGGCCAAGGATGCTGTTTCTGAGGTCAACAGCGGATGGAATTCCTCATTGTGCTTTGCTCTGACTCTTCAATTGAGAATGCTAACAAGCAAAAAAATGTCTTGTTGGGTTCAACAGGTAGTACGGTCTGGGGATTTGGTGTCCTACACAGCTGAGGAGGGTGTTCGCATACTGGGGGAGGGCAAGCTGCTGGTTTCTGATAGCTTCCCCGGTAATGAGCGGAACAAGTACTGTCTGAGTTCCAAGGTATAGCTGTACCACTAGTCGTCTCTTGCTTTGCTGGACATGCCCCGTTGTTTTCACTATAATATTCTTATCATGTTTCATTCGGAAATGTTATGCCAGAACTAAGCCAATGTAATGTTGTATTGATGTTTATCATATTACTTGATCTGACCAACTATAAAAGCTTGGAATGGGCAATAAAAGTTTTAATTTGGGCTGCAGTGTGCCATCTCCCTTTTTTTTTGAAAAGGTCATATCAAGACAAGGTTAAAATATGCTGCTCGTTTTTCTGAGGAAATTATGTATCTTATTGACGTGCACAGGAGGATAGAATATTCCGCGGATGCTGTTGGCAACTTGCCATGTCTTGCTGATTCCTTTTACTTTTTTTTGCCTTTCGTTTCTTATGTCATTGCCATGCTGTGGTTGCTCAGGTTTTGTGTTCTCTCCCAGTGTGAAGTGTTGGTCCCTTATCCATTCTGTGCCGTTGATTTTATGTCTCGGCCAAACTCAACATGGGCATGGACTGTCTCAACTGCAAATGTAAAAAATTGATCAAATTCAACCATCGGTCAAAGAAAACATAGGATCAAACAAATGAGGTGGGAGTCTGGCAACTTCTGAAAAATGTTTGGCTCCTGCTAATTTGCAAATCTTGCCATGGATTGAATCACCCATTAGCATCAAACTATTAGACTTTCTGCAAGCCTTGCAAAAGCAGTAGTCTATTACTAATGCAATCACTTCATTGTTATTTGTTCAACTTAAGTAGTTGAGCTGGTTGTTCCCTTGGTGTATTATTGAAATCATTGAGGCTGTTGCTATATGAAGGCTCTTTTCGCCTTTACTTTTGAAACCAACTTGCTGACTCGCTTGACCACTTTGCATTCAGTTATGTTTGTTAGAGTGTAACTCCAAACACAATACATTCAATAATGGACTCACACCAAATTTTCAGTTACGGGTTCGATAACCAACCCATATTGGCCCTGTTTGGATACTCCAACAGGGTTAGAGTTAGAGCTAGTTTCTAACTCTAGTTCTAGCCCTAAACTAACTCTAGCTCTAGAGGTGTTTGGATGGAAGGGTTAGGATGACATTAAATGTGCTTTTTCAATCATTAGGTGTGGGTGGAGGGAGAGAGAAAAGTCACTTTTTGGTGGACCCAACATGAACTAGCCCCAATAAGCACCTCTTGGGTGGGATAGGTTTTTGGGGTGGGTTAGATGCAAACTAGCTCAATCTAGCCCTCATGTTTGGATACTTTGTGGCTAGTTTAGCTCCAACTAGCTAAAACTAACTCTAGCCCATGGATCCAAACAGGGCCATTGTTGCTGAACACTGATGTTAAACTGTAGCACCTAACAACCACACATTTCATATAAATTAACAATTCTAGTACTTTTGTCTTGTGGCAAAGTTATAAATGTTTATAGCTGATAAGTTGCCTATTGGTTCTCCTGAACTGCAGTGGACTCCACCAATATTGTTTTCCTTGCATACCTAATATATAATCCTGTTTATGTAGATACCCCTTGGAGTAGTTTTGGCAATCCCGCCATTCAACTATCCTGTCAACCTAGCAGTTTCTAAGATTGGCCCAGCACTAATAGCTGGTAATTCTCTTGTGCTCAAGCCACCAACGCAGGTATCTAATTAATTTTTTAGTTAATCTTTATCTCCCTTCCTGAGTGTGAAGCTAATGCCTTTTGAAGTAAAAAAATGCTTATATGAAGTACTATTGTTCGAAAAAAAAGGGTGCAGTGGCTGCACTTCATATGGTACACTGCTTCCACCTGGCTGGTTTCCCGAAAGGCTTGATTAGTTGTGTGACTGGGAAGGGTTCTGAAATAGGTGATTTTCTTACAATGCATCCTGGAGTCAACTGCATAAGGTAAGTATCAGCAGTGCTTGACAGTTGATATCTTTGGTTTCGGTGAAACAACCTTATTTGTTTATTTGCTTAGTTTTACTGGAGGTGATACTGGCATAGCCATTTCAAAGAAGGCTGGAATGGTCCCTCTTCAGATGGAACTAGGAGGGAAAGATGCTTGCATTGTGCTAGAGGATGCAGATCTTGATTTAGTTGCTGCAAATATAGTGAAGGGTGGCTTCTCATACAGGTACTGGATAATGATGTCTTACATTTATAGAAAAATACATTTATCTTACCACTTCATTTGATACATCTGACACTCAGGCTTGTCTAGATCTGCTCATCACCATTCCTGACAAAAGTGAAAGTAATAATTGGAAATTAATAAAAGCTTTTAGCTAACACAACCTGGCATGTGGTATCCAAGTTGAACACAAGAAAGTGTGCCTTCACATTCTTTGTTTCCATGCACCAACTCTTATTATATGACTTTCAAAAGATTGAGTAAATGCATTATTGCAATTGTTTTAATTGAGGCCAGTATTGCTGCTAATGTGAATAACATACTCTCTCATCTCTGGTACTCCTCAATCTGTACTCAAGTATGTTGTGATCAATGCAGCGGCCAGAGGTGCACTGCTGTGAAAGTAGTGCTGATCATGGAATCAGTAGCCGATGCCGTGGTACAGAAGGTTAACGCCAAACTGGCAAAACTGAAAGTTGGGACACCTGAGGACGACTCTGATATCACCCCAGTTGTAACAGAATCCTCAGCCAACTTCATCGAGGGCCTGGTGATGAATGCAAAAGAGAAAGGAGCAACCTTCTGTCAAGGGTACAGGAGAGAGGGCAACCTCATCTGGCCGTTGCTGCTGGATCATGTCCGTCCTGACATGAGGATCGCATGGGAAGAGCCTTTCGGCCCTGTGGTGCCTGTAATCAGGATCAACTCAGTTGAGGAGGGCATCCACCATTGCAACGCCAGCAACTTCGGCCTGCAGGTTTTTCGCTGTTCCCCTCGCCATTAGTAGCACACCATTATCCAGCGTCTTCAACTGACTGTTTGTGCACGACCTGTTTCAGGGTTGTGTTTTCACGAAAGACATCAACAAAGCAATCCTGATCAGTGATGCAATGGAGACTGGAACTGTTCAGATAAACTCTGCTCCGGCTCGTGGACCTGACCATTTCCCCTTCCAGGTACTAACTATGACGATGAGAGTTGAATTTGCTCCAGGTGTTTCTAATGTTATATTCTCTCTGGATTGCAGGGTCTGAAGGACAGTGGCATTGGATCCCAGGGGATAACTAACAGCATTAACATGATGACCAAGGTGAAGAGCACTGTCATAAACCTGCCATCACCATCCTACACCATGGGCTGAGCTGATCATGTAGAGGGGAGGAGTTGTATGTTTTATAGCAGCAAGAGCACCCTGTAGAGAATTCAAATGTTCCATAGCCACGTGAAATTTGTATGCTATTTACACTTCGGTTCTGCCTGTACCAGATCTTTTGTGTGAAGAATAAAGTGCGTTAAAAGTAATTTTTCTTGATGCTTTTTGCCACAACTTTTTTTTGCCACGATAAAAAAACTTGGATGCCAAGTAGTATCAAAGAGAACAATAACTATTAAAAATCAGCAAATTTGCAAAAGAGTTGCCCGCAGGCTTTTGGCCTCTTGAAAACTTCTCCATGAAACACACTAGTGTATCTATATCATGATATATAATTGTAACCATACAAACTGTTCATACTTGCAAATCTAAGTGTGTAAACATTCCTATAATTGTAACCATACAAACTGTCCACTCTTAATAAAATGAAGTGCAGCTCTCCTGCATTTTCGTGATAAAAAAAAGTAAATGCTTTTCTAACATGCCGAGTACAGAAAATTGGTATTAATTTTCAGCGACCTTTCAGAAGAAATTGTTTTTCTTTTCTTTTCTTTTCTGTAACCTTTTGCATAGTAATTCAGTCAAAATTTGGGATGTGCATCAATGCTGTTAGGAAGTGTCTTCTAAGTCATTGTATCGTTCGCCTGTCCAACAATACCCTCAATTAGCGAACAGTAGTCATGGTATCATGCATAATCGGGCATGAACTTCCGAAGGAATTTGATTGGCTGGGATTCCTCAGGAGCGAGCTCGTCGAATGGAACGTAGTATCTCTCCTTGTCATACACATGGCATCTAGTCAGTATCGTCTTCATCAATCGCCAATTCCAGTTGGCTTCATTGACATACTGCGAGTAGAAGGTGTCCAGAGAATGAAACCAGTGTGCAAAGAACCAGAGAGATGCACAGAGATAGGAGAAATTCGAAGTACCTTGCCCCAGTTCTGTCTGATGGAGTCATAAGCAGCACGAAGGTTATAACTTGGAATTCTTGGAGAAATATGGTGTGGGACATGTACATTTATGTCATGGCACAGGATCTCTATCCTGTAAAACTCAATTAATCAGATAAAATTCAATTCAAGAGGCAACATGTTCCCATGACAATTTCACTAGAGATTGATTAGGTCAGCACCAACAGTACAAACTTAGCACCTAAGCCAAGAAGGATCCTTTATCACAAAATATCCAAACAGCATTCTGTAATTGAGCTGAAATTTTACTGAACTATCTGTCCTGTGAATAATTCTAAAGTAAGGAAACGTACAATTCAGTCAAATGACTTTGTTAATATTAAACAGGAATGATGGTTTCCAAGCTTGTCTGGTACATCCTACCAAATATGACCCTTCACTTTGGCAAAGAATCTTAAATTTTGAAGGTGAGATGAAACAGAGACGTATGACCAGTGTCATTTTTTGGCAACATTTTCAAATCTCAATCACTTCATGTGCAATATGAATCATAATGGAAAACCTTTTGGCTTTTGGCTCGATACAATTCACATGTTCAACAAATAAAAGTTATCCTTAGTGTGAATGCAATGCAATTGAAAACGCACCATTTAGGGTAGGTACAATGAACCGTGCCATTTAATTGAGCTTGTGCAGCATTCCACTCTTCCGAGGATTTGAATGGTATATGAGGAGCCGTGTGATGTACCATTGTAAAAGTGCTCATCTGAAAAGGATCATTTAAAATATAAGTCTACTTTCAGTTTCAGTATACAAAGTATTAGGTAATGTAGGTAGTTTACAGTTTTTGACACTGGTCACTAATTAGACTTTTAGCTATGCACATTCACTCTGTCCAAGCAGCTAATGCCAGGATATCAAAGCATTGTCTGGTTTACCACCGGAGTTCAATCAATGTTAGTATGATGAATCCAAACTATGTTGTGATCAATATTTCAATAAGGGGTTTCCAAAACAAAATCTATTGATAGTTTCTGAATTCTGAACACAGTAACTGTAAAGAAGCTCTAATAATAGAAGCTCTAACATTCTGATCTGAATACCAAATTAATAAGCAATAGCTACTGGGATACAAAAGCAGGCGAACAGTATGCCCATCTGCCTTTAAACCTTCAGTGAATACTTTGATACAAATTGCGCAAAAGGGCACCTCTTTCTAGACCATCTGATGCACTCCAAAAGTAATTTATAATATTTAAGAATGAGAAATGAATTAACATGACTTCTCCACTTATTTTTATAAAACAGTACAAATAAAGTCCAAGAACATGATAATAATTGCCATGGACTTGGATGACATGTACATTTCAACAAATAAAGACAGGAAACAGGAAACGTTAAATATTATGAAAAACTATATCAGAGTTCAAAAGCATGACAACAGTTACCATGGACTTGGACACAACATATATTTTAACAAATGATGGTGGGAATAAGAAATTTTACCCAAAAATGATAAACCATCCATGGCATAAACCAGAACTTAAACCATCCAGCCAGTCCTGATTTGAGAATGATTAAAGGCCATCCAATCGCCATGAATGCAAACACACATGCTAAGCTTATCTTAACCCTTGGAACTTCATTTGGTCTGAATTTTTTAAGATCAAAGTGCCAAAGCAACCTGAGAGACAGTTGATCAATAGTTAACAGAAATATTGAATACTGATGTAGCAGTTCTCCCTGCAATACAGAAATGATTGAGAAAGAAATACCAGTGAGCAATAGACATCCATGGCCTGATAGGGCCGTAGCCAAAAATAATTGCCTTCCTCAGAAAAGGTGACGATTCAATTTCCTTTTGCCAAGCAGGTTGCCATGCAGTATCTTCTACCAACCTGGACATTATGAAAAAGTAAAATATTTTCAGAATGACAAATTCGGACCTTACTGAAAATTATCCAGGCTTTTACTATAATGTGAGTACATGATTTCATCCATATTCCTACAGACAATACAAATATTAAGAGTTGTATAAGTTACACTTGTATATAAATAGTTTGCAGTATATCTGTTATCTGTGCATGGTGAATATCGAAGAACTAGTACAAGCATTAGATATGCTACATATCCATGAAGTTGCTCATTTGTCATTTCCTGGAATTAACTATTAACTGAAATTTATATTAAAAAATTGTGGTGTGTGTGCGTGGGGGGAAGGGGGGGCGGCATCATCAAAGGAAGGAAGGAAACACTTGTAGCAGGAAGAAGTAGCAAGCAGCAGCTATACTAGTTGAAACCCAAAAACCCAAAGAGTATTTCTGTATCAAGATATAATTGGAGATTAACCAACAGGGAGGTATAAGCATACATATTTGTTTTGGCATGATGTCGGTCATGCTTAAATCTCCACGGTTCATATGGATATATCAACGGCATGAATGCTAAGGTTCCAACAATATCTTCCACCAACTTATTCCTTGAAAATGATTTGTGGGCACAATCATGACCTATGACAAAAAACTGTACAAAAGAATCAATTAGAATGCGAAGAAACCACCGAGAAACAAACATGCCCACATTCACACACAAACTTTAGAGAGCAAAGGAGGGAGCTAACCCCGGTCACTGCGGTGCCAGTCCAAGCCCAAGCCAAGGGAAGAAGATACCATGGAGATTTCGCAATAAAAAATAGACCCAGCGCGTAAGAAGTGACTGAGATTAAAACTGATGTCCAAGCCTTTATATCATTGATTTCAAATACCTAGCAATAGCCAAATTTACATGAGAATTTGTGCAAATAGAACACCAAAATCATACTAGTGTTGACAGTGGGCACCTCTTTAGGTAGAGAATCCATGACATCTTTAAGAGTGACACTATCTGGTAGTTCTTCTCCAATATGTGTGAACCCAAAATCTTCAGCCATTTGCTTCCTTTTTTCCCCATCATCTAATATTGGTGCAGCAACAGGCAGCACTGCTGCTTGCAAGCCTCCTCTTTGGTTCGTTGGTAAAAAATGGTGGTAGCTTCTCCTGTTATTTACAACATCCCTCTTCACAAGAAACTTACCTGATGAAAATAAGAGTGCCACTTTGAAAGCTGTTGAATGGGAATGAGGAAGATAAGAATTATAGCTAGGATAAACTCCAATGATCCAAACAACAAGTCAGTTATCTATGTCTACGGTACAATTTATTGGCTTTAAACTTTTAACACCATACTGTCTTAGCACACAATCAATTCTCAGTTACATCACAAATAATTAATTTGCATTAGCACAGGCTATGAGACTATGGGATTACTAGAATTCAATTGCAAATTATGATAGATAAATAACGACCAGCTACAACCAACCACTCAAAGGTCTACATTTTGACCAAGAACGCAGACCGGCAATGCAGAATCCACATCCACTACCAAACGGCACCAGCGTGAGCAGAGGCGTACCTGCCGGAGCTCCAGCGGCTGCTCTCCGAGGCCGCAATCTACTGGCTGGCACCTGAACAGCAGCAACAAAGGCCAGGTCAGGGCCAAGGAGGAGTTTGAGCGAACAAGTGGTGGTCATTGTAATTTGCAGCGGACAGATTCTGAACAATTGGCAATTTTGACATGAAGTGTGAGGGAAAGCGTCATCGTACCCGCAAGGAGGGGAGCTGCAGCCCGAGGCAGGTGGAGACGCCGCTCGCCGTAGCCATCCCCTCCTCTCCGTGGCGTGCCGGCGAGGAGCAGCGCGGCGCGGGGGTGGTTGGCGAGTGCCGAGAGCTGCGGGCGCCGGTTTGGATGGACGGGGTGCGAGTGCGAGCGGCTTTTGGGTGAGGAGAGGCTGTGGCGACTGGCGAGCGCGCGCCGCGGAGATGGGACCGGTCGGCTCGGTCCAGCTGCCGCCGCGGGCCTGCCGCTGCGCCACAGCCCACAGTCAGTGGGGGGGCGCTGCGGCCTGCTGCTGTGCTGCACCAACTTGTGTGGACGGGAGCCGCCGGCGGCGGCGGCGATGTGGGAGGAAAAGGACAGGCAGAGCAGCCTGGGTTCGGGGTAGTGCGTGGTGGTCCCGGAGGGCAGTCAGTCGGCGTTGGCGAAGTCAGTCAGTGGGCTTACTTTTTTTAAGCTAGAACTGCTAGCGCCCGGACGTCCGATCCGGCCACAAGATCGGACGGGTCTTTGGACCGCACGATTCGGATGAGGGCTATCGGCCGTCGATCGGGTTGCGGCGCGAGAGAATGTTGCGAAAAACTTTTTCGATGTTGCGAAGAGCTTTTCCCCATGTTGCGAACCGTCGTCCGTGCAACATTCAACGAAGGATGTTGCGAGTGTGTTGCGAACGTGTTCCGAGCATGTTGCGAACGAGGTTACATGCAACATCCAACATCGGGCGTCTTTCTTCCACCTCCCCCACATGGTGCGACCATGTTGCGGATCGTTACGACCATGTTGCGACCTGTGTTGCGTGCAACATCCAACATGAGGAGCCCTCCCTCCCCTCCTTCTTGACACAACACCCAACATCACATGTTTGCAACATCGAAACTCAACATCCGCAACATTAAAATTTAATGTTTGCAACACCCAACATCAAGGGCCCTCCCTCCTCAACACAACACTCAACATCACACATCTGCAATATAGAAACTCAACATCCGCAACATCCAAAATTAATGCTTGCAACATCAAAATTATTTAGATCTAACTTTGAAAAAATCAAGTGAACCACTCACAACATATTAAGAACACGGATGCAACATGTTCGGATCGATTATAACATGAAGAATGAAGGCGACCAATTACAACATGTCAAGAACACTAGTGCAACATCACATGAAACACTACGAAACATGTCGAGAACACATGTGCAACATCACATGAAAACGCCTCCATAAGCTCATTGCATGGCCGCCGGCGAGCTCGGCCCCCTAGCTAACGCGAGCTCCCCCCGGCCGGCGGTGCTCACCAGGATGTGGTGGCCGAAATCGCCGGTCGAATGCCTCCGGATCCGGCTCCGCCACCATGGCCGCCGGCTCCACCACCAGCACCCCGGTCCTTGCGCACCTTCGCGCTGTCGAAGCACCCCACGGCCACGCCGCGAGCTAGGACGACCCGCCTGGCGGTGAGATCCTAAATTCGTGGCGACACTTGGGGGGAGTCGAAGCGCGGGGAGCTCCAGCCGCAGGGGAGCTCGGTGCCTCGCCGCCGGCGAGATTAGCCCCGGACCGCAAGATCTGGCGACGGGGTCGAGACCCGAGCGAGGAGGAGCGACGGATGGGTCCATGGTGGCCTTCTCCTCCCCGTCGCGGCCATGGCTCCGCTGCGGGGGAGCGCCTCCATCCATGGGAGGGCGCGGCGCGCGCCTCCCGCCCCCATCTTCGGCGCGCTGCGGCCCGGGCGTGGTGAGCTCGCCGACGGCGCGGGTTCCGTGTGCGCGGGGATTGAGTGGAGAGAGGAGGCGGTTACCGAAAAAATCTGGTCGAAAAAAGCAGTGGTGGGGGATAAGGACGAGGTGTGGAGTCCGTGCCGCCACGTCACCCGTCCGGAGCGGGGGCGACCGTCCGGACGTCCGTTCACAAGCATTTCCGTTTTTAGAAACAAGTCCGTGTTTACCATCGTAGTCAAGCCCACGGGTGATCTGGCCTGTTTGCGGATGACGAGCCTGCGCTAGGAGCACAGCCAGGCCCACAGTAGATTCCTGCAGTAACCTCTACTCCTACATTGTTCATAAATCACAATCACTGCTGTTCTGCTGCTTGAGAGTTGAGTTCGATCGCAGTCGCAGCAAACTTTTGCCGCGTTCTGGTTGCTCAGCAGTTGTTGATAGATGGCAACATTTTGGCATATTATAATTTTATAGTGTAATAGACATTTCAATATTACAGTGAATAAAACAATTCATGTGCATGTGTGTATGTTTAAACCACAATTAAACATAACAATATTCGATTATACAACTAATAAACATGAACATTGGTTTGAAAGAGTACCCTGTGGAAGTTCGGGTGACAGCGTCACCCGAATTTCCGTTATCACCCATTGTGAGTGACCTCAATCAGTGTAGCCGTACACAGTCGATGCAGGCAGAGGATCGCAGTGCAGACCCGTTGTAGGTGAAGTAGTCGTTTGTTCTTAGTCGACGTCGTTCAGTAGCGAGCAGTCGCGTGAAGACGCTCCCCAAAAACCTTATCGTCCGCCTATCCCGAGCAGGATCTCAACAGTAACATTCACAATTAAGGAGTCATCAACAGCAAAAAGATGCTCCCGCCCCGCAACACATCACGTCCATTCGTCCGTCCGTCCGACCGCTCGTCTCGACACGCACGGCCACGGCTCGGCGAGGCGAGCGAGCGAGCGCGCGCGTGGCACGCCTATCTCACTTATTCAACTTCACAAGAGGTGTAACGAAAGGTTACCTAATATGTGGATGGGAGACTCCTCCAATACCCATACGGTATTTCTCTCTTTTCCTTAGCATTAAACACATGGGCTTTTAATTTTTTTCATTATTACAATAAATGACCCTAGTGGTATTTCTCTCTTTTCCTTAGCATTAAACACATGGGCTTTTAATTCTTTCATTATTACAATAAATGGCCCTAGGCCCATTTATTTTAACAATCCTCACCAAGAATTTTAAGCTACATTGGAAATGCTCTCATCTTCCCTTTTGTTTTTGATATAGCAGTACTACGATGGAGACTGTTAAGTTGAACATCCACCAGGAACTCTAATTACACTTATTTGCAACTGAACAATGGACTATGCCTTGAATTGACAGTTTTGTGCATCTAAGCTTGGCTAGGGCGCTTTATTGATACTTGGCTGCACATACCATCCCCGCGGGTTGGAGCTTATGGGTCACACTCCATGCCTCTTCATGAGTTTTCTATAGATCACTCAAATTTCATATACTATGACCAGTAGTCGATACTCATATAGGTGTGTTCCTTCAAGACATAATGTAGGACTATGTCTTTGCTTCAAAGAAACAACTTCCTTGTTTCATGAAAGCCACTTGGACAACATTAAGGTATACAAACCAGCCTGCCGTACAGGTTTGAAGAGAAATGCATTTTTTTAATGAACTGAGCCTTCTCAAAGGTTCTCTTCTCTCAGTCAAACCATAGCTTGTTTCACCATCTTAATTCACGGGATCTCCGATCACATAAGACAGGTTACCACTATAGAAAAACTCACGTGGGTCTCAAGCCTAGTTCCATAGATGCATGATCTATCACAATACGTGATAAACCCTTTTTAAATTGATCCGCCAGGTTCTTAGACGTATGGATGTAATCCAAAGCTATGACACCGGTGTTTCTTAATTTCCTGACATATTTCAACTGCCTCTTAACATGCCTGGATGACTTCATGTTGTCCTTTGAACTGTTCACCTTGACAATCACCGTTTGATTGTCACAGTTCATTAGAATTGCCGATATCGGTTTTTCAACTATCGGCAAGTCTATTAGGAGTTCACAAAGCCACTCAGCCTCTACAGTGGCAGTATCCAATGCTGCGAGTTCTGCTTCCATTGTTGACCTAGTTAAAATGGTCTGCTTGCAAGACTGCAGGAAACAACGTCACCTCCAAGTGTGAACACACATCCACTTGTGGCTTTTAACTCATCTGCATAAACAGCGCCACCTTCAAGTGTGAATACATATCCACTTGTGGCTTTTAACTCATCTGCATCAGAAATCCAGTTTGCATCACTATATCCCTCCAAGACTTTGGGGTCTCCGGAATAATGAATGCCATAGTTCATAGTGCCCACTAGATAGCGCATTACCCGCTCGAGAGCACGCCAGTGTTCACTGCCCGGATTTGAAACAAACCGGCTCAGTTTACTAACTGCATATGCAATGTCAGGTCTCATGGCGCTAGCTAGATACATTAATGAACCAATGATTTGGGAGTACCTCATCTGATCCACCATTATCCTCAGGTTCTTCCTCAGAACCAAGCTGGCATCATAAGGAGTTGGTGCGGGTTTAGAATTGTTGTAGCCAAACCGACTTAGCATCTTCTCAACATAGTGAGTCTGTGACAGAGTCACCCACCATTCAAGGCTCATGTCAAAGATAAGTATGTCATTTACATACAGACACAATCACTCCTTCACCCCCACCATAGCGATAGTACACATTTGTCAGTTTCGTTTGTAACAAACCTAACAGATGTCAAAGTTCTGTCGAACTTATCATGCCATTGCTTAGGTACTTGCTTGAGGCCATAGAGAGACTTCACTAACTTACACATCATTCCTTCTTGACCCTTTACTACAAATCCTTCTGGCTGATTCATATAGATCTCCTCTTCCAACTCTCCATTTAGGAAAGTTGTCTTAACGCCCATCTGATGAACGAGAATACCATGAGAGGCTACCAGGGAAAGTAGTACTCTTATGGTGGTCAATCGAGCGACTCGTGAGTAAGTATCGAAGAAGTCTTCTCCTTCCTTTTGGGTGTAACCCTTGGCCACAGGTCTAGCCTTGTACTTATCAATAGTACCATCAGGACTAAGCTTCTTTTTGAGCACCCATTTACATCCCACGGGTTTGCACCCGTAAGTACATTCAACAACCTCCCAAGTGTCATTTGACATAATAGAGTCCATCTCACTCCTCACTGCTTCCTTCCAATAGTCAGCATCAGGTGAAGAGTATGTCGTATGGACCTCCCTGGGCCCACTACCTCGGTGGGTACCAGGACCGACTACTCGGTGGGCCACTGGGACTACTCGGCTTGTGCCACACGGCACCTGATGGAGTGGGGCGCAAGGACTACAGTGGAGAAGTACTCAGATAGGAAGCTATACATGTCCTGCACTATGTAGAGAACTCCTAGCCGTACCCGACTAGTACTCTCTCCTCAAACCGACTTGTAACCCTGCCTCCCGGGCTATATAAGGCGAGGCAGGGACCCTATGTCTCTCAATACGCATCATCTTGTAAACACATCCAATCAATCCAGAGCTACGCAGCATACAGGACGTAGGGTATTACGCACCTCGCGGCCCGAACCTGTCTAAATTGTGTGCCACGTGTCTCTTCCTTCGAGTTACTGATCTCGGCGAGGCCACATTCATCTACCTCGGGTACTCCCCTTGGTAGGTTGCCGGTCTAAAACACCGACAGCTGGCGCGCCAGGTAGGGGATCTCGCCGAAGATCTCATGGCGAACTCGACGACTTCAGTCCTTATCAAGCCAGTCGTGGCTTTCAACCGCGGCGACACTTTCGTCTTTGGGTCCTGGGTGTGCACTGCCGATGGCGTCGGATCCTTCCAACGCCGCCTCACTATGACTCCCAACCCAAGCACTGGGCTCGTGATGCTTCCCGAAGTAGTCACGGGCGATCTCGCCAGAAAATTCGGCGAAATTTATATATATTATTTGAAATTGTGCATTTCCAACAACTTAATGCTTATTAGCTTGATTGTTCTTATTGCCTGACACTTTTATGTGCCTGTCTGTCTTCATGGTTTAGTGATTCTGTTTGTACAAAATCAACATGTATGTTTGCTATCTGTAGAAATGGGAGAGGGCATGTCTGCATTTTTTTTTGGTTTAGAGACTTTTATCATACAGATCCCCTGAATATATAAAGCATTGGAATATACTAGGAGCATTGTGAAATTCAATTTTAGTTTAGAATCTCCGAAAACTGTAGAAACTTTAGTTCGAGAAGAGGAGTCGGACTTTTGGTTGAAACCGGAGGAGTATCCATCCTTTTATTTATGAGATTTCGGATAACCAAAAGCGTAGAAGTGTAATCTGTCCGTTGATTACTCAAAAGGACTTGAATACTATCTTGCCATGATAGTCCTACCATGATAGTACTATATCGTTCGATTTTTCGTATGTACAACATTTTTCTATATTGAACATAAACTATATGTTATTTTTTCATGTGGTAGGAGCTATGGATCAAGGGTATTTGATCGAAAGAGAGTCAGTTTGATCGGAAAAGAAGCAACAGGGAGGATGGGGGCGTCGCCTATCAACTTCCGTTGCCGGCAGGCCAGGGCGGCACGATCCTCCTTCGACCGGCGGACGACGTTGTGTGTATCGCGTGAAGTAGGTCGCGGGTGGCGACGTAGGATCATCGGCTGCAGCGTAGGGAGTCGCGGGCCTCCTGTCTTGTGCGTCTGTAGGGTGACTTTCAATTTTTAGCCAGGCTGTTGGATTACCCATTAGATTATAGAGTTTTGTATTTTTACAAAGGGTCAAAATCTTCAAATTTAGCTAATAAAAATACAGAGTCTGTTGGAGTTGCTTTAATGTTTAGCAACCAACCATCGCCCTGTTCGCTTTCTTATCCGGTACCAGTAGGAGAGATTTTTCTCTCCGAAACAAACCGTGGCAAAGAATCAATGGCCAAGATGATTTTCTCTCCTGAACAAACCAAAGAAGTGGTAGCCATCGCCCGTGGTCAGCCGGTCAAAGAACAGATTGCATATTTTAGGGGTGATCACTGATCAGCACGTCATCGGGTCCACAAGCCTCTGTTTTGGTTCAAAAACAGCGCTGATCCGGATTATAGAAGCCGCTAATCCAGCAGATTTTATCTGTGCGCGCGCGCGCATCCAGCGGCACTTCCGCACGGGAGAACCGCAGCCGCCGCTCCTCCACGCCTGCCGATCGATGTTGATGCTGCCATGATAATCCTACGGATAACGACGGCACGAGAGGGCAAAGCAAGGCCGCGCAGCGCAGACGGGGACGGCGACGCGACATCGGCCACGGCGCCGCGCAGAAGCACACGACGTGGCGAGTATCGCGTCAGCCGTCAGGCCCTCTGTCTGACCCCTGACGCAAGCCGGCGGTCGGCATCGATGCTCTGAAGCTCGTGGGGTACCCCAGCTACTGCTAGGGACTGACGTGTTGGTTAATGATAGGAAAAAGTCTAGTTCACCCCCAAACTATGAGAGGTGGAGCACATCACCCCCAACCTATGAAAATGGATCTTTTACCCCCAACTTTTCTAAAGCGGAACAAATCATTTTTTTCAAAGCAACTTTGAAAAATCATAGTAAATCACATAAAAATCATAAAATAGAAATTCAAATTGTGTTGGAATTCAAATTAGTAGTTCTACGCAGTGAACATATAATATGATATGTTTTAGTACATTTTTTTATAACTACGAAGAAAAGCATAGATCTAAAGTTACAGCGACAAAATTGTACTAAAGTATTCCATATTATATGTTCACTGCATAAAACTACTAATTTGAAGTCTAACACAATTTGAATTTTCATTTTATGATTTTTCTATGATTTCTTATGATTTTTCAAAGTTCTTGAAGGGTGATTTGTCACGTTGTAGAAAGTTCGGGGAAAAGATCCATTTTAAATAGGTTGGGGGGGGTGATGTGTTCCACCTCTTATAGTTTGGGGGTGAAGTAGACTTTTTCCGTTAATGATACGTAGCAGTTTTGGCACCGCTGCACGCTCGTGGTGCTCTCCGTCGCGGACATGCAGCAGTGTAGTAGTACCTCGCGGTGAGGTCACCCGCGGCCGAGCCGTCGTCGTCGGCTCGTCGGCCGACTGCTCGCTGCTCGCATCTCGCAGCCACGACCCACCAGACCGTCTGGGATCTGTTGTCTCTCTCTGGCTGCCGACCTCGCTCCTTGACGTGCTGATCGTTTTGATCTTTGTACATGGTGATTATATGCTGCCGGCAAACAGGCAGGGATACGTACGGCACCCAGTCGCGTTTTCCACGTGACGACGCACATGGAGCACGCGTCCTTTTAATCAAAACTATACGAGTGATCCAACACTTTGCGGCACTACATGCTTATCCTTCAGCAGGTTGATCTCTTGCTCCAGTTTTTTCTTTACTTTTGTCGTAACGCAGGTATTTTACTAGTAGTATGTATGTAAGCCACGTCCTTGGTTGAGTGTGATCCAACAAAGCTTTCTATTACCACCGGTGCTATTCGTATCTCTGGCTCTAATCGATGAAATCGCAATGGCAATGGAACCTTTTTGTTGGGATCTAGGTAGCCGCAGGCTGCAGCATGCAGATGGGTTCACTACGGGAGGGGGGGGGCTTTGCCGTGCGCCCGAGCGCACGCGCGGCAAAAAACGCGCGCGCGCGCGGCCGCTGCCGTGCGTTTTCGTCGGGGGCGCACGGCGGCATTTTGCACGGCGAAGCCCCTTTGCCGCGTGCGCGCGCGCGCGCGCGCACGGTAGACAAAGTTTGCCGTGCGTTTTTCCACGACGCACGGCAAACAAAAGTAACTAACGGCACCGGCGCCAAACGGCGTGGAACAACCTTTGCCGTGCGCCGCCCTGAAAAACGCACGGCAAACAACCCCTGTTTGCCGTGCGCCCGGCCCGTAAAACGCACGGCAAACAGGGCTGTTTGCCGTGCGCCACTATAAAAAACGCACGGCAAACATTTTCTAAAAATAAAAAAAAGAACCAAAGCCCCTGTTAGGAGGGGCATGTTGACATGCTTGCACTTATCACTGTGTATAGAAATTAAGAAAAGAACAAACCATTACAGCACATATCACATAAGCAGTTGGATCTTTGGGATGTGGAGCACCGAGAGGATGGTACACGACTTACTCTAGGTTCATTACAACAAGTTAAATTCTATATGTCTAGCCTATGCAATTATGCATTTCCATCAAAGCTAAGGTTGACGAGCTTGAATGGTTGGCAAAGAAACGAGAATCAGGATATAGTATCTATATATCTGGACGGTGAATCATCATCACATTTGATATCTCCTTGTTACATATATACATACCTCACCTCAAAGCTCTTCACACTAAATCCATGCATGTCAAAAATGTATCCCAAAATATACATCTGAACAATTTTCAACTCATTAAAGAATTTAAATATGTTGTTTTGCAACATATTATTCTTCATAGCACTGCACAAAATTAACATGAACTTACAACATAAAGTAGTAGTAATCAGTATATAGCACGGTTGTTCATATATACATGTGCGGAACAATCCATTAACATACATTAATTTCATATATATTAATTTATATCTACGAACATTTATATTTACCTATATACATAGGACTATCATATATATGCTTCATGTTGGCTTTCTGTTATTTCACTCTTGCTCAGTAACATGAGTCTACTATACATTTTTTTAAAAAAATCAGTGTTCTCCTACGGTGTGTATATGTGCTCAACCGCTATATATATGATATTCGCCACATGATGGTTAGCTAGATAAATCCAGGCCGGCGGTAGTAATCAGAAATATACGTACGTACTGCTCCGCAACTGTGATTAGAAGGTAGTAATGCAGAATTAAGGCGCATCTACTAGCAATTCGAGTAATGCATTGCGCGAGTGTTAATTGTATGAGCTTTGTTCGGTTGGCTGGTGGGCGATGGTCGGTGGTCTTGGTTTGTTACGAGAGAAAAATCTTCTTGTTGGTTGCGGGTTCTTCCGGTGGCTCCGCCTACATCAAGAGATGCTATGGATCCAACGACTGCGGTACAATGGAGCTTCTCTCGATCCGTCACCTCGCAAAGGACCGGTGGCAGCAATTGCACCAACACCAACCAATGAACCAACCAAGAGGAGAATGCACCGAACGAACACCACCGTACTAGCGGTGTCGGATTAAAGGTCGGGGCGGCACAACGTACCTTGGGGGCTTGGAGCATGCCGGTTGATCCCGAGGAGCACGTCGTGCTCGTTCAATTCCTCGAGTGCACGAGAGCGCCCGGGACGGCCTCGTGATGCCCTCGTCGTGTTCCTCGGTCGCGGTCGCACCGGTGAATGGATGTTCTCGGCGACGGAGAAGGAGAGAGCCCACGGCGTGGGGGGGCGACCGGGGGGGCGCGCGGGGGCCGCCGGCCGCGGGCGGCGGGGGCGCGCGCGCGCGGCGGCGGGGACGGGGGGGGCGCGGCGCGCGCGCCGGGGCACGGCCGCGGGCGGCCGGGACGGGGGGGGACGCGCGGGGGCCGCCGGCCGCGGGCGGCGGGGGGCGCGCGCGCGCGCGCCGCGGGCGGCCGGGACGGGGGGGCGCGGCTGCGCCGCGCGGGGCACGGCCGCGGGCGGCCGGGGACGGGGGCGCGCGGGGGGGCCGGCCGCGGGCGGCCGGGGCGCGCGGGGCCGCCGGGCGCGGCGGGGGCGGACGGGGGCGCGGGCGGCCGGGGGAGCGCGCGGGGGGCGGCGGGGGCGCGGGCGCGGGGAGGGCGGCGGGCGCGCGCGGCGCCGGTGAGGGTGGAGGAGCGGCGGGATAGGGGGCGCGGGGGTGGGAGGGGGCCGGGGTGTGTAGGGTTTGGGGAGGGAGGGTATTTATATAAATTCTACGGTGAATTGTGATCGTTCGATCGCGAGATCAACGGTCCACAGAGGATGGGGTTTATTTGGGCCGGACGGAGAAAGTGGGCCGATCGCTGGCTGAGGGATTTGTTTGGGCCGTTAGAATACGGGCCGGCTGGTTGGGTCTTTGCCGTGCGTTGGGAATTTTGGCGCACGGCAATGATCCTCTTTGCCGTGCGTCGTAGACTAAAGCGCACGGCAAAGGCCTTTTTCATTTTCCTTCATTTCAATCTCATAATAAGGGTTATTTTATTAAAATTATCAAATGGATCCGAAAATTTACCCTAAATTAAATGAGGCAATATATGGTGTATATTGCCAAAATAAAATTATCTCATGATTTTAAAACTTTATTTGCATTTTGTACAAATAAAAAACATTCCGCATGTGGGTTTTCATGATTCGCGAACAACATGTTCAAAATTTCATCCAATTTCATGAGTAAGGTCTTAAAAATGATTCAATTACATGGATATGATTTTTCCACAAACTTTACTACTTTATTTTATGGACTTGCAGTTCAAATTTGACATATACGACAAAAATTCTTTAAGTGACACATAATTGTTAAAAATAGTAAATTAATCGAGACATGCATATGATTGAAATGTATAGTACAAAATAATGTTTTTGAGGTGGAGAAATTAAAAGATGTACAAAAAACAATTTTTTGAAAATATTTTGCCGTGCGCTGTGGTAAAACGCACGGCAAACATATATCTTTGCCGTGCGTTTTCCTTTGACGCACGGCAAACATATATCTTTGCCGTGCGTTTTCCTTTGACGCACGGCAAAGACCTTTTTCATTTATCTTCATTTCAACCTCATAATTAGTGTTAATGTACTAAAATTATCAAATGGGCTTTGAAAAATTACCATAAATTAAAATGTGACAATATAAGTTGTATATTACCTAAATAAAAAATTTTGAATTCAAATTCAAATTTGAATTTTATTATGGCTACAAACTGAATCAAGTGTGTCACAAGACTGCGAAACTTCTAGCGAGATACTTCGGTTTCTAAGCACCATCTATGACAACTTGCTC
Source organism: Cenchrus americanus (assembly GCA_947561735.1). Lineage (NCBI taxonomy): Eukaryota > Viridiplantae > Streptophyta > Magnoliopsida > Poales > Poaceae > Cenchrus > Cenchrus americanus. Next base: position 69,625,322 of record OX387239.1, on the reverse strand, counting down.
AAAACACTCTATATGATTTATCACAAGCTTCACATAGGATACCATGAGCCCTCGACGAATCTCATGATTCTCAAACTTTATTTGCATTTTATACAATTAAAAAACAATACAACCGCATGTGGGTTTTCATGATTCGCGAACAAAATGATCAAAATTTCATCCAATTTCATGGTTAATGTCTTAAAAATGATTCAATTACATGAATATGATTTTTCCACAAACTTTACTACATTACTTTATGCACTTGCAGTTCAAATTTGACTTATACGACAAAAATTCTTTAAGTGACACATAATTTTTAAAATTAGTAAATTAATCGAGACATGTATAAATTTGGAATATAAAGTACAAAATAATGTTTTTGTAGTGGAGAAATTAAAAGAAGTACAAAAAACAAATTTTTTAGAAATACTTTGCCGTGTGCTGTGTGAAAACGCACGGCAAACGTATATGTTTGCCGTGCGTTTTTGGACGGCGCACGGCAAAGGGAATGGCTTTGCCGTGCGTCTTACCCTAACGCACGGCAAGGACGATGAACAACCTAACGGGGTTAACGTTGCACTAGGAAAAAAATGTTTGCCGTGCGCCACTATGAAAACGCACGGCAAACTATTTGTTTGCCGTGCGCCAACATAAAAACGCACGGCAAACTATTTTGTTGCCGGGCGTTTTTTATTACCGTGCGCCGTGGAAAATGCGCACGGCAAAGCTCCTCTTTGCCGTGCGCCCGAGAATATGCGCACGGCAAAGATTGAAACGCACGGCAATCATCGTTTTTCCCGTAGTGGTTGCCGTGTCGCCGCTGCTGACACGAGCACGCTGACATTTGCCGGAAGCAACAGTTTTTCTTTTGACGTGTCGAATTAACACTAGAGAAGACTCAATTCATAGTACAAACTCTAGCTCATCGACGGCCGATACAGTTGATCATTTTGTAAGCTTGAAAACTTGTCTACGCTTCACATAACCCTGGGCGTTCGGTATGTGCTCGTTCGGTATGTGCCGGTACCGTTCTTCGGTACTCGCTCTATTTCGGTTCCTCGCAAATTGGGTACCCATCGGTTTCAGAAAATTCTCGGTAGCGAGGAATTTCAATTTCGGCTCTTTCGGTTCGATTTTGGTTAATAAAGAACAGACAGGGAGGGGCGAACGCTGCGGGCACGTCAGGTGCTGCCGCTGGCGGAGGCAGACTGGCAGAGAACGAAGGCGCCAGTGCGCCGTGCACTGTGCTGGAACGGCTGGCTGGCTGACTTCGGGTGGGGACGGGGACCGCGTCGAGGACGGGCGGCCGCGCGGGGACATGACAACGTCGGGGATGGTCGGCTGCGCGGGGACGAGACCGCGTCCAACGGGGACGGGGTCGCGCGGGGACGAAATGGCGTCGACCGTCGGGGATGGCGGATGGGTGGCAGCACAAGCGTGAGGTGCGAGGAGGTGTCGGGGATTGGCGGCTGCGCGAGGAGGAGTCGGGGTCATGGGGAGACGAGGACCTGGACTGTGGAGTGTGGAGGGGACGTAGGGTTTCCTTCGTGGGTTGTTATTGGGCCAAAATTCTCAAATTTTCATGGGCTATTATACAGATTCGTTACTGTTCGGTAAATTCAGTATACCGAGGTACAGAACCAAATTTACCATGGTTCTTTCGGTACCTAAATCTGAGAACCGAACATGAACCGATTATCTTCGATTCGGTATTTTTCGGTTCGGTTTTGGATCCGCGTTATTTCATGCCCAGTTCTAGCTGCACATATAGAAGGATCGACTCGATGCGGTTTGTTACACCTAGACGGGCATTGGTGTTCAACAACTAAAAAGCTGAGCAACACTACTCATTTGTGACTCCTTTTCGTGTGCAGAAGAAGAAGAAGCTATGTATGTATAGACTGCTACATAGAATCTGTAGAAATAGCATTGTAATTTGTTACTGCAATTTGTGACTCCTTTCCGTGTGGACAGTCCCCGGTATAAAAATACCATTTTGTTTTGCAAGAAATATACACACACTCAAATTCCAATATAAACTTTTCTTAGAAGCATTCCAATATCATAAGCTTTTTTTAGATCGTTCCAATATAAGTTGAAGCAGCTCTAGCCTCTAGGCTATCACTCCATGAAAATAGTACTATACAAAATCAACTAGCCTATAATAAGTTAATAAACTACCCTTCCACAGTAGCATGCACAAGCAGCGCAACAAGATACTCGCAAGATGACTTCACTGCTACGGATGCTTGCATTTTGCAACAACCCGATTCAAACAAAAGAAGTCTGTTTCGCAACAATCGCAAAGTTTCTTGCGGGCTGAGAAAAAAAAATGGAATCTCAGGAAGCAGCAAAAACGTGGGCCCGTGGACTGTAGCGTAGCTGCCTACCCGTTCCCTGCGTTTGCGTTCCCCCGGCCGCGGCGGTTTCCGGTGTACCACGACGCGAACGGCGAACCATGTGCTGCTCCACCGCAACGGGGGTTTCCATTGCCGACCGCTCGCCCGCCCGTGGCGTAGCCGTCGGTCTGGCCCAATCAGAGCCGTCCATCCCGCCTGCACCAGACGCAGACGGTCCAGCCCCTTCAATCATGGAGGGGCCCGAGGCCCGCTGCGTGCGACGCACCCCAACAACCACAGCCATCAACCACCCGCCTAGCGCCGTCCGATCCACATCGGCCGGCTGATATTACTCACAGGACCCGTCGCGTGACCACCGCCTCCCTACTACCTACACCCCGAGGGCCCTAGGGGGTAGGGTCCCTCCTGCCTCTGTGGCCGCCGCCCTAGCCCGCCCGTTATAACCCCGGGGCGCCGCATCGCTGAGCCAATCTCACACGCACTCTCCCCACCTCCCCTCTTCGCAAGAGCCACCGCGTCGCCGTGTCCCTGCTTCTCGCGCCTGCCCTCCCGATCCACCGCCGCCGAGACGAGAGCCCCCGCGCCCCCAGGGAATGCGGAGCGATGAGGCGGCGCTCAGGCACTGACGTCGCCGGCCAGCGCGAGCTGCGCGGCGGCCGCACCTGCCACCGCAAGCACGTCGAGGACGGGTAGACCCATCCCCCCATCCACAATCCTCCCCCCCGCCGCTAGTCGTGTCGTAGGGTAGAGTTTGTTTGTTTTTTCCCTCTCTTGTTGGAATTTCGGATCGGAAGAAGAAGAAGGAGGTAGTGGATCGATCGGATCCGATCGGGCATTCGAGCGCCATGGCTGGTGAGGGTGACGGGGATGTGAAGGTGGGCGGGGTGCTGCAGGGCCGCTACGAGCTCGGCCGCGTCCTGGGAAACGGCAACTTCGGCCGCGTCCACACGGCCCGCGACCTGCGCACCGGGCGGAGCGTGGCGGTCAAGGTGCTGTCCAAGGACAAGGTCGTCCGCGCGGGGATGATGGAGCAGATCAAGCGCGAGATCGCCGTCATGAAGCGGGTGTCCCACCCGAACATCGTCGAGCTCCACGAGGTGATGGCCACGCGATCCAGGATCTACCTGGCCCTCGAGCTCGTCCGCGGCGGGGAGCTCTTCACCCGGATCGTGCGCACCGGCCGGGTCAAGGAGGACGTGGCGCGGCGCTACTTCAGGCAGCTCGTGTCCGCCGTCGACTTCTGCCACGCGCGCGGCGTGTTCCACCGCGACCTCAAGCCCGAGAACCTCCTCATCGACGACGCCGGGAACCTCAAGGTGGTCGACTTCGGGCTCAGCGCGCTCGCCGACCACGCCCGCAGCGACGGCCTGCTGCACACGCTCTGCGGCACCCCGGGGTACGTCGCGCCGGAGGTGTTCAGGAACAAGGGCTACGACGGCGCCAAGGCAGACATATGGTCGTGCGGGGTCATCCTCTACGTGCTCCTCGCCGGATCGCTCCCGTTCCCGGAGGACAACATCGCTGCCATGTTCAAGAAGATGAGCCGCGGGGACTACCGGTGCCCGCCTTGGCTGTCCACGGAGGCGCGCAGGCTCATACCCAAGATGCTCGACCCCAACCCCGACACCCGCATCACCATCGCCCAGATCGTCGACACGCCGTGGTTCAAGAAGTCGTCGTCCGTCCCGAGACCCATCAATGCCGCCATCGAGCCGCCGGAAGAGCCTGCCCCCGCCAAGAAGGACGGGGGCGACAAGGACGAGCCGCCGGAGACGCTGAACGCGTTCCACCTCATCTCGCTCTCAGCGGGGTTCGACCTCTCGCCTCTGTTCGACGTCGAGGGGGGCTCCTCGTCGAGGGGCCACCGGGAGGGCGGCATGCGGTTCGCGACGCGGGAGTCGGCGAGCGGCGTCGTGTCCCGGCTCGAGGAGGTGGCCGCCCGCGGCAGCGGCCGGATGCGGGTGACCAAGAGCGGCGCACGCGGCGTGCGGTTCGAGGGCGCGGAGCGCGGGGGCCCCAAGGGCCGCCTCGCCGTGGCCGCCGACATCTTCAGCGTGGCCCCGTCCGTGCTCGTGGTCGACGTCAAGAAGGACGGCGGCGACACGCTAGAGTACCGGTCCTTCTGCAGCGACGAGCTCCGGCCGGCGCTCAAGGACATCGTCTGGGCCGCCGCCGACCCGGCGCCTGCAGCCACCGCCGTGGTGTGACGCCGCGCCGCGCGCTCATTGCTCTGTATCGTAGCGCCATGATGCCATTGTTTTAGTCAGTGTCAGTTCCATTTTCCACCCAAGTGATTGCGTCGCTGTTCTTGATTCGATAATGACGTGAGAAGTTGCTGTTTGTGGGGGCGGTAGCAAGAGGAATCTGTATCTCGATCGCTGCTGCCTAGAGCAGCGGCGCCTCTGCATAATTGAGTTGTTTTTGTGTTGTGCATCAATCAGTGTAGTATGGTCTTGCTCTGCCTGCACCTGAACATTCCATGTCTTAATCTAGACCGTCACCCCTTCATCATTGACGCTTTTTTTTAATGTGGCAGCATTGTTTTTTCAAGCCAAAATCAGCTCCAAGCATTGTTTAGTTCCTAACGTTGCACATGAAGCATTGCTTGAGGGATGAATTCCAGCCTCGTCAAAATTCAGTGAGGACCAGCTGACGCATGACGTTCAATGATTTAGGGAGTCTCGATACGCCCTCTCCCGGCAAATCAGTCCTGATTGCCACGCGCTGCCTGACAGCAGACGATGAGAGGAGACGATGACGATCTCATCTATTCTCACCCCGGCAGCCGGAGAGAGATCTGGCGGGAGAGAGGACCACGGGCGGGAGGGAGGGGATCTGAGCTCCTGGCCTCCTGCTCGTCTTTTTTCGTCCTCATCACAACGTGTGGCCGCGGGGTGACCGCCGGATGGATACCGTATCGCCGCTGGTGGCCCGTTGGTGTCCGCCTGTCTGGTCTCTCTTTCCCCCCGCCGCCCCCCGTGTCGCTCTCGCCGAGGAAATGCTCCGGCGGGGGACGAAACTTCTTCGGGAAACATCACGTTTTCGCAGCAGTAGCTGGCTGATGAGCGCAGCACGCAACTGATGAGAGAAATTTCAGCTGACGCATTGATCCACTTCCTCTGTGGTTCTGTCATCAGATCCCATCATCGGCCAGGTTTCCTTTTGGAAAAAGGGGATCAGTGAAGTGAATCCCATGAGCTACTGGTACGTTTCAACCCGTGGGTCGCGATGGCGTGTGCTGTGCTAGTGTTGCCCTGGAAGTCGACAAGTGTTTCACTGGTCCAGTGTCCAAAGGACGGACGACGGATCGCGGCAGGAGCACGGTTTAGTGTGGCCGAACCATCGTTAACGTTCGTGTGTGGCGGCTCTAGATTGGCCGGGATGCGCGTAGGGCGGTACAATGATTGCCGATTTGTGTCTGCTATTGTAGCTATCCGAATCACTGTTCAAGCTTTCAGAACCTCACACTTTGCTCTCAAGCTGAAACTGTCAACTGGTGTTTGGATGGCTAATCTAGGGATTTGATCGAGCAAGAGAATCAGGGGAACGGATCGGCGCTCTGAAGGTGTATAGTATACTGTATCATGTGCACCAGACATCTCAGGGTATCTCCGGTTTTGTTTCTGCCACCGGATTCAGACAAACCCCCGAAATGGAAGCGATTTTTTCCAAGTCGTGTCGCTTCGTGGTCGCCAAGACGCCAACCAGTGCCTCTTGGTTTAAAAGTTATCTTGTTCTTGTGATTTTTATTGGAGCTACCTAACACCTCAGGTGGGCAGGGCGCTGTCACAGCTGAAACAAACAAATGCAGGCAGTGGCGAGCTCACGCGATGCAAAGCCGTCTTCCCTTTTATTTATTTATTTATTTATTTGTTTTGAAATAAGCACACGATTTTAAGTGGTCTCATGTGCATCGTTTTTAAATAATCCGCCATCATGTTTGCAATGTGTTTTCCGAACGTTTAATGATATGCTCCATAATATATTAGGCACATCAATCATTATGTTTCGCTAAGCATCCCTTGTACGTGCTTCTCTATTTTTTTAAAAAAAATATATATGGCGAGGCACATGAAGGAGCGAAGTAGCCTCGTTGTTTGTTCAGGTACATAGCGCTTTTACAACGCATAATAGGACTCTACGGTAGTAGTATTACCGCTTTGTTACTATGGGCATAATGATAATTTCCTCAAAATATATTATTTGGAAAATTTTCCATGGTCATTCACTCGAGACGCACCCCGATTCATATATTTCATTTCCTATATTACAACAATACCCCCTCCAGTTTGGTAAAGGAAGTCGTTTAGGACAGCGACACGGTCTCCAAGGTACAACTTCGACTTCTTATTTTTATAAAAATAATTATTAAAAACTAACATATGTATACTTTTATGAAAGTATTTTACAAGACAAATCTACTCATATGGTTTTCACATTTCCAAACCCAACGACTTGAAAGTTATTCATGATTTATATTCCCGATGTTTGACTCAAATCTTGTCCAAAACGACCTCTTTTACCAAGCCGGAGGCAGTATCATTTTACATTCTCGATAATACCCTTATGCTACTCATATGACTTATGAATAATATCGTTATACAGCTAAAAAAATATATAGGTAATCTTTTATTATATACGAGTCATTTTTCAATCGGTAGTTCATGTTGCATTATGCGTCGTAAAAGACACCTAGGTATATCTTTCCTTTTGTTCGGTGATGAATGATGAGTAGTCTGAAATTTCATCGATAAAATTTGCTTGCAGGAATCCTTTTGATCCAGCACAACACATGAGGATAAGTTTGGATCCTTGTTTGAATGATCCGGGGGCGACAGGAATCAGAGTCGGAGCCGGATGCGGTTCAAAGAAGCGTCCTGTAGCAGCCTTATCTCCGTCCATGTGGCCAGCCAGCAAGCAAGTGCATCACCACCTATCCGCTTTACACTGTGGCACCATGCATGTCCCTGCAAAACAGAACAAGCGTCGTCGAACCATTTCGACAGGCGCGAACAAGATACGAGCAGCAATAATGCCATTAAGAAATTAAACGATCACAAGACAAGCAAGCAAGGCAAGCTAAAAGCTCCCAGATCGATCTCCCTGCCCCTGATGCTATCACGCCAGCAGAATCTCCTAAACAGCCATAGCCTCATCTCCGGAACGTATCACACGTGTTCCCATCGTCCTGCGCTATACCAAAGACACTGGGTAATAATAGCCTTCTTGATCGTTAACTCGAAACACTAGTAGCCTCCTAATTGCCCTAGCTAATGGTACCTTTGTCCGGTCGCTTTTCTCTGGATTTTTTTTTGTGGTCACCTCCAATTATTGCGCTTTTTTCAATAAAGAAAACTGTACAATTATTGTACTTGGGCTGTCCATGTGTCATCTCCTTACCCGTGCGGCCTTCAATATCACGGCCGTGGAAATTGGACACTGGATTATTGGATTCGAGCGACACCAATGGCTCGTAGTACGTGATCGCTCGCCCGTCCTCGTCCTTCGTTCGCTGTGTGTGCGCGCGTGTCAACCCGAGACCATTTCCGCAGCACTGGATGCCTGCGTGCTTGACTGCTTGGAGAATGGAGATGCAGCCGGCAGCTGAGGCCTGAGGAGAGATGCGCGCGGGCACAGTGCACATGGACGTGGATGGGGTGGGTGCATCCCAATCCCGGGGGTGTTTGGCTGGAGGGCCCCGTCGTCGTAGTCGTAGGAGTAGATGCGATGCGAAGAGCGCGGGCGGATGGGCACACGACATGCAGATAGCAGACGTGGGGGCACCGGCCATGATTGTCGCCAATAATGCTCGGTTTTTAGCGTTTGTTTTCTTTTCCCCGCGGGCCACGGCGATTTTTATGCGTTTCTTCCCCCAGGCCATGAATGCCGTGTTTCACAGCAGTACAGCACGCATCGTCGCCACAGGATTTTCGGGTGGTGAAAACGGGCTGTTGCGAATTGCGATCCGTGTCTTGGGGACCCCAAGATCCCACAGTAACCGTGCATTAATTTGTGCACACCACCATTGCTGCTGAGCCAGTGCCAGATGTTTAGGATTCGAAATTCAAACAGAGGGGACCGGACGGATTTCAAATTAGAGGCAGTTGAAAATCTGTAACTTGGCTCACTTCTGGGCTCAGCCCCAAGTACAGATGAATGGGCCTGCCTAGTGGGCTCCGATCTGCGAGAAGTGGGCCTGTTGACATACTCTTTTGCACAGTGTTCGGACGCTTTTTTTTTTAAGAACACGCAAAACAACGAGCCAACAAACGAGGCATTTCCACAGCCCATTCAGCTAAAGCGACCCAACAGTTTGGTATATTTTTCTAATTTCTATGGTCCACTCCGTCGGGAGAGTCGGGAGATACTACGAATTTCATTCAAGATTCACATCTTCATCTTTACTTTATTTTTTTTAATATTAAGACAAAGATCGCTTCTTCCTATATATTTGGTACGTCATCGACCGAGTCAAAATTTTGAAATCAGTGATGTGTTCTTGAAAACCGGAGAAAAACCGACCACTAACACCTACAACCGACTTAGAAAACAAAACGCCAGCATCTTCCAGCGAATCGAGAGAACCACGGCGAAACCGACGTGGACCAGCCCCGCCGGCGAATCGAAAAACCAACCGCTAGACGGACAACACACAAACCGAAAAAGCCACTACCGTTGGACGAAAACGTCAAAAATCATACGACATGGGAAGGATTCGAACGCGAGTCACTAGCCCACCAAGGAAACACTCCAACCACTTGAGCTACGATTTGTTTACAAATAGAAAATCATATTGGATAATCCCGAACCGAAAAAGCCACTAGCGTTGGACGAAACCTCAAAATCACACGACATGGGAAGGATTCGAACCCTGGCCACTAGCCCACAAATTGAACACTCCAACAAATTCCAACACTTTAGCTATGATTTGTTTACGAATAGAAAATCTTTTTGGACAACCTGTGATCTGAAAAAGCCACTAGGGTCGCACGAAAAAACCTCAAAAATCATACAACATGGAAGGATTCGAACCCATGCCACCATCCCACCTAGGAAACACTCCAACCATTTCAGCTATGATTTGTTTACAAATAGAAAACCTATTTTTTATTTTATAAGTAATATCATAGGGCACACCATTACCTCCTAGTATTGTTAAATATATTCTTGTAAGATGTCCATACATAAGGTCATATTTTAACTTTTCTAACTAATCATGTACTTTTTGAGCTATTTGTTGCTTGAAAAGAACATTTCATTTATGAGGAGTTCAATATGTGCTAGATAGAAAACTTACAGGGAGGGATAAAATTTATCACATATTGAGCAACGACGGTGCGGAGTGGCTGCATGCTACTTGCTATTTTGTTGGTTTTTTCGCAAATGTGTAGACATCCAACGAGTGTAACAAAATTATAATGGTAGAAATAAGAAAATAATTCACCTTTAATTGTAGGTTCGTAGCAACGCACATGCAGTTTGCTAGTAGGATAAAAAAAGAAGTCACACAAAAATGAACCACGCTCGAGCGAGGATACTATTTCTAACACATCCCAAAAACATCTGAAAAGAAAGAAAAGAAAAGGTGATATACCACAAAAAATAAAAAAAAAGCTTCTTGAAATGGCTGCTATAGTACTTAGTACATCTGTCTGTTTTGTAAAAGGTCGTTTAACCCCCTACTGTTTTATCTCGCTTGGGAGCTCTTGTCAAAGATACATGTTGAAAACTAAAACTGTAGGGTTTGGCAAACTATCAATTTTCTAGGGATTTGTAACACAGACAAAGAACATTTTGTGTATCTCAGAACTTATTATTCCTCTTAAAAAAATCTCAGAACTCTATACAAGTGACTAGTCTTTCAAATATGAGAAGACTGTATCAAACCAACCTAGATAACAGGTAATCATATATTTAAACCCAGCAAAGCAAAACTTACACACCATTTTCTTCATACATAACTTAACCTAACCTAATTTTTAATAGTTATTTACATTCAACTTAATATGAATTATTTAGTATTTTGCAGAATAACTAAAAGCCACTTTGTAATCAACGACCTTTGGTTGGCTCTTTAATTTACAGATAGAAAACTAAATATACTATCGTTGAACGTCATAAAACCACTCAATATCATGGTTATTAATTTGGCTCTCTCGCAGGTTTTTTTTTCTCTCATAGCTGAGCAAACTCTTCATCGTGATATATGCATATGCATACTCCATAAATGTCAAAGAGTTGGCACTAGATAGGCTCCTGGAATTATGCCCATTTCGTGCATATTCACTTTCTAATAATGATGATGATATACTATAGACGTAATTGATGAGAACAGTGCAATGACAAATATATCGGCATCAATGTTAGATAAAAATATGATTTATCGTTGTCGTTCAATCATTGGACCGCACTATAAAAAAACAATTTCCAATTCTTCCTCTTTCAAAAGTACTACTAATAGACGTGTCCAAATGATGTACCCACGATAGTCCACGCTGCACAATCAAATGTGGACCCACTAACATCAACCAATCTGCGGACGAGTGTCTCTGGCCACCGGATGAGTATGATGAGATAGAGAAGAGGACATATACTTCTTTTCCCCTAGAGAACCCTATTCCCCATGTCCCAAAGTTAGCAACGTGATGATAACAAGATATCTCCGAGATGGAGCTGCGCGGTCAAGGGATGAGGGCCGCCAAACCCTAGCGCCGTATGTGGTGGGATCAGGAAAGCAGGAAAAAGATGGGCGCAGGAAGGAGGACCATGTCTCCGGCTCTATATAATGCGGCACAAACCCCGTCCATAGCCTCACCACACAACGAAGCAGATCTCCAGCACACACACAGATCTGAGCCTCAGCTAGCCCCCTTCGTCTTCAAGTCCGGCCGGCGGCGGATCTCCCAGTCGGCTTCTGCACGTCTCTCCCTCACGACGCATATATGGTTTGTTTTGCGAGTGGTTTTGCGGTGGTGGCGGCGGTGGTTTTTCCATGGCTAACTGACAGAAGAGAGTGAGCACACAGCGGGCAGACTGCATCGATCTGATCTGCAACCGGGACGGCACACAAACGTACGAATGATGCAGCTGCTGCTGCGTGCTCACTTCTCTCTCTGTCAGTCCTCTCCGGCCTCTCCCTGCCACCACTTGCCATGGCTACTCTCTCTCTCTTTCTCTTGCTGTTGCAGGCTCAGGCTTTCTCTGCGACGGGACAAGAAGGGTTTGCAGGGGCAGGGCGGCGGTGACCGGTGAGATAAGGCCGGTCGGTTTGGGCGGGGTCGTCTCGTCCTTATCTTGTACTCGGCCGGCCGGCTGCCCTACGTCTCGCCGCCCGAGGAGGGGGCGTTGGAGCGGTGGCGCAGTTGGACCCGTACTTTGGAGCAAGGTACGTGTCGCCTAGCCGTGTGCTTCCCCCGTTGCGCGCATGCCCCGTTTCTCCCTGCCTTTTGCTTGCGCTTTCCTCAGGCCGTCGTGTCCCGGCCTCCCATGGTCGAGGACTCGAGGGAACCAGGGACACACCTCGGGGAAGGAGACGACGCCCCCGCGCGTGATAGATTGATTAACTGATCTCGCCGATCTCGCCGCTGGCGCGGCTTTCGTTGCACGCGCGCGGGCGCGTAGCCGAAACAAAACCTCGTGCTACTGTTTAGCTCTGCCGGCGGCCGGTCCCGTCTCCCTCCATTAGCTTCGAGATCTGTTGTTAACCTGATGGAATCCTCGAGATCTGGGTGTTTATTTCTAGCCCTGACCTACTGGTCGTTTCCTTTTTCTCCCCCATCTGAAACGTCTCTGTTTGCAGTAGCTAGTGCGACGACTGCCATCATCTCATGTGTTGCAGGTAGGTTTTTTGGGGTTGCCATGGTGGTGCCGGCTCGTACAGGAGCTAGATCTGCCTACCCTGAAGAGGAAGGAGCATCAGTGCGTCTGCCTTCCAGATCTGGAAGCTTGCTGTACGTGCTTACGTAAGCGTACTTGCAGATCTCACCAGCATGTACTGTATTATTCTTCTTCCCAGGTGATCATTTTTGTGTTAGTTTTCTAACTGTTCCATTGCTGTCAGTGCCTAATTTGAGGTACTGATGACTGGTGCTGTAAATTCTTTTTTAAGTGTTATTAGTAACCAAGCATGCAGGTGAATGAATTCAATTAGGTATTGCTAATCCTGATATTGGAATTATCTGTTATGCACATATAAGTGCATCCTTTTCTTTACACGCGAATTGAATATCTTTTCAGATCGCCAATGTATGTTTGTGCTTTTGCTTTCTCTAATGAAGAAGGGACACGTACTATATATTAAGACCATCAATTATTGAGATGAGCCATAACCAAAGGGAACAATCTAATACAGCTGCATTTATTCAAGTTTTACGGGTCTTTGATACCATGTTTTTTCTTGTGTTTGCCTTTGGCTAGCTGTATTTATTCAGAAACTTCTTTGCAGACTCATTTATGTGAAACACATCAGGGGACCTAGCTCGGTAACAATATTAGAGGTACGTTTCATGTACTGTGTGATGATTAAGAGGCTCAGATCAGCTCAGTTGTTCTTCCATATGCGCAGCATGTCCTAATAATTCTGCATCCATGTCCCAATTTTTTCACTGCAGCAATAGTTGTGGCATGAAATATCCTCACTCATAATACAGCTTATTTTAAAAAGCTGTTTTTTATCACCCACGGTGCATTTGAACAAAATATGCAATAGAAGATTCATTACAATTTTATGTAGTCCTATCAGTTTCAGAGAACTAGAAGTATTCTGCAAGAGTAGAGATGTTTTACCAAAATAAGATAATTGCATTAGTGCAATTGTATGTTCCTACTGGCTACTTTTTTTTGGAACCTATCCACTCACACGAATGATTTGTTAATTGAGTAGGGAATAACATCTTTAATTCACTCATAAATAATTTCAAAGCCATGTACACACATATTTGGTTATTGACAGGGTAGATTAATTGCAATGATCATAATTGGTATCTTACATTAGTCTTTTTATGTATAACTTTACCTAATGTTATATATTGAAATAGGTTCTGTGAATTTTCTATGAGGGTTCCTAATTCTACAGACATACCTGTTTTGCTCAAAATCTCAAATACATGTCATGTTGTTTTCACTAATATAATTTTCACTCTCATTAATCCCAGTAATCATTTTACCAGGATACAATCAATCTAGTTAATTAAAGCTCTCGAACACTTTGCATTTCCAGTGATGTCTTTGTATGGCTTTAATTTGGAATCTCACCCATGTGAAGGGATCTGTAAATGTTCGTTACACAAATTCGTTTTCTTGTACTGTTGCGATTTTTAATATTACTAGCACTATATGAATTCAAGAAGAGATACTAACAATTACTACCAGTGGATCACCGCTTGTATGTCTCCCCCAAGCTTATCCATAAGGCCTGAACTGAACAGGCACACACTCCCTGAACATGGTTCCTGCTGGGCACGTGTTGCCAATGTTTGGACATCTGGAGATAAAACTCTGATTGCATGAAGTCATGAATCAGGAGTCAGGATCCACACGCCTTTCTCTGGTCCCTAGATATATATCAATATATGAAACGAGCATGCTATCCAGCATTGTGATGATAGCTCCTGTAATCATTCAAATAAGCCTCTTGCATCCTTGAAATTTTGAATGCCGGCTAGCTAAGCTTGTTTTATTTGGCAGTAGGTTTATTTAGTTAGTTCTTCGGTGAAGTCTTTAATACTCCGTATTATGTAGACAAAATCGTTAGCTACCCCATGTTGTTAAGTTTGACACTTTCTTAGCAACCACATCAATATTTATTTTTGTTAGTTCTTCATGTTATTATTTTCAATATATATTGCTAATGTTATCTCCCGATTATATCATCTCCAGCAATAATAATCATTTGTACAAGAACACATCTACTTGGACTTGTAGAATGTAGTGCAACTCCCGGCCCTCTTATATGTTTTAATTAGTTACAAGTTTTCTCTGTTATCTTACTCTTTGGATACCAAAATTAATCAACATTTGATTCTTCACATTTCACTAGATAAGCTAGTGTAGGTGGCATGAATATTTAGTTTCATTGGTTTAATTAGTTAGTTGTTTGTAGCCTCGTAGGTACTATTGTTGTATTTGTATATCCCTCCACACTTGTGCATCCATATATATAGGGTCTGTTTCCCAGAGCTGCCAAGTGCTGGTAGAATTGTATCTGTTTCACGTGTAACTAGGTAAAAAGAAACACTGTTGATAATTTATAAAAACCTTTAGTTAATCAGAAGTGTTAAGTTTACAAGATCAGGCCACTACTGTTGGCCCATTTAACCATAAAGCCGCCAGTCGGTCCCCTCACAGTATTGAGTATTCTGCTCAAACAAGTCGATCCTAGCTAACGTCATTTAGGACCACGATCAAAGTATGCAAGAATCTCTTCCTTTTGTTGACTATATATTAGTTATTCAATTGTAGCTCGTTTGAAAGCATAACCAGGGCATCATGTTATGTTATGGTTCAATCCACTATAACTATATAGGCAGGAGCTGAGTTCGAGTAATGACTGCCTCAATTCTACTCTCTCGATCCGTTTTTTTCTTTCACTTGATGTTGCTTAGCTCAAATTTGAGCTAATCCGCGTTATATGGATCAGAACAGAGGAAGTATCATTTTTCAACCTAAATCGTGCTAGACGTATGTACTCAGATGAAGGCTTTACATGTACTATTTGTTGGTTTAGCTTTGGGTCGTTCGTATACGAAATGAACGGAAATGACTTTGAAATTAAAGGTCCACATTGAACTTTCCTATTTTATTTTCATGCATGTTCATGACATATATAAATCATAAATCTATATATGCTCAACATTATTATTAATTGACTCTTGGCATATCCACTTTATAATTTGTATATATATGTACAATAATAGAGTAATTAAAGTGCTGATCGAGATCCAATCCATCCATGCCCACAACGGGATTATGGACATATGCATCACCCGGATATGCATGCCACCTGTGTCGATCGGTGGTTGGGTTCACTGAGTTGGCTGGACCTTCTATGGATAATGTTGCTACAAAAAGGAGCTCGCTCAGAGGCGATCGATTTTGGTACTGTCGATGATCTGGTGTGCTTGGAACAGCATGGTTTTCGTAACAAGGAGAAGTTCATTGGCAAGATGACATCAAAGACTATGCTCATTTGTGGTGTCGATCAGGCAAGTGCGAAGAACTTGGCTTCGCTATACTAGTTGATGGAAAGTCACGAGTAATCCATGTAATTTTGATTTCTTAGGTCGCAAGCCTATTCTGATGCTCCGGCCTATCCTTTAGAATGGGTTCTAAAAACTCAGCGCCTGTAATTCTAACTCATCTTATTAATTAACGCCGGAAATGTCTGGATCTTTCGGGAAAAAAAATCTCTGATCTGCTTCCGTGCGGCAATGTCTGCACGTGTGCATACTTCTTGCAGCTACATTGTCGTTCTACACTCTAATTTCGCAGGACTCTCAGCTCCAGGGACCAGGGATTTTATGAAAGCATCGTCCGAAACCAAACAGGAACTAAAGACACAGCTGCGGCTCTCCTCAACCGACCTTCGATCGGCGACACTGGCTAGCTAGCTCGATCTCTAATCCACCCGCAGATCACCGCTGAAAGCAAGGACCTCGCCGACATGTCCAGCGGCTACAACTCGGATAATCCACCGGTTGAAGACCTCTGAACAACTTGAAGTGATACAGCAGAAGGCCGGCCGGCCGGCCAGGAGCCCAGAGAGAGATGTCTCCTGGCACTCGTCTTCCTTTGTGTGGATATATTCGATAGGTCGTCACCGTTTGACTGCATGCATGGGTGTGAGGACTGAGGATCGGAGGGGACTGCATCACTGATGCCGTAGTAGCTAGTCCAGTATGAGTAACTAAAACTCTTGTTATGGTAATGGTAATGGTTCTCTCTCTTTTTCACTGAGGGTATCCAGTATTCTGTTGTTGTGTAATGTTCTTTTGATTTCTAAATTGGATTCTTTTTTCTTTTTTGGAGATTTGTGTTGTCAATTGTCAGGGATTCACAAGGTCTCTCGTGTAAATTCGTGCGAGAAATGCAATACTGTAAAACATCACAAGAGTTGATTTAGTGAGCAATCTTCTACGGCTTGGATTTTTAGATAGAAGACCAAGATGGCCCGGCTTTACTTAAAAAGCCCAAGCATACTGGGGCTACCGATTTTTACATTGTTAGCATTTAGAAACATAAGATTACAAGCCAAGAAAAGAGTCAAGGCCGGCTCATGCTAGTAACTTGCCACACTCTAACCCCCCTCTAACAAACGAAAAAGAACATAATAGCCAGCAAAAGATAACAACATCAAAAGAACACCAAAGCCGACTAGGATCTAGATCATCAATCTTCAGTTTGCAAGGATGATAGCTGAGCTTTTAGCTTGTTTATCACATCAGCGATCCAGAGTTGGTCATTCTCCTTGTTTAAGATCTTCCATTTCTGCATAAAGGATATTGCACGAAAAATGCTAACGTCGGATGAATAATCACATCATTAAAAATAAGGTCATTCCTAATCAGCCACAAACTCCAAGCCAGGCAACCAAAAAGAAAGATGAAATTCCTATTTTTCTTGTTTGGACCCTCTACCAGTTTAGCCCAAAGATCTTCCATGACCATTGGCCTGTTTGGCCAATCTAACACATCTCTTACCACATTCCAACAAAAACTCGCCACCACACACTGCAGAAAGATATGTTCAGTGTTCTCCATTTGTCCACACAACTTGCACTCTATTGGACCTGGCCAATTTCTCTTTTTAAGCTGATCAGCAGATTGGATTTTATCATTACAAATTTGCTAAAGGAAGATTCTAACTTTTAGCGGTAGGCTTGCTCTCCAGATATTCATCATCCACCCATTTACCACCCCAGGGAAGGTGAGTTCTTTGTAAAGTGAAGCCGTAGAAAACTCTTTTGACTTCTCAAATAATGAGCTGACTGAATCAGGTTGTTGTAACAAGTTCAGTCTTTCTACTAGCTCTACCAGACCCTCCCACTCCAGCTCTTCAGACTCTCCAAAGCCCCTTTTGAAGGTGAGGTTTATATTTCCATTTCTTAGAACTCTTTCTATTGTCCACTCTCTTTGGTTACAAATCTCAAATAGGTGGGGGGAAACCAGACTGAGCACACAGCCAGCAAACCATGTGTCTAACCAGAATCTTATTTTTCTCCCATTTCCCTAGATATGTTTTATCTCTCTACTGCTATCTCCTCTTATTGATAGCAATCCCTTCCAAAACTGTGACCCACTCCTTTTCTTGTAGCTAAAGATACTTTACTCACCTAGGTATATTTGTCTCAGGAAATTACAGTGAATAGTGTTGTCACCTCTCTCTAGATTGAAAATCCATTTAGCTAGCAAACATTTGTTCATCACTCTAGTGTTGGTAAAGCCTACACAACTTTTATAGGTGTGGCCATCAGGTCCGATTTTGCCATATGATACTTTCTCTTCATATTTGGTCCATACCAGAAAAAATTAGCTTTGACAGTGTCCATTTTGTGATGGATCCCCTCCTGCAGGGAGTATACCCCCATTGTATAATTAGGCACTGAGCTTAGGCAGGACTCCACTAATATCATTTTCCCTCTTGCAGATAAGCCAACACTCTGCCATGTAGACACTCTCTCCATTCTCCACCTTGATTGCTACATAGTTCAAATTTGAAAATGTCATGTGCCTGTTATAGACCATCACTCCCAAGTATTTCAGAGGCAGTTGCCCAATATTGCAGTTAAACATTTGTGCTACCCTCTTAGCTTCCTCTTCAGAGCATCCCACAAGAAGGATCTCACTCTTCTAATAATTGATCTTTAGCTCAAACATGTTCTCAAAACAGTATAGGAGAAATTTTGTATAGATAATTGATTGGTCATCCATATTTAGAAAAATTATTGTCGTCGACATATTGTAGATGAGTAATCCCACCCTCTATTAAGTGCGGCACCAGCCCTCTTATCTCTCTAGCTGATTTCGCATTGTCTAGCATCGTTGCCAAGGTGTCACTCACCATATTAAAAAGCAGCGGGGATAAGGGATCCCCTTGCCTCAAACCTTTGGTGAAAATATGCTCCATATTCCCCAATGATGTTGATGCCTACTTTACCACCCTCTATAACTTGCCTCATCCACCCCAGCCATTTTACTGGAGTTTTTTTTCCTGAGTACTTCCATCATAAAGCTCTAACGGACCTTTTTCAAAGTCCCATTTGAAGATGACCCCCTGCATCTTTTTCACTCTCAATTAATGTAGTATCTCATGTAGGATCACAAATCCCTCTAGGATGTATCTTCCAGGTATAAAAACTGCTTGAGTGTTGCTAATTAGTTTGTAAACAAAGGGGGTAAGTCTCATGGTGAATAATTTGAAAACCATTTCTAGTACACATTTAACAAGCAAATTGGTCTATATTGTTTTATGTTATTTGCCTCCTTTAGTTTTGGGATTAAAGAAATCATGCCATAATTCAGTCTGCTTAAGTTTAGCTCCCCTCTATATAGATCCTGAAACAACTCCAGCGTCACAAATTTGATTTCTTGCCAGAACTCTCTATAGAAGCCCACAAGCTGCCCATCAGGCCCCGGTGAGGCATTAGCATCCATGTCTTTTAGTGCTTCCTTTAGTTCCTTGATAGTAAATGGTTTAATCAATTCTTGGGCATCTTCATCACTTAACCTTCCCTTATCAAGCCAGAACCCCTCTCCTAATGAAATTGATCCTTCCATGCTCCAAATAAATCTTTATAGTATGACTCCACATGGCCTCTAATTTATACTGGACCACAGATTTCTCTACCCTCGTCTTCAAGTGAGAAAATTGCACATTTTTTCTTTCTACCATTTGCAATGCCATGAAAGTATCCATGTTTGCATCTCCTTTCAGAATCCATTTCACCCCCCCTCTTCTTTGCCATTGTATTTCTTCAAACTGATAAATCTATTCTAATTGTTTTTCCACTCCATATCTTTCCTGCCATTGTGCTGAACTGAAACCATTGTCTTCTTCCATTCTGTCTATTTCTTTCAGCTTGTTTAGCAGTATCCTCTTATCCTTCTTAATCTCAATATTCCTGTTAGCACCCACCCTTTGCAGAATCTTCTTTGTCAGCTTTGAGCTCTCTCCAAAAATCTTGAACATTTTTGTCCCCTCTCTCAGGCCAATTAGTAACCATTAACCACCAACTCCCTGAAGCCCTCCTGAGTTAACCAAGCCATTTCAAATCTGAAGCAGTGTTGTTGTTTAAATCTATGATCATCAGTAGTTACTAGCATGGTCAGTGATCAGAACCCACTCTAGTTAGTGTTTCACAAGAAGATCTTCTATAGAATTGCTCCCATCTGGGACTGATAAGCACTCTATCTAACACACTCATAACAATGCCTCCTGTTTGTTGGACCAAGTAAACTTACTTCTTTTTCTTTGCATCTCTTTGACACCATTGTCTCTGATGAATGCATTAAAATTGTCCATCCATAGTTGATTGGAATTGTCTGATGATTTTTCCCAAGAAAATCTATGTCGGGCATACTCCCCGGGTACCCATGCAAGGAAGGATGAAGACGGACTCCTACTAGAATTCCCCTGTAATCCTACTAGGACTTGTACCGTGTAATCCTACCAGGACTCCTGCCTTGTAACCGACTAGGAACCCGCCCCCCCGGACTATATAAAGGAGGGCCGGGTACCTATCCGGGCACCTGATCTCAACCCAACACCAAGCGCAGGGTGCCATACTTGATCCCCCAAACAGGACATAGGGTTCGCCACCTTGGCGACCCGAACCTGTATAAATCTTGTGTCTTGCGTCCTTGCGCATACCTTCGAGTTCTCGGTCTCCCGATCACGATCCTCACTGCACAATCTACTACCTCGGGTACCCCCTTGGTAGGTTTGCCGGTCTAAAACACCGACAGCTGGCGCGCCAGGTAGGGGTGATCATCACCACCGGGTGAATTCGAAGGACCCTCGTCAACAAGATCAATCTACTCGTCGACTCGCCGAGATCCATTGAAGCAAGTCGCCTTGCTCTTGTCAAAGCGGAATCAATTTTCCTACGCCGCGCTTCGGTTGCTTCGGCACGTCGCGCGGCTCGTCACGCGGCTTGTCACGTAGCTTGTTGCATTGTCAACTTCTCCACCTCGCGCGGGCTCGTCGTTGACTACTCCACCTCGTGCGGGCTCGTCGTCGACAACTCCGCCTCGCGCAGGCTCGTCGTCGACTACTTCGCCTCCGCCGCGCGTCCGGGGTGCCTCGGCGGGTCGCGCGGCTCGTCACGCGGCTCGTCACACGGCTCGTCGCGCGCGCTCGTGGTCGACTTCTCCGCCTCGCGCGAGCTCGTCGTCGACTACATCGCCTCCGCGCGCGTACGGGTGCCTCGGCACGTCGCGCGCTCGTCGTCGACTTCTCCGCCTTGCGCGAGCTCGTCGTCGACTACTCCGCCTCGCGCAGGCTTGTCGTCGACTTCTCCGCCTTGCGCAGGCTCGTCGTCGCCAACTCCACCTCGCGCAGGCTCGTCGTCGACTACTTCGCCTCCGCCGTGCGTCCGGGTGCCTCGACACGTCGCGCGGCTCGTCCACGCGGCTCGTCGCGCCGCTCGTCGTCGACTACTCCGCCTCGCGCGGGGCTCTTCGTCGACAACTGCGCCTCGCGCGGGCTCCTCGTCGACTACTCGCGTCGTGTAAGCTCGTCGTCGACTACTCGCCTCGCGCAGGCTCGTCGTCGACTACTCCGCCTCGCGCAGGCTCGTCGTCGACAACTCCGCCTCGCGCAGGCTCGTCGTTGACTACTTCGCCTCCGCCGCGCGTCCGGGTGCCTCGGCATGTCGCGCGACTCATCACGCGGCTCGTCGCGGCGCTCGTGGTCGACTTCTCCGCCTCGCGCGGGGCTCGTCGTCGACTACTTCGCCTCCGCCACGCGTCCGGGTGCCTCGGCACGTCGCGCGACTCGTCACGCGGCTCGTTGCGCCGCTCGTCGTCGACTACTCTGCCTCGCGCAAGCTCGTCGTCGACTACTTCGCCTCCGCCGCGTGTCCGGGTGCCTCGGCACGTCACGCGGCTCGTCACGCGGCTCATCGCGCCGCTCGTCGTCGACTACTCCGCCTCGCGCGGGCTCGTCGTCGAATACTCCACCTCGTGCGGGCTCGTCGTCGACAACTCCGCCTCGCGCAGGCTCGTCGTCGACTACTTCGCCTCCGCCGCGCATGCGGGTACCTCGGCACGTCGCGCGGCTCGTCACGCGGCTCGTCGCGCGCGCGCGTCGTCGACTACTCCGCCTCGTGCGGCTCGTCGTCGACAACTCCGCCTCGCGCGAGCTCGTCGTCGACTACTTCGCCTCCGCCGCACGACCGGGTGCATCGGCACATTGCACGGCTTGTCACGCGGCTCGTCGCGCCGCTCGTGGTCGACTTCTCCACCTCGCGCGAGCTTGTCATCGACTACTTCGCCTCGT
This sequence comes from Cenchrus americanus, assembly GCA_947561735.1. Lineage (NCBI taxonomy): Eukaryota > Viridiplantae > Streptophyta > Magnoliopsida > Poales > Poaceae > Cenchrus > Cenchrus americanus. The sequence continues at coordinate 69,603,486 of OX387239.1, read as the reverse complement.
CGCACGTGCGGGTGCCTCGGCACGTCGCGTGGCTCGTCACGCGGCTCGTCACGCCGCTCGTCGTCGACTTCTCCCGCCTCGCGCAGGCTCGTCGTCGACAACTCCGCCTCGCGAAGGCTCGTCGTCGACAACTTCGCCTCCGCCGCGCGTGCGGGTGCCTCGGCACGTCGCGCGACTCGTCACACGGCTCGTCGCACCGCTGCGTCTTCGACTTCTCCGCCTCGCGCGAGCTCGTCGTCGACTACTCGCCTCGCGCAGGCTCGTCGTCGACTACTTCGCCTCCGTCGCGCGTCCGGGTGCCTCGGCACGTCGCGCGGCTCGTCATGCGGCTCGTCGTGCCTCTCGTCGTCGACTACTCCGCCTCGCGCAGGCTCTTCGTCGATTACTCCGCCTCGCGTAGCCTCGTCGTCGACAACTCCGCCTCACGCGTGCTCATCGTCGACTACTTCGCCTCCGCCACGCGTCCGGGTGCCTCGGCACGTCGCGCGACTCGTCACGTGGCTCATCGCGCCGCTCGTCGTCGACTATTCCGCCTCGCGCAGGCTCGTTATCGACAACTCCGCCTCGCGCAGGCTCATCGTCGACTACTCCGCGTCGCGTAAGCTCGTCGTCGACTACTCCGCCTCACGCAGGCTCGTCGTCGACAACTCCGCCTCGCGCAGGCTCGTCGTTGACTACTTCGCCTCCGCCGCGCGTCCGGGTGCCTCGGCACGTCACGCGGCTCATCACACGGCTCATCGTGCCGCTCGTGGTCGACTTCTCCGCCTCGCGCAGGCTTGTCGTCGACTACTTCGCCTCCGCTGCGCGTGCGGGTGCCTCGGCACATCGCGCGACTCGTCACGCGGCTCGTTGCGCCGCTCATAGTCGACTACTCCGCCTCGCGCGAGCTCGTCGTTGACTACTTCGCCTCCGCGCGCGCGTCCGGGGGTGCCTCGGCACGTCGCGCGGCGGCTCGTCACGCGGCTCATCACGCCGCTCGTCGTCGACTATTCCGCCTCGCGCGAGCTCGTCGTCGACAACTCCGCCTCGCGCAGGCTCGTCGTCGACTACTTCGCCTCCGCTGCGCGTGCGGGTGCCTCGGCACATCGCGCGGCTCGTCACGCGGCTCATCGCGCGCGCTCGTCATCGACTACTCGTCGACAACTCCGCCTCGCGCGAGCTCGTCGTCGACTACTTCGCCTCGCCGCGCGGCCGGGTGCATTGGCACGTCGCACGGCTTGTCACGCGGCTCATCGCGCCGCTCGTGGTCGACTTCTCCGCCTCGCGCAGGCTCGTCATCGACTACTTCGCCTCCGTCGCGCGTCTGGGTGCCTCAGCACGTCGCGTGGCTCGTCACGCGGATCGTCGCGCGGCTCGTCGTCGACTACTCCGCCTCGCGCAGGCTCGTCGTCGACTACTCCGCCTCGCGCAGGCTCGTCGTCGACAACTCCGCCTCGCGCAGGCTCGTCGTCGACTACTTCGCCTCCGCCGCGCGTCCGGGTGCCTCGGCACGTCGCGCGGCTCGTCACGCGGCTCGTCGCGCCGCTCGTCGTCGACTTCTGCGCTCGCGCGGGCTCGTCGTCGACTACTGCGCCTCGCGCGGGGCTCGTCGTCGACTACTTCGCCTCCGCCGCGCGTCCGGGGTGCCTCGGCACGTCGCGCGGCTCGTCACGAGGCTCGTCGTGCCGCTCTTCGTCGACAACTCCGCCTCGCGCAGGCTCTTCGTCGACTACTCCGCCTCGCGTAGCCTCGTCGTCGACAACTCCGCCTCACGCAGGCTCATCGTCGACTACTTCGCCTCCGCCGCGCGTCCGGGTGCCTCGGCACGTCGTGCGGCCCATCACGAGGCTCATTGTCGACTACTCCGTGCGCCGTGACTTCGTCTTGCGGCCACGCTGGCTCTACTTCAGCCACGCCGTGCGTCGTTACTACCTGTCTCGCAGCAACACTGGCTCTACTTCGAGTACGCCGCGCGCCGCCACGACGTCGTCTTCCGGTCGCATCGCGTCGACCATTCATCTCGACTAGTTTTCCAAACTAGTCGAGAACGGCAGTCACACCCCCAACAACTAGTCAGAATCGACTCTGACTAGTCAACTTCAAAGCAACAACCATTGCGGCTCCATCGCCGACCGCCACGGCTTCGAAACGGTTGCCCGAGCAAAGACAACGGCTAAGTCATTTATTTAAATGATTACTATTTTCTTTTCTTGGCTTGTTCTCCTCATCATGTAGGACTACTTGCCGACTACTCATTTGTGTACGCTTCTCGACGGGTTTTCACGGGAGCTACACTCGCCGACTACTCTTGGGGTATATCAATCAAGTCACCACGAGCCTACTTCATCAACTCGGGGGCTATCCCAAGGAGGCAGCTTCTAAAGTCCGCTACATGCGGCAATTTAAAGTCGACTTCTAAAGCGCATTCTAAAGTCCGCTCCGTGTGGCAACTTAAAGTCGACTCCGGTCGCACCTTCGCCTGCTTCGGTGGCATACTATGTGTGTAAGCTTCGATGGAACCTAGGCGTAAGTGGCCCTCGGGTCCTGGCGACGATGGAACCTAGCTGCATGTGGTCTTCACGCTCTGTACCATGGGTCCAAGTACCCTAAGTACTCGTGCTCCGTACCTTGGGTCTGAAATCCATGGCCCAGGTACACAAGTCGACTCCGGTCGCGTCTTCAAGTCCACTACGGTGGCAACCGTACCTTGGGTCTGAAATCCATGGCTCAGGTACTTAAGCCCACTCCGGTGGCACAAGTCGACGCTAACGGTCGCACCCAAGCCCACTCCGGTGGCACAAGTCGACGCTAACGGTCGCACCCAAGCCCACTCCGGTGGCACAAGTCGACGCTAACGGTCGCATCCAAGCCCACTCCGGTGGCACAAGCCGACTTCGGTCGCAATATTAAGCCCGCTCCGGCGGCAAACCGCTCGTTTTCTGCGATTTTTCATTCGCTTTGGCTTCCCGGAAAGTGCTTTTCGTTTTTTGCATCTTAAGTCCACCCCGCGTGGCACAAAGTCGACTATTGTAGTCGCATCTCAAAGTCCGCTCCGCGCGGCATCCTAAAGTCAACCTCTAAAGTCGCATACCAAAGTCCGCTTCGCGCGGCAACTAAAGTTGACTTCGGTTTTCAAGTCGCATCACAAAGTCGACTTCGGTTTTCAAGTCGCATTCTAAAGTCCGCTCTGTCGGCATATAAAGTCAACTTCGGTCGCATCTAAGTCCGCTCTGACGGCATGACTACCTCTCAAGCTCCACGGCTCGACGCCAAACTACTACTCGGAATCTCTCCAGCTCGAGGGCTGCACTCAAATTACTACTTGAGGATAACTCTAGCAGACTTTGTTCGCTCTCAAGTTCAGGGGCTTCACACCAACAACTACTCAACGTGGCTCACACGACTCTTTTATCTCAGGGGCTACACGCTGCAAGAGTACTCGAATGATGGCTTTCGTGAACAACGAAGACCCTTGGATTGATTACCTAATCATTTCAAGGCTCGGGGGCTGCTATGCTACACCCATCATTCAATTTTTTCAAGACAAGATTCGGAATCAAGATTGACCCTGAGCTAGAGTCTGCAACTCAACCTAAGGCTCGGGGGCTACTCCATATGAGTGCGATTTTGCAATCGCACTTCCATATAATCTTGACTTCAAGACAGATGAGCTGGACCACCTTGCGCATACCTTCGAGTTCTCGGTCTCCTGATCACGATCCCCACCACACAATCTACTACCTCGGGTACCCCCTTGATAGGTTTGCCGGTCTAAAACACCGACAATCTAATCATATTAGAATCTTCTCCAATAATAAAAGGATCCTCCAAGCTAGTTATTTTTTGACTCAGTTCCTCCAAGAATGCAATTTTCCTCTCTACTTGTACTGGGCCATACACATTGATCACCTCCCATTTAAAAATTTCTTGTCTTGTCATTATCTTCATACTAGAGAAACACTCTCCCTTATCCTTTCCCAGAATTGTGATATCCCCTGTCTCACTCCAACTGGTGTCCCACCTGAGTGTCCTTGTGCTGCTGTCCATATCCACTCAAACGAGCCCCCTTCACCAAGACTCGACAATTCCCCTAGTGTGAAGTCTGTTTTGTGATAGTCTCCTGCAAACAGATGATGTACACTCTATGTCGTTGTCTCAACTCTCTAAGTTGATTTCTCCTTCCTAGCGCACATAGGCCTCTAATATTCTAGAAGAGAATCTTCATTTTTGTTTTCTTTGTGTGCAGTTACCCGCCATCACTTCTTTTGACGTTGCCACTGTCTTCTTCATAGGCAATTTTTTGGTGGTTGATTTCTATGTCGTCCTCTAAATTCAATTTCCTCCATCACTTCTATATCTGTAGTTCTCCCCTCTCTATCACTTTCAATGTCCTCACTCTCAGTATCAAATTGTTTCTTGTTTTCTGCATTTTCTTTTCTAACTGTAGCTCGCGTATTCAGAGTTTTATTGTGGCCTTGATCTGTGGTATTCCCCTGTATATTCCCCCCATATCTACCCACCTCAGTGTTAGACTTTGAAGCCTCACTCTCTATTTCTTTCTGCTTGACTAGTTCAATCACTCTTTGTTTTGCTACCATCAAGGTTGATTTGGTTATTTCTTTGGCTTGCATAGTGTCAATAATAGTAGCTATTTCTTTAGAAGAATTTCTCGCCTTAATATTAGTAGTAGAAGCCAAGTTCTCAAGAATAGAAGGATTTACTGAATTGAAAACAACGAAGGATGATAGATTACCTGATATTTCATTGTGCTTCTTTTTTAGCGGCTTCATCTTTGTCCTGGATTTTGCTGTTATCACTTTTGTTCCTAACACTCCTATGTAGATTGGATTTTCCACCCTTCTTTTTTGTGAATGTCTGTAGCTCAATCTCTTTGCTAGGATCTAGAGCCACTTGTATTTGATCTCAATCTATCTCCTCCTTGGTCCCCTCTGAGGTATTGTCGATGTCATCCTCTGTTTTCTCCCCCACCACTCCTTTCTCTATCTAAATATTAAAGCAGCTTCTTTAACCAGTTTATTTGCCCGTTGTTCCACTCTCTTCTCAAGCTCAGCCATAGCCAGTTTTTCTGCCATCATTGGGTCTTCATCATAGTCAATCAGTTCCTCCTCCAATCCCCCTCCTTCTCCTGTGCTGACGCCTGACAACCGTAGTGCTTTGCTGGGTGAGGTTTTCAACTTCTTGTGCTGCAGGCAACATCTCCTCTTTGATTGCACTAGTGTTTTCTACTTTGTTATTAGCTTCTCCCTTCATCTCCTTATCCACATCCATCATTTCTACATCTCCCTCTAGCTAATTTGCACCCCCATCTTTTACTTCTCCAAAGGCTTCTTCTTGACACATCTCCGCTCTTTTCTAGTACTTATTGCTGGAATCACCACCCTCCTTGTGGCCCCAATTATTTATTGACGTACCCCCCTCCCTCTTTCTATGTAAAAGGTCCATTGTTTTTTCTCCACTGAATTCCCCATCTTCTTTCTCCTCATCCTCACCCCCTGTCTTTGCTTGTCAAATTTACATGTATTTTTGCTCAGTTCTTGGTAGCCCCCTTCCACTTCCCATCAGATACTATAGCTTTCTCCATTGAAAACACTCTAGACTCTCCCCTGATATTGATAGGATCCACACATGCAATCTTGATTCTCACTGGACCTGGCCTGTTTAGGGTAGTTAGATCCACCTCCTCAGGGTCTCCCACTAGATAAGCAACTTCCATAACCACCTCCACCTTTCTAGAAAAATGAGGGAACTTATGTGCTTTCACCCAAACTGATTCAAGTTTTCCATCTGCTTCTGCTGACATTTTTGTAGGTATTACTTTTGCTTTTATATTGGCTATTTCAATGTCAAAACTACCGAATTTTGCCACCTGATATGTCATTTCCTCATTTGGGAAGGTAACCATATACTTACTCTCACATCCCATTTGTTTGATGACCCAGCTGCAAACATCTCTGTATAAGTGCCTTAACTCTCTCAACAATTCCTACTGAAGCTTGTCAATCTTGAATATGCATTATCCCCAACGCTTCATTCTTTTTTCACCTCTTTATCAGGTGGAATATGAATGTTGTAGAACCCTTGACTTGGTAGTCCAAAGCCACAGAGCCTTAACCCTTTTTATTTGGACAGACAAAGGATTTGTGTCCTGGTTTCTTATAGCAATAGCAAAACGGAGGATTAGTGCAGTCTTTCCTCAGATGCCTTGTCAGGTTACAGTAAAGCAGTGTTCTTCTTGATTATGTGAGCCCTTTTCCATTCCAAGCTTCTCCTCTCCGGTGACCCCACATATATTGTTCTTTGAATCTCTTCTTATCCTGCTCTCTTCTCAACTTCGCTCTTAATTCCTGTTCTTCTCACTCCCTTCTCTCTCTATCGTCATACGAACACTTGTTGTTGTTGGTTCTGGATTGCTCTAATCTTGGCCTCTCTTCCCTATATCCACTCTGAAAGTTAGATCGACCTCCCCCAAAGTTTCCTGGAAAGTTTTCCTTCTCTACCTCTTGATTCATTTAGTCTCTGTTTCGGTAACCTCCTTCTCCCCTCTCAAAGCCACGCTCCTCATTGAATCACCTTGGGCCAACTCTATCACCCGGGCGCTATGAGTTTCCTTCTAGGTTGTTCTGGCCAAAGCTCCTGGATGGCTCCATATTCACATCCATATTCACAACCTCAGCGAAGGTGCGTCCGTCAATTTGTTTGTCGGCCACTCTCACTACTCTTCTGCTGCTCCCACAGAATCTCCGGATCTCCTCCTTCCTCACCGGGAATCCCAACCCTAGCTCCACCACCACCAACGCCCCACCCTTCGATACCCAGATCCAGATCCCAGTCAGGTTTGACTAGGAATGAGAGTAGATATGGCTAAGGTAAGTGCTGAACGGGTAGTTGGGCTGTGATGGGCTTTCCGGCCTGTTCCTAGAATTTTCAAAGCATTTTCCATTGAGCCCCCCTATTAAACATATTCTTCTCTGAACTCATCCCTCATTTTCCCTCTGTAACAGGCCCGCCATGAATATTCTTTTTAAGCTTGACAAATTCATCAACAAATCTCTTGGATGCGTCTCCTGTTAATTTGCCCCCCTAAAAGCGAATCTACCAAACTTGTTTATTTCTCGCCCGAAGACATCTCCAAGAGAGAACATACCAAATTTAATTGAACTTTTTCTCTCCTGATGATTCGCCCCTCACTTCCTGTCGGTGTTTTAACTCGGCAACCTACCAAGGGGAGTACCCGAGGTAGACATTTGTGGCCTCGCCGAGTCGGGAACTCGAAGGAGAGACACATGACACACAAATTAGATAGGTTCGGGCCGCGAGGTGCGTAATACCCTACATCCTGTATGCTGCGTAGCTCTGGATTGATTGGGTGTGTTTACAAGATGATGTAGATAATGAGATAGGGGTTCCTACCTCACCTTATATAGTCCGGGAGGTAGGGTTACAAGTCGGTTTGCCAGAGGAGTATTAGTCGTGTACGGATAGGAGTACTCTACATGGATCCGGACATGTCTAGCTTCCTAACCGAGTACTTGTCCTCTGTAGGCCTTGTGCTCCACACCAGCAGGTGTTGTGCAGCCCAAGTCGAGTAGTCCCAGGGGCCCACAGAGTAGTCGGTCCCAGTACCCACCTGAGTAGTGGGCCCAGGGATGTCCGTATGACACATCCTCATTCCCCGAAGTAGAGCAAGGCTCCCAACTCCTATGACTTGGAGGATGAAGGCATCTCCAGCAAAGAGCTCGAAGACCGATGCATCGAAGAAAAGGAGCCATGATGAGGCCAGAGATGCCAGCCAATCGTTGTTGTCACCGCCCTCCTCCCCTCGCCCCAATCCGATAAAGGAATGGAAGAAGGACCAGTTGAAGACCGAAGACCTCCTTGCCTTGGTCAATAGCGGATTCCTCCGCGAGAAGGAGATGGATGATGGAGAAGAACCCGGGCGAGATCCTGATGTTCACACGGTTCGTGGAGCGCGGACTGGCGCTACCGGCCAGTGAGTTCTTCAAGGGGATGCTTAGGTACTATGGCATCGCGTACCTCAACCTCAACCCCAACGGGATCTTCCATGTCTCCATCTTTGTGCATTTCTGCGAAGCCTTTGTGGGGATCAAGCTGTAACACCCCAGGTGTTAAATTACCATTAATTAGTGCTAATCATCCTCTTAATCAAGTCAACAATCATTAGTGGTCAAACCCGAGTGAAACCATGGTCAAATCCCCTAATGTCCATACCAATTTCTAGAACTTTTGACGCGTTCTCCAAATTTCGCTTAAATATTTCAAAATCAGCCAATATAAAAGTTGTTTGTCTTTTCGAGGGACACAACTTTCCTAATTGGCGGCATTTCAAATTTTGAAGTATTGGAGCTCAAAAACCCAGTCAAAGGTCGTTTGAATAGTGTTTCAAACCATGGAAAATCCTGAACTTCGTCACGTGTTCCAAGTCAAACCATTCACCAAAACATATGTCGTCCTTTGCAAATGTTGTAGAGGGATGTCTCATCTAGAACTTTTGTATCTAGCGTTTTTGTCGCACAGTCAAAAATCTGGAGTTTGCCTTAGTCAAAACAGCATTGATCGGCTGGAAATCAGCCCCGGCCGCGCTCACCAAAACATATGTCGTCCTTTGCAAATGTTGTAGAGGGATGTCTCATCTAGAACTTTTGTATCTAGCATTTTTGTCGCACACTTCAAAAAACTGGAGTTTGCCTTAATCAAAACAGCGTTGATCGGCTGGAAATCAGCCCCGGCCGCGCTCCAGAGCGCCGCCGGCGCGCGGCACCCTGCCCGGCGTTCTGCGCCACGCGCGGCGCGCCTCGTGCGCCTCGGCGTCTGAGCCGACCCGACCGCCAAGACCTCGGAGCGCGTGTGGATAGCCTAGTCCCCCCCCTTTTTCGCGCCCTTCCTTCACGTGACGCGCGCGCCGGCCCCTACATAGCCGTCCTCGCCGCTGCTGCGTGGCATGCTGGCGCTCCTGCTCTCCGGAACCCCTCCTGCGTGTTGCTCCTTTCCTAGAGAAGCATCGACCGCAGATAAAAGGGGTAGTACCCCCCTCGTGCCCGAGCCTTGGCCGCTGCCAACGCTGTCTGCATTGCCAACCGCCACCCGCCATTGCTGCCTCCATGGCGAGCTCCCCCTTCCGACCAGCACCATCAACCCTAAAGTCCTCCAAACCCTTCCCCTACATCCCTAGAGCTCCTCGGTCTGCGTGTTGTCTTGGCCGGACCGCAGCCTCACCGGAGCAGACGCTCCAGCGGCCGGCGCCACCCGTCGCCACCGAGCTAGCTCACCGGAGCCGTCCCGACCCTCAAATTCGGCACAAATCGATCCCTGGTGAGCCCCACACCCTATCCCTCTACTTCCCCGGCCTGGAACGCCGGCGAGTCGCCGGAATTTGGCCGGAGCCACCGCCCTCCATGTCCAAGGACCAAATTGCATCCCCTTCTTTCTTTTCGGGGAGTTTTGTGCAAGCCAAGGACCTTTCTGTAAGAGTTCGAAAAGTTTCAGGGACCTGCCATTAAAAGCGATTCTTAAAAGTAAATGGTTTTGGCTGAAACTTAGAAAATCCATAGAAAATCAAATAAAAATCATGCAAATGCAAATTCAATTTTGTTGGCTTCCCTATGAAAAACCCTATAATTTTTGTAAAGCACGATTATGCTTTTTCCTGTTAGTTTGTGCATGAAAAATAGGAAACTGATAAGCATAGATCTATTGTATCTCAAAATCTACATGTGCTCTGTAGCTGAATTTTGGATATATTGTGTTTTATGCCATGCCTAGATCCTGTACCAGAAATTTCACAAAATTGCTGAGTAAATATTTTATTATGATTTATTTACTATTTATGTTGAATCTATCTAAATGATTTTTGTAGATAAAATTAAATATCTTTTTGTGCTCAACTTCTGGATATAACCTTTTTATGCATAAACACACCTCTAGTGAATTAACCATGATTTTATGTTTACCAGAAACATTTATTTTTGAAATATGCTTTTTTTGTAAATGCATAACCCAAGATCTATAGTAGTTCTAGGTGTATATGTTACATGCCTAGCTTAGTTTTGGACCAGAGGCCATGTGTGAGAAAGTTGGAATCTTTTGGAGGTGTATTTATTTTTATATGCATTTCTTTTTTTTGTTGCTAGCTTTTGTTATTTTCGGTATAATTAAATTCATAGCTCTCCTAAGTATGCATGTGTGTTCAGTGGCTTTGTATAGGTTTGTTGTGCTTCATAACACACCTCACTTAATTTTATTAATTTATTTTTTGAATAAAAGCAATAGAGGCCATTAAAGCTTAATATTAAATTAAATGAGAAAATCATCAACTACGGAACTAAAGACTCTATGTGTGTATAAAAGGCTTAAGACCAACCTCTTGCTGTTTGTGAAATCTAAATTAATTTATTTACATAAATATGTACACAGTCACTATCAAAAAGAATAAATAATAAAGAACCGCATATTGTTCCTTTTTGGAAGAGTATGCTTAATGTATTTCTTATCTAGGTGAATGTGGTCAACCATGCACCCCAGGGTTGTCATGTGTTGTTTGTAATTAATTAGAATTAAAACCATTAATTAAATCTTGCATTTGCATCATCATGTAGATCTTCCCGACGGTAGTTGTACAGTGTGCCAGAAGGAGGAGCCGAAGGAGCTGACGGAGATGTGCACCACGTTGCTGTAGAGCAAGACCTGGACCAAAGTGCAGAAGGGCCCAAGGCCAACCTTGCCAGTGAAGGCAAGCCCCGGATCATTAACCCGTTTTTTTAATATATGCAATTATCGTTGCTATGTTTGTGCATTTACGTTTCAAGAGTTAAATTGAAACCCTAGATGCATGATCCCTAGGTACCTATGTTGTTTTACTAGTATGCTAGGTCGATAGCTGCTATGCTATAGGACCCATTACAAGTCGAGTGATGTTCTTTACTCGCGAGAATAGGTTCTTATGTTGTAATCATAAGATCTTTATAAATGGATGCTCACGTGGTAAGAGCACGGGATTTGGGCTCCGGTCCAGTGGCTTTCGTGGGCTAAGCTTTTGAATGTACTAAACACTTGTTGGGAATGGGACCGGTAAGCCTAGTACCCGATTGACGCGACAAGGGAACCTTTCCCTACTACACCTGGGACACATATGTGTCCCCCTGCTTGCAACAATGTGGTACCTGTGTGAGTCTGGAAGTTCGTGTGGGAGCGATCCAGTAAGCCTTGTACCAAGGAATGTAGGTTTCGATCCCGAGCTGAAGATCGACGGGTACCGCCTGGTCGGTGTATACCCCGTTTCGTTTTTGTTTGGACCTTTTTGGGGTATGCATTCTTCCGTGTGTTTAGGTCCACCTTGCAGGGTTAAAAATCAATCGATTGTCAGCCTCTCACCGTTACCCGATACTGCTTAATAAACTGTCCATGATATCCCTTATTGATGGAACATTGTGAATATTACTGCTTGAATTAATTGTATTGTACAATTCTTGATTGGATTAGATGGCTCACTTAGAAATCGTAACTAACTAGAATTTGAGCTAAAATATTGAAAGTAAGGACATACTCTTTGTTGCTTTTCAGCAAAAGAACTCCACTGGCCAAAAGCCTCTCATGTCTAGAGTTTGGTGATGTAGTTATCACCCAACCGGTTAAGTCTTGCTGAGTATTATTATACTCAGCCTTGCTTTATAAAATGTTGTTGCAGGTGTTGTTTCACCTGGTGAGATTCCACCCGGCTGGGAGCTGGAATGGGTGGATGACGACGAGTGATGGTATCACGGACGACCTCTTGTGATGTTTATGTTCCGCTAGTTTATTTTATTCTGTTGTTTTTGAACTCTGAACCTTTACTTCATGTCATGAACAATGGTTTGTAATAATTAAACCCTTAGTGGTAATTTGGAAATTAATTCGTGTTTGTACTCTGGACTCGCCTTTGCGTGAGTTTTAATGCATATTTGCCGATCCTTTGTTTCTATGTAAGTGATTTCACCGGGGCGTTAACCCGACAACTAATGACGGGATGATACCTTCTTGCCGCTTAATGGCCAAAGTGGTTTGGTTTAGGCGATAGTACGGTATTTTTACGGGCGGGTTGTCACACAAGCCCCACTAGATTTTGTTCGGAAGTTCTTTCGGGTGAAACCATTGCCAAGCACGAATGATTCGCGAGTACTCGGAGGTGCCGGGATCTAGATGCAAGAAGACGCCGCCGACCGGTACTTGTCGTACAAGCTTATTGACTCCAATCAAGACGGGAAGGCGAAGTGATTCTACATCGGCAACCATCACCCCAAGCTACGAAGCCGAGCGGGCGTCGGCCGAAGCATGCACCATGGTGGAACATAGAGCCCACCATGTAGGAAGGAATTTAGCTGCCGACTGCGAAGAAGATCAAGGCCTTGCGGGAGGCGGGACCGAGGGCCGAGCATGTGGCTTTCGGTTTCATGAAGAGGAGGGTGCAACCACCGATGGTGCGAGACACCCTCGGGTACTAGTACACGGGCAACAAAGACTCCTCTCGGATGCCGGCTTCGAAGTCAAGGACGACGTCATCATCGAGAGGCCGGGCGGGGATCTTCAAGGACATGCCGCCGTACACACCATGCCCGGTGCCGAGTACTTCGCGGCTCAACCGCCAAACCGGGTCGGTAGTCATGACATAAGCCCCCAAGTACTGATTGGCTTGAAGTAGTCGTGTTCATGCTTGCTGTATGTTGTAGGATGATGTGGCAAAGTATGTTTCCGTCCAACCCTCCCCTCTGCGACTTGAGGGACAAGCGCAAGGAAAGGGGGAAACCAAAGCGAAGGAGTGTCACGAAGTTAGTGAAGGCGACATTCTTGTCGTCATTGAAGATAGCTCGGATGATGAGGATGAAGAAACGGCGCGCGGCGATTCCCGGCTTCACTCGAGGTTCGGCCGAGCCGGGATGCTAGACATCCTGGTCATCGAAAAGCCATCTAGCCTAGAGGCTAGCTTGCCGACACCACCTAGGAAGCCGCGCAACATGGCGCGGAAACACGTTGTGAAGAAGTTGAAGGCGTCGAGAGGCCACCGGGTCGGAGGTGAGTAGCACGACTAGAGTAGTCGAGTACGCTGGATGAGTAGTCGATGCGACAACTTGACTGTAATGTTGCGGGATATCCCCTCCTCGGACCATATTGATTAGGGCGATGAGGACATGCGGGAGACAATGAGGACAACAGGCGAGAGGAGTATCGGCCCGCCTCTAGCCACGCGAAGAAGTCGTGCCGGGAGCGGCACAACAAGAGACCGACACCGTAGAGTCGCAAGCGTCGGTGGAAGAAGGACGGGGCCCTCCTCCGGCTGCGACGGTAGAGCAGCCGAGAGGAGGCTCTGCCGAAGCCGAAAGCGCCAACAAGGGCCGGTATAGTCGATATTGCCGGTATACTAGGCTCTCGGACTGTGATCGGGTGCGGTCGACCACAGTAAGTTCTCTCGAACTCTCGAGTAGTCGTGTAGTTGTCGAGCTTTCATTGTTGATTGGATACTTCATGATGCATGAAATCCACGGACTTGTCGTGGGATGGTGGGGAAACGAGCACTCGGTCGATGGAGAAGACCGCTCGGTGGAAGGGCACGAACCCACACCGCCGCCACAAGTTGATGCCGTGGTGTGCCAATACTTGAAGAGGCCGCCTTGGTCGAAGGTATGTGTCCTGCCCCCACGGGTAGTCATCATGAATGGTAGTCGTAGTCTCGTTCTTGACTTCTTGTATTAATCTTGACGGGACCACAAGCCGAGGGAACCACCATCCCCGAAGCGGTAGCCATGAAGGCGGCTACCGTGGAGACGAAGCCACGAGCCGGTTTGGAGAAGCGACGACAACAACAACCCCCGGGGTCGGGTACTATGGTAGCCCCCGAGGCGAGTGCGGAACGGCGGACCGAGCCGCACCTCGAGGCGAGTACTCAAGTCTTTGTACGTGAGGCGATGATAGAGGATGTTGCACCGCTCCGCTCGGCGCCCATGCTAGTGACGGGATCTTCAAGCCGTGGGGTCTCATTAACCCGGCTTTCATATCGGCGAGCATGGAGTCATGGTGCCGGACGGAGAGCTGGATCAAGGTACGGTGCGAGTACCCCGAGTTTGCTTCCCTTTCTATGTGTTGAGAAGCTCGATCAACTTCTTTGTCTTGTGCGGGGATTGGTGGATGTACCGTCAACATTTGCACGTATTCGATATTCTAACTAATGGTACTAACCCTTCGGAGGTATCAAGTTCACTCTTGCATGTCGATTTTGGAGTTTATTGTTTACGCGGGAAAATAACGTTAAAGAGGAGACTTTCAGGATAAGTTCATCAAACACTTCAAGAGAAGATCATGAAGCCCGTCACAAGTCAAGACACGAAGTGAACAAGACCCCAAACAACCCAAGGACCGAAGCATCAACATGTAAAACTCGGGGACTTGGATGTTTACCAACGAGATCAACTCGGCCGGACGGATATTCTCGCGGCCCGGGACAACGTGATCTTTTGGTGCAGATTCGGAGACTTAAACGACCTTTAATGGCAAACATTTGACTACAAAAGTTGTGGGCCTTGATGATACCTTCGATTTGGACATGTGGAAGGCCCAATTTGGGTCAAGGGGCTAAGAGATATGACCCCCAAAACGCCAGCTGCGCAGACAAGTCCGAAATCAGATAGATCATCTTCCGAGGCTGTTTTGAGGATTTTATCTTCATTTCCAAGGAAGCAATTGAATACTAAAGTTGGAGATAATTTAGTGGCACACAATGAGGACACTGAATTTGCATTATTTGGAGTCCATACGTGGGAGATATGGTGCCGGCAAGGTAGAACCGCGAATCGGGAAAATCTGGACGAGGCGGATTGCATAAATACAACCCCTTGGGCGCCCAAGGAGGGGAGATCGATCGATCCATTCATCGGAGAGCCACCGACACGAAGGAGAAGCATCGGGGAGGAAGCCGACGGCCGCCGCAAGTCCTCGAGTTGCCTAGGAGATGGCCTAGGCCATGCCCTAGCCGCCATGGTTGGCCCTGCGTGGTGAAGCCTTGGTGGAGTTCCGAGCCACGCCTTGAATTCATTAAGGCGTTTGTACATTCACCATTCGATGATGATATAATCATATCTTGTCTTTACATTGATCTACATCGATGAGTATTTTATTCATATGTGTAGCTAGCATATGCCCTTAGTAGGAATAGAGTAATCATGGTGGTTAATCTATCTCTTGTGGATAAGTCATTGTAGTGCACGGGCCGATGTTGTCGTTTGGTGATGAATATCCTTGCGTAGTGACGAGTACGGTGGAGGAGAAAGGCTGTCGGTGCGGAAAGTAGTCCCGACACTAACTAGTAATGAGCGCTGAGATCTGCCTCTTGATGGCCAGTGCTAAGCAACTAAGGACACTGGGTTTATCCTGGTTCCGGCCGGGGCCGTACGTCCAGCAGTGGTGTGCTCGGGGCATTGTATTGCTCGCACTGTGGTGCTCGTAGAGGGGTGGCTACAAGCAGGGCGGGAGAGGAGGCGTGGCCTCGAAGTCCCAGAGGTTTGATTGAGGCGAGTGCCAATATCGTGGGGAAGGCGGAGAGCGTGTGAGTGATTGTTGTCCGTCGTCCCGTGTCCCCTGCGGCGGTGGGGGCCCGCCTCTCCTTTTATAGGCCAAGGAGGGGGCGGTTACATGGATGCCACACTATTTCCCTACGTGTGTAGGTATGGTGAACGCGGCGCGGAGCCGACGTCCGTCCCTGGCGAATCACTGCACGTAGAGGCGTCGTGACGCGTCCGTGCTCGCACGGGAGCGCTTCGAGAGCGGCGGTGTAGCGGTTAGTTGACCGGCCGCCGTGGTGGGCCGGTTCGAGGGTGCCGTTGACGGGAAGCTTGTACGTGGCACGGTGGCCGTTGTGGCGACATCTTGTCTCCGTACGTCCCAACAGCATTGGGATGTCGCCACAGCGTCCGGCGTGGTGCGGCAGTGGCGGGGATGGCCGCACAGGGCTGACAGCGACGGGGATGACCGATCCCACCGGCCCGACATCACGGTGTGGTCTGTAAAAGCACATAGAAGATATTCGAGGGTGTCGCCGGCCCCCCTTCGAGGGCGCGGCGCGTTAGCCATACGGGGGTAGGCGGAACGGTGTCACGGAGCGACGCGGCCTTGCCGCACGGGGTCCTGAACGGCCGGCGGGGATGGCCTTCCCACGGGAGTTGGCGAAACAGACGCGGGGCGTGATTCCCGGGCGTGTCGAGTAGTGGCACGGCCACGTGGCGTCGAGAGGATTAAATGCCCGTACACGCGTGCGGGGAACGGTGCGCGCGGGGGCATGGGAAAGGCGCGCGTGGGTGCCCTCGAGCGAGGCGGACCCCGCCCGAGGGGGCATAAGGGCCACGAGTGAGGCGGACCTCGCCGAGGGGAGCGTCTATCCCTCGAGCGAGGCGGACTTCACTTCGAGGGGCGTCCGTGTGTTGCCCGGCGGGCCGCGGGGGCCACCGGTGTCATGGTTGTCTTTGTGTATGTGCTTTAGGTGTGCAAGTTGATTCGTGTTTTGCATTTTTTTTTGCGGGTTTTAAGCGGGTTTCCCCCTGGTTATTTAGGGGACCCTTATGGTGTCCTCGACGGTAGCCCCCGAGCATGCGTGGGTGTACCGTCGGGGTTCCCGTAGATGCGGAGCCTCGCGATAGGACGTTCTCCGGTCCTGGTTGCTAATGCCTTTCCGTGGGGCCGCGTCGGCGGACCCGGCGGGTCTAAGCCCACGAAGCCTGCGGGGAGCGTGAGTGCTCTGCGCGGGGGGTTTTCTCGCGAAATTTTGCCGGTGGGCATGGTACTTGTTTCAACGGCATCGGTGGTGTTTCGGCCGGCTTCGGTCACGCACGCGCGGCCGGGTACCTTTCGCGTTCGGTGCACTCTAGGAGGTGTAGCCGCGCGTCGAGCCCCCGAGCACGGGCCCACTCGAGGCGATCGGGGGCGAGCTCTCCGTCTTGTTCTAAACGCGCCCTCGCCGTCCCTCCACGGGACGGAGGGTGAGGTTTCCACAACCCCCATCGATCGGGTCGCGGATTGCGGATTCCTCGTCGAGGCGCTAGCGGGTGGTTCAAGTGGACGCTCATGCCCCGTTCGATAAGGCTAGGCTCGTGGTCGGAGACTCGTCCATTAAAGCGCTCGTGTGGGTTTGCTAGGTGGGGCTCGGTCCCGTTCGCTAGGTACCGAGGGCGCGAAGCTCTCCCTCGGTGGGATCCCCCCAGGACTAGCCGCCCTCGTTGGCTCTCGAACATGACATGTGGGGCGCCCTCGAGCCGGTGGGCTCGAGGAAAGGCTCGAATGCGGGCGCCCTCGTCATCCCTTACTGCGGTGATGCGGGGCACCTGTTCGAACCCTTCGAGGGTCGGGGTTTCGAACCCCCGATCGGTAGGGCCGTGCGGGGTGGCGGCGAGTGCTCTCGTCTTTTCGCACTGCAGGTTTCGAGGGTTCTCGGCCGTGCGGCCCTCGAACCGCCGATCAATAACTTTTTGTGGATCGAGGGCACTGTGGCGTCCGTTCACGTTGAACGGGTTTCGAGGCCACCGGTCGGTAATCGCACCCTTCGACGGTCGGGTTTTCGAGCACGGGGCTCGGGCCGCTCGAGGGTCATCCTTAGCGGGTAAGGGGACCGGGCCATTTAATGTGCGTAGTCACGGCCACGGTCTCGCACCGTGGGCGCGCCTTTTCGGGCGCCGCGGCCGCGCGCGTAGTGGGCGACGTGGGCGGGTGGACGTGACCGCGTGTCGTGGCTCTTCGGTTGCCGCGCCGTAATAATAGCACGCGTGCGGGCGCGCGGCCACCTCGGTCGTGGTGGGTCCCGCCTGTCGGCGACCGAGGTCTTCACTGCCGGTTAATGCATGCGAGGCGTGCGTTCCGGGGAGCACGGCCCCGTGGATCTATAAATCCAAAGGAGGGAGGTGAGGCGAATCTTTACCTCGCACTTAGCGTTTGTCGTCCTCGCCCCTTGCGCTTCCGCCCCGAGCCGCACTTGCTCTCCCGCCGGCGCACCACTCTTGCTCTACGCTCCGCACTTCCTTCGCCAGTCCGCATGGCTCCTCCTCAGTCCATCACCATCATCGACCCGCTGCCGTGGCCGCACTCGACGACGACGAGGCTCTCTACGAGCGAGCGGTGACCGCCGGCCGGCTCGCGGCCGAACGAGGATGGGCGTCCCCGCGGCGTGGATCGTGCCACAGTCGAACGAGCGGGAGCCCAACCCACCGTACGACTATGTCGTCAGTTTCATCCGCTTCCACGAGCGGGGCTTCACGGTGCCGGCGAGTCGCTTCATGCGCGCGCTGTGCTACCACTATGGTGTGGAGTTGCACAAATTCACGCCGAACACGATTTCGCAAGCGGCGATGTTCGTCGGCGTGTGTGAGGGCTTCCTGGGATCCCCATCAACTGGGATCTCTGGGTTCACCTCTTCCGCGCGGAGCTGCACACGCTGACTACGCCAGAGCTGAAGATCCGCCGCGCGGTGCGCGCCGGCGGCATGATGATCATGCTGCGGAACACTCGCAGGGAGCTCTACATCCCCTGCACGATGACCTCCAACAACGCGGAGTGGGAGCGGGGGTGGTTCTACCTCCGCAACGACGGCGCCGGCCTTCCCCCCTACTCGGGCAAGGTGCTGAAGGACAAGGCCGACTCCTGACATCACGGGGTGTCCCCACCTTCGCACCAGACGCGGCTGGATTCGCTCCGGCCGCGTTGAAGGCCCCGGCGGATGATGGCCCGACCGCGGGGTGCGTCCTCGCGAACCTCCATCACCGGCGGATCATCCCCCTGATGGAGAGGCCGCCCCGCATCTACGAGATGCACGAGGACGCGGACCCCATCACATTGTCGGAGTCGCGGTTGCTACCGGGCCTCTTCCCGCGGGAGTACGCGGCCACGCGGGCGCGACGCGCCATCGACCTCAGGACCGACCGGAACGACGACGTGGCCCTTTGGGCATTCACCATGCTCCCTGTCAGCCCGTTGGTGAGTGGACTCACGCCTTCCCTTGCTCGGCCGGTTCGTGGGATATCAGCGTGTTTTGAAGTTTTGTCTGTTCCTTGTAGATAAGGGTCGTGAACGCCGCGCGGTCCGACCCGCCTACGCCCCGATCTCGAGCACACGCGTGTGCAACACGGCGGCGGGGAACGGGAGCGGGCGGCGCGCAAGAGGGAGCGGAGCATCCGCGGCGAGAGCGCGGGGGAACGGAGGGAGTGAGGAGTTCGGTGCGCGCGAACGGCGGGGGCTCTCCTCTCCGGGGACCGAGGAATACTCGTCGTCGGGCGAGGGAGGAGGAGGAGAGCGACGGGGGCGGGCTCCCCCCGAGCGGTCGGAGCCTTCACCCCCCCTCGCCGAGAGCCGCGGAGGCGGCGGAAGAGGCGGCGCCCGGGGCGGGCGTAGGAGCGCCCACCGCCGGGCATCCTACGAGGGATGTGCCGCGCGTCGTGGAGGCACCCGCCGCGCGCGCGAAGGTGGCCGGGGGTGCGGCGGCGACCACACCGGTGGCGGCGACAACGTCCGCCGAGCCCCCGAGGAAAAGGAAGTGGGGATTTTCCACCTTGAGGTAAGTGATCGCTTCCCCTCAACCGCGTTTTTAGATTGGTCGGGGCCTAAGTTTCTTGTCTTCGTGCTCGTAGGATGGCGCCCACTTGTGCCCCCACTTGTGCTCGCCAAGGTGATGAGAACGGACGCGGTCGTCCCCACCGGGCGGCGCTCGTCGAGGGCGTCGCGGGCGGCTTCGAGCACGGCGACAACGGCGAGCGGCGGCTCGCGCGACGAAGCCGGCCTTCGGAGCCGCGGCGGCGGCGACAACCACGGAGCCACTGCGGTGGCCGCGGAGGCGCGGCGCGGCGGCGGCGGTTATGTAGCCGCCGTGGCCGGTGACGGAGGTGGAGCCGCGCTGCGGCGTCAACGATGGTGGCGACCACGGCCGCGGCGGACGCCTCGCCGCCAACTTCGCCGGAGCCCCGCCGCGGCCGGCGGCGCGAGGGGCGGCGGTGGTGGAGATCCCCGACGACGACGACGACATCCCGCCGCCGAGGCGGGACCGGTGGGCGAGCGTGCCGTGTCGGCCCGAGGCCTCGGCGGGGGCTCTCGTGGCCGGGGCGACGTTGGCGCGTCAGCGGGGCGCCGGCGGACGGCGCCGGGGCCTTGTCATCACGCACCGGACCCGTGGCGCGCACGGGAGCGAGGAGCGGGAGCACGCCGATGCCCCCGCCGCCCACTTCATTGAGGTTCGGGGCGGAGCAAGGGCTGCGGGAGGAGCTTCGCGACCACGGCGCCTCGCTCAGCCGGGCGGCCCGAACGAGGGCGGCGCGGATTCACAACGGTCCGGCGTGGCGCGTCTTCCGGGTTGGGCGGGCTTCGTGGGGTTTCGAGATTCCTTCTCTTGTTTTTTTCGCGTTCGCGTTTTTTTCGATGCCCGCCCTTCTCGCCTCGCTCGTTGGTGGCGGGAGCTAGAGCGCGCGGGCTCGCGAGCGGTACGACGCCCTCGACCGCCTCGACGCCGACCTCCAATGGTGCCGGGGGCGATACGAGGCCCTCGTCGAGGCCCTCCGGTCACCGACCGGTGGGCGGCGTACGGGGTCGAGGCCTCCGCCGGACTCGCCCGGAGCGGGGGCACCCGGGCCGCGGAAGGCGCCTCCGCGGTCGTGAGGGTGCGGACGGTGTTGGTGGAGCGGGACGACGTCTTCGCGCGGGCTTGCGAGGACACGGAGGGGGTGCACTCCCTCGCATCGACATGGGAGGCGGAGGTCGTCATCACCCGCGCCCGGCTCTAGTAGGGCCGTACGGTGCTCCGGGAGGCCGAGGGGCGAAGGCGGCCCGGCGGACAAGGGCGCCGCGCTCACCGCGGTGGAGGAACGGCTTCGTCGAGAGCGAGCCGCCCGCCGGGAGGCGGAAGGCCGGCTTCGGCGGGAGCGGGCCGCGCTCGTCGAGGCCGTGCCGCGCTCAGCGAGGAGCGCATGGCGCGCAAGGAAGCACGCGGGGCCGGCTCCGGCGGGGAGCGCGCGCGCTCGAGGAGGCGCGGGCAACGCTCCCGGGAAGCGAGGAGAGGAGGTGTCGCGCCTCAACGGGGAGTTGGTAAAGATCGGCATCTCGCACGAGGACCAACGCCGGTCCCTCGAGGAGCGGGGGGGCCTCATACCTCAAGGCGCGGCGCGAGGGCGAGGAGCGCGCCGGTCCTTCGAGGTGGAGAAGAAGCAGGGTTGAAGGTAAGCTCATTTTCGTCGGTTCTTGTTTGCCGATTCGTTGTCCGCTTCGTTGATCTTCCCTTCGGGGATCCGCTCCCTTCTTGATCTT
Organism: Cenchrus americanus; assembly: GCA_947561735.1. NCBI lineage: Eukaryota > Viridiplantae > Streptophyta > Magnoliopsida > Poales > Poaceae > Cenchrus > Cenchrus americanus. The sequence continues at coordinate 69,582,177 of OX387239.1, read as the reverse complement.
CCTTGTTCGTGGTCTCCGAGCTCGCGGATCGCCCCGGGGCACGCGACCACCGGCCGAGACATTGCGGACGACCTACAACTCCTCTCAATAGAAGTTTGAAGAGTTGCGGGCCGCCGCCCTTCGAGACCCGCCGGGCGGTTGAGGAGGGCGAAGCGCAAGCCGGGGAGCTCGCCGGCAAGTTGCTGTGTGCCCTTGGCGGGCACGTCTCGAGGTGGATGCGCCGCGCCCTTCACACGGGCGTCCGTGGAAGGCCCTCGGCGTAGTGGGGTCTCACTACCAAGTGAACTTCGAGGCCGTGGCGTCGGGCTACGTCATCCGGAGGGCGTCGAAGACGAAGTGGCGATGGAGCGTGCGGACGCGTTGCCCCGCTTGCCGGCGAGACGCTTGCCGAAGACTTCGAGGACTTCTTGTTCCCCGACGCTCCCGACGCCGGCGAGCCCCAAGCTCGAAGACCACCGGGCACCGGGCCCTTTTTTGGTTTGAGTGTTAGAATACGGGCCGTGCGGCCATGTAAATAAACAAGTATTCTTTTAATACGTTTAAGCACTTGTAAATGTAAGTGGTGTTTCTCGTTTCGCTTGTCGCGCCGTTCGTTTTTTTTCTTTGCCCTGGTGAATTCGGGTTGGGGAAGTTCGTTTTCACGAGTAGCCCGCCGGGCCGGCGGCAAGAGAGAAGGGCCATATCCTCGCGGAGGCGTAGGCTATCTCTGGCTCGCGTGTCCTTTCCGCTTGGCCACCCGCGCCCGCCCGAACTCACTCGAGGCTAAGGTCGAATCGTACTTAGCGCGCTCGCGAACTTTTTGCGAAAAATGGGACCATTTTTTTGGGGGGGGGGGATGCCCCCCCCCCGCGATAGCCCCCGAGGGTGACTTGGTTTTACGGGGGAAAGCCGAGTTGCCCTTTTACTTTATTGACTTGTTGATTTTACATCTAGGCTACCAAGCGGGGTGTTGGGCTTGTAATTTACAACAAAAAACTTGGAAATCCTCGCTAAGGGTAGAAGCGACGTAGCCGCCGGATGTTCCAAGCGTTGGTGAGTTCTTTCTTTGTCCTCGTTGGCTAGCTTGTACGTGTCGGGCTTGAGCACCTTCACCACGACGTAGGGTCCTTCCCATGGGGGCGACGCTTGTGGCGGCCTCGATTGTCTTGTCATAGCTTTAGGACCAAGTCCCCCTCGGCGAAGTCTCGTCGCCGTACCTTCGGGCTTGATAGCGTCTTAGGGCTCGCCGGTACCTTGCGGAGTGCATCGAGCCACGGTGCGTGCCTCATCCAATTGGTCCGGGCGAGTCCTCGTGGGCTCGCCGGTTGGCGCCTTCGTCGTAGCCTCGAACTGCGGGCGACCCGTACTCCAAGTCCGTGGGGAGGATGGCCTCCGCACCATAGACCGGGAAGAACGGGGTGAACCGGTGGCCCTTCTTGGGGTGGTCCCGAGGCTCCACACAACCGCCGAGCCGGCTCCGGAGCCATTTCCGACCGGACTTATTCGGCGGTCGAAAATCCCGGGCTTGAGGCCTTGTAGGATCATGCTATTAGTGCGTTCCACCGACCGTTGGTCTATGGATGCACCACGGCCGCCCGGTCCGCGCGGATGTGGAACTTATCGCAAAATTCCGGGAACTACCGCCCGTGAATTGGGACCCATTGTCGGTGATGATGGAATTGGGCACTCCGAAGCGGTAGACGATGTCGGTGAAGAACGCCACCGCTGCTCTGCTCGAGATTCGTGATGGGGCGTACCTCCACCCACTTGGAGAACTTGTAAATAGTGACCAAAAGGTGGGTGTAGCCCCCGGGCGCCTTTCGCAGGGGCCCGACGATATCCAGTCCCCACACGTCGAAAGGCCATGTGACGGGGATGGTTTGCAGGACGTGTGCAGAGAGATTGGACTTGCGGGCGTAGAATTGGCACCCTTCGCAGGTGCGCATGATCTCGCTGGCGTCGGCGACCGCGGTGGGCCAGTAGAAGCCCTGGCGGAATGCATTGCCCACGAGGGTGCGAGGTGCTGCGTGATGGCCGCACACGCCCGCATGTATATCCCGGAGGAGCTCGCGCCCCTGAGGGATGGGCACGCATCGGCTGCGGGATGCGGACGCGACGGGCTTGTACAACTTGCCGTCAACGAGGGAAAATGACTTGGCCATCCCGACGATGCACCTAGCCTCGGACGAGTCCGGTGGGAGTTTCCCTCGACCCATCCAGGCGATATATTTGTCGCGCCGGTCCCCCTTTTTGGGGGCCGGCTCTATGTCCATGGCCTCGGCCTCGTCGGCGCCGTACCCCTCGAATAGGGAGAGCTCGTACGCCTCGTTCGAGGGGTCCTCGTCCATGGGCTCCGCGCCCGTTGGACTCGAGGGAGCCCCCGAGGGTTCTTCGCGGCTCGAGGGGCATGGCTCGAGGTTGACGGATGGCTGGGCGATGTCTCGCGCAAAAACGTTCGGGGGAACAGTGATCCACCCTGACGCGATTTTGGCGAGCTCATCCGCCTCCTTGTTGTACCGACGAGGCACGTGGTTAAGCTCTATGCTGTAGAACTTGTCCTCGAGGGCTCGCACAGCTTTGCAGTACGCCTCCATCTTGTCGTCATGACGGCTCGCATTCTTCATGACCCGGTCGATTACAAGTTGTGAGTCCCCCCCCTCACATCGAGGCGCTTGATGCTGTTTTGATGGCGATTTTGATGCCACAAAGGAGGGCCTCGTATTCGGCCATGTTGTTTGACGCGGGGAAGTGGAGACGCACGGCGTATCTCATGTGCTCCCCGAGGGGTGAGACGAAAAGCAGGCCCGCACCCGCGCCTGTCTTCATCACCGACCCGTCGAAGTACAGAGTCCAGCACTCAGCCTGGATCTGTGGCGGCGGCAACTGCGTGTCCGTCCACTCGGCAACAAAATCTGCCAAGATTTGGGACTTAATGGCCTTGCGCGGCGCGTAGGCGAGCGTTTCGCCCATCAGCTCCACTGACCGGTTGGCAATCGCTCTGCTGCGTCCGGGTTCGGATGATTTCTCCTAACGAAAAGGAGAAAACCACCGTGACCGGGTGTGCCTCGAAGTAGTGGCGGAGCTTGCGCCGCGCGAGGACCACCTTGCGTAAAGCGCCTTCCGGACTTGTGGGTAGCGTGCCTTGGTCTCGGACAAGACCTCGTTGGTGTAGTACACCGGCCGGCCGGGACCGTCGGGGCATGCCCTTCCTCCATTCGCTCCGCCACTATGACGATGCCGACCACCTGGGTGGTCGCAGCTACATAGAGGTACAGAGGTTCGCCGTCCTGAGGCGGTGTAAGAATTGGAGCATGGGCGAGAGACGCCTTTAGCTTTTCAAGCGCCTCTTGGGCCTCGACGGTCCAGGAGAACCGCTCGTGTTTCTTCAGGAGCCGGTTGAGGGGCAGGCCTTTCTCGCCGAGCCGCGAAATGAAGCGGCTCAAGGCGGCAAGGCACCCCAACACCTTTTGGACCCCCTTGAGGTCCCGAATCAGACCCATTCGTTCGAGGGCTGCAACCTTCTCGGGGTTGGCCTCTATGCCTCGGCCGGAAGACGATGTATCCTAGCGACATGCCTCACGGCACGCCGAAGACACATTTTCGGGGTTCAATTTTACCCCGTTGGCCCGTAGGCGGCCGAACGCGATGTGAAGGTCGCTAACCGGGTCGTCCGCCTTCCCCGGTTTTCATGACTATGTCATCCACGTATGCTTCAACGGTTCACCCGATGTGATCTCCGAACACATGTTGCATACATCGCCGGTATGTTGCGCCCGCGTTTCGGAGACCGAACGACATCGTCACGTAGCGGAACATCCCGAACGACGTGATGAACGAAGTAGCGAGCGGGTCGGACTCCTTCATTTTTATTTGGTGGTACCGGAATAGGCGTCAAGGAAACACAAAAGTTCGCACCGGCGGTCGAGTCAACGATTTGATCGATCCGTGGCAAAGGAAAAGGAACTTTAGGACATGCTTTATTAAGACTACTATAGTCTACACAAATCTCCACTTCCCATTCTTTTTCTTCACTAATACATGATTAGCTAGCCATGTGGGGTGGAACACTTCCTTGATAAACCCAGCCTCGAGGAGCTTCCGCAGCTCTTCCCCGATCACGCGCTGCCGCTCTTCGTCAAAGCGGCGCAGCCGCTGCTGCACGGCACGAGAGTGAGGTAAGATGTCAAGGGAGTGCTCGGCGACCTCCCTCGGAATGCCAGGCATATCCGAGGGGCTCCACGCGAAGATGTCGGTGTTGTCGCGGAGAAAGTCGACGAGCACCACTTCCTATTTCAGGTCGAGGGTGGAACTGACCCTCAACGCCTTGCCCTCGGGGGCGGCGGAGGTCGAGGGGCACCTCCTTGGTCCGTTCGGCGCCTCGAACCGCCGGCGTGTTTGGTGGTGGAGTCGAGGTCCTCGTTGACCAGCTTCTCCAGGTTGGCCACGAGCGCTTCGTCCAGCGCCAGCGCCTCGGCGTGCTCCACGCACTCGACGTTGCAGTCGAATGCGTGTTCGATGGATGAGCCCACGGTGATGACACCGTTGGGCCCCTGCATCTTCATCTTGAGGTAAGTGTAGTTGGGGACCGCCATGAACTTGGCGTAGCACGGCCGCCCAAGTATGTGTGGTATGCGCCCCTGAATCCCACCACCTCAAAGGTGAGCGTCTCCTTGTGGAAGTTGTCTGGCGTGCCGAACCAGACTGGCAGGTCGATCTGCCCGAGGGGCTGGACGCGCTTGCCCGGCGCGACACCATGGAACGGCGTCGTGCTGGGCCGCAGCTGGTCCAACCCGATCCCCAGCAGGCGCAACGTGTGCGCGTAGAGGGTGTTGAGGCTGCTGCCTCCGTCCATCAGCACCTTGGAGAACCGTGCGTTCTCGATGACCGGGTCAACCACCAGTGGGTACTGACCCGAGTTGGGGATGCGGTTCGCGTGATCCTCGCGGCTGAACGTGATGGCGTCCTCCGACCAGTCGAGGAAGGAGGGAGGCGCCTTCTCCGCGGTGAGGACCTCGTGCCGCTCCCGCTTGCGTTGGCGGCTGGACATGTCGACGGTCGGCCCCCGAAGATGAGGAAGACGTTTTCCACGGCGGGGAAGCCACCAGCATCGCCGTCACCCCCATCCTTCTTGGCCTCACCGTCCTTCGCGGCGGCGTGTCCGTAGAACCGCTTGAGCATATCACACTTGCTCAAGGGTGTGGTTGGCCGCCGTCTTCGGTAGGGACATGGCTTCTTCGAAAGCATGTCGTCGAAAACCCCCGGGGCCTCGAGGGGCCGGTCGGGGGCCCCGTCGAGGCCGGGTCAATAGCAAGAGCTTCGTCGCCGTCGTTGTCGCGCCCTCGCTTGCGCGCCTCGCGGCGCGGCTTCTTTCCCTTCTTGGCCCGCTTGTTCTTCCGGTGGGGGCTCCTTGGACTTGCCGCCCTCCGCGGGCGCGTCATTCACGCGCTTGCCCTTCTTGTCGTCGAAGATTGCCCCCCACCGCCTCTTTGCCCGAGGCAAGGCCGGTGGCAATGTCGAACGGCTCGTTCGAATCGGCCGGCGGGCCGCGCCCGAGCTCGCGCACGAGGTCCCGAGACGCGGTGCCCTCGAGGAAGGCATGCACGATTTCGGACCGAGCCACGCTTGAGAGCTCCGTGCGGCGCTTGGAAAAGTGCCTTATGAAGTCCGGGGAGCGACCCGCCGGCCTCACGAGTGCATGCGCGCGATCCCGGGGAGTTTCCGGGGTGCACGTACGTGCCTTGGAAGTTCCCCACGAAGGTGTGGACCGGATCGTCCCGGTTGTGGATGTGGGCCGGCCGGCAGTGCTCGAGCCATGTCCGCGCCAAGTCGGCGAGGTGCGGGGGGAGGTTACGGATGATAACCTCATCGGTGGTAGCCCCCGCGGTGACCGACACGCCGGGCGGTAGTCGTTGAGCCACACGCAGGGGTCCGTCTCCCTGTTGTACTTGACGATCGACGTGGGTTGGCGGAAGCGGCGGGGGAAGCTCGCCGTGCGGATCTCCCGCCGAACACATGGGTTCCCCGTGGCTCCGGCGTTTGTGAGCAATCTTCCCGCTGTCGTAGCGCCCACCCCGTCGAGGGTGGTAGCCCGCCGTTGCCGCGTCTTCGCATTGCCCGTCCGCGGGCGTTGATGACGTTGAGGGCGTCGCCATCTTGGGCTTGCCCGCGCGTGTCGAAGAGCCGCTCCTTGGCGGCGTGCGCCCCGGGTTGGCGGGACGCTCCGCCGCACCGCCTGTGTGCACCGAGGGCTCGGGGCCTTGCGCGCTCCCATCGTCCCGCGCACTTCCTTGCCGGCGGATGCGGGACGCCGAACTTTCGGCCGGTTGGACGGCCGCTTGTTCGATGAGTGCCCTGCGCCTCGCGGTGCGGGTTCCACGCTTTGGGCGTCGAGGTGGCGAGCATGGCCCGCGGCGGTGTCTCGGAAGCAATGAGCTTCGACTCGCTCGCGGGGGCGTGCTCGGATCGTCGACATTGAAGTCGGTGTTGATGCGATCACGGGCCCGTCGGCCCAACTCGCGCGCGTGTTTGCCGCGCGTGGAGGCTTCCCCGGCGTTGGAGGCCCGGCGGCCCGCACCGCGCGGTACTCCTCCGCGAGCTTGGCCTCAAGCTCGCGTGCTTGAGCCAGCTACGCGTTGACGTCGGCCCCCCTCGGTGGTGAGAAGGGAGGGGCGCTTGGCCCCCGCGCCGGATGCGGTCCGGCCCCCGGACCGGTGGGAACCTCTCCGTCGCCGGCTTCTGACGCGTTGGCGGCGTTCGCCTGGTCGTTGGTGATCACGACGCAACACTCCCGCGCGGGGTCGTAGCTCCCAGCACTGGAGTCATCGGAGTAGCCAAATCAGTAGTCCGTGGCGTCAAGGAACCGTCGAAGCATCACCAGGTCGGGTACACGGGGAGAGATCCCACTCGCGTACCCATGCGAAGTGGTGGGGAGGCGGCTCGCCGGCGGAGCCTTGGGACGACTCGTCGGCGGCGGAGGCGCCGGGATCCCCGGCGGCCGGGACATGGCGGCCAAGGCGGGCCCTACGCGTCGCCTGCGTTGACGTTGGCGGAGGCGACGTACGCCGTCGTAGCACCGCGCGGCACCGATGGAGAAGCGCGGTCCCGAGACCGAGCGCTCCCCCGCCGGGGGGTGGGCGTCGTCCCGCCGGGTGAGTGCGTTGCATTGCGAGGCGATGCGCGCAGCATGCCGGCGCTCCGACCGCGCCCGTCGCGAACGCCGGCCGGAGTGTCGGCGGCGCGCGTGGCGCCGAAGGGCCTGCGGCGTCCGTGCCGACGGTATCGGTGTCGCGGCGACGCGTGCGGCGGCGACCGGGACTGACCCGGCTTGGCGCCGCGCACGGAGTTCCTCACGGTTGGTGAGGCGCATGAGGTAGCCGTTCCCCGTAGCCTGGAAGTTCAGGCTCCCGAACCGGATTTCGAATCCGGCCGGGAGGGGGTCCGAGCTACCCATGGAATACCTACGGCCGCGGTACTCGGTGCGAATCACCATCGAGAGGGGCGGTGACGAGCCGATCTCGGCGCGAGCCCCCTACCTCGGCGCGCCAACCGTCGGTGCGGAAAGTAGTCCCGACGCTAACTAGTAATGAGCGTTGAGATCTGGCTCTCGATGGCCGGTGCTAAGCAACTAAGGACGCTTGGTTTATCCTGGTTCCGGCCGAGGCCGTACGTCCAGCAGTGGTGTGCTCGGGACACTGTATTGCTTGCACCGTGGTGCTCGTAGAGGGGTGGCTACAAGCGAGGCGGGGGAGAGGAGGAAGGCGGAGAGTGTGTGAATGATTGCGTCGTCGTCCCGTGTCCCC